>OY751108.1:5002500-6252500 GCA_963564075.1 Eupithecia subfuscata
GTGGTCAAACAAAAGTCTATTCACGATAGAAAAAACCTTTCGGATTGTACTCTAGGATCGAGATTTAGCTTTCGTTGTGTAAATTATGAAACCTCGCACATCTGTCTGGTTTATCCAATGATTTTTTAGAATTTTTGTTTGGCTATCCAAGCGCGTTCACTGGAAAGGTGTAAATACAGCATTAATAGAACCCCATAATAATGTCTAATAGTAGTAGTAGGTACCCGAGCTTTTGCAAAAGGGTTTGTTGAAACTTCCCAGCCTCTATTTACCACATTGTTGTAATTGTGGTATTGTGGAAAACAATGTTGCGCTATGGTTATAGCTTTCATGGTATGGTCGGTGAAATTACAGGACCATTAGGAATGCGTCATTTACCCGGACGAGAGATTCTCATCTTGAAGAGGACGTAATTGAAATTCTCTCTTCCATTAATTTA
The DNA here is from genome assembly GCA_963564075.1 of Eupithecia subfuscata. Classification (NCBI taxonomy): domain Eukaryota; kingdom Metazoa; phylum Arthropoda; class Insecta; order Lepidoptera; family Geometridae; genus Eupithecia; species Eupithecia subfuscata. Next base: position 5,002,940 of record OY751108.1, read on the forward strand.
ATTGAATGTTCGATTTGAAATGAATTTAATTTTAACTTGGACAACGGTAATTCTATGCATTCGTAGGTAGTAGGTAGTAGTTAGCCGTGTGGTGCCGGCTTAGAATTTTCACCACCCCAACTCTTCCCGCGGGTGTCGTAACAGGCGACTAAGGGATATCCACCGGGGGCGGGCACAAGCGCCCCCTGCAGAACAATTCTACCACTGAACTGTGATTCCCAACCCCCATGCCCATCGTGGGGATTATGGGCATTACCCTACTAAAGGCTGTTGAGGTTGAGGCTGAGGTAGGTATAAGTTTTAGTAAGTACCGCCTTCACTTCAGAGCTTCAAACAGAGTGATTTTAAGCCCAATGCTGGTGCTAAAAGCTGGCCCATCGTATCGCAGAAAAAATGCAGTAGTCAGTCACTTAGATTGGTCTGCTAATGATCTTCTATGATTGTATTCCTTGAATGAGCGTTTGTCATCAATTGTCCGAGGGCTTATTTTCTTGTTTTAAAGGACATAATAACTTTAATAACGAAAAATTAAGCTGAGGTTGCTTTTTCACTTTGAATTCCACCGAGGGACATGGCGATCTTTACAGAACTATGTGATCTTAGAGTGCGCGTATCCCAGCGACGACGACCAACGCGAGGTTGCTGAATAAATAAATAGAATGTTTTCCCGCCGCGCAAGATTTTCTTTGCAAACTGTCAAAAAATCGCTTCGTCTCCCACATTCCAAGGAAAAACCATTTCTACCATCTATGCTTAATTCAGTCCGATCTGTTCAGTAGTTTTAGTATAACAAAAATGCAAACATCTATCCAAAGGGGTTTGAAGTATTTCTATGGAAAGAAAATCGTAGGTCCACCCGCCCTACGATTCTTTTCGCCGCGCACGATAAAAGTTATTTTCGAAAGAGACACTAAAACGAATAAAATATGTCTTATATCTATTTGATTCACATATAATTAATACTATTTTATATTTAAGGATTTTTTTAATTATTATTATTTTTGTATTTTTTAAGTGATTTTCTTTCTTTCTTATCAAATAATGTCCTAAAGCGTCGGGTTTCTCAGATATTCACAGATGAAAATATCTATATATTTTTTTCTAATCTCAAAATTTACATTAATCTTAGAAACCTGACACTCTAACATTATGTTATAGAACATATTTAATTTGTTTTTCACCCATTCGGATTTAGAGATACCTAGGCAATATTAGTGAGAAGTGTGATGTGACAGGTGGGATATAACAACAGAAGAAACAATTTACGAAACGAGTTGACTCAACAATGGAATATTTGTTGACTCAACAATGTTCACAATTAGGTGCTGATAAGCTACCTACTACGATTGCCTAGTGACAACTTCCATAAACAGGTAGTTACTACTGATCAGTGTTCTTTTGAAATGCCTAATTTCAAAATGAGAGCTATAATTAATGTATAATGCGGTTATGCGTAAAAAACAGTGTCCCTGATGCGCAGAGTACGGGACAGTCGCAACAGCATCCTGTGTGCTGTGGCAGAGTGCCTTTCATCCCCGCTCTGGAAGTGCTTTGTGCGGAGGGTGATCAATCAAGGAACATATTCCTCTATTGATTATCCTCGGCTCGATTATACACAGCGCCTATTGCTACATTATTTGTTATATATATTCTATTTTATCTTGTTTTGTGTGTTAATGTACCATCCATTATGTATCACTCGCAAATCTATGGACCCATGGTTGTCTGAAATCAAGCATATTTATTTTTATTTTATTTATTATAATTCCAAATTTAACTGGCAGTAGCAGACGGACCTAATTGCAAAGTGCCGAGACATTGCCAACAGTGACTCAGTGTTCATTGAAATTGACACTATTTCCGTTATTATCTGAAAATAGATGCACCAACGAGATTAAAAATACTTCGGAGTAGGTATAGACGTGTAGTTATAAATCATCGAAATCGCCGCGGTCAATAAATAAATTGAAAATTGAATTGAAATTGATATCATTTTAAGGTTTCGTGTTCGGGACCGAAGCCCCTATGGTCTCGTTCTGTCTGTCCTTTTTATCCTTTTGAATATCCAATTAAAATGATTAAACATTTCGTGCGCTTGTGCTATAAAGCACAAAATTTAGAAATGAAGTCTCAGTTTTTTTTTGTACTTTCGAAATTTTAAACGAGACACATAAAAGGTCAAATTGGGTGTGAAATGAAAGCTATGTGTTTATAAATTTCAAAACAATTTTTGAAGCTGCAGTTTTCATACTTTTTGAAAGTAAAAAAAAAGTGACAAATTCACCGTTACCCACTAATCTCGGAAGTTTGCAGAGATCCATCTGAAATGTACTGTTACCTACCGTTTTAGGTAGGTATTCATTAAATAGCCAAGTCTCTCACTGGTACCTATAGTAAATAGGTATTTGTATAATTATCAAAAGTTGGAAACCCTCGGCGCGCGAGTCACGCTCGCGCTTGACGGATCTTGTTTACTACGTGAGTCATTATTTTACCTATTGACACTTTTGCGTCTACTGCTGAACCTTCCATCTCTCCTCTCCTTGCTTAGTTGGCTGGCTCTATGACATCTACGGGCGAAGTTGGAGGGGTCAATTCTTGCGTAGCTACCGCTACGGCTATCTTTATTGTAGTAAGAGTAATAATTTCATATGAAAATTTTAGGTTAATAGGTACCTAAGTTAGGTTTAATATTAATTTTAGTTGGAAGTAACACCCCCGCGCAGAAAGCACGTTAAGCTGTTGGTCATGCGCCTGACCTCTGACCACGACCGGGGGGTCGTGTCTTTCCCATCGGATTATGTGAGGGGAGTGTGAATACGGCTAGGAGGACATCATCATCGTGAACATACCTTAGTAAATTATTTAAGCCGGCAGACGAGGTGAATTTAAAATCCAATAAAGTAAAAGAAACAGTAAAAGCATCTGTTTAATATTTTATCCGAAGCGTCGCTACAACACTCACTTTACGAGGGCGAGTCAAGTAAAATTACTTTAGTTGTTTGTTTACGAAATTATGTGCTTTCTGCAGACAAAATAGTTTTATAAATTCAGTATTTCGGACTACGAAATCAGTTCTAGCTTTTTTACCATAATAAGTTGCACCACGGAATTAGAAAGATAGGTAGGTATCTATCTTCTCTATTCTGTGACTTGCACAATGTTAGGTATGTTTTCTCTAAACATCTATTAGCAATAAAAATGTTCTTTATCATGATGCCCTAGAGCGTCTGGTTTCAGATATATTCACATAATCTTCCAATCCAACCCCTTTATCATTGGGGTAGTTAAATTTAACTCCAGACCTGTTAGTTGGTAGGGTAGTATAATAACATTCAATATTTATTTAGGACGCAAACCGAAGCAAGATACCGAAGGAAATTGCACCAAGTTTTGAAGCTTCGTCGATACCTCAGGAAAATGATAATGGGTTTCAGTTAAAAAGATAAGAAACCAACTCTCTTCGAAGGGAATAAACTTGAATGATATGGATCAGTTGAGCTATCTGTAGACTGTTTGCAACAGTCGACAGTTAGCTCAATTGTTTCAATTGTAAATACTAGTATAATTTTCTTTGTGAATAAATGTCTTATAGAGTAAAAAATAAACTTGAAATGTTATTATTCGAATTATTTGAATAAAATAGAAATAGATGAAATGGTTATTAAATCATACAGAAAGCAAACAGAACGCCCACAGAATAGCCACTGGTAGAGTTCTCTGAAAAATGGGGATGTACCTACCGTACACCCACATTTTTCAGAGAACTCGACAAGTAGTTGAATGCTCATCAGATGAATGAAAGCATTTGTTAACAATTTTAAAGAGCAGTATTTTTGCAATAGCTGTATTAGCTCTTGATACCTATATATATAAAAATGAAACCCGTTTTCCTTGGTCACGGCATCACGCGTGAACGGCTGGACCGATTTCGCTAATTCTTTCGTTGTTGTGTTTGTTATTGTCAGGAGAAGGTTTTTATGAAAGAAAAAATTAAGAAAGTTGGAAACATAAATTTCCACGGGGGCGAAGCCGCGGGGCGCAGCTAGTAGAACATAATTATAACGGGTGTATAAAATGGTGTAGTTATCTTTTATTTATAGGTCAGTTTTGCTCTTTAAGCTTAAAGAGTTTATAGAGTGGGTTGTCAAACGCTTTTATACAACACGATGTCACCGCTAAAACCTTAATAACTCATTTACACGTCTTTTTAGTGATATAAGTTAGATTATTGGACTACTTTGTTAGTTGGGTAGTATACCTACTAAAATAATGGTTTTCACCCAAGGGACATTAGTTACTCGTAAATAGATAGATATGTATTTTATTTGATGTTGGGTCAAAGTTAGATTATGTGAAAATTATAATTATTCTAGTACCTACCGATTAACTGTGTCAAAATGACACAGCTAAAAGAGAAAGAAAAATTGACTAATGTGCGATAACAGAAGATGATGCCTTTAGTTCCTTGGGAGAAGCCATTTGGCATAATCTACACTTTGTAATTTCACACCTACCAAATTGGTAGTAAGTACCAATAGAGTTGTATTTCATACTAGCTGCGCCCCGCGGCTTCGCCCCCGTGGAAATTTATGTTTCCAACTTTCTTATTTTTTTCTTTCATAAGAACCTTTTCCTGACAATAACAAACACAACAACGAAAGAATTATGAAATCGGTCCAGCCGTTCACGCCTGATGCCGTGACCAAGGAAAACGGGTTTCATTTTTATATATATAGATCACCCAAAAGAGAAATCAGTGAGAACGGATTGTTTTTAAGCAAAGAAAATAAGATTGCAAAAAAACGGTTCAGGGCTTCATTATCAAAGCATCCGTGAAGATAAAAGCTTTTGCAGTTTTTGTACGAAATTACAGAGCAACATTTCTTTCTATAAAAACAGGTGCCTGAAAGAAAATTAGAAAATGTTTACTAAGAAAGGATTTTTGCGTTACTTTCCTAATCCCTCCTTATTCAAAAATAATTAATTACCTAACGATGAACATTTTAAATCGCAGGTCATAGGCTCTCTTATCAATAAAAAGAATGAAATATTTTATTTACCTTACGAACTACTACACAAAAATTAGGATTCAATAGGAACCTAGGTACTTTTATGAGATCACCAATCCACCCAAGCGAAGCGAGTCTGTTTGACACATCTTTCATTCATATATGAGTCTTTATAGACGACTTCTGTGGCGCGGTGGGCGAAGGTCCGCCTGCGACGCAGGAGGTTGCGGGTTCGATTCCCGCCTCGGGACAAATATTTGTACGATCTGCAGATATTTGTTCAGGGTGTTCTGGTCGTTTTCTATGTATAATAAAAAATATCTATCTATGTACTCGTATATTATTATGTATATCAGTTATCTAGTACCCATAACACAAGCTCTGCTTACCTTGGGGCTAGATAATGCTGTGTGAATTGTCCAGCATTATTTATTTATTTATATTTATCTTTATGTCTATCCGTGGCGGTCATAGGTTCCGAGATGCATATATGTGTGTTGTTCATAAAGATTCTACAACCAGTCTGCAAAGACTTTATTATTTCCAGACTTGACAATATACACTCTAATAACACTGGCTTGAACCGCAGAATACTAACAGGGAGCAACAAACTCGTTTCTCACTAATCCTTGTATCTCCACAAACAATGTTTCAAGACAACACTTAATGATACCTTTCACCAATTTTTACCTACTTATTAAATTATAGAAAAGATTTTTCTACAGAATACTAAACGGATAAACAGTATTTAATTCGAAAGCAGTATATTGCATGATAATATTAACATAAACAGAGCTGAGAGCCGGTGAATATCTGGCACAGCGTATCAGCATTGCCATACAGCGTGGCAATGCAGCCAGCGTCTTGGGGACGCTTCCGACTGGTGTTGATATGGATCAGTTGAGCTATCTGTAGACTGTTTGCAACAGTCGGCAGTTAGCTCAATTGTTTCAATTGTAAATACTAGTATAATTTTCTTTGTGAATAAATGTCTTTACTAACATAAACAAAGTTGTGACATGTTGAGGTGCTGTTTGTGATTACAATAGCCGAGGAGACAAAGCCGTATGAGATGCATGCATACATAAATAAATTGTTGTCTAGGCATATTTGTATTTATTTATTCCATCGTAGGTACACTTGATGTTACACTTGATGTCGTTACATTCTATATTTATGTACTATTTTAATAATTACATGTATAGGTACAAAGGTAAAAAAAAACAGACAGACATGACTGAAAATTAATAATAAATAAATTAATTAAGGGTGTGTCAAAGTATGCTGCTGTCTATGGGTATAACATACGAGAATAATTAAATAGGGGAATTTTACACCCCTATGCCTGAAGTTTGTTAATATCAATTTTTTTAGATGCGTTGGCAACATTTCCATTTCCACCATTTCATACCAGTTTGTTTTAGTTTACCCGTCTATTTTTCTATTAAGTGCTATGTGATATAACAACACCTATAATATAAAACGAAAAACTGCCTGTGTAACACATCTTTAGTCATTCAGTCTTGGAAGAGTGGTTGTGGTTACGATAGGGTCCTAAACCACTAAACCTCATGAAGGCTGCTCGTGCCCGTGCCATGTGCCATCTTGTCCAACAGGGACGGATTGCGAAGTGCTTGAGTTGACTATAGTATGGTGGACTGTGTTCGAGGGGTGATAAAGCCCGACCACTGTAGTAGGCTTGGAGAACGATCACACGGCCTCTTTCACCCTCCATTCTGCCTTAGACCATCAAGCTAAATTTCCAAAGAGTCTTTGCACCTAATTGCTAAATTTAACTTTTATACGAGCCTTGGACCTTGGAAATGTTGCATGAATTGAAGACTTGATGTCTTCAACTTCAACGTCTTAAATTTCCAAAGATATTAATAATCTATAATATAAAAATGAATCGCAAAATGTGTTGGTAAGCGCATAACTCAACAACGCCTGGACCGATTTCGCTAATTCTTTCTTTGTTGTGTTTGTTATTGTCAGGAGAAGGTTCTTATTAAAGAAAAAATTAAGAAAGTTGGAAACATAAATTTCCACGGGGGCGAAGCCGCGGGGCGCAGCTAGTTGCTATATATTAATAACTAGCTTCTGCCCGCGGCTTCGCACGCGTTGTTTCTATGGAAACGTTCAAAGGTGATTTCTATCCCACGGGAACTGATTTATGGGATAAAAAGTAGCCTATGTTTTATTCCAGGCCTAAAATTATCTGCATGCAAAATTTCTGCCCGATCCATTCAGTAGTTTTGGCATGAAGAAGTAACAAACATCAATCCATCTATACATCCATCCAAACTTTCGCATTTATAATATTAGTGTGATAAATAATAAATAAATAATGCTGGACAATTCACACAGCATTATCTAGCCCCAAGATAAGCAGAGCTTATTAATTGCTGTATAATAATTGCTAAACTATTATACCTGTAACATGATAAGTGATTTTCGTATATGCACAGTCAGCGATAATCTTTCCGTGAACTATAAAAACACCTAACAGTTTGAAACAAAACAAAGCTAAGTGTTTCCCAGGTTCAGACATTTTTCCACGCCTCAAACAGTCCCGTAGGAATGCTTTGTGCGCCAGCAGCGTTCTGCGGGTAACTACCTCTTCCCATTACAAGCCACATGCCGCCCTGTGACGTCACAAAAGGACAATGTAATTAGTGTCGGATAGTCCCGTCTCGCACTCGGCTGAAAGGTAATGGCTGTTGACTCGAGTTGGCCGCTTGTTGCTTGTTTTGCTTTGACTTTACTTATAGTATAAGAGCTAAAACCCAACTTGGCGACAGGTCGCGCGGGTTTTCTGATTCAAAGGGGAGTGGTGCGATCCTATAAGAGCTAAAACCCAACTTGGCGACAGGTCGCGCGGGTTTTCTGATTCAAAGGGGAGTGGTAACGGGCTTTGCGACATTAGAACCAGGGGTTTGAAAGCGGTATAGGTATAGGGTTAACCTAGCGGTAAAAAATTACGGTATCGTTTTGATTTAAAGGTAAATAAAGAATAAAGGTAAGTAAAGACCTATAGGTTTCATATCAAACGAAAACTGGAATAAACCAAAACTTAAAGTGTGTTTATACCTAATTAGAATTTTAGTACCTATCAAAGGGTGAAAATAAATAGTAAGTAGGTACCTATTCCATTTCAAATGTTAGCACTGAGAATTCGGTACAAAAACCTAAAACTTTGGTGGTTTATTTATTTTCCATCTAGACTATTCTAGACGATGACGCTGTGCCGAAGTAAACTGAGATTGATCGAGAGTCTCTAAAAATGCTCATTGATTCGGGAAGTTTATTCAAAAGTTCTTGATAGTGCGTTTATTTGACATACGTGTTCAAATTGGACCAGAATGGCAAACTGCCTTATTCATAAATGTTGTTGGATATGGTATAATTACGAAATTTAGATAAGTACCTACAAAATTAATGATTAGGTATAATGTGTATAAATATAACGTATACCGGTTGAAAATTACGGTAACGCTACAAGTATACTTGTAGCGTTACCTTGGCATCGGTACCGGCATATATTATGCCGATCTGCACGCTGTACCGCACGCTCCGATACCCGATCCAGTGGATGCTTACTTGACTCTATGGCCGGGATGGTCTAAAAACTTTAGAAGGCTGGGATGGGTAATATGAGAAAGAAGTGAGTGCTCTTCGTGAAATCCGAATCTTATGAGTTCATTTGTTTAAATTTGACTTTTACTACGGAACTTAGTCATTGTTTTTCTTTCTTTCTTTCTATTTCTGGTATATATTTCTGCCCTGTATGTAGTTCTATGATAGAACCCTACATAGAAAATTATACCGCGAGGGACAACACGTGGTAGGTCGCGCGCGACATGCCGCGCTAATGGGTTTTGGCACTAAATGCGTCGGTATAAGTGACTTTGTTTACGTTTTTAGTTAGCGTGAATTTACACCATGCCGAGCAGCTGTGCAGTCACACTGTAATAGATGAAACGAATGGCATACATGGCATTATCTATTTTAGTTGCCATTGGATTGGATAAGACAAATCGAATGAACAAAAATTTGATGGCTTGGATTTGTACTATCCTAAATACGCCGAAAGGGTGCGTCGATTGCTTTTAGATTTTACATCGGCAATATAGGTATTTTCAAAACGCTCGTGTTTGCCGATGACATCATCCGCAGAAATACCGGTCTCTGGCATCGGTATCGGCATATATGGCTATCTAGTGCACGCTGTACCGTACGCTCCGATACCGATCTAGTACAGGCATAACTTGACTCTATGGCTGGAATGGTCTAAAAACTTTCTTATACATAATGCCGCCCTGTGACGTCACAAAAGGCCGGAATTTACACAATTCCGAGCAGCTGTCACGCTTTTCAATGGATGACTCGAATTAAAACAAATTGAATAAACAAAAATTTGATGGCTTGGATTTGTAGTGTTCAAAAGTTACGTGTCTACTAGATTGTAATCGGTATTTACAATACATTTTGTCAAAAGGGTGCGTCTTCTGCTTTCGTATTTTGCTTCGGCAATATAGGTATTTTCAAAGCGTTCGTGTTTGCCGATGACGTCATCCGCAGAAATACCGATCTCTGGCATCGGTATCGGTATATATTATGCCGATCTGCACGCTGTACCGTACGCTCCGATACCGATCCAGTGGAGGCGTTACTTGACTCTATGGCTAGGATGGTCTAAAAACTTTCGAAGGCTGGGATGGGTAATGTGAGAAAGAAGCGAGTGCTCTTCGTGAACTCCGAGTCTTATAAGTTCATTTGTTTCAATTTGACTTTTACTACGGAACTTAATCATAGGATCTTTGGACTTTTATAATTCCCTCGGCTTATCAGCGTTCAGGTTCAGCTAAGGGCGAGTATGTACATATATGTACATATATATTTAGGTAAGTACACATTAGGTGTTATGATTATGAAGCGTGCTCTGCTGTGGGCAAAGCGCGTTTTATAAACTACTAGACGATCGCCTTGCGGTTTCACCCGCGTAGTTCCCGTTCCCGTGGGAATTTCGGGATAAAATATAAGCAAATACTTAAATTAGAATTAGCATTGCCATTCAACGTGGCAATGCTGCTAGCATTCTGGGCACTCTGCCTTCTGGTGACGGCTTAGATTTTAAGAAATAGATATACTTACTTGTATATACTAGTTTTTATTGTTTTATTCTGTTAATGTCCTTCATTTTAGCAAATACTTTAGAATCTAAAGTATTTACAGGTGTATTTACAGGATAATTTTATTATCTAAAGTTTAGATGATAAAATTATATCTAAGAATATTCCCAGTATTTCAACTGGTACTACTCGGTAAGACTGGGAATAGGAGATAACTTTGAGCCAATCTAGCCGTTTCTCCAGTAGCACTGTCTAATTGTTAGGTATTAAAGTTCTATCCTATCTGATGGTTGGTAAGGTTATCTATCTGAAAGCGACGAGCTACGAACTCTTGGAAATGGTAGAAGTAGAAGGACACCATTTAATTGGGCACGCACGACTGCAGTTGACGGTCCACGACTTAGTTTTGCAGTTATTAAAACAGCATGCAAATTCATTCTGTGGTCTCAAATCAGCTAGAAATTATCGTTGGTTATACCACAGACCAGTTTAAATCAAGTGGTATGTGGTTATAGACGTACATATGTTTATTAAGCTTACCCAACATAACCTATCTTCGGCCTTTTGAACGTGTTGTAGCTGTTCATGATTACGATAGCAAAACAGCTGCAGTAACTTCGATATGTCGGAAAATAAAACAAAGGCATCTTAACAAATCGTGAAAGCTTAAACAATTTCGTTTGTATTTCTTGCAAGAACTCAAATAAACTAGATTTTTGGCATCAGCACAGAAAAAACTAGTTTTGTAAGCGAAGTGCTATTATTAAATAGTGTTCTCTAGGTACTCATTTTGTGACAGACATCTGTTTTTTTGAAGAGCAATAATTATTCGAGTGTGCTAAAAACGAAAATATCTCTACTTTCTTCATATTCCCTATTGGTACTCATTAAAACGTAAATTTGATCTCTCACTCATCTTACAGCAAATTACCTACAGTATAATTTTCAAATAAAGCAAGCTGATAAAAAACGTGGAAAACGAAAAAAAACACTGTTTTAGAAAAGCTGTTGAAATTTCTCTCGTAAAATTTAACCGAAGGCGGCCCCAACCCACGTTCACTTCGCAAAAAGGTCTCAAAGGGAATGTAGAAGTCAAAATAAATTAACAATTTGTGGATGTTACATCCTACAATCACCAAAGAAAATGGTTTGCTCCAGGCATTTATTTTACCATTGTATTTTATTACAATATTTTTGAAATCCAAAGTTCCGTGGGAGGCCCCGGCGAACTTAATTTCCATGGTACCATAAATCGCCTTAAAAACGAAAGGAATGTACGTAGGTAGGTATTGCTTCGGATAAGGTTGGATAGTTTATTAAAAAAACTGATAAAATAGTATTTTAATCACGAAAAACGTTTGACTGACTCTTTGTTGGTAGGTGGCGATGTAGCTGACATCTTGCCACGAAGGTCTGCAAAACACCAAAATATCACCCTTGATTGAGAGACACATTTTCAGATGGGGGACAAACAATCAAAATAAAACAGCAGAGGCTGTCGACTTTATTGAAAAATAATAAAATCACTCGAAAAGAGCAGACATTTTGGTTCTAATATCTTTTCCTGTAGGTGACCGCTGATAGACTAGACACTGTGTTAAGAAAATATCTGTGACTTCTTACATAACAAGGGTGATGTATGACCAGCCAAAATTCTTGGCCCCATAGCAACATGGGACAGGAGTTAGTCAGGCAGGACTCTAGAGAACTATATCGAAAAATAAATTTAGATTTCCGGTTAATATTTATATTGGGCATTCATGGTATCAATGGTACTGAAAAAAGTAACGAAAGCGAGTAAATGAAAAAACTTTATATTAAAAATGATGTATTTAATGTAAATATAATTTAAAACGCATGTAATAACAATTATTATTGTGGATTGGAAATAAATGGGCTTTATTATTATTATTCATGGTATCAACCTTAGGTTGATTAGTTGATTTACCTACCTAAATATTATGTAAGTAAGTAGGCACGATTTTTTTAAGGTTTCATAAATTTAACTTTAGAATTATTTCAAAGGCCCCTAGAACAAAGTAACTACCTTGTGAATAATCTAAACAAAAAAATTCCAACACAATAACCGCCAGCTAAACACAAACACCCAGACATTGAAATTCAACTCACGTAAAATCTACTCTCAGCAATAAATATGATGTATCTAATTGACTATACCAAAGCACAACACAGACTATTTCTGTTCGCAGGAAACGTAGACAAACAAAGAGAATATTGTTGGAGATGTGATAGTTATTTGTGATAAATTCCGTTCGTTTACTACGTGGCCTTGATTTAACGTATAAATGAGCTCAACCTAGAAAATGATTCTTATAATGGTTTTGTAATTATTGCTAGGTAAGCTAGATTTGTTCACCATTCTAATGCAATTAAATTTATTTTTAAAATCAATGGATTGTTTGTTTCTCTTCTTCAGTATTTCGGTTAGTACATGCCCTTGATAACTTTCATAAATATGTAAGAACAATTCTACCACCAAACCGCGATCCCCAATCCGCATGCCCAGCGTGGGGATTATGGGCATTACGCCCCATGTGATAAAAGCCAATAAGGCGCTTATCAGGGGGAGGCCAGCGTCCAGTAGTGGACCAATACAGACTGTTGTGGTTGTTGAGGTTGAGGTAGGAAAAATTTTACATTTCCCAAACTTTCGCATTTATAATATTAGTAGGATATTATTTCGCGAACCCCACGGATTACATCACATCACACTAATCACATCACATCACATCACACTATCACATCACATAATACTACACATCACATCACACTTATATTATAAGTGCGAAAGTTTGGATGGATAGATGGATGTTTGTTACCTCTTCACGCCAAAACTACTGAACGGATCAGGCTGAAATTTTGCATACAGGTAAGTCTAACCCTGGAACCCAACATAGGCGACTTTTTATTCCATAAATCAGTTCCCGTGGGATAGACATCACCTTTAAATGTTTCCATAGAAACAACGCGTGCGAAGCCGCGGGCAGAAGCTTGTAATATTATAAATGCGAAAGTTTGGATGGATGTATGGATGGATGTCTGTTACCTCTTCTCGCCAAAACTACCGAACAAATCGGGCTGAAATTTTGCATACAGGTAATTGTAATCCTGGAATCAAACATAGGCTACTTTTTATTCCATAAATCAGTTCCCGTGGGATAGAAATCACCTTTAAATGTTTCCATAGAAACAACGCGTGCGAAGCCGCGGGGCGCAGCTAGTATATCATATATTGACTTGCAAATTCAACAAATAAATCCAACTGTTGAAGGTAGTACTGATAACTAAGTTTCAGCCGGATACGTGTAAGTAAACTATAACTCTATTTAAGCACTTCCTCGACGGGAGCATTCGACTGAAATGTAACTTCCATATTCGAGCATTAACAACAGTGAGGGAGGAGAACCGAGCATTACAGTGCCTGTAATGATAGCCACTTCGTCTGAATTTGTAAAAGTATCGACCTTTGAGCAGTGTAGTCAAATCAGTAAAATTAACTGATTTGAACTACACTGCTCAAAATCAAATTTCGTTGGATTGTTAAGGTGGATTTAGACCAATCGAGCGAATGCTCATTTTATCCCCTTTCCGTCAAATTATTTTTGGGTAAACAGAGCCAGAACATTATTTCGTTGTTCTATCTCTGTTCGTAGAGATTAAAAGAAGTAACGTTGTTCATCTAGGTTTGGATTTTGGTTGAAAAAACCGCCTTCACATGACAGGAGAATGCTCGTCATTCAGTGCGACAGAATGTAACGTAATGCTCACAAATGTATCTTGGAATGTTACAGTTACAGTACAGACGAATACTCGCGGTGAGGGAGCGCCTTAAGACAAACAGACTCCCAAACAAACTAAACTATCGCATTCAATTCAAACAGAAGATATATCTGCAAAGTTTAAGGACTGAAATTTAAATAAACGAGGAGAAAATGGAAATTGATGAAATATGCATAAAGGTGGCCGAGAAGTGCAGGTGCACTTAGGTTAATTGAAACTTCTACCTACCTTTTCGGATTTATCGCTTTGCATTGCTAAAACTATTTTAGACATACGTTTCACATTTCTTTAACACGATTTTCCATATTAATCTGTTACGCGCGTGAAGGTTTACCTCACGAAATCTTCTGAATTCAATGATTTAGATGAAATTGCTGTAAAAAAACAGGCCGCTAACTCCATTAATTATCCAGAAATATATTAAATTAAGTATAACCTGTTTTTATGGCGATTAATCCACTTATTTGGGAGGTCAACTAACGTAATTAACGCATCTAAACCAGCTAAAAATACAAAAAAAAAACGTTAAAAGAACTAAATCCAAACACGTCTTACTCATTGAATCACTTCACTATCACACTAATATTATAAATGCGAAAGTTTGGATGGATGGATGGATGGATGGATGTTTGTTACCTCATCACACCAAAACTACTGAACGGATCGGGCTGAAATTTTTCATACCGGTAATTCTAATACTGGAAAAACATAGGCTACTTTTTATCCCATAAGTCAGTTCACAAGGGATAGAAATTACCATTAAACGTTTTCATAGAAACAACGCGTGCAAAGCCGCGGGCATAAACTAGTATTATGAATGCGAAAGATTGTATGTTTAGATGGATGGATGTTTGTTACCTCTTCACGCCGAAACGACTGAACCGGGCTAAAATTTTGCATAGATGTAGCTCTAGGCCCGGAATCAAACATACGCTACTTTTTATCCCAGAAAACAGTTCCCATGGGATAGAAATAACCTTTAAACGTTACCATGGAAACAACGCGTGCGAAACCGCGGGCAGAAACTAGTTTTTTATCACAAAACTACTTTGAATATCCAGTTAAGCAATCCGTCCAATAAAATATCAATAAAAATACAGTAGATTGGAATATTCATCGAAAAGGGGCACGTTTTAGCTCCCTGCTCCATCGACCCCAATGAATTCAATATGAGGATAGTACAGCAGCCGGTAGCGATATAGTAACTTCAGAAGAAGATAGAGATAAGATTTTGGAACCTCGGAAACCATTCCGAGATCCTAAAATCTTATAAAACAGTTAGTCTCTATTAGATCACAATAGTAGTAGGTTTAGTTTAGCCACTCATACTCATATTCGCCGTAGGAGCACAAGGCACACTTGGTTAAGTCAATAGGGATAACTAATAAAACTAATTAAATAATTATAGTAAGTAGGTAACACAAAACAAAGAAATTAATATCTAAAGGTATCTGCTGTAAATGGGCATTGTCAATAATCAAATTAAACAGAATAATTTTAAAAATTAATTACTAGAGCTGCTGTTAAACGGCATTGTCAAAATTAAGATTCTAGATAAAAATATAAAGAAAATATCACAGAAGGGGTGTAACACTTCAGTCAGCTAGCCTCTTTTCGATCCATTTCAAAGATTATTTTGCTACTGGAGAATTTGTTTTAAACTGAAGTTATCGATATAAATATTTATTAAAAAGAAACACTTCTTCGTTCTGCTCGGCCAGGTAGATTCATAATTGAGTACAGAAACGTGCCTTGCGTATGTGGCTAAGGTTAAGAGCTTTATGCAAACTATTAGGTACTCCTGTGGCTCAGCAATTCAAAGTGGATCATGTCTTCCGAGTAGTTCCGAGTTCTGACACAAGCTTTCTCCAGGTGCTCCTCGCAAGCTAGTAGGTATCGTCGAGGTTGCGGAAATCATAGAAAGACTAATAAAATATCTCTAATCAACTTAGGTAATATGCCTACCAGCTGCCACACTAGGAAAGATGCAGGTGGCATTTTCTGGTAACCTAGATACAGATATAGGATGCTATTAAGACCCGCAACGTTGGCGGAGCCGTTTAAATAAGGCTCTGCTTCAAAGTTTATATTCTATAATCTAATCAAATGTGACCTTTGACTTGGAGGCTATTTAAATTCAATTTATCTTCGCAGTTTATTTTATACGAACAATAAAATTACCTTCTTCTGATGCAGAGTGTGCTGCTCGAAAGTGTCTTCTTTTTGGAGTGTAGGGGATGAAATTTTGCTAAAAGGAATACCTAACCAAAATCCATGCGAACGTCGTCGTGGGCAACGGCTAGTAAGTAGGTACTTAATGTTAAAATATTTCTCTACAAAAAATATCCATCCTCACTCCACATTTTCAATATTAATTGATTAACAACATGCCATTGCTTCCCGATGCGAATTTAATAATTCGCAAAATGATTGTCGTTCTTGCACTTCTGAATAAAAAAACTTAACGATACATTCGAGTGTGCGCAAAATGGATGCAAAGCCGAGTTTCGTAGTCGAAAACTACAAAATTAACTTATTGTAACCACTCAATAGTGTAATTTGCGGGACTTTATCAACTTCAATTCTTCCCGCGGGTGTCGTAAGAGGCGACTATGGGATATCAACCGGGAGCGGGCAGCAGCATCCCATGCAGTAAAATTCTGCCACCGAACTGCTATCCCTAACCCGCATGCGCAGCGTGGGGATTATGGGCACTACCCCCATGATATTAAAATCAATAAGACGCTTATCAGGGGGAGGCCTGCGTCCAGCAGTGGACCAATATAGGCTGTTGAGGTGATGTGAGGTACGTAAGGTACTAATAGCGTCTAACTAATAAAACCCAGGATCGCTTCTTATCACGACTTATCTTTATATCTTTGACGACCTCTGTGGCGCGGTGGGCGAAGGTCCTCCTGCAACGCAGGAGGTTGCGGGTTCGATTCCCGCCTCGGGACAAATATTTGTACGATCTGCAGATATTTGTTCAGGGTGTTCTGGTCGTTTTCTATCTATAATAAAAAATATCTATCTATGTACTCGTATATTATTATTATATCAGTTATCTAGTACCCATAACACAAGCTCTGCTTACCTTGGGGCTAGATAATGCTATGTGAATTGTCCAGCATTATTTATTTATTTATCAGTTGTTTGCACTTATAGCCAAAATCTTCACCTATTTTGAAATACCATCAAATATCTAACGATATGTTTTAGAAACCTGGGAAAGTAGTCCTGCGTCAGGGCAAAGATGTCCCTCCCTCTGTATGTATCTATAAATAGGATCTTGAAATTATACACTGAATGTAGGTAACTTCTACAAATAGAACGTTCTACTAGTGTAAATCTAAGAACTATAGTTTGTCTAGAAGACTGGACAAAACGGAATAAAGCTTTGATCATCCTTCTACGAAACTTCTCTACTGTTATTTTAAGACAAAGCGTAGGTACCTAAACTATATCTTGTGAAACAATATTCCACAGAATAATTCACGTTGAGTTATGGAAACAACCGTAGCCGAGGAAAGGAATAAAAATGTAACTCAATTATAAAACAATTTATACAATGACTTTACAGACTTGTGAATCTTAAATACTGGATAATGATGTTTACAGGAAAACTCTTTGTTTTTCTGAAAATTTATAAGGAAATTCATGAGGGATGATACAGGTGCGATGAAATGAAGAGCACAATTTAGTAGAAGAGTTACAAGAAGGTACAGTTTTTATTTTGGAAATATCTAATACCTAGTCTGTATTAGCATGGATATTGATCTCTTTTGCACACAAATTTGCACACGAATGACACTAATTTTGCTCGCATAATTCCGTTAAACACAAACAACCTATGATAAATAGTCCTTACAGGGTAAACGAATTTGCAAATAATAGAAAGATTTTAAACAATGTTGTTACATAGCTAGATCCCTAGTTAAGGTTGCATCTTGCTAGACACTACGTTTGTTAACGTTGCAGTAAGTCGGAAATAATATGTATTTTGAAAGCAAGCAACATATCCCTTGCGTCTACACTACAAGTTTCCAACTTGAGCGAGATGTTGAAACTAAGACTGGTTAACTAGGTCATAAACACTGTACTGTTAAGACCTTTTGATATAAACGTTTATTTCTTTTATCGACATGTTGGTAGAGCATTCACGTCCGTAGCACACCTCCGCGGCGGAATACGAGTAGCGGAACCACTGGATGAATTCCGTTGCTATAAAGTGGTTTGACTAGCGGAACAAGCGCGGAAGTATGACTTACGTCGGAGCAGATCGGCGAAACCGCGCGAGGAAAGAGTTAGAATAATAGTCAAATCTATGTGTTAGAACAGGCAGTTTCGCTAGTGTTCCGCTTCTCCTATATACGGACAAGACATGGCGAAATTACTGCGGTTCCGCTGTTATGGTTTCGCAGCGGAGGTGTGCTACGGGCGTCTCTAGATGGACCTACGACATTGTAACAGTCGCAGGGAGTCATGGATGGAGACGGCTCAACAGGGGTATTTTAATTCATTTGATTCGTTTCCGAATCTAATCCGACGGATCTATAAAACGATATTTTGATTTTGCCTCGGGTTGATGATCGAAAATCCGAAGCGAATGATTGATGGCCATGTCAATGAGGAGGAGCTCCTTATTTCGATCATCAACCCAAGGCGAAATCAAAATAGCGTTTTATAGATCCGTCGGATTCGATTCGGAAACGAATCGAATGAATTAAAATACCTCTGCAGGACCGCTTTTGTGGCGTATAGGGGATGCCTATATCCAGCCGGACGTGTGTTTACTGATATGGTGATGATAAAGCAAGCATCCGACAATGAGGTGGGCAGTTACGCACACAAGCACAATATCACCGTCTACTGCATGACAATGGCAATAACATCGGGCGTTAGTAACACGTTCCAAGAACGGGAATATTTTCCGCTAACAATTGTTTTCTTTTCCATTTTGTTCCCTTGACCTTACGAAGCAATAACTAAGCTTGTTACTGGGCGTTGACAAAATGCCTAGAGTTTATTTGCTTGTTGGCGAGAGTTTGCTGACTTTTAAGTTTCTTGCAGACATTTGATTGGCTGTTCCATTTTAGGACCTTTACTGTTTTGTTTTGATATGATTATTACCATCGACCGAGAGCTAAGCTAACTTGGTTTATGTTATAGTATCTTTATTATCAAAGAAAATTTTATTAACCGAACAAAACAATTACCATTTCGCGTTTTAGTTTAGCTCCCATAGATGATGGTATGATAGATGATATATAATAATATAAGGTCAAAGCGTCATGTTTCTGAGATATTCACAGATGAAAATAACTATATTTTTTGACGTGACAACGTCTTATAATTCGATAGAGCCGGCTGCACGCACGAAAAAACATGACGTCATGCGGCGTTACCTCGCTATGACGTCATGCGGCGCTACCTCGCTCTGAGGCGTTCCATGTAAGGCTTGAAGTGCAAGCGAGAGCGCTCGACATCCGTCTCTCTCCTACTTGAGTGAGCGATGCGTCTGCGTGGACAGCTGCTATACTATAGTACATTTACATGTTTTGATCGAGTATCAAATGCTACCATTCCATCAGTATTTTCTTAAGACGTTGTCACGTTCAACTATCGTCAGTAAACCGACTTTACAGACAACCAATTTTTTCTTTAATGTGAATATCTCAGAAACTTGGCGCTTTCGGACATTATGCTATAGAAGATTTATCATTTGTTTTAGTGTCTTCTATCTAAATGTATTTATTATACTTTAATTGTGATTTTTGCATGGAAAAAAAATCTAAATGGCAACTGATCTTAGGGGTGGTCCTAAGATCAGTTGCCATTTAGATTTTTTTTCAAAATCGCGGTGCTCAATCAAAAAGCCATACTATTTGAGTAGAGGACACAAATACAAATCAATAATTTTCTACAACATAAGGTCATAAAGCGTCAGGTTTTTGAGGTATGCACGTATTATGAAGAAAAAAATATATTTATTTTAATGTCGGAAGCGTCCCCAAGACACTGGCTGCATTGCCACGCTGCATGGCAATGCTGATACGCTGTGCCAGATATTCACCAGCTCTCGGGTCACGCGTCGCTTCGACCAGACGCTCAGATAGTTTTTTGAAAATTTCAATTGTAAATACTGGTATAATTTTCTTTGTGAATAAAGTTATTTTATTATTGAATATGATTTATAATTTATTTTAATCTGTGAATATGTCAGAAATCTGACGCTCTGACCTTATATTAAGGAACATATTTTATTTGATATATTGTCTTCTATCCAAATATATAATTAAAGGACATTATTTTACAAGACATATTTTTTTTAGTGTCTTCTACCCTATGTATATAACTTTTATTGTGTTTTCTTTTCTTTATTAATGTTCCATGACGTTTTTCTTTGTTTAAAAAGTATCTAAAAAACGTGCACTGTTTATAAAGATAAGTTAGCTATTGCCGAGGTAGAGATCCCTCGCGTCTACATTACAAGTTTCGAACTTAGTTAGAGCGAGGTGTTGAAACTTAGACTGAACTAAGTCTAAAACAATGTTATGTTAGTTTTAAGACTTTTTCTGAAATAAACGTTTATTATTATTATTATATTATTGTGTGAAAAAAAAATTAGGGCAACAAAAATATAAAAATACAAAACATACAAAAATACAAAAATCTTCACCTCACCTCACCTCAACTGCTGGACGCAGGCCTCCCCCTGATAAGCGCCTTATTGACTTTTATCTTATGTGGGGTAGTGCCTATAATCCCCACACTGGGCATGCGGGTGGGGGATCGCAGTTCGGTCGTAGAATTGCGCTGCTGCCCGCCCCTGGTTGATATCCCTTAGTCGCCCCTTGCGACACCCGCGGGAAGAATTGGGGTGGTGTAAATTATAAGCCCCACACAGCAAAATTTTCAAACCCCTTCGTTTTGACGTCTCATTTATCTAATTTGGCGTGCTATGTTCCTTTGTTTTTATGCCTCATACTCATCCCCAATTTTACAAACATCATACCTTCCTAAAAAGAAACATAAAAACGAAGGTGTTATCGAAAGTGATACAATATTCCTCTCACCTTGCCGACCCTCATATCTTCCGTTTATATACCTCCTTGAAATATAAATAAAGAATCGCGATAAGGTAACTTCAGAGCGTTTCAATTTGCGAATAATAGCCCGAATTGTATACATTGTTCGACGTTGAAGAGTGTTTTGTTTACAGAATTCATAACAACTTCTTATTGTTTGACTCAGGTACTTGTTCTTAACCTCAATGTTTCCGCAGCTTTGACAAAACAGTATGTTATGGTAGATGTTAAGACATGGTTTGAGCTCAATGAGGCGTAGGTACTCACAAAAAAAATATTTTATTGACCGCCTGAAAACACAATCTACTGTAACTAACCGCCTTAATATTAATAATCCTATTTAATACGTGGCTTGAGTATTAAGAACTAGCTTCTATCCGCAGCTTCGCACGCGTATTTTCAGTATAATTAGTAACCTATTATCTAAGTTAGGCTTTGCTCTAAACGTACGCCAAATTTTATCCAGATCTGATCAGTAGTTTTGGAGATCCTCGGTAACAAAAATTTCACATTTCACAAGCTTTCGCATATAAACTACTATCTTCTGCCCGCGGCTTCGCACGCGTAGTTTCTATGGAAACGTTTTGAGGTTATTGATATCCCATGGGAACTGATTTATGGGATAAAAAGTCGCCTATGTTTGATTCTAGGGTTAGACTTACCTGTATGCAAAATTTCAGCCTGATCCGTTCAGTAGTTTTGGCGTGAAGTGGTAACAAACATCCATCCATCTATCCTCTCCGGGACATGACGGGCTAAGCATAGAGCATTTACTGTATGCGGGCCAACATATCTGTGAGGTGCTGGCGCGTTTCTTTTCTCTCTGCTTGAGGAGTTGTTACCTTCCCCAGGAGCTTATTCGTACTCTTGTAATTCCGATTACCAAAAATAAAACAGGTGATATCTCGAGCGTGGCGAACTACAGACCAATTTCTTTGGCAACAATAGTGGCCAAAGTGCTTGATCGCATAATGCAGTCGCATCTTTGCATTTTGCCCTATAATGATGGTCAGTTTGGCTTTCGACCTCAAGTTTCGACGGACATGGCCATATTCGCTATGAAGCAGGTCGTGCGATACTACACGCAGAAAGGAACGTCCGTATACGCCATATTTCTCGACCTCAGCCGCGCCTTCGACACTTTGAATCACGACCGTCTCTGGGGAAAGCTGCGAGATGGCTCGGACGTCCCGGCTGATGTGGTTGATCTTCTTGAATTCTGGTACCAGAATCAGACCAGCCGCGTCAGATGGGGAGCTGAGCTATCGGACAACTACCAGCTTTCTTGTGGTGTGAGACAGGGGGGGCTCTCTTCACCGGATCTTTTTAACTTGTACGTCAATGGTTTGATCGAGTAGCTGAGCAGTACCCCGGTGGGGCTCAGGTTGGATGGCAGATACGTCAACAATCTGAGTTACGCCGATGATATGGTTCTGCTCAGCCCGTCGATCAAAGGGTTGACAAAGTTGCTCGCCATCTGTGAAGAATACGCTAAGGATCACGATCTTGTCTATAACGCCAAAAAGACAGAGATGGTTATTTTCAAATCAGGGAAGGGGCCGGAGAACATTCCTGAAGTCTGCATTGGCGGGCGACCTATAAAAATAGTAGAGAGCTTTAAGTACTTGGGACATATCGTAACCTCAAACCTAAAGGACGATACTGACATAGAGCGGCAGCGAAGATCATTGTGTGTAGTTGGCGTCTGACGTGAAAATCACTCTTTTCAAATCTTATTGTCAGTCTTTCTACACATGTCAACTTTGGACAGACTATACCAAAAAATCACACGATGGTATCAGAGTAACATACAATAACATTTTCAGGCATCTCATGGGACTGAAGCGCTACTGTAGCGCTTCAGAAATGTATACATCAGCCAGTGTTGACTCTTTCCATGCCATCCAGCGAAAGAGAATAGCCTCGTTTATGTCCAGAATTGACATGTGTAAAAACTCTATTATAAGGAGTTTGGCAGATCGTTTATCTTGTCTGACATGTATAAACGGTGGGTGGCTATTGCCACCTAGAATATTTTTAATTTTAAATTTTTTACTGACCTAGGTACACTATGTACCTCATTCTGTATATATAGGTAACATTATATATTTTTTGTTTTATTTTTAAATTATGTTTAAGTAAAATTGTCTATATGGATCTCGTGTCTGGAAATAAAGAATATATTATTATTATTATTATTATCCATCCATCCATCCACCCATCCAAACTTTCGCATTTATAATATTAGTGTGATGTGATGTGATTAGTAGGATATATGTATAGTAGGATAAGATAACACCATGTACATTTAAAATGTAACGTGTATAATGAGAATATTTAGTAACCCTAAAGAAAAAACGTTATTGATTTCTCATTATTGGATAATAATGAGATATCATCATCTTGACCCAAGCTAAGCAGAGCTTGTGTTATGGGTACTAGATGACTGATATACATAATATAATACATTACATAGATAGATATTTTTTATTAAACATAGAAACGACCAGAACACATAGAACAAATATTTTAGATCGTACAAACATTTGTCCCAAGGCGGGAATCGAATCCGCAATCTCCTGCGTCGCAGGCGGACCTTCGCCCATCGCGCCACATAATTTTCGTTGTTCATTATTTCTCATTATTGGATAATAATGAGATATCAATAACGTTTCTTCATGGGCTCTATATGTGTAACTCATTCAGTGTCGAGCTGTTTAATTATTCGATTTTATAAGCTAACCTGCTTAGCTTGGGGCTAGATAATGCTATGTGAATTGTCCAGCATTACGTTAAAAAAAAAAAAACCTTGTTTTCAGCGCCGAACGCCATGCGGAAAATGAACTTAACAGATTTATTGTCACCTCAGAACATGGAAATATAATGTAAAAACATCTATTGTTGTCACAGCTGTTCATAAAACTTCAGCTATAGCCGTCCGAAGTAGTTCAATGTAACAATGTCGATCGTTATGGGAACGCGTCAAGGACACGGACTTATCCGTACAATGCCATCAACTTTTCTGTTTTATTTACCACGATTGACTGTTTTTAGCCCCTGACCTCAAATGAGGGGCGTTTATTATATTAATAATAAATAATAATGCCAAACAATCCACACAACATCATCTTGACCCAAGCTAAGCAGAGCTTGTGTTATGGGTACTAGATGACTGATATACATAATTATAATACATTACATAGATAGATATTTTTTATTATACATAGAAACGACCAGAACACATAGAACAAATATTTTAGATCGTACAAACATTTGTCCCAAGGCGGGAATCGAATCTGCAATCTCCTGCGTCGCAGGCGGACCTTCGCCCACCGCGCCACATAATGTTCCTTCAATGACTTAAATATGGCTATCCAAGCTTTAAATGATGATCTTTCTCGTTTACAGTTCTGGTCCAACCTGTTTGGGCTTAAACTTAACCCAGACAAATGTCAGGCTGTCATCATCTATGGTTCTCGACAATTTTCTAAGATCGCTTGTCTAGACACCTTTGCCTAACTTTATTATAATGGGCATAGAATTCCATTCTCACCCACAGTCAAGAACCGTGGCATTATTTTTGATTTGAATCGGTCAGCTGGATTCCCCATATTATGAAAATCTCCCGAAAATTACAGCACGCCTTTTGATTTGTTACTACCATGTGTGGTTGGCAGGTAGATAATGCCATCGGCATTAAGTCTACCTTTTGTATACTTTAGATAAATGTGTGCAATAAAGGATTTAAATAATCACTACATAGTATAAAACAAAATCGCTTTCTCTGTCCCTACGTATCCTTAAATCTTTAAAACTACGCAACGGATTTTGATGCAGTTTTTTTTAATAGATAGAGTGATTGAAGAGGAAGGTTTATATGTATAATAATAGTAGTATTTTATAGCACCCGTGCGAAGCCGGGGCGGGTCGCTAGTAAAATAATAATGTTGGCCTTTTCGGTTGCATCGCAGCACAAGAATCAACCCCTTCAACACATCCCGTGACGTAAGAGTAAGGTACCAGAGGAACGACAGACGCTTTTTTATTTTTACTCGACTGCGCAAGAAGGAGGCTTATGTAAATCCCCCTTGTTTGGTGATGGCATGTTAAGCGGTAGACGTATGTGTGCTGAGAATTACAAGTTTGACGTGTCTAATTTTTCCATCTGTACAGTTAAGTTGGTTACACTGTGCTATACCGTAACAATGCGACAGTATTAACAAAATAAAATCGTCAACAGTACTGAAAATAGTATTGAATATTTCAGGAATGATATATTGGCCGGCGAGCAGAAAATTCTTTGTTGAACGTTTATTGAATTTTTTGTTGTTTTTAGAGGACCGTTTTCATTTACAGACGATTGTATATGTTTAGCAGAATAGTAGTGTAACACACGCAACTTAGATTTAAGCATGTCTCAAATGTAATTTTTGGCAGATTTTCATTGAACACTGTCAAAAAATCACGGCATGAGACGCCCTTGAGGCCCAGACTCCACCAAAGCTGAGATGTGCGGATATATCCGAAGCGGAAATGAAAAGAGACGTTCTCCACCGAAGCTGTACGGAGATGCGTACTGGCTAGACTGGAGTGGAGATGTGTCATGGCTAAAGCGGAGATAAGCTGGGTAGAGCGGAAGTGAGCTGCTTGCGGCGAGCGTCGAATGTTTCTTGAGATGAAAGTACTAGCGGCGCCGCTCACATCTCATATCGTCTCCGCTGCGTGACATCGCCCGCTTGCGAGGCACAGCTAACATCTCCGCTTCGATCTTTCTTTGTTTTCTTCGCATACAAATATGATATACTAGCTTCTGCCCACGGCTTTGCACGCGTTTTTTCGGCATAATAAGTAGGTAGTCTATTGTTTAAGTTAGGCTACGATCTAAGTGTACGCTAAAGTTCATATTGATCTGTTCAGTAGTTTTGGACATCCTAGGCATCAAAAATTTCACATTTCACAAACTTTCGCTTTTTTAACATTATCTATTTGTATTGAAAAGGCTCCGAAACGAAACTACTGGACCGATTTGAAAAATTCTTTCACCGTTAGGAAGCTTATTTTTTAGGGAGTGACATAGGCTTTATTTTTTTCTGGAATTTCCACGGGAACGGGAACTACGCGGGTGAAACCGCGAGGCGATCGTCTAAACAAACAATCAAATCTTTCCTCTTCATAATATTAGTATAGATAGTAGGATCTCCGCTCGGAGGTATCCACCGAAGCTGAGGACCGAGGACACGAGATGTGTGAATAACGAAGTTCTATTGGTTGTTTAAAACACATATCTTCTCCGCTCGTCTCGTCTCCGCTTTTTTGGAGTCCGGCCCTGTATCTGAGTTGCTTTCAAAAGCAACTCAGATTCAGGGCTGAATACTCAAGTATTCTGGCGTTAGCAACAGAAATATTTACCGTTTGGTCCTGTTCATTTTCCTACGTTTGTTTCGTCATCTACCATCCTACAGTGCGGCTGTAGCCTCAAACCTGCGTTGAAACGTCAATAGTTCTAAAAGTTTTTGCAATATCGTGTCGCTTGGCAATAATTTGGACATGTTTATTATGTTTATTGGAGATGCAAGCGATGTCGTGTTGCCCTTCGACATGCGATGCCGATACAACAAGGCACTTTGACAGTAAATACTTGATGTAAAAAGGTTTTATAGGAAAAAAACCTTAGTACCTTACCGATCTAATAATAGTTTTGTTGTTTCGGAGTTCTGAAATAATATTTGGTTACAATAACATATAATTCTATAACAAATAAAATTACAATCAAATAATATAAACTTATTAGAACTTGTATTAAGAATTGGAAAAATTGAACTAACTGCAGATTGTTCGAAAAAATCTACAGGTCAGCTGATTCATATCAATAATATCAGTTGGAAGCGTTCCCATGACCTGGCTGCATTTGGTTAAATTATATAACTGTTCAGTATTATTTGCTGGAAGGACTCTTGATGGTGAAGCTCTTTGCCATACCAAATACTGTAGCGCATCGGGCATGTTTGCCGCCGCTCAAACATACGGTTTCCATTCCATGCCATCATGCGCAAGACAGTCACATCGTTGTTGCGCCGCGTCCACTCCAGCGAGAATTGCCTGCTGTAGCGAGTTAGACTGCCCTATTTTGCGCTTGTCGGAGCATCACATTCTCATGTGAGAGGAAATGACGCCGCCGTGACGATGCCGCACGCATATATACTTCACACAGTCACACTACTACTTATGTCATTTTGATTTATTTTTGTTAATTTAAATTGACACTATTAGGTATTATTGGCAGCAATTTAAATTTTAGTTGTGTGTATTTTTTCTTTGATGCTTGCGTTGTTCTGAATTCAAATTACTTTTTTCAACAAGTTGAATAATATTCTTTATTTCACATGTGAGTAAAACCCGATTTTGTCCGAACCCGAAAACAGCAGCACAACAGCACAAGTCACAGACAGTTTTAGAGCAAAAGTGGTGAAAAAATTTTTATGGAAAATAATTGAGAACAAAGGTTCTTAAAACAGAATTTTAATCAACGATTGTTGGGGTAGATTTTAGCTTGGTTCAAAGCAGCGACGAAGTAATTTATCAACTTTTAACAGTTAACGAACTTTGTCACGATCTCCTCTACCTTGTTCCGGATCAAATTCCCATGGTTACCAGCCGAACTTTAACTGTGTCAAAGCTAGCATAGCGTCAAAATCAGCATCAACGTCATTTCTCCCATTATCAGATGCTGGTTTCAAACCCTAAGGCCCTTGGTACACACGCACGGCGCTGTCAACAAGCTTCCATAGTGATCCATATAACCCTGACGACCGTGCCTTCACACGACGATTTAACCGTAGGTTTTCACGGCAAAAAATAGTGTGTTAACACAGGCCCTAAGAGCGTCGTTATTCCGAGTTTGAAGCAGTATCCAATGATCCAGGTAGATCAATTTACGGTCTGAAACTGGAAGCAATACGACGACTGTCGCCCGATTGCAAATGTCGTCTGTCGTCTCACATTCGACGGAATCGTTCCTAGTACAGTTGTTCTATCTCACGAAGTCCGTTAACTTACCTCACTACGAACAACTTTGCGCTTAGTTGTCATGCTGACGGTACTCGCTACCAAAATCTGACGTGAATACAATGAGCACTAGTGACTCGGACCGTGTCTCGGGCGAGACTGATTGCTTCTGAGCTTACGCATACTAAAACAATGTGTACATGCATTCACTATGACCATCGAGCACTTATCCAAATGTGCTCGGTGACTATGACATACATAGCCCAACGGACTTCGTTAAATAGAAAATCTATACGTGTGTATTATTCTGTGCTGACAGCTAAGCTAATAGATATATGCTGAGGTGAGAGTGAGAGTGACATTTTATTTGAGCGTACATTAAAAAACATTGCTTGCCAAGTACTTATGAACTTTTTTTTAGAAAAAGGTTTTTACCTTAGGACCTTAGGTACTCAGCGAGAGTGAGATTTTATTTGAGCGTACATTAAAAAACATTGTTTGCCAAGTACTTACGAACTTTTTTTTAGGAAAAGGTTTAGACCTTCACCGCTTTTTAATTATGGGTATTTTGTTCATTGGTGAGGTAGAGTGGATCGTGAGAAGTCAATGAGAAGTTTAAAGATCTAAATAGTACAAAGTACTATCTACTAATATTTATGTTTGTGTATTTGTGCTTCTACTGTACTAACCTGTGCCAATGAGGATTTGGCGTTTGAAAAAGTTTTTCTTTAAGATAATTAAGTCACATGACAAAATTAAAAATTTTAAAAACCCACCGACGTTTATTAGCTGAACAGATTTTCATGAAACATGGCTAAGAACACTCGGGATAAAATTATTTATGACACAAAAAAACTAAACGAAAATCGGTTCATCCGTTTGGGAGCTACGATACCACAGACAGACACACAGACAGACACGTTAAACTTATAACACCCCACTCTTTTTGCGTCGGGGGTTAAAAATTATTTTAAAGATATCAAATAATATCGCAAAAATTTTCGACTTCGACCGGACTTGAACCCGCATCCTTTCTTCAGTACAGGAATGTGCTAACCAACTACACCACAAGGTCAAGTGACTGGAAGTCGAAAATTTTTGCGATATTATTTGATTTCTTAAAAATTACCCTGAGTGTGGGGTTACGCATAGAAATCTATGGGGTTACGCACTATAATAACAAAAAACCTAATTTTAAAGAGAACCCTTATTTTAAAGAGTTAAGATGCATTCTAAAATGCGACCCTATATTCCCTCAAAACTGTCAAAGTTCATCAACCCCGTCATTGTTACAGCTACCCCCTGCGATGCAATGGAACGCAGCAGCCGCAGTGAGGTGACACCAATGGATCCATGGCGCTGATCTGAGCGGGACAGACATAGCGCCTCCCATGGAGGTGAACGGGACGGCGCAGGGCGAGGAGGCCGCGCCGCTGCTCCTCAGCGTGTCCGTCACCGTCATCTCCGCTATCGGACTGCTGCTGAATGCCTATATACTCGTTGTTATTGTTATCACTAAACAGGTAATACTTTATTTACTAACTAGCTTCTGCCAGCGGCTTCGCACGCGTAAACGTTTTGAGGTTATTTCTATCGCCATATTCAGTCGGGGACTGATTTATGGGATAAAAAGTCTATGTTTGATTCCAGGGTTAGACATAGTTCATTTATTTATAACAATTTTGTTACAGGTCACAAAATATAAATTACATAATGTAAAGGTACATCTACAGTGGAATGTCCCAAATACATCATTAATAACATATTAATGATGTATTTCATCAATTCAGGTCATAAATTCATCAATTCAGGTCATAAATTCATCAATGTCATATATCAATTGAACTATCAGCCACTTTTTGAACCTAAACTTAAAGGATGTTATGGATTGTGCGCTGGTAATAGGAGTCGGAATTCCGTTGTACCTATACAGCCGTCCCCATTACGTGCAGCAACCTCGACGTCTTCGCTAGTCGTCGTCTTAGACTTACCTGTATGCAAATATATATAGATATATATACATATAAGTATAGATAGACTTATATATTATAAACTAGTTCTGCCCGCGGCTTCGCACGCGTTGTCCCCATGGAAATGTTTAAAGGTTATTTCTAACCCATGCAATGTTTTATGGGATAAAAAGTATCTTATGTTTGATTCCAGGGTTAGACTTACTTGTATGCAAAATTTCAGCCTGATCCGTTCAGTAGTTTTGGCGTGAAGAAGTAACAAACATCCATCCATCTATCCATCCATACATCCATCCAAACTTTTGCATTTATAATATTAGGTAAGTGTGACTAGCTGCATTCTTACCACCCGTTGTCTTATTACCCGTTTCCCATAGGAATGAAGTATTTTCCCGCGGTAAAAATAGCCTATGTTCATCAGGAATAATGTGGGCTTCTAATGGTAAAATAATTTTTCAAATCGGTCAAGTAGTTTCGGAGCCTATTCAATACAAACAGACAAACAATAAAATCTTTCTTCTTTATAATATTAGTATAGAAGTGATACTATACAGGTTATTGGTAAATTACTGACATTGCGTGAACTGCATCTTCTGCTCATCATCACGAACACGTTTGTGAAGACGCGAGGTAACCCTGTATAGCACAAGGACTATACTCAGATCGAGAATCCAAATAGTGTGTCGCAAATAAATGCTGGCAGCTTTTGCATCTTAGAAAAACGTCGAAGAAAAATAATATACGCGGTCCCTTTTTGTTTTTCGTATACTCTGGCCTGGATTTGTAACGTTGGATAATTTTATGAGAAACAAAAGACAATCGCGCGAGTTTTAACAATGTATCGTATAACTTAC
The DNA here is from genome assembly GCA_963564075.1 of Eupithecia subfuscata. Taxonomy (NCBI): domain Eukaryota; kingdom Metazoa; phylum Arthropoda; class Insecta; order Lepidoptera; family Geometridae; genus Eupithecia; species Eupithecia subfuscata. The sequence goes on from OY751108.1 coordinate 5,033,802, forward strand.
TTTTTGTTTCCGTACTCAGTCATTACTTTTTTTGCTGCCATGCTATGCATAGCACAGCATTCCAATTTTTCCGGATATGAAATGCAATAAAAACTGCAAAATTTGCTGCTACCTCAGATATTTGACCAAGATGCTACGAGGGGTCTACGGTGCTACGAAAAATGCTACGAAAGATTTGTTCAAATTATTCATTACTTTGGTTGGGTGCAAACCAAATTGAACCAAAAAGTTACAGGTACTTTATGTTGCGTTTTATCATGGATTTTGCTTACTCTTTTGATAAAATAAGTCGGGACTCTACCACTCAATATAAACATCAATTTATTTTATACACGGTTACTAGTAAATCGTCTAATCCCAGGGAGTACTTATTTGTCGTGGTATTAGATAGATAGAAAATACTTTATTGCACTCTTAAAACTAAGAAACAATTTAAAATGAAATAATTATAATCTAAGTGACACTTAGCGGTCTTATCGCTCAAGAGCGTCTCTGCCAGACAGCCTGGTATGGATACGAACGTCAGATATGTACATGGGGTAAGATCTGTGTGCATCTGTTCTGGTACTCTGTTACGCTCTAAGGTGGTACTGCTTAAAAAAAAAATGATTACTAGGTAGTTACTCAAAAATCGGCTGCAGTAAAAAGATTTCTATAGTTTTCTACATAATGCACTTGCAATGTTACCATTATTACGATAATAGGCATAGACAGACAAATGGTCTAGACTTGACCTTTGTTGCGGAATGCTCATTGAAAGGGCCCCATTAGCAACCATTCGTAACCCAATTTAAAAAATTAATGAGGCTTGTTTGAATAATTATAATCAAATAATTTGCGGTATTCCAAGAAGAAGAACGATAAACATCTACTTAAAAATACAAGGAATTCGTAAATTGATTCTGGTGTTATACGGAGTTTTTTACTTACTTGTGTTACGGAGTTTATTAATAATCTCCGTAGAGTAAAAATAGCTACGTTATTTGTTCCTAAAAGTGTCATACAAAATTGTTTTAACCAATTAATATCATTTTTTAACGTCATCAAACTCTTATTAATTTTATAAAAACAGAACTTGAAAAAATCACGGCCCTAAATCAATTATTTGTTCCTATTTGGTTTATACAAGAACAAGTTTAATATCAAATTGGGAACAAAAACGGCACATAAATAAATAATAATAAATAATGCTGGACAATTCACACAGCATTATCTAGCCCCAAGCTAAACAGAGCTTGTGTTATGGGTACTAGATAACTGATATACATAATACAATACACTACATAGATAGATATTTTTTATTATACATAGAAAACATCCAGAACGCCCTGGAAAAATGTCTGCAGATCGTACAAACATTTGTCCCGAGGCGGGAATTGAACCCGCAACCTCCTGCGCCCGCTGCGCCACAGAGGTCGTCAAACACACTTTATTTATTTATTTATTTGTACATTCATGTAAGTCAAGTCGATGCGTGAACGACGTCCATACAAAATGGTTAGGTGGGCCCCATCTCGCTTGGACGTGGATGCCTGGAACACCCTGTATAGAACTAGCGACTGCCTGCGGCTGACCTCATAAAGTATATGAATAAAACACACCTATTAACCATTACATGACAGAGATTGTAATGGTACGTACGTACTCAGGGTTATTGTACGTTCCGATTGTAACATAAGAAAGACAGAAAATAATTTACAACACAAACAAACACAAAATAATATCAAAACAAGATCCGTTAGTCTAACTCGCGCGCCGAGGGTTTTCTGTCAATTATCGCGTATCTTTTGTTTTATTTCCAGTCACCCCGTGACCACGATCGCTGTAACGCGGTAGAAACGTAGGGGAAATAAAACAAAAGGGTACGCGATAAATAACCGATATACTCGTAATCATTAACTATGTTAACAAATCGCGAAAGTTTAAAAGTTTTAATTATACAAATATGTACTAAAGGTACCGGTAAGAGACATCGCTATTTAAAGAATGCCTAAAAATAGTAGGTACCAAACTACATTTAAGATGGATCGCTTGCATAGGTACTTCGGTAATTTTTTTGACGTTTTTCAAAATATTTCAAAATGTATGAAACCTAGAGAATTTTCACGGCCACGTCCACGCCTAGATTGGACCTGTTACACTTTATTAAAAGTGTAACAGGCAGGTCCAATTTCAGGTCCAGTTTTTTTGCACAACGTTAATATGAGAGAAACTGTGGTTAAATGTGAACTTAATTAGTTGGCAGGTATGGCAATCGCGAACGAAGTCGCGGGTACATAAAAACTGTCGTAGTTAACTAATTCATAACAGGTGCAAGCGGGTTAACTACAAACATATTTGTGTTAAAAGAACACCAACGTTTCATCCCTTAGCGAGGGATTTATTCAGGGTGAGTGCGGTTCTAGACGCGCGTTCCGCATCCCTCCGAGCACTTAGCGCGGTAAGAACCGCAGTCACCCTGAAGAAATCCCTCGCTAAGGGATGAAACGTTGATGTTCTTTTAACACAAATACGGTTCGTACCCGCTCTATCCGTAATGAATATTGTTCTAGGTAAATTGAATCGGCGCTATCAATGACATGAGGCAGTATGAGGCCATGAATTTTACATGGCATGCTATTTAAAAGATTTATAAGGCCACTATAATAGGTCTTATTGAGGTTGAATTATTCAATAGTCCCATTGCTATTCTAATCTATGTATTTACAAATAACTATGCTGTGAGGTTGGAAAGGACGAAACTAATCGATGCTTGAGGCTTCTAATAGCTAGTAAACCCAACTGTTATAAAATAATTATATTCTACATTTATGTAAAATCTTTATTCACAAAGAAAATTATACTAATACTTACAATTGAAACAATTGAGCTAACTGCTGACCGTTGCAAACAGTCTACAGGTAGCTCGGTATGACACTAGTCCCATGGGAGTTGGGAGGCCAATTGTGTGGGACGCTACATGCGTCGACACACTTGCGCCTTCCCATCTTCCGAGGACATCCGTGAGGGCGGGTGCGGCGGCAGATTTGGCCGAAGATCTCAAGAGGCGCAAATATGCAGGTCTCGACAGAGCCTACACATTTGCTCTTCTTGGAGTCGAGACCCTAGGTCCGTGGGGTACCGAGGCCCTTCGGGTTCTCAAAAAATTATCTGAGCGTCTGGTCGAAGCGACGCGTGACTCGAGAGCTGGTGAGTATCTGGCGCAGCGCATCCAGCATTGCCATACAGCGTAGCAATGCAGCCAGCGTCTTGGGGACGCTTCCGACTGGTATTGACATGGATCAGTTGAGCTACCTGTAGATTGCTTGCAACAGTGTGCAATTAGCTCAATTGTTTCAATTGTAAATACTATTTCTAATTTATTTCTTTTGAGTGTAATTTGATTAGTGAATAAAGATTGTTAATTGGTCATTATGGCGGTATTCTTAAGCCGGTTCCTGATCGATGTTATGAATCCATTCGCAGCGAGGATGAAATGACGTTTCATTAATAACAATTCAGTCGTGATTTTTTGATGGTTTTCTATGAAAATCTGTAAAATATTCGTCACCAAAGATGTGTTTAAATAAAAAATATACATATAAATTGCGTTAGAGTAATCGGGGGTTAGTTTTAAATTATTGAACGATTACTGTACGCACATTAGTATTAAGCTCTGCGCACATTAATCCAACAAACACCGCCACTGCTAAGCACCAAAATGTGCGGCTTAAATTCGTTAATAGATACATTTTACAGTGACTGGCTAAAATGGCTTCTCACTGGCTTCAAACGTGAGCTGTCTGTCATCTCATGCCGTCAACAAAAAAACATCCAAATGTTACGCGTTAAAGCCTTGACTGCACATTTCTGTGCTGTCCAGTAGCAGTGCGACCCTGATCTGCGACAACCTTTTTTGGTATCATCTTTTTGCAGTTTAAATGGCCTAATTACTAAACTTACCACCGATTTATCGCGGTTTATTACACGTTAAATATTTTAAGTCTCAGCTAATTCGATTGTAATATTTAAATTACCTCAACCTATGCTGCCTGTATTGGTCCACTGCTGGACGCAGGCCTCGCCCTGATAAGAGCCTTATTGGCTTTTATCACATGGGGGTAACGCCCATAATCCCCACGCTGGGCATACGCGTTGGGGATCGCAGTTCGGTGGTAGAATTGGTCTGTAGGGGGCGCTGCTGCCCGCCCCCGGTAGATATCCCTTTATCGCATCTTACGACACCCGCGGGAAGAGTGGGGTGGTGCAAATTCTAAGCCGGCACCACACGGCTAATATTTAAACTAATGTTCAGATATTATACAAAAGGGTGGTAGGTACTAGTTGTAAAACATACAAGCAAAGTATGTAAAATGCTTGGAATCTCCGCCAATAACACATTATAAACATTATTGTACCAACATGTTGGTATTTAATTCCTCTGTCGCTCGCGTCGCGGAACATGTGTTTGGAATTTGTTTTATTGCGTCGCTGCTCTCGGGCGATTATTTATTGTTTTCTTACAACAGAGTTAGTTTGGTATGTGCGTTAGGAATATTTGAAACTACGTAAAGGTACAGTGACGGTCAGAAGTGGTAACCTAGATTAGGGCATTGTCTTGCAGCCATTCGTGGTGCTTACGACCTTTTTCAAATTCATTATTATTTGGGTCCTAGGTTCAAATCCACAAAGTCATTTACATTTAATAATTACTCCAATTATAATAAATAAGTAAAGGAATGCATTATTAACAAAGAAAATTACAACCAACTAATAAGTTGGTAGAGAATTGTTATACAATTGTAAATACTAGACACAATAGTTGAGCTAACTGCAGACTGCTGCAAACAATCTACAGGCAGCTCAACTGATCCATACGAGACATCGCTTCGACCAGACGCTCAGATAATTTTTTTAAAACCCGGAGAGCCTCGTTATCCCACGGACCTAGGGCCGCAAATTCAAGGAGAGCAAATGTTGTAGGCTCTATCGAGATTTGCATATTTGCGCTTCTTGAGATTGTCGGTTAAATCTGCCGCCGCACCAGCGATAGATAAGTTGAAAAAGCGGTACAAAATATAAAGCGATGATGCTCAGTACTTACCTAGACCCTGATTCTACTAATAATTTACCAATAACGCCATCCTTACGGCATACGGAGTTACTGGTAATTCACTCACACTGCGTAAACTGTTGATGCACCACAAACATATTTGTCAAGACACTAGGTCTATAATCTTATTGGAACGAAGTTCCTTATCGCGCGTTGTGAAAGGGAGCTAGACGGAAAAAAATCATACGAAAAGTTGTAACGACACTTTTTGACGAAGAGAACCGAGGAGAACCGAAGCGACGATCGCAGCCGAGTTGAGCCGAGGTGCGCTTCGATTCGAACAATCGTGTGTTCCGCTCGCTTGCGCAACGTGTCACTGGAGTGAGCGGGATATATCAGTTTTCTGCGGCCTCACTGAAGATGACGCGAGGACGCGAGATTAATCGAAAGGAACTTCGTTCCATCCGGGTGTCCCTTGACACCTCTCAAGTATTTTTTTTTGTAAATCACCTCCGATACAAAATGAAAAACAGGGCATTCATAATACATCCGACAGAGAACCAAAGTTATCGACATAACAAACTAGTACTTTTTTTTATTTGGTTTCCACAAAAAAAAAATTACCCTGAATTGAGCCTTACCTATTTATGTGATCGATGATTGTGAGTGATTTATAATTTTGATACAGAGTGGAGCCCCCAACGACTGACTTTGTCACTATCCTAAGCTTCGATCACCCTGTATGATCGAAAGATTAGACACATTCCGGAACTGATAAAACCTCTTATACGACCACTTTGTAAGTATACCTTCAGGTGCTAAGCAAATTAAGGATCTTCAGCCGAAAGTTTTAATTAATTTAGAATTAATTAACTTACACGTAAGTGAAATTCTTTGAGGGTAGATAAATGTGGGAAGCCGCATTCATTCTAACTTCCAAGGGAGTTGTTCTGTTTGGATTAAATTTAGGTGAACGGTTATGTTATTTTCTCATGTAACATGAGCGGGAATTCGCGAAAAAATTATTTTGTCACTGTAAAATGTATCTAAATGTTCGAGTCCAAGCCCAATGCTCATTTTTGTGTTGGTCGGCAGTAGTGAGAAGATTGTCGCAGGAGGCGCACAGCTACCGCAAAGCACAAATAACAGACAGCTCGCTGGTCACACGAAGCTAGGGAAGCCATTTTGTCACTGTAAAATGTATCTTAAGATAGGTACCGTTGATGCCCATATTTCAAATTGAATATGGGCGTCATCTCGGTATCTTAAGGTACATTTAACAGTGACAAAATGTTGAAATATGGGCATCAACTCGGTATCCTAAGATACATTTTACAGTGACAATAATGTTGAAATATGGGCATCAACTCGGTATCCTAAGATACATTTCACAGTGACAAAATGTTGAAATATGGGCATCACTTAAGATATATTTTAAAGTAACAAAATGGCTTCAGTTGAAGACTGTTTTGTGGAAAGTTTTTGAAACCTGACGCTAAAGGTTGGTGGCTGGGGTTCACACGCCGTTGGATTAATGTACGCTCTGCGTACATTAATCCAACGGCGCTGACACTGAGCACAAAAATGTGCATTGATATTTTCAATGCACAACAAAACAGTCTTCAACTTAGTTGAGTTTGGTCCTTCTACAATATCGGAATCGCTCTCGCCGGGGCCCCGACCGACTAACTTCGCCGTCTCACGTAACTTACTTTGCAAGTGACTACATATTGAATCAGCGGCGGTTGTTACCGCTTGAAAGCTTCTGTGTTTTAGATAATTGTGTTACTGCGCTCTTTAGAGGGTTGTTGCAGCACTGGTAATATAGGTACATTAGGTACCTACCTTATCCCATAGAAAGGTTAAAGATTTGAGGTCTGGTGGCTATGGGCAAGCGCAAATACTTCGTTGTAAATGTTGTAAAAATCTAAAAGAAATAATGCGCTCGTGCGAAAAATATGACAGGGGGGCCCCTGTCATATTTTTTAATAGTATGTTTACAATCATAGATACATTGATATAGGTAAGTCAATTTCTGTAGATATGGTACGCTCTCCCAGCGCTAATACCATATCTCCTGAATTTCACTTACATCGATGTTCACAATGCTTTTGCAGTTTCGATTATAGGTAGGTACTTACAGTCGATTATAGGTAGAGGCTGAACAAACAAAGTGGCGATCACAATAGGCCTATCATGGCCGCAGTGATACGAAAGCCACCAAAAGAAAAAAAAAAAAAAAAAAATAGGTAGGTACAGGGCAGAAATCTTGTTCTTTCTTTTCGGTCACGAACTACTAAAACAACGCAAACGGACTACTAAAACAACGCAAACGGGTTATGTTCTTAGGGTTCCTTACCTGATAGGAAAAAATGGAACTCGTATAGGATAATTTTTTTCCGTCTGTATGTCTGTCTGTCCCTCTGTCAACCCCCTGTACTCAGGAACGCGTGGAGGTATCGAGTTGAAATTGACATCAAAATTTGATCCAAGAGGTTATGGACTTGATTCAAGTCCATAATCTCTTGGAGCCTCGATACAAATAAAAATTCACGAACCACGAACCTCACGAACCAGAAGGGGATCACATGCATACAAAACGTAAAGGTACTTCCTGTAGACCTAGAATTATGAAATTTGGCTAGAAGCAAGGTCTTATAGCACAAGTAAAGGGAAAAAATCAAAAAACCATAAATTTGTAGTTTATTCAGTAAAAAAATACTTTTGATTCTCGCCACGGACCAAAACTTATAGGGTACTTCCCTATAAGTTTTGGCATCATAAAATTTGGCAAGAAGCAAGGTCTTTTATGTAAAGTGAAAAATCTGAAAACCGTTTATATGTAGTTCATTCACAAAAAAAATACTTTTGATTCTCGCCATGGACCTATAGGGTACTCAACGGAAAGTAGCCCATAGGCTTACCCCATACCCCATAGGTACCTAGAATCATAAAAATTGGTAAGAAGCAAGGTATGATAGCACAATTAAAGGGAAAAATAAGTAATATAAAAAAAAAGTAAATTTACAAAAAAAAAAAGATATGATTTTCGCCATGGACCAAAACGTACAGGGTAGGTATCTACTTCCCGTTGACCAAGAATCATGATTTTTTTGTTATTATAGTGCGTAAGCCTCGCACTCTGGATAATTTCTAATTTCTAAGAAATTAAGAATCATGATATTTGGCAAGACACAAGGTCTTACAATTATACGGAACCCTTAGTGCGCGATTCGATTCGCACTTGACGTTTTATTTTATAATTTAATTTATTCCTGTCTGAAATTTTGTAGTAGCTTTTTACCGCAGAACTTATTATTTTCATTATCGAGCACGTAACTCTCAACAATCTATGATAACTTTCACAGTATCTTAGTAGGCAGGGCCTCACTGCTTAAAAAAAGTCACTTTGTTAGATCGATCTACAAATCGATGCTTTGATAGTATAGGTACATATGTTGCATAATTTAGACACATTGCCTATGTGAGTGACATATGAGTTAAAAAAATCAAGTCATAGAATACTAAATATTTCCAAATGTTTCAAGTTAAAAAAATTGGTTGCCTGTAAAGTTGGTTTACTGACGATAGTTGAACGTGACAACGTCTTAAGAAAATACTGATGGAATGGTAGCATTTGATACTCGATCAAAACATGTAAATGTACTATAGTATAGCAGCTGTCCACGCAGACGCATCGCTCACTCAAGTAGGAGAGAGACGGATGTCGAGCGCTCTCGCTTGCACTTCAAGCCTTACATGGAACGCCTCAGAATGGAACGCCTCAGAGCGAGGTAACGCCGCATGACGTCATGTTTTTTCGTGCATGCAGCCGGCTCTATCGAATTATAAGACGTTATCACGTCAAAAAAGTTATCTCCGAAGCTTCTAAATCGATTCCTATAATCCAAAATATAGTCAATGTTATATACAGGAAGAACGACGTGAATGAAGCTATGTACAGAAGTTTATTAAATACCAAAACCAACTTAGTCATGGTCTACTGGTATACTCCAACGGCAATTGATATAAATTATATTATGTTCATTACACTGTTACCTAATTTACCTAATGAGAGAGCCACGAGGCGCGTCAGATTAGATTTGAAATTAGCACTAGATGGCAGGTTACCGAGTGATCTTATTATCCCAAAGGAGGTATGGTATTATGACGACCTCTGTGGCGCGGTGGGCAAAGGTCCGCCTGCGACGCAGGAGGTTGCGGGTTCGATTCCCGCCTCGGGACAAATATTTGTACGATCTGCAGATATTTGTTCAGGGTGTTCTGGTCATTTTCTATGTATAATAAAAAATATATATCTATGTACTCGTATATTATTATGTATATCAGTTATCTAGTACCCATAACACAAGCTTTGCTTACCTTGGGGCTAGATAATGCTGTGTGAATTGTCCAGCATTATTTATTTATTTATGACGGTATAAATGCTTTTTATCTGGTTGAAAACATTTTTTGCTTTAAAAAGTAGCGTCAGAAGGTTGAGCTAAGCTAGAACTACACTATTAGAGTACCTTCATGTACATAATGATGAATAAAAAATTATTGTATTGTGACGCGTCAAAACCATTACATCATACATTTATTACGGTTATAAACACATTATACTCAATCACATCACACTAATATTATAAATGCGAAAGTTTGGATGGATGGATAGATGGATGGATGGATGTTTGTTACCTCTTCACGCCAAAACTACTGAACGGATCAGGCTTACAGGTAAATCTAACCCTGGAATCAAACATAGGCGACTTTTTATCCCATAAATCAGTTCCCATGGGATAGAAATAACCTCAAAACGTTTCCATAGAAACAACGCGTGCGAAGCCGCGGGCAGAAGCTAGTACTCAATATATTTATTGTTGTCATTGCATTGGTAGGTAGGTAACTGTAATCATTATTACAGTGACACAACACACCACCACACACAGTAATATTGAATAGAAATAATAGAATAGAAAAGCATTTATTTCGACACACATAATATAAAACATACAAAACCAAAGAACGAATAAGGAGCTAAATTAAAAACAAATTTTGTCTATTTTATTAGTAATCGTGTGTAATTTGCTTCTGACGTGACACAACACATCACTCCGCAATAGTGTGGTTCTAGCTTTAACGTTGAGTGATCGTTCTATTTATTGAATGAAACTTAGTTGTTATCTATAATATCATAGAGCTAGATAATTAGTCCCATCTATATAATGTTTCCAATTATGCAGATTCAATACAAATTGGGGTGTGGAATTCCCATCATCAAATGGACCCCTTGTTTATGCTACGATTTCAGTTTAGAAGGTAGGCTGGTTTTGTTTACGATTTTTGATAAGTATAGGATTTTGATATATAGGATTTTTGATAAGTATAGGAAACTTTCTGGAAAAAAGTCATCTTGACAAAATATTTTTTACTACGGAGACAGAACTTTTACCCAAGTCATAATTTCAGAATCCTAGTAACGGTAAAATAAATTCTTACATAACTCGGAAAATATTCGGTTAATTTTCCGGTTTTCATTAATTTTGTGTTTTGTAGGATTTCATTAACTTCGCTCATTAGAAGTCCGACTACGTTGTGTACGAGATGTAAAAGGTATTTGAATAAAGGTATTTTATACAGTTAGTTTTAAATAACCTGATTAAGTTTTGTTTTAAATATCTTCTTTTCTCCCTTATAATAGTTATAATTAGTAGGTATGTTAGTATACTGAAAATAAAGATTGCCTTCGTTATATTTTCTACTAATAGAGAGGTTTTAGGTTTAGGGCTGGTAATTAACTGAGCTAAAATAGGTATACTTCTTGTATGTATCTTAGCAATGAGACTTGATTTTACCTTGATAAATAATAATAAAGCATTTATTTGTCTCTCACATTAGTAGTATATTATATACCTCACCTCAACAGCCTGTATTGGTCCACTGCTGGACGCAGGCCTCCCCCCGATAAGTGCTTTGTTGGCTTTTATCTCATGGGGGTAATGCGCATAATCCCCACGCTGAAGAAATAAAAAAGTTAGGTAAATGGTCGATTTCAGTTTGGTGTTTGCAAACATAGGTACATAGAGTAAAAACTCGCTGCTGTCTCAGCAGAGGGATAGTGTCATTCAACAAAGAACAATGGCAAGAATTGAGGGGTGCAGTATCATAACCCGCTATAATGCTTTTTGACCAATATCGTGTTAGTACCATCAATCAAAAGTTCTTAAAAATTGCTTTGAAATGGTTGGCTGCTTTTCTATTAAAACCCATTAAAACTCAGAGAAATCCGCTGGTAAAGAACGATGTAAGGATCAAAAGCCACTATAATAGCGTAGGTCAGTTTCAAAATCCTCTATAACACAATCGACCAATCACAGCACCGGATTTGCGTCGCCTCATCGAGAAAATAGTATGGCGGTTGTGACTTTCTGTGTACAACAAGTGTTCGGATTTTTAATAAATTTAATGCAAAAACATGGAAGAATTAGCCCAGTTTGTGCAAAAATCAGATCTGAAGCATTTGAGGAAGAGGCCACGCGTTCCGTCATCATGGAAACGTGAAGTGGAGCGCAAGAAATGGTGAGTGAAAATGGAACAAAAATCTCCTGGAAAGTTAGCAAGAAAAGTTTTATGCAAGATGTACCTAGTTAAGTTTTCAGCCAGTTATGTACGTAGATACCATTTTATACCTAAGAGAAACTCGTGTTTAATACATTTTGAATAAAAACTATAATAATACTTCATATCTTTTTATTTTATGTATGTACGCAGGTAAATAATACATTTTAGGTAAAATATCTTTGCTATGTTAACAGTAGGTACCTACCTATTTTTCTTCCTTCACGTGTCAATGACACAACAATTAAAAATATTATTTATTATTATTATTATTGAAAACATAGGAATCAAATACAATACACCTAGTAATAAAATAATATCCTACCTCCGACCCCTATTTTAAAAATTATGTCGTATAACGCCATCCATCCACCATCTTATTGTTGGTTTTGGTTGGTTGCAAAACCCGCCAAAATATGACTGTTCATTTTCAAAACCCGCCATTATGTAAGATTAGTTTCAAAATCCTCTAAAACGAATTTTAATTTGCTTATAATTCAGTATTTTCTCTATGATTTCTGTTGGTAAAGCTAAGATTAGTGGCGCCATGCCCAGGACTAATCGGCAAGACCAAAAACTATGAATTACGATTCATTGGTCAAGATTTAACAGTTATTTCTAATCTGTGAAAATTTTGAGAAAGCTATTATAGTGGTTTTTGATAATACACCCCTCAATTATGAGCTATCATGAGGAAAGATCCCACGGGTATCAATCGATAGCTCCGGAAATTCTGAATAAAACTGTATATTTAGTTTTTCCATAATTGTTGCAGGAAAAATTAAATAAATTTTTGAAAATGTGGATGAATAGCAATTTGGGCGAAGCTAGGGTGATAAAAACTCGTAGAATCCGCCATTTTGTTTTTGACATTGACAGCACTACCAACTCTGCCTGTCATTATTATTCTGTGATCCAATCCGCGTCCGCGCGCTTTTGTAATGTGTTTGTTGACAAAATGATTTTCAAAATAAACTTATCAAAATAATACTACAGGTGAACCTTCTATCCTTACCCAATATAGTATTATAATATCTGTGCCCAAGTGTTTGTGAGAGTGATTTCACAAAAAGTTGTAGTAGCAAAGAAACTTGTTTCAAAGAATAGGTATATTTTCTTTCTTGGGTGCTAAAGAACTACATAGGTACCTACCCTTCGCCATTGTAAGTTATTGTACATCGAGAGTTTATTATGTTTTCATTGTTCACCTACCTACCTACTTCGTAAGATTGTCGGTATGTGCCTAGTCTACATAAAATTATGCATACCTAGTAAAAGTTAGTAGTACTTACCTAATACTCCGTAAGTACCTACCATAGAAATCTAAATAACAATTTAGATTTCTATGGTACCTACATACCTATGAGCAGTGTTTGTATTGTACCTACCTAGCTATCGTTTCTAAAATTCTCCCATACATTTTAGTAATAAGTCTTACAAACATTGAACATTCCTTTCCTTTTATAAATAACTAGACGATCGCCTCGCGGTTTCACCCGCGTAGTTCCCGTTCCTGTGGGAATTCCGGGATAAAATATAACCTATGTCACTCCCTGAAAAGTAAACTTCATAGCAATGAAAGAATTTTTCAAATCGGTCCAGTAGTTTCGGAGCCTATTCAATATAAACAAACAAACAATCAAATCTTTCCTCTTTATAATATTATAGTATCGATGTGTTTATTTTTCAGGTATTTAGGTACTTACCTATCTAAATGACGATAGAGAGGAAACCGAATAACAATACTTACTCGGTAGCGCTACCTCACGAATTGAAAGAAACTAACCCCAAGAATTGATATACTGTACTTACCTAAGCATTCTTGAAAATGTATAATTTAGCACCAAGATAAAAAATATTTCATCTATGAGTTTGCCTGCGCATATTAATAAAATTATACAATTCCACTGACCAGTTACCTAGTTGCAAGGTAATATTACCTATCCTTTAATATTACCGTGCTAGTTGGTATGTTTTCTTATCTTATGCATATACACTAGCCAAACTCGATTTAGAATGTTTGTAAACAAACCGCCCATACTTAACCTAAAATTCACTCTGTTGCTGCGTCTTTTTATATAATAATAAATTATTAGGTAGGTATTTGATTGCACTTATTTTCTTTGTAAATAAAGTATTTAAAATTAATAAATTTTAAGCAATATTTATTGAAGGAAGGATCTCAAATCGGCAGACGTAAGTAAGGATGTAAATTGCGTATAAAAAGACGCAGCAACAGAGTGAAATTAGAACTAGTATTACTTATTGAAACAATTTGGCCACGATTTGGCTAACTGCAGACTGTTGCAAACAATCAATGCAATTTATTATACGTAGGTACCTATCTGAAACTCGACGCCAAGCAAAGCAAGTGAGTTTTAGTTTTTTGTGTAAGCGTTGTGTGTGTGTGTTCTTAATGGTTTGCTTATAAACATTCCACATCGAGTTTGGCTAGTTTATAGATAGTATTACCTATTGGTAAAGCTAGAATGGTACGTAACGTAGTAAGGCCAACCACTCGATCCTTCTGGGATATTAGGAATTATTACAAAATTATCTATTTTGGTAGATAGGTACCTACCTACCTAAAAACATTTTTGATTAGGTACTACCTAGGTAGGTAGGTGCTCGTAACTCGTTAAGTTGAAGACTCCAAAACCGTCAAGAGCAATCGCTAAACTACACTTATTGCAAGACAACAGAAGCTTCTCTGTGCTTTGGATTGGAATCTTCATCTGTTCACCGCTATACCTAGGTAAGTAATTTTGGCGATGACTATAGGTAGGTAGACCTATGACCTTTATTGAGATAGCGGTTAATTATATGTCTTCACTTCAGGAAGGTACGGTACGTACGATACTCCACGTACCTACCTATAATACAAATAATAGTTGTGCCATGGGTAAGTTAAGAATCGAAAAGCAAACGTGTTCTTGTCTTTAGTGGAGACTGCGACTCGGCCAACGTAGTGTAGGACGCAATTGGTAGGGAGATGCTGGATGCGGCAAGCTGAAGACTGGGCGATATGGCGCTCATTAGGTACCTATCAATTTTATTTGAACAGGTAGGCGACACGTTCTTGGAACACATTGTAAAGCCGCGGCAATACACCTGAGCTGGTTTAGGTTAGGCTGGGCTAGGTAGGTATAGGCTATATAAGGGTACTACCTACATAAAAAGTTAGGAAATCTCTATCCAAAAATGTAGCAGGGCCTAAGACCTAGCTATTTTCGTCCATGGCCGATAAACCTACTCTATTCTACCTACCAACTGAAAAAAGGAGGTTGGTTTTAATCCTGCCCCTAACCTGAAACTAACCTCTAGAATTGAAACCTTTTTTGTCACCCCGCCGCCATTTGCAATGAAGAGATGAACCAAGGATAGGAAATTATTCTGCCAATTTTCAAAAAAATATTTAATTTTTTCTGGAATAATCTCGGAAAAACTAAAAATGCAGAGTTCCTTAAAATTTTGAGATGAATCGAATGGTATATTTCTTATCTTTCCTCAAATTTTTGGGACAAACCATAAGGGAAAGTTGCCATTGTTCTTTACAATTTGTGTAACCAAAAACCGATCCATGTGTGTTTTGACAGCACGTAAATACAGTGCCCTCACTCACACATTCGTATGATTGAATGTTGCAAGTGAATAGCATTTTCCCTAAAAAATTGGGTAACTGAAGCAAAGTTCCCATTAAGAAAATACTTCATTGTTTTTATCACCTACCTTTTTATTTTTGGTATTACGTTATTTCAATTTACTAAAGGTGTCAATAGATTATTGTCAAATAGAAAAAATCTAAAAAAAATCTATGAAAATCCATTTCAAACGTCTTGTTTTTGACGTGACAACGTCTTATAATTCGATAGAGCCGGCTGCACGCACTAAAAAACATGACGTTATGCGGCGTTACCTCGCTCTGAGGCGTTCCATGTAAGGCTTGAAGTGCAAGCGAGAGCGCTCGACATCCGTCTCTCTCCTACTTGAGTGAGCGATGCGTCTGCGTGGGCAGCTGCTATACTATAGTACATTTACATGTTTTGATCGAGTATCAAATGCTACCATTCCATCAGTATTTTCTTAAGACGTTGTCACGTTCAACTATCGTCAGTAAACCGACTTTACAGACATACAATTTTTTTTTAATTTTACGAAATATCAGCCGGTACCTATGGTTACTATGATTCTACCTAGATCAAATGACAAAAAGGTTTTACTCCAAGTCTGCAAAATAAGATCGGCTCCGATCATTTTCGGAACAATAATTTAAAATAGACGGTCAAGTGTTCGGCCACGTGCAGTGTAAGTAGTTGCACGGTTCATGGCCTATCTAAACCAACTTATTTACCTGTTTTACACATACCTACCAAAGTACATTTTTAAGTTGATTAGGATTACTATTAGGTACTCAACTAGTAAAACATACTAAAGCTGTGTAGTTTTCCTTTTAAAATCACTCCACCTACTACTAGCATTTTTTTAACAAATAATAATTGCCCAACTTAGACAAATTACAGCATTCTAGTACTAATAGTCTCTGGACTAAGCTGCGGACGGATCGACGAACGTGGTGAACTATAAGGGTTCCTTTTTGACTACGGAACCCTAAAAAAGGACATGTGCACGTGCGTTATGGTGATGGGATGGATTGCAATTTTAAATTTGAGTTTATTGCATTTGCTCCCCTTGGAGCCGAGAGAGGTCTAGGTCCGTGCGGTATCGAGGTTTACCGGAATTTTAAAAATATCTGAGCGTCTGGTCAAAGCGGCGGCGCGGGACCCGAGAGCTGGTGAGTATTTGGCGCAGCGCACCTGCATTGCCATACAGCGGGGCAATGCAACCAGCTTAACGGGGACGCGACGACTGGTATTGATATCGATAAGTTGAGCTGCCTCTAGATTGTTTGCTACAGGCTGAAGTTAGCTCAATTGTTTTAATTGTAAATACTAGTTCTAATTGTTTCCATTCATTGATTGTAATTTTCTTTGTAAAATAGTTATATGAGTTTACATCTTGAATC
This sequence comes from Eupithecia subfuscata, assembly GCA_963564075.1. Taxonomy (NCBI): domain Eukaryota; kingdom Metazoa; phylum Arthropoda; class Insecta; order Lepidoptera; family Geometridae; genus Eupithecia; species Eupithecia subfuscata. The sequence continues at coordinate 5,050,478 of OY751108.1, forward strand.
TACTCAGAATATCGTCAAGTGACTGAAAATTCTAAAACTGTGATATTCCGCGTAGTTTGATTCCTAAGTCCTAACTTGAGGGAATTCCACCCTCTCCTCTACTATTTTTATATACCTAAGTACTAAGTAACAAAACCTGGGTATTTTTTCCCCAGTGCATAGCAACATTTTCACGAAAATGGTGGACGAAATTTTTAAATTTATTTATGAGTTTTGATGACTGTTTTAGGCAAGATTACAAACGGAATGAATTAGTACTTACCGGTGGAATAAGATATTTGCGGTATTATTTTCCGGTTACTGGTGTTTAAATATCCTTGCATCGCACAACACATCATTTTTATATTTTTATGTGAGAGCTGCTTTCCGTCTCATTTGAAGTATTGTACTAACGGCTAAAAATGAAAATTGCGACGGTCCGTCGCAATTTTTTAGACTTACCTCGTTTGTGTCAACTATCATTCTAAGTCTTCTTCTTCTAAGCATAGGTACCTATTCAGTCTTAAATATTTTTAAACTTACGCGATCTGACTAAACACATTATAATTAATATTGTTTAAACGGATATTTATCCTGTGACTACGACAATGTGTAAACCTCCTGAAACGTCGGGAAATAGTACATTATGGTACTAGTGTGTAACATTGGTGATTACCTACCGCCGAGGCGCCGCGCCATCGTCGAGGACGGAAATCATCAATACACACGTACACACGTGTATCATACGACGTTTTTCAAAACACTTGTGAATAAAATAACAATAAAAACTCATTGCGATCGGCCACAGACTAAAGGGATGAGGTTTTTTTCTTTTTTTCCGCGCATAGGTTTTGCGCCTATTCTGCCACGTACAAAATGGGGAATTTAAAGTTTTCTTTTATTACAGAGAAAACAAAAGTTGAGTGAAAGTTTTATTTAAACACGTACGAGTTAAAATTATCTGTTAAAATAAGAAGTTGCATGAAATGAGCAAGCAATAGGAATATTAATTTATTTGTTCTATTGAACACGATCATTTTTTGAATAAAAACTTTTTTAAGAACAAAGCAACAACCAATAAATTAAAAAAAAAATCTATAACTAACTAGTGACATGAAAAAGTCGCAGTTTGGTTATGGGTGTCATTCTGTGCCTAATTGCGGTGAACATAGAGCCACTTTATGAGCAAGTGTGTTGAAAAATATGTAAATCAACGCAATATATATCCGTTACTTAATAATCTATTCAGTCTTCAAAAAAATTACCCTGAGTGTGAGGGCTAAGGCACTATAATAACAAAAACCTATTCAGTCTTATTGAAATCGCTTCAAAGAAGTTGCACAGAATAATGCTAGAACGTTTCTTTTGTGCAAGGGTCCATTTCATTTAGTTTTCCAGTGCGTTATGAAGCCCTTTTACCTACTCTATCCAGAGCAAATCGAATTTTGTACGTGATTCAAATAAGGCAATAAGCTTTTTTATGATAATAGCATTGGGTAGGTACAATTTTCAATATCGTAAGTTTTCTATAACTTCGAAAGTGTGAAGTCATCATAATCATCATTTTCGACATTATGACGACCTCTGTGGCGCAGCGGGCGAAGGTCTGCCTGCGACGCATGAGGTTGCGGGTTCGATTCCCGCCTCGGGACAAATGTTTGTACGATCTGCAGACATTTGTCCAGGGTGTTCTGGATGTTTTCTAAGTATAATAAAAAATATCTATTTATGTAGTGTATTGTATTAGGAGCACGCGGGGGTCACGCAATCCGACACACGCCTGCCGTCATCAAATTCGTAATCCTTACCCCCATGTTAGTCGAAAACGTTCGAATCGAAGCGCACCTCGGCTCAACTCGGCTGCAGTCGTCGCTTCGGGTCGCTTCGGTTCTCCTCGGTTTTCTTCGTCAAAATGTGTCGTTACAACTTTTCGTGACAATTTTTTCCATCTAGCCCCCTTTCACAACGCGCGATAAGGAACTTCGTTCCTGACCCATTCTTATCACGGAATAATAATAATAATTGTTGTAAGCTATCACAGTATTTGGAAGGCTAGTAATTTCCCTATATTATTGTGATGGCAGGCGTCTACCAAATTCAGAGTTTGGTCTTGAAATCGGGTTGTGTTGTGTATAATTGGGTGGTTCCTATTGGCTCTCCTAGAATGCCATTGATTAGGCAACTGATTAGGAGATGTGAAATTGATTTTCCATGTGGCTTAACTGCTTGTCAATAATTTACTAAGTAAAGCCATACGCAAAATACGTTACAACTCGTGAACCGGGACAGTTGATACTTATTTGGTATCAGTAGTTCAGTGTTGACGATAGATTATGTTATTGTTCAAATCAGCGGATAACTGATTTGAACAATAACAAAATCTATTACAAATTCTTCATAAACAAAATGAATTGTCAGAAAAAATCGAATCGGTAAAGCATTCGTTTCAGGTAGCCGAATGTCATTGTTATACGACTATGATTCAACGATTATATTATGATAATGCTATTAGTTACTGTTCCTAAGTACGAGTACTTGTTGTTGTAAGTACAAACACCATACAATAAATAAACTTAGTTTTTTTTTACCTTTTAAACTTTACTGACAACTCTTGAGAAATACTGACAACGGAAGAAAGAAAGCTTTTCTTGTCTCTCTTTCCAAATGAAAAGCTTTCTTTCTTGCGTATAGTCTCTAGAAAATTCTAGAGACTATTCTAATTACCCATTTCAATTCAGTTTTATTAAAGTTCGCAATGTGCAAAGCCCACAATAGGCAGCCTATTTAGGTCCTCCCTTTGTCTAACTCCTACAGAAAATAATTTTCCATTGTTTCAAACTAATTTTAAAGTTATATTTATCCAGTTTTCTATTTAACTTTGTATGTTACTAGAAAATAACTAGGTTTGGAATAGCCGAGCTCTTGTAAGTACAAATTTCAATAATATGTTTTTGTGTATTGGCTTCTGATGCCTTTTTACGATTGGAATCTTTAGAAAGATTTGCAATTTTCGTTAAGAGAAAAGTTACAAAACTTTGTTTTTAGTCATGCATCATTTAATTTTCATATCTTATAGTTAGAAGAAAGAAATAGTTTCGTTGGTGAAATGGTTTAAAAAAGAAACTAAATATGCATGTATTGTTTTCTTATAAATCGAGGGCATGTCTCCTGTCACGACTTTTCTCTCACTCTCGTGGTTTCGGACTTGGCCATCACCGCCCTTTTCAAAAAACCACCCTGTATATGATGGGGTAGACGTTAGTTGTCAGACCTTGTATTTGAAGCATAGAGAGGGATAAGCATCTCAACTCACATGTAGTATCTCATCTAGCCTCTTGGCTCTCTGCGAGTGGATATTACCAAGGATTGCGGAGGCGTTTCAGCCCGAGTACCAGACGTTCTCTGAGGATTATGTAAAAGTGCTTGTAGATTGAAAGTGTTATTCGGTACGTTTATTGCAAAGTTTCGAGGTACTTAGGGTGGGGAGCGTCTACATTACGGAGAATAGAATTGAATAGAATATAGATTTATTTAGCACACAAAACACCGAGGGAAAAAACAAAAAAACAGAAAAAGTAATACTAAACACAACAATAGAGACTGTATAAAACAAACAAACAAACATCATAAAAGATTTAAAAAAGATCTGTACCTACGTGTAGAGTCTGCCTGATGAAAGAAATTGGTCTCGGAGGTACAGTCAATGATAAAATTCGGTGAATAGTTTGTGTTCAATGTGTTACAGTTGAAACGAGGCGTTACGGCTTGTTTCAAAATGGACAAGGCATCTAGCAATAGGCTACTGGCTTCATAAGAAGTTTGGCTGAATTTAAAAATTGTTCTTTTTAACCCCCGACGCAAAAAGAGGGGTGTTATAAGTTTAACGTGTCGGTCTGTGTATCTGTGTATCTGTCTGTAGCTCCCAAACGGATGAACCGATTTTCGTTTAGTTTTAGCCATGTTTCATGAAAATCTATTCAGCCAATAAACGTCCGCGGGTTTTTTTTAATTTTAATTTTGTCTTGTTAATTTTGAACTTTGGAAACGCTGTCCGCCATGTTATGACGTCATAAGACTCCAAGCAAATTTCATGTCGTATCTTATACGAGTGATATTCGTTAAATTAGTTTGTCTATATTTTACAATAATGAACTAACTAATGTCAATTGTTGGTTTTTGAGACCCGTATGACGTCACAGGTAGGTAAATATGGCTGACAGCGTTTTCGCATGTTTAACGAAAGTAAACTTTTAAAATGAAGTTTTTTTCCCCTCTAATCGGACAATAATTAATAATTTACGACCTACTTTAAATAAAACGTCACGTGCAAGTCGGACTCGCGCACTAAGGGTTCCGTAAGACACAAGGTCGTGCCAAATTATCATGATTCTAGGTCAAAGCGAAGTAAGTACCCTGTAGATTTTGGTCTATGGCGAGAATATTTTTTTTTTGTGAATAAACTACTTTACGGTTTCTGGATTTTTTCCTTTATTTGTGCTATAAGACCTTGCTTTTTACCAAATTTTATGATTCTAGGTCAACAGGAAGTACCCTATAGGTTTTGGTCCATGGCAAGAATCAAAAGTAATTTTTTTGTGAACAAACTACAAACTAAAAAAATACTTTTTTCGGATTTTCCCTTTACATGTGCTATAAGGCTTCTTGCCAAATTTCAGTTATTTGTGCAAGGAGGTTGTACATCTATATTGGTATGTTCTAAATTCAAACACCAAAATAGTGATTAAAAGTGCTTTTTATTCACTGTTTTCAGTGAATAAAGTAAGCTTTTTAGTGGGGGAATGATTTACATTAGTGTTCACCTGTGTTTTTATCTGTCTACGTGTTATCTAGTACTAAGTAGTCTTTTATTTCTGTACAAACGTTTGTTTGTGTGTGTGTGAGTGATACTAGGTCGATCTATTAATACGATATAGGGTCTAACAAACAGTTTTCTTTATTTCGTTCTTTCTTTCGAATTTCAACAAAATATGAAAGAACATGATTTTATCAATGTCTGTACAAAATATTGGGCTTAACTACCAAAATTTTCTACCTATTATCGAAGCTAAAATATCGACGAACAAGATACAACCTTTATAATAACTGATTATACCTGTCTCCCTTGTATCAGCTTACACATCCCCATAATTTTAAGCGAGGAAAGATTTACGACCCATATCGACTATCTTCGGGAAAATCGGGCTGCCTTTCAATATCTGAAGAGATGACAAATTGGGGAAGTTGCAGACTGGAGGGGTAGGGGGGCGATAAGCCCACTCCAAGTAGATTTTAGTCATCTACCATCTTTGACGCTTCATTTCCGTTAATATGTCCAGATTTTAATCATAATGGGATGAAGGAGAGATATTTTGTAAGCAGATTTAAAAGTGTTCTACTAAGAGAAAGGGCTCAGGAAATCAGAAGTGGGATAATAGAGGCTTAGTAACTATGAAGTAGTAATCAATAATCATCATCATCATCAGCAGCCTATATTAGGCCACTGCTGGACATAGGCCTCCCCTAATGAGCGCCATAGCGATCAATAATGCCTAGCGCTAATTCACTTTTGCTTTGGGGGAATTCAACTTTTACCTGCTATGACTAGAGTAGCATCCAACCTGGCCGGAGGGCGTACTACACTACGTTTGCCTAGTCGCGGTCTCCATTCAAGAACAGGTTTACCCCAGCGGTTGTCGGTTCTTCGCGAGATATGACCGGCCCACTGCCACTTCAGCTTGCTTATTCTTTGTGCTATGTCGATAACTTTGGTTCTCTGTCGGATGTATTCGTTACGAATCCTATCCTTCAGAGTGACTCCGAGCATAGCTCTTTCCATAGCTCGTTGGGCGACTTTGAACTGGTGGACCAGCCCTACCATCAACCCTACATCTTTACTTACCTCCGTCATTTTGTCTCGGGGATACATCTGGGGGATCAGTGGCCTTACCCGATTCCGCGGTGTCCAGAATAACCCCCTTTCGGCTTAATACACAGGTTACGTGGTACCCTGTAGAGCTTACTGAATATACCAACTATCTTCTGAAGCAGTTAATTCGTTTGAAAACAGATCTCAAAACTACTTCGATTATTTACCCCCCAGAATAAGTAACTTTGGAACTTTATCTCCGTATTCGCAACTTTAAACTTTATTGGCACGACGTTTTATTTGCCGACCATCTGACAGAGTAGACTTATATATTTATATGAAGACTTAGATAGACTTATACAGGGTTATTGGTAATTAGACCGGATCCTTTTAGGGGGTGATGGGGGAGGCCATTTGCAACTATTTTGACCCTATATCGTATTATGCAAAAGTTAACCATTTTTGAGATATTCGCAAATTCTTAATTTTTTGGGAAAACCCTGATTTACGTCTTCAAAATTAAATTAAAAAAAAAGTGATCATCCAATTCAAATTTTAGTGACTGATTTAGATAGCCTGAAGTCTAATTATTAATAACCACTAACACAATCGTATGAATCTGTACCCATATGGAAGCTAAAGGACATGTTTATAAAAACAAATTTTTTTTTTTTTTGTAAAGTCCTTATAAAAACCCCATTTAAAAAAAAATACTCCAGTGAATTTGGTCGGCATGTTATTTAAAAAACATCTACACATCTTTAGCTATCCAAAGAGGTATAAATCAATGCACTTTGTAACACAATTGCAGAAAAATACGGGTAAATGTAATGACTTAGCTGGTGAATAAGTTTGGATACATTGCTTTACCAACATCTTGGACTTGGGCTTTGCTTGCGCGATTTTCACTTAGTTCTTTTTTTGAATTATTGTTCCGAAAACAGAATAGGCTGATATCATGGCGGAGTAAAAACTTTTTGTTGTTTGACCTGCAATGAAAATAACCGCCGAAATCTCCCGCTAAACGCATGACAAATGAAATTCTAATAGTTTTTCTTCTCGCATTTTTCGAACCGGTGAAGTAATAAAAGATTTAATTTATCAACAATTATGGCTGCAGTGCCACGCATCCTACCACCTCCTCGAGACTTTTCAAACGAAGAATATGCGGATATACTGTTTTGTTATGGTTATGCAAACGGTGTCTCTACACGTGCACGGGCAGAGTATCAGTCTCGGTTTCCTCAGCGCCGGTTACCTCATGAAAGTGTATTTGATAATACATATCGGCGACTTCGAGAGACTGGCAGTGTTCAGAGACGACAAAGTGACGCCGGCCGACCGCATGTTCATCGAACGGAGGACGAAGAAGAAATCATTCGTCATTTTGAAGAGGATCCTACCATTTCAACTAACATGGTTGCTCAAAGACTCGGTGTAACCCAATGGAAAGTTTGGCATACGGTCCATGGAGCAGGTCTCTATCCGTACCATTTAACCCCTGTACAAGTATTAGAAGACGGAGATCCCGCTAACAGGATAACATTTTGCAGATTTATGCTAAATGCTGACATAGAGAACCCTAATTTTTTCAGAAAAATATTATGGACGGATGAATCAAAGTTTGATCAAGATGGAATCACAAATTACCATAATATTCATTTTTGGTCTAGAAAAGCTGATCTTAATCCCAATAAAAAGAAAGAGCAAGGGTCGCAAAGACGATTCTCACTTAATGTATGGATGGGAATAATTGATGATAATTTAATTGGTCCCTATTTCTTGCCTAATTATTTAAATGGTGACACATACGAAGAGTTTTTAAGAAACGAAGTTTTTGGCCTTCTTAGTGAGGTACCATTAGCAACACGCCAAGGTATGATTTACCAACATGATGGCTGCCCCGCTCACTACAGGACTAGTGTGCGTCAATGGTTCAATCAGCATTTTCCGAACCGATGGATTGGTAGAGGAGGTAGTATTCCATGGCCAGCAAGGAGTCCCGACCTTACCCCATGTGATTATTATGTTTGGGGTCATATGAAGAGCCTAGTCTATGACGATTTGACGTCACCTATCTCATCAGTGGATGAATTAAGACGCCGAATAATAAGAGCTGCCGAAAAAATGAAAATAAATTTGACAACAAGGGTTGTTAAAACTGAGTTACGCCATCGTATGCGGCTTTGCATACGGAATAGAGGTGGACATTTTGAAAACGAATTGTAAATTGTAAATTAAAATTTGTAAATTGTAAATTAATAATGTAAATTGTAAATTAAATAGTAAATTGTTTTGAAAGTAATAAATTTTTTGTTTGTTTTACAAAATTCATAGTTTGATTTATTGGAAGTTACTACCTGCTTATGGTTTATCCTTTTTTCTGCAATTATGTTACAAAGTGCATTGATTTATACCTCTTTGGATAGCTAAAGATGTGTAGATGTTTTTTAAATAACATGCCAATCAAATTCACTGGAGTATTTTTTTGTTAAATGGGGTTTTTGTAAGGACTTTACAAAAAAAATAAACTTTGTTTTTATAAACATGTCCTTTAGCTTCCATATGGGTACAGATTCATACGATTGTGTTAGTGGTTATTAATAATTAGACTTCAGGCTATCTAAATCAGTCACTAAAATTTGAATTGGATGATCACTTTTTTTTAATTTAATTTTGAAGACGTAAATCAGGGTTTTCCCAAAAAATTAAGAATTTGCGAATATCTCAAAAATGGTTAACTTTTGCATAATACGATATAGGGTCAAAATAGTTGCAAATGGCCTCCCCCATCACCCCCTAAAAGGATCCGGTCTAATTACCAATAACCCTGTATATTATAAACTAGTTAAATAAAAATAAAAAGTATCTTATGTTTGATTCCAGGGTTAGACTTACCTGTATGCAAAATTTCAGCCTGATCCAGTAGTTTTGGCGTGAAGAGGTAACAAACATCCATCCCCATCTATACATCCATCCATCCAAACCTTCGCATTTATAATATTAGTGTGACTATACATAGAAAACATTCAGAACACCCGAAACGAATATCTGCAGATCGTACAAACATTTGTCCCATGCGGGAATCGAACCCGCAACCTCCTCCGTCGTAGAGGCCTTGCCTCAGAGGTCTTCAGATTGTAGATAATAGTTCAATCTCTGCTGTTAAATCTGCTCTGTTGTTGTAGAGTAAATACAATCTCTGCTCCAGTTGGTGTATGCTCCAGCATCTCTGATGTTCCCCGCGGCTTTACTTGAAGTTATAAACTTATTCCGAGCAGTATAACTTGGAGATCTACGTAGCCACGGAATTTCATCGTGAAATATAGGGTGTGCCAGGCTTTATGCGTCATAATTCATGGCTGTTTAATAAGTAATGACTTGGGTATTTGTTGCCGAGCTCTGTACAGGTGTGTGTTCAAGAAATGAGAATTGTTTTTGAACAGTTTAGACTTACACAACTTTGTGTATAAGCCAACGATGTGAATCTAAAACCGAAAGATGGGACCAAAGAAGCATTCTAACACGGTAATCTTACTATATTATAATTCTTCTGTGAGTGTGTATGTCACTGAACTTCTCTCAAACGACTGGACCGATTTTGATGAAATTTTTTGTGTGTGTTCAAGGGGATCTGGGAATGGTTTAGATTCACAATTTTAACGACTGGACCGATTTTGATGAAATTTTTTGTGTGTGTTCAAGGGGATCTGGGAATGGTTTAGATTCACAATTTTGTTTAATTAACGAGTGCAAAGCCGCGGGCAGAATCTAGTGTTATTATAGAAAGGTCAAAGTCTATATTCATAAAGAAAATTACAATCAAATAATAGAAATAAATTGGAACTGGTACCTATTTACAATTGAAACAATTGAGCTAACTGCAGACAGTTGCAAACAATTTACAGGTTGCTCAACTGATCCATATCATGGAAGCGTCCCCAAGACGCTGGCTGCATTGCCCCGCTGTATGGCAATGCTGATGCGCTGTGCCAGATACTCACCAGCTCTTGGGTCACGCGTCGCTTCGACCAGACGCTCAGATAATTTTTTAAAAACCCGAAGAGCCTCGGTACCCCACGGACCCCCACGGGTCTCGACTCCAAGGGAGTTACTACAGTTATAATATATTTTGTTATTATAGTCACTTGGGTTGGACATGTAAACTTAGAGGGATATATCTGGGGACTAGATAAGCCCCTTTTGACATGTATACGGCCATGGCACGGTCGCTGTGCCGTGTAGTGTGGGTACGTAGTATGGGACGGGTGACACAAGGTCTCGGCACAGTCATGTTAATGCTCGGCACGGTCTGTTAGCATTTCTCCTCAATCTCAACAGCCTGTATTGGTCCACTACTGGACGCAGGCCACCCTCTGATAAGCGCCTTATTGGCTTTTATCACATGGTGGTGCAAATTCTAAGCCAGCACCACGCAGCTTAGCTTAGCATTTCTACTTCTAAATTTTTACTTTACACCGCACGCGATGCATGTGAAAAGAGCTTTATGCTATGTGAATTGTCCTGTGAGCCTTAGTGAGAATTTTTCTTACATTAGCTAAACATCTCTCTAAGTAGAGAAACGAAAACAAGAAAATGTTCAAAATTGATGACAGAAAAGCTCAAAACAACGCACACTATTTTTGATTACGATTCTTACGACATAACGTAAGCTATAAATTATTTTAAAAAAATATCTGTTGAAATCGTAACTTAAGTCTGCCCGCGACTAGCAACCTGTCGCGGTGATAAGTCCGTACATTAATACCAACATTACCATACATTAAAACCATCATAATAGTTATTTATTTTTTATGCTACGGCTCCACCTGCGTCCTAACGCGCTTAACGCGTTATTTAAGGCGTTACGCAGATGTGGCCAAGGTTTTAACGTATTCACTTATTAACGACAATACACGCTAAGCGATAACTCAGGTGTCGGTTTTTCCACACATCAAAGGGTTTTAGCGCATAGTGTAGCGCACTAAGCGATGTTGTCTACATTAACGCGTCTCATTCCGCGGGCAGCATGCGTAGGGAAAGGATGTGTCGTGCGTGTTATTTTGCGGACTGCGGCGGCAATCAAATGATCCAATGAATAGGCGTTGGAGTTCCTAGAATTACTCCGAATGGAACTATCCTTATGGAATCCAAAACTTCAATCACACTAAAATCGCTCTGCAGATAGATACATGACGGCGTATCATCCAGTCTTTATTTCCTGTGACATACGAAAAATTTAAAAAGAAAAAAGATTCTATCAGTGATCCTATCCATCTAAACAAATAGGTATATAAAATATACCAAACAAATAAAAAAACCATTGTTGTGCAGTTAACGCGTTACTTCACTAGGAATAACCTCTTGACGGTTTTGTTATGTAAATGTGGACAAGGTGCATTTTTAGCGCCTTAATTAACGCGTTAATGGACATTAACACTAACGTCAACGCTAACGCCGCCCGTGGGGCCGTAGCATTAGAAATACACCTATTACCCAGCACACGATCGTTTCGTATTCATCGGACAACTACATTGAAATTAATTCATTTGTACGTGCTGGATGAAATACGTGAGCGCTGGGTGTCAGCATGTGCAAATTGAAGATAAACATCGCTTTCAAAATGCTTTGATAATAGCATTTGTGTTTGAAACAGACGTTTAGAAAGTATGTACTGGGTATATCGTTCAGTTCAGTTCAGTTATTTATTTATAAGAAAATTTTCTTACACGTCAAACTAACTTAGCTAGGTACAGAATAATGTAAAAACTAAGTACATACAAATAATTGTCCTTGGTAATCTTACCAAGAGTATTTCGATGCTTAACAGCCAAAATAGGCTAACCGCCACTATACAAACTGTACACCAGAGAGGTTTAAAGTTGAAAATTTATGAAAAAAATTCATAAAAATTCTGTTTTAGCTTCCGAAAACCTGAAAATTTTACTATTTAGCTTTTTATTGTCACTCTACAAAATGGCATTATTAATTAGTTAGAAATCATCCTGTTTACACCCTTTACTGTCGCTTACCTCTAAATAGTCCTGATTTTACAAACAGCCAGAATGTCTTAAGTGAAAATCTCTTATTCATTTACTTCCAGCCTAAATGATCTAACAGTTCTTTTTGTATTATTTAAGTCGAAGAAAAGCAGCATAACTGAGCTTTTATAACATAAAGTAGGGGCGATTACGGTATAACTGGTTATTGAATGTTGAAAGACGGACAGGGAATATGGTACTAAGTCCATAATTTTCGAAAGAAACGTTCGGTTTTTTTTGTAATCGACGAAACACTGTGCCTTTCAGTCTTTCAAAATATTGAAAGGTAACTCGTTACTGACTTCATCTCAGAAAATAAAAGCTTTTTATAATAAATCAGCAGTCTTTATCACACTAATATTATAAATGAGAAAGTTTGGAAGGATGTATAATACTTAATAATAATAATAGTCATTTATTTCAGATAATAATTAAATCCATATAATAGTTAGTAACAGTAGATAGATAGATGGATGTTTGTTACCTCTTCACGCCAAAACTACTTAACAGATTGGGCTGAAATTTTGTATACAGATAACTCTAGGCCTGAAATAAAACATAGGCTACTTTTTATCCCATAAATCAGCCCGCCGGCGGGCTCCTGCAAGTTTAGGAGTGCGCGTGCGAAGCCGCGGGCATTAACTAGTTTATAATAAAAATGACACAAATTTAACTCCAAATCCACACTTATAATTATAATAATATTTAAATTTTAAATATTATTATAATTATAAGTGTGGATCTACGACATCGGCGTCAACAAATTTGTCATCGAAGAACTCTTCTAAGCTGTAGTATGCCCTGTCCACTAGGATTCTCTTCAGTTTGTTCGTAAATATTGCAGTCGACGCGGCACTAGTTATAGAGTCCGGTAGATTATTGTAGATTTTCACTCCTATGTAGTCAATTTTGTGTTGTGCTTTCACTAATCTTATTTTGGGTAGCGTTAATCGATGACGATGTCTAGTAGGTATGGTAGCTGTGGGCTTCAGCCCACGTCGGGAACTCCTTAAGGTGACTTCTGACAAATTTGGCCGCTTGGAGAATAAACTCGCTTGGTAACGAGGTATCGATTTCGTTACAACTGCGATGTACCTATCAATATGTAGTTATAGACAACAATAAGTACAAAACCAGTAATTATTTGAACTACTACTAACTAAGGTTTTTTGTTATTATAGTGCGTAACCCCATACTCAGGGTAATTTCTAAGAAATCAAATAATTTCGCAAAAAATTTCGATCAACTACTACCAACTAGTTTGTGGTTTTTAAAAAAAATATATAATAAATATCTGAGCATCTGGTCGAAGCGACGCGTGATCCGAGAGCTGGTGAGTATCTGGCGCAGCGCATCAGCATTGCCATACGCGGGGCAATGCAGCCAGCGTCTTCAACGCTTTCGACTGGTATTGATATTGATCAGTTAAGCCGCCTGTAGATTGATTGCAACAGTCTGCAGTTAGCACAATTGTAATTTTGTTATTTTTTTAAATTGTATTTTGTTATTTTTTAAAATTGTAATTTTCTTTGTGAATAAAGATATTTGAACTACATAAAAATAAACCCGAAACGAGTCCATCAGAGCTATTCAGAAACATCATTACCGAGGCATCGACAAGGAATATAGCACAGATTCACGCGGAATTTAGATATTTTAGCAGTTTTATTTACAACAAAAAAACTATTGTAGTTTGACGAATTCGTTACAGATGTGAGTGGGTAAACTACGAACGGATTTTACCACGGGTTTTAATATTTTCTGCGTTCTGCAAGGAATAAAAGTAGGTACCAGAAAAGTAGTTTTCCACAAATCGTATACCTACCACTTTCTATGATATCGTCCGTATGTCTGTCAAATGTATACGTACGCAAACTTGCCACTCTCGCTGCCCATCACCGGACAAGATGTTTGCAGCTACTATACCTCCTCACCTCACCTCAACAGCCTATAATGGTCCACTGCTGGACGCAAGCCTTCCCCTGATAAGTGACTTATCTCATGGGGGGTAATGCCCATAATCCCCACGCTGTTCATGCGGGTTGGGGATCGCAGTTCGGTGGTAGAATTGTTTTGCAGGGGGCGCTGCTGCCCGCCCCGGGTGGATATCCCTTAGTCGCCTCTTACGTCACCCGCGGGAAGAGTTGGGGTGGTGTAAATTCTAAGCCACCACACGCTACTATACCTACATATGGTCACTTTCAACCAAGTGCAGCAGAGCTGTAATTTTATTTTCTGATGCTCTGGAACTCTAATCAGGATTTCGGTTTGTTTACTTTCTATCCATAATCTTTTTACCTTCGTCATCATCTAAATATCTATCCATGTAGTGTATTGTACCTATTACGTATATCAGATAAAGTACCCATAACACAAGCTCTGGTTAGCTTGGGGCTAGATAATGTTGTGTGAATTGTCCTGCATTATTTAATTATTTATCATAATGGCAACATGCAACAATGAAACCAAAAATTCACAAATCTTTATTATTTTACTTGACAAACACTGTACTGAACGAAAACACAAAACGACGTTGATTGATAAAATTGGCCTCTGCCGAACTGGCATCGTTAAATTTATCATTAATTTTATTCAAACCTCGACTGGTTTTTCCTAATAATCCTCTCATCAAGATCCTTGATTCTGTTTCATAAACTTTATTATTAATAAGTTGGTCGTACAATGGAGTTTTTTCTAGCTTACTATTCAAATCACTTGCTTTAGTATTTTCCTTAGATTTCGAAACCAGCTTGCTTACCAAGACGCTTGGATCAGTGTTAGCTATGTCATTGTTATGATTTGCTGTATAAACTTTATCAGAATGTTCAGTTTCCGATTTGTCTTCTTCAGATCTAGGCGTATTTTGACCCTTTGCCTTCCTTTTGATCCCGTGTAAGTGTCTCTTTCTCCGAACTGGTAGACCTTTTATATCGTCATCGTAATACTCGTTATCTGATTTGGGAGCATCTTCTTTTCCGCCCTGCCTGGCAGATGGATTTGTACTGAAAAAAAAAACCATGGTCACGATGTAGTTATATATAACCTTACCTTCAATACGACCAGTGAGGTGCCTCGCTCCCTGCTAAGTCGAGGCAAGATTTCTACGTAGACTCGAGTCACGGGCGGCTATGCTTCCTCAACCTCAACCTCAACAGCCTGTATTGGTCCACTGCACTGCTGGATGCAGGCCTCCCCTTGATAAGCGCTTTATTAGCTTTTATCTCATGGGGGTAATGCCCATAATCCACACGGTTTGGGTAGCATGCGGGTTTGGGATCGCAGTTTGGTGGTAGAATCTGCAGGGGGCGCTGCTGCCCGCCCCAGGTGGATATCCCTTAGTCGCCTCTCACGACACCCGCGGGAATAGTTGGGGTGATGGACAAGCTCGACACACATATTGCTGCATGGCCTGTTGCCGTTTTACCTACCATTTTACCCTAGAATGTATGAAAAAACATTTCGACTCTTAGGGCCGGCTTACACCAAAGCTAATTGTGAGCCGTGCGCTCATTTAAAGAACAACAAGAACTGTAGTATATACAGGGTGCCACGGAAAGGGTGTAATAAGCCAAAAGAAGGTGATTCTGGAGATCGTTCAACGTTTGTTCTACGATTTTTTGAATTTTCGAGTTTTATAAATTTTTTGAAAAAATTGCAACATTTTTCTTCATATTCGTGTAAAATAAGAATAATATAAGAATAATTTCACGTCTATTCTTATATTATTATTATTTTTTTTAAATTTCAAAGGATTTGTATAATTTTTTAACAATTTTAAGACAAAACACGGGTTTTGCTGAAAAAACAAGCAAAAAACATTTGTGAAATATTTTGTAATAATAATGAAAGAGTGCGTGTAAGGACACGAATAGGAAAAAAACTATATTTTAGATATAAAAATGAAATAAAAAACCTTTATTAACAAGTTGATCCCCTCGGGGCCCAGAATCACCCCCTTTCACCTTACTACACCTTTCCGTGGCACCCTGTATATTGCTAACCTTGACAAGTACGGGCCGTATTTGTCCAGAATCCGTTTTTGGTCCATTTGACCCACACCCCTATCCAAACCGATATTCATTAATTCTGAGGGTGTCTGTTGAGGAGACGGGGGCAGTTCTTCCGTGAAAACTAAATGTTTTAGGGCTTCCGTAGGAAACATATCGTGATCGAGTGTATTCAATCTTATGGCCCCAGGGGAAGTTGCAGAGGGTACGTACTCGTCAAGAAACGCCGGAGAACTCTGACGGTACAACAAAATTATTATAAGACTTAATGCATTCACTGCATATCTTCGGCGGTACGACACGGGTTGCACCGCCCGGCCGCCGCTACACGGGAGGTGGACATCTGCGTCTTGGGCCATGAAAGTGTTAAAATAAACAAATTGGTTGTCTGTAAAGTCGTTTTACTGACGATAGTTGAACGTGACAACGTCTTAAGAAAATACTGATGGAATGGTAGCATTTGATACTCGATCAAAACATGTAAATGTACTATAGTATAGCAGCTGTCCACGCAGACGCATCGCTCACTCAAGTAGGAGAGAGACGGATGTCGAGCACTCTCGCTTGCACTTCAAGCCTTACGTGGAACGCCTCAGAGCGAGGTAACGCCGCATGACGTCATGTTTTTTCGTGCGTGCAGCCGGCTCTATCGAATTATAAGACGTTGTCACGTCAAAAAAATTAGGTCTGTTATTTTACTGTTATTTTTCTCCCCTGATAAGCGCATTTTAAATTAATGACAGTGTTTTTTTAAATATTTAACACAATATTAGGTCTCACTCGCAGTGCCTTCAGTTATTCCGTGATGAGGATGAAACTGTGCCGAAATATTGGATAGTTCAAAACTCCAATTATGGTAAACTAGTTTACCATAATTTGAGTTTGGAACTATCCATGCCCGCGGCTTCGCACGCGTTGTATCTATGGAAACGTTTAAAGGTGATTTCTATCCCATGGGAACTCATTTATGGGACAAAAAGTATATCCTGGAATCAAACCTCTGTTTGATTCCAGGATTAGAATTACCTGTGTGCAAAATTTCAGCCCGATCCGTTCAGTAGTTTTGGCGTGAAGAGGTAACAAACATCCATCCATCTATACATCCATCCAAACTTTCGCATTTATTAATATTAGTGTGATATCCCGTTGTATATGACTTTAGTATTATCAGGGGTACCTATAGGAGAGTGGTAGGTGTTTTGTGTTGACCCATGACACCCCTTGGTTGCATTTTCAACAACCGATGTGGCGCGGCGGGCTATGGTCCGCCTGCGACGCAAGAGGTTACGGATTCGATTCCCGCCTAGGGACAAATGTTTGTACGATCTATAAATATTTGTTGCGGGTGTTCTGGGTATTTTATATTATTATGTATTATAAAGAATAGCTATCTGTGTTATGTATTATATTATGTATATCAGTTATCTAGTACCCATAACACAAGCTCTGCTTAGCTTGGGGCTAGATGACGCTGTGTGTGTTGTCCATTAGTAGTCCAAAAAAACCTGAGAGGTGTCAAGCAAGGGACACCCGGATGGAACGAAGTTCCTTTCGATTAATAGTGAAGGAATTGTAATCGTCGCGACACCACACTGTTCAATGCGAAACAGAAGGACGGAACGAAAATAACAGAGAGAGACAGACAGCGAAACACCCGCACGGCTTACAACTACTTATAGCAAAAAGTGTCGAAAGCAAAAAGTGTCGTTACAACTTTTGGTCTTAATTTTTGCCGTCTAGCCCCCTTTCGCAACGCGCGATAAGGAACTTCTTTCCAAAATCACAACACATTGCTCATAGTGTATTGTGTTATGTATGTTAATGTCGAGGGACCCAAAGCTAATTCTCTCTACAATAACAAAATCATCAAAATCGATCAACAATTGACGGAGTAATTGATGAACATCATAGATCTAAGTAAAATTCGGGAGATTGGGTTATAGCTTCTCGAAAGTGGAAGGGTCAAATTAGGTGCAATTAAGTCCACTCACTTCAGTCATAGTCGGACTGGTGGTGCGGCGCGCCGGACCTACTATGACTGAGGTGGGTGGGTCGGCGTTCGTGTTTTTCGTTTGTAGGTACTTTTCTGTGAGACTAAAAGACTACAGCAAAGCCCTCGTGTTCGTTCACTAGGTGTACAGCTAGTCCCAGAACCAAAAACATAGCTCAAGGCAACGCTTTTCACTCGTAAGTACAACAAAACATTAAATTTTTTGGATAATCTACTTCCTTATTTCGCCATTTGCAGACAGGGATAGAAATATACAATACCATTCGTGCGTAAAACGAGATAAACCTACACGTCTTGTTGCGAGTCGCCTTGCATGGTAGCGTATTGTTGTCTCGGTCGCACATCGATCTAGGTACGTCTTGCATCGTTGCTGTTCATTAGGTAGGTAAGTATATTTCAAAAGATTGGAAATAGCGTGTCTTTGCGTTTAGTTGTAACAAAACACAGACCATTTGTTGAGTTAGCGCTGGGAGAACGTACCATATCTCCCAAATTTTACTAATCGTTAAATAAAGTACCTATAATATTGTATAAACACCGTAACTATTTCTGAAAACCATCAGGAACTGTTTATATTATGTGAAGGCTTATGATTAGGTACCTACTTTTTATATCGATTCCTGAAACATGATCTATGAAGAACATACATAAAAAAAATACAACCGAAAATACGAGTAGAACCTTCTCCTTACTAGTCTTATGTATAAATATATATATTATAAATACCTTTATAGATAGTTATATTTCTTATATAATATATAAATATCAATTGCTGTTCGTTTCTCTCGCTAAAATTCGAGAACGGGTGGACCGATTTCGCTAATTTTGGTCTAGAAATGTTTGTGTAAGTTCAGGGAAGGTTTAAAAGGTGAGAGCGGTACGAAGTTCGCCAGGTCAGCTAGTCGGATATAAAAAAAAAAATTGCCTGCGTTTAGCTGGCCTAATGTTATTTGTATCTATTTTAAACAAATCTGCAAGTTTCATCACAGTTCAGTAGTTTCAGCTTTCAGCTCACAAAATGTTCACAGTGACTAAATAATTGTGCGAATATGTGCGCTGCGAGTAAAATCCGGATGGATTACGATTTGATGACGATTCAATTTTATTCGAGAAAAAGAGGAGGTTCTGTGTTCCAGGCTGTATGTATGTATTTTTTACGTATGTCCGTCGATTTCTTCGTCATTTGGATTATTCTTTTGCAGTTGTATCGAGGCAGTGATTTCAAGGTGGTCCCATTAAAATTGTATTCCCGAGGGATTATTTTTAATCCCGCAAAACTTAAAAGAAAACTGTTTAAAGCCGAGGGATTCGAAGGACTTTTTTAGTTTTTTTTCGAAAACAATGAAATTATATAAATAGCTACTAACGGACGTCTTACCTTCTTATATGCTTCCCAGTACTGTCGCTCGCGTATCGCCTGGGGTGGTACCGCCATGAGTGCCGGGTGCATCTTACCAGGCAAGTAGTTCTGCATCGTGTATTGATAATGGATAGTGGAGGGCGCCTGAAATACCCTCCGTCCAGGCGACGGCTGAGCATTTTGGAGGTGTGGTGGAAGATAGCTCTGCTCGATTAAATCGGCTGGATAACCTGCCATCATTATGTGGTCTCCCGGCTGGAAATAAGTAATCATTATTTATCGATTTTAACATAATTTATTGCCAAAGACAACAAAATGAGGGTAGATCCCGTGGTAGATAGGTACAACGTCTGCCAATAAAAACTAACTCGCAGTGACTTCAGATATTCCGTGATCATGGCGCATGAAACTGTGAAAAAATATTGGAAAGCTCAAAACTTAAACCATGGTAAATACCTCATTGTAAATGACTTTAGTATTTAATAACCATGATGGTTTTAAAATCTTTATAATTTTTTGCCTTAATATAAAAAAACGCAAGTAATTTGGACTTCATATAGTACCTATTCAAAAAAACAGTAGGTCCATTATCAATCGATTTCGTCCCGATAAATAGAATAGATATAATTATAATGACCTTTCTTTCTCTGGTCTGGGTATTTTTCAAAAAAACAGTAGGTCCATTATCAATCGATTTCGTCCCGATAAATAGAATAGATATAATTGTAATGACCTTTCTTTCTCTGGTCTGGGTATTTTTCAAAAAAACAGTAGGTCCATTATCAATCGATTTCGTCCCGATAAATAGAATAGGTATTATTGTAATGACCTTTTTTTCTCTGGTCTGGGTATTACTTAAGTCATCATCTACATTCTAGTCGTGGAGCTTGGAAGAAATAGGTTCTAAGCGATCTGTTTTTTTTTTTTTATTAAATTTTGTAGTGTCCAAAAAAGAGTACAGTATTGTATTGTATTCTACAGTCTATACTGGTCCACGACCTACCCTGACAAGCACCTTATTATATTAGCTTTCCTCATATGGTGGGTAATGCCCATAATCCTCACGCTGGGCATGCGGGATGGGGATTGCAGTCCGGTGGATAATTTTGCCGCAGGAGGTACTGTTGCCCCCCCACCTCTGCCCATCTGCAATGCCCTCATTGGCATCTCGCGTTTAAGGTAACTCAATCAAAAGAAAAAAAAAACATACATACTCGTACACCCAAACATAGATTATATAAATAATATGAAGTGGGTTAAAATATCCTACTATCCTATTAATACCCTACTAATATTATAAAGCCGAAACTGTGAAATACGAACTTTTTGCTACCCTATTACCTAGGATCTCCAGAACAACTGAACAGATCAAGTTGAAATTTGGCGTACATTTAGAGCAAAGCCCAACTTAGATAATAGGCTACTTACTCGTATTAAATCGAAAATACGCGCGCGAAGCCGCCATCTATATATTACAAGTTCTACAATTTTTTTGCTAATTTCGCGTCGTCTAATCAGTTTTACTTTTAATTGCTAGCTTTTCTTACTTTGCCTGGTTCGCGTGCTGCCAAAGCCTTCCTGTAGTTGATGAGGCTCTGGATCTCTTTCAACTGGTCGAGGGAACCTGGCGCGTGTTTCATAAAAATCTGCGAAGAGCAAGAGCTTACAGTAGTATTATTTTGATACCACATTATTTTATAAATAATTATAATAATACTGGACAATCATACACACAGTATCATCTAGCCTCAAGGTAACAGTGTTGGCACTAGAAATTCATAAGGGTGGCGGAGACGTTTTAACGCTAACAATTAAAATGTTTTGTCAGTTTTTCCTATAGAAATATTGGCAAATTTGCACGCGAACTACGCCTGTTATTCTCAAAAATACAAATTACTAGAGGTTACCAAAATCAAACACTAGCTAGTTATTTGACGACCTTTGTGGCGCAGCGGGCGAAGGTCTGCCTGCGACGCAGGAGGTTGCGGGTTCGATTCCCGCCTCGGGACAAATGTTTGTACGATCTGCAGACATTTGTTCAGGGCGTTCTGGATGTTTTCTATGTATAATAAAAAATATATCTATCTATGTAGTGTATTGTATTAAGTATATCAGTTATCTAGTACCCATAACACAAGCTCTGCTTAGCTTGGGGCTAGATAATAATGTGTGAATTGTCCAGCATTATTTATTTATTTTATTTATTTATTTACCTGGTCTACTTTTGCATCTCGTATCGGTATAGCAGTGGTTGTAGTCATAGCAAATGGAGGTGCCATTGTAAGCTTATGCAGCCCGCCTTCGTAGCCGTGGTTCAGGTTCGACTGCAGCAGCGAGTCGTCCAATCGACGACCAGAGCTCCTTACGGCGCCATCATCATATTGATTTCCTCCACCGGACCCTATAATTATCAGACTGATCATAAATGCGAAAGTTTTGACTTCAGTTCATTTCAGATAGGAACCGTTCTCGGACAGGTAACTTTTTCTTTGTTTCACGCGTAATTTATTAGTTTATGTCTAAAATATCTAAAATATATATAATCTTTCCACTTTTATTTTATTTTTGTGTGCTTACTAACCCCATATGGATCCATGGACATCCGAAATAAAGAGATTTAATTTTTTATTTTGATTTAATTTTTTTTATTTATTATTTATTTATAAAATTATTTTGGAACAGTATTAAATAATTTGACGTGTTTTAAAAAACGATAAACTGACTTCAGATTCTTCTAGTGGCGACATCTAGTTAAAATTCGAATCTAATTTGCTTTGATGACACATCGAGGTATATCCTATCCAATAAAAAAAGAATTATCAAAATCGGACTACTCTGTAAGACGTTATGCGTGGTTAAACATTACAATCAATGAGTGAACAATCAATCACCCCCTGTTTTTCTACCCTTAGGATTGATTTTTTTATTTTCAAATCTAAATGGGACCATTTTCGGGGTATATTCTTTCCAATAAAAGATATAGTATCGAAATCGGACTACTCTGTAAAAAGTTAAGCGTGATCGTAAATAAAAAAATATACACTTGCGAGCTTTAAAATGGAATCGCTTTCATCGCGAGTTGATCAAAACAATTTTTTTACAATTTATGTACAATGAACTATAGATTGTGGTATATCATTTGAAAGGTAATTTTGTTACCTTTCAAGTGATATCAAGAAGATTTAAAATTAATTAAATTGGATACCTAAATTTTGTGAATTATTGCAATAGGTCGAAGTTGCTTCTATCGGCTTCTATCGGCGCCGGAGCTGGATGAGCTGGATTTCTCCCTCGTATCCGCTGTTTTAGCTCGTCCCACATATGTCAGATTGGGTTCAAGTCAGGAATAAGGGCTGGCCAGTCTAGTGTGGGAATGCCGACATGGAAGACGTCTGTCGGTACTGCCTAGTCACTGCTGCGGTGTGGCAGCGGACATTATCGTGCATTAAATCAAAATTTATCGTAGCCAATAAATCCTGCGTAAGGGAAAACATAACTTAACTCATAGTTCACTGCAAAGAAATTGTAAAAATTAGTCTTGAACAACCCTTGAAGCGATTCCAGTTTAAAGCTCGCACGTGTATATACTCGTATACGCGTCGACTTGAGAACTTTCTCCGTTTTTCGTCGGTTGATAAACATGTCTTCGATGTACGTCATGATTTCCTCATTAAAGTTTAAATTGCGTGAAATGAAGTAAATTTTAAATTTTTCTACCTGGAAAGATTCTTACGTGAAATGGTCTATCGTAAAATCAAGTCAAAAACTCTATATTTCCATAAATGTAATTAACGTACATTAAGAAGGGATCAAATTATACACTGACACGGAAATAAAGTGATATTTTTGATTTCTGTCGCTTCGGTATGTTTGTAGACTTTCTTATCCTCTAGATAATAAGATATTCTAAAATAAGCCTTTTCACACAGGAAGATTTTGACAATTTGTTTGGATTTATTTTCAAAAAAATATTGCAACTCACTAGGAGTTTTGATCTAGAAGCGTATACATTGCCCTTTGAAAGATACATTAATTTTGTGAGTAGTAAACGCCAACACAGCTCATGGTACCATCAAAGAAGCTAACTATACTATCTGTGTATTTACGTACCTATCTATGATCTAACTGTGACAACTCATGGTAGACACACAGGACGTCACGGTAAAAAGCAATTAATTTTGTTACTATAAACTGTAAAAAACCAAATCGGTCTCCTTTTTAACTTTTTTTCGCAAAATGTGGGACAAAAGTCTACAAAATGTATATAAGAACCACATAGAATTCCAGACAAAAAATCACTTTTGCCGCTTGGATGCTTCAAGATAGTAAAAATTTTCAGATAAACACTAGAAAATCATAACACGCCTCGCCGGGTAATAATAAAAATTCAACGACTACACAGCGTTTGGAGACCCAAATCCTCATTTCCCTACAAAGAGCAGAGTCTCTAATCACTAACTGCATGCGCTCTAAGCTAGCTCTGAGCTGAACTCGTGCCAGACTCATGCTTCTCGTTAAGATAACAGGGTGGGTGTCTATTCTCAACAACTGATTCAGTCTATCAGACGTATTTGATAGTCGATTAAGTACATATTTTTTAATACAATCTCTGCCTGTAGTTGCGTCCGCGTAGAATTCATAGTTTCATAAGTTTAAAGTTATTTTTAATCTCTTTCCAAAAGTATTTTTATCGTTATCCTCGACAGGTCGGAATCGGACGGTCCCCGCTTATCGTATTAAGTTTAACGCATTTTTTGAGTGTAATGCTGGGTGCTGCGTCCACCGGAGCAACCGGATTGCCGACCATTTGCAAACGAATAATGACGTCATCCATACCGCAATGCTTGAAAACGAAAGTTTTCAATCAGTGCGTCCTACCCGTCATGACCTACGGAGCTGAGACGTGGACACTCACGGTAGGGCTGGTCCACCAGTTCAAAGTCGCTCAGCGAGCTATGGAAAGAGCTATGCTCGGAGCCTCTTTGAAGGATAGAATTCGTAACGAATACATCCGACAGAGAACCAAAGTTATCGACATAGCTCAAAGAATTAGCAAGCTGAAGTGGCAGTGGGCCGGCCATATCTCGCGAAGAACCGACAACCGCTGGGGTAAACGAGTTCTTCAGTGGAGACCACGACTCGGCAAACGTAGTGTAGGACGCCCTCCGGCCAGGTGGGATGACGATCTGCGAAAGACTGCAGGCAGATGCTGGATGCGGCAAGCTGAAGACAGGGTGCTATGGCGCTCATTAGGGGAGGCCTATGTCCAGCAGTGGACTAATATAGGTTGATGATGATGATAATGATGAATGACGTCAGTCGCACTAAACGGATCGCTGGTATTGCCGACAGTACGATGCGTCCGCTCCGATTGGTGCGGATCAGTGTACGCACTTCTATGGCAAACCATACAAAGGATACTAAAATCCGTTTGATGCGGTCAGTGCCAGGGTCAGTGCGGAGCATCCAATGCCGGCCTGTCAACGCTAGCTTTTAATTACCCGCTTTAACATCAGCTATCTGCCAGTGAAAGCATCAAAATCAGTCCAGCTGTTTAAAATGTTAGCCCAAACAAACAGTTAGACATTTTTTTATATTTGATGCTTTTTTTAAAGTACCGTGGTACTTACTCGTTTGATTAATTCCCGAAGGACTACCATTTGTACCGTACAACTTAAAAAAAGTGTTCAAGAATTAAAGTAAAGTGAAGTAATCATTTATTGCTTGAAATACATGTAAATATAGTACACAGTTCTTATAATTATGTCGTTTCAAGAATCAATGTATTTCTACCGGCGTGGTGTGCCATTTCTGGTTCAAAAATGTCACATAAATATGTAGTTAAAAATACTTAAATTAGAATCAAATAAGTCAATTGAAAATTTATTAATTAAAAAGTTGCTTTTTAGTTTTTGTTAAAACATCAGATTTTTATTGCTCAGTGTTCCCAGGACGATCTAGCGTCAAACAACAGTTGTTCTCAAGCTATTAGGGTCAAGCTTGGCTTATTAGCACCGGGTTTAGTGCGAACTGCAGCCACATTAGACTACTTTCCAAGAGCTCTTTGTAGAAGGGTACAGGGAGCTTAGGCATATCTCGGCCCAGCTTGTCATGTTAGTAGGTACAGTCGCGTTCATTGTTTTCTGACCCCTTTCTTACGTTTGAAATCTGTTATTTTTAAACTAGAATCTTTCGGTAAAATGAAGATAGCAAGACGTTTTATACAAAACAACACATCTAATGGAGTGAACAAAAAATCTAACTCTATTTCCTAGTTTTGCTTATGTACAGTCAGCTGCACAGACATGTATACACTTCCAAGGTTTAACTTTTATTTTACTCGGAACTTTTCAAATAAAAGGACATGCACACGTTTTTCGTACGTCATCGTACTTCGTCAGAATACGGTACATAAATTATCACAATTACTATACTCTTACTATTTAGTCAAATTGAAAACTTGGGAGTGTATACATATTTTTGCAGCCGACTGTACCTAATTTGAATCTTTGTGTCGCGTCCCAAGTGTCCTGTAAGGACTAAAGGAAATAAAGCACTTGATAATAATATAAAACCAAAACTGATGTAATTGCGACACTTGGAACCTGCCAGGGGATCAGCTAACGAGGAACGACACTACATGGTTTTGGTACAGCTTAACCATAACCTAGGTACCTATATTTAGTCTGTCGCAGAACTCGCAGACGCTTTAACACTCTCAAGGGTTCTGTACAACCTCCTTACTTATCTTGCAATGCGCCTATTATCTATGCGGATCACCAACGTCTATTGTTTGAGTTTAGACCAATTCGACGAGAGGACAGAGAAGAAACTGGAAGATTCAGCTAAGTGGAATTCTGGTTCAATCATCGTAGCTGAAAGTACTAGAAAGTCATAGAAACCATGTAGAAACGGTCTCGCGATTCGTGTAGTCAGAGGCCCAGCCTTGAGTTTGGCTTTCAAGCCCTATTTTTAACTGGCATTACCCAAATTATGCCCACAAGTGAGACAGATAAAGTACCTGTGTGAATTTTCCAGCATTATTTATTTATTTACCTACTCCGTTAAGTCTATCTAGATAGATTGGCTACGGAGGCTCTTCCTAAGATACATCATGTAACTGGTAAGAGGTTTTGTTTGTCTATGTTTTTGCGAGTCGGGGTTATCTCAACCTCAACAGCTAATATTGTTTCACTGCTGGACGCAGGCCTCTCCCTGATAAGCGCCTTATTGTCTTTTATCTTCTGGGGGGGGTAATGTCTACAATCCCCACGCTGGGCATGGGTTGGGGATAGCAGTTCGGTGTTCGGATTGATCTGCTGGGGGCGCTGGTGCCCGCCCCGGTAGATATCCTTTAGTCGCCTCTTACGACACCCGCGGGAAGAGATAGGGTGGTGCAAATTATAAGCTGGTATCACACAGCAGTCGGGGTTAATGTCTCTGCAACTACTGGACCAAATATAAAAATAATTTTAGTAATAAGTTTCATATCCCTGAGTGACATATAAAAAGCGATTAGGTATTTTTTTTTACGATTCGTCAACTCACACCGGTTGAGACATCATGGCGCGAGTTAGTGAATCAGTCAAATACCATTCATGTTAATTAAATATGAAAATAATCTAAATAGGTATATAAAAGAAAGTCGTGTTAGTTACACTATTTATAACTCAAGAACGGCTTTACCGATATGGCTGAAAATTGGTGAGGAGGTAGCTTAGAGCCAGGAGACGGACATAGGATACTATTTATTCCGTCCGATAGCACTCAAGTGTGACTTGACATAACTTCAAAAATAGAATAGGATAGAAATAACCTCAAAACGTTTTCATAGAAACAACGCGTGCGAAGCCGCGGGCAGAAGCTAGTAATAAATTAATAATCACGGACAATCCACACAGCACATCACATCACATCATCTAGCCCCAATCTAAGCAGAGCTTATGTTATGGTACTAGATGACTGATAAACTTAATACAATTATACTACATTGACAGATATTTTTTTATTTTACATATTAAAAACCCAGAACACCCACAAATATTAAGTTTTTGCCCGCGGCTTCACAAGCGTTCTATGGAAACGGTTAAGGTTATTTTATCCCATATAGATCCATTCAGTAGTTTTGGCGTGAACAAATACAAACATACATCCATCCATCGAAACTTTCGCTTTGAATTTGAAAAATATTGTATTTCCCTCCGGCAAGCTGGGATGACGACCTGCGCAGATTCTGGATGCGGCGCTATGGCGCTTATTAGGGGAGGCCTATGTCCAGCAGTGGACTGATGACAACATAGGCTGATGATGATGATGAATATTGTATTTAGTGTGATGTGATTTCTCATTTTTTGGTTACTTTCCCCTGTGTTAATAATGAGTATATTTTTTTTTTTAAAGTTAAAGTCCTTATTACAAACATTAAAACACGTAAACTAGGTACAAAAACAAAATTATGCTTTACTTACTACGCAGTTGGTTTGGCATTTCTTCGGGGACTTCTTCTTCCCCACTCCTCCTGAAACTCATGTCATCAGCCATTCCGTCATCGTCGAAAACACCTCGCTTCAGGTACACCGACACATTGGTTTCTGTTGACAAGTAAAAAAAAGTTTAGTTTCCTTTGACATCATGACTAACCTTAACTTTATTCATAAGGAAGAAGGAAGGAAAAATGTTATTTCCTTATTCATGAATTCACGCATGCATTCACATACGCAAATTCGCATGCATGAAATCGAATAAGCATGAATTCATGCATGAATTTACGCTGAATTTTTTCCTTTATTACCACTTAGCCACCTCTTTTGTCCGCACGGACCTACGATGTAGACCTTTTCTATTTTTCCTTATGGTAATCGTTCCATTAAGATTCAGATAAAATCAGTGATTTTGTCAAATCCCTAGAAATTTTATAAAATCCCGGGAAATGCTAAAATGATTCCTTTATTTTAACATTACCCTAAAAAACAAGGTTTCGGTTGTATCCCAAAGCTGTTCTAAATAAATAGTAAAATAAACCAGTCAATGCTTGCACAGTAGACACTATTTCACAATTTTTATGTGCTCATAAATCTCGTCATCCATCCAGCATCCCTACTGGGTCACTCCGACTCCTACCACAATGACGGTACGATACCAGAAAGAAAGGCCTTCCTGCGACAAAATATAAATGAAAAATTCTGCATAAAAAAAGGATCGTTTGCGGTTTGGTCTGTTCACTAAATCTAAATCTGTGGTATAAGTTGAATAACTTGTTGAGTTACACATATTTTAAAACACCCTGTGTACAGGCCTTTGCTACCATCTGTACTTTAATATTGTTGATAAAGTTAAGACGGGAGTTAAAATAACTGAATGACACGAACGTTGTTTGCAGACTAAATGTATTGATATACGAGTACATAAAAATGCTGATCATTGCTTATTGCTAACGCTGTGGTACACACAACTTAGTACAAGTTATTAACTAAGCTGGGCTACGTGTATATCTAAGTATAGGTGCATAATGTGCGGGTTGGCCCGTACACCCTGTATAAGGGCAAGTGATCATTTACCTTTCAAGTCCATGTACTCGGCCAGGGAGTAGTTGTAGCCGAGAGCGACTCCTGACATGGAGCCGAGCGTTAACACGCAGCAGATGGCTCCGCTCATGCAGAAGGACATTGCAAACACCCATGCTCTGCGATTCAACAAATAAATCATAGATTTAACTATAAAATGAAATAATTAATGAAATAATTAATGAAATAAATGAATGAAAATAATTTGGCATTGTATATTGACGCATTTTATATATTTTTGTGTAATTTAAATATTTAGTTCATGTAATTTTTTTTTTTTTTATTTTAATTTTTATAGTAAATTGAATTTGTAGTTCATAGGTGTTTATTTATATTGGTCTGACAAATGTTTATAATGGTATGATTGTTTTTTGTGGACTTTTTACACTATTGAATTGAATTGAAGGGGCTCCTGTAAAAATAGTGTAAGTATTTATAATAAACAAATAAATAAATAAACAAAATATCGTAGTTTGACGAATTCTATGAATAGTGACTTCTTTAAGGTGAGCGTTTCGCGTCTCTGCATGCACTGTGCATGAAGGTACGCGAAACGCACGTGACTGGAACAGCAATCACCCTGAAGCTGTGCATACCGTGAATAGAACTTTCGTGTTCTTCCAACAGAAACAAGGTTCTTATCCTATGAAAAGTTAATTGCAATTTTTGTTTTTGGCAGTGGGTCGCACCGCTGGGTGGTGATTATAATCTAGGAATAATTATAAAGACCTTTAGTAACATTTATAAAACTTAGGGTAAGGTAACGCAGGCCTTACCCTAAGTTTAGTAAAATTTGTTTACTTAAAGGTCCATACGTTTTGCTTTGAGGTAGGGTAGATGGTCGGACCATAACGCCTCTCCAAAACAGACCAACTTCCTACCCTAAAACGCATCCAACAAGGACTTTATTAGAGAGTCGCATTGCACGAGCAACCGTTCATCAGATCCCATCATAACCACCACCAAGAGTGAACAACTGATATATGTGAAATATCCTATAAGCCTATAAATACGGATTAACTAAATATCCGGCTTAATATTTTGATTATCGAAACTTGATTGCGATTTTCGGAAGTTGGGTTTTCGGCAGTGGGTCTAGTAGCCATTCCGTGGCTTCAGTCTGGACTTTGCCTTCCCTAAAAATACTGTGAAAGGTAGGGTCATGTCAGTTGTCCTATTTTATTAAACTAAGGAAAACTTATTTCGATAAGATTATTTTATAAAATATGAAATTAAAGCCCGTCTAGCCACGAAAGAAAAATAAACCCTTTTACTGCAAATACAAAAGTTTCGCAACTGAAATACGAGACAGGAGACAAAGAAAACTCGTTAGCGCACAGTGTAGGCAAGAGTTGCTGAGACGTGGCACCTGTTGGTTACGTTTGTATTTTTTTCGCTAATTTTAAAAATTTCGACATCTTTATTAATGTCAGTTTATTATTTTTACGGAATACAACTTACTACTGCAGAAAAAATTGTATATGTGAAGCACTTCAATATAGGTACAGTGCAAAAATTTGGTTGCTTAGATGTTTTTATTTCCTCTCTTAAACTTACTGGACGGATTGAGCTGAAATTTTGAACAGATGTAGTTATAGAGATGTTGTGTGTTGCTGGCTAAGCATCACCCTAACTCTTCCCGCGGCTGTTGTAAGAGGCGACTACGGGATATGCACCGGGGGCGGGCAGCAGCAGCGCCCCCTGCAAAACAATTCTACCACCGAATTCAAATTTGGCCAACCACTTGCATCTCAAAAAGCCACCCTGAGTGGGCCTAGATACTCTAGCCAAACTCGAGTTACAATGTGTGGAAGCATTACCCCCATAAGCTTGCCAATCGAGGTAGGTATACCATACATATACATTATATTTATGTAAGTGCGCTTAGGTTACCTATAAATGTCTTGTTAACTCTAGCTTCGAAGCATCAAAACAGCAGCTCGAGCTCAATTGATTATGTTAGTTTAGTTTGGGGGACTCGACAGCAACCAGTAAGATTATGCGAGTTCAAAGCTCGTTTTACGTACCTACCATAGCTTTATC
Source organism: Eupithecia subfuscata (assembly GCA_963564075.1). NCBI lineage: Eukaryota > Metazoa > Arthropoda > Insecta > Lepidoptera > Geometridae > Eupithecia > Eupithecia subfuscata. The sequence goes on from OY751108.1 coordinate 5,081,348, forward strand.
TCTGTGTCTTTTATTTTATCTTTAAATCATGTTTGTTTTTGTTGATTAAGTTACAAATAAAATATTCTATCTATCTATCTATCTATGTGAATACAACTTTTCAAATCTTAGCCCCGTTGTACTCACCGAGTATATAGGCATCTAATGTTTTTGTAAACAAAGGCACTAAAAGTATCTTGGATTCTAAACTGAATTTAGCCAACTATAAAATAATGATATTATCGTTACCTCTGAAAGAGATCGATAAGCCACCCGCAGCATGTGAAGATACAGCACATTGTGTATCAAAAACCGAGTACCCTAAGAAAACAACACACATTGCCGCTCCAAGCAAAGATTTCTTCGATTAAATCACTGTACCCAAGTCGTTCGTAACGACTTACTTCGTAATTTGTCACGCATAGCGGGAATTTAGAATAAACTGTATAATTTCAGGATTTTGCTTGAATTCGTAATTTCATAATTTGGCTCGGTAATTTCACAATGGGAGGTTAGACATGCTCACGTAAAGATTGACATTGCTTCGCTGATTGCTGACGTAGCCTGAAGGAAGTCATTAGACGTAACGTCATTATAGGGCTGCGTCTCAGCAAGCGGCGCCATTAAAAAAGAAGTTGAAGTTGATCCAGTCATAGATTTTTCCCAAAGAGTTCGTATAGTAAGTAGGTACTATACTTTCTCTGAAGCCGGCCTTCCACCGCGAAAGGTTAATGAGCGGGAAATAAGACATGCATGGGCGGAGTTAATTTCAACGCTTTCTGCTCGCTCAGTCCTTTCCGTTAGACCATTTGTTGGTGGAAATAGAAGTACGCAGTTTACTCTAGCGAGTTAAACGGGGTCCGCCCTGCTCGCGGTGGAAGCCCGGCTTATGGGTTTTTTCCCAAAACGTAGTCTTAGGATTTTTGGTTTTTCCTATCTCAAGGGCTGCCCCGTTAGTTGGTAGCCATACGATGTGTCAGGGCAGTATTGGCTACCTCGTAAGGTACCTTCAATACTGGCTCAGCTAGTCCTAAATCTCAGACGTAGCGACGAAATTCAGCTTACGGCATTATCATCAGTATTCTCTCAGACAGACGCGGCCTCAAATATAAGCTGAATTGTTGGTCGCCGCTCCTAGATAGGAGATTAATGCAAGGATATTCAGGCTATTCGTTATCGAATCTGACACCAGTTCGCGCGAAATTGAATATTTTTGCGGTTTTTATTATTTTCTGCGATCTGCAAGGTACTAAACTATCAGAGAGTAGTTTCCACAAAGATAGTTCGATAGATCGATAAATAGATAGAAAATACTTTATTGCACACTTAAAACTAAGAAACAATATAAAATGTAATAATTATAATCTAAGTGGCAATTGGCGGTCTTATTGCTCAAGAGCGATCTATGCCAGACAACCTGGTATGGATAGGATCGTCGGATATGTACATGGGTTAAGATCCGTGGTGCATCTGCGATACCTTAATTCGCAAAAAGAATAACTCCTTTTCATAAAACTTTACATGGGAGACTAAAACGTTTTTAAAGATATTCTGACAGACGAAAAGAAGAAACCAAAATCCCGTTGGAAATTATGGATCTTTTTTTCGTTTCGCGAATTAAAGTATCAAGTTGTACCTACGTAGTCATAGGATCTTTGAGTTTCCATAAACTAGGTACCTATTAAAACATTTTCCCCATGAACCCATGTTTTAACAAATTTTGATTTAGTGCTACTTTTGGAGCAATTATTAAATATAGTATTAATTACTAATTAAAGCAATTATTAATTTTTAAATATATTTTATAATAAAAGAGCTTTATTACTAAAAATCAACATTATTATTGTACCTAGAGCTACATCATACTCTATTGTAACATGGATTCATAGAAAATGGTCGACGATTTGTGGAAAACTACTTTTCTGGTAGTTTCGTTCAAAACCGATTAAATATTTAAATTTCGCGTGATTCTTTGTCAGATTCCGTGTTGATGACTCGGTAGCAGCCAGTTTGAATAACCCTGCTGATGACGATGTTGTAGGCCACGTCGGCCAGTATCAATGAAGACTTGCTTTCCGAGACACGGGAGGCCACTACCAATTCTCTGCTACTATTAAGAGTGCTTTTCACGGAAGAAGTCCCGTGGCAATTAGTGGAACATTTTTTTTTCCAACGTTACATTTTCACTCAATTCGTTCGGTCGCACTACCTACAGCGGTGCGTCTAGATGACTTCTTTCGTGAAAAGCACTCTTCTAGAATAGAATAGAAAAAAAACACAACAGGAAACAGGTATAAAAAAAGTTAAAAATAAACAAACGGAAAACCAAAACGGAAAAACACAAAAACGGAAAACAAAAAACAAACGGAAAACAAAACCATGGAGGTGTCACAAGTGACACGAAAGTGTGGTAGTTTAAAATATAAGGTGGTTCTCCACGTCCCTGCGTCGAAATAGGGGTTGGCTCAGCGTGTGCTGAACATTTTATGCTCAGCGCTGTTTTTCAGCCTATTGAACTTATTACTATGTTATGTAGGCCTATGGTTCTGTAATCATCATCATCTTTAAAACCAGCCTGCTGACGCCAATTTAGACTATTATGAAGCTCCATGACATCCACAACTGGGTATAGGGTCCCTCTTTTGGCTACCCCGTCAATTTCGCCTGACCATTTCAGCAGGTACTAGTACTGAAATACAAAAAGTAAGTCCCAAAAACACGTTTTCCTGCAGTCCTATGAAACATCGCCAGATAATTTTTATGTGGTTTTATTTTTCTATCCCCTATCCTATCTTCCGCAGTGATGAAAGAACAATAAGTACTTATTCAATCTCAACAAATAGGTAGGTACCTATCTACATCCACCTGAGCATCAGTAACAATAGCCGTCTCATAAAACAAGGGCTACAGTTACCTGTCCTAAATCCAAGTAATTAAACGGTGGGGTCGAGCAATCGTTTGCAGTTCCCCGTTCATTGGTTTCACTAGCCAGCTAATAATTCGTGTCGGACGATGCCCCTTTATTCTGCTTATTGCTAGACTCGGGATAATCAAGGTTTTTAATATTAAGATTAAAAACCTTTATTGCACGAAATAAAACGGTAGAGGTTATGGCAAAAGCGAGCTTAACCCTCAAAAGAGTTCTCTTACAACAAACCTGGGAGAGAGAGACAAGTTTTTATTAAACAACTAGCTGGCTCGGCGAACTTCGTACCGCTCTCACCTTTTGAACCGTCCCTGAATAAACTATCCTATCTTTCAAGTCGGATCAAACTGCACACGGTGTGCAAATTTAATTAAAAATCGGTTAGCAGTTTAGGAGTCCATCGCGGACAAACAACGTGACACGTGATTAATATATAATAAGATAAGGATGTTCTGAAACTAGTAAACATCTATTATTCTCGCGATTTTTTCAGAAACCTGTATCTTTCGATAGGTTTTAAAGAAAGCTAGCTAGCTTTTCTATCTCAAGTAGCACCTCTGAATAATAAAAATCAAATAGGTAAACTTAATCATCGAAGATAAGCAACGTCAGGCGCGGTCAGTTCGGACATTTATGATTTCTGATGTCTGATCAAGGCATTCGCTACCCCCTATGATCGAAGAGTCTAAGAACAATAATTTCACCTAGGCACCCATTAACCTTAGAAAGATGAAGCGGTCTCATCGGTTCTCCATGTCGTCACTGCTGTCAAGCCTTAAAAGGACCGATCGGGCCGCAGACGAAAGGCGAATTTAATTGAACATACGTTCAATTAAATTCGCCTTTTGTCCGCCTGCCGAGAACCCACACTCTTTGAAACGTCTTGTCGACTGAACTCGCGACCCCGAGGCGGGACGAGGAGCGCACTAAGTACACACTCGTGCTCGGCGTGTCTCGTGGTTGCGCGACGCGTGTGAGATTTCGGCATAAAATAAATTACTTGTCCATGGAAAAGAGCAAAAAAAACTTGAGAGGTGTCAAGGGACACCGGGATGGTACGAAGTTCCTTTCGATTAATCTCGCGTCCTCGCGTCATCTTCAGTAAGGCCGCAGAAAACTGATATATCCCTCTCACTCCAATGACACGTTGCGCGAGCGAGCGGAACACACGATTGTTCGAATCGAAGCGCACCTCGGCTCAACTCGGCTGCGGTCGTCGCTTCGGTTCTCCTCGGTTCTCTTCGGCAAAATTCGTTACAACTTTTCGTATGAATTTTTTCCGTCTAGCCCCCAACAACGCGCGATAAGGAACTTCGTTCCAAAAAGTGTCGTGGGCGACCGCCTTGTGGCGGGTTTTGTACTTTTAAAAAATATCCTTGATGAGGTTATAGTTATTTAAGGCTCCAGATTTAATTTAGGTTAGCTGCCGTTACAATCTAACTGTAATACTCCATTGTCTACTACCAAAACGAATGCTACTATGTCTTTGCCTACTAGAAAATGAATAAGGTCCATCGTTCCAATCCAAGCAGAACCATTCAAGCTATTCCCTAGAGGCGAATACATCATGAATAACCTTTTCCGTTTAATAATTAACGGAACGTAGCGATTTCTGTTTTATCGCGCGCCCGGATGTGGGGTGTTTCCGGTGGAATGGAGGGTTGCCGCTGGTGGAACTAATAAATGAACAAAGTTTTTTTTTCACAGTGCTTATAGTAAGTTCACAATGGATAAAATTAGGGATATGGAATTAAGTATTGACGAAACCTGTGTTGTGAAGGCTGGTGCCGTAAGTAGGTTCGGAGAACTTCACTATACGAAACCGATGACGAAACCGCACAATACAATACTATCTACTGGTTGAAGGCTGGTGTTTACGTACGAAAGTAACTTTTGAGATGAATATAGATTAGGTAACATTATCTCGTCTATGGTTATTGGTACAAAAAGCGATTTGAAAAGGAGCGCTGCTACATAGAGGTAAGATAGAGCCACCTATGAGAAATGGATGTTTTTTTGCTGACGCAAATTATAGATACAGCTGACTCATCAGTAGTCCTGACTGATGAGTCAGCTAGTATAGAATTAAGCCGTAGCCAGGACTTTGTAGATGATTAGCCGCAGCACAAAGCTTGAATATCATTAGATAAAGTGTCAGCCCTAGGAGCTGCGAATCAACAAGTGGCCCTTAGAGTAGCGAAGGAAAGCTCCTATCTCCCCAGGGCTGCCTCGCACGTGACCTGCCCTGAATGGGTTCACATCTCCGTCTTACCGCGGCGCTATATATGTGAAGTTTCTGAATACGCAACTTAAGCTTTTGCCAGGGTTTTTGCTTTCACAATCCACAGTATCAAAGAAGGATTTATGCAAAAAAATTCAGAAAAGCAGTTCTAATTTAAGTAAGGAATTTTACTGTGCAGTTGTTTGTTTTCCTCAATTATCAGAATAAAGTAAACACACTGCTACTTTAAGATAAACTCTCGAAATTTTCTCGTTTTCCTACTATCCATACAAGTCTACAAAATGTTGATGGGGTTATAGTTCCATATTGCTGTAATCCTAGGAAACTGGCTCGTGATCCCTCATACGTCGTACGAACGTAACCATTTGGTCAAGGTTCATTATTATTTATTCGAAATCAGGGCCCAGGATTAGGGATCCAAAATATAGCAGGGCCTTTTACTTCCTACAAATACGCTAATCAAACTAAAACAGAGCTAAGTCCCACTTTATGTGTCAGGGTTAGGTGTTCATTAGAAATTTATGAAACCTACAGCCTTATGGGTGCGTGATGTTTGTAGATCCTTTGTTACTCATTTATACCGACCGCGACCTCTATGCCCGTAGTCGCAAGTTGGAGTGCTAACACGTATTCTATTTCGGGGTTTACTGGTAAGGTCGTGGTCATAAGACCGACAGTAAGTTTATCGAGTGGATACGTTAGTTTAAGGCGATTAGTAGGGTGGATAGTGGCGCCACTACATATTTAATTCTATAATTACGTTATACAAAGGAATTATCAAAAAATCGGACCGCGCGTAGACGATATCTATCATAAGCTTTTTTTAAATGTATCTTTAATAGTTTTGTACTGTATTATTTAGGCAGATACTTGTTTCAAGAGTATAATTCCTATTGGTGGCCACCAAGCTTTCCAAACAAGGTTTTTGATTGAATAACATAAAACAAAACTATTACAGATACATTAAATAAAAGCTTGTGATAGGTATCGTCTACGCGCGGTCAGATTTTTTGATAATTCCTTTGTATAACGTAATTATAAAATGAAATATGTAGTGGCGCCACTATCCACCCTACTATTCGCCTTCATAAAATACTTAATGCTTATTCAAGAAAAGTCGGTAGAATGAAAAGTCTAGAGCCTACAGCAAAAGTTTTACTCAAAGATCATTTCTGGAATTTAGTTTTGCATTAAAACAGCATTAACTTTTTAAACATAGACTTTTTAAACGTCACGTCACACTAGATTATTTAGCATATCCAATATAGTTACTAAGTAGGTAGGTATAATTATTTTGTTGTATGTATTAGTGTATTAGTTTAGTAGGAATTGTGTGTATTAGTATTAATAGTTTACAGCACCGCCATCCTTTATTTTTCTCCTATCGCTTTGGTTGCCTGGAAGAAATCGCTTTAAGCAATAAGGCCGCCAGTTCCATTGCTGTTCTCTATATGTTTCGTGTAAATTTGTTTTTTGTCAAGGTGGTGAATAAAGTATTATCTATCTATCTAAAACAAATTGGGATTTCCAATTACAAAAAAACACTTACCACTAGAACTTCGCACTTATCCTACTGGGTAGGTACTAGGGGAGATTATATATGTATAAATGTACCTTTTCAAACTTGATATTAAATAAGGATATACTTTTAAGCCTCCGCAAAAGCTGAGAGATAAACTTTTCAGGATTTTGCGTAAAAATGTGAATGTACAAAGCCAGCGAGCCTCTGAAGTACCTAAACAAAGAACATTGTTCGCATCCTTTGAGGAATGTGTTATTACCATGGACTAAACACACACTAGTGGGTAGGTTTTTATTATTAAAACGTGGCTCAAATTTCGAAAAAATGTGACATGTTTGAAAAACAGAATAATAAATTATTAAGTAATACCCACTGAGTATAATAGAATCGCACTATTGTAGCCCAAATACCAAAAACTCGCTGCTATCATAGAAAAACCAACTCTTCCCGCGGGTGTCGTAACAGGCGACTAAGGGGCCACCTTAGGCAGCAGCGGGTCGATCCATCACCGAACTGCGATCCCCAATTTGCATGCCCAGCGTGGGAATTATGGCATAACCTTCAAATGATAAGAGCCACCCTATACTAGCACAGCTTGTACGAGTATAATTATGTCGTGGCCATATCCTAGAATTGATCACTTCATGATGTAACCGACCATTTCAAGAAATGGTAGAATTTCATGAAATAGAAAATACGCGCTGGCCATATCATGATGTAGTCAGGCCAGATCAATGAATAATCAGCGTTTAACGATATGAAAAGCTAAATGCACGGCTACTTCATGATAAGGTCAAACAATATCATAAAATAGTTAAATTATCCACCGTTAGAGGCGCTGATATTGTTTTGTTTTGTTTTTGACATCTGTGATTTTTGAGCGTTTGTTTGTTTCTGTTCTGTGATGCATCATGTCGGCGGACAATAACGTCTAAACTGAAAGCCAACTGCATTAAGCAATTTTTAAATTTATAGTTCCTTCCTAATTCCATTTTTTTTATTAAACCTTTTATCATCATCATCAGCCTATATTAATTCACTGCTGGACATAGGCCTCCCGTACTGAGCGCCATAGCCTTAAACCTTTTGATGTCATGGAAACCCTACATAAATGATATGGCCAAACGTTGATGGAAATATCATTAAACGTTGATGCTTAAACTGTGCTTAAACGATATAGTCAGTTTTAGCTGGCCATGTCATGAAATTCTACCATTTCATGAAATGGTCGGTCACATCATGAAGTGATCAATTCTAGGATATGGCCACGACATATATACCATTGATAATAAGTATTTTACTTACATCGATGGTATATACAGACGTCTTGTACTTAGGAACAGTAACAACAGCCAACTCAACAGCCTGTATTGGTCCACAACTGGATGCAGGCCTCCCCTTGATAAGCACCTTATTGCTTTTTATCTCATGGGGAGTAATGCCCATAATCCCCACGTTGGGCATGCGGGTTACGGATCACAGTTTAGTAGTAGAATCTGCAGGGGGCGCTGCTGCCCGCCCCCGCTGGATATCCTTTAGTCGCCTCTTACGACACCCGCGGGAAGAGTTGGGGTGGTGCTATTCTAAGCCGGCATCACACAGCTAGCAGGATAGACTCACCCCTGCGAATAACGAACATGTGAAAGTATTCGATTGCTTTGAAAAAACTAAAAACCAATTTCACATTCTTTAATAATTACACATAAGATTCGCCACAGCTCAAAATACTCCATTGTTTCAGCCAGCGTCAGCGTCATCAGTCCTCCTGGTGCACCTGGGCGCGGTGGGAGCCCTGGCGAGCGGCGCGACGCTCTGCGCCGGCGGAGGCGCCTGTGCCTGTGGAGCCCTATTGCATGCCTTGCATCCGCTGCAGCTGTGGACGGTCTGTGGCCTCCACGCGGACAGGGCGGCGGCCATTGCTGCACCGTTGCATTATGCGGCTATTGTGTCGGCTAAGAAGGTAAGACCATTTTGATTGACAGTTTCGATGCATTTTAAAGCGCATCCTCGTGTTAACTATGTCATAGTGAGCGTAAATCAATGTTTGTGGTTGGTGTCGGCCAACGTCTTCATGAACGTATACTTCCTTAGATAATCTAATATTAAAAAAAGTTGGTACTTTTATCTTCTCTTTAATCTTTATCTTTAATTATCTAAGGAAGTGAGATTTTTGAGATTAGGTTGAGAACCAAACTTTAGAAGTACATACCTATAAATAGTTTTATTTTGAACTGCAAGTAGATAACAAGTATGTGAATGTCGTATTGTCTTTCTAGGTGATGATCTGCGTAGCAAGTGGATGGTTGGCAACGGTAGCTCTACTTGCGCCCTTGGTCGCATCACAACCTCCCTTAGCGTACAGCAACGGCCTGGGAGGCTGTGCCCCCGACTGTGGCGCAGGACCAGCAGGCCTCTCTTTCTGTATCCTGTACGCGGTGCTCACGCTCCTACTGCCCACATTCCTCGTCCTCATCTGCAGCTTGAAGATACTCCGCATAGCGCGATACCACAGACATCGGATCGCAGCGGCGATATATGAAGTGACGATATCCGCACAAGTAACCGTGACCCATCAACGAAACCCTTTCACTCCACCTCCCCCTCCTCGACGACGTGCTTTGTCAGCAGTTCTTCAACCGCTGGGATCGTTGGCGATTTTGTATTTTCCATACTACTGCGTTTTGTTATGGCCAGCGATCGCAGTTCCACCGCAATCGGTAGCGGCGATATCAGCGGCTCTTCTTGCTGCGGCACCCCCGGTCAATGGAATCATGTACGGGGTGAGAAGCCGGGCGCTTCGTGATTCGCTTAGAAATTATAGAAGAAAAAAGAATACGAAAAGTGAGGTGACGCAGGAGATACAAGCGCGGACGCCAAGCGCCTGCGGCTCGCGTCGACCATCCCTGTCTGCTGGGTCAGGGTGTATACGACCGCCGACCACGCGGAGACTGTCCGACGCGGCTGCAATGGGCATGCGAGGGTCGGAGAGACCTGCACAGAGAGCCGCTTCCTGCAACATGCTGCAGGACTCCCAAGAGGAAGATCCGCCTCCCCGCCAGCGGATGTCGGCTATTCCTATGATTCGCGCTCCGCCGCACGTGGTGCTCGGCCGGGCGCTGGGCTTGGAGGAGAGTTTAAGTGCGAGGGATAGACGGCGGAGGCAATCACCGCGTATAACCGTGACGCGGGCGATGTCGGATGAGAGCGACTCGCCAACGCGCCGGCCGCTCTGTCGGCAGCAGTCGCGCTCCAGTGGGGCTCTGCTCGTGGGCCTCTCTTACTCTCCCGTGATCTCCGAGAGCATCCACGCGGACCACGGCGCGGACGAGGCGCTTCTGCTGTCCTGGCCGCAGCCCCGCCCGCCAGCCGAGCAAGACGCTTTATAAAACGGGTATTAGCTTAGTAGTCTCGCTGAATAGTGTCCTGGAGACAATAATGAGAGTGCGTAGTCGAGGTAGCTTCGGTGTTATGAGAGTTATTTTTTAAACGCTTTGTACTGTACCCGTTTCTACTCGACCATCTGCAGTGACCAAATATTTACAAACGTAGGTGTACGATTCCCTACAGGGTTCCTCCATATCGTTAGCTTTACCTACTGAAGTATTACTTTAGTTAGTGTATCGTAAATATAATTTCCGATATAATTCCATAGGGTAGTGAATGCCTAGGTAAAATATTGATACTCGTTAGGTATTTAGTTTGGTCTTAGTTGCTTACACGGAACCTTAACACTTACATGGCCCAAGATGCACACATCCTCCCGCAGCTCTTTGTGAGGCTGGGCAGTGAATGCGTTAACCAGATTCTTGTGGACGCTGATCTGATTGGTTCCTATAAACTTAATATAAAGGCCTAGTCTCTACCTTTGTTAACAATGTTTGCTATTGTTATTTTTTGCATTTGTAAGCCGTCCGAAAACTGGATCATGAATATTCCTTCTCACTTATCCTATAGAATTGTCTATTTTTCTATAAACTTTATACTCTTCTACACAACTGGTTTCCTTGCATAATGAACTTTAATTGGTATATACCTAGTTAAGTAGTTATAATATAATAAAGTAGGTTAACGGTTTGCCAAGAGATCTTTTTTAATAAGTTTTCTTACACACAAATAAAATATTTCTATTTTTATTATAATGCAGAAATGTTTTCATCGACACGAATTCCATTACAATAAGTAGGTAGATATTTTTTGAATACTGAAAGTTATTTTAAAGAAAAGGTAGGTAATTAATTATATTTGAGTCAGAATGGTGTAGGCAGATAGCAACGGTTGCGAACCGTTTTATATTATTAGATAAAACAAAGTTATGAAAGAATCTATTATTATAATTTTCCAGGGAATCTCATTCACTAGGAATAATAGTATATTATTTTTCTTTGCAATGTTTTAAAACTTTAGTGTGATTTGAATATAGTTAATGTAATAGATATAAATTATTTGAATGTCGTTGTTCTATGATAAATGTTTAAGTAGAAATTACGAATTGTTATTCTAGTCAAAGAGCTGTTTTACTGTATGTGTTAAAAATGTGAATCTAATAAAGAATGAACTGTGTATTTTTTATATTAATATCACAAATTGCTGCCCTCAAATGGACATTTTTCAAAGATCAAAACAAAAGACAGCTGAAAACAAAACACTTCTCCGAACTCCATTCTAGATAACGACTCCACAACTAGCCCTACGGACTTATTACTTACTAGACTATCGCCTTGCGGTTTCACCCGCGTAGTTCCCGTTCCCGTGGGAATTCCGGGATAAAATATAACTTATGTCACTCCCTGAAAAGTAGGGGGAAGTGGGCAGATTGATACACAAAAATTTAAAGTTCCATAAAATGTGGATAAAATAATATTTTTCATAAATTTTGCATTAAACGTATAGCTAAACAATTAAATATCATAATGTCATAGTTTAAAATGGTTTAAGTCATCAAAGAAAAGAAATAAATGACGTTTAGTAAAAAATGGCTTTTGTCTCAATCTACCCCACTAGCGGGGTACTTTGATACACCACGTGGGGCACTTTCATACAGGGTCAAAAACCAATGAATATTATCAAATTTAAACACTTTTACGTTGATTCTACTTGTTTATTGTGATAAGATCATAATCAGCCTTCAGTCGGTCTCAAACAATCAATAAATCAAACTATCTAACTCAATATTATTTGAAAAAGCAATATAATTTTTTTTTATTCTTTTATTGCACATTATAATTCAAATTCATAGAAAAAGTTTACATAGATGAGGTTCGAGTTGTGTCTGACGTAAAATTTGGTGTAGGCGGGTGTAAAACAACATCTCGAAAATCAACACTTGCTTTGTCTTCGACATATGGAAAGACAAAAATGTAGGACTTGGCACTTTTTTTTCTTAAGTATAACAAGTTATACTCAGTCAAAATGTATTTAGTAATGACTTTAGCAACATAGAGGAGCATCGATCTTATTTTCTTTCAATTTAATGAGAAGGAAACCCTAACATTTATATATTAATACAGAGACGGGGCACAATGATACACATCAATGTGCCCCGCACTTTGTTGCATCAATGTGCCCCAAACGACATTTTTAGAAATTCGAATTATCATATTAAAAGTATTTTTGATTTAAAGTAAAATTTACAAAAATCATAACTATTGATAGTTTAACTTACCTTTGGTATATATAGATCCTCGTTAGATGTTATCGAAGAGCATCGAAACACTTTCACATATTGCGACAGAATTTACTTCATGACGCTCAAAACATGTTTCCACATGTCCAAGGCCACCCGTTGGCAGACGGTCGGTGCGGTTACAATGGATGCGTTCGGATGTTTTTCCGAACGTTTTAGAGATAGCGAAACTCAAATCCATTCACTCAATTATTAGATAAGGCTAGTGTATCAATGTGCCCCTCGTATCAATGCACCCCACCTCCCCCTAAGCTTTCTAACGGTGAAAGAATTTTTCAAATCGGTCCAGTAGTTTCGGAGCCTATTCAATACAAACAAACAATCAAATCTTTCCTCATTATAATATTAGTACCTATAGATATAGTACTAGACGATCGCCTCACGGGTTCACCCACGTAGTTTCCGTTCCCGTAGAAATTTCGGGATAAAATATAACCTATGTCACTCCCTGAAAAGTAAGGTTCCTAACAGTGAAAGAATTTTTCAAATCGGTCCAATAGTTTCGGAGTCTATTCAATACAAACAAACAATGAAAATTTTCCTCTTTATAATATTAGTATCGTAGGCCCTACGTCGATGCGTAGGTATAGTAGCCGCCAAACGTCTTGTCCGGTGACAGACAGCGAAAATGGTAAGTTTGCGCAGGTACCTACAATCACGCATACCTACAGTCCATAATGCAGCCGAGAACGCAGCAGGCGAATAGAAGAAGAAACGATAGAAGAGAATAGAAATACAAGAGTTAGGTATAGCTGTATAGCTCTGTCTCGCTCTTTCATTGATTACAACCAAAACTCAGTGAATAATCGATGCGACTGTCCAGAAGGTAACCGCACACCAATTTGGCCAAAGAATTGAGTTCTGCGCATCTTTGACACGTGGTTCGCCAGAGGACAAGAAGTTTCGTTCTAAGAAAATACATGTTGTAAAATTGCCAGAACTAACACGCGCCCAAGAAACTATTCCTCAAATTGATTGAATCCACGTTCAAAGTAAACTGCATAGAATCAACAAACATGCACCTAATCTCCAAGAATAGTAGCCGATTGTAGGAACAGGGGATAAATTCAGTTTTACTAGATAATTATCGAGAAATGCAATAACATGCGGCGCGGTCCGTTTGGCGGGCTCCCTGCAACAACCTCGTAAAATTGGTTCGCTGCCACTAGTACCATTAATAGTTGGTGGAACTACGAAGCTCGAAAGCGATGGAGAGAGCTATGCTCGGAGTTTCTCTACGCGATAGGATACGTAATGCGGAAATCCGTAGAAGAGCCAGAGTAACCGACATAGCTCTCAGAGTTAGCAGGTTGAGGTGGCGATGGGCAGGCCATAGACCTCGCAGAACCGATACTCATTGGGGAGTAAAGGTTCTCGCGTAGCCACTGCGATGCAATGAGAAACGGAGTGTGGGAAGACCTCCCCCTCGATGAACCGACGACATAGGAAGTCGATGGATGGAATTGGCTCAGGACCACTAATTGTGGCGTCGTCGTTTGGGGAGGCCTATGTTCAGCAGTGGACTTGTACGGGCTGATGATGATGATGGAACTGCTAATGTTTATTTAATCACTAGTTCCATTAAGGGTGTACAAACACAAGGTAAGAACACTTTTGTTATGCCACCAACATTGGTGAAGGTTTCCATATTTTGTGCACTGTGCAGAGAAGCTCAACTCTACCTTTAAAACTTTTCAAACATCTTTTATTTGTTTGCACTTACCAAAAAAACACTGATAGGTCAAATTTTAAACGACATTATATTAGCTTCGATCGTGGTAAGGTTTGCGGTCACGTGGATTTGCGACAGTAATTAGCTCTTGGGTAAACATTATTTTTTAATTTTAGTATTATTACTCTTCAAAGGAATATCAAAATATTCCTTTGACGAAGCTTGGGTCCAGCTGGCCCGAGATGCGTGGAGGGACCATAGGGAGGCCTTTGCCCAGCTGTGGGATACAACAGGCTAACTATAAGAATAACAATAATCATTAGACATTCTCTTACTTAGTTGATTTTGGAGTTACCCAGTGATTATAAATATTAGAAATAATTCACATTCATTATGTATGTATGTTTCGAGACTGAACTCGCAACAAATGAGAAATTTCCTAAAAGGGTCAGGTAGGTAATTCTAAATTGAACTTTTAAGTCTTAATTCTGTATGTACAAAATGATGTAGGTACTCGGCTGTAAGTACATCCGAAAAATGTTAAATAAAGAAAAAAAGTAATAATGCTCGAACTCGATAATAAAATAAAAAGTACAAACTCTACCGGGCCCGTAAAAATATTTTTGCAATGCCACAAAAATGTAAAAGACGTCTGTAAGTAAGTAGTGTGATACTCCCCAGCAAGGCTCTCTATAGGTAAAATAAATACATGGAAATATGTACAATTAATTGTACACAATTGTAATTTCTGTACATGTTGGAAAATTTTAAATCGTAAATGATATCATCAGATAAAATTTTTAATCGTAGATGGATACCTACTTTAACTTTCAAAATAGGTACTAACTTTTGGTAGAGCTAGTATAGAAAGAGGATCTCACTACAAATCGCGGCAATACCCAAAATTTTCGATAAAATGTAGCATAATGAAAATCCTTACTTGTGACGCAGGTTGCGTTGGTTGCGGGTTTGATTCCCTGTCTCTGCATGTTTCTGGTATTCTGGGTTTACTCAAAGTATGGTAAAAAAAATCTCTTACCCATAACAAAAGCTCTGCTTTCGAGCTAGATGATGCGGTGTGTCTTGTCCAACATTATTTATAAATTTATTCTAAATCAGACCATAAATAAATTTCAACATACGATTTAATACCACCATAAAATCTTGGTAGATTTTGGTAGAAATTGCTAAGGTTCTTCATTACCGGAAAAAACTAGTGCAAGCCAATCCCACAACATTCATAGCTACAGCTATTTCCTGTTTGTATCGACTCAGGGTTTTTAGGTCAGCGGTGACACGACTTTGTTTTCAAACGAATGGCGAATTGCGTTTTCACCTGTGTTTTCATTGCTTTTTAATCAACTTCGAAAAAGGAGGTTCTATGTTAAGCTACTGGTATGTTTTGAGTATGTTCTTACATAAGAGTAGACAAACGTTGTATGAACTATATAGTGAAAAACAATACAATTTAGACCAGGAGTACAAAGAATAAGTAAAAAATTACTCAAAAATGTTTGTCAAATAGCAAAATCGAATTATAATTAGCTCCAAAATTAAAAATAGTCAAAATGTCATAAAGTGAACGTGGAAAATAAAAAATAGTGAGACTGGAAAGGTCAGTCACCTACGTTAATGATAACAATTTAAAGATAAATGATTGCACAATCAAAATTACATTGAAGCTTTTGAAAACTTTTTTACTGATATTCCAATATCTACTACGAAGTGTCTAAATTCTTCTCAATTAATCGCTGAGTCATTACTCTTAGAAAATGTACCTAAATGCTAAAATAAACTTAATTTCAACTATGTCGATAAAAAAGATTTAAAAAAGCCTTTAAACTTTTATATATAAAGAAAACTGCAGATCTCTAGGGCATTTCCGTTAGAATTATTAAACCTTTATTTGATACGATTGCACCAGATCTAGCTTTTATATTCAAATAATCTATTGATTGTGGCGTATTTCCTGATCTAATGAAATGTAGTAAAATAATCCCACTGTTTAAATCGGGTAGTAGGTCTGACCCCACTAACTTTAGACCAACATTTAGCAAAGTTTTTGAAAAACTAATTTTACACCAATTGCTCAGGCATTTCAATGGCAATGACCTGCTACATGGTAAGCAATTCGGGTTTACTCGGGGCAGGTCAACTACTGATGCCGGTGTAGAGTTAGTATCGCATAGTTT
Source organism: Eupithecia subfuscata (assembly GCA_963564075.1). Classification (NCBI taxonomy): domain Eukaryota; kingdom Metazoa; phylum Arthropoda; class Insecta; order Lepidoptera; family Geometridae; genus Eupithecia; species Eupithecia subfuscata. Next base: position 5,097,564 of record OY751108.1, read on the forward strand.
TGATGCTTGGGAGAAGTCTTCTAAGTGTACATTTATTGTATTTATGGAAATAAAGAGTTTTTGATTTTGATTTTGAATCGCAACATGCTTTAGGATTTTTTTTGAGACTTGTCAAAAGCATTTGATTGCGTACACCATGAAACATTAATCAGGAAACTACATCACTATGGAATAAGGGACACCTCTTTGGATCTTCTTACATATTACTTGAGTGATAGGATACAAAGAGTTGGCATTAATGGGAAACGGTCTTCGGGGTCTGTAGTTACAATGAGTGTACCACAGGATTCTATCCTTGGTCTTTTCTTATTTTGACGTTTCAAGACACTTCAAGAAACTGCGTTACGCGTTACGTTCCGCTCATGTTATGCGCTCACAATGTTTTACCACTCAAAGTCGTTGTCACGTAAAACTTTCGCCCGTATACCGACTTTACAGGCAACCAATTTTTTTAGTTTATATTATCGACCTACCACATCTTGTTAAGAATAATCACGAGATTGTGTTTGTTTGCTGATGATACTTCATTAGCTTTTAAAATGAAACGACAAAACACAAATTTCGATGATGTGAATCGTGACAATCTCAAAAGTAGTACATTGGTTTCGTGTCAATAATCTTTTGCTTAATGAAACCAAAACAAAATGTATAAAATTTACTCTACCTAATGTAAAATAAATTAAGGCTGATGTAAACGTAAAAGGAGAAACGTTAGAAATTGTAATCAGTACAGTATTATTAGGAATAACCTTAGATAGTAAACTTTAATGGAGCCCACACTTAGATAAGCTATCAAAAAGACTTAGTTCTGCAGCGTATGCAGTCAAAATCCGTCATCTTATGGACTACTTAGACAGAGATACTTCTAGACTTGTCTATTTCAGCTACTTCCATAGTGTTATGTCTTATGGTATACTGCTGTGGGGGAACGCTGCAGATACTAACACCGTATATTTTGTGCTGCAGATGAGACCTGTTCGTGCGATCTATATTATGGGTTCCAGAGAATCCCTGCGTGATAAATTCAAAGAAATAAACATAATGACAGTACCATGTCAATATATTTATAAAAACTTGTTTTACACTCATAGAAATATCATTCGCATTCCTAAAAATAGCAACCTACATAATATAAATACTAGAAATAAGAATAAACCTGCTGTGCCCACAACTAGGCATCACAAGATAATACGCTTCTATAACAAAACTCCAAATGAGTTGCAAAAATTATCAATTAATAAATTTAAACAAATTGTCAAACATATCCTTTGTAAAGAGGCCTACTACAAAATATCAGATTATCTAGAGGATAAAAATGCTTGAGACGAGTTTTGCTCCAGCTCGAAAAATAACAACTAACAGGCTAAAGGTTTCTTCGTCGCTTCTATACTTTAGTCTACATACCGAAGTGACAGAAATCAAAAATATTACTTTTTTTTCGTGTCAGTGTTTAGTTTTATAATTTGACCTTTTCTAAGTGTACATTTATTGTATTTATAGAAATAAAGAGTTTTTGACTTGATTTGATTTGTTCGCCGATTTCTCCGTCAGTCATTGTGGACCGATTTTGATGATTGTTTTGGTTTTGTTAAGAGAATGACCCCGCAATGGTCTGAAAAGTTTATTCTCACGGAATTAATAAATTAATTAATTTATGACTATTGTAGGTTTGATGTCTGGAGAGAGTGGGGGGAGGCCTTTGCCCAGCAGTGGGATAAATTTGGCTAATTTGGGTAATAATAATAAAAAATGTAGGTGTTTTATTGTAAAAAAAAATTGATACCCACAGAAAAAATATCTTATATATAAGTAAAGTAAAGTAAAGTAATCATTTATTGCTTGAAATACATGTAAATATAGTACACAGTTCTTATAATTATGTCGTTTCAAGAATCAATGTATTTCTACCGACGTGGTGTGCAATTTCTGATTCACAAATGTCACATAATATGTAGTTTAAAATTCTTAAATTAGAATTAAATACCTAAGTCAATTGAAAATTAATTCAATTTAAGTTACATAAACAGTACATAAGGCGGCCTTATCGCTTAATGCAATTTCTTCCAGGCAACCTTATTACTAACAAAAAAGATATAAATAAATAAAGAGTTGGTTTTGCACAGGTTTTAGGAGCAAGCAGTAAAAAGTTTTATAGTTTTGCAATTTCCACAGAGGATATGTTTCTTTTGCATGAAAATAAAAGGTATTTCTTATTTTATTTGCAAAAGTATAATGAATATGTATATTAAGTTCTGAACAATGGTACGGAACCCTTCGCGTGCGAATCGACGCACACTTGGCCGGTTACTTATCAAGTCAATAACCGATCTGGTTTAAATTTTTCGCTTCACCGTTTTCCAAATACCGATTACCTACATCAGATCTGTGTAGTGACCTCGTGCCCCAGAGTGGATGCCAAAATGCGCACAAGACCGCTTTGTCGCTTACCCTGACCTCAAAACGGAAACACAATTTCGTTCAATTGGGATGAGAACTTCGTCCTACCAGATAGATATAAAGAACATTGCAATTTCATTTTTAACGGTTTAAAGTTTTATAGCTTCACGGTCATAAAGTTATCGCATACGATATAATTTTCTTGGTATCCTATCATTGAATATAATTTATGTTAAGCCAAGGGTTTAGCCAGCAGGGAGTAGAGACATTGGATTTGGAAAACGATATAAATAAATAAGTTTTCAACATTAGATAACATTATTTTATTTATTTTGCATGTAATATCTACCTACGATACCCAAAATGGAAATAATTAAAGTTTTCAGTAGTTGTTGTGTAGTAGGTCGCTTTAAAATGCCACGCACGTCCAACAATATAATGGAAACCTTTCCTGTTGTTCATCATTGTTGGTCATCATCAACCTATATTAGTCCACTGCTGGACATAGGCTTCCCCTAGTGTGCGCCATAACGCCGTGTCTGGGGACGTACGGCGCACACGCGGGGCGCAGATTGCATGGGTAATGATTTTGATAGATGACGCCGATGGTGTTTGATATTTTATTTGTTTGATCATGGACATACGAAATTTATTTTGTTTTGAGGTTTCATTTCACCTTTTGTGAGAGGAAAATATAAAATAAAATGTCTTTGAGTTATTTCGCAACTATCTCTCTCCGACAATATGTTGGTGAGTGACCTTAGACTCTAGACGTCACACACGCAGTTGCACGTGTAGCGCAACCTCTGATTTGTTTCAGTACTCAGAAAGCACAACACAGTTTTACGCATAGTAAGTGCAAACGCGACTTTTGTTTGGAGAAATGGTCCAATGTCCGGGGTGTGGTTAGAGTAAAGCGCAGCAAACAAAAAGATGAAGGGGTTTGAAGATTTTTGTATGGACCCCTCCATGCCCTTATTATATTTTTTTTTTAATCGCGCACAATAAAAGTTATTAATGGATCGAGGACATTTAAACAAATAAAAAATGTTCTTTAACACAATGTCCAGTGCGTCAGATTTCTGAGATATTTACACATGAAGAATAAATATACATATGTAAGTAGTTATTTTCATCTGTGAATATCTCAAAAACTTAGGACATTATTTTGTTGCAAATTTTTTATGAGTCATCTATTCAAATATATATTAATTTTTATTGTGCGCGGCGATTTTGAAAGTAAAAACTTCAAACCTAACATTGCTATCTTGTGTCGTACTACTAAAGAAGACAAGTAGGTACCTACTTACCTAACTTTATTAAAACGAAGTAGGTAAGTTTGCCAAAGCCAAAAATTCAGCACTAATCATTTTAATTCAAAGGCAAATAACGCAATAAAAATAAGTTTCTATAGATTAAATAAGCAGGCGGCGGAAAATATGAGGACTGGTAATTTCTCAAGAGATCGAGTAGTCGAGGAGCTCACACACATCTTAAAACATGTCATCAACCTATTCCATATATTTATATGTCCATTGGACATAGGCCTCCTCTAATGAGCATCTTCAGCTTGCCGCATCCAGCATCTGAGTGCAGTCTTTCGCAGTCATCCCACCTTTGTGGTCATTACGGGCTACGTTTGCCAAGTCGCGGTCTCCACTCAAGAACATAGCTTTATCCCAGCGGTTGTCGGTTCTTCGCGAGATATAGTCGGCCCACTACCACATCAGCCTGCTAATTCTTTGAGCTATGTCGATAATTTTGATTCTCTGTCGGATGTATTCATTGCGAATCCTATCCTTCAGAGAAACTCCGAGCATAAATCTTTCCATAGCTCGCTGAGCGACTTTGAACTGGTGGACCAACTCGTGAGAGCCCATTGTCCATGAGAGTCGACGTCTCAGCTCCGTAGGTCATGACAAGTAGGATGCACTGATTTGGAAACTTTCGTTTTCAAGCATTGCGGTTTGGATGACGAACAGACAAAACGTAGTTTTCCAAACGCTGCCGAGCCTAGCTGGATCCTCCTCATGGCTTCTCTCTCGAAATTGTTTTTACCCAACTTCAGAATCTGCCCAAGGGAAGTGTACTCCGAAACAGTTTCAGGAAGGTGCCCATGTACGACGTCTTGGACCAATGAGCTCTAACTTGCCGTAACACAGTATTGTTCCTATCACTCGCGGTAATACGTCTTGCAAGTTCGTATGCCTATTTAATTACATAGTAATAGGATAACATAAGATTTACATTAATGGTGTAAGTTTAACTAGGTAACTAATATTAACAGTACATAGATACCTAGGGCTACCTTGTAAATTTTTGGAAATAAATATTCTTATTCTAATGTGGCCATTAATCATGACTTTGGTTTTATCCAAATTCATGCTAACATCGATACATCGGGAGGCTAAAGCTAGGCCGTCCAGCATCTGGTTCAGCTCCACTAGGGACTCCCCCATTAAGACTAAGTCATCAGCAAATCGTGGGTGTGAAATGTAGTTGCCGTTTATGTTAATGCCCCTACCTTTCCAGTCCAGCGTCTTGAAACATTATGTTCCAATGCGCTCGTGAGCAGTAATGACGACATTCCCCTGCCTCGCACCTCTGGGCAATTGGATGGGCTTAGACTGCTGGCCCTGTAGGTACTTGGAGACTCATGGTGACGGTCTCGCAGAGATATTTCAACACCAGTATAACGATAGTCTACCTGGCATCGCTGCAAGGATTCCAGAACAGCTCAGGTTTGAACGGAGTCAAAGGCCTTCTGGTCCACAAAAGCCAGACGAGAGGGGCATGTGCAGTGCATAATCGGCCATAGAATCCTCTATCTCGGCGGAGATCTCCGACTAAAACCATCCCAAAATTGTAAATGCAAAAGCCTGGATGTTTACTTGTATTTTACTTGGATGTTTGAAGTACCTTTGATAAAATAGATGTTTACCTCTTCACGCTATTAAATTTAGTACTGGCCAGATCGGGTTGAAAAGTTTCATAGATAATGGTAGTTATAGACCTGGATTAACATTAAAAGCTACTTTTTATCCCCGAAAAAAGTCTCCGAAGCCGCTACGAGGCTCATTAAAAACGTTAACACTGTAAGCAGTTTGACTTGAATTATAATGTAGCTATCTTCAAGATCAGCTCCTGCAATAGTTTACTCCTACGGGATGATGAAAGGTTCCGATTGCGTGGCTTTCTCATAAATAAGCCTGTTTCATAACAGGTCAAATTCCAATTCCATTTGCCCCTATACTAGACAGCTCACGTAGTTATTTGACGGGCAAGAAAAGTAGCAATTGGGCGCGGATGCGGCTGTTCCATTGGGATATTCCTACCTATATTTTATGTCATTGGCATACACCATAGATAATACTTGGAAGGTTTTACCTTCTTTCCCTTCCTTGGTGGTATACCTAACCTATGTTTTAGAAATTTCGAACCGTAGCGGTTACTATAAGTCTAATTTTTTTTGGGATTGAAAAAAATTATCTGAGCGTCTGATCGAAGCGACGCGTGACCCGAGAGCTGGTGAGTATCTGGCACAGCGCATCAGCATTGCCATACAGCGGGACCATGCAGCCAGCGTCTTGGGGACTGGTGTTGATATAAATCAGTTGAGCTACCTGTAGATTGTTTGCAACAGTCTGCAGTTAGCTCAATTGTCTCAATTGTAAATACTAGTGTAATTTTCATTGTGAATAAAGGCTTCTGCCATGTTAAAAAGAAAAAAATTATATCAAGTTTTGAAATTATATCGAATTTTGAAAGTGACATATTTGACTGTGATATCCTATAATGGGGATTATGGGCATTACCCTCCATGAGATAAAAGCCAATAAGGTGCTTATCGGGGAGGCTTGCGTCCAGCAGTGGACCCATATTAGGCTGTTGACGATGTCTGAAACTCGACGCTAAGCAATTGAAATATTGTTTTTTTCTTCTTTGTCACATAGTTTGTTTACAAATATGTTACATCGAGTTTAACTGGTGATTAGGTAGGTTATTAATTTTGCAATTGTCATTAGACTTTCAAAATATCATTTATTAATAATAATGACTTAGATAAAAACCAGTGCGTTTTGAGAGGTTTTGAAAACCTTGACCTTCGTTTAGGGTTCTTTCACATTATCTTATCACGTTCAATATTCAATTACCTACACTTCTTTTCGAAGGGATCATCTTCAACATCAATTTTGTTTGACAGCGTATACTATTAGCGCGATTATCAGCGCAATGATGATAATTGGCAGCAGGCAGGATATCAGACGACCAAAAGCGCACAGAATACAGCTACGGAAGAAAAATTATTTACTCTTTGACATTTTTATTCAAGGCGGTTCAAAACCCCATGGCTCATTTGTAATAAATATTACCTAATAATGTAATTTAATGTAATTAAGTACAGTTCTGCGCGTTGCCGCAGTGTAGCTTTGCCGATATTTGCACATTCATCTAAATCCTTCTGTTTGTTTGATAAATCATCTATCGACATCACATCTTACACCAGATCTAGCACAGTGATAAATAATGCCATCCCATAATAAATCCACACAGGATGTATGGTCAACTGGTTAGTGTGCCCAGTAGATATACAGGTATGTAACAAAATAATTTGCTCCAACGGCGTTATTAATGACGCTGTGTTCTAATAACACTATCTGACAGAGCTCAAAAAGATATTTTTAATGCTGTCTGCCGATCTTGGCCAAAATAATTCAATCGACTGATACGAGCTGCTGCGTAGCATTGACGTTCTCTGGCGGTAGGTGCAGTGCCATCTGCGTACTTCTATTGTTTGACGAAACATTTTAGCAGCTGATTAAAGCATCCAGCGTTTTCTCTATGAGCCTGAGCTGTGGCTTTTCACTCCATACACTATAACCATGATTATCAAACCAATGATGATGAATGGCAGCAAGCAAGAAAGGAGCATGATCAACCTGATCGCTATACAGCTATGGAAGAAAATAATTTGTTATGTATTACTTAATTCTGCTCTTTCAAGTCTTTTGCCGTGGGTCGCGGCACTAAAATCGACTCGTCCTAGTCAGCACCTAGATTTTGTAAGAGCTAACAAATGGAAACTACCAGAGGAAGGGCAGTAAGCTTTCATTTGTTTCTTTTTGCACTGCTATTATCAATCCGCCTGCCAAGTTTGTTTGGGGGAGGACGCTTGTTCAGCAGTGAAGTGTGCTGATGGTGTATTACAGTCGAGCTTTGAAAATTCCTACCTATTCGATATGAGACTCGCATCTTCATTTTTAAGATTATGAATATTGCATCGCATATTTATTAATTTCGCAAAACTTATTTCAACACATCATTTATTTTAGAGTTGATAACGTACTAAATACCAATGGCCGGTAAGTTAATGCAAGATTTCTGATGCTTCAGATTTCTGACACCTTCTTTTAAATAGGTAATCAAGATATTGTTTGCTGACACCGTATTATGATTATCAGGACAACGATGAAAGTTGGCAGCAAGCAGAATACCACACAGCTAGGGATGAAAACGGTTTTATTCGTTACATTATAGGTATTTCCGTCCACTTGTAGCTGCGCGTGGCCCAGCGTAGCTATGACGCTGCGTACCTTTGACGCTGAGTAGCTTTGACGCCGCGTAGCTTTGACGCTGCGTAGCTTTGGTGTAGGGTAGCTTTGACGATCTCTCTGGAGGTTGGTGCAGTGCAGCGTCATTTGAATACTATTACTTCTATTGTTTGACCAAACATAGCAGCTGCTTGATAGAATAGCGAGTATTTTCTCTATGTGTCGCACGCTATATATTTCATTCCGTATAATACTACAGCCCCAATGAAGATGCACATCAACAAGCAAGCACATAGCTTGATCACATTGATCACAAAGCTACGGAAGAAAATAATTTTCCTTTTAATAAATAATTAACAGTTATAGTTATCATTACAATAAATGTCAACATCATTGGAGCTATAGAAACAATGTCACAAAAATCGGTTTTCAGCAATAGATAACTGCGGAAAACCGATTTTTGTGACATTTTACCTTGAATAACTTACAAAGCTAACACAGCTAACATGATATTACATTTGACTCTTGGGACAACGTGTAAAACGTCAAAATGAAGGCGTATACGAGATTCCTGCTAGTTGGCTCAGAATTGCCAGGTTGACCATATTTTTTGGCTAAAAGGACGGGACTATTAGCACAGCTATTAGGGCTTCGCGGGTAGATAGATAAGATAGGCACTAAGATTCAAATATTTTTACCTAGATTCACCTATTCAAGACAGAACGGAGTTACTGTAGTTTGAAAATGAGCTCTTCAACGTAGGTACATAATCAGTCTCTTTAAAACTATTCCCTAGATAAAGAATCAAACGGTTTATTAATTTAGTAGGTACCAAATACATTTGCAAAACATCTTCTATTTTAGAAGTTAAAATAGTAAACTAATTAGCAGCAGTTAAAGCCACTTAGAAGTTGAATTCATAATTACATCAAAATTAAATGATGAGTGCCGTTTATTAAACCGAGGACAATCACACATTAATCACCAATCAGGGTCATCGCACAAGACAAATCATATTTCGCAGTGTAAACTACTCCAGATTAAAATGTTTTACACTTGCGTTACATTTCGGTTGGTAGCGCGCTGCCGCGGCTGCGTAGCATTGCAATATACATTGTGTATTTAACAAAATAATATTGTAATTTAAGGCGAATAGTAGGGTGGATAGTGGCGCCACTACATATTTAATTTTATAATTACGTTTTGTGTTATTAAATCAAAAACCTTGTTTGGAGAGCTTGGTGGCCACCAATGGGAACTAAACTCTTGAAACAAGTATCTGCCTAAATAATACAGTACAAAACTATTAAAGATACATTTAAAAAAAGCTTATGATAGATATCGTCTACGCGCGGTCCGATTTTTTGATAATTCCTTTGTATAACTTAATGATTATATTAAATATGTAGTGGCGCCACTATCACCCCTACTATTCGCCTTAACGGTTGGTGAAGCGGCATTTGATCACCTCTATTGTTTGACGAAACATATTATTTTTTACGCTTGTTTTAACCATATTTGTAATTACAATAACCACAAAGCAGGCGAACAGAATGATTTTTCATCTCACTTCGATTAATATGCAGCTATGAAAGAAAAAATATTTGCTTAGGTAATATAATGAATATACATACATATAACAATTGCATTACTAAGTAATAACTATATAACGATAACTATGTATCAATAGAATTATTAAAATCCGCCCACTAGAGTGCAATTTTTATTATTAGCGGTCGATACCTACCTACCTACAGCGATAATAATAGGTGAACTGCTATTTTGTGATGGATGAAACATATTATTTTATGTTATTCAATTAATGATAGTTCACCTTTCTGATGACATGCTCGAAACATGTTTCCTATCCTAAGGGATTAAAATGTGGTAGGTATTAATTTGGCAAAACTTATTTTAGAACATCATTTATTTAAATATGTGTATCACAACTACGTGGTATATCAGCTTAGAAAAATACTACGGGCCAAATCATCATCATAGTTCATAGTACTTTATTTATAACTTATAAATGTTACAAATCCGGTCAGCGTTTATTTCTGTCTTGTTTCACACCGTACATTATTATGACGAATACTGTCAGCAAAATCAGCAAGCGCATATTGCCCAAATTGTAAAATTACAATGCCGTTATTGATGAAATGAGTATTTTACTGGTTCGCGATGCAACTCAGTCCAGCGTCCCTTGACGCGACGTAGCATTCATGATCTCTTAGGCGGTTGTAGTCGCGTCTGTTAACTTAAATGGTCTGACGAGACATTATTATTTCTTCAAACCGTAAACTATAACCGCGATTGCTAACGCAATCGCCAGCAATAAGGCCAACCACATGAGACAGCTATGGAAGAAAAATATTCCTTATAAGTATATGGGTACATATTTGACGAATCGTAATAATTGAATTAGTTCGCAGAACCTATAGCCGTTGGGTAGTAAAGGTTTTCGAGTGGTGAGCACGATGCAATGTGAAACAGAGTGCGGGAAGACTTCCCACTCGATGAACCGGCGACATTGGAGCGGTCGAGTCTGTGGATGGAGGTGACTGAGGACCGCTATTCGAGGCGTCGTTTGTGGGAGGCCTATGTCCAGCAGATTTATGCGGGCTGATGATGATCAATTGAATTACGTGATTCCCTTCACTGCACTGCTATGATGCTTCTCTTGGCTACAGGTTCAGTGTTATATACTTCTATATGCTTTTCACTCCGTAATAAAGAATCATGATTAGCAACGCTATGGCACCAAATGGCACCAAGCAGATCAACAGGAGGATTAACCTGTTCAGTATACAGCTATGGAAGAAAATAGTTTTGCTATAATACATTATTGTTATTTTTATTGACTGAATTAAATAGGTAGGTGCAGGTACCGAATTATGTCCCCTTGACGGTGGGTATGTTTGGGTAATGCTAGAAGATCGAGTAAGCCTAGGTCTACCGGGTGTAATTAGTTTTACCCAAGCTTTATGGGTCAAGTCCGATTATCAGTAGAAATGAATTTGAATTTGGGACCCGGGATTACCCGCTCTTACCTAGTCTACCCAATACTGGCTGGGTAATGTTAGTTTCTTCTAGCATTACCCGTCACAGATATACTATAACTAAAACCTTTCTCCGTATAGGTAATAGCAAATATTCGGAAATATGTTTGAAAAGATTTCAGAATCAGTGTTTTATAATTTATACCTGGCTTTTATACCCCTTTAGTTATTTCGAGGTTATTACCTAAATTAAAAGAAAGAAAGTTAAAGTCAGTTTGCGCGGTGCGATGTGGTACAAAAACAGCACCTACGTCAAGGATGTGAAGGTATTATTCACCTTGTAAATCTTTTCTGTGTTCAGGTATTTTACTTTTATTACTTATATGTTTTTTAAATTGGATATAATGTAACCTAGAAACCAAAAAATTGCAATAAACAATTATGTACAAATTCCTCCAAGCCCCTTCCAGGTTTCAAGGAATTGATTGTTCATACCAACCATCATCATAGATAATGCTGTGTGAATTGTCCAGCATTATTTATTTATTTATTTATCACAAGTGAATCTCTTGTACTCGTAGAGACTATAGGTAGAGACTCTTACCTAACATTTTTTTGAAAAAGAGAGTTCTATTTATTCTGTCTTTTAGCTAGGCAGCTTTTAGGTATACATCGATAGATTTTCAAAATAACAGATACCTAATGATCGGCTTTCCTAGCTAGCAAGTATTCTAGTTAAATTCAGCACCAACAAAAATCTTTAGAAAAAACATTTATTGAAATCGTAAAACATAAACAATGAACAAAATAGCATTTAAAAATAACAATAAAATGCAGGATGTCTTTTAGAAGACGGATTGCTAAGGTTTTTGACACATTCATCCTGATGTGTTTGCATTTATTTTGAGCCATAATATATATATTATGTCATTGACTTTGTCTCGCCAAACTGTATAAGAGCAGGATAAACAGCGCTCCGAGGACCAGCAACACAATGCAAAGCAATTTGGGCAAACTAAGGCCCGGGCTTAAATAAAAATAAAAAGAATATATAACGTATGTACTATTTAACAATATTATCCATCAGGCATCGGTACGGATAATGCCGCTTTCAGTAATTAGGTACTTTATTACTTACTAAAACAGTTCGTTTTTCATTAGAGAATTTTAAGATATTAGAGAATTTTAAGATAAATCTATGTATAAAATGTCAAAATCATTACGCCCGTAGCACACCTCCGCTGCGAAACCATAACAGCGGAGCCGCAGTAATTCCGCCATGTCTTGTCCGTATGTAGGGGAAAGAGAATTATAGTCAAATATATGCGTTAGAACAGGCAGTTTCGTTAGTGTTCCGCTTCTCCTTTATTCATAATTGATAATTCATTTATTGTTTGTGAATCAGGTAATATTACAGTCAGTTCATGAGACTTATTTTAGATCGCTGAATTCTGCCACTTGGGCGTACAAACATTTCAATATACATATTTGTGATCGTTGGAACCAACAATCTAAGTTAGTTCTTTTATTAAGACAAGACATGGCGAAATAACTGCGGTTCCGCTGTTATGGTGCCACAGCGAAGGTGTGCTAAGGGCGTCAGGATGCTTCTTTATTCACGTACAAGTACAAGATCAAATAGCCGTGCTGATATATTATTCTCGTGATTTATCCTGGTTTATGTAAAATGGTTCAGCTTCGAACACGGAGCTGATTCGATCAAACTTTTATTTAATTTTCATTGTGTGGTAATATCGATAAATTCATTATTTTCAGAAAAGTCCTTCAAATATCGAATATATGTGTCTTACTTAGGTACCTACCTTTAACAATTTTTATTATTAAAAATTGTGTACTTTTGCCTTTGTTTTTAGAATTTGTATTCTGAAGCTTCTAAGACATAGTTATGTATCATTCCTAGGTTTGAATCGATAAAATTTATTCAGCTATTTAATTAACAGACTGTAATTTCTTAAATAAATTTACTATTCATTCTTCACGAGGGTGTATATGGCTACAACTAGCAAAAGTGTGCCCATCATTGGTATAATACAGCATAAACACTTCAGACAGTTCATTGCGAAAACGCTAAAAAAATACATGAGTTTATTTACTTAATATTTAGTCACAATCACAAGCAATGTCATAGAATCGAAAAAAAAAACAAACAGGTAGTACCTAACTGATGGACAATGCTAAGGCATTAACACAACTCCATTTTATTAACACAACTCCACTTTTATAACCGTAAAAAAATTGAATTAGTGACTATTTATTTTGAGATATTTTAATTGAATTCGAAACATTTAAAGCTGTCACACGTGCAGAATATAATTAAGCCAATACAAATAGTTGTAACTGATTTTGTTCATATTTAAGGCAAAACCGGAAAGTGTATCTTCAAGGTGTTGTATATGAATATAGATAGCAACATACTCAAGACCAGTGTTATAAACAAGCAAATAAACTTGCATAATTGGCAGCCACTGCAGGTAAAGGAGAAAATATAATATAAGTAAATTTACTAAGTAATAAGGAAAAAAATCCTAAGTATCTACCTACTGATTCCCTTGTTCAACATTATTTCGGATCGACTACACGGAAACATTACCTCTACACGCTTCCTGTAAACTTTTTTCACTGTTTATCTACGCGGTAAAGCCATGTAAACAGAACCCAAAACCTACTGTGTCTCAGATCATTTCGCTTACTACGCGACAAAGTCCTCAAAATCACCTTAGTAACAAAGTATCAACTTCCGATATTTTAAGTGTAATTTGTTATGTTAAAATCTACGGTATAACAATATATTCTTTCTGCAAGGCGTTGTATAATATTAAAGCTAATAGCATAGCGATAGTCTATGGAACTAGGAAGCATACTGACTTCAGAATACTGACCACACAACACCAGCTGAAGAAAAAACAAAAATACTTTTACTTCAGCTAAAGGAAAACCATTACCTACCTACCCCTAGTTCGGCTAAATGCTTTACGTATCCTCCACCCCGTCGCGGCGATAGAATAGACCCCTCTAACTCAACCCGTGGATGTCAGGGCAGTAGCTTCCTTTTATTTTCTATTAGATTCCGATTTTATTTTTTAACACCTACTGCGATTATCTATACGCTTGCCAAGCATGGTGGTTGGCAAAACCTACCTTTTTTGGGGAAGCACGACGTAGGTATGTGTTTGGATGAGGCATGGAATAAATAAATAAAATAAAATAAATAAATCCGGATGTTTTACACAGGCTCATTGGGCCACAAGGTAGGCAGAGCTATGGCAATCACACGTTAGATTTTAAGGCAAGTATGTTCCACTCGACAACACCAAGTGTGCGGTTTGTGGTGGTGTGTGGCTTAATCCGGGTTGTATCGGACCAAATAGCTCTAATTATTAAACAAGAATTAATCAATTTTTTGACTTTATTTGGTTATTAAGCTGATTTTATTTATGATTTGTCACGGTTGATTTAACAAAACATTAATACAAAAAAGCAATATCCGCGTTTGTTAACAGAAACGCGAGCAAAGACTTCGATAAGGATCGATAAGCACCTATTTTGTCTCTAGTGTAGAAAGCCTATAGTCTTTCAAGGTACCGCTGGAGCGACAAAGTTGAGAAAGAACTACAAGAGTTAGCGTAAGTAACATTCAATCAAAATTTGTTGAAGCACGAGTTCATAGAAAATGTTCCATCATTTATGGAAAACGATTTTACTGGTAGTTTAATTCCTTTCAGAACGTAGAATATATTAAAAACCGTTAAAATATTTAAATTTCGCGCGAATCCGTGTCAGATTCCGTGTCGATGACTTTGTAGCAGAGAGTCTGAATAGGCTGGTCTCGGAGCCCAAGATCCACTTCGGGTCACCGCGTCACGCCAGTAAGTACCTAGATAAAATTTGGTAAGAAAGGACTGTTTTCGACATCGATGTAAGTAAAATTAGGGAGATTGGACACTAGCTCCTCAAAAGTGGAACTTTCAAATTGTGTCCAATTAGGTCCACCCACCTCAGTCATAGTCGGACCGGCGCCGCCGATGTACGTGTTTCGCGTGTATCGTTGTCTCGATCGCACTTCGGTCTAGGTACGTCTTTCCATCTTTGTTGTTCATTAGGTAGGTATATTGCAAAAGATTGGAAATAACGTGTCTTTGCGTTTAGTTGTAACACATCACAGGCCATTTGTTGAGTTAGCACTGGGAGATATCAGAGTGCCGTATCTACAGAATTTTACTTATATCTATGGTTTTCGACAAATTCTATCGACACCAGAGACAGTATTGCTGCTTACCGATCCCAATAGAAAATCCGTCCTCGCGCTCCTGGATTTTTAAGGCCGTGTTATGAAAGCTTACGCAGTCATCGAGCTATGCTGAGGTAACCCTTTTTTATTGTATAAACGTCACTCAAGCATAGATTTATAACTCACCAAGCTTTCATAATGCGGGCCTTAGATTGGAAGATACAAAGCAGTACAGAGAATACAAGTGGTTTGGGGAAATCGAACGGGCTACCCGTGTGCTTCGACATGTTACAAAGTGACTATACACGTGTACTTTACTCTATTGGTGTTCTAAATCGTTATTATCATTTAACTGGATGGACGGTAGGCCTTGTGAATACTTTTGGCTGAGCATTGCAACGATCAGTAATACTAAGACCGCGTAGTAGCTTGGCTGTAATGACTGCACACACACAAATGAGGAAAACTATTTACATGTACTTGTATTAACACTATGGGAACACCAAATATTAACTTATCCAAATAAGCCACCAAATATTAACTTATTTAAATAAAAATATTTTCTTTCTTTCTTTCTTTCTTTCTTTCTTTATTTATTAGAGAAAGATTGGTATTTTGAAAATACTATTTAGAACTGTGTATCTAAGTTACCTACCTTAATTACTCGTAATTGGAAAACAAACCGTCGCATTTCACCTCGAAAATGGAATGTGGTATCGACATTAGACCTGTATTATCACACTAATATTATAAATGCGAAAGTTTGGATGGATGAATGTATAGATGGATGGATGTTTGTTACCTCTTCACGCCAAAACTACTGAACGGATCGGGCTGAAATTTTGTATACAGATAATTATAATCCTAGAATCAAACATAGGTGACTTTTTATTACATAAATCAGTTCCCATGGGATAGAAATCACCTTTTAACGTTTCCATAGAAACAACGCGTGCGAAGCCGCGGGCATAAACTAATTATAACAATTACTGTTTCCGAGATCATTCTACGTTTGAGTAACAATTTTGTGCTATGGCTTAAACGTTACTCAAGTATAGATTGATGACTGAACAAGCTACATAAAAGCTTGCTGAGTCATCAACCTGTGTCGACGGGCTATGGACACTGCGTAGGGGACTTCACATCGCTTTGAAATGGGTAGGTACTAGGTACCTGATATTAATTACCTATCTCACTATTTTACTCACTTTAATACTCAGGAATCAGAAATTATCATTTTAAGGAATCTGTTCCGAACAAGGTCAAAGATTTGTAAAAGGGGACTGTATTTTAAGAATTTGTAAAGGATAATTACCACTATTCTCATTGGTTAAGGTTATGTTTTTCTACCTTTCCTTATACTAAACTAGCTGCCGCCCGCAGCTTCGCACGCGTTTTTTCTATGGAAACGTTAAAAGGTGGTTTCTATCCCATGGGAACTGATTTATGGGATAAAAAGTAGCCTATGTTTGATTCCAGGATTATAATTATCTGCATACAAAATTTCAGCCTGATCCGTTCAGTAGTTTTGGCGTGAAGAGGTAACAAACATCCATCCATCCAAACTTTCGCATTTATAATATTAGTGTGATGTTATGAGCAATTGCATACCCCTTATAATAGATGCAGTTATGCTATCAGTTTAGCCTGGGCGAGCTCACGGATATCTACTCTACAGTATTTCTGCAGGACTATTCTGACTCCCCGCTATCGAGTCGACACGGAACCTGACACAGATTTACGGGAAATTCAAATATTTTCGCGGTTTTTAATATTTTCTGCGTTCTGCAAGGAATTAAACTATGAAAAAATTAAGTTTTCCAAAATCTTATACTGTTCAAGAATCCTCATAGGCATTGCCAACATTCCGATGCTCCGCTCCGTGCGGTGCGGATCAATGGCACTTGTATGGCAACCATACAAAGAATACTAAAATCTGTTTGATGTGGTCAGTGCGGATCTTCCGATGCTGGCTTGTGAACGCGCACCTAAATACCTTGATCAGTGTCCACTTCACTTCACCATATAAATAATATTGCACAGCTGCAGCTCTGCAATATTGGAGGCTAGACGCAATGATAGGCTATGTATTTAAAAGTGTGGCATTCTATTTGTGGGGACCTAAGTATACGCCAGTTTTTAAGATCCGTGTTGAAATATAGAGTGAGGAATAAGTAGGTAATGTTTTCTCCCTACGATAGACGCCCTGCCTACTTATAAATGAATGTCGATCTGAGGGTTGGAAACTGTAGCAAAAGTTACAATCAAACCTTACCACATTTTGTGTAGAAACTATTCAATTCTTCACTTCTAATCTTTAGCCTTATTTGTATTTACTTCACAAAGAAGTTGAATACGTTCCTGAAGATATCAGCTTTCGGCTTCTTTCAGGTTTTCCCTTTGATATTATCCTATATCTCTGTTTATATAAGGTATAGCAATGGATTTCTTTTTCTGATATGAACGTTTTAGTTTACGTATTGAATATGAAAAGCAACATGGGAAAATAAACAATAGAAGTAAAAATACTTGAACGCCAATGAATCTCTCAATGAATGCTATACCCGGCTATGCCAACCAAGAAGTCTTCGTAGTATTGTATTCTCTTTGCCAAGAAGCATAGATCATAGATGATTGGCAAAGATAATAAAATGTATGCTCGCCAATCACTTCGATCAGGGAGCTAATGCATAAGCGATAAAGACTCATTTTGCGTAACGTAATAAATGTTTCTAAGTAGTGTTTGACCAACATTTTTTATCGATGTCGATGTAATTTTGTAAGACAAATAATATAGTTTGGCCAAATCAATACACGAAATAGCGATAATAGAGAAGATACCTCTTTACAATATTTATTACACGAGCTGAATGCGCGCGGCTTTACCTGGGTGGTCGATTTGAAAGTACTCTTACGAAAAATTGAGCTTAAAACTAAAATCAAATTTTAGTGATGTCTGAAGTGTCACGGGATAATTGAAGGTACTTGAGCTTACTCAATTTATTTTGGTATATTTTGTCTACAATTAGCTCATTGTCATTTTGATGGTGGAATTGTTATGTATAAGAACTATCTCATCTGTGGAAAAATATGTCGTTAAATTTCATTTTGAAAATATTTTAGTTATGAGCCTTGACACTTGAGAATATAGGCAAAACTCTTCCCACTAGCAGGCGCATGCGCAGAAAATGCCTGATCAACCGCCTTATTGTCTAAGACTAAGTGAACTGCTAATCGGCATCGACTTCATTTTTGACATTTGCAACCCAGCCTGGACTTCGATTGTCACTTTCGTATATTACAACTGGTATTCGACTTAAAGTTCACTGGTAATCGGTTTCAAGTTAGACAATAAGGCTGCAGGTCTTACAAGAGTAGAAGTGTTAATAGTAGGCATAAATGACCACCGTGTAAGCACTATAGTGTAGAGAATTAAAAATAATAACTTCCTGATAGGTACCTCCGCACTGGGTACCTAGTTTCAGTTCGCTGTCCACTCATGCGTTGTGGGTTGAAAAAGCCCATCAAATATTAAAAATTTGTCAAAAAACTGATGCTGTTGAGGGTTACAAAGACCACCCAACTATTGCATTTGGTTTTACCTACCCCCACTTACCATATGGCACACGGCCGGACACCCTGTATAATAATTGGTATTCAAGTAGGCAGCAAATTACGGTATTACGAAACGGGTTCATTTCTGCGCGACTGTCCTTGTCCGAGACGTGCGTTGGTCCGTCACTACACTAAACGGTCGATCGACCGAATGCCCCGTATACGGTCAGTTCGTACGGTCATCTGTAAGATACAGACCGTCCGTACAGCACTAAATCCAGCCTTAAACTCATGGACGAACGAAATGACCCTTGATCAAAAGTCAAAATGTTGGACGAAGTACCTACCTGCTCACCATAAAGTAATAATAACCATTGCTTACTACAAAAATCGTAGCAGCTTACATTCCGTAGGACTACCGTATAGTTTTTCTTAGACTTACTACGGGGGATGCCACGGAGAGGGTATAATAAGCCGAAAGAGGGTGATTCTTATTTTTTCATCCAGGTCCATTCATGCATTATTTTACATTACAAAATATTCCATAAATATTTTTTGAGCCAAACCAGTTTGAGCTTTTGTCATGAAATTATTACAAAAAAAATCATGTAAATCCTTTGAAATTTACAATAATAAATCTGTGAGAATAAACGTAAAAGAACACGAATATGAAAAAAAAATGCCTCTAATATTTTTTTAGAGTAAAAAATGTGCGAAATTGGTGCCGTAGAAGCTTTGAGAAGGAGGTATGGGAACAATTGGGGGCAAAACTCCATCGAAAAGGCGCAAAGGCGTCGAAAAACGTTAAGGACCTACGCTACATGCTCAACTGTTTATGTAGGTAGATAAACCATTCTAAAAATGCACGCCGAGTGCAGGTACCTATGACTTATTGTAGAGAGGGCGTGCATTCATTACGGATGTAAGCGGGTTAACTACGAACCTTATTTGTGTTGGAAGAACACCAACGTTTCATCCCTTACATCCGTAATGAATTCATCAAACTATGATAGTTTTTAAAGTAAAAAGGGCGTGCATTTTTAGAATGGTTTATCTCTACCAGTACCTATCATAGCAAAGGCGCCCATGGCCCATGGTGCCTAGTAAATCACTGTTTACGTATGGCCACATGGAAATTATGATAATACTTCATTGGGAAGGGAAATATGTAGAGGAGTATAGGGCGCAAGCGATGGATATGACTCTGTTACTTAATATATTAATTTCTATCATCATACGTTTTTGTTATTACTGTGCGTGAGCCTCGCACTCTGGATAATTTCTATTTTCTAAGAAATCTAATAATATCGCAAAAAATTTCGACTTCGACGGGACTGGACTCCCGTCGAAGTCGAAAATTTTTGCGATGTTATTAGATTTCTATCATCATCTTAAGTTTATACATAATCCACAGCTGGACATATTAATAATGGTAATGCGAATAATGCTGGACAATCCACACAGTATCATCTAGCCCTAAGCTAAGCGGAGCTTGTGTTATAGGCACTAGATGACTATTAAACTTAATGCAATACATAACAGAGATAGATAGTTTTGATTTACATAGAAATTACCCATATACGATTTACATAGAAATTACATAGAGAACACCCGGAACAAATATTCGTAGATCGTACATACATTTGTCTTAAGGCGGGATTCGAACGCGCAACCTCCTGCGTTGCAGGCGGACCTTCGCCCGCCATTCCACATCCACCACGACGACCACTGTGGCGCAGCGGGCGAAGGTCTGCCTGCGACGCAGGAGGTTGCGGGTTCGATTCCCGCCTCGGGACAAATGTTTGTACGATCTGCAGACATTTGTCCAGGGCGTTCTGGATGTTTTCTATGTATAATAAAAAATATCTATCTATGTAGTGTATTGTATTAGGTATATCAGTTATCTGTACCCATAACACAAGCTCTGCTTAGCTTGGGGCTAGATAATGCTGTGTGAATTGTCCAACATTATTTATTATTTATTTTATTTATTTATTTATATTGGTCGTCTCGCACTGTCAAATGCTACAGCCAAACTTCTCTAAATAATGGAAAAAACATTGTGAACTCTGTTGCATAATTCGATGTATTATAAATAGGAGCTTATGGATAAAAAACGATTCACGGTCACATTTCACTTTTGATTCACACTTTGATTTCTCACCACCACAAAATACACAAACACTTTCAATACTCAACAAATTTGTCTTCAAATTATTCAATAATTGATGATCGGGCTTTTCTGCACAAAGGGCCATTGGCTTTGAATATTTCTGAAAGGAAAAATTGAGAAAATTGAAATATTTATTGCTACTTCACACTATATAATATTATAAATGCGAAAGTTTGGATGTTTAGATATACTCGTCGTACGGATGGATGGATGTTTGTTACATCTGCACGCTAAAACTTGAACGGATCGGCCTGAAATCTTGCATCCAGGAATTCTAATCAAACATAGGCTACTTTTTATCCCGTAAATCAGTTCCCATGGGAAAGAAAACGTATCCATTGAAGCAACGCGTGCGAAACTGCGGGCAAAAACTATTATGAAATAAAACTATTCTTAATATGACCTTAAAAATATAGACTTTTATACAACAGCCAACTACGTACCGTGTATAACTTCAGTACTAATCTGTGGATAATGTGATTGGTTGAACATTTAACAGCACATAGATTTAAGTACATTATATACCTAACTAGCTGACTCCTCCGTGAGGTTTAGAGCGGTACGAAGTACCCCGGTACTTCGTACCGCTCTAAACCTCACGGAGCCCGAGACCTTTCCAACGAATGCAAAACCGTGGAAATCGGTTCGTGCATTCTGGAGTTATAGCGTCAGGAAGGAAAACCCGACTTATTTTTATATAGTAGAAGATAAGTTTGCACAATAAAATTGCATAATAGTTTGCATAATAAAAAAATAAAAAGTACATTATATTATACTCGTAATAAGTTTTCATAGTGCATTGTACAATTGTCCTGAATAAAGAACATTATAATTGACAAACACGGACTTTTTCACACATCATCGTCTAGCCCCAGAGTAGGGACCTATCAGATGACTGATAAACATAAATTGTAAATGGACATAAATGGTCTCACGTAATTAGCTTTTTTATAACTCACATATAATATCAGCAACCACCAAAATGACCAAAATCAGGACTGCAGCTACGCTCAGGAATACCCAGAATATGATTGAAGCGCCAAGTTCCAAGACGTCACTTTGAACAATAATGTTACCCCAACTGCAACAACAACTAACACTGAAGGAAATGGAGTTTCAGATTGTAGAGCTCTTTTTATAAGAGCTTATCCAGAGAAGAAGAGCTTCCAAGCAGCATGCCGGTTTGGAAGGTTAAGATTGCTGGTGGAATAAGGTACTGGTTCATAAGCTTGACATCTATGACACATATTTTATTTTGTACTGTAGGTTCGTACGTGACCTCATTTCTACGGGTTCTAACGGACGACCAGCGCTGGCTAGGCCCCTTACGGGAGCTTAGCCAGCTTATGCTGAGTTAGGGCCTTTTTACAGCTGTGTGGTGCCGGCTTAGAAATTGCACCACTCCAACTCTTCCCGCGGGTGTCGTAAGAGGCGACTAAGGGATATCCATCGGGAGCGGGCAACAGCGCCCCCTGCAGAGCAATTCTACCACCGAACTGCTTGCCTCAATCCGCATTCCCAGCGTGGGGGTTATGGGCATTGCCCCCATGAGATAAAAGCCAACAAGGCGCTTATCTGGGGGAGGCCTGCGTCCAGCAGTGGACCAATATAGGCTGTTGAGCTTGGGCTTGAGAGCCTTTTTATAACAACTTCCTACTATCCTACTACAAATGCGAAAGTTTGTGAAATGTGAAATTTTTGTTACCTTGGCTCTCCAAAAGTACTGAACAGGTCAAGATAAAATTTGGCATACACTTAGAACGTAGACTAACTTAAACAATAGGCTACTTATTTTACCGAAAGTACGCGTGCGAAGCCGCGGGCAGAAGCTTGTTATCTATGAACTTATCTATGTGTGTTTTTGTTTTTAACTGTTGTTATTGTGGTTTTATAGATGTCTATTCTATGCCTCAAGACGATTTGAATCTTTGGCCTCAGGTGGATTGTGATCGTTTGTGCCTTGCGAAGTTTAAAATAACGTATTATGTTGGTTTATCGCGAGTCTCTATTGTCCAAAGGTACCGTTTTTACATAGTATAGAAAAGATCTACCACATCACTCCAGTTTTTAACCATTTTCTGAGCAAATTCTTAGATTTTCATGCCTAAATTGTTTGGATGTAAAATTTTAACAACAAAACAAAAAACAGACTTTCAGAAAGCTCTATGAAAGATTTTACTTGAAGTCTATGCCATCGAAAAAAAAAATTGTCTACACTCGCAAGTGGGCACCTGCGCGAAATTTCAGAAAACTCGTAATATCTCTCAAAATACACGAACAGAGTTGCGGATATCACCATTGCACAGTGTGGTAAAATCACCTAAAACATGGCCGAAAATGGTTTGGCCTTTTTTTGTGTCTGAAGGGCATGAAATGACCTGTTATGATATTTTCATAGCTAATTGATTACAAATAAAGATGTTAAAGAAAAATAAAAAAATGCAAAATTACTGACACAAAAACAGAAGAAACAGAAATTCCCAAACAATGCATTGCTTGGGAATATTGCATTTTTCTTCTGTTATATCACACCTCCCTTTCCTTCCCTCCCAGTAATGATAAAGATATTTAATATATCTATATTCGTATATTCCCAGTAATGATTTATTACCAGTAATGATAAAGATATATAATATTTATATATGCTTCGTAGCACATGCTACGATGCTACGACGACGGACCGGCGCATACCATACATAAGACTTCAACGCGCCTCACTTTTCCACTGCGTTCTAAAAATTCCTCTAACCTTCGGAAATAGAACTAATGAGTTGCGGGTTTCAGTAAGAAAAAAAACAATGCAACGTAGGTATAATAATATACTTCGCCAGGTATGGCATTCCGTGACACAACGGCCACTTGGGTGACACATGTCTACGTCATCGACGCCATCGGCGAATGAGTAGACGAATCTGTTTTCTAGTGTTACCAGTAGCGTAAAATCGTATCTTCCCGAGCTGCTTATGAGCTGTACAAATCTGATAAAACTGTGTGGTTTTGTAGGTACTAGCCAATTATTTATTACATACCTTTTCCTGATCTCTACATGCCTAATTGAAACTAATTTATGTAATTTAATTTATACCTAAATTTACTTGACGAGAAACTGGTAACACCTAGCTTTAGCTTAACATTGAGTAAACCATTGTTATTGTGTATTTATTTTTCAATAAATGTTTTCATTTCATTTCATAAACTCGTGTCTAACTAAAACTGTTTTAACTGATCCAACAAACAAAATTGACGGTTGACATTTTTGATGTATATTTTTTAATCGACTATTCGCTCCCCAACTTCCATGTTTTGTTGCAATAAGTGGCAACTGGACTTGGTGGTATCGTAGCTCCCAAACGGATGAACCGATTTTCGTTTAGTTTTTTTTTTGTGTCATAGATAATTTTATCCTGAGTGTTCTTAGCCAGGTTTCATGAAATCTGTTTTTAAAATTTTTGAAGTGACAACGTCTTATAATTCGATAGAGCCGGCTGCACGCACGAAAAAACATGACGTCATGCGGTGTTACCTCGTCATGCGGCGTTACCTCGCTCTGAGGCGTTCCATGAAAGGCTTGAAGTGCAAGCGAGAGCGCTCGACATCCGTCTCTCTCCTACTTGAGTGAGCGATGCGTCTGCGTTGTCACGTTCAACTATCGTCAGTAAACCGACTTTACAGACAACCAATTTTAATTTAGTTTTTGTTTTGACATGATTTCGTATAAGGTTGCTAACGTGTTGTAACCTACGTGCCGGCTGGTCCGGCGTAGCATCGTATCCCGGACCGGCCAGCACCTAAGTTACGGTTTAGCCGACGGAGCGAGTCTGCAAACTTTGAGGTATAAAAAACATAGTAGGTACCTACTTTTAACCGACTCCAAATAAAGGAGGAAGTTCTATGATATAAGTTCGGCTGTATGTATATTTTTTCTTAAATTACTCCGTCAATTGGAATCGATTTGGGTGGTTTTCTCGCTACTGTAATAGAAGATGATCCCGAGATGGTACTATAATAATTGTATTTCCGAGGGTATTTGTGTTTGTCCCGAAAAGCTTAAAAAACAGTGTCAGTGGTGTCGATTCTGTTGTTTTAGAATTAGCTAAAATAAGGATGATTTAGGAATGTTATATAGACGAAAGATATTTTATGTTTAAAAAATTTGACTGCCAGGTTTAAAATTAGGGTGACAGATCTAAAACAACTCAATTTAGTTAAAATCCTATTCTTTGCATAGCATTTTAGCCTTGATTAGAAACGTCTACCTAATTTGAGCAGGCATCTAATTTGATCGTGATTAAAATGTATTCTAGTGAAAAACCGGCTGATTCTTTTAAAAAAGGTGAAATATGGATTTTGTTGGTATTTTTAGGATCTGTACAGAGAATACCATAATTTTAGGTCAACCTAACTTAGAAAATTTAGAAATCGTAAAATTTAAGTTAGGAATCCTAAAACAACTGAATCGACATCAGTATAGTATTAAGGAATTTAAGTCAGTTTTTACGTTAAAACAATCAACTTACGTACCTACATACCGTTTGATCGATTCAAACTTGGTGCGAAACGAAGCTCGAACAATTTTTTTATGCTCTTCACCTCTCGTTTGCACTTTCATAACTTTCGTACTGTTCATTCCTGTCGATTCTTTGGGGCCTGCGCTGTACTTTTCTAGTTATAGAACGTGAACGAACCAGTTCTAGGGGATTATCTGACACCACGTCGTTTATTTCGTGACTTTCTTCTGTAATCAGTGGGCGAATTAGTCTTCTTGGTCCTTTAGGTACTAGGTTTATGAAGAGCTGTTTTTCTAAGGGCTGCGGTGGATTTCGTCTGCTTAATACTTTGGGCATAGTGCGGTATTTTTTTCGTCCTCTAGCAACTAGACGTTGATACCCTACTGTTGCAAGTATTTTTGTTACTGGATCGTTTTCATTGACTTCTTCTAGCCGGAGCAGGGTGCTTTTTTCAAAATCTGAAAAAAAAGTTTACGTTTTTTTTACTTCTTTTGTCAACAGTCAAAAAATATTTTAAACTTTCCTGTGAATAAAAAGTGCCAGATTAAATGATAGATAAATAGGGTTTTTGTTATTATAGTGTGTGAGCCTTTACACTCAATTTCTAAGAAATCAAATAATAACCCAAAAATTATTCTCTTTCTGAGGGAAGTATGCGGGTTCAAATCCCGTCAAAGTCGAAAATTTTTGGGATATTATATAATGAAATGCAATGAGATGATAAATAGTTTAGAAAAAGAAAGGACGTGCTCAGGACATACCAAAAAGTTTGTCAGCAAGGAAATAGATGGCAGCTATGATGGCCGCCACGAGCAGCAAGCAGCAGAAGCACCGGAGTATCAGCTGCATGCAGCAGCGACAGCAGAAGTCGAATGGGGCGGGGCAACAGCCGCCTCCACCGCCGATCACGATGTTATGAAAACTAAAACAGTTTAGAGTTTAGACACATTTAATAATGGTGCCTATTCGGCTGTCGTCAAAACTAAACTAAACATAAAACATAAACATTTATTTATTTCTGTAAATATAACTATAGTTGGTTGGTACAATATATGTAATATTAAGGTACTACCCCGACCCAAATTAGCGCCACCACCTATTTTATCTTATTATTCAGTTATACGAAGGAATTTTCAAAAACCGATTGGCCTGCTTGTGATACCTATCATAAACTTTTTTTATTGCCTCTGTAAAAGTTTTTTTGTATACTTTCAGCAGAGATGCGAATATGCTCTTTTTTGCCACCAAAAAAAAAGCAACTTCGCATCTCTGCCTATACTATACAAACTAAAACATTTACAGAGACATTAAAACTCTTATGATAGGTATCACAACCTGGCCAATCGGTTTTAGAAAATTCCTTCGTTAAACGTAATAATAAGATTGACTAGGTGGTGGCGCTGTTTTGGGTCGGGGTTGCGCTTTACCCATTTGGACCCAAATACAAACCGCCTGTAGAATTTAGAAAAAAACTTTATTTTCGTATTAATTATAGGCTAGACAGATATACATTGTACAAAAAAACTAAAAAAAAACCTTTCTTATAATAAAAAAAACACCGTCCTTAAACAAGGACTATGGGCTTAAGTGTGGTATTTTTCAAATGTTTTGATGCATTTCTTGCATTGCCAAAGAGCTTTTTATGGCATTCGACGCATCGTAACTGGCTTGGTAGTTTTCTGGGGAAGTGCCCAACTCCATCAGTGCTTATACTAGGGACCCTTGAAGAAGGTTAACGCCTTTTTCCATCTGGTCTTTCAGAACCTGCAGCCATCAATAGAATCGGGCTATAGCTCGGCGAAACTAGAGCTGGTCCATGTTATTTTTCCAGCCGATATGATATCTAGCTATACATTAGCTACAGCCAAATCTACTATGTATGTAAATAAGACCCACCACCATTTTTTGTCGCGTATTGCTGACCTATATTACAGTAATAGACTGGTCAGCCTGATCAACTCCTCCCATTCCTTTATTGTAATTTTGTATACCAAATGGAATGTCCACGTCTACCTTTCGTCGTTCTGCTAAGTTCTATAATTTACTTTGCCCAGAGAGGGTTCACAAAGTCATGGTTTGTACCCATGGTACAAACACTGTTGTCAAGCCACCGCGTTCAACTCTTCGGCGTTGGTGCATTGGTTCATCATCGCTGCTATCCCACTCATCATCGTTCCGTCTGAAACACGTCAACTCTCCCTGGAATATCACGCGGTAACAGGTTTTGGTGGACATTGCCTTCTTTCACCCTCTTCTTTCTTCATTCGTTAGGACACTCGGCTCCGGAGGATTGGCTACTAAGCTGAAAATCATCATGATCATCATAACCATCTCCGACGACCTCGGTGGCGCGGCGGGCGAAGGTCCGCCTGCGGCGCAGGAGGTTGCGGGTTCGATTCCCGCCTTGGGACAAATGTTTGTACGATCTACAAATATTTGTTCCGGGTGTTCTGGTCGTTTCTATGTATAATAAAAAAATATCTATCTATGTAATGTATTATATTATGTATATCAGTCATCTAGTACCCATAACACAAGCTCTGCTTAGCTTGGGGCTAGATGATGCTGTGTGGATTGTCCAGCATTATTATTATTATTATTATTATTATTATCTAAAATATGTTGCGACAGATTCCTCAAGTCCTTCAAAATCTTTACAGCATGAAAAGACCGCTTTGCCATTGCTTACGATGTTATAAAACCGGCAAGTAAATAAAATAAATGTAGCAATTAGCCCATTGGCCTAATTCAAGGACACCATACGGAAATACTTATATTTCAGGCTGAATCATACAAAATATCTGACAAAATAGCATTATTCACTAGTAGACATTTAGCTACGTAAAACAAAGTCTAAAGTTTGAAGAAAATCTAATGTATTATGTAAAAATTTTAGACTCACCTTTGGTCAATTACTTATTTGCTCCACTATGTAAAACAATCACCGATTTCATCCACTTTTATCCAACTACTGACAATGATGTTGCTTGTATCACAAAGCTACACTATTTGGCAATGCAAATTCGTTTTTTAACAAACCGCAACACATAATAGTGAAAAAATGCGGGTAGTTGAAAATATGGCCCAGATCTAGGACAGCGGGCTTAAATGGTAACATAGGTAGGTTTTGTATAGAACTAAAAATAATGAGAATAAAAATAACAAGAATAAAAATAACAAGAAAATAAAACGGATTAAACCGGAACCCTTAAAAAAAGTGTTTGCCGATGTAACCTGCATAAGCTAAACCTCAGTTCGGTTTAAAAACCTTGATATCTCTAAAACCAGTAGAATTTTTCCGTCGTTTAACGTCTATTCAACCCACCATCATCAATGCGAAATACGGTTTAGAATCAATATTGGCGGATGGCCGCTAAAATATTATTTTACCGCTCGGATACCGGCTTAACAGCTCCTCTGAAAGGCTTTCCGAGGTAAGTGTTATTGCAGAGATTCCACGGGAAATGATTAGACGGAACACCGGTACTGTGGTCATTATTGTGTTTTAATCGAGCGAGCGAAGTAACAGCCCTTACCCAACATCCTGTTTTTGCAGGTACGGTTTTTTCAGGATCCCTTTAGTAGTACCTATCATCATCATCATCTGATGATGATGATAGGTGATGAAATGATGATTAATTACCCTATATTAGTCCACTGCTGGACATCCCACCTGGCCGGAGGGCTTCCTACACTACGTTTGCCGTGTCGTGGTCTCCACTCAAGAACACGTTTAACCCAGCGGTTGTGGGTTCTTCGCGAGATATGGCCGGCCCATTGCCACTTCAGCTTGCTAATTCTTTGATTGTTCTCTGTCGGATGTCTTCCTTACGAATCCTATCATTCAGAGAAACTCCGAGCATAGCTCTTTCCATAGCTCGCTGATCGACTTTGAACTAGTGGACCAGCTCTACCGTGAGTGTCCACCAGTAGTAGGTATATACGTGTTGTTATACATATACGTGTTTCAATACTACCAAAAATACGAGGATCCTGTTTACAGATCCTGGAAAAACCGATCCGTTCGAATTTGACATTCGATTTTGCCAGAACCGTTTCCGTTTTCTAGGAAAAAACAGGATCCAGTAACAACCGCTCGTTGCTCTACCGCAATAAAACAGTATGCAAACTACCGTGTGTGAACATACCAACGATTTTTGCGGGATCTAGTAATAAACCCTTCCTGCAGAACTGGACGGCCAAAGGAAATGGCCGTTAATAGTTTTCCTGGCTACCGTTTTTCAGAAATCCCAGATGTAATTTTACAAGGATTTTTCACAAAATTTATAGCATAATCACCGATGTCATCGACACCATACAATCAACCATAAGTTTGGAATAAAACATATAAGTTCAGGATGACCTACTAGTAGGTAGGTATAAATACTTGGTAGAGCATAGAAATAAGCAAAACTCTGAAGATATTGTACGTTCTCTCAGCGCTCACTCAAAGAACGGCGCCGGTCCGCCTGTGACTGCGGTGGACCTAATTTGAGCATTCCACTTTCGAGAAGCTCACCCAATCTTCCGAATTTCACTTATATCGATGATGGAGAGTGAAAGAGAAAGAAAGAAGAAAGAAAAGACATGTATTTATAACAACAGTAGGTACAAAAAAAAACACACTTATGGGGGAGTGCATAAGCTAGTTTTTCTAGACAATACACACAGCATCATCTAGCCCCAAGCTAAGCAGAGCTTGTGTTATAGGTACTAGATGACTGATATACATAATATAATACATTACATAGATATATGTTTTTTTATTATACATAGAAACGACCAGAACACCCGGAACATTTTTTTGTAGATCGTTCAAACATTTGTCCCAAGGCGGAAATCGAACCCGCAACCTCTTGCGCCGCAGGCGGACCTTCGCCCACCGCGCCACATCGGTCGTATGTGGAAACATGGTGGAAACCTACTATAACAACCTACTTATTAATCTCTAAGACTACCGGTAAGAACAGAAAACTCTAGGGAATTTCGCTGCACAAGAAGCTGGCAGCTGGCAGGCACCAATATCCATGCCGGCAAAGAGCAGATATGAATTTACTTCGTTTTCAGTAAAAGAGCAACTTTGATACATTACCACATCACCTATAGAAGAGAAGTGCTCGCTTGCAGCATCACTTCTTGCCACAACACAATCCATAGGAAATTCTATATTATATAACTCGCGAATTTAAGTGTATGTTTAAAAGTAATATATAAACCTGAAAGTTATAAAAACAATAAATTCACGATCAATTTAAATAACAAACAACAAACTCAAACCAAAAAAATATAACAACAAATCAACCACAGATAACTGTATAAATAAACAATAATATTTTCACAGGCATAGAGTAAAAAGATGCTGTATTTCACAGATGTACTAGTAGACGAAGAAAGACGCTGTATTTCACAGATGTACTGTGTTTTGTAGATGATCACAGATGTACTAGTTTTTTTAGGGATGCTAGCTAACGCATGCAATACCTAAGTTAGGGCCCCTTCAAATTAGCCGCAAATTGTCGCGCGTAGGCAGCGCGGCTGCAGCGCTGCGGCCGCGCTGCTGTAGCTTGGTTCGAGAATCATTCATAGTGTTGTATATTTAGATTCACGATGGACTCTGACGAAGAAACACTGCTATTAGTGTTACTATTAAAAAGAAAAAGGATTTTGGACAAAAAACAAAAAAGAAGCCTAAGAAAACGTTACCGTTATTTTGTATAACTCAACAAACTGAATTTTATAAAGTGAAAGACTACAGTGACAAAAAATTTCAGAATTACTTAAGATTATCAAGAAAATACTTCCCCGTTTGGAACGTTATACTGGAAAGCAAAATACAGCCTTCAAAAATACTATTTGTGCTGAAGAAAGACTATTTATAACTCTCACTAGTCGATCGATGAACTGATGCGCGGCCGCAGCGCGGCTGCAGCGCTGCAGTCGCGCGTTTTTAATTTATATGGAGTGCGAATCCCCCAAGTGGCTACATCCGCCGCTAAAGAAGTTTTCACTTCAAAAATTATTTGGTACTACAGACACACATACAATTAACACAGATAATTTACAATTTCAACAAAAGTACAATAGGTTTCATTACTCAAACGAACACTTTAAAAAGTAAGTAAGTACTTAGTTTGTGCGTGCTGCAGCACGACAAATAGGCCATGGCTCAATGAATTTTTTTTGCTTAAGCAAAACACTAATTTTCAGCCAAAACCTGATCGATGATTTACCTAGTTTGATGACACATAGACATGACACATGATGAAAGGAAACCTAAGATCAAGCCGTCTACATATACGGCCAAGCACGCACTGCGATTAAACGCACACGCTTAATCCCAAGTCTGAAACCGCAAAATAATGTAAGACGTAGCTTTCTGTATAAGCGTACGCTTTATGGATTTTTTTCCGTGACGTATTTTAAAAACGCAACTTGCTACATTGGGTTTGCGGTTTGTAAACGCGCGTTTTTTGGTTTCCCATGGCGCATGCACATCGGTTAACCGCATTCGGTTTTTTATTTTAAATCCAAAGCAACAACAAACGCTGTTCGCACGAACTCCATGGTGTGTGAAATAAAATTAAGCAAAACGCCAGCCGCAGTGCGTGTTTGTACGCGAGTTGACGTTTTCAGGTTTTCTTAAACCGCTTGTGTTTAATCACAGTGCGTGCGCGGCCTACGTTTCGATTTCTGAAACACTCGTTTGATTTTGAAGTCCCGTTGCCATGGAAACCATTAGTAACCAGAGATTTTTAATTATCATGTGTTTCAGATACGTTTTACTGCATACATATAAATTCCTCGAAAATCAAACTTTTAGGCTGAGCGCAGACTTGAGTCAAGACAGTTTTAAGACAGACTATTGCTTCACAAAATTTATGAAGATGCGCACACTTCGAACAAAACGTCTCATAGACAAAATTGTCTAATACCTAAAAGAACTGCACGGCGACAAGTCTGACTAACGATTGTCGGCTTCCCTTTTGTATGTATGCGGGCGCGCACATCAAAGACAAAACAGTCTAGTGACGTACCCCCAGGGCTGCCATTTGTACGATTTAAATCGTATATGTAGGACTTTTTGCAAGATTTTTGCGAGTACGATCGTAACATAGAAATCGTACAGAAAAGGTACGACTTTTTTACAATCCGATTTAACTTTTTTAATGGCAACAATTCTGTATCAAACTCATTCGACTGAACCGTAGAAGCAAAATTATAATCTATGGTCTGAACATAATAAACAATAAAAGCACTGACAGTTATTGTATAAACTGTGTACATAGTTGGTCTTAAGAACTAGTAATTGTCCAACAGTTTGTCCTTTCGGACATACAATAATATAATTATAATTATATAATTATTGTTTAACATTAGTTAACTTAAAATTATGAGAATTGCACATTTTCTTTATACTTAAATAAGGTTAACAATAGGAGCTAAATAACAATGATTACTATCTAAATTTTGGGGGGGTACTGTCAAAATATTCTTTGATATTATAATGTGTTTTAGATATCAGATATTTTCTTAATTTTAATTTGAATTTATTATCTTCTATTTCTTTTATTTCTAATGGTAAATTGTTGTAAATTTTAATGGCAGAAATATATGGACTTTTCTGGAACATTGCATTGTTTACTTGAGGCATACAAATATTAGCAGACACGTAAAGGAATTATCAAGAAAACTTTGTAAATAATCAAATATTTACATGAATTATTTGTGACAACAAAACATTTTTATGAAAACCACTGACAATGATGACATGATGAGTGATGTCAAACCAAACAGCTGTCAGGCGCTAAATACGATTAACAAAGTTGAATGGCCAATTTTGGGCATTTAAGTTTGACAGCTTGTTAATTATGATTAGGAGCTTAATTTTTGTAGGTAGTGCAAGACAGGAATCGTACTTAAGTCATGAATTTCATTCAGCGTCTATTTAAATATCCTTACGCAAGTGGCCCTAGGTCTACGGGAAGTACCCTATAGGTTTTATGTGCATGTGATTCCCTTGGAAACTATAAAATATTCGGACTTAAACGGCTGTAACTTTTGAGTGCGTTGACTTAGAAGTTTTATTTATATTGCGGCTTCAAGAGGTTACAGACTTGAGTATTTGACGTTAATTTCAACTCGATACGTCCGCGCGTTTCTAAGGAAAGAGGGTTGACAGACAGACAGACGGACAACAAAGTGATCCTATAAGGGTTCCTTTTTTTGTTTTGTGGTACGGTACCCTAAAAATAGAATTATCTATGTAGTATAATGTACCTATTAAGTATATCAGTCATCTACCCATAACACAAGCTCTGCTTAGCTTCGGGCTGGATGATGCTGTGATCCATGTGTGATGTCCAACCTTAATTATTGCTAGATGGTGATGTACCCCAATCTACTTTTTCTATGAATAGAATATACGTCTAAATGTAAAAAAACGTTATTGACTTTTCTATTTCGTAATTATGGAGCCACACCGACCGACCAAATGCAAGACAATTATTCACACATTTTTGTTGTAATCAACGATTGGGTCATCAGCAGCTTAAGATCCCGATTGAACTAAAAAAGCGGCCGCCCGTCACTCTCAGCTTCTGTTCGTACACTCATGTTCAATGAAAAAGGCAAAATAAAAAAGGAAATACAGGGTGCCAATATAAACAACCTACGATAAACTTTGTTCTACCTACAATTTTTTTTAATTTCGAATAGAAACTGACGATAAAATGAATGAACTCCTTCGAAACTGGCCAATACCTACGTACGTAATTCTCGGTTTCACTCATTCTTGATAGCAGTGAGCGAGATAAACGGAACAAACCTTGCACTGAATGCTCATAATTTGGGAAATCCCGAGTGCCCTCCTTCTATAAATATATATTCAGTATTCAGTATTTTTATTGCGAAACAAAAATATTACATAATATAGTAAGTATTTAATATGTACCCTGTCAGATAGGGTATGGCAATATATCTTAATATAGGACTTAAGAACTAAATTAAGTATTCTGTATTTTATACAAAATTAGGAGATCTTTTATGAACAATAAATAACATTTGTGTAGTTTAGAATAATATAAATTTACTTAGGTAGGTACAATAACACTTTTTAACAAAATAGTTTACTTTTTATAAATTTGTGTGACTAGGTTATACTTAACATCTTATAATTAATCAATATATAACTTTTTATATTATTAAGAACACTTCGAAGCTCTTCCGTTGTTAAAAAAGAAAATGTAGGGATTCTATCCTAATAGTTTGTCTTCAAAAAAGTCTTATGTCATAATAGCATTTTTTAATAAGCAATTCTTGTAGTTTTTGTAGTTATATACTATTAATATAATTAATTTGATTCATTATGTTTATCAATTCAGTATCTTTAGTTTTGAAATAAAGACGGTTGCCCTTCTGGCGTCATATTGACCCGCCTCAAAGTCGTTAGAAATCGCCAAAAACTTTTTTCTCGCTTAATTTAGAATTTTGCCCGCTAAACACCGACAAAATCCCCTAGTTCTAGCGACTAAGGCGCTAGAACGGCAACACTGGTGCGCGATGTCGTAATAGACAAAACAGTTTCGTTTTAGGTGTGCGACGTGTCGTAGACAAAACAGTTTTGTTTTCGTTTTAAGACAGACTTGTCTATGTGAGACAAGTCTGTCTTCAAACTGTCGTGACTCAAGTCTGCGCTCAGCCTTATAGTACCACCTCGAAATCAACTTTTAGAAAATAACGAAAGAATCATTAAAATCTATTCAGAACTGGCGAAGATATCACCAAAATTGTGGTAGCTAGTCGTGATTTTTCAAATTATGTTGTTTTTTTCAGTTTTTTCAGTATTATGTTGTTTTTAAGCTTTCCGGGATAAATACCGATTCCTTGCGAATAACATTTTTATGGGACCAATTTGGCATCATTCTCTACAGAATAATGAAAGAATCAGTAAAATCGGTTCACCACAGGCGGTATCACATTAGTATCAAGTAACATAAATACTAAAAAAAAAAGGTAGCACTCCGGGAGTGCCGGCAGAAGTGAAAACTTACATCTTACGATCTTACGCTTTTTCGATCAGCATCACGTGACCCTGACGCGAGTTTGAAAGTTTTTACCCATACAAAAAAAGTGCTCAGCGCCGCTAAAGAAGTTTTCACTTCAAAAAACAACATACAGACGAATTAAAAACCTCCTTTTTTTAAGTCGTTTAAAAATTGAATAATTTGAAAAAAAAAATCCTATATCATTTATAACCTGTCAGGGATTCTTACTTAAAATGTAAGGTCCTATGACTACGTTCCGCACCTTAAAATAGCTTACATCCCTCAAGAATTAAGGGTGGCGCGCCCACCCCTTTTTGACTGTTAACGCATTAGTTTTATGAACCCCCGACGCAAAAAGAGAGGGGTGTTATAAGTTTGACGTGTCTGTCTGTGTATCTGTCTGTGGTATCGTAGCTCCCAAACGGATGAACCGATTTTCGTTGTTTTTTTTGTGTCATAGATAATTTTATCCCGAGTGTTCTTAGCCATTGTTTCATTTTTATTTATTTTTTATTTATTTACCCTGTTTTTATTGCATTAGTGTTGAGAAAACCATTAAAACTAAGTAATTGTACATTACGAATCAATTAAAACATAGGAACTAGCACGTATTAACGTATTAGCATTGCCATTCAACGTGGCAATGCTGCTAGCATTCTGGGCACTCTGCCTTCTGGTGACGGCTTAGATTTTTAAGAAATAGATATACTTACTTGTATATACTAGTTGTTATTGTTTTATTCTGTTAATGGAACTAGCTATCTCGGGATTTAGCTGTATTTTATTATTATGAATTTTACTTCTTTAAATGGTACCTTCGTAACTTAATTGGCGGCAAGGCGCATAGAGATATCAAATAGATCATAAGCAAGGTACAACTCGTACTTATTGTTTATTTGAACCTTCACATAGTTGTTTTCCTTATTCCTACCCTGACTATGGTATACTCTTAACCGATTCTTAACATGTGGTTACCACCTATGTGGTTCGGGAAAAGCTTAAAGGTATTTTAGGTACGCAGGATTCTAAAGTAAAAGAGCATGCATTAATGTAAAATCAATAATATAATCAAACATACATCTAAAAGTAAAAAACCTAAAGTTAATTAAAACATAACAATATTGTTAACAAAATAAACTGAAATGCGACATAAAAAAGTATCAAATGGTCAGACAGACGTAGTTATTCATAGTAAACCTCGTGATCGTCGCATAATACATAAATTGCTAGAGCCTGCGAACATTGTAATCTGTGATCGCATGCAAATGTTTATGCACATTCGCGAAATTGCTGAAATGCGAATTCGCACTCAAAAAATGTCGGTTTCCCCATTTATTTCTACGAAATAAATTCCCATTAAGCTAGGCGCAAACGGACCACCGACTACAGCCACCAGCCACCACAGTGGAGAGCGACAAGCTGTTTACAAGCTTTTTCATACATTTTGGACGAACCTGTCGCATCTGCGCTACAGCAGTTTCCGCGACTTGCCACTTGACACCGCTGCGCCCCACGCATGACGCTGACTCTCTCCACTGTCGCTGTTTGCGCCAAGGCTTAAGAGCAAGTATATGCACTTTAAAGAGAGGAAAAACAAGAGGAGGCAGGAAGTAATATCAAGAGCTTCTTTAAAAACCACTTCTATAGAGGCAAGTTTCTCTGAGGTCAGTACCGTTAACATCGGCATTCTCCTAAATACGATGAAACAAAGAAAGATGAGATAATAACTGTTTCCAAGACTGTTTCAAAGCATCAATCAAATTATTCCTTACGACGCAATGGCTGTCCACTCACTCCCACCATCAAATCTTTTTCACCCTTATGGTAACACCAACCATTGTCTCAAAATTAAACTTTGTATGTTTAGTTTTTGGTCGTCATTAAAACAGAATAAACTAGTAAAATTAAGAAACACGAGATATACTATACTCGTGTACCCAAGTCCTAGTTTATTTCAAATTCATGCAAGTAAGTCATTCATAACTGGTGGAGACATCGCCTTACTCAACATAACAAAAAAAAAACATTTTGCAGTCGATTGACATCCAACATTTCGTATCTTACGATGTTACGATTTGAATGGTAAAGTTTCTGTCATCAGCCCTCAACTTTGACAACAGAGAGATCAGATCAAAACCTTTGATAGGTATGGTTATTGGACCGTCCAAATTTAGATGTTCGTTTCGTCTTGGAGGCACGTTATTTTGATTGTTCTTTATCACATTTTCTACTGGTATATCTGTAAATCGAATGTTATCAGTCCGTGTCGGAACTACCTCTATAGTTGTTCGTGTGTATATAAGAGATTTAGTGCTTTCTTGTTCTTCTTCAGCTTGTTTCGAGATAGACGGAAAATATTTATGTTGCTTCGTTACATTAATTTCTTCATTTTCTGGTGGCGAACGCGTTGTGAACGTCTTCCACCATGCTGTTTTATTTAGAATTGATTTCTCATTTTTATATTCATCTTTGTAAGCTGGTGTCACAGGTTTTGTAAAAGTTTTCCACCATTTATTTTCATTATCTGTTTCTATCGAGTCTGCCTCGTAATATTGAATAGTTTTATGCCTTATTGTTGTAAGATGTTTTTCTTCTTTCTTATCCTGTTTCTCATTCGACTGTGGCAACAATTTTTTCCACCATTTTGTTCCGTTATCTTCAATATCTTTTACTTGTGGCGAGACTGGCATGTGAGACAGAAAACTTTTCCACCACTGTGAAACATTATGTTTTTCTTCTTGAATTGTCTCTTGAACTCGTGAAAAAAATGTTTTCCACCACTTTGTTTCGTTTCCTCCATCTTTTTCTTGTGGCGAGTGTGACTCTGAACCTTTCCACCATTGTGTTGTATTACGTTTTTCTTCTTCTAATTTCTCTGGAAGTCGTGACAAAAAGGTTTTCCACCACTTTGTTCCGTTCCCTTCAATGTCTTTTACTTGTGGTGCTTGAGACAAAAATGTTTTCCACCAATTAGTTCCATTACCTTCAATGTTTTTTACTTGTGGCGCTTCAGACAAAAATTGTTTCCACCACTTAGATCCACTATCTTTGTCGTCTTTTACTGGTGGATCTTGGGACTCAAAAGTTTTCCACCACTTTGTATTATTTTGTTTTTGTTGTTCCATGTCTGGTTCGCTTGATAAAAATATTTTAGGTCCTTTTGTTGAGTCTTCTTCGTTGTCGTTTAATTGCGGCAATTGAGACAGAAAACTTTTCCACCACTTTGTTGCATTATTTTTTTTTTCTTCCACTTCCTCTGGGAGGCGGGACAAAAAAGTTTTCCACCATTTTGTTGCATTCTCCTCGTCGCCTTTTACATGGGGCACATGGGACATTAAAGTCGTCCACCATTTTGTTGCATTCTCTTCGTTGTCTTTTAGTTGGGGCACATGGGATAGAAAACTTTTCCACCACTTTGTTGCACCGTCTCGCTCTTCTTTATAGTTATCTTCTCTTTTTTCAAATTCCGGAGGATTCGATTGAAAGCTTTTCCACCACTTTGTTTCATTATCTTTTTCTTCTACCTTGGGTAGGCGTAACAGGAAAGATTTCCACCACTTTGTTGCATTGTCCACGTCCTCTTTTTCATGTGGCTGGTGAGGCGGAAATGTTTTAAACAATTGTGAAAAATTATCTTCTTTTGCCGCTTCTCGTGGGAGGTGAGGCACAGGAGTTTTCCACCATGAACTATTTTCTGTTTTTTCAAATTCTGATAGTTGCAAAGATTCCTCTCTTTTCGTTAAATTATCATTTTTATCTATTAGTATTTGTGGCAGGTGAGATATAATTTTTTTCCACCATTGTGCATTTTTAAGTTTTGACAAATCATTTTCACCCCATTTTGTATCATTATTATTATCTTTTTGTACGTCTTGTTGTTGGCGAGACGTTTTTAAATCTTCTTCAGTAAGTGGTGGTAGTTGAGGCGGAAACGTTTTCCACCATTTCGATATATTATTTTCTTTTTCAATCACCTGAGGCAGGTGAGATGGAAAGTTTTTCCACCACCTTGTTGTATTTTCTTCTTTTTCCATTATTTGCGGTGGAAGGTGCGACAAAATGTTTTTCCATAACTTTACATCATCCTCTTTTTTCAATTTCGCTAGTTGAGATGGAATAATTTTCCACCATTTTGCTACAGTATCTTCATCATTTTTGACTCGTTCTAGACGAGACAGATAGGTTTTCCTCCATTCTGTTAGATTATTCTCTTCTTCTTTTGATTGAGGCGGGCTTTGCGGATAAGTATTCCACAACTTCGTTAGGTGATCTAGCGATGCAGTCAGATTAGAGATGGATTTGTAGATGTCTAACAGAGCGGGGTTGGGGGACGAGACGTTATCACCTACAGTGCTCCTTGTGGTCAAAGTAGGTATAACTATTTTATATGGAGCGATAGTAAAATAGGTCGTTCTGGTCGCTGTATTTACGAGTGTATCATTACCCAATAAATAAGTAAAGCGGCCATATCGAGCATGCCCCCCAAGGTGGGGAAGCGTAGCATCTGTGATATTAATATGATCTGTGGTATTTTCAATGCCTTGGAAGGGATATGACCCATTATCCATACCACGACGACTGATTTCCGGATACCCCATATCAAATCCTTTTTTCCGTGGACTTCCATGATAGTTGTATCTCTGTGGTACTGAAATTAAAAAATTGTTTTTGTAAGATACGGCATCTGATCATAAAGGATCGCTGAAACTGTAGTGATACAAGGACTGGCTTTAGGGCTTTTGTTCACACATGTTTTTTTCGTCGTTTAAATCTACGGTTAATACACGTATGTGTGTAGTCGTCAGTGTTGTATGGATCACTATGAAAGCTTGTTGACGGCGCTGTGCATACACGACAAATTAGCCGTAGATTTTTACGGCAAAAAAGGTATTTTAACAAAGGCCCTTAGGCTGCCTGTCGATTGAGGCTGAGCGAGGCAGCGGATAGGAGATTATAAGCAATTCCATTGGTCCACTGAAGCAGAGGGAAGATTTTGCAAATTCCATTAGTTAATGTTTCATAAATCGCCGCTCCGCTGCTACCTTGCTCTGCGTCAATGGACAGGCCGCAAAGAGGCAAGAGGCCTTACCTCAAATGCGGATACTCTTCTGGCTAGAACTGTAAAGTTTCGCCTGACGGACGCAAAATGTTGCAGGTTCAATTCTTATAGTGGTCTGGGGTATAGGATTTCTCCCTTTTTTGAAATATTCGCTCAGTAAAAAAAGACATAATACTTTTAACTTATGGTATCTACCTACTGTAGAGAAATGAAACGTTGGTGTTCTTTCAACACATACTAGGTTCTTAGTTACCTCAATCTCAACCTCAACAGTCTGTCCACTGCTGGACGCAGGCCTCCCCCTGATAAGCGCATTGTTGCCTTTTATCCAAGGGAGTAATGGGGCTGGGCATGCGGCTTGCGGATCGCAGTTCGGTGGTAGAATTGTTCTGCAGGGGGCGCTGCTGCCCGCCCCCGGTGGATATCCCTTAGTCGCCGCTTACGACACCCGCGGGAAGATTGGGGTGGTGCAAATTCTAAGCCGGCACCACACAGCTTCTTGGGTATTTAGATAACACGCTGACATTCATGATGAATTAGTAGGATAACTTACTGTATCTTCGCCTAGTCCTCATATCGACGTAGCAGAAGTTGTACCCGAGGCCTATGCCCAATGCGAGCACGATGACGATGGTGGAAACCAAGCAGCACGTCGTGACGACCACGGCGCAGCATGCTATTAGTCTGAAAATTTACAAGGAACACTAGGATAAATCCTAAGATATCTTGCTCCATCTTAGGTCATATCTTCGCTCTCTGTGATGGTCGCCTTACTAAACCAAATTAAAAGAAAAATTGTTGAAAAAAATACAGTGAACTTAGGCGTTTTCAATAATAGGAAAACCCTATCACACTTATTCTATTATTAGTTTAGTATATTATATCGCATTCACTGCCCAGCCTCGACAGTTAGCCCCGCTACCCGCGGGGGACTTGGCGCCGCTCCACTGAGCTGACGTAGAATATCTGCGTCTTGGGCCATAAAGGTGTCAATGCGCAAGTTTGGACGTGAGGTATGGATGGATGGATGTTTGTTACTTCTTCAGGCACGGGTACAGAACCATAGAGAAAAGCTCGCGGTTTTCTTTGCTAAGATACCTACTGAAGAGCTTTATCGTAATTTTGCGGTGTTCACTTAGTTCTAAAATTTGGCGAGTTTTAAAAAACTATAAACCGACTTGAAATTCCGGTAGGTAGGTAAAAATAATTATTCATGTATGTTTTCATTCCAAAATAATATTCTTTGAAGCACTAAATTGGGTTTGGCACCGAACACTTTGAAATCTTTATAAATACAACAACGAAAGAATCATCAAAATCTTTTAACGATTGACTCTTGAGTCAATTTTTGAGGATTGAGTTTTGAGTCCTCAAAAATATTATCAATAAATAAATAAAATAAATAATGCTGGATCATTCACACAGCATTATCCAGCCCCAAGCTAAGCAGAGCTTGTATTATGGGTACTAGATTACTGACATACTTAACACTACATTGATAGATATTTTTTATTATACATAGAAAAACATCCAGAACACCCTGAACAAATATCTGCAGATCGTATCAACATTTGTCCCGAGGCGGGAATCGAACCCGCAAACTCCTGCGTCGCAGGCGGACCTTCACCCGCTGCAACCAGAGGTCGTCAAATCGAGGATTATTTTTAAGTTTTACGGGATAAATACTAGTCCCTCAAAAATACAATTTTTGAAACCACCCAGGGTTCATTCTCTATACAATAGTAGAAGAATCAGCAAAATCGGTTAATCAATGACGGAGATATCAAGTAACATACACACATAAAATCACACCTCTTCACGCCAAAACTACTGAACGGATCAGGCTGAAATTTTGCAAACACGTAAGTCTAACCCTGGAATCAAACTGATTTATGGGATAAAAATAGGCTTTTTATCCCATAAATCAGTTCCCATGGGATAGAAATAACCTTAAAACGTTTCCATTTTTTTCTAAGGAAACGTTTTAATGTAATATGGAAACGCGTGCGAAGCCGCGGGCAGAAGCTAGTACAAGATAAAATTTTAAAAATCCGCCGACGTTTATTGGCTGAACAGATTTTCATGAAACATGGCTAAGAACACTTAGGATGACACAAAAAAACTTAACGAAGATCGGTTCATCCGTTTGGGAGCTACGATACCACAGACAGATACACAGATACACAGACAGACACGTTAAACTTATAACACCCCTCTCTTTTTGCGTGGGGGGTTAAAAACAGACGAATTGAGAACCTCCTTCCTTTTTTGAAGTCGCATAGAAATTGGACTAGCATAGACTTTTATCTAAAAAGCTGTTCTGCAGAAGCAAATGTGCCGCGTATTTAAAACTGAACTGCTGTATGCGTTGGGGTGGCTAGAGGAGGCCTATGCCCAGCAGTGGACTAGTTTAAGCTGATGATGATGTTTGAGTTTAACTTATATATATATATATAACAAGCTTCAGCCCGCGGCTTCGCACGCGTATTTTCGGTGTATTAAGTAGCCATATATCATAGTATCTAAGTCAGGCTTTGTTCTAAAAGTATGCTAAATTTCACCTTGATCTGTTCAGTAGTTTTAGAGATCCTAGGTAACAAAAATTCTGATTTCACAAACTTTCGGCTTTATAATATTAGTAGGATATCCAGCTATGTTATTTATTGTATAAAGTATATCAGTCATCTAGTACCCTCACAAGCTCTACTTAGCTTGGGTCTAGATGATGCTGTGTGGATTGTCCAACATTATTGTTATAATAATATA
Organism: Eupithecia subfuscata; assembly: GCA_963564075.1. Lineage (NCBI taxonomy): Eukaryota > Metazoa > Arthropoda > Insecta > Lepidoptera > Geometridae > Eupithecia > Eupithecia subfuscata. Next base: position 5,140,865 of record OY751108.1, read on the forward strand.
TATACTGTTTATATATTATAATTATATTATTATAAACTATGACCAGAATGAAACTTGGCAATGAAGTAGGTACTTGAATTTCAGTCTGATTTGGATACAAGGTTGCCATTGTGAAACTACACTTGCGAGCTTTAAACTGGAATCGCTTCAAGGGTTGTTCAAGACTAATTTTTACAATTTCTTTGCAGTGAACTATATGTTTTCCCTTACGCAGGATTTATTGGCGACGATAAATTTTGATTTAATGCACGATAATGTCCGCTGCCACACCGCAGCAGTGACTAGACAGTACCGACAGACGTCTTCCATGTCGGCATTCCCACACTAGACTGGCCAGCCCTTATTCCTGACTTGAACCCAATCTGGCATACCTATGTGGGACGAGCTAAAACAGCGGATACGAGGGAGAAATCCAGCTAATCCAGCTCCGGCGCCGACAGAAGCCGATAGATGAAACTTCGACCGATTGCAATAATTCCCAAAATTTAAGTAGCCAATTTAATTAATTTTAAATCTTCTTGATATCACTTGAAAGGTAACAAAATTACCTTTCAAATGATATACCACAATCTATAGTTCATTGTACATAAATTGTAAAAAAATTGTTTTGATCAACTCCCGATGAAAGCGATTCCATTTTTAAAGCTCGCAAGTGTATAATAGGCCTGATCTATAAGTAGTAAAAATTTCTTACTTTTCCGAATAATATAAAACAGAAGAGATAGTAGTCGCACATCCATTGCACATTGATATAGTTTTAGAAAACCTAAAAGATGCTAAGTGTTTTATTTATTTTGTAAGAGCAAAATGTAAAAATATTATTTGCTCGTAGAAAATTGCAGAAGCTTGACTATCCGTGTCAATCAAAGTCTAAAGAAAAATCTCTATGTTTTTCAGCAATTTTTCTGTCATAGTGAATCACTTGTTGCTGAAAGGAGTATTTTATAATACACTTAGACCTTCCATAAATCGCTGTCGAGTTTATTGGTTTAGTCTAAATAAACAGCTGGAGTTTTTAGATTTTTAGGTAAGTATTTAGTATACAGGGTTTTAGTTTTTGAGATGGGAGTGAATGACCAAATCCGGTTCAAAATTCGGCCATCCACGATCGATTGGATTAAGAAAAAAGTCATGAAAGGAGTCATGAAATCTATTTATGAGAAAACATTTTTTTAAATTCTTATGTTTTGCCTTTTAATTTACCTTCTCTTCGCTCGCTAGCTTGATCAGTCCTGTGCGAGCATAGAATGAGGATCAGTAAAGTTATAGCAATTTCAATAGAACTAGTTATTCTTTAGATTAAAAGAATGATATACTTGTTTGAATTATCCAAATCGGACCATTACTTACGAAGATATTAAGTAATAAGCATTACGCCGTTACTGCAGGTGAAATCAAATTAGGCGGGTGCGTGTGACGTCACTGACTCGGCCGAGCAAACCGAGCAGAGCGCAGCCGGCACTCTTATTTCATGATTCGACGGTTAAAAAGATGAATTAGACACAAATCGGACACTTTATTCGTTTCAAAGTCACAAAATCTAAGAAATAGCTACGGCTAACTGGCGGCAACCGAGGCAGTGACGTCACAGCGACCGCGACGGTCACTCCTTCGTCAAGAATTCGAAAGAATTAGCAAGCTGAAGTAGCAGTGGGCCGGCCATACCTCGCGAAGAACCGACAACCGCTGGGGTAAACTTGTTCTTAAGTTCAGACCGCGACTCGGCAAATGTATTGACGCCCTTCGGCCAGGTGGAATGACGAACTACGAAAGAATGCAGGCAGATGCAACGGCAAGCTGAAGACAAGGCGCTATGGCGCTCATAAGGTAGGCCTATATCCAGCAGTGGGCTAATTAGGCTGATGATGATAAGCATAGAGTTAGGATAGTATACTACTATCCTATAACCATAGAGTTAGAATAGGTAGGGAATGCACCCTTTTCCCGGACTAATTATTATATAGCTCTATGCTTGTTTCGTAGGCTCTACATTCATTAACAGTTCCATGATGGAACTGTGACTGTGTTCCAGTGAGGTTCCAGTCCATTTACCGATTTGACCATTAAAAACAGAAGAAGGATGATTGGATATCTTAAACGACATAACAACTTCATAAGTAACATCAAAGAAGGAAAGTAGAAGATCTTTCTTCTACTTTTCCTTCTTCATTTTCCTTCATTGAGGAATGGGAAGACTAAATCCTTAGTATAGTGAGTTGCATTGCAGTGTACCTAACAGTAAATTTTTTGGTTGAATAAAGTTGATATTTTACTACGAGAAATAGTTCTCTCTCGTGGTGTTATTAATGGTACAAAATAATCCACGAGAAAACAGCGGAATAAGAGCTATTTATACAAGTCAGACAAGGAAAAAGTCGCTGTCATGTCGTTTAAACAAATAAAAGACATTGCATTGGAGAGAAAAGTGGAGGAGATTGCATCATAACACCGACAAGAGCTAGGCTCTTTAATTTACAATAATCGTATAGAAGTAGCTTATAACTTTAAATTGGATTTGACTACTTGTACAAACACTTCTTATACATACATATTCATTAGTTCAGTCATTGCAGTCCTACAAACATAAATTAATGTCTTCACGAACTGTCTGAAACACACAACACACTTTCACATATGCAATGCATAGTTACAGTAACTGCAATATTTACAGACTATCTACTATGAACTTTCTTTATTTGTTTATGAACGCTTATAGATAGTATAATTTTGTGGAGTGGTTATTAGGCACATTTATTTAATTTATAGAATTAGCACAAATAAAAATAATAATATCTTTGTAAAACTTTTGTGAGCAATCGATTCTTTAGCACTTAAATTGTTTCTATGTGTACTTTAACTAAGTAAAATGTGCTTGATATAAATTTAAACAATTAACCATAAAATTGTTAATTATCTTTATTATCTTTAAGAAGCCGTGCTGCAGAGCGAGAGTCTCTAGCAAAGGTATTATATTATTTAAAAGAGGGCGCCATATCGTTGGAATGTATTACATTTTAGAAAATAAATATACAATTTTGTTTCTTAATGACTGTCGCTTATAGAGAGATCAGTTCAGTTCAGTTCAGTTCAGTTCATTTATTTATAATGGAATAATTACATTACAGGTCAAACAAAATATTAGCATAATTAATTAATAATTACACATCATCTTAAATTACTTATATAACAAATATATAAAGTAAAGATAATTGAACATACATTTGTAAGTACCTAGGTACCGACTAAGTTTGTTACTCTCAGGCTTGTGAGCTCATTGAAGGTGTAGAATGTCTGCTCGACAAGCCAGCGCCTAAGTTTGGATTTGAACGTGTTGAGACTAGGAGCCTCCTTGATCATTTTAGGCAATCGGTTGTATACCGTTGGTCCCATGACATGTGTTACCTTCCCAGACTTTGCCATGGTGCGCGATACCGCGGCTAGTAGACCAGCGTGGCGCGTGTTGCCTCCGCGTTCATCTCCAAGGTTGCTGAAATCCTTCAGGTTTGTCCTCACATAGACGGCTACCTGAAAGATTACCAGGGATGGTAGTGTGAGTACGCCTAGTTCCTTGAAGAAAGGGCGGGCGGAGGTTTCACGTGGCACGCGCACCACCGCTCGAATGGCCCGCTTCTGTAAGCGGAAAGCTCGCTCCCACTCGGCGGCGCGGCCCCAGAGCTCTGCTCCGTACTGGAGCACAGATTGTACCGTCGCGAAATAGCAAGAGCGTACAACCTCCCTCGGTAGGAAACTAGATAGCCGCCACAGTGCAAAGCACGCTCCACCTAGTTTGCCACAGACGTTGTGAATATGACTTTCCCAGGTGAGCGCGCGGTCTATCTCGAAGCCTAGGAAAGTCGTACGCTCGACCTGCTCGATCTGCACTCCATCAGCCAGCACCACTAGTGGTCTCACGCGGCGGCCTGAAAGACGGAAGTGCATGAAGTGCGTCTTAGATAAATTCAGTGCTAGGCCGTTCGCGTAGAACCAGTTAGCGAGCTGGTCTGATGCTTCATTCAACCTTTCCTCGAGGCGGTCGACAGATGTTGCGGTTACCACCGCGGCGACATCATCAGCGTACATCGTTATCTCGGCGGAGGTTACGGCACTCGGAAGGTCGTTAAGGAGTAGCGAGAACAGGATGTTCGAGACCGATGACCCCTGCGCGACACCCATAGTTGTGGTCAGGGGGTCGGATCTCTCGGTACCTCCCGCTCCCACCACTACCTGACGTCGAGATTAGTAGGCTAAATAAAAATAAAACACAAATGCATATTTTTTACTTTTTATTTTGTGTGAAAGATTGCACGCGCTTCTCTCTTAACCCTTTCGCGTCCCAGCCACGCAACAATAATAGTTGCATAGGCCTAGAAGAAGACCCAACAAACTCACATAAGGACATCCAGCTTCTTCCTCGTGCTCCTACTAAATTCTCCTACTGAACATAAAAACCACGAAGTCTTCCCTTGTAGGCCTCCCGATCCCGCGAAGCAGGGGGGGGGGGGGTTCGTGGCGACTCTGTGACTGAAAGGGTGTGTGTATATGTATAATTGCACCCAGAGCCATATGATGACACAAAATTGTGACTCTTCACCTGTACTTGAATCAGAGTTTGCCTTTATGGAAATCTATTTTCGTTATTTCTCGATGCTTCTACTTAGCGTTTTACAATTTACTTTTGCAGTAGGAGAATTTAGTAGGAGCACGAGGAAGAAGCTGGACATTAATGACTCGCACAAAGTAGGTAACAGTCTTTTTGTAGGTATTCGTAACAGTTTTGAGTAAAGTTTTTATCCTTGAATTGATCTGTCAGCTAACAAATCTATCCTGAAATCTCTGTTCCTCTTCTGCAGTTTCTCGATCAATGATTTCAAACCAGAATATTTCAGTGGTATCACCATAGTAGGTCGGATCTCTACCTCTGGGTTAACATTAGGCATCTGCCTCCTCGAATCTTCGTTTGATATCTGACCTGTCTCATTACGCTGCGGGTCTAAGTAGATCTGATCCGACCCAGATATTTTAGGGGGATTTATAATCAGATCTTTTGACCTTCTGTAACGTCTAAGGAGCGACGCAGTTGTTGTTGTTCTTGGAGGAGTGGGGACTATGACTTTGCTACCCCTTTGCGATTCTGCAAAACAGTTATTGAATAAATAAGTTTTAATATTTATTGTTTTTAAACTAGCTCAATCAGTTCCCATGGGATAGAAATCATCTTGAAACGTTTCTATAGAAACAACGCGTGCGAAGCCGCGGGCATAGACTAGTAGACTAGTATTATAAATGCGAAAGTTTGGATGGATGGATGTTTGTTACATCTTCACGCCAAAACTACTGAACGGATCAGGCTAAAATTTTACACAGAGGTAATTTTAATCCTGCAACCAAACATAGGCTACTTTTTATCCCATAAATCAGTTCCAATGGGATAGAAATCACCTTTAAACGTTTTCATAGAAACAACTACTTCCATAGAAATAAACTAGTCCATACTAATATTACAAAGAGGATAGATTTGATTGTTTGATTGTTTGTATTGAATAGGCTCCGAAACTAACGGACCGATTTGAAAAATTATTTTACCATTAGAAGCCCACATTATTCCTGGTGAACATAGGCTACTTTTTACCACGGGAAAACGCTTCATTCCTCCGGGAAAACGGGTAATAGGACAACGGGTAGTAAGAATGCAGCTAGTCTATATCTTACACTTTACAAAAAAATCTTTCTTTTTTATAATACTAGTAAAGACTCATATTATAAAAAAGAAAGATTTTTTTGTTTGTTTGTATTGAATAGGCTCCGAAACTACCGGACCGATTTGAAAAATTCTTTCACCGTTAGGAAGCTTACTTTTCAGGAAATGACATAGGCTACGGGCAGGCGACGTAGGCATATTTTATCTCGGAATTCCCACGGGAACGGGAACTACGCGGGTGAAACCGCGAGGCGATCGTCAAGTAAATAATAAAGATAAAATTAGAACTTACTTGCTGCTTTAAGGGTAGCGTTCAGCCTGGTTTCCACAAAGCAGTAATTATACCCGAGGCCAATCCCAGCCCCTAACATGACTATTATTGTAAATATGATGCATGAGACAATTCCCAACGCCGCTAGACATGCCGCTAGCCTGCAGGATGAAGTTAAGAAATGATAAACTAATAATTACAAGAAATATGAGAAAAAAACAAAAAGCCTGAAAATATTACTTTGAAGCATCTAAAGGGGGTGATTATGATTAAGGACCCCGAGGGGATCAACCTGTAATATTTTTTTTTTAATTTCATATCTATATTTTTTTGCAAAACTATAAGTATTTTTTTAACCTATTCCTGTTCTTTTATACGCACTATAGCATTATTTAACATTACATATTATTTCACAAATTGCTTGTTTATTGACGTGACAACGTCTTATAATTCGATAGAGCCGGCTGCACGCACGAAAAAACATGACGTCATGCGGCGTTACCTCTGACGTCATGCGGCGTTACCTCGCTCTGAGGCGTTCCATGTAAGGCTTGAAGTGCAAGCGAGAGCGCTCGACATCCGTCTCTCTCCTACTTGAGTGAGCGATGCGTCTGCGTGGACAGCTGCTATACTATAGTACATTTACATGTTTTGATCGAGTATCAAATGCTACCATTCTATCAGTATTTTCTTAAGACGTTGTCACGTTCAACTATCGTCAGTAAACCGACTTTACAGACAACCAATTTTTTTTGTATTACAAATTGACCGACCATTATTCTGATCTACCTACGTATTTTTTGCCCCTTTCATGATCGCACACTGTAGGGGCGGGATAAACAAAATTACGTACTTTTCCATTGTATATGCTATTTCCCCCAAGCATGACCCAAGGGGATTACAACAACCTCCTCCGCACATTTTGAAAATTGGTTAAATATGTAAAAATAAAATAAAAAGAGTATAAAAGTAAAATATAAATAAAAAAGTGTAAAAATATAAAAATATACAAAAATGTCGTTAGATCATGTTATAGTTGATCTTTTTTGACGTTTGACTTCCTTTACCACAGACCTTCGATCAGGGAGTCTAAGACAGATTATATTAATTATAGATTAAAGACAAGATTTTTTTCTCGATGCCACAGACCTTACAGCCACTTACCAGCTGTCACAGACCTAGTCGTGGGGACAAAGAGAATAGTGACCCTACGAGGCTTCGATCAGGGAAAGAGGGTGATTTCCTTCGTCCGAGCTACGAGGGAACAGGAGGGCGATTCTCGCAATATATCACTCGATCAATATGACCTTATCCAATGATGTTATATTTGACAATAACTGACAAAATATCGAGTGATTGATTTGTAGCAAACAAGCTTATTCTCAAAATCTGCTATTAGATATTTATCGAGGGATTTTCTTCGATAAGTGGCACGAGAAAACAGTTTTTAGCGGGAATCGATATATTTGTGGAAATTCACATGATATTTTCCCTCCAGAACCATCGGTCTATTGTCCCCATCGGTCTACTTTCACTATTAGCCTATTTTATTAAACCGTACACATGTTATGTTCATAAAAGATCTCTTAATTTTGTATAAAATAAAAAATACTTAATTTAGTCCTTATCTTAAGTCCTAGATTAAGATATATTGCCATACTCTACCTGACAGGGTACATTAATACTTATGCATGTAATATTTTTGTTTCGCAATAAAAATACTGAATACTGAATACACTTATTTTTCCTAATCTGTCTGTTTCCCAATACGTCTATTTTCTCCATCGGTCTACTTTCACTATTAGTCAATTTTATTATTTATCCCGTGATATTGTGGATCACGCGATAAAATGTCACGTGATACTCAAAATTGGCCTCCAGGGCCCGTACTCATAAAAACGAAATCGAAGTTTCCGATTCGTTTTCGTGCAAACGCTTATCCTATAATATGTCCCACCTTGTCTTGCCAAATTATCATGATTCTAGGTCAACGGGAAGTAGATACCCTGTCGATTTTGGTCCATGGCGATCAAAAATTATTTATTTTGAGAATAAACTACAAGTGCGTTCCACTTTGGAGAAGCTAGTACCTAAGTTCCCGAATTTTACATTCGATGTTACATTCTTAATAACTTTGTACCCAAATAGAAACAAACGATTCTTTTAAGTATATATTTAACATCACCTGGACGCTACAGCCACGGATGGCGTATGCGGTTTTGTACAGAAACTTCTACCATCAGATTCAGTTTTGTTCAACTTTGTCTTTCCAAGACAAAATATAATTTCAGGCGTTACTTTGCGGAAGTCTATTTCAAATGTTCGTCGATCGGGCGGAGGTCGATTTAATTTACTTTTATTGCAAATTATCGAGAGAGGATTCTTTCATATAGCATTATAGCATTCCGACTTTTCGTCGGATGCCCATGGGTCTTCTCAAGAACTCTGGATTGTACTTTTTCACCTTCTAGGAAGCTTCTAGGTCAACATCGAAGGTGAACGTCCTTCATACAAACTATCTGCAAGTATCGCGTGACAAGATTTTGACATCATCATTTACATTTCGTTGCTTATCCGGCTTCTGTTGTTTACCTAGTGGTATCTTTATCTCATAACGTCTAACTGTTTACATTCATTTGGATAGAAGACCAAACAGAAAGCTTTGCTTGTCACGGCTTAAGTTCTCTAAGTATCCCTTTTCCTTTAAAGACAGTGCTCAAGTATTCCCAGTTATCAACTCCAACGTAAAGTTACTACTCTTCTTCTGAAGTTTTTTGATCAGAATTATCAAATTAAAATGTCTCAACGGTACCACTATAGTTGGTTTGATTTCTATATCAGAGTCGGTGGATGGTGCCATTTGTTTGAGCCTCCAATCATTGTTTGAAATCTTAACTGTCTTTGAATTTTCTTTTTCTGGACGGTTGAAAACCTGATATGTGTCTAAATACAAAGGTTTTTCAAGAGGAATCGGAATCAGGTCTTTTGACCTTCTGCGCCTTCCAACAGCCTCTGTTGTTGTTGTTGTTGGCGGTGATGTGGATCTTGGTTTACGTGCCTCTGCAATACAATTTTGTTAATTAACCTTTTATATGTGTAAATAGGACAAGACAATATTATTTTTGAGCTTGCCAATATTTCGGCACAGTTTCATGCGCCATGATCGCGGAATAACTGACGGCACTGCGCGTGGTAGTAGTAGGTCACGTTCGTAGTAAAAGACAACTGAGGGTAGATCGTTATATCTGCCAATAACAAGTCACTCGCAGTGCTGTCAGTTATTCCGTGGTCATGGCGCATGAAACTGTGCCGAAATATTGGAAAGCTCAAAACTCAAATCATGGTAAATATCCCGTTGTAAATATTATTTTTATTTAGCATGAGTTCCATTGAATCGAAGTTAGTAAAAACAACAAAAACTGTTTGGGATTTGCGACAAATTACTTTTACACTAGTTGTATTACTAGTTTTATACTTCGATAAAAATATATAATAATAATGCTTGGACAATTCACACAGCATTATCTAGCTCCAAGCTAAGCAGAGCTTGTGTTATGGGTACTAGATAATGCTGTGTGAATTGTCCAGTATTATTTATTTATTTATGTGTGCCAAAAGAACACTTTTTCTTTTACAACATGCTTATCAAACAATATGTGCTATGCAATTTCTTTTCTAAAAGTTTGACCTCCTGTGCCATAAATAAGGTTCAATCTCGCTTATTGCATTGGAATTTCTTACAATAAGCGCTTAAAATGGCTACCACTAGTTCTTATGCACGCCCTGCATCTTGTAATAATAGAGCGCTTTATTTTGCGTGCATGCCTGGAATGGGCGTTTTTCGACTCACCGGCCCGGCACCGGCACGGCACCGGCATGGCCGTGCACAGGCACCGGTGCCGGGGCTTCGTTTTTCCACTGTGCCGGTGTCGATGCCGGCTTACGCTCGTACAGTGCTGACACGGACTTCAACACGACGACACGTAAAGTACAACGCGTAGATAGATATAACAATGGTATCGTCAAGCCGTCGACTATACTTGTTATATCTTTTACACCTACGACGCCGATACCGAAGCAGAGACGTCAAATTTTGGATTCATCCATTACTAGAAGTTAGATACCTAGAAGGAACATATTATACCCTATTTGAAAAGTTGAAATGGACACAAATGGTCACACTGCCCTCCGCTCCGCTCTCCTACCCGCCCCGCGCACTCACACACGCACATTGCTACAATTCATATACAGTACACATGCAGTTTTGCCGGGCCGGCACCGAGTGGGAAGCTTGCTACCCCGGCGACGGCGCCGGCACCGGCGGGACTCTACGCCGGGCCGGTGCCGGCGCCGGTAAGTGAAAAAGCGAGCCATAGATTTTCATACATTTTTGCTTCCCCGGCACCGGCACGGCACCGGCGCCGGCGTCGGTGCCGGTGCCGGGCCGGTGAGTCGAAAAACGCCCATTCGCTATTGGTTTGGGCCGCCCTTTATATTCGCTCACGCAGCTGCTCAATTGAGATGATGGATTCCTTGTTAACCATCTCCTTGAGGCAAGACAAAGACAAAACTAATGAATGGATCGAATTGAAATTTTGCACACATCAAAATCTGGACCTAGATAAACATATCCTACTTTTTATTCGAAGACAGAAGCTATTCCTATTTTAAACCAAGTAGCATTAATAGTAAAAATGTTGTCCCTGCACTAGACCTACGTGTATCCAACATTTCAGCCTGTCCCGTTCAGAACTTTTGACGTGAAGAAGTAACATCCATCCATACAAACTTTCGCATTTGTAATAGGCAGTGTGGCAGCATGCACACAGTCGTTCGACGAAGGCGTTTTGACAGTGCAATCGTGCGGGGGCCAAGGGACAGGTCGGGGGGAGGCCGCTCCCGAGTTACTAAGACGGTGATGTGTGCTACTCGGGAGCGTCCCTCCCCCGTCCCGTCCCTTGCCCCCCGCACGATTACTCTGTCAAATCAAAACCACGTCAAAACGCCTTCGTCGAACGACTGTATGCATATAGGTAGGCTGTGGTGCTAGTGTGTTTGAATTCTTACTTGCTGCTTTAAGAGTTTCGTTTAGTCTGGTTTCCACGTAGCAATAATTGTATCCAATTCCAACCCCGGCGCCTAGCATCCACAACAAAGTGAATATAATGGTGGACACAACAGCAGTCGCTGCTATGCAGGCAAATAACCTGCAGAAGGGATAAGGTCGATATGCTTTTTTGTTATTTGACAACCTCTGTGGTGCAGCGGGCGAAGGTCCGCCTGCGACCCAGGAGGTTGTGGGTTCGATTCCGCCTTGGATCAAATATTTATACGATCTGCAGATATTTGTTCTGGGTATTCTTGGTGCTTTCTGTGTATTTAAAAATATATATCTATGATCTATGTAATAGGTACCAGATGACTTAAATGTGTTATGATGAAAAAAGCACTGTTAAAAATGTTCTATCATAATGTCAGGTTTTTGACATAGGTGCCTATTCACATAAATGAAGAAACAATATAGTTATTTTCATCTGTGATTCTCCGATACCTGATGCTTTAGGACATTATTTTGCGAGACATTCTAGAAATGTTTGTTTGTTTTAGTATCCAAATATACAGGGTGTTTGGTGGAACGATGTAGGCATTGAAGGAGCTGATCAAGGGTACCCATGTGATCATTTTAAGCCATTATTGCTATTATGAAAAGTGTTATGATTTTTGAGTTATGACCAAAAGTTTTGTTTATTTTTGATTAAAATTTCTTGTTCAATGATTGGTATAGCTTATTGTGATGAAAGATTGTATTGTTGAGACTAATTAGAAGCCATAAGAAACATTTTGAGTTGGTTTAGTCCTGTGTAAGAGAAAAACATTATCATCATCAGCCTATATTAGTCCACTGCTGGACATATGCCTCCCCTAATGAGCGCCATTGCGCCCTGTCTTCAGCTTGCCGCATCCAGCATCTGCCGCAGTCTTTCGCAGATCGTCATCCCACAAAAGAAAAACAGTGAGTGTTAATAATGAACACATGAACAAAGTGTCTTCGCCATAAGTAGAGACATTGAGAAAAGTGTTAGTGGACACATTCTTATAACCAAGTATTTTAGCAGTTTAGGTCAAATTTAAATAATTTAATTAGTCTGAGACTAGATAATAATACTAGATGTATTTATTTAGGAATAGATAATAACATAAAAAAATGAGAAAAGTGATTAATGCGCTATCTGGTATTTTACTATCATCTAAACTAAACGAAAAAAAATCCCGTATTAAAAAAACAACTTGATACTAACTTGAAAACCGTGCCACTTTTCACAATAGCATATCTGGTTTAAAATGATCACATGGGTACCCTTGGTCTGTTCCTTCAATCCCTACATCGTTCCACCAAACACCCTGTATAAGTTTTATTGAGCGCGGCGATTTTGAAATAAGTGAAATGTTAGGGCTTGTAAAGCCCGGAAAGTGATTTGAAGTTTTTTGTATGGCCCTATAAATCTTCAAACCACTTTCCAGTTTCCACGCGGGCGGAGCCGGGTATAATACCATAATATCGCGCGTGGCGCTACCCCGCGCGATATTATGGTATTATAATAGAAAAGCTGAAATTAAAATGTCATGTAAATAGTGAATCTTACTTCTCTAGTGTATAAGCCGTTTCACCCATACACATCCCAACAGAATTACAGCCTCCGTTGCACATGTTGTCGATATAGATAAAATAGTAAATGGGTAAAAAAAATATAAATTAAAATAAATAAATAAACATTAAAAATATACAATCGAAGTAAACCGTTAAACCATCAAAAATAAAGATATGTAGTAAAAATAAAATAAAATACTAAAAATATCAAAAAATATTTTTGTTTAACATGAGTGGCCGCTGAAACTCATTTATAAAATGACATGAGTTTTACCATGACTGTGCTATCAGTAAGTTCTAGGGTTCCGTATGTTCTAAGGTGGTAACGGGGCCCAATCCCAATTTAAAAATAATTCCGGTATCTGTTTGTCTGTCAGCGGGCTATATCTCTTAGATAGGCAGACAGTTGAAACATTGACAGTATATGTATATGTCGAAAAGCGAACACTACATAAACCATCCTTCGTGGATATAAAGGCCATTAATGATGATGTAAATGTGAACAACAAATAATAAAAATTCAATAAATGGAGTTAACAAGTCATTAATTGAAAGCTATAAACATACCTACAGGTTAAACAAATAGATACTTGACTGCTAGGGACAAAATGAAGCCGACAGTTTTTCATGTTTTGTTCTTCTGAATGAATTTAAAATACAAATTGGCCACTTTCTCAGCTTATGCAAGCACAACACGATTTTGTTATGGAAGTGGTGGTGGTGCTTAGACGCCAAATTGAATTAATTTTTTTTAGGGGGGGGGGGGGGGCTCCGCTGTAAACTGCCTACCCATTGTAAATTATGTCCTTACTGTTTTAAAATTTTGTCTAAAACTTGTCTGATATAGTATAAATCACAAAATATGACCAATATCAGATCTATGTACACGATAATATATTTGGTTTTACAATATTTGGAAAATAGAAAAATTGCGTGGGGTTTTAACCCTCACAATTAACAGGGAACACCAAATAAAAAAACATTAAACTACTACTTCAGTTATATATTTTTCCTCTAAGCTACAGGTACTAATTTTCGTAATAATTATTACATTCAACAAAATAATAATAAAACCCCAGCGGAAAAATTGGAGCAAAGGGCATTGGGTAAAAGTGGCGTTGTTTTTGATGGTCCGCGGCCAGTTAAAAAACTATTGCCATTAATTAGTACTTTCAAAAATGAGCAACTTTCATTACTACAGCCACTATCTAAAATATATCGGAAGCGAGATATGGAATGGCAAAAAATCATAAAATGATCGTCTAAATAAACAAATAACAAGACTTCCCTACAGTGCAGTGTTTAGTAACCATTGCATTTCATAGAAGTAGTAGAATGAAATTAAACATAACGAGCTCGATTGTAAACCGGCCCGGAGCTCGGTTTAGTTATGCTAACCAATCACAGCGCTCTATTCGTTTACCTGCGTGACGCTATCGCTCAACTAGCATTATATAGGAGCGGGTTCGTATTGCGGTGAGCGAAGCGAACCGCAATGCTACTATTGGGGAACTGCACGGCGAGCGAAGCGAGCCATGCTGTGAACCCCGCGCCCCCCCCCCCCCCCCGGAACCCCCTTCCCCTTCCAAAAATCTGATATGGGTATCGTTTTCGACTAACATGGGGGTGAGGATTACGAATTTGATGACGGCGGGCGGCGAAACACGTCACACCGCAACTCGCTTCGCTCGCCTTGCTGTGTGACATCACACCTACTTATATGGGTATCGTTTTCGACTAACTCGACTGTGTAGATTACGAAAAAGATGTCCATTTCAAAGTAGCTATATGACCTTAAACACCTAAATAGTATATAGTAGTATTAGAAATAAAATATTATTGATGGGATACATGTTTTTTATTCATAACTTACTCGTTCCATACGTAAAATAATAGTATTTTTGAAATTAAAGTGCATTTTATCACTAACTTAGATGATATTGTTCTCAACTTCAAAGTCGAATATTTCGGCTCCGATATAAGTTACGGCGTATTTTGTTTTTTATAATGAATATACAGGTGTAGTACTTAAATTCAACACAAATTCCATCAGTGGCCGCATAAAAAAAAAACAACGCCACGACTCCATACAAACTTACCCAATGCCCTTTAATATTCTTCCAAAAGTTAAAATATTATTCAAAAATTTAAAATTTTTCAAAAAAAAAAAAAAATGGTATGTATATATAATTGTAATGTGTTGTGTTATGCATAGTCCAAATAAATGTATTTTCTTTCCTTCTTTCTTTCTTTCAAAAAAAAGAATTTCAACCTAATTGGTTATTATACTGCTATGTTATTAGGTATATTTCGTAATTCGTTTCACTACTTTAAATAGATTTGTTTTATAGAAATATTTAAAGCGGTTAGGACCGTATTGGGCAATTTACCGCGGAGAGGCCTTAAATACCACAACAAGGTAGACCACAACAAGAGACAAACTAGTGTAGTAAAAAACTTTAAAAGCACTGTGATATAGACATATCAGCTCTCAGCTGCTCGTCTATAATCAAATAATAATAAATATTTTTCTTTTTCATTACTTCAAAAATAATAGTGTTGTGCTTGCATAAAGTGAGAGGGCGGCCAATTTGAGCAAAATAATTAATTTAAATTCATTCAGAAGAAAACACAAACCTTTCTTCTTGCCAAATTGTATGATTGATGGATGATCAGTTCAACGGGAAGAACCCTACAGGTTTTGGTCCATGACGAGAATCAAAAGTTTTTTTTTGTGAATAAACTACAAATTTACTGTTTTGTATTTATTCCGTTACTTGTGCTATAAGACCTTGCTTCTTGCAAAACTTCATAATTCTAGATCTTCGGGAAGTACCCTATAGGTTTCGCGTCCATGTGATTCCCTTGGAAATTTCAAAATGTTCGGACATAAACGGCTGTAACTTTTGATTGCGTTGACTTAGAAGTTTTATTTATATCACGACTCCAAGAACTTACGGTACTTGAGTATTTGATGTTAATTTCAACTCGATACGGACGCGTTCCTGAGAAAAGGATGTTGACAGACGGACAGACAGACAGACAGACAGACAGACAGACAACAAAAAGATCCTATAAACGTTCCTTTTTTTCCTTTTGAGCTACGGAACTCTATTAAGTCCTCAAGAGACGTGACTTAGGTTTTTTCACTAAATTTAATATTTAGTGGTAAATCTTGTACCATGGCACGGAATCCTTAATGTGCAAGTCGACTCGCACTTAGTCGGTTATATTTCTCCATGGGTGTTATTCTACATAGAAACTGGTTTGACCAAAGAGGATCTCACCAAAATCACGACGTTTCAAGAAGTATGACAATCTTTACACAAAGACAATATGTAAGTCTATTAATAAAGTTTTAATATTCTCGGTCTACGGTTCTAATATGACGTAGTATGCTACCTCCTTAACTCTATGCCTCTCTACTCTACAGGTAAGATTGAAGGACCCTGAAAAGAGTGATTTACTCTGCCCAAGGTCAAACCACTTTGGTTGATTCTAGAATCCAAGATTTTTTATGCCAACAAAGGTATCTAAGAATTAAAATTTCAATATACTGGAAATAACAGAAAACAACAGGTCAAATAAAAGGTATTTATTAGAAAACAAAAACATAAACAACTGATAATTGCACAAAAGCTGCGAAATATGTTAAAATTCAAGTTCAGGTTAACAAAATTTAATTTTCGTTCACGAACTTATTTAGTGTGTTATGAATAAAAATACGCAGTTAGGTATATTTTTTTTAAATCATGCGTCCATTTTATTTTATAAAGAAAAATTTAATTCACTTTTCCGAAAATTTTAAAGAAAATATTTCTCCAGAAATATGTGAATAATGTGGTTTATAAAGAAAACGTCTACGATTTTCTAGAATATTTGGCTTCTAGTTGGTCCCTTTTGATCGTCCAGCAGTAGTCAGGCAACATTCTTTGACTCCATCTACCCTGGTAACACGTCCTGATCTTTCTTTATGCTCATCACTTACGGCCCCTAAATTTTCTGGGAAAAAATTCAGATGTAAGTCTAGAAAATTAATTTTAAGCCACATTGCATCCCAAAGATTCTTAAGTCATAGTCCGGTCAATTTAGACATCCGAGGTTACAGAAATTCGCAGCCAGCTGAAAATTGGTGGGATTGTTCAAAACACATGCCCAGCGTGGGGATTATGGGGATTACCCTCATGAGATAAAAACCAACAAGGCGCTTATCATGACTCCTCAATAACGATGATAAATAGATTGCTACAAATATCGAAAATAAACTTGACCTCATCACAAGAAAACTGACTGAGGGTGGTTGAAACAAAATAAGTGCGTTTTCGTAATGAGGGTGCGTAGTCAAAATACGATCACACATTCGTGTTCGTGTGACTATTGTTGATCAGTAATAGACGACCGATTTAGGAGAACAGGATTTTCCTTTGTGTACGACAGACGAATGATGCGATTGCTTTCAAAGCCCAAAACGAAACTGTTTCAAACTACTGCAATTTGCTCCGAAAATATTGGTACCACCACAGATATTATAATACTATACTAGTACTTACACCAATATTTTGATGATTTTGTTATCCCTTTGTTTACAAAAAATTTTTTGGATTTTAGAACCAACTGTAGATAGCATTATTATAAGGTAAGTTTTTAGTAAATCTGTGGTGTTATTGCTATCCTGTGATTTTTTTATTTATGAATCACAATCTACGTTCCATTTTTCTCTTTGCTACGTTCTCAATACAAAATCGGCTAAAATCGGTTTTTTGTGAATTTTTCCTGAAGATATTTTCTTTTTGTTTTTGTGCTAATAATATCAAGATGAACTATACGTTTTTGAAAACAGAAGATTTACCAGAAAGTTTGAGAGAGTAAGGATTTTCATGCAGAATTTTTCACCTTGAGGTCTTTGTAACTGAGATTCTCATTCCGGTGATTTTTGTTTGCACTAAGCTGCTAACCGTTTACACTTCACATATCCTACTGACAAATTCATTTCTAGTAAAGTTTTATTCCACAAATGTTTAGTTTATGTAATGTGTCGTGTCAAATAAACTATTTCATTTCATTCTCATTAACTACTCGCTTTGCTTTGGGCTGATCTCATTGAATTCATTTTCTCAATATGTGTGAGCTTAGAGTATTTTGAAATAAAGCTAAGCATCTGCTGGCAGTCTTTAGAAGATCGTAATCCTTACCCCATGTAGGTTGTTGTAACGTTTCAGGGTAGTTAGGGTTACCGAGTTGAGATCTTCACTCAAGAAATACCGACAACCGTAGGGGTAACCAAGAAAGCACTTAAAATATAGTTTGATTAAAAAGAGCGGCAGAACGTCCTCGAGGTAGACCATCTGACAGATGGTCTGGATGGTCTGGATGGTACGGATGACATCGTTGGGGAAGCCAGAAGAGTGTGGCTCATCCACACTCTTCTGGCACAGGGCCGAGTGATCTGGCGCTTAAAAGAGGAGGCCTATACCCAGCAGTTTTTTTTATAGTCTATAGACCTTCGTTTGACCGCAATCTCACCTGATGGAAAGTGAAGATGTGGCTGAAGGTTTATCACGAAGGTCTATTTTGTGTGCCATTGTACCTTGATGGGCACTTCATATTTTCAGTCATTGTACAAATCAGTCTTTTGGAATTTCTGACATTATGGGAAAAGTACATTTTAAGAATTGTTCTTTCTGGAATATGTACATTTCAACATTCAGTCATACTAGACCGGACCCTAGAAGACAGCTATGCACTTATCTGGAAGAGAGTGGGTGACTACAGGCTGATGATGATGATAATGCAATATAGAGTAGAGAAGTCCGGATAGATGCACCAGGACTAATACGAGCTCCAGCTTTAAAAAACAACAAAAATTACTTCTGCGTTGTTTCAGCAAACCGAAATGGATGTCATGCCTCATCCTCGCTGCGGGGCTTCTTTTCCTCACCCTGTCTGCAGTATCAGTAGGTGCAATATTTGGATACACCTACTGTTATATTGAACATCGTGGCATGAAGTATGGTAGGTTAAGTTTGATTCACATCACACTTCACATCTCATAACACTTTATTATAATTGCGATAGTTTAGATGGATGGATGCTTGTTACTTCTCTACGCCAAAACTACTGGATGAATCGAGAATCGTCGAGAATAATAGGCATAATTTTTTTGCCATAAATCAGTTCCCATAGGATAGAAATAACCTTTAAACGTTTCTATAGAAATAACGCGTGCGAAGCTGTGGCAGAAACTAGACGATAAATAAAAATAAATACATATGACGATGGGTAATATTAACAGAGTTTTCCGCGAGAGATACTTTGAGATACTTTTTACCGGTGTTACGACGCGTAAAGGCGGGTCCAGATATGTATCACTTACCCGATCTGATCACCGTATCCGTATCGCCGACGCGTATCATGATCGCATATGTGGACGGGTGATGCTACGCTTATCATGATACGCGATCTCGATACGCCGTTATGATACGGCCCGTCTCATGTCGTGTCGGTTTTTGTCCGATCATCAAAGGTGATACAGATACGGGCGTCATACAGAACGGAAGATACGAATACGGAGCAAATCGAGGCGTCCACAACTTAATACGGGGCTTGATACGTGGCTTGATACGTGATACGCTGATACGGATACGGTGACAGGATCGGGCAAGTGATACATATCTGGACCCGCCTTAATGTACCAATCAAAAATCCGTCTCGTTGCTCGTTACGAGTGCCTTCTTTCCCCGTACTGAATGCATGATCGCTTCCTATGTGACACGTGAAGCCTAGGTCTCATCACTACGCTGCGTTATGTGGTGCTGGACACATAATCGTACGAAAAACATCCAGAGTGATCTTTTGTTCCATTAAAGTCTGCGTTACGCCCGTAGCACACCTCCGCTGCGGAATACGAGTAACGGAACCGCTGGATGAATTCCGCTGCGATAAAGTGTAGTTTGAGTTGCGGAACTATAGCGGAGGTGTGGCTGATATCAGAGCAGATCGGCGGAACCGCGAAAAGAGATGGAATTGTAGTCGAATCTATGCGTTAGAACAGGCAGTGTCGCTAGTGTTCCGCTTCTCCTACATACGGACAGGACATGGCGAAATTACTGAAGTTCCGCTGTCAAGGTTTCGCAGCGAATATGTGTGCTACGGGCGTCAGGGTTAAGGGGTGGCAGCACGCATCGTGGTGGTCAAGAGTCGTTAAAGCAAACCTGCAACGGTTTCTGCTACTGGATACTTCAAAGCTAATTAATAAATCCTTCATGCAGATAACTACACACAGCCAAAGGGTCTACCGGACTCGCCGTACCTTGACACAGAAGGTGCTAGATACAACAGGACGCTCAGCGGAGCCCTGCTGTCCAGCACATTCATGTCGAAGCTCAAGATGATTGGCAGCTCTCTCCTCGACGATTCAGCCGGGCGCCGGCGACTTGACCTGAATGATACAGTGACCAGTTCAATTTGATTCGTTTATGAATTATTTAATTTTTAGAACAAGTTTGAATCGCCTGTAATAGCGGCCGAGCAATCATTGTACGCAGTTTGTGAAAGCCATAGGGGTTAGCCAGATAACTCTGCGTATTAGGAAAGATAAAAATTCTAAATAATGGTTTAATCTTAACACAATTTTATGTTTGCCATTGATTTAAATTAAATTGCTTTCCGTAAGTAAAATAAAGACTTTTCTTTAAGATTCCGTTCCAATTAATGGGATTGTGATTTTATTGTCTGTTGAATTTTCATTATTATTATCTTATCATGTTATTAATTATGTAGACATGGGGGTGGTCGTTACTAAAATGTTAGGCCACGAGGAAATTATACTCTTACGTTATGTGTAACCATAGGATATAAGTAAAATTCAGTAGATATGGTACGTTCACCCAGTGCTAACTCAACAAATGGCCTGTGTTGTGTTACAACTAAACGCAAAGACACTTCCTACTTCCAATCTTTTGCAATATACCTACCTAATGAACGACAAAGATGGAAAGACGTACCGACTGAAGTGCGATCGAGACAACAATACACGCGAAACACATACGCCGGCCGCGCCGGTCCGACTGTGACTGAGGTGGGTGGACACAATTTGAGCGTTCCACTTTCGAGAAGCTAGTGCCTAATCTTCCGAATTTTACTAACATCGATGTGTGTAACCTATTGAATACATAATAATAATATCATCTAGTACCTATACTCGTAACATATGCTCTACTTAGTTTGGCGCTTGATGATGTGTGGATTGTCCAGCATTGTAGGTGTTATAGGTCCTGGCTAAGTATTCTGTAAATAATAAGTAGGGGAGACCGAGGAGAGTTGTGACAGAGGAGAGTTGTGACAAGGACGATTTCTTGGAACTTATGACCGTTAGCGAGCTGGCAATGCTGCACAATTGTTTCTTTAGAGACGCGCTACTTGAAGCAGTACGTGCCTCAGGCACACGGCAAGCGGTTGCTTAAGTACGACGACTGCATGGATAAAAAACTGAAAAGTAAGTTTTTTATCAAAATTTTGATTGTAACTATATCGTGACATATTATATATTTACGTGGTTATGTTATTTTTTTGTAATTTGTGTGGCTTTCGAAGTTTCAAAGTGTGGCATTGTCTTGCTGTGTTTTCCTTTTGTTTTGAAATTACGAATTATTATTCTCACCGGGTCGCAATTTTTGGCACCTAGGAGAGTTGTGTTGTGACACGCTGTCACAACTCTCGGGTCACGCGCGGCTTCGACCAGACGCCCTGATATTTAAAAAAAAACCGAGGAACCTCGGTACCCCACGGACCTAGTAGTCTCGACTCCAAGGGGAGCAAATGTGTAGGCTCTGTTGAGATCTGCATAATTGCGCCTCTTGAGATCCTCGACCTCTTGAAATTTCCCTTCTTCCTATTCTTCAAATATCCTATTTTTCCTCACGGATGTCCTCGGAAAACAAACTAAACCTACATAGTTCGTAGGATGTATGAGAACAAGCTAAGCTCGCACAATTTGTCCAATCAGTCGAGCCGACATTTCGTTTGAGCAATTAATATTGATTTGGACGGCAACAAGAGCAATTTGATCTCCGTGTACGAGTTTCGAACTGGTTTCTCTTCTACGAACAGTCAGTTTAAATAGCGCGGTTCGCTTCGTTGAAATTTCCGAATTAAAAGTAATGTATGAATTTGATGAATCTTGAAAAATATGAAACCTGCAAGATATTCAGGCTCTCCGCTACCGAGTCATCGACACGGAATATGACACAGATTCGCGCGAAATTCAAATATTTTAGCGGTTTTAGAGTTTTGAGATCGGAGATCGGTTTTGAAACCCTTATGGTCTCGCTTTGTCTGTCCTTTTTTCCCTGTTTAATATCTCAGCAACTACCGCAGCTCTTATTTTGAAATTTCAAACAAGAATACATTTCGTGCGCCTGTACAGATTTGGAGAAAAGAAATGAAAAATGAAAATGAATTCCTAACAAATTGTGCAATTGCCGGAAAATTTAAAAGAGACCTACAAAGTCAAGTGGGGTATCAAATGAAAGGTATCGGTTTGGACGTCTCAAAATAGTTTTTTGTTATTTCTGTAGGTTTTTTCGACATTTGTAAAAAAATATCCATTCCCTCCTATATCCAAAGTCTGCAGAGCGATCCATTTGAAATGTATGAAGCGTTTGTAGATAGCGATCTTTATTTTACAGGAAAAATATAGAGAAGTCTGTAAAAAGAACACTTTTTGAAAAATAGTCAAAACAAGGGGTAAATTTTCAAAAGGGGAGGCTACCCCACCGAGTGGGGTATCAAATGAAAGGTATCATCTTGTACATTTCTAAACAGTTTTTAAAATTTATGTAAGTTACATACATTTTTAAATATCTTGAAAAAAGGCGAAAAATTTACTTTTACCCCCTATCACCGAAGCATGCAAAGAGATCCCTCGGAAATGTAGGCACCTAAAAATAGTAGGTAGAGATAAACCATTCTAAAAATGAACGCCGATTGTATGACCTTTAGTGGAGGGGGCGTGCATTTTCGCGTGCATTTTTGGAGTGGTTTATCCCACCTACTATTTTAAGGAACCTTTAGTACATATTTGTTGACAAACGTTCGAAACCCTCGGCGCGCGAGTTACACTCGCACCTAGCGGATTATTTTCTGCGTTCTGCAAGGAACTAAGCTACCAGAAAAGATCTATCCTAAGAACTGAATTTCATTCATCTAGCGCTCTACTTCCACTTTCATCTTCTGAATTCAAACTCACTGACGGCTTCTTTTTTTAACCGACTTCGAAAAAAGGAGGAAGGTCTATGTACCACTGTAGGTATGTTTGTTTCTTCGTCATGTATGCAGCGATTTGGATGATTCTTTTGCGGTTGTATAGAGGATGATTGATTTTTTTATCGAACCACCTCGAAATCGAGGTGGTTCGATAAAAAAAATTATCCCAAGGGATTAGTATTTATCCCGCGAAACTTTAAAAACGGTTTAATACTGAGGCATTCAAAGTCAGTTTTTTCAAAACAATCAAATTATGTTCATTACAATCTGGGTCTATTCAAGGCAAGATTCAATGCCTAAGTATTTTCAAGACCTTGATGCATCGCCAGCCAAATCATCATGGTCAGTGTCAGGCATGAAATGATATTGTGGTTAAACGATATAAAAACATCCTCAAATTCGTCGGTCGTGATGTAATGCATTTTAAGCGACCTCGAAAAAAAGATGAATTTCTATGTAAGGCTGTAGAGATAACCATTCTAAAAATGCACGCCCCCTCCATTAAACATCATACAATCGGCATGCATTTTTAGAATGGTTTATCTCTCGTACGTATGTTTTTTATGCATGTTCGTCGATTTTCCTCTTCGTCGGTCGTGATAAAATGCATTTTAAACGACGCCAAATAAACGAGGAGGTTTTATGTTAGGCTGTAGAGATAAACCATTCTAAAAATGCAAACCCCTCCACTAAACGTCATACAATCGGCGTGCATTTTTAGAATGGTTTATTTCCACGTACTTATGTTTCTTTTTTATTAGCTGGCTGAACTGGCAGTGGGCCGGCCATATCTTGCGAAGAACCGACAACCGCTGGGGTAAACGAGTTCTTGACTGGAGACCACGACTCGGCAAACGTAGTGTAGGACGCCCTCCGGCCAGGTGGGATGACGATCTGCGAAAGACTGCAGGCAGATGCTGGATGCGGCAAGCTGAAGACAGGGCGCTATGGCGCTCATTAGGGGAGGCCTATGTCCAGCAGTGGACTAATATAGGCTGATGATGATGATGATGATGATGATGATGATGTTTCTTTTTTGTCTATATTCGTCGATTTCTCGTTTAATAATGGACCGGTTTTGAAAATTGTTGTTGATTTTTAGACCAAAAAATTATTTAGCTTTATAGAAAATGATCCCGAGGTGTTCCCACAGAAAATTATTTCGAAGGATTAGTACTGGTTCCCGTTAAACTTAAAAACAGTGTAACATAAAGGGATTTATAGACATAGACATAGACAATGATTTATTTGCTACTTACGCAGTACAAAACAGACATAAAAAATATTCGGATTCGGAGTTGGAGTTCGGATGGATCAGTTGAGCTACCTGTAGACTGTTTGCAACAGTCAGCTCAATTGTTTGTTGTGTAAGCGTACTGGTAAGATTAATTTTTCTTTTTTATTCGGAGTTGGTTTTTAGTTTTTTCTAAACAATAAAATTATTACTTATAGTAAGTTTTTTAGGTACTTACCTACTATAAGTTATAATTTTCTACTAATTGTGGCCACTAGCACAATTAGTAAAACCTATTATCTGGTAGAACTAAATAGGTATTAGATACTCGTAGTTATATAGTAAAGTCAATCATTCTGGGCACACAATATGTATGGAGAGAGAGAGAGAAAGAGGAGGAAGTCATTGGTAACTGGTTAGGAATAATTTACTCGTTTACATAGTTCTTATTTTTTATTTAAATATTCGAGATACCGTGTTAAGCTTTTGTGATAAATAGAAGTTTCTTTGTTTTATTTTATACAATTTTTGACATTTTTCTATAGCTACCTATATAAATTCTTACTTTATAAATAAATAATGCTGGACAATCCACACAACATCATCTAGCCCCAAGCTAAGCAGAGCTTGTGTTATGTTATGGGTACTAGATGACTGTTATACATAATATAATACATTACATAGATAGATATTTTTTATTATACATAGAAACGACCAGAACACCTAGAACAAATATTTGTAGATCGTACAAACATTTGTCCCAAGGCGGGAATCGAACCCGCAACCCTCTGCGCCGCAGGCGGACCTTCGCCCACCGCGCCACATCGGTCGTCAATTTTTTTTTTCTTTTTTTTTCATTCCAAACAATTAAATTATTAGTAAGTCTTTATATACTTACTAATAATTTAATTGTTTGGAAACAACTTATAACCTATCCCGAATCCCTTTATTATACAATACTAATCCGCGGAAATAATTTTTTTCATCTCTTCATCATTCATCATCATTTTCTAGCTAAATGATTTTTTCATCTAACGAATTTTCAAAACCGGTCCATTATTGAATGAGAAATCGAACGGGACTTTCTACTAATTGCGACCAGTAGCACAATAAAATTAGTAAAACCTGGTATCTAGTAGAACTATACTAATATAATTCTACCAGATAATAGGTTTTACTAAAAAAAATTGCTAGTAGTACCGGCCACAATTAGTAAAAGTTTGTATGTTATATACCTTGTAGTAAGTAGGTGTATAGCTATTATTAAAACAAGCTCGTCTAGCAAGGCTAAAGTATCTGGTAGAACGATTCTAATTAGTTCTACCAGATAATAGGTATTAATAAAAAATGGTGCTACCGGCCAGAATTAGTAGAACTTTGTATGTTAGATACCTGTAGTAGGTTTGTAGTATAGTAGTAGGTAGCTATTAAGAAAACAAGCTCACCCAGCAAGGCTAAAGTTCAACAAAAACTCAATTGAGCGTAGAAACATTCCTTCCTTATTCAGGTAGGTTATTAGCTATGCCATTTTAAATGCCATTTTAATTGGATTTTTCCATTATTTTTATGCATGTGCAGAGCAATGTTATAAATTTTACGACTAAATATTTTCAAACTTGCGCGATCTGAACACATTATTGACGTGACAACTTATAATTCGATAGAGCCGGCTGCACGCACGAAAAAACATGACGTCATGTGGCGTTACCTCGCTCTGAGGCGTTCCATGTAAGGCTTGAAGTGCAAGCGAGAGCGCTCGACATCCGTCTCTCTCCTACTTGAGTGAGCGATGCGTCTGCGTTGCCACGTTCAACTATCGTCAGTAAACCGACTTTACAGACAACCAATTTTTTTTATTAGTATTGTTTCAGGGGTATTTATCGTGTTTATTTACCAATTTTTTCCAACTTTTCAAATATTCGTCGAAAAATAGGTAAATAAACTCGATAAATACCCGTAATACTAATAATTTTACGATTATAGCAACACATAGGTACCTAACCAACCTAATAATTCACTACCTAAACCTAACCACAGATTAGATGACCTAACCAACCATGCAGAAAGGTTAGGATTTTGGATAGTCGTTGCAGTCTACTCTCTTGCAGTCTGTGCTGTTATCCCTAACCAGAATCCCCCAGCATTATCCCCTGGGGGGGTCTGGTGGCCTCACTCTGGGTTACCCTATCTGCATATCAGTCATCTAGTACCCATTAGATAGGTAGGTAGATCCTAGATTATTACATTAATGCACCATCAATACATTAAAAAAATTAAACAAGAACTTATATCATTAATGACATAAGTTTTGATTTGCTTGGGGCTAGATGATGCGGTGTGGATTGTCCAGCATTATTTATTTATAGGTTTAAAACATTCATGTTCAGTTATCTAGTGAATGTCAACGATGTAGGCTCCAGTTCCACTATACTGAATGCCCAGACTATCTAGTATAATGAAATCCTTGTTTACCAAAGAATTTAACATTTTTACTAAAGATTTTTATCAGAGAAGGAAGGATTAGGTGTAGATTTTATATACTCATTGGATTAGTTATGTGTGTAATGTGTAATATGCAAATTAGCACCAGATTTAATACACGATATCTGATAACACGCTGGAACAATAGATAATAAGGTCGCCGTTCCATCTCGATTCATACTTCATCTTAACATCAGAAGTAGTTTAGATAACCGGTTTCCAATCCCGCCGACGTTCCGTAAAGGATGAATCTATAAAAAAGTAACAGAGCCATGTTTATAATGACGCGATCCCTGAATGTTCCGATTCATCGCCTCATAGCTTGCGCAGGCGCAAGAACGCACGCACATCAACTCCTTTATTGTGCTTGACGAATCGAATAAGAAACGAAATAACCAAAATTTAATTCGGTAAATTCTATTTTAAAGTCGTCTTGAATAACCGTGTATAAAACAAGCTACAAAATTATATTAAATGTGTAAATTAGATGTCGTAATGGATGATGGTTTTCGGTTGGTGTTGAAAGTGAAAGTTGGGTGTTTGTAGTGAAATTTATTGTTGCCGCAAGGCTGTTGCTTGCATTTTGTGGCGAATCGGATTTCTTCGTGTAAACGCGATAAGGAAAAAGTAAGTGGAATTCGTTGTTATGCATAACTTAAGAATATTTTGTAATATTATTGGTTGTTGGAATATTATCATGTCAAGGTTTATGTAGGTAAATATTTTACAAATAGACAACGTCTAATTTAAGGTCAATTTAAATATTTTTGCACGGATTACTGAAGTAATTAGGTAGGTACCTACTGAATGTTTTCTTAGCTATTTCATAACAACTAAATGTTACTTGGAGACGAGGAGCCTGATATACCTGACCTATACGTTATATAGTATGCTTACTATTAATCATGCTCCAATCAATTTGGCTTTTTTGTGTCCAAAATAAATTTAAGGATGCTAGCCGACTGTTATATATATCGAATGTAATTGTTTGAGAATGTACATACCTAATTATGCACTAGCTACGAAATATCGTTAAAAGGTAGGTTCTCAGGTACCTACCTAAATTCATTTAAGGGGGTACCTACCCTCGAATTGCTTATTTTCAACTCAGTCGGACCTCCATATCTTCCAAACTACTGAATATTTAACTTTGAAATTTATATATGGTAAAGTTCAGGACTTATTCTATCGATCATTTGTTTCGAAAACACGATTCCGTAAAATTTTCTCGATAGAAAAAAATCGCAAAGTTACCTCTAATTTTTTACTAAAACCCTAATTTCTCAATAAACACAAATGATACGATCTTGAGATTAAGCATAGTAATTGAACTAAGTATAAAGAACATTTTATATGTTGCCTTTTTTTCAATTAACTATTCTAATGTTTGTGGGGAGCAAATAACTACTAAAAACTTGATTTTTGGGCTTACGCCGCTTTGCTCTGTCCCGCTCCTGTGAACGCGAAATCCTATGCCTATCCTCTTCACACAATAACGAGGTAGGGTACCGCCTTAATATATTTTTCGTATCCCAAACTTTTTGTGTTCATAGGTAGCTAACGAACATGGGTAATAAACACAAACAAACTTATTTATTTTTCTGAATGAGCATTTAAAAAACTAATTTAATTTTTGATGCTCGTTTAAGATTGGTCGCCACCTTGGTATTAGGTATAAGGAACTTCTGCGTAAGGAACAGTTTAACTGTTGTTATTAAGCACTTTTTGACCACAAGTTTTCCTCATGCTTATGTTACTTGGAGGTATTAGATGAATCCAATTAACCAATACAAAATAGCTGCAAGTATGATGTCCTCCTACCTAGCCGAATTTCGACCACGGCGGCCAGTCTCGTGGGACCGTAATCAGATGTGCAGCACATTATAGTGCACAAGTGTGTGTGCGCAAACACAGGTGCACTCTCTGTTCCCTCACTCTCATAGTCCGATGGGACGACAGACCGACACGACCGGGGAGTGGTCAAGCGCAGGACCAACTGCGTTAACATGCTTTCCGAGGCACGGGGGAGTAACACCGCCAACTTCCTGACTCCAGGCTGCTACTATGAATTTTTCTTGATTGAAAAACCCCAATAACAACTGGCCCAACCCGGGATTTGAACCCAGGACCTCATAATCAGCGGTTGAACAAGCTGACCGCTAGACCAACGAGGCAGTCAAGTATAGGTAGGAATCAATGATAGGTTGGACCAATGACCTGATGTTGATGGCGCAGGAAACTGCTGGGAGCGGGCAGAGCAGGACCGTCATTGTAGCGGTATTTAGGGGATGTCTATGTCCAGCGTTGGACTATATGCTGATGATGATGACTTGTAGTTCATATGAGTTCATGAAGCAGGAATGCTTGCCGATTTCATGCTTTAGATATATACAATCGCAATGTCCGGTGTTTATAAACACTGGATTGTCGTCTGTCCAAGCTGGTTTGTTTAAATCTTTTCAGTCGTGATTCCACAAAACAATGGCATATTTCCTGATATTGCCAATCATTCGGTAGGAAATTTACCTCGGGATATTTACCATGATTTGAGTTTTGAGCTTTCCAATATTTCGGCACAGTTTCATGCGCCATGATCACGGAATAATTGAGAGAGATCTTCGCACTGCGAGTGAGTTATAACAACTCACTCGCAGTGCCCTCGGATAATTAAACTGTTCCGAAATATTAGCTTAAAGCTCAAAACTCAAATCATGGTAAATATAATATCCCATTGTAAGCGACTTCAGAGGAAAATTACCTATCTGCAAAATACAACAAGGTAGTATATTTATTATGTTACTTAAGGGGGTACCTACCCTCAAATTGCTTATTTTCAACTCCGTCGGACCTCCATATCTTCCAAACTACTGAATATTTAACTTTAAAATTTATATATGGTAAAGTGCAGGACTTATTCTATCGATCATATGTTTCAAAAACACGATTCCATAAAATTTTCTCGATAGAAAAAAATCGCAAAGTTACCTCTAATTTTTTACTAAAACCCTAATTTCTCAATAAATCTATCGATCTTGAGATTAAGCATAGTAATTGAGCTAAGTATAAAGAACGTTTTATATGTTGCCTTTTTTTCAATTAACTATTCTAATGTTTGTGGGGAGCAAATAACTACTAAAAACTTGATTTTTGGGCTTACGCCGCTTTGCTCTGTCCCGCTCCTGTGAACGCGAAATCCTATGCCTATCCTCTTCACACAATAACGAGGTAGGGTACCGCCTTAAGAACTAAGTGCCCGAATTGGTGAGTGAAGAAGCAACGGCACTTGTAAGACCCTTCTCTCAAACCAAAGCCACCGATCTTTATTTATTACTAGACGATCGCCTCGCGGTTACACCCGCGTAGTTCCCGTTCCCGTGGGAATTCCGGGATAAAATATAGCCTATGTCAGTCCCTGAAAAGTAAGCTTCCTAACGATGAAAGAATTTTTCAAATCGGTCCAGTAGTTTCCGAGCCTATTCAATACAAACAAACAAAAAAACCAATCAAATCTTTCTTCTTTATAATATCAGTATTTATTATGAAAGCTGGCTCACTGCTCAGTGTAAGTGATCAAAATCGCACTGAAATTTTAATTAAAACGTTTCTTAGTTACTTTGTACGGGGTTTTATGTGTTAGTTTCATTTTATAGTTGTATGTTTTATTTATGTAATGACTATTTCATTACATAAAATATGTTTGAGTTTATAATTCGTAATAACAATAACTGAATATGTATAGTTAATGATTATATCGGGTATTTATCGCGTACCTTTTGTTTTATTTCCCCTACGTTTCTACCGCGTTACAGCCCCCGTCCCGTGAACGCCACTACTACAAAAGGATGGTTCGAGAGGCGATTGAGATCAAGAAACACCCGAATTTCAATCGTGAAGATGGTTTTCGTCTCTCTTCCTCGTGGAATCCTGTGATTAATATGTGTGTGCGTCGTGATCCGACTGTACTGCAATCGGACACGGTCAGTGTAGTGTGTCGTAATGTGAACTTGGACATTCCTGATTCTGAAGACGAATTGAGGGTAGTCGTGGATACTGCCGTCAATTCTCGCCGGTAACTCCGAGTACATCCAGTCGCCCCGTGACCACGATCGCTGTAACGCGGTAGAAACGTAGGGGAAATAAAACAAAAGGTACGCGATAAATACCCGATATAATCATTAACTATGTTAACAAATCGCGAAAGTTTAAAAAGCTGAATATGTATGTCACTAACTTCACTTTCCCTTAAATTAGTTTTTTCCGAAAATTTCGATATCAGTCTCTGAGCACACTCTTCTCATCAACATAGAAAGCTGAATTTTTCACCAGAGATCGAGGAGAATCTATACACTAAGTTTATTTTAGTTTTATTTTGTTTTGTTACATATAATGTATTAAATTTTTTTGTTGGATTAAGCACTATTGTTATTTAGAATTACGGGGGTGACATGCCATGTTCGGCAAAACCCTCATGCACCAAATAAATGATTTAAAAAAAATGATTACAGTAATACGTGTTACAAAACGAGGGAGTGGCCGGATGTCTACGCGATATGTATTTTTTTTCTGTGTAAAAATGGACCACCCTATTCTCTCTCAGCCATTGATTTATATGAATAAAGATCGATCTATATGCTCAGTCATAGATCTATCTTGATTGACATTTATGCCATAGAAAACTTAAAAACGTTACTCAAGCATAGATAGATGACTGACCAAGCTATCAAATACGAGCCTTAGAGTAAGAATTAGTAAGCTGAAGCACAGATTAGATAACGTTACTTCGGCTGAAGTGGCAATGATTGATTTATAGCTCGTAGAACTAATAACCGCTTGGGAGAGGAGGTTTGGACTAAAGGTTCTCGAGTGGCGACTGCGATGAAGCGCGAAACGTAGTGTTGAAAGAGCAGCCAGCGATGGACCGACGATGTTGTAGCGGTCTAAGTAGTTGATGGATAGGGGCGGCTCAGGAGGCGTATTTGAATTCTCCAAAATACGCAATCCTTTGTTTCGTTTTTAGGATTCCGTACCTCAAAAAGGAAAAAGGAACCCTTATAGGATCACTTTGATAGGGTTCCGTACCTCAAAAGGAAAAAAGGAACCCTTATAGGATCACTTTGTTGTTTGTCTGTTAACCTCCTTTTCTCAGGAACGCAAGTTTTATTTTTAATGCAAATTGGTACCTACTCTAATTCGATATATTAGAGTACACCAATTGGCTGAAACGAAACACGCAACGTTTTGGAGAATAAAAATAGACCCCCAGCACCGCTATTTGTGACGTCGTATGGCATAATATGTATGTCCAACCGTGGACGTGTGCCAGCTGATAATGATGAGCGATTCTTTCCACGACCATAACGTCCATCGTGGCGTTAATTTTGTTGACACGCCGCGTGTCAATCGCCCTTGTAGGTAGAACCTTAGATAATTGAAACCCGTTCACTGTCTAACCTCAGCGGTGGGACTAGGCTAGTGTGCTTCTTATAGTGCCGCTCCATTACTGAAGGTCGGCGATCAGATTTAGGCAACAATTCGTCACAGCAAAAAAGTTTTCTAATTGGTCACAATGCAAAAACATTAAAATTTGTTTCAATCAGTCATATGTTAATTTAGTTCTAATAAGTCACTTCTTAGTTTTGTAATTATTGGTCACATGGTGAACTTGTTTTTATTCGTCACCTCGTCAAACAGTTCTAATTGGTCACAAGGCCTGTTATCATCCTCTTGAATTTTTCCTTATCCAGGGCTAGCCTAAATAGTTCTTCTGCCTGCTTAATGCCAGTTCCTTGCCTTAAGTTGCGCATCCAGGAAGTCTTCGTCCGACCAATTGCTCTTTTACCCCGTATCTTCCCCATCATGATCACTTGCAGCAGTTGGTATCGATCATGACGTAAGACATGTCCGAGATAGGCAACTTTTCTCTTCTTGCCTTAAGTTGCGCATCCAGGAAGTCTTCCTTCGACCAATTGCTCTTTTACCCCGTATCTTCCCCATCATGATCACTTCCAGCAGTTGGTATCGATCATGACGTAAGACATGTCCGAGATAGGCAACTTTTCTCTTCTTGCCTTAAGTTGCGCATCCAGGAAGTCTTCCTTCGACCAATTGCTCTTTTACCCCGTATCTTCCCCATCATGATCACTTCCAGCAGTTGGTATCGATCATGACGTAAGACATGTCCGAGATAGGCAACTTTTCTGTGTTTGATGGTTCGTTGCTAGTGTGCTAAAAAATTATAATAAGTTCGTCAGTTACATAGATTATCAGAAGATATTGGACACGTATTTTTTCTTTTGTCAATTTTACAAAAATGTTGAAGCCAGTCAAACTTCCACGTAACATACCTTGCGACACTTTTTAGCAAGGTGTGACGTTATTTGACGCTCTGTATTTTTTGTAATTTTTTTTGATTGACAAAATAAAAATATGTTTCCAATGTCTGCTGATAGTTTAACTGACAGACTAAATAGAACAATATACATATTTTACCCAGGACTCTACCCCATTGTGAGTAATATAACAATTCATTTTGACTGGACGTCAAAATTTCCGTTGTCGTTCGGCTCCATCCCGCCAGAAAGTTATATCATTATGTATTTTTTTTGTACCATTTTGGAAACCGAAATCGTTTACACCCAGTCTCCCCGGATGGCTCATTTTATGCAAATTGGAGATTTTAGAGTAATCGCACAGCAAATTAACATGTGCAATAAG
This sequence comes from Eupithecia subfuscata, assembly GCA_963564075.1. Lineage (NCBI taxonomy): Eukaryota > Metazoa > Arthropoda > Insecta > Lepidoptera > Geometridae > Eupithecia > Eupithecia subfuscata. Next base: position 5,174,175 of record OY751108.1, read on the forward strand.
GGTATTAAGTTCTTCTCATCACAGACCTATCTCAATGCAAAATACATATATTTATTACCTACATTATATAAACTTGCATATTTGCAACTTCACTTCATTCATCTACGGTGAGTCAGTCACAGGAAATAATTTTCCTATTAATGTAGGTACTTCTTAGGTAAATTTGTATTTCCAAAGTTTGATAATTTCAAGGTAATTGCAAATACTTATAAATAAGGAAATTCCCTGAAAAAGGATTAACTTTTTGTGGTTCTTCTCAGCTATTGTTTGTAGTGCCTACAAAAAGTTATACTAAGTGTGTTTAGTGGGTGTTCTGAAGATTTAAAATTTTAATATTTGCTTGAATATGAATATTTTGTCTGCCTGTCTGAACGGAATACAGTCAAAAACAACACAATGAAGAAAATTAATAATATTTTCACCAATTGACGAATAAATCATGAGGAAGGTTTAGGTAATGTATGTACCTAATTCATTTTGTGTAAATTGACTGAAATAATGACGATTGTTGTGATGTCGAAAAAATCATGCTGCCTTTTACGGGGCCGGGTTGCTTGCTAAATTTTTGGCTCTTTAGTTCTTATTACTGCTTTTATTTTCCTTCACGATTTCAAGTAAAACGTTACTTTCTGTTTGTCTTCACAAGTTCTCGAGTCGCGCATGTAGGTACAGATGCAGGAAACAATCAATTTGTGTTAAGCCAACGGTCACTAACAGAGCATCGGAAGTTGGTCTTACTGTGACCGCATTTTACTTGAAATTATCTAAGGGCAAGAAAGAAAGAAAGGAAATAAATGAGCTATCTAAATTACGCGGCTGTATTATTAATTACTTAATTTGTGTAAGTATTTTAATTAAAAATATTTATTTTAGGACATCATTTTTTAAAGTATGAAGAAACCTAGGAAAATTTAAACAAAAACTGATTTCAAATGTAGGTATAAACTGTTACCTTTCATTTAAAGAACCACTTGACCGTTTAGGTCACTTTTAAAATACAGACATCACAAGTTGTGCTTACTGAAATTTGATTTTGTTTTTTTTTTCCATTTAATCTAAACAGGGGCCCGAATTTTATTTTCATTTTAAAGGCAGTTGCTGAGATATTTAACAGGCAAAAGGACCGACAGAGACCTTAAAGGTTTCGTTACCGAACACGAAACTCTAAAAAAGTTCTTTCCTATGGCGGATTATAACTTATAACACCTATTTGCGTCAAATACGTTAGCCTTGACATGGCCTTGACCATGGAGCAAATACACCTATTTTAGCCGTTTGGGATGGAAACCCTAGGTCCTTCGGTCCTGGGGCACACGCAATAGGTATATAAAGATCTTACAAAACTTCTTAAAGAGTCCACGGAATGCTGGCTTCTATTTCGGCCAATAAATTAGCATTTCCATTCACAGCGTGACAATGCTGCCAGCATTCTGGGCACTCTTGCCTTCTGGTAACCGCTTAGAAACTTTATTTGGAAAATTGATCTGAGTGTAAATAGTAGCTGTAATGGTTTTATTCTGTTATTGTAATTTTCTTTGTTAATAAATTGTGATTGTAAGATTTATTATAGTGCGTAAGCTCTCACGTTCAGGGTAATTTCTAAGAAATCAAATGATATCCTGAAAATGTCTCGTGGTGTAGTTGGTTAGCACATTCCCGTACTGAGGGAAGGATGCGGGTTCAAGTCCCGTCGAAGTAGATTTTTTTGGGGGGGGGATATTATTTGATTGCCTAAGCAATTCTAATAGTGATGTAATAGCCTTCATTAATAATAATAATAATAATAATGCTGGACCATCCACACAACATCATCTAGCCCCAAGATAAGCAGAGCTTGTGTTATGGGTACTAGATGACTGATATATATAATATGATACATTACATAGATAGATATTTTTTATTATACATAGAAACGACCAGATCACCCGGAACAAATACTTGTAAATCGTACAAACATTTGTCCCAAGGCGGGAATCGAACCCGCAACCTACCGCGCCGCAGGCGGACCTTCGCCCGCCGCGCCACCGAGGTCGTCAATTCATTCACAAAGAAAATTATAGTAGTATTTAAAATTGAAACAATTGAGCTAACTGCAGACTGTTGCAAACAGTCTACAGGTAGCTCAACTGATCCATATCAATACCAGTCGGAAGCGTCCCCAAGACGCTGGCTGCATCGCCACGCTGTATGGCAATGCTGATGCGCTGCGCCCGATACTCACCAGCTCTCGGGTCACGCGTCGCTTCGACCAGACGCTCAGATAATTTTTTAGAAACCCAAAGAGCCTCGGTACCCCACGGACCTATGGTCTCGACTTCAAGGAGAGCAAATGTGTAGGCTCTGTCGAGATCTGCATATTTGCGCCTCTTGAGATCTTCGGCCAAATCTGCCGCTGCACCCACCCTCCTGGATGTCCTCGGAAGATGGAAAGGCGCAAGTGTGTATGTAGCGTCCCACACAATGGGCCTCCCCAACTTCCATGGGACTAGTTTCATACCGTCATACCTCTTACCATCGTCACGCAACAGATCATTCGGTTCGAGAAAATGGTGATTGTTTTTGAGTCATGAATTAATTTAATTTTTAACTTTTTCAGTGACCATTCGGAGCATGACAGTGACTGAGGCACGGGACGTCACTAAGCGGCACTGTTGCACAAAGTAAGAAAACACTACTACTACTAAACTAGTAATTACGTAATATAGTACGTACTTACGTTACGTATTTGACGACCTCTGTGGCGCAGCGGGCGAAGGTCTGCCTGCGACGCAGGAGGTTGCGGGTTCGATTCCCGCCTCGGGACAAATGTTTGTACGATCTGCAGACATTTGTCCAGGGCGTTCTGGATGTTTTCTATGTATAATAAAAAATATCTATCTATGTAGTGTATTGTATTATGTATATCAGTTATCTAGTACCCATAACACAAGCTCTGCTTACCTTGGGGCTAGATAATGCTGTGTGAATTGTCCAGCATTATTATTATTATTATTATAGTAGCTGTGTGGCTAGAATTTGCACCACCCCAACTCTTGGCTTGGTCTAATAATCCCCTTAAAGATTCCCCTGCGAAGGGGATTATTAGACTTTTTGTCTACAAATCCCCTTACAATCGGATTTAGCTGAGGCAGGGGATTATTAGACAAAAAGTATAGAAATCCCCTTAACCGCAATTTATGTTGGTGGAAGGGGGTTATTAGACACGAATAAATAAATACTCTTAAACCTTTATTTTATTAAATGAAATAAAGTTAATTCGTATAGGCCGGGTGAATTAGCCATAACTAGCCTACAATTTATTTAATGTGACATCTGACCCACCGTAGCTCACTTGTGAAATGCCCACCCTGGATAGGTGATCCAAGGCCTGGCCGGGTCTGGGGGGTAAGAAACACCTAAGGCAGCTGCGCTATGAGTGCTACCAATCAAATAAAAACAACGAATTAAATAATCACAAAATCTTTATTTATTTTACGTAATTTAGTGGTAGGTATAACAACAAAAATCAACAAAATTTATACAAAAAAATTGTGTACTCTCTTACTGCTAGCTTTAAATAATACGAATGATGTAGGAAATAGAGAATTTCGTAAACATGCCAAATAATTCGTGGTTTTTATGATAATGAAAAAAAAACTGGTTATTGTTACAATAGTATTTAACAGTTATTATAAGCTGAGTAATCTAAATATCTCAAGTATTGAACAGTTATAAGCTAAGTACCTAATCAAAATATCACAGTAAATCAAGATTTTTACAGTAAATTTGATCAAAATATGGTGCACATTGGATCAGCAACACCGTACAAATAACCTGGTGGAAGCCTGGAATGGAAAAATCAAGAAACGAATAGCTAGAAAAAATCCCAGCTTAGTACGGCTACTCGCTGTTGTGTCGGAAGATGCATCTTTCTACAATATTCGCGCTAAAAAGTTTTATAATAACGGAGAAGGAATTTCAAACAGATTACAAAAGAGCATTGACTACGATTAATTCATACAGGAAGTCCAAATGGAACTCAATAATGGTGTCATAACGGTTGGGCACTTTTTAGAAAAACTTCGTTGATTTATTGTTAACCTTATGAAAATGTAACTTCGTAAAATGTAACTTGAAGAAGGAAAAATCTTAATTTTATATGATATTTTGATTATTAAGGTATAATTACTCAAAAACTTGATTATCGTGATTATTTTTCTGTGATATTTTGATTATTAAGGTATAATTACTCAAAAACTTGATCATCTGTGATATTTTGATTATTTACTTATTTATAACTTCATAATATGTTTTAATATTATAGTACTTATTTCTAGGCACATTATTGTAAAAATCTTGATTTTCTGTGATATTTTGATTACTTAGCTTAGAACTGTTCAATACTATTGTAACAATAACCAGATTTTTTACATTATTATAAAAACCACGATTTATTTGGCATGTTTACGAAATTCTCTATTTCCTACATCATTCGTATTATTTAAAGCTAGCAGTAAGAGAGTACACAATTTTTTTGTATAAATTTTGTTGATTTTTGTTGTTATACCTACCACTAAATTACGTAAAATAAATAAAGATTTTGTGATTATTTAATTCGTTGTTTTATTTGATTGGTAGCACTCATAGCGCAGCTGCCTTAGGTGTTTCTTACCCCCCAGACCCGGCCAGGCCTTGGATCACCTATCCAGGGTGGGCATTTCACAAGTAAGCCACGGTGGGTCAGATGTCACATTAAATAAATTGTAGGCTAGTTATGGCTAATTCACCCGACCTATACGAATTAACTTTATTTCATTTAATAAAATAAAGATTTAAGAGTATTTATTTATTCTTGTCTAATAACCCCCTTCCACCAACATAAATTGCGGTTAAGGGGATTTCTATACTTTTTGTCTAATAATCCCCTGCCTCAGCTAAATCCGATTGTAAGGGGATTTGTAGACAAAAAGTCTAATAATCCCCTTCGCAGGGGAATCTTTAAGGGGATTATTAGACCAAGCCCAACTCTTCCCGCGGTTGTCGTAAGAGGCGACTAAGGGATGTCCACCGGGGGCGGGCAGCGCCCCTGGAACAATTCTACCACCGAACTGCAATCCCCAACCCGCATGCCCAGCGTGGGGATTATGGGCACTACCCCCATGAGATAAAAGCTAACAAGGCGATTATCAGGGGGAGGTCTGCGTCCAGCAGTGGACCAATACAGGCCGTTTACGTTGAGGTTGAGGTATACTAGTAATTTAAAGCTAAGATCAGAGTAGCAGGCGAAGGTCTGGTTGTGGGTTCGAATCCCGCCTTAGGACAAATGTTTGTACGATCTGCAGATATTTGTTCTGGGTGTTTTCGAGTACTTCCCGCTCGGTAACACCCTGTCGTCAACACTGTTGACGAGTGGGAATAAAAAGTTTCGCTCGTTCACAGTGTTGACGAACGCAACTTTTTATTTCCCGATCGTATCCATCTAGTACAAGAGTCAGATGTGTAGATATTTTTCAAATTTTAACGAAACAGAAATCTATGTAGGTAGGTACTTATAATAAAAAGCTGTCTATGTTGTATTGTATTACGGAAATCAGTTGTCTACTAACCATAACTCAAGCTCTGCTTAGCTAAGGGATTAATGTTAATTTAAAAAAAACGTTACGAATCCTCATCGCAAGTTAGATAAAAGCTTGTAAAAAGAGAGTGTCCGTTGTGTACGTAACTTTAATAATCTTTGACTTGGCCTGAGTTACAACGGTTTATCTGTTCCAGTCGTTATCGAATTCGAAAGGTACCTATGTGTTTATTTCAAAGCATAAACTTTAATAAGGTAGTATTGTATTGGTAGAATATACGAGTAGTATTCAACCTACTGGTCATAGCACGTCAGAGATAAGTATTCCTACGAGGATGAATTGATTAAAGTGATAAAAAACCGGCCAAGTGCGAGTTGACTCGCACACGAAGGGTTCCGGATTATCGTTTAAAACTATTTCGCAAAAGAGACCCTAAGACCGGATTTATTCGACGGAGCGAAGAAAAAGCTAAAAGCCAAATGACGCGGTGATAAATTTATATACCTACTAGCTTCTGCCCGCGGCTTCGCACGCGTTGTTTCTTTGGAAACGTTTTGAGGTTATTTTTATCCCATGGGATGATGTTCACATGATTTATGGGATAAAAAGTCGCCTGTGTTTGATTCCAGGGTTAGACTTACTTGTATGCAAAATTTCAGCCTGATCCGTTCAGTAGTTTTGGCGTGAAGAGGTAACAAACATCCATCCATCCATACATCTATCCATCCTAACTTTCGCATTTATAATATTAGTGTGATGCTATGGTACCTTGTAGGTATGTATTCTATCATCGTTATCCGTTTTGCTTACATAGTTTTCATACGTAAATGTCTTTGATTGCATAAAATATCTTGGATTTTAACGTTGAGTAGGTACTTACAGGTTAAGAAGTAGGTAGGTATTTCAAATTAAATCATATGAAATTTATTTATGGCATGAAATACGTGTTATAAAAGGTGTTATTAAAATGTAATGGCATGTCACAATGTATTCTGCTTTATTGGGCGTGCAATGTCTTAAAATTTACAATAAAAGCTAATACAATTCTAAAAAAATAATACATAAAATTCACAGACAAATAAAGAAATAATAATAATACAGTGTCAACGTTAAATACCTACAATTTATCACATCACACTATGACACGTGAAAGTTTGGATGGATAGATGGATGGATGGATGTTTGTTGCCTCTTTACGCCAAAACTACTGAACGGATCGGGCTGAAATTTTGCATACAGGTAATTCTAATCCTGACATCAAACATAGGCATACCTTTTATCCCATAAATCAATTCCCAAGGGATAGAAATTACCTTTAAACGTTTCCATAGAAACAACGCTTGCGAAGCCGCGGGCGGCAGCTATTTTACAATAAACGCTAATACAATTCTAAAGAAAATAATACATAAAATTCACAGACAAAGAAATAATAATAATAATACAGTGTCAACGTTAAATACCTACAATTTAACGGTTATAAACTAATTAATGGAGTAATAAGCATTTTTTGTCAGTATTGGTAGGTATAACTTATTAAACCCACATATTAACATAACATATTAAACCCAGTTTATTTTCAACAATCTCAAATGACTCACCGCGTAATAAACGAGTAGTACCTTAACATCAAATTAAATTATCTATTTCCGGCTCAAACAGCGACCAAATAAATCCCGACATTATTTATTTTTGCCCCAAGACGCTGGTTGCATCGCCACGCTGTATGGCAATGCTGATGCGCTGCGCCAGATACTCACCAGCTCTCGGGTCACGCGTCGTTTCGACCAGACGCTTCATCTATTGTGATGTTAAATTAATAATAATAATAATGCTGGACAATTCACACAGCATTATCTATTTTCTATTTTTTATAAATTGTTTTAGGTTATCAAATATTATAGTTTGGGCCCATCCATCAATGGTATAACCGACCGAGAATAAGAGGAAATGCGACGTGACATTGACTTCCGGAATTCATTTTCAAATCCTGTTAGAATAGCACGTCCGTCATAGACACCTTATAAAGGACTCCTACATAAGATTATTTATCGTAGGTGCATCATCAGTTCATCAGCATGAGTATATCTTATTGCGATACTTACCGTCAAGTCATCAATCATTAACATAGGTAGTAGGTAGGTACTTATTACCTACTTACGGTACAGTCAACTATAGAAAGATTCAACAAACTAATTTGAAAAAAAGTTTGCATGATTACTTACCTACTTTGAAATAAGACCTGTAAGTATTACTCGGGTGGGATGTAAGGATTCTCGTGCCCTAATTCCACTAAATTAACCGTTTCAGGATAACAATGGTAGGTATCTCTGATTGAAACAACAGATGGGGGACGCCTGTCAAAAGTTTCAAGGTAGAAACCATTCCATCAATCTCACCGTTCAAATAGCACCACACACTATCTAGAATTTCTTTCATCTATGGACATTTCTGTGACCATTGTCATAGAAAAGCGATTTTTTAACAGAAATTGGCCCTAGACCGTAGACTATTAGAATCTTTGGTACAAACAAATAAACATAAATAAAATTATAGGAAAATAAAAAAAAAAGACTTGGTAGTTTATTGAATTGTCTATGACTGAGGTGGGTGGCCCTAATTTCGCCTAATTTGATCCTTCCACGTTCAAGAGAGAGAGAGAGATTTCGAGAAGGCAGCACCTACCCAATCTCCCGAATTTTACTTAGCTCTATAATATGTCACCTTATCCTCAAGCTGTTAAGATATTTTTAAATTGCTTACCACTTGGTAAGTATTCTAAAATTTAGTTCCCATCAGCACCTATTCGTCCACTGGTAAACATGTATCCCCCAAACAAGGAGTTAGCCAGAAACACCAAGCTTAGCAAAATTGGTGATAACTATAGCGCTGACTGTAAAAACCACGCGGACAGCCATAGCCATGCCATAGCCAGTCTGTGTTACACCAGGCCTATGATGGGTCGTTTATCATAAACGTCAGATAGGCTTTTAGCGCGGTTTTTCAGTGACGTTGTTTTTCGTAAAATAAAGTGCTAGTGTTTTATGTGCGCGAAGTTTCTGTGATATTTAAAAAAGGAGTTTTCAAGGTTCGCTGAGATGTTGTTTTGATATTTGTGTTTTGGTGAATTGAAATGTGAAACAGTGTCACATTTTAAAACTTGCTGAAAATGTCACAGTGACCTTTACAATAATAGGATACAAAATCATTAAGTAATAACATTATTTAATACCTACTACCTGGCTATAAATTGGCGAAATAGTGAAAACGCACCTCGTAAATACTAACAATTATTATCATATCGCAGAGAAACTATCACAGTAGGTACACCTGAAAATTGAAATAACTCGTATGTGGCGTCTTCAAAAGGTATCCACTGTCCCAATCGTTTTGCCATCAACCGGCGTAATTCCAAAACAGTTATACCAAACCATTTAGTTTAACCAAATTCACATAAATCAATAATGATGTCTAATATTACAACTTTGTATAAAATAAATAAATGAATAATACTGGACATCTACACAGCATCATCTAGCCCCAAGCTAAGCAGAGCTTGTGTTATGGGTACTAGATAACTGATATACATAATGTAATACATTACATAGATAGATATTTTTTATTATACATAGAAACGACCAGAACACCCGGAACAAATATTTGTAGATCGTACAAACATTTGTCCCAAGGCGGGAATCGAACCCGCAACCTCCTGCGTCGCAGGCGGACCTTCGCCCGCCGCGCCACATCGGTCGTCAGGTAAAAACACAAGGTTGTAATATTAGACACATATAGAATAGTAATGAAAGGGGTTTGAAGTTTTTTGTATGGCCCTAACATTCACATGTAAAAAAAAATCATTAGAGCAACAGTTTTTACATAAATCTGTCAGAAACCTGATGCTTTTGGGCATGTATGTTTTATGACTTTTTATTTGGATATGTCTCTTCTATCCAAATGTATAAATTTAATTGAGCGCCGCGATTTCGGAAAAAAAACGGATTCACTTATTACCGGTTTGTTTTCAAAAGCCGAGAAGCTGAAAATCTACGTCAAAATAATACTTAGCTACATTTATTTCAGACAACATTAGAATATGTAGATCTACTTAACTTATTCTACATACAGTCCATGTTAAAAATTTAATACCTTAAATCTAACATTTAGTGAAACTTGTTTGCCAAATAAAATTACACGGTAAAGCTTTGTTCAGTTTACTTTATTGTCAAGTTGCACAGTTGCATTATGTTTACCACTTATTTGGAGGTAAAGCTCCGCACAAAATTAACAAAAAAAATTCCAAAAAAACTCGGTTCCCATACACTTAAATAACTGAATTAAATAATGAAAAAAATTTAAATGTTGTGTGATCGATCACATTCATGTCCAAAATTTTACATCAAAAATTAGCTAAGTTACGTTCGTTCCACTTGAAAGTTTCCTTTATTATCAAAATCTTGGAAAAAATTGGGAAAATCAAACATAAACCTACTAAAACAGAGTTCAGAGTAACTGCCATCCTACTAATATTATAAAGGAGTCAGTTTGTATAGGCAGTTATAAAAAAACTTCTGACAAAGAAGTTAGGGTAAGACAACGCCAAAAGTACTGAATAGATCGGGCAGAAACTTTACATGGATGTGGTACATAGATCTGGAATGACATGTAGGCTACTTTAAATCACGAAAAACGTGCCAGAAGCCACAAAATAATAAAAACAACCTGAAACAACAGATTTTTCATAAATCGTGACTTCGAGCACAAATTCTACGCCTTACTCACCTACTCTACATTTTTAAAACAATACTTGCATCACAAATTGCAAAAAGCATACCTAATCGGATTTAAACACGAGTAACCTGAATTATACCGACTAAGCATAAAATCACTACATAATAAACAAAATCCCTGCCGCGTTTTCGAGTTTATCGCGTTCAGACAGAGACGGATCTGAACGCGATAAACTCGAAAACTAGGTACAGAACGGATTTTCCTGCGGTTTTCACAAATGGACGAGTATTTTATGAGGAAGCTTCAGTTGCATAATTATTTATTACCAGCTGCTGCAGCTTTGCACGTTCTTTCCCGGGATAAGAATTAGGTAGATAGCGTCCCAAGGACGGTTTTCTCCGTCAAATTTCAATAAGACTGGTTCAGTTGTTTACGCGTGAAATTGTAACAGACAGACAGAATTACTTTGTTCCCCCAAAAGTTTGTATGATCTGCAAATATTTGTTTGGTAATAATACAGCGGGGCAATGCAGCCAGCGTCTTGGGGACGCTTCCGACTGGTATTGATATGGATCAATTGAGCTACCTGTAGATTGTCTGCAGTTAGCGCAATTGTTGCAACTGTAAACAATAGTTCCAATTTATTTCTATTATTTCATTGTAATTTTCTGTGTTAATAATAATACATACTAATATTTTAATAATAATAATAATCATTTAATTAAATTATTTCGCTTTTATATTACATACTATTTATATTACTACCCGGAACAAATATTTGCGGATCATACAATTTTTTGAGGGAACAAAGTAATTGTATCTGTCTGTTATATTTTCTTTTCATGCCTGACTTTTGGGGAACCAAACCTGCAAACTTCAGGTGGACCTAACCACTGCGTCAACTAGTCGACATAAAATAATACAACATTGCGAATAAATTCTTCCTCAATCAACCTTGTCGTTTTGCCCTCGAACTTGGCATAGAAACCAGTTGTAGGCAATCAATTCTGATTGATTTAACTATTCCTACGTCAACGATTCAATAATTGTATGTAATTTAATTTCGCAATCCTATAAAAAATGTAGTTGGCTACATACCTATTCGCGCTTATTAGATAGGTATGTGCTTAAATTAGCTGTGTGGTGCCAGCTGAGAATTTGCACCACCCCAACTCTTCCCACGAGTGTCGTAAGAGGCGACTAAGGGATATCCACCGGGGGCGGGCAGCAGCGCCCCCTGCAGAACAATTCTACCACCGAACTGCGATTCCCAACCCGCATGCCCAGCGTGGGGATTATGGGTATTACCCCCATGAGATAAAAGCCAATAAGGCGCTTATCAGGGGGAGGCCTGCATTCAGCAGTGGACCAATATAGGTTGGGGTGCTTAAATTTAGAGTAGGAAGCGTTTTAATGTTGCTATGGAAACAACTGTCAAATTGGTCATATTTTTAACTGACTATGAAAACAGGAGGTGGTGTATGTTCGTCTGTATGCCTGTTTCTTTTGAGAATGAGAATAAGAATATTTTATTTGTTATGTACCGTAAAACAGGCTCAATAGACTCCAGCGTGAATAGAGATGGACGAAATACTGGAGCAAGACATAACCTGGCTGGTAGAAGTGGAAGTATCCATAGCCCGTGACTGTTTACCTTCTGTGTCAATCTGACCTCTGCAAAAGGATGTTTTGCTCCATATTTACCCTTAAGTCTCTATTCGCCCCGTTTTATCCGGTACTCAATCAACAAAAACAAACATGATTTTAAAATAAAAGACAAAGCTTCTGTCGCTTAGAGTCAAAAAACGGTCTCTGTCTCAGCATGAGCTAGTTTTAATGGTTGGTTTTTAATTTACTACCATGTTCGTCTAAGGTCAATTTTGAACCGAATTTGAAAATTATCGCTATAAATAATGATCCCGAGGTGGTCCTGTCAAAATTTTGTTTCCGTGGGATTAGTTAAAACAGTGTAAAATTAAGGGTTAATTAAATTCGAAGTCCTTTTTAGTTTTTTCAAACCAATAAAGTAATATTTGACAAAGTGGTTGTTGATTGACCCAGAGTTAATACAGGATGCTATAAATTATGGTTACTAACAACTTGACCTGGTCCCAACTCGACCCGAAATTGATCACCGCTGATTTTTCCTCATCATAATCAACCCCCCGGTTTTACCATAATCACCACGGTTGGCAGACGGATTAGTGATCCTAGTGTTGAAAATACACAAAGGTATGCTGCTGTCTTTCCTCTTCCTCTTCCTCTCAGGATCCAGTTGGCTCGTACGACACCCACGGGTTGGTTTGTAGAGCTTTTTAAACTTTCGTGATTTGTTAACATAGTTAATGATTTTATCGGGTATTTATCCCGTACCTTTTGTTATCATTTAATTTTCCCCTATGTTTCTACCGCGTTACAGCGACCATCAGTCGCCCCGTGACCACGATCGCTGTAACACGGGAAATAATAACATAAGGTCCGCGATAAATACCCGATAAAATCATTATTTGGGTTGTAAAGGTCGATCCTCGACCGCCACGGCTACGGGAATATCACGTGCGAAGCCTCGAATAGAAGCAATTTAGCATACATATTTAATTCACAGTCGAAGCATCTAAATGCTTTGACTTGTCCCAACATGGAGCTTAGAAGCTCCATGTTTGGACTTCCTCGGATTCCCCTGACTAGACTGGCTGTCTCCGCCCGTCACTAAGCGAATGATATATCTACTTAGAAATCTGTACCATGGACATTTCAATCTATTTATTACTGGCATCACGGTTTTGCATGCTTTTATTTTATGAAGTTTTACCAAAGAGACCTATCGTCGGGATTTTAGCTGACACCCCTCCACCGCTGGACATATGACTTCCCCGTACGACGCTATATATAAATGTTATTCCAGATCTAGAAATACTACCTACCTATCAACATTCAAAAAAAACAAGCCTGCATTTTCAATGGTTGGTTCGGCTATAATTTTATTTTAATTGCTTTATCATAATATATCTCAAAAAATATGTTAGGTATTTGGTTTATCTAATAAGTGCTTAAGTTAAAAAAGTGAAATGAAAGTTCCAATTAACTACCACTATAAAACTACCACTATAAAATGAACTTGATAAGCATAAGTAAGGGCTCTAAAAATTTAAAATACATTTTTGAAAATATTTTTACAGATCAGAAAATCACAAACGATATAATACAACACGTAACCAAATCAGCAGGCAAACCTATACCTATTTCGACATTTATTATGTTCAGTTATTTAATAAATTGAAAGTTTTCACTATTTGTGAAAACTTTTAATTGGCCATACTTATTTTTGTAGTAAAATTTATGCCGTAAGTTTTCCTAAAATAAATAAATAAATGTCCACTTTAGTGTGTTCCCTAAACATTCGCCGGACATTTCACATATGTACGGCGACTGTTTGGATAGGATTCTGCAATTTCCGCAGTTCTGTAGATAAGATTGATCCGTAGATAAGTAATTAAGTCTACAATCGGTATAATAGCTCATGTAGGAACTTACACGACTGCCCAGAAAGGAGTGTGATGTTTTCAAGGTTCAATGTTCTTTGTCACTTTGAAGTGCCACCATAATTTTTAAATGCCTGAACTGATTAGCCTGAACTGATTTTTATTTTCTAAGATTACCCAATTTGGATGCATTGGGTAATCGTAGAATTCTTTATTATTCAGAGATAGTCGAGAAAACGTAAGGCAGTCGTTTTTTATTTATTAACCTGTGAAAATACTAACTTTGATTCATTGGTATTTTTTTGAGCTCTTAGGGAAATAAGAGATCTGGGGCTAAAACTCAACATTTTCTCAAATGCCCCCAAAATACATTTGGTTGATTTTATCACAGGTGCATAGAAAATAGTTCACAAATCGCGGCAAATGATTATTCCGTTTTCGTTAGTTTTAATCCTTAAAAAAAAATAATTTACACCAACACGAAACGATCAACAACATATAATTTTTGAAAAATTTGTATAGATTTTAGTGACACCAAAAACGGTGCCAACAAAACTGTGTAAATTAGACGAGTAGGTAACTCATCTAATTTACTAACCCATTGTAAGCCCAATCATTTTTACAACATTTATCAAAACAAAGCAGCATCAAAAAAACAAAAGAAGCCGGATGAAATAACAACAAAATTATTATGATTTAATTTTAACAGCACATTTTCACAGTGTCATGGTGACGAGACAATAAAGCAACTTCAATGAGTCGACTTTGCGTTAGTTGACATTGATTGAGTGACAAAAGGTAGTATAAATCATATTTAGTAAAAAATAGTGACATCATAACTGTTAAAACAACTAAAACAGTGACTACACTATAGGTACACTATAGGTTATTAAAATCTATTCGTGCGTTTTAACACTTATAACGGTATATTTAATATAATTAATACTAGCCTCTATAGCGCCTATTTTCGGTATATTAAGTATGTAGGTACGCCTAATTTCAACTTGATCTGTTCAGTAGTTTTGGCGATTGGTAACAAATTAAAATTCACATTTCCACTTTATAATATTAGTAGGACGAGTTTAGAAATCAGAAAACACAAGTTATTTAAATTACTAGTTCCGTGGAAATAGGAAGTATCTACATTTTGAAGCCTTATTCCAATATTCTATCTGTGTCTGTCATGGTTTTCCCTTCCAGAAGTAGAATTTTTACCGCATTTTGACATTTCTTGTTTGTTACAATAATTGTCGAGATTCTATTACTAAAAGGGAAAACCAGGGACAGTTATAATATTGAAAACGTGAATGTGTCTTAATTCGAGTTAAGATACCAACTATGGATATATCGGATATTGCAAGTGGCCTTGACTTATTAGGTACTACCGTAGGTCGTACCGTAGGTCGTACCGTAGGTCGTACCGTAGGTCGTACCGTAGGTCGTACCGTAGGTCGTACCGTAGGTCGTACCGTAGGTCGTACCGTAGGTCGTACCGTAGGTCGTACCTAATAAGTCGTAGGTCCTAATAGTAGTACCCAATACCTCAACTTATCAATGAATCAATTTCTATAAACTAAGGTTCCAAGCGATCGAAAGCCAAAGGTGAAAAAGTCTATAAAAGTAATAAAATTTCTGATAAAAATAAACATATTTTTCACCATTCGTCAACTCGTGCCAAGTGGTACGAAATTTACGGTGCCATTTGACGAACGATTCCAAAATGTGTGATAGACAACTGTTGAGAGAAAGTTCCCTGAAGAAGCCAGGGAAACCAGCAGTGAGGAGAAGGAACCGCCATGTCCTGATCAACCTGCCAGACACAGCAGTTAAGAGGTAACTATTTACACAACTGTCAAAAAGGAGTGTCATGTTTTTAGGGTTCATTAAGTACCTGATCATGTCGTGTTTTGTATGTAACCTTATGACCACCATATGATACATCTATTTCTGTATATGCTTTCCCCAAGCGAGGAGGGGGGGGGGGGATTTGTATGTATGTATGTGAGTTTCTATATTTCGATCATACTTTTAAATATCTGAACAGAGGGTGAGCCTATTTGACGTGAGTAACGAAACGTGATCGTAACGTTTGAAAGATTACATCATCCTGTGTGACGTTGGCTTTATTTTTGTAAACGTTGGTTCATTTGCGAACGATCCATTTTTGAATTTCATACAAATTTGACTCAGGATTCAGAAAGAACAGAAGAAAGGTATAAGGGTTACCTATGAGTCTGTTATATATTGATGCTTTCAACATGTAATGCATGCAGAGCGCGTACAGTCATGTAAGTTTGGTATTTACATGACTGTATGCGCTCTATCTGATGAGTCTGTCTCATAGAGGAATAATTCCTCTATGGTCTGTCTATTTGACGTTAATAACAGGACGCGATCGTGACGTTTCCTTTTTCCATAGAATTTGGTACAGCGCCTCCAACGAAAATCCCATATAAAAAACAGTATTCCTAGTTCATGGTACAGAATAACTAATAGGTAAAGTACTACGTACTTGCGGTCCATTTTCTATACATAAAAATACGGAAGAAAAACGTGCATAAATTCAGCGCCTATCATTTTAAAACGAGCACAAATTGTGTAAGACCTAAAAGTGCTTGCTCATTCAATTTAATAAAAGTTAACACTTAATTTAGTACGTATCTAACTGACTTAGACCTATTCAAAGCGTTGTTTATTTACCAAATTGGGAACAAAAGGTGTGAAAAGGTTCAGTTTCATACAAATCAGTACTACTAACGCCATCTAGCTAACCACCGCTGCTACAAATATTAGGTACTGAATGTCAGACCGTCAGCTGTTACGGCTATTGATTTTCTTTCCGCAAGTACACTGCATAACACTCGAGTAATATTAATAGACAACCAAATTACCCGTAATTACAGCTTACAAATCGGTTTTATAGGATCCAAATGTGATCCAAATAAATCAGTGACATCTAATTTAACCTTTTAGTGGCAATTGGGAAGACATTGACCTAAATTTAGTGAGAATCGGCATAAAATGTGACTGTGTTGTGGTGTGAAATCCGTTGTCATAATAATGTAGAAGACTTTTGGGGTTAATAGATTGACAGTTTTGACGTAAAATGGAGTATTTTGAGATGTAATGATGTTTGTTATGACGGGAGGGCTGCACAGACGTCATTTTATTGGTGCTAATGTGGATGACGCTCTAGATACGATAAGTTTGGTGTCAAACCCTTTGCAGTTTCCCGGGACTTTTACTGTTGTCGATGAATTCCCGGAGAAGTGAGTACCTTGTAACAACACTAATAAAAAGCAAGATTAAAATGTATGAAATAAAAACAAGGAGCAAAGCAAACGTATGATTGAATAGGTATAATGCAGGCGCTATTTATGACATAATAAATTCAGACATTTCGGTTTACTACACCGTGTCGGTAAAATCGTGTCAATAAGTTAAAATTGTAGAAAACTAAAATATCTGAATCATAAATCTAGGGACTAACTCAGTTTGCTTTTCAAAAAATTCATTTTCAAGTTATAATTTTTTCAAAAGGATGCATTAATAAGACTGAGAAGTCTTCAGGAGAGAGAAATGGTGTTGTTGGAAGAGTTAAAGCCGGTGTCGGTCAAAGGTGGGTATAGCGGCTATGGGTTTTGACAAGTTTTTACTAGAAATGAAATAAGTCAGGTTACCATTTTAATATCATTTATTTATTTATTGGTGAAACAAAATCCACAGCCCTTAATTTAATACAAAATAATAACTTACGACTTATGAACTTATCATGCAGTTTTTTATCAGACATTTATTCACAAAGAAAATTATACTAGTATTTACAATTGAAACAATTGAGCTAACTGCCGACTGTTGCAAACAGTCTACAGATAGCTCAACTGATCCATGCATCATGCAGTCAAAATTTTGTAATGTTTCTGTGCAAATAACGCCAAACAATCTAAACAAATTTTACCTTGATGTACTTACCTTTACGAGTCTTCTCGTCATCCGTACCGCAATGCTTGAAAACTAAAGTTTTCAATCAGTGCGTCCTACCCGTCATGACCTACGGAGCTGAGACGTGGACACTCACGGTAGGGCTGGTCCACCAAAGTCGCTCAGCGAGCTATGGAAAGAGCTATGCTCGGAGTCTCTTTGAAGGATAGAATTCGTAACGAATAGCTCAAAGAATTGGCAAGCTGAAGTGGCAGTGGGCCGGCCATATCTCGCGAAGAACCGACAACCGCTGGGGTAAACGAGTTCTTGAGTGGAGACCACGACTCGGCAAACGTAGTGTAGGACGCCCTCTGGCCAGGTGGGATGACGATCTGCGAAAGACTGCAGGCAGATGCTGGATGCGGCAAACTGAAGACAGGGCGCTATGGCGCTCATTAGGGGAGGCCTATGTCCAGCAGTGGACTAATATAGGCTGATGATGATGATGATGATGATGACTTACCTAGCTCTGAAATAACCTTTAAGTAATGCAGAGCGACATTAATGTAAAATTATAAAAGTAGGTAGGTACTGACAATGATAATTCAAAATGCCTGCAAACTAATGTAGGTAGGTACATAAACTATCAAGATCCTATCGATACTTCACTTTCGTACCCTTATTTTCAAATACCTCCAACGAGATAAAAGGCGAACCCACCAACAGATGGCGCTAACCCCAACTCTATTGTTCCAGACAGCACCTCAAGCACAAGCTCTTCGCGGGTGCCATAGGCGTCCTCATCATCGTCCTAGCCATCGTTGGCATTGTGTTCTACACCAAGAACACTCCGGAGAAGAAGTCCTACGAGCCCCCAGACCCGGTAGAGCCCCTGAAACCTTCAGCGTCGAAGCTGCACGTCTTTCAAAAGGCTGCCGTGTGTACGGACGCACCGCAATGCTCGGAGATTGGCAAGTACGTTCGCTTTTAATTATTTTTATTTATTTATTTACTTATTTTTGCTTGCATGTACATTAATTCTTAGGTCTAAGTGAATGATTAGTTATAGGCTTATCACTAGCTAGGTACATGCACCCTGGAAGGGCACTGTAAAACTGATTTCGTACGTACTTTATTTACACCATGTCAAATTGAGTTAAAAATACTTACTGAATTAAAACAATAACATTAATGTCACTCAGACATTTTTCATTTTATTAGACTACTAGACGATCGCCCGCGTAGTTCCCGTTCCCGTGGTAATTCCGGAATAAAATATAGCGTATGTCACTCCCTGAAAAGTAAGCTTCCTTACGGTGAAAGAATTTTTCAAATCGGTCCAGTAGTTTCGGAGCCTATTCAATACAAACAAACAAACAGATCTTTCCTCTTTATAATATTATATTATATTAGACTATAACCTCTTCTGTTCGTAGAACAATCAGAAAACAAAAAATATATACTTACTCGGTTTTTAAACTATCTGCAAAAAGACAAAGAATCCCGCAAGACTGAACCTAAAATTCACTTTCTTGTTGTTGTTTTTTAAAGACAATTTAAACTTACTTGTTGACTGAGTATTAATCAATCAAAAAATCAAAATCATATAAAAAATCTATAAATATACACTTAGAAAAGGTGCTGATTTACAATTACATATATCTTTATCTGGACTCCATGCATGTGATTTTTTTTATGTTATCTGGATTGGTTGACATAATTTGCAGTGAACTCTACGCTGTAGGTACTATAGATAAATTAGTCTCAAACAAAAATGGCAGTGCTCTTGGCTAAACGGAATATGAAATACAGCTATTTCTGAATGGCAGCCCAGAAGCGCCGAAAGACAACGAGGTAGACACCCGCCCGATTGGCAGACGACATCGTCAGAATAACAGGGAAAGAGTGGATGAGGGTGACAAGGAACCGGACAGTGCAGCGCAATAGAGAGGGCTAAGTAAAGATAGAGAGAGTACCTACTGCGGGCTGTAAGGTAGATTCAAGTCTCGTCGAAAGCTAAACAATGCTAGAATATTAGAATGAAATTTAGTAATCAATCCACGCAAAACCTTCGCTGATAAGAAAGTATTTCTAGAATTTTCCAGTAGAATTTAGAGTAAGAATTAAAAAGTGGAAGAAAGATAATCAAAAGTATTTACTACGTGGTAACACGTAATAAACACTTTTTTATGAGGTAAAACAAACAAACTATTAAAGTAAGTCGTCAACTACACAACTCTTTTCTTATAAAAAAGTGATATTTAATATACCTAATCCTTATATTTTGCAATGGGTTTCCGCAAAATAACACCTGAATCTATTATTAATCAATGCTAGAAAATTCTAGCTAGATGAAACCTAAACACTCTGCAGTCGGTAAGTACCTACATTAGATATTTTTTAAAAAAGCATACAATATTATTAACAGCAAGGTATTTTATTTACAGCCGCAGATATTAATTAATTCTAATAGGTAATGGAATTAAAAAATATTTAAGTAGTGGGTATATTAATTTGGCAATGTCTAATACTTAGGCAGATAATATGTTACTAATATTCGATACCTAGGTAGTTAATATAGGAAATACACAATACATATTATATGCAAAGGCATTTTTTTCAACCATGTAGGTACATTTCAAAATGATACGAAAGCATAAGCAAGCAACCATACAAATAATAATAAAATCAATCGGAAAGTATTTCTAGAATTTTCCAGTAGAACTTAGCGAAATAAACAAACCACGTCAGTTTAAACTAGACCGGTCTATGAGAGCGCCATCTCTGATTTGGTTGCGAAATCAGGATGAAAAACATGCGGATTCTACAAGAACTTTTTTCGGGGTCACCTCACTAAGATGTACTAAGCTAAAAACCTTCGAGAAACGTCTTTCCTTAATATTACTTTTTATCGTTAGTGCTGACGTTTTTTCAATTTTATTGTTTTTTAAATCGATATGATGTGGAAAATGAAAACATTGCATAATAACAACACAAGAATGACAAAGGTGTGTTTTGTATTCAATGTGTGAGTCACCGTGTAGCTAGCACGCACACATTTACAAATCAGACGCTGGGTTGCCAGTATAAAGTATTTTTCTCGGGGCTCGGGAATTGTTTACTTATTGTTTTGGTATACCTACATTTATTTTGAAAGTAAGTAGTCTTAGTCGTTTGTATTAAATTAAAGCTGTATTTTGTTAAATCTATATCGCTATGAAATTCAACAATTTATAATGAAATTTATTAACTACTTCCATAAGTAGCTAACAATTTTTCTCTCTCTGATTTCAATATTTGTATTCAATCTTATGGAACACACCATGAACTTTACAAAAGTAGGGACTACGGCGACGTAGCAAAGCGAACGCGTTGATGTCTTTTAGAGGTAACGAAAATGCGTAGCGCGTAGCAAATTTCGTAGCACTGGCTACGAACGCTACATTGCTACGCAAGCGAGCGCAATGCCTAGCAAAACTTCGTAGTAGTGGCCACGAATGCTACGGTGCTACGTCAATGCATAAAAACATCGTAGCACTGCTGCTGGTTACATTTTGAAGAAGTTTGCTACGAGATTTCGTAGCCTAGAAATGCTACGGTAATGTTGCTATTGAATATTTCAAACCCGAAAATTGATCGTTTCTAGGTAAATATTATTTTTACTTTATTTTTCTAGGTATAAAAGGCATGATTCATACAATACCTAGGTCATAACATCAACCAGCTAACATAGTCAGCGGCAATCACGAGTTGCACCCTAATTAATTCAATGCAAAAAACTTGGTAAATAAGATTCGAGATCTGGTATCTTTAACCGGCTTACCCACACACAGCCAGCTATAAATAAACAAACATCCTTCATGAACCGGGTCGAACGTCCCGCGCCGACCAATCGCGCTTCGAGAATCTTATCGACGCGCATGCGGTCAGTGACGTGTCGCGCCCTCCTTATAAAACCGCCGCGCCGGTGAAAACATCGAACAGTCTTCAAAACAACTTCACCAGCAACGCACCTCTGCGCCTTACATTTTCAAAAATTGAGAAAATATCCAAATCAAGCAAAAATATGTCCGAAGCTTTCTTCGACCAGTACGACTACTACAACTTTGACCACGACAAGCACATCTTCTCCGGCCACGGCGGCAAGCAGCGCACCAAGAAGGAGGTAAACGAGCACACCAACCACTTCGATCCGAGCGGCCATTCCAGAAAGATCGTCACCAAGTTCGCCAACACCGCGAACAACAAGAAAATCACGAAGAACTAAAGCGAGGATAAGTGCGACCATGGCTTGTTTGAGGACTATCGATTTGCCTAGTGAAAGGAGGTCGTTATGGCGGATTCCCGAGGAGAGAGCGGGAAGGCCGATTTGGAGATCAGCGGAGCACCCCCGGCGGTTCCTGCTGACGCAGTGTTTCTACTCCGCACATAGACTCGCGAGGAGTAAGCCCCCGCCTGAGTGAGTCAACCCAACACCGCTTCAAACCTGATCTCAACTCTCATGGGTTTGTTGTAAAGCCCACCTCTCTGTGTTATTATTATAGTTATTTGTTTTGTGCCCTTCGAGGGTGCGCTCAGGACTGTAATTAATTTAAGGAAAAATAAAGTTTTAGTATTACTGAGTTTGTTGTTTTACTGTGGGCTTTGTGTAAGTTAAGTAGGTAGGTAGGTCGTTGCGGGAAACGTCCGCAAGGTCATTGAGTATTGATTATTCGAGACGCCTACGTACTGGGCAGTGTTTACACACAAAAACAACCTTGAACAAAGTCGGGGCAGACCGAGGTCTTGCTATCGCGTTCGTTTGTTTTTGCGTCGTATATAAATAACTAACTTCTGCCCGCGGCTTCACACGCATATTTCTGTGTTTAAGAAGCCTATTATCTAAGTTAGGCTACCTATGTTCTAAATGTAAACCAAATTTCATCTTGATCTATTCAGTAGGTACCTAGTTTTGGAGATCCTAGGTAAAAGAAATTCAGATTTCACAATTTTCGGCTTTACAATATTAGTAGGTATTGTAGGATAGGATGAACAGATGGGTCGTTGAAAGATATACTTAAGTACCTAGATCATTATTTGTAGGCGATAAAAACTTAGGTAGGTATATAACTTTAGAAATATGAACAAGGATAGGCCGTAGGTAAGTGTCTATTGCGTTTGATTTGATATTCATGTTGAATTTGCACATGAATTTGAGGTTATGTGAATTGTATTCTTGGTAGTGTTTCACTGATAACTAGGTACATTCAATAGTTAGCTACATCAATCAATCTTTTATTTTTTCTCTAATAATCACGCTACACTAAAGTCATTTAGAATACAACGCATATTTACCGGATATTATTTAATTTTGCAGTCAGAAGACGCTTCCGACTGGTGTTGATAAGGAGCTATCTGTAGACTGTTTGCAACATTCAGCAGTTAGCTCAATTGTTTCAATTGTAAATACTAGAATAATTTTCTTTGTGAATAAAGTTATTTTTCCTATCATAAAATTATTATTATTATTATTATTATTTTTTATGAGATAAAAGCTAACAAGGCACTTATCAGGGGGAGGCCTGCGGCCAGCAGTGGTCCAATACAGGCTGTTGAGGTCGAGGATATTTACCTACCATGATTTCAGTTTTAAGCTTTACAATATTTCGGCAAAGTTTCAAGAGCACGGAATAACTAACTAGGTAGGTATTTAAGTAGGTATATTGTAATTGACTTTATTATTAACAACCATGATGGATTAAAAAGTTTTAAACACGCTACAAAAATGTATAGAATTTAACATAGTCTTTATTATCATAGAAAAATACAATCGTAAGAAGATTACAACTATTTTCAATGAAACAATTGAGCTGTTGCAAACAATTTACATGACGTGATAATAATAACTGAATTGGACGTAGTTATGCAAAAAGGAACCAACCCTCAAGATGTTACTTTCGAGATAATTGAGTTTAAAGATTAAAGTTGTGTAGAAATGTCTAGGTAGCTTTTATTAGCTTTATTGTTTTACAGTCTTGTGTAGGGTAATGAGGGCTTTATACAGAGCCTAAAAAGTTAAGATTTTTTTGGGCACAAGTAGTTGTTTTTATATTAAATTGCAGTTGGTTCCAATGCAAAATGCAGTTTTTGTGGGTTGGTTCCCTGTTACAAAAAGTTCTTCTAGTTGCATTGTGTAAAAATGAAAGCAAATTATTAGGTTTATTCATGTTTTATTAAAAAAAAAATGCTTAACTACTAAACAAACTAAATATTGAACACAGCTAAGTAAAGTGGCACAAACAATCTTCTCATTCAGGTACATGCTAAACATGTTTTCTTATTTTTGCGTTATTCAAAGTTAAAATATCGTTAAGTTAAATAGTTTAGGCTCATTTTAATATCTTTATAAAATCGGATACTGACCGGCGTTGTATAACATTGTTATTTACTATATTATATAACGCCGGTTGTATTGTGACATTGTTATATCGCACAGTTTTAATACTGTGCTTCTTTAAAGTAACAATGTTAAACAACAAGTTTAATCATGTGGACGTGTTATAAAACGTCTTGTTATTAATCTGGAAGCACTTTAACGCTCCAATAATAAACTTTTTAATCAATGTTATCATCTTCTTCTAAAATAAAGTCCATTTCTCCGGAGAAGCCTTCGATATCGTCTTCAATATTTGCGTTTCCAGTTAGATTTTTGTAAAAATACTGGGCATCTTCGGGCACAAGATTTAAAAGACTTTTCAAATCTTTTACTTTGGCTTCTGGTATGTCTTTACCTTTGGGCCAAAGCGGGCTCATTGCACCTATTGTCAAAGATACAGGACCACATCTTATGTTTTTTTTTAAATATTCACTTCAGAATACTCACTATTAAGGTCTTCTCTCATAAAAATTTAAAACATTCGACGTGAAAAAGCGGAAACGTAGTAACGAACAATATGGAAAGTGTTCACCAGAGCCAAAAACTTTTGAGAATTCAGAAAAAAATCATATCTCCTTTAATATTAATCGCACAAGTGCCATTTTTTTATGAGAAATGTATTTTTGCATCTTTTATCAAGGCAACTACCCAAATTCTACTATAAGTTACTTTTTAACTATGTTTATGTGGGTTACAGCAATTGCACTTTTTTTGTAACGCAGAAACGCTGTAAATGCAATGCAAAAATGTATGGGCGACTGCAAATCAAGTGTTTTCTTATAAAGCGGAATTGCTGTAACTACATATCAGAATAATTTCAATTACCTTAATTTTGACTTAAATGCAATATTTTTTGTAACTAGGTGCACTGAAACGGCTTTATTGCTAAAAGTTAGAGAGGATAGTAAAATTAAAACGATGTAAATATGGAATCCGGATCCTGCTCCTAAGAGTAGCAGACGAGTATGGCGATATAAGTCAGCAGACTGGGATGAGATACGACATTTCTTCGCTTTTTATCCGAATGGACTACTTTATTCCATACACTGATGCTTCACCCTCCGACAGGACTACTCCATGGTTTAACTCCTCGTGTGCCAGTGCTGCTGCGCTGAAACACAGGGCTTATCTTGCGTGGGTCGACGCCCGGAACAGTAAAGCCTCAAACAAATCACAAAGGAAGACAGCCTACAATAAAGCCGCTACGTCCTTGAAGAAGACGCTAAGGAAGGCTCGCTTTGACCGGATTGGCCAACTGGGAGCTAGGTTTGCCTCATTCCCAACAGGCAGTAAAGCCTTCTGGTCGTTAGCTTAATCCGTCGAAGCTAACTTTAGCCGTCCTTCACTTCCTCCATTGCTGAACCCAGACGGATCGCTGGCCCACACTGCGCTGCGGATGAGAAAGCAAATTTATTTGTGACTCAATTTGCAGAGGCTTCACGTCTTGAGCTCACAAACGTTTCTCCACCCAGCCTTCCTCGATGATCGAAATCCACTTACATCAAAAATAAGTGCTCAAAACGTTGCGTGGTCTCGATGTGAACAAGGCTAGTGTTCCGGAAGGAATATCGGCTGTGGTGCTGAAGTCCTGCGCTCCTGAGTTGTCTCCCATTTTTACGCGACTATTTCGCCTGTCCTTGATATCTGGTAAAGTCCCCAAGTCATGGAAGATTGCTAATGTGCCAGTGCCCAAGAAAAGTAGTCGAGCTGCCCTACGAACTATAACCCCATCTCATCAGTCACTGTAATGTACCAGCTTGCAGCCTTGGACTTGATAGTACAAAGAACCTTCAGACTCAGTGACGAGCAACACCTTGCAAAGACTAATTCAAATTCAAATTCTTTATTTTGGATTACATAGATCCATAGTTAATTAGTATCAGCAATAACTCTTATATTTAATGTTAGTATTCCTTAACCTACAACAATAAAATTAAATAAAATTAAAATTAAAATCATCAAAATTAAATTCAAACAATAACATAAAATCAATTAAATCAAATCAGTTACATAAAGGAAAATCAACAATAGAATTACAGCAAATAAATCAAAAAAGAAAAAAATAAATTGGCTAGAATAAATCAAATTACCTAAATTACTTTTAGCACAAAGTGCTGCATATCGGCGAGGCCGTCCTGCCGGCTACAGTTTGTAGGATGCTGTTGGGACTATCCCGCACTCTGCCCATCAGGGATGCCGTCTTTTTCTGGAGGATGGCCGCAAACCCATCCGTCTCATACTCAGCAAACATCCCTGATGCATTGCAGTAACGAGGCAGTCCCAACATCATCATAAACACGTTATTATACTGCACGCGCAGGGTCTCCAGCGGTCGTTTGGTGTAGTTTACCCATAGGTTCCCGGTGTAGAAGCTTTGGCAGTACGCTTTAAACAGCGTTAGTTTTGTTTCTTCTGTACACCGGAAAAACCTACGGATCAACATGTTACCTCGAACCGCTAGAGCCCTACGCTCTCTTTCAATGTCAGCATTGTCTTTAAGGTCGTCGGTAATAAAATGGCCAAGATATTGCTCATGCCGTTCAGGGTTATTTCTGGGAATTCTTTTAGGTTATTACCGGCGGCCTTAAAGACAATGTATTCACACTTTTTGGTGTTGTAGCTGAGGCCGTGAGATGCACCCTTATTCTAATTAAAACAAAAATAAAATCAAATTTAATAAACAAAGCAATGTTTACTTCTTAAAAAACTTGTAAACATTTTTTATGATTCATTTAATTTTAAATTTAGGGTGAATTTTGAACTTACGTTTAAAAACATCTCCTCTCACGTGTAAAAATTCACTTACAGCAAACACAACACACTCTCTTGACGGTCGCGTAGTGATGGAGCGGGACGTAAGCCGCAAGTCACACAGGCGCGAGCGCAAGTATTAATAGCGGTAAATCCCCATGATCAATATTCGACAACTGTACTATAAAGGGCATACATACGAAAATCCTACGAATTTAGACTTTTTAAATTAGCGTAACTGCTATCTGTCTAATCACGGTGTTTGTGAGAACTGTAGTAAGTAAGCCACGACAAATAACAATTTATTAAATTATAATTGTAGTAAGCGTGGTGCCTTTCAATTGTGAATTGTTGTAAATGCAAAATGTTCGAAAAGAACATTTTTTTATGCTATTTACAGCAAATGCTTAGGTGTTCCCTCAAAAAAATAGGGTGGATTTCAACGCTGTACAAAATTTTCTATTGGTCGTAGAGCCACGGAAGTCGGACCATTCGACGCGGGATTTTTTTCTGATTCCGATTATGCAATAAAAAAAATTGACTTGGGTGTTGGTTACTACGTTTCCGCTTTTTGGCGTCGATATTTTCTTTTTTCAACATTATTTCCTTTGTATCGAGCCATTTCACCTTGGCTCCATCGACTTTTTTTCCTATTAACTATCTTTTTAAATAAATAATGTGGCAAGACGGAATAAAAATAATATTCTCGTAAATATGTGTATTCTGGCAGTACTCCCACCAAAACTCTTGGAACCATAGAACATGGTGCCATAAAAACTCCAAATTTCCACTATGCAAACTAAAACCATCCCACAGGCTACTGGTCGAGTTTCAGAATTTTGCTTTGCAATCAAGAACTAATCCACATGACTACGTAGACTTTGGGTGTTTTATTGTGCAAACTGGTACCAAGAAACATTAGTCCCTTTATTTTATTTTATTTTTCATAATGCAAACTGGAACGAAACCACTTAGCACCTGTGAATTTGTAGAATTTTATTAATGCAAATCAGAACCAAGCCACTCGGTTCTTGTTAGCAATTACATTGCAGGTAATCTTTTTGTCCTTGTGGTTTGGTTCTAGTTTGTAATAACTAAAATATCAAAGTTCTATGGGTATCATATGCTATGGTTCCATTTAACATATTAAATCAGCTCATTATAGTAAATCACGCAGCATGGTTCTAGATTGTAAAATATGAAATGACGAAATGTGGGTTAGTTCCCTTGTGACATACTCATATCTTTGCTAAGAGCCGCTAGATGGCCAGGATCTTTTTTGAACATATAGAATACATGCTTAGGAACCTCCCTGTGCACTTAACTCCATTTTGACCGAATTGTGGGTTGGTTCCTTTTTGCATAACTACGTCCAATTAGCCATACAGCGTGGCAATACCATTCGGAAGCGTCCCCAAGACCCTGGCTGCAGCGTCTTGGGGACGCTTCCGACTGGTATTGATATGGATCAGTTGAGCTACCTGTAGACTGTTTGCAACAGTCTGCAGTTGGCTCAATTGTTTCAATTAAAAATATTAGTATAATTTTCTTTGTGAATAAAGGCTGAATTAGTGTAACTGTAATTTTATGTAAAGTGTGTGATCTAAGCGATATTACTACTTAGGACTCAAAGGCAGGAAAGAACGAGGAAAATAAGTTACTTATTGAAACCTTTTTCAAATCCTACTAATAATAATAAAGCCGAGAGTTTAATTTATAAATTTTTGTTACCTAGGATCTTCAAAACTACAGAACAGATCAAGATGAAATTTGGCGTAAATTTAGAACATAGCCTAACTTAGATAATAGGCTGATTATACTGAAAATACGCGTGCAAAGCCGCGGGCAGAAGCTAGTAACCCATCTTTTTACTTAAATCCATGAACTCCGAACATCCTCTATGAAAATCCGCAAACAAAAACTGCATATGGACTCATTTTGGGACCTATATTTTATCGAGTATAAGTATAAAGCTTATCATAACACAGACTAAGTATCCTGGCTCTGGCTAGTGGCAAGGACATCCGTTTTACGAAATTAATATTTTAAATTTTCACATTGATGGAGTAGGGGAGTAAATATTCAAATTAAACTGTAAAAATCAGCTATTTCCTTTCATATTCAATCATGCATCTCTTGCGAAAATTAATACATAACAGCAACCAAATCTGTTGGTGCAAAAATATTACAGGCCACATTTTTTTGATATCTACGAAAATCAATCGGTTCCTGCAAAATTAAAGGAATAAAAAATATATATGTTATACTGATACAGTTTGTTTTTTTTATAAATCGAGGTCAAGAGTTTTCTTCACCTTTCACGAGTTTTCTTCAACTCTCATGGTTTCGGAATTGGCCATTCAGGTGGTCTGGCAGAGATCGCTCTTGAGCGATAACACCGCCAAGTGTCACTTAGATTATAATTCTTTCATTTTAAGTGGTTTCTTAGTTTTAAGTGTGCAATAAAGTATTTTCTATCTATCTATCCATTCACTCCCATTTTATACCACCCAGAATGTATGTAATGTAGCTCTTACTAAACTGCTACAAGTTCCTATTAGATTAGACCAGTTTTTTCAGAATCGATTACAAAATTGAATCCAACTAAGGAAGTATGTTGAGGCGCAATTCGGTGCGCACGCGCAGGAGCTGCGTGTTTATAACGTGAGCCTGTTTCGGCGTCACATGTTTTGCACTAGTATCGTTACGGTAACAATCGATTTCGACCAGCGATCAATCGATTGGTTATGGATGTTAGTCACTTTCTTCGTGGTAGAATTTTGACTTTTGACCAAAATTCATGATAAAATTAATAAATAAATAATGCTGGACAATTCGCACAGCCCCAAGCTAAACAGAGCTTGTGTTATGGGTACTAGATAACTGATATGAGTACTTAATACAGTACACTACATAGAAAGATATTTTTTTATTATACATAGAAAACATCCAAAACACCCTGAACAAATATCTGTAGATCGTACAAACATTTGTCTAGAAGCGGGAATCGAACCCGCAACCTCCTGCGTCGCAGGCGGACCTTCGCCCGCTGCGCCACAGAGGTCGTCGTAGTAGATTCAGGCGTTACTTTGCGAAAATTCATCGGTAAAGTAATCATAAAATCAATAAAACCACCAGAATAGGACCCACTTTCAGTTTTCAGATTAAAGAGAAAGATTCTAAATACCTATCAAAATGAATTTTCAGGAGCTGCTAGGTTGTGTAAAAAATCATGACGTGGAATTCAGATATTAATATTTAATTATGGTTATGACTTTATGACTTATGAACAACTTGTTTTTCTTATCTACAGACCATAATTTCCAGTCAACTCAGTAAATGCGCAGTATTTCTCGATAATCGCTGGTATTTTGTTATTAATTACCTCTGTCAAGGTCGTATTTTCTACGACTTTTTCTGATGTAATCTAGAAGCCAAATGTTATAAAAATAAATTAAAATCCGGTTTTGAATCTTGAATTGATTCATAACAAGTTGAGCGGCCAAAGCTTTTTCCACAAGCTTTAACTACCTAACATAGTAGGTACCTATACCTACTTGGCGATGTGCACAATTTTTTTTATAAAGATATCCTATATCTTCATAATAGAAAAAAGTGCAGTTCCTATCTGATAAAAAATTGGTTGTCTGTAAAGTCGGTTTACTGACGAAAGTTGAACGTGACAACGTCTTAAGAAAATACTGATGGAATGGTAGCATTTATTAGGCTCTATCGAATTATAAGACGTTGTCACGTCAAAAACTAAAATTTACCATCTCGGTTCTAGAATCCAAGATAGTTAATGTCATCTAAGACATTTATAACTCTGAATGAAAACCTAACTCAAATTTGTTTTCTTAGTCACAGAAAACCACACGGTACCTAATCACTAAACCCAAAAGCACAAACTTCAACAACGCATAATGTCGACCGCAAATTGACGACCTCTGTGGTGCGGCAGGTGAAGGCCCGCCAGCAACGCAGGAGGTTGCGGGTTTGATTCCCGCCTCGGGACAAATGTTTGTATGATCTGCAGATATTCAGGTTTAAGTTTATGTTCAGGATGTACCTACTGGATGTTTCCTATGTTTATCAAAAAAAACGATTTATGTAGTGTATTATATAAAGTAAGTATATCAGTTATCTAGTACCTACCTATAACACACGCTCTCTGCTTAGCTTGGGGCTAGATAATGTTGTGAATTGTCCAACATTATTTTAATAATGCAAACGCACTGAGAAACAGCACAGTTCAAACTTAAGAAAGGCGAATGAAATGATGAGTGAAAGGTTTCAAAACCAAAAATTGTTGCAAACTTCTACAATTTGTTCCAATGATAGTTGTCGTAAAATATTTTTCACCAACATACCTTTGATTTTGTACCTTGTAACCCTTTTATTTCCAAAAAATATCTAGAATACTTCAACTCAAAGTAGATAATAAATAAGCAAGATCCAATTAGGTAGGTAAAACCCAACAACAGTGAGTACAATGACCTACATAAAAGAACAATGCTTTGTTTCTGTTTGTTTATGTTTAGACAACACGTAGCACAGAACGCTTAATAGATTACTGAGTTATCATCATCAACATCAGCCTATATTAGCTATTCCACAGCTGGACATAGGCCTCCCCTAATGAGCGCCATAGCGCCCTGTCTTCAGCTTGCCGCATCCAGCATCTGCCTGCAGTCTTTCGCAGATCTTTATGCCACCTGACCGGAGGGCGTCCTACACTACGATTGTCGAGTC
The DNA here is from genome assembly GCA_963564075.1 of Eupithecia subfuscata. Taxonomy (NCBI): domain Eukaryota; kingdom Metazoa; phylum Arthropoda; class Insecta; order Lepidoptera; family Geometridae; genus Eupithecia; species Eupithecia subfuscata. Next base: position 5,205,779 of record OY751108.1, read on the forward strand.
GTAGTCTCCACTACTTTTACGGTTCTTCGCGAGATATATGGCCAACCCACTGCCACTTCAGCTTGCTAATTATTCGAGCTAGGTCGATAACATTGGCTCTCTGTCGGATGTATTCGTTACGAATCCTATCCTTCAGAGAGACTCTGAGCATGGCTCTTTCCATAGCTCGCTGAGCGACTTTGAACTGGTGGACCAGCCCTACCGTGAGTGTCCACGTCTCAGCTCCGTAGGTCATGACGGGTAGGACGCACTGTTTGAAAATTTTCGTTTTCAAGCATTGCGGTATGGAGATGAGAAGAATTGACGTAGTTTTTCCAACGCTGATTACTGCGTATAGAGAAAAAACTCGCTCCGTCACACATACTGTACCTATGGATTTTTTTGAACGGGCTTACACAATGTATAAGTACTAGGTACTAGTTACTAGTTACTGCGTTACCGAGGCTCTTCGGGTTTTCAAAAAACTATCTGAGCGTGTGGTCGAAGCGACGCGTGACCCGAGAGCTGGTGAATATCTGGCACAGCGTATTAGCATTGCCATACAGCGTGGCAATGCAGCCAGCGTCTTGGGGACGCTTCCGACTGGTGTTGATATGGATCAGTTAAGCTATCTGTATACTGTTTGCAACAGTCGGCAGTTAGCTCAATTGTTTCAATTGTAAATATTAGTATAATTTTCTTTGTGAATAAATGTATATTCTTAGGTACTAGTATAAGAATTTTTGCGATTTTTACCTTTTAGTACTTCAACCTCAGTGGTCCAATAGAAGATTTTAAACAATACCTATAAGAAATAGGATGGATTGTCTTGACTGATCAAAAAAGTTTGTGTGTGTTTATTTGCCCATTTTCTTGCTAACTGTAAATTTTTTTGCTATCGGAGAATGGGGATAAAAATTCCTTTAATAATAATAGATATCTCCTAAGAGCATTTTCAGCTACCTACACCGGTAAGGTACCTCCCATTACTGCCCCATTCAAAAAGACCACCCTGTTAACGGTGTTCTACTGATTATAATCAGTAGACAGTTTGAATTCTTAGAAACAAATGAAATCGAAATATGATTGCATAAATGCTGCCGTAATTTTAAACCAAATACAAATCGCAGAACATGCATTCAATGGAGTTGGAACACACCACAGCGTTAGCCTCGAAGAACAAAACACCCAACTATAAGTATCGCTCACCTTCCCAATGCGCATGACAGATACCTAGGTGCTCCGACCGAAATTTAGGTCAGACCAACTCCTAGTATCTACTAAGAGTTGGTCTGACCTAAATGTCGATCGGAGCACCTAGATAGTGATTTAAACCATTCTAAATATGCACGCCGAGTGTTATAGGTACCTATGAGGTTTTATGGAGGGGGCGTGCATTCATCACGGATGTAAGCGGGTTAACTACGAACCTTATTTGTGTTGGAAGAACACCAACGTTACATCCCTTACATCCGTAATGAATTCGTCAAACTACGATAGTTTTATAGTAAAAAGGGCGTGCATTTTTAGAATGGTTTATCTCTACTTTATCTTGGCACGAATGTAGAGAAATTAAAATCATTTTGAAAGAAGAAAATAGCACATTAATGGCCCGGCAACCAGAAGTAAACTAGGTCGAAAAAGAAGGTCACTTTAGCGATTGGTACCTATCTACAACTGATATATTAATGTCAACTGCTACCTAGTTTTTTTTAGAGATATTTTCTTCTTCTTCTTCTTTGCCATCTTCTACCCTATAGGTGTAGGCCTTCTTCATACTTTGCCATTTCCTACGGTCTTGTGCAATTTCCGTCCATTTTACTCCAGCTGATCTTTTGATATATTAATGTCAACTGCTACCTAGTTTTTTTTAGAGATATTTTCTTCTTCTTCTTCTTTGCCATCTTCTACCCTATAGGTGTAGGCCTTCTTCATACTTTGCCATTTCCTACGGTCTTGTGCAATTTCCGTCCATTTTACTCCAGCTGATCTTTTGAACACATTTACAGTAGGTACAGGTACAGTTAGGCCTATAATACTTACAGTACGCCTATAAATTACTAGTTATTTTATTATTTACACTTACGAGTAGATTACAAATTATATGAAAACGAATGTGAGTACCACGACAAACCTCACAAGGTATATATGATACAAATAATAATATACTTACTGTTATTGTTATGAATAAATAAAAAATATAAAAAAACTTGAGAGGTGTCAAGGGACACCCGGATGGAACGAAGTTCATAAGAGAGAGAGAGAGAGACAGACAGAGAAACATGCGCACGCCGCACGACTTACAAATTTACAATAGCTTACTATATCAAAAAGTGTCGTTACAACTTTTCGTATGAATTTTTTCCGTCTAGCCCCCTTTCACAACGCGCGATAAGGAACTTCGTTCCAAAAAATAATATTAAAAAAATGTGGTCTCCCATGTGGTCGTTTTTCGCCCCATGGTCTCCATATTTGGGTACCTATATTAAAGATATTTATAGTCGTGTCGGCCACGGAATTAAAGTTCCATTTCCATGGTGTCGGCCTGCCATCCCATCATTATGAGAGTGTGGGAATAGAGAGTGCACCTGTGTTTGTGCACACACTAGTGCATAATTGTCCTGCGCATCTGGCTAGTCTCCCATGACATTGGCCGCCGTAGTCGAAATTCGGCTAGGAGGACATTATTTTATTATTATTATAAATATATTTATGTAAGAAAATTTAACAAGCTGATAACAATGACATAAAATAACAAGGTAACAGCAAGGTGATCACTAAAACATAAACTTCCACAGTGCATAATTAATTACACATGCGCGGAAATGGTGAAAATTCGAGTTTGTAAACGAGTGAGAGACGAATGTGAACGAATAAGAGCTGCCAAAACAAAACCAACATATTTTGCGGACTACTGCTATTTGCTCCGATGATGCTAAATATTTTCATTACTTACCTACCTACTTTTTAAAAATCTATATATATAAAAATGAAACCCGTTTTCCTTGGTCACGGCATCACGCGTGAACGGCTGGACCGATTTCGTTATTTATGTCTTTGTTGTTTGTTATTGTCAGGAGAAGGTTCTTATGAAAGAAAAAATAAAGAAAGTTGGAAACATAAATTTCCACGGGGGTGAAGCCGCGGGGCGCAGCTAGTAACCAATAAATGCGGAAGAAATCAAGATGGTACGAAAGGTACCAAGCTTTGTTATTTTTTCTGGGTTATCGAACCAAAGAAAGGTGAGCAAAAGTTCATTTGAAAGAACAGTGTCAAAAGTCGGCTCCCGTAATCCCGTTCCCTCTCTATCCAAAACACACACTCGAAACAAAAGTCAAACCTAATAAATAAAAAGGTAATGCTGGACAATTCACACAGCATCATCCCCAAGCTAAGTATAGCTTGTGTTATGGATGTGTACATTGGGGACCTAGTAGACTAAGCAACAAATTTTTATACATAGAAAAAACATCCAGAATACCCGGAACTAATATCGGCAGATCCTACAAACATTCAACAAATATACAACAGCCGTGTGGTGCCGGCTTAGAATTTGCATCACCCTAACCCATCCCGTGGGTGTCGTAAGAGGGGACTAAGGGATATCCATAGGGGGCGGGCAGTAGCGCCTCCTGCAGAATCACTCTACCACCGAACTGCGATCTCAAACCCGCATGCCGAGCGTGGGGATTACCCACATGAGATAAAAGCCAATATAAGGCGCTTATCGGTGACCTGGGTCTTTGGCTGAAAAATGGCACTGAGCATAAAATATTCAGCACCCGCTAAGCCAACCCTTATTTCGGCGCATGGACGTGGAGAGCCACCTTATATTTTAAACTACCACACTATCGTGTCACTTACCTCAAAGTTATACCGTTTTAGTTCTCCGTTTGTTTATTTTTAACTTTTTTGTACCTGTGACCAAGTAAATGTTTTTTCTGTTCTATTCTTCTGTGGAACAATATACACTGTTCATGTTGAGGTTGAGGTAAAAACATTTATCCGTGGCGCAACCTCCTGCGTCGCAGGCGGACCTCGATGCGCGATAAAGGTCGTCATAATGTAACATTCATTGAATTATTCTTGTTCCAGAAAAGTCCTGATCTCAAACGGCAGCGCCGTAGACGCAGCCGTAGCATCCATGTTCTGCAACGGACTGCTGAACCAGCAGAGCATGGGCATCGGAGGCGGGTTCTTCATGACCGTCTACATCAAGCAGGAGGAGAAGGCGTATACCGTTATAGCTAGGGAGACGGCACCAGCAGCGGCTACCTTTGACATGTTCAATGGGAGCTATGATAAGGCTACGAAAGGTCAGTTTTGTGCCAGTTACCTATAGTTATTGATTTTATCGGGTATTTATCGCGTGCCTTTTGTTATTATTTCCCTTACGTTACCTACAGTGTCCCCGTGACCACGATCGCTGTAACGCGGTAGAAACGTAGGGGAAATAATAACAAAAGGTACGATAAATACCCGATAAAATCATTAACTATGTTAACAAATCGCGGAAGTTTAAAAAGTTTTAGGTACCTTATAGCTCCTTGAATTCCCTTGAAGGGACAATTTTACCATAGTTTTATTATAGTCTAGGACGATAGTCTAGGAAGACTGTCTAGGCATGAATGCCGATGCACTGTGGACAGTGGGTTTGAACAGAATAGAATACAAACAATAACAGAGGCCCCAATGGCGGAAGACAGCTCGGCGGCGTCGTACGTAGCAGACACACCCAGATGGCGGTTTGAACTTGATTCGCTTAGATATGGAAGGTTGGTCTTCCGGTCTTCTTTCTGATCAATTGTAGTCGATCGATCATACCAACAGAGCATGAGCATCGGAAGCGGGTTATTTATGACGGTATACATCAAGGGAGGAGAAGGCGTATAAGTACCTACCGATAAAGCTAGGAAGACGGCGGCGTCGGCGGCGGTTACCTTTGAGATGTTCAATGGGAGCCATGATAAGGCCACGAAGGGTTACTTCTGTTTCAAGGGTTATTTTTTTAAGTTTATTTTAGTAGGTATACTACCCATTCACTGCCCAGTTTGTACAGCTACCTACAAGCGCGTAAACACGTCCGTGTGTGTCATGTGCAATGAAAGTGTTAGTTTAGTTTGTTTCCCTTTTATGGCACATTTTACTACAGTATCAGATTAAACCTAGGACTAAACAGACTAGACTGGGCACAAATGGCTAATGTTCAGTTACGTTTCGTCCAAATAATATAAGAAAAGGAAAATAATAACGACGTCGTTGCTTCTGTCTCACCCAGACTGAAATGGCGAGACGAATTCGACGAGCAAGGATACCTTTGCTATAGAGGATGGTCCTGGTAGAGCTCAGATTAAAGTTATTTCATAGGCCTAGCACGGGGATTGTTGTCTAGGGTAAAATTGTAGAAAATTACGTCACATCGTCATCAAACGCGTAATATGTTTGAAACTCATTTCTTCAGCTTCAATAATTTATGCAATGTATGACAATGCGATGTCATTCTTCTATAATCTACCCTAGACAATTTATCCCCGCGCTACAGGCCTAGCAGAGATATTATTATAAATACTTAGAAAACATCAAGTAGATATCTTCTTTTTAGGTTTAAGTCTTAATGTAGGCTATATATCTATATAGGAGAAATTCAGCATCGACTCATTGATCAATCGTACTCGATCGATCACACATCTGGGTGTGGTCTAAACTAAATACTTACCTGTGACTTTTATTTCTAAATCATGTTCGGAACACTAGACTGCAAAGGTGAACCAGATGGAAGTGAAAGCTTGAAGTGAAACTCAAGTGTTTTATTACTATTAGATGAAAGTGTTTGAGGGTCTGTAGGTGCCTACTTTATCTGATGTTCAGGCAAAATGCCTTTCCTGACAGCAGTGTCACCTATCGGTAAATTTCACTTTATTATAATAACTTCTGCCCTCGGCTTCGCTGGCGTATTTTCGGTATAATAAGTAGCCTTTTATCTAAGTTAGGCTTTGCTCTAAACGTACGCCAAATTTCATCTTGATCTGTTCAGTATTTTTGGAGATCCTAGGTGACAAAACTTCTGATTTCACATACTTTCGGCTTTATAATATTACGAGCTGACCCGCCGCGATTTCTTTTTGTTGATTTGAAGCCGCAGATAGAAGTTTATGTAGGAACATAATAACCCAAGAATGTACATTTCTAAAAGAACTGTTCTTAGCAGGTGCTTACATCCTAAAAGGAACCTCCATGCAAAATTTCAGCTTTGTTTCTCTTGTAGTTTCAGAGATCTCTTGATGAGCCTGTTTTCTCTTCTCTTTTAATAATATAGATAGTAGGATAGTATGATGTTAATGCATAAATAATGCAAAATATTCACACTTATTTTTATTTATTTATCATTTACTTAATATTATCTAACCTCCATCTGTTTGGTGTACTTTACCTTATAGTCCTACCTAGGTCCTATTTTCAGACTGATGTCGAAAGATTTAGTACCTGCCTTCTTAGGCTTGGCGCAATGGCCCTACGAACACAAAAATAAATTATGAACAAAGCTAGCCATAAGAACATGTTATACTTACCAACGCCTTTGGATTTGTCTGTACCTACCTATTCAGAATAAAAATAAAATGCATGGTACACAAATTTAACAGGTCATTTAGTTTTGCAACTATGCGATAGTGAAATTGCCTACCTAATTCTAAGTTCAATAAACTTAAGTGCTACCTACTAAGTCAATCAAACAAATTGTTCATTTCTAACACATTAAAATGTTTACAATATAATTTACTCAATACTCAATTTATTTCTTCCTAATAATGAATTTCCCGAACTAGCCCAAGTTGTATAGCTTCTCTTATTAATTAACAAAATTGTGTCTCTAATAGAGTTGGAATTATTCCTACATAGTAAACCGCATGGCAACATTGTTTATAACATGCCAATTGACATGATTGTGAACTGTCAATGTCAAACTCTCTTCTGTTCGTGGTTTTACACAGCCAATATGTACTCTCATTATAAATAAGTTTTTCACGTAAATATAAATAGTACCTACAGTCCGTATTATACGCATTTTTTAATATACAAATTGACTAGGTAAGTATATAAAATGTATCAAAAAACTTCTATTAAACAAAATGCAGCATTTTCAAATGTGCTAAACTAAACAAAATATTATTAAACTGCGTGAATAAGAATTAAGATGCTCTAAAAAATAAAGTACCTACATACTTAGTAAGTTTTAATACAAGTAGGTACAGCTAAAGGCGAAGACTGTGACAAATTAGGAAGTCCGCCATGGCCAATCTAAAATTCTAAATGTAGACGTAGCCCGTAGGTATTCTAATTAGGAAGAGCACGGGCACGACTCCCGTGGCCTGTCTACATGTCAACTACGGACGGAAATAGAATGCAATTCATTACTATCCATCATCGTCATCATCATCAATGGCCTTTACATCCACAAATGGTTTATATAGTGTTAGTTTTTCGGCACTTACGTAGGTACCTAGATGGCTTGTAAGGTCTATACGGGTACGACAGATGCGGGCCCCGCTGTATTGGCAAGCGACATATGACGAATCATGATCCAGCTGTGTGGTGCCGGCTTAGAATTTGCACCACACCAGCTCTTCCCGCGGGTGTCGTAAGAGGCGACTAACGGATATCCCGGGGGCAGGCAGCAGCGCCACCGCAGAACAATTCTAACAGCGAACTGCGATTCCCAAAACTCATGCCTAGCATGTGGATTATGGGTATTACCGCCCACGAGATAGAAGTCAATATGGCGCTAAGGGTTAGGCCAGCGTCCAGCAGTGGACCTATACAATCTGTTGAGGTGAGGTTGAGGTGGTTCCAAAAGCGAGCACTAAGGCACCAACGGGCTGCAGCAGACCCACCATTATCCATTGCCAAACACATCCGAGAATATGTGGCATGAAGATTTAAATAGAAACATAGGTAGGTAAGACACTTATCAAAGTGTTTTGTATAATGTTCCCAGAAATGGCAGCAATAATTTCGCTTCGATGTTGATTAATCTAATCGCCATATTTCGACACATTATTTTCATGAATTCCAGTAGTTAGTGTGTGACACATAAAGGTTTCACAATGTTGAAAAGTTCATCGCTATTGAAACAAGTGTTTTGAAAACAAAGGAAATAATTAAAGCAATGAGACTGAAATGTTATCTTTCTTAATTATTTCCTTTACAAGTTTCAAAACTAAGTAGGTAGATGGTAAGGTATTTTATCGTGGGATATCAGATTATTTTCTAGGTCAGCTAGTTTATTTGGTACAACTTGGTAGGTACTACTGTAAATTTTATCAGATAATCATATAAAACAAACAAATCAAGTGCAAGTCGTAATCGATAACGGAAGGAAATTGTCCGAATGTAGGCTGTAGGTAGGATTTTTTATATTCCTATAGATCACTTAGGCCGGATGCTGATCACTTCCGAAACTCGGTAGGCCATTTTGACCACCGTAGAAGCCAATAAGAGGACCAGGGACCAACCTCGAGATTAGAATGCAAATCTATTGTTGCGACAAGAGGTTGGTTTATTGGATATACAATCGAGCAAAATATAGAGAACCAAAGTTATCGACATAGCTCAAAGAATCATCAAGCTGAAGTGGCAGTGGGCCGGCCATATCTTGCGAATAACCGACAACCGCTGGGGTAACCGTGTTCTTGAGTGGAGACCTCGACTCGGCAAACGTAGTGTAGGACGCCCTCCGGCCAGGTGGGATGACGATCTGCGAAAGACTGCAGCCAGATGCTGGATGCGGCAAGCTGAAGACAGGTCGCTATGGCGCTCATTAGGGGAGGCCTTTGTCCGGTGATGTGACTAATATATGCTGATGATGATGATGATGAAAATATAGATCTTTTCTTCTTTCGCAAGAGCTTAAAAATGTGTTACTTTAAACTAATCAAAGCATCGTCTAAATTATTACAATCTAGCTTTAGCCCGCTTCGTGCGCGTTTTTCCGAGACTAAAGTAGTCAAATGTTATTTCAAGTCCTACATTTATTTCGTTCAGTAGTTTTATCGTGAAGAGGTAACAAACATCCAAAAGCGCATTTACATATCATAAATGTAAGTTTTGCGAGCACTGCTTTCAGTTGTCTGCAACGCAATATTGTGTTGATGACGATGTATTGGCAAGTGACAACACCGACAACCTATGATGGTATTACAGGTCCCTTAGCGGTGGCTGTCCCCGGAGAGCTACGAGGCCTATGGGCGGCGCACCAGCGCTGGGGCGTGCTCCCGTGGGCGGACCTGGTGAACCCTACCGTGGTCATCTGCAAGGATGGCTTCCAGATGTCCAAAGTCATGTATGACGGTCTGTTGTCTGCGCCGTTTATCAAGAACGATGCACATATGAAGTGAGTACCATTCTGGCCAGGATTAAGGCGAATAGTAGAGTGGATAGTGGCGCCACTACATATTTAATTTAATCATTAAGTTATACAAATGATTTATCAAAAAATCGGACCGCGCGTAGACGATATCTATCATAAGCTTTTTTTAAATGTCTCTAATAGTTTTGTACTGTATTATTTAGGCAGATATTTGTTTCAAGAGTTTAGTTCCTATTGGTGGCCACCAAGCTCTCCATACAAGGTTTTTGATTGAATAACACAAAACAAAACTATTACAGATACATTAAATAAAAGCTTGTGATAGGTATCGTCTACCAGCGGTCCGATTTTTTGATAATTCCTTTGTATTACTTAATGATTAAATTAAATATGTAGTGGCGCCACTATCACCCCTACTATTCGCCTTAAAGACCTCGGTAAGGTAATGATGTGGGTAACCTAAGGGTTGCGATGGATCACCATCGACAAGTGGAATGATTTCCACGATTCATTCGATTACCAACATCAGGTGATCATGGTATTTATTTATTTGTTTAGCAACTAACACGATTTTTATAAACCAATTACTTACACTAGTTCCTTAAGGCGCTACCCCGACCCAAATCAGCGCCAACACCTATTTTATTTAATTATTATGTCAAACGAAGGAATTTTAAAAAATCGAGCGGCCAGTTTTTGCTTCCTATCATAAGTTTTTTTTAATGCCTCTACAAATGTTTTAGTTTGTATAGTGTAGGAAGAGATGCGAAGTTGCTCTTTTTTCCCACCATGGTGGCCAAAAAGAGCAACTTCGCATCTCTGCCTTAAGTATACAAAATAAAACTTTTACAGGGGCATTAAAAAAAAGCTTATGATAGGAAGCAAAAACTGGTCAATCGATTTTTTGAAATTCCTTCGTTTGACATAATAATTTAATAAAATAGGTGGTGGTGCTGATTTGGGTCGGGGTAGCGCCTTAAGATTAAAAAAGTTCATTTATCTAATTACCTAGTTAAAATTATTGTAAATAATTTTCAAAAATAAATCAATAATTAAACATTGAAAAATAAATAGTTTTCGAACAATGAGGCCGAACCTGGAACACGAAACTTACGAACCGCGGTGCGGTGCGTGGTCGACTTGCCGTTCCCGCGCTTACGGTTCTCCATACCCTAGCTTACGGCTCTCCGTACCCTAGCTTACGGCTCTCCGTGCCCTAGCTTACGGCTCTCCATACCCTAGCTTACGTCTCTACGTCGACGCCCCTCCCGCAGTCTGCGTTGCCGAACTAGCCGCCCCGCCTGCATTGCCGAAACCAGCCTTCAACCAGCGGTTGGCGAGCCGTAAGCGCGGCGTCGCCGAGTCGACGTATCGGAGCTTTTGATCCGCTTTGGTTTCGTGCTTACGCGGTTGACGACTGTTTGACGGCGACGCGAAAGGCGATACGGTTACGATCCCTTTTGATACGTGTGCTACGACCTTAAAGCGTATTTCCCCTGCAGGAAACAATACGTAGACACCACAACCGGCGACTTCTACAAGCCAGGGACCATGGTCAGACCCAGCCCAGCGTTGTGCAAGACGCTCTCCATCATAGCCGAGAAAGGTGGTGATGAGCTTTACAATGGAAGCCTGTCTGTGGACTTCTTGGAGGACCTGCATCGCATCGGCAGCATTATTACAGCTGATGATTTGAGGAATTACCAGTAAGTGTTTTGTATGAAACTGTGTAGAACTAACGCTACCAGATTCGATGAAGAATCTAATAATATCGCAAATATTTTCGACTTCGACGGGACTTAACCCGCATCCTTCCCTCAGTCAGTACGCAGTAACTACATCACGAAATCAAGTGACGTAGGAGTGTAGTTGGTTAGCACATTCCCGTACAGAGGGATGGATGCGGGTTCAAGTCCCGTCGAAGTCGAAAATTTTTGCGATATTATTTGATTTCTTAGAAATTAGAAATTAGCCAGAATGTGATGCTTACGCACTATAACAACAAAAACCTACGATGAGAAATGTTTGTCAGCAAACCACTCATACTCCGTTGAGCTAACTGCAGACTGTTGTAAATAATCTACAGGATTGTTTGCAACAATCTGCAGTTAGCTCAATTCTAAAGTCATTTAGAACGGGAAATTTACCATGATTTGAGTTTTGAGCTTTCCAATGCCTTATGTTTTGAGCTTTCAAATGACTTTAGAGTTAATAGATGGATTTAAAAGTTTTATAGTTAGCTCAATTGTTTATATGGTAAATACTAGTTCTAATTTGTTTCTAGTATTTGATTGTAATTTTCTTTACCCGTACTCAACCTAAGATTCACTTTGTTGCCATGTAGTTTTATTATTATTTTAAAATCCTTGTCGATTTATAAACTTTCTTTTTATAAATATTGCTAACAATTTTTATGAATGAAACTCAACGCCTAACATGTGAATTTCAGTTGCATTGTTATGGTTAGTTTACAAATATTTTACATCGAATTTGGGTGGACATGTATCTTATTCTGTAGTTTTATGCGGATATGTAAAACGGAAGGAAATTCTTGGAATAAACACAAATCTAGAAGACTGCTCCCTGGATGGACCGAAATTTCTCCTCTGTTTTAAATTTAATTATACTTCATACAGTTCAATTAAATGTAAAACAGTTAACTTTATTTAATCAAAAAAAGTTGTTGAAAATGAGAATAGAAGTGAGAGTCCAAGTGAAAAAAGTTGACCAAATTTATAACTAGATGTCGCTAGTAAACGTGTACCAGGGCTAGATCGCCCTGACGAGAACGCACGGGTTTGAGTCGTATACTCTATCTACAAAAAAGTTATTGAAGCAAGGTCGCTTGTGACTATAGAAATTTTTAGTGTGTAGTTCCTTTAAGAACTGCATAGTATTTGTTATTGAATATTGATAAAGGTGATCGTCATCGGTCGCGCCATTGTTGTGTATTTCCTGCGTTCTCATCATAGTTAGTTTAGTACCTAGTTAACTAAAGAAAAGAGAACTTTATTTCTCATAGGCCTGTAAAGCCTTATTTATCAACATTGGCGAGAAAAATAAAAAAAAGATTCCCGCCTCGGGACGATCTGCAGATATTTGTTCAGGGTGTTCTGGATGTTTACTATGTATAATAAAAAATATCTATCTATGTAGTGTATTGTAATGTTATGCATATCAGTTATCTAGTAATATACCCATAACACAAGCTCTGCTTAGCTTGGGACTAGATGATGTTGTGTGAATTGTCCAGCATTATTTATTTATTTATTTACTAACTAAATAATTTTCACTACCTACTCAGCAATATTTTAACTGATACTTAGGTTAATATCTTGATGTGGTGATTGGCTATTGTGAAAAGACTAATAATTTTATGTGTTTTGGGTGTTTTCTATGAAAAAAAAAATATCCACCTATTTAATACATTGTAATAAGTATAGTATACCAGTCATCTTTAGTACTCATCACACGCTCTGCTTAGCTTGGGACTAGGCTAGATGATGCTGAGTGAATCGTACAGGATTATTTATTTATTTATTCATTTATTTTATTATTAATTGTTTTGAAAAAACTAACAACCGCCTTAAAATTCATTACTTACACTTACTTGGTACTTACATACGTACTACATACTGTTTTAAGTTTGGCGGTACATTAATAAGTACCGTGGGATTAATCCGACGGGAAAAACAAAAGTGGCATCCAAATAATTCCACAACTATTGACGGAGTAGTAATCGACGAACTTACAAAAAAAAATATACATACATACAACCTCTTTGGCTTGTTTATTTAAGTCGATCAAAAACAGGTCAACACGGCTTAGTAGATTTTACAAAAAATTTCATCATCTCTTTAAGTGAATAACTTCATCATAAAATTGTGATGAAATTAAGACCTTACTCATTTTAAAACGTCTCAGAATACCAATGTGTCATTTTTTTTCGATAACACATTGGACTGCGTTTTTTGATAAACAAAACAATAAAAAACCTACATTTTATTGATATCACCTACTTGCGATTACGTGTGTTTATTTTCGTTGTTATGAATATTAACTCGAGTAGGTAGCTTACGATAACCTGTCTAGGATAATAATTTTAATATTGGTCTCGAAAGTTCTAAATTAGTAGGTATGAAATACAAAATGCCGCAACAGCTATGTGGTACCGGCTTAGAATTTGCACCACTCTAACGCGGGTGTCGTAAGAGGCGACTAAGGGATATCCACCGGGGTGGGCAGTACCGCTCCCTGCAGAACAATTCTACCACCGAACTGCGATCTCCAACCCGCATGCCTAGCGTGGGGATTATGGGCATTGCCTCCCATGAGATGAGATAAAAGCCAATTACCGGAGCACACAGTTCGGACACAGTAGATAATTTATCTATTGTGGTTCGGAGCTTATTTACGACACCCGCGGGAAGAGTTGGGGTAGTGCAAATTCTAAGCCCACACAGCTAAGTTTTACATATTTACATAGAGGCCTTAGAATTTCAACGGCCTTACAACGATCTGATATAAATGTTTTTCTATCAATTTTCATTGCTATAACTCACAAGTGAGTTATAGCAATGAAAATGTCACAGTTTGAATATGGGTGTCATTCTGTGCCTAATTGCGGTGACCATAGAGCCACTTTATGAGCAAGTGTGTTGAAAAGTATATTAGCATCGATATAATTTAAGTGTAGAAATTAAAATACGCAGTAGAAACTCCGTTGTTACATAATTCAACATGGTAAATTTTCCCTTATCAAGGCCTTTCCGTGAAGTGTTTCCAATTTATTCACATGATTCGTATAGCCATTAACTTTTAGATTATTTCCTCTGGCGGTCTAGGTTTACCAAGCCAAAATAGGGTGATGGAAAAAATAAAAAATAAAGTACACCAGAATGAATCAATAGACTGCATCTACGAAGGCCTTTTCCAAAATCAACCCCTTCCAAAATTACTTAGGTTACTTACTTTAAAATTACTCGGTAAAGTCCTAGATATTTTCTGTCAGCAAAGAGATTACAATATCGAAGAAATATAAGTGGAAAATATTTTCAGACACTTGTATCATCGGGGAAAATCGCAGAACTTCAAAGCAATTTTCAATTTTGAAAGCTTTCATTCATTAATTTCATTCGTCCATCGTCCGTTTTCATACTCGAATTTGAACGACTGTTTTCGCTGCTCTTGCGAAATTATGCGTTGTCGAAGTCTGTTTTTTTATTTTAGTTATTACTCACAAAGAAAATTATACTAGTATTTACAATTGAATCAAACTGCTGACTGTTGCAAACAGTCTACAGATAGCTCAACTGATCCATTTCAACACCAGTCGGAAGCGTCCCCAAGACGCTGGCTGCATTGCCACGCTGTATGGCAATGCTGATACGCTGTGCCAGATATTCACCAGCTCTCGGGTCACGAGTCGCTTCGACCAGACGCTCAGATAGTTTTTTGAAAACCCGAAGAGCCTCGGTACCCCACGGACCTAGGGTCTCGACTCCAAGGGGAGCAAATGTGTAGGCTCTGTCGAGACCTGCATATTTGCGCCTCTTGAGATCTTCGGCCAAATCTGCCGCCGCACCCGGACGGATGTCCTCGGAAAATGGGAAGGCGCAAGTGTGTTATTACTTACCTACCTTGTTGTTGTTTTTATCAGTTTTTGTGAAGTTTTTATTTATTATTACTTACTTGCCTTTTTTCGTATAAAATATCTTGGATTCTAAAACCGAGTGCAGCACAGTGTTGACTCATTTCTTTATGTAGAAAACATATGAAACATTTTTAGTTGCTTATTCATTGTTTAATCTTCAACACCTGATTCAACTAAACTAAACTATTGTAAAAGTAATGAATAATAGTGAGTCAGTATGAAAAATAACAAACGCCACAGTTTCATTCAATTCTTTGTTATCAAACCTGTTTGTTATCTATCTAGTGTTTTGTTACAAATATTGCTCAATAGTTTATCTTGAAGTGGTAGACGGCAAACATAGGAAGCTATAACATTGAGGAAGTAATAACATGACGAAAATAGGCAAGCAACCTAGATACAACGTTCGAGATGTCACGTAGGTAGGAAGGTACCTACGTAAGTCGACGAAAATTGTTGATCATTTCGTTTTTAGGGTTCCGTACCCGAAGGGTGAAAACGGAACCCTATTACTAAGCCTCCGCTGTCCGTCCGTCTGTCAGAGGGCTCTATAATCAATAATCATGAACGCAGAGGCAGAAAGTTGAATTTTTCAGAGAATTTTTTTTTTTTGCTGCTGTAACAGTAAATGATAAAAATAATAATCATAAATATCCATATTAAAGAGGGTTTCCATGCTTGATTTTCTATTTGCTCTTCGTTTGTCAAAGCTGTAGCTCTTGAACCACAATAGGGCCACAGCTTTCTATAAATAAGTAGGTAACACATTAACTCTACAAACAACAAATACTATTAAAAATACAATAAAGTTGAAAATGTAAAGGGGTGTCCAAACAAGTGAAAATTTGATGTTCTTTGAAAAAGTTGACTGATTTTACGGTCCTCTCAGCATTATGCAGCTGCCAACTTGAAGACTGATTATAATTTTTTAACAGTTCATTGAAATAATTCTAGCCAAATATATAGTGCAATCAACCTTGGCAATACAATTACTTAAGTTATTCCAAATAACATTTTCATTAGAGTCTAAGTGAAAAAGTTGGTCCCCTACCTTACATTTATAGAAAAGCTTAGCTTAGGTTATTTTTATTAAGGTTTTTATCTATCAAGGCAAGAAGAGCAAGATAACCCTTTAATCATAATGTAGAAACTGTGAGACGGAATAAAACATACTTGGAACAACCGTCAGAACATAAAATACTTATTGAATAAATAGGAAACCTCCTAATAAGCCTTTATGAGTATAGAACGAAGGTTTAAATTCCCTTGTGTACAAGTCAATGCCAGAGAAGATACGAACCGTTATGATTATAATAACTTATAATTATAAACAACAAATAATTGCTCTTACTTTGTTGCTAATTCCGTTAGATACGAGATTATGCTCGCTTACCTACTTACTTACATTGTTTCTGTACCTACTCAGGGTACCGTAGTAGGTGTAGATACCACAGAAATTATATTTATATGTATTTCTACTATTTTTTTTTTACGACCTCTGTGGCGCAGCGGGCGAAGGTCCGCCTGTGACGCAGGAGGTTGCGGGTTCGATTCCCGCCTCGGGACAAATGTTTGTACGATCTGCAGATATTTGTTCAGGGTGTTCTGGAATTTTTTCTATGTATCTATCTATGTACTGTATTGTATTATGTCTATCAGTTATCTAGTACCCATAACACAAGCTCTGCTTAGCTTGGGGCTAGATAATGTTGTGTGAATTGTCCAGCATTATTTATTATTTATTTATTATTATTATTATTTCTGCGGTAGGCAAGGTACGAGTACTATCCAATAGGTGCAATTACTTACTATTTGTTTTTCAATAAGTAATTTCAAATATTGCATTATAAATAAATAAATAATGATGGACAATTCACACAGCATTATCATTATAAGTAAGTATAAAGGATTTTTTATTACAATCATAGTATCCTAAAGTAACATTTCTTAAACATAATAGCTAAGTTAGTAATAATTATAACTCAAATCCTTTAAAATGTTCACGAAATGGATGGGCACACAATTCTTGAGCTGGGATTCATTCTATTTATTTTACGATAAGGATGCTATAGTACAGGGTGTGTCAAGACCACTTCCGAAAACAAAGGGGGGTGGTACAGAACCCCAAAACAAAACCAATAAAAAAATCAATATTCGATTTTTTTTTAGTTAAAATTATTTTTTTAACATTTTAATTTGTTTTGCCAGACAACAATGTAAGTTTGCAAATGCCAAATGTATACCAAGGGTTTATAAAGTAAATAAATATGTATGTTACTTAAATAAAGACATCTAAGTACCAGAAAACCAACTGTAAGAAATTAATGCTAGAACTTTAAGCCTGACTAATATTAACTAGTCAAAGACAAAGAACAAGAAAATTGCTGCACAGCAAAATCAAAAACTCTTTAATTGTTTAGATACTCTTTATTTATAAACACAATAAATGAACACTTGGAAAAGGTCAAATTAAAAAAGTAAACACTGACACGGAAATAAATTGATATTTTGGATTTCTGTCACTTCGATAAGTAGACGAAAGTAACGAAGACGACGAAGAAACCTTTAGCCTGTTTGTTGCTATTTTTCGAGTTGGAGCAAAACCCGTCCCAAGCTTTTTTATCCTATAGGTAATTTGATATATTTTTATAGTAGGTAAACCTTTTTGCACAGCCAGGTTTTGACAATTTCATATACCCGGACCTCGTTCAACGATTTTATTGTTGGCTGATAACTAATCGAAGGTTTATATTACTAGATTCATAGATAGACCATTAGATACATAACTAGGTCTTATTACCATCTAATTACCTACTCAAATTTATACTCTATTTCAGGGCAAAAATCACCGACCCAATATCAGTACCCCTAGGCAACGGCGACATTCTCCACACCCCACCCCCGCCCAGCAGTGGGGCCATCCTTATCAACATCCTGAACATCCTGTCAGGCTACAACTTCACCAGATCCAGCATCAACAGTACAGAAGACAAGATCCTGACTTACCACCGGATATTGGAAGCTTTCAAATACTCCTATGCAATGCGGACGAGGCTGGGTGATGAAGACTTCTTGGATCTTAAAGAGGTAACTGGACAATCCACACAGCATAATTTATACTCGGTTCTCTAGAATTCTCTTCAACCTCAACTTCAACAGCCTGTATTGGTCCACTGCTGGACGCCGGCCTCCCCCTGATAAGCGCCTTGTTGGCTTTTATCTCATGGAGGTAATGCCCATAATCCCCATGCGGGTTGGGGATCGTAGTTCGGTGGTAGAATTGTTCTGCAGGGGGCGCTGCTGCCCGCCCCCGGTGGATATCCCTTAGTCGCCTCTTACGACACCCGCGGGAGGAGTTGGGGTGGTGCAAATTCGGGCGTTTTCTCGTGGTCGTACTATTTTGTCCTACTAGTAGGACCACGAGGGAGACCAGTTTCTCTTCGTTCTAAGCCGGCACCACAGAGCTTTTAGAATTCTAGATACCTATATTGTTGGAAAATATTTTACGACACTGGGAGGTACCGTACCCATCTGGTACCTAACTTTATCATCGGAACAAATCGCAGAAGTTTGAAACAGTATTTGTTTAATCGGCTTTTATTCGTCCCCCCTCCGAAGTCGAATTTGTAGTTTTTCCGCTGAGTAGGTATGTGCAATTACTCATTAATTACATTTTTGGTTTTAGTACCTAGTTGTTTTCTGTTATTGTTAAGTAAATTAGTATTCGTTGTAACGTTTTCATATACTTCTGTGTTTACAAAAATGACTTGAATAAGCAGAGCTTGTGATATGGGTACCTACTAGATAACTGATATACTCACTACATCATCATAGAAAACAGGGAAAGTCAACACTTTTCGTACTTATTTAAATGCTGAATGAAGTAGGTATGAAGGAAGTCTTGAAACGGTGCCAATGACACGCTGACATAGGGAAATAAAGTGCCTCGATGAAGGAAATACGAATAGGTTGGAAGATAAATAAAATAAATGTAAACATGAACTCAATTTATGTAAACTCGAAGTTCATTGTAAATACCTACATATTATTATGTAACACAGCAATCGTTGTTTTTGTATTTCAATTAAACTTAACGTATCTACGTCATACTTTGCAGTTTCGGTTGGTCTGGTTGGAGGTTTGATGAACTCAATGAATTTGATGATTCCATTGAATTTTCTTGTGCATGTTTGGGCAAAAGTCGTGGAGACCTGTTTTCGGAGCTATAACTTGAAGATTCATTTGAAAATAGACCATCAAAAAAATTTAAACAAAGGGAAATATTTTTCTAGTCAGTACTTCAGTAGTTAGGTACTATGGTAATTGACTATACTGAAATAAATAATTGTTCGACAGGTATTGATATGGATCAGTTGAGCTACGTGTAGATTGTTTGCAACAGTCTGCAGTTAGCTCAATTGTTTCAACAGTAAATACTAGTATAATTTTCTTAGTGAATATTTGTTAGCTACACTTTGTACTTAAGTACCTTTGTTTTATACTTGGGTATATTTAAGCAGTTATTTTTTTTTAATCGGAAGAACAAAGAAGTAGGGTACGATAAGGGTATACGTAAAGAAAGTCGGTAACGCTTGCGTTGCTCGCCGCCCGCTCGGTACGTAAAATACCTAAATTAGCGTAACGCCGAAACGAAATGTATGAGCGCTCCATACATTACATTGAAATATGTAAAATAAATTTATTTTACAGATAAAAGTGATATTTCTGACTTCTTTTCACAGCTGATCGCAAACCTTACATCTCCGGCATACGGCAACGAGATCCGCCTCAAAATCAACGACACCAGCACCAGCAACGACACAGCAACGTACGGCGCCAACGAGTACACCAAACCCGACCACGGCACAGCGCATATATCCATCATCGCGACCAACGGGGACGCTGTATCCGTCACTAGCTCTATCAACTTCTAGTAAGTTCTATATACCAACGATACAGCAACGTACGGCGCCAATGAATACACTAAACCCGACCACGGCACAGCGCATATATCCATCATCGCGACCAACGGGGACGCTGTATCCGTCACTAGCTCTATCAACTTCTAGTAAGTTCTATATACCATCGATACAGCAACGTACGGCGCCAATGAATACACCAAACCCGACCACGGCACAGCGCATATATCCATAATCGCGACCAACGGGGACGCTGTATCCGTCACTAGCTCTATCAACTTCTAGTAAGTTCTATATACCAACGATACAGCAACGTACGGCGCCAATGAATACACCAAACCCGACCACGGCACAGCGCATATATCCATCATCGCGACCAACGGGGACGCTGTATCCGTCACTAGCTCTATCAACTTCTAGTAAGTTCTATATACCAACGATACAGCAACGTACGGCGCCAATGAATACACCAAACCCGACCACGGCACAGCGCATATATTCATCATCGCGACCACGGGGACGCTGTATCCGTCACTAGCTCTATCAACTTCTAGTAAGTTCTATAATACCAACGATACAGCAACGTACGGCGCCAATGAATACACCAAACCCGACCACGGCACAGCGCATATATCCATCATCGCGACCAACGGGGACGCTGTATCCGTCACTAGCTCTATCAACTTCTAGTAAGTTCTATATACCAACGATACAGCAACGTACGGCGCCAATGAATACACCAAACCCGACCACGGCACAGCGCATATATCCATCATCGCGACCAACGGGGACGCTTAATCCGTCACTAGCTCTATCAACTTCTAGTAAGTTCTATATACAAACGATACAGCAACGTACGGCGCCAATGAATACACCAAACCCGACCACGGCACAGCGCATATATCCATCATCGCGACCAACGGGGACGCTGTATCCGTCACTAGCTCTATCAACTTCTAGTAAGTTCTATATACCAACGATACAGCAACGTACGGCGCCAATGAATACACCAAACCCGACCACGGCACAGCGCATCTATCCATCATCGCGACCACGGGGACGCTGTATCCGTCACTAGCTCTATCAACTTCTAGTAAGTTCTATATACCAACGATACAGCAACGAACGGCGCCAATGAAAACACCAAACCCGACCACGGCACAGCGCATATATCCATCATCGCGACCAACGGGGACGCTGTATCCGTCACTAGCTCTATCAACTTCTAGTAAGTTCTATATACCAACGATACAGCAACGTACGGCGCCAATGAATACACCAAACCCGACCACGGCACAGCGCATATATCCATCATCGCGACCAACGGGGACGCTGTATCCGTCACTAGCTCTATCAACTTCTAGTAAGTTCTATATACCAACGATACAGCAACGAACGGCGCCAATGAAAACACCAAACCCGACCACGGCACAGCGCATATATCCATCATCGCGACCAACGGGGACGCTGTATCCGTCACTAGCTCTATCAACTTCTAGTAAGTTCTATATACCAACGATACAGCAACGTACGGCGCCAATGAATACACCAAACCCGACCACGGCACAGCGCATTATATCCATCATCGCGACCAACGGGGACGCTGTATCCGTCACTAGCTCTATCAACTTCTAGTAAGTTCTATATACCAACGATACAGCAACGTACGGCGCCAACGAGTACACCAAACCCGACCACGGCACAGCGCATATATCCAACATCGCGAACAACGGGGACGACGCTGTGTGTGTGTGTGTGTAACCAGTTCTGCAATCTTATAGTAAGCTCTATAGACCAACGAAAAAGCAACGTACGACGCCCACGAGTAGGTACACCAAACCCAATGTAAGGAGCAGCTCATATTTATGCGCATGTTTGACGATTTCATTAATCGCGACCAACGGGGAATCTGTATGTCTCTGTGACCAGCTCTTTGTTGACAGAGCTTGTCGCAGACACATATTCCCCGTTGGTCGCGCTAGTAAGTTCTATAGACCAATGACACAGCACAACCTGACTTTAGAGACAAACTTAAAAACCACACAGAAATCGATTGCTCTCGAACCTGATTCATTCCGGTCATCATTAAATTTTACTGATTCAAACGCGTTATCATTTTCAATGAAAGAAGCTATAGCTCTTTTCATAGAGGAGTAGTTTGGGTCGAGCTTCCACTCCATATTTCTAAAACTTCCTCAAAGTCGTCTCAGCCAAACTACCTAGGTACCTACCTCGAGTTGACAGTTACTTCCTAGATTTTTTGGAGCAATAGAATACTATTTCTTCAAATAAGGTTAAGGTGAGGTAGAGGCCATTTATTCGAGGCAGTTTCTTTTGAGGAACAACGTATAGGAGTCATGCCCAAGAAAATAAGCCCTTTCTCCGCAAACCAATCAATTTTTCTCAACCCTGTTGGCAGGAACTATAGAAATAGAGATACAAAGAAGTCGTATGGAAACGGTTGTGATTGCTTAGTAATATTACACGCAAAAATGTATACGCCAAAATATATATGTATTGCGATCCGTTGGCACAAAATTTATTTCAATAAAGCAGTTGCAACGGATCAATGATCCATCGGGAACTTTTTGTTTGATCAGCAACCACAAACTGATCATATGATCAGATGGGAATAACCCAATTATCCAAGGGCTGTGACCCATCGACGATGTTCCATCAATTCAAAGACATTTCTTTTCTTCAGTTACGGCGCCGGCTTTTCAACCTTAAACACCGGGATTGTAATGAACAACGTCATGGACGACTTCTCATCACCTGGCATCACCAATTACTTCGGACTGCGGCCGTCTCCCGCTAACTTCATAGCGCCCGGGAAGCGACCGCTCTCGTCTATGAACCCGAGCATCATTGTGGATCGGAATGGCAACGCGAAGATGGTTATTGGAGCTTCGGGGGGGACGAAGATTACTACTGCTGTTGCTTTGGTAAGTGATATTAAAGGCCTATCCGCACACAACAGTGCCGGCACGTGACCGACAGTTCCTGTGGTTCCGTACCGTACAGTTCCTCCTTTTCCGTCGGCGCAGCACTGACATCACTGAACGTCACTGCCACTGACGAGTACGGAGAGCGTCATACAAAATGTATGCTACAATATTATTTTTCACTGACACTGATGGATACGTTACTGATCGGCACGTGCCGGCACTGTTGTGTGCGGATAGGCCTTTAGGGTTTACGGAAAAAATATTAAATACTAGCTTCTGCCCGCGGCTTCGCACGCGTTGTTTCTATGGATATGTTTTGAGGTTATTTCTATCGCATGGGAACTAATTTATGGGATAAAAAGATTCCAGGGTTAGACTAGATCCGTTCAGTAGTTTTGGCGTGAAGAGGTAACAAACATCCACCCATCCATCCATCTATCCATCCATCCAAACTTTCGCATTTATAAATAGTGTGAGGTGATTTTGTTTCTGTTTTCTGGTTTCACTATCTATCCTACAATTAAATAAGCTTAAGTTCCCAATATCTCTGGCTGCAAACAGAGATCAGTAGAAAGTTGAGAAGGAGGCCTTGACCTTTGACAGGACAAAATCAACAGATGATAAAAGGGGTTTCCAGATTTTAGACCTATCATCGGCCATAGCTTAATTTTTTTCAAAATCGCGGCGCGCAATTGTCGTAGGTCTTGTCTATAGCTAATACTTACAAGATCTTTTGACATTATGGTCTTCAAACGTTACCAGGAGGATGATTTTATTTGATTTCTAGGTAACAATGCGCAAGCTATGGTTCGACCAGTCGTTGAAGGAAGCGGTGGACGAGGCGAGGATACATCACCAGATATTCCCGATGCACGCTGAATACGAGTTTGGGATCACAGAGGTGAGTAAAAATGAGTAGGTAAAGGTTGTTTATATCATTCCCCTTCTAAAAAGCTTATTTTATTCACTGAAAACACTGAATAAAAAGCACTTCTAATCACTATTTTGGTGTTTGAATTTAGAACACACTCGATACAAACTCCTTGTGCAAAGAATACTCGACGTACAAACTCTTGAATAAAACGGATTTATATGCCACTAAACGATCCCCTCGCGGTTTCCCGTACCCGTGGGAATTTGATGATGCGAATTGCTCCACTTTTCTCTCTCCAATGCAATGTCTTTTACTTTAAACGACATGATAAATTTCTCCTTGATCTCATTTATATATAAATAAATAAAAAATGCTATAGCTAATCCTTGGTCTTTCTCTTCCTCGTCTTCGATTACCAATAATTCTCCCTCTTCTGCTTTCATCAAAAACAGTTTCGCCTCAACTCTTTTGACGACCTCTGTGGCGCGGCGGGCGAAGGTCCGCCTGCGACGCAAGAGGTTGCGGGTTCGATTCCCACCTCGGGACAAATGTGTGTACGATTTGCAGATGAATGTGTTCAGGGTGTTCTGGATGTTTTCTATGTATAATAAAAAATATTTAAGTATCTATTTAGTGTATTGTAATACCTAAGTATGTCAGTTATCTAGTACCCGTAACACAAGCTATGCTTAGCTTGGGGCTAGATAATGCTGTGTGAATTGTCCAACATTATTTATTTTCAAAATCAAAAACTCTTTATTTCCATAAATACCTACAATAAATGTACACTTAGAAAAGGTCAAAATATAAAACTAAACGCTGAAACGGAAATAAAGTGATATTTTTTATTTCTGTCGCTTCGATATGTAGACTTAAAGTCTGTGCTAAAGTAAAGAAGCGACGAAGAATAATATTTTATTTTAGTACATTACTAACAAATAGCTAGACCCGGAAGCCACAAGCACTTAAGTCAATAATCGAGTATCTTGAAAAGTTTACAGGCCGATGTTTTTAATGTCTGGTATAAAAAAAAACTACTGAGATGGTATTTATTATTATTTTTTATTAGTCACTTAGTAATTAGCTATACACGAAACTAAACTAGTTACTCTATGTTTATTAGTACATAATAAAATCTGACTTAAGTTTGTTTGACCGCTTATAAATAGGTAATGAGACATGACTTACGTGTTTCTAACACGTAAGTCATATCACATAATGATCTCAAATAATAAGTCATACGCCTTACCTACTACAAAACTACAATATAAGTAAGTCATTATACCTACTAAATTTTTTAATAACTGAGCATGTATAAAAATGCGTTAAACATTAATCAACAAAAACAAATCCATAAAAAAATTAATCACTATCTTCAGAGCTTTGCAAATCAGGGTCGACGTTCCTAGCATCTGCAGCGGTTGCTAAATTTTTGTAAAAATGGTGGAAACATTCCGGTACGAGAGGTAATAGCGAAATTATGTCTCGTTTTTTTTCCATACTTATTGGCACTGGGTTGTTTGTTATCGGTGAAACAGTAAAATTTATGGTGCCGGTTCGTGTGCTCCTTCTGAAGTTAATGGCTTTAAAATCTTCATCTCTGGAAAGTGAGTTTTTATATTTTATTACTCCAAAGTCCGCCTCGTAGCACAGCCACTTCACATCATGCCATTTAAAAACATTGTTTGAAGTGTCTTTTTTTCGGGCTACTAGTGGCCCTTTTAGCAAACTCGCAAAGTCCATGAACTCCGCTTGTTGCATTTCGTGCACGCTAAACTTTTTACTGCTCGACCTTACTAACTGCATCCAGTCATGCGGGTGATATACTTGAATAGCAGATTTTTTCTTTTTTTTTCTCAATGATGGCATGATCTAAATCCACTTCCATGTGAGTGTGGCCTGGTACCATAAATTTGTGATGAATTTTTTTTAAGGAGGGTTTCAGTGTCATCAGGTATGTAAACATTGCGGTTACGTGGGTATTCTTGTTTTGACCTCCACATGTATCGGAGTACAAAATAACTTCAGAAATGTCCTGAGGCAGTTCTTTGAGGTGGATGAATAAACAAGATGCTATTTGATTAGCACCTCGACCCGAGATTCCCTCATGCCACATGTAATGTGTAGACAATCCCGTTGCATTGTCGTGCACAGTAAGATTAAATGTCCAAAGCTGCCTTTTATAAAAAGCTACGGATGACTCTAAAGCTGGAGTAGGTAGACACTGTTGGAGATCAAAAGAAAGGCACTTAATGGTTTTGTCTATTGATGCAGTCATTTTGTCAGACTTTTTTTCATTATAAGCCATATCAGCTGCAAGCAAATGTGACTCACGTTCCGCCTCAAGGGTTAATTTTGCAATTTCGTCGTTGGCGACACTTATCTTCATTTTAATGATGTCACAGTGGTGGCAAGTGTCAACTTTTGGCTTTTTAAAACTCAACTTTAATTTATGAAACTCTCTTCGGTAAATTTTGTCACTGACGGGGTTTTCATGAGACGTTTTATATAAAGAATACATGATTGAAATTGTTAAGTGTGATGGTAAATACTTTCGGCTACTTTTTCGTCTTGTGTAGTGGCTCTCGTATAACGGGAAGGAATTAATATGGCTAATCACTTCAAGAATCTTTAGATCTGAATGTTTATTTGCTGGAGTTTTCTTTCCACGTTTATCTGGTTGAATTATTCCACTGGAAGTGCTGCGTTTCTTTAAACCTATCAGTTTAACAAAATTATCCGTTATCGCCAAGGTTTTTAAAAAGCAACCTTGACATACGGATATTTTTTCACTGTTAATGTCTAAATGATACCTGTAGGTACATTGTCTAAATTTTTGCCGTTCAGGATCCTCGACACGATGTCGTTCTGTTTGTTTTTCCTGGATGGTGATTAGAGATGAAACGAAAGCTGCTCTCAAATCATATGACCCAAAATTCCAAAATTCCTTATGAATTACAGCACGTTGTTCATTACTTATCTTTTCTCGGCATTTATTTCGACAATTAGGTAGTTCCTGCATTTTGCGTTCTTCTACATTTTTCCCAGAAGCCGTCACATACGAAAGACCAAGATTGCGCTTCAATTTACTTTCTCGTTTTCTTTTTCGGCTATGTACTGATTGTTGAGGTAGAGATTGTGGCAATTCTTCATCTTCTGCAGATAGGTTGGGACTTGGTTCAGTGCGTGTAGGGTCAGGCACAGAGTATGTTGGGTCAGCCACAGAGTCATCACTAGAAAAGTCACTGGGTGTTTCATCAGGAGCTGTATGTGTTTGAGTTCCTGATGTGCTTGGTTCAGGATCAATAAAAACACTTTGATCACTACAAACAGCGGTATCTTCTGTGAGCAGACTAGGGCTGGTTGATGATTTTTGAATTATTGTCACGTGGTCAACGTCAGACTGTTCGTTTTGTGGCTCGACAGAAGTTGTTGGTTTCTGCGTCCCAGATGTACTTGGTTGCACAGTAGTAGTTGTACTATGGTCACCTAAAATAATACAGAGCTATGTTATTCGCATAAAAAATTAGAAAAATAATAATGGTCTCTAAATAAATCAATTAGGTATTTAGTAAATTTATCATTCAAAAATTTTCATAAAATGTTACTCCTATTTTTACAGTAGACTAAATAACAAATGCTAAATTAAAATGTAAGTATTTATTTAAAAAAATATGATAATACGTACCAGTAGTTGTATTTTTTGTATTTATAACAAGGTTTAGTATTTTTCTCCCTCTCGATTCCATAGTAACTTATAACATTATCATTAATTGCACAACACAACCACAGCATGGGTCAGAATTATTTATAATGGTGGCTCAAAACAAAATCTTCACGAAGGCACTTCACTTCTTAAAATCCTGGAATTTCTAATGGCCATAATGCATTTTAACAAAAAATAAAGGGTAGGTCGAGAATCTTGTGGGTGAAACAACTTAAGTCAGATAGCTGAAGTCAAAAACAATAATAAAACTATAACGAACAAAAGCACTTAAGTCGACTTAAGTGCTTACGGTCCGGCACTAGAAGTGTTCCAAAAACATAAGTTGTTTGGTGCGTATTACTACCGGCTCGCGAATTGAAGCCCTGTGACTTAGTTGCTTATTGCCGTCGAAGGATTATACAAAAAGCAAAGCCCTGTCAGTTTTTAGCATTTCGAGAAAAAAATGACTTAAGTGCTTATGGACGCCGTGTCTAGTGTGATACTTCTTATTTCTCTACACTACCTGCTTCTTTACATATTCACCAATATTCCAGGACATAATCGAAGGCCTGAAAGCCAAAGGCCACGGCATGGTGCGCTACCGAGGCCGGGGCTCCATCGTGTGTGCGTTATATCGAAACAGCACTGCTATCTTCGCCAACGCTGACTTCAGGAAGGGCGGCGACGTCGCTGGGATGGACTGATTTCAACCTTGTTTTCTACGCCGTAGTTTAATTTTCACTGCCTGTACTATATGCCTGTACTATATTCCACTGTATGCGATCTGAAGCCGTGTTTTCACAACCCTGAGCGAGTATTTAGTTTTGAGCAATTGTCTGTTGTCTGAGCAAAAGTTCGGTCGATCATCACGGTACATAGGTCCCATCATCGCTTGCAATCAGGCTAGGTGTGTCCAAATGCAAGATTATTCTATATTAAAAGAACGCTGGGTACTTCACCCACCAGAATAGAAAAACATTTATTTCAACACATACACAAGACATTAATACAAAAAAACAACAAATGCTATCATTTTTATGCGAACATTTGCTTGTTCAGAACTGTTCAGAGCAGATCTTAGTGAAAACGCGGCTTTACATTGAAGAAATAAATACATTCCCGGCTTTTTGTAAAGACATTAGAGTAGAATCGCTTTCAAGTCGCTGTGGATAGTAAATACTAATGTTTGATTAATAAATAAATTATAACTACCTATGTATGTTTAGTCACGAAAGGCTGGAATCCAAGGGGTTAGACATTACTCATAGTATTTATTCTAAATATATTAATAGATAGGGTAACCACCCGAATTCACCCGATTCGGCCATTCGCCTCGGGAAACGTAATGGCCACTTTCGGTAAAAATGGCGGACGGATTTTCTCTGATTTTCCCATCTTATACAATAAGCCTGGTACCGCTATGCTTCTAAACAATGAGAACGGTATCGTCGAAGAATTGTACAAGGAAATAAACTCTAGATAGTGCATGCGGTGCTATTTGTGCAAATGGACGGAGAGATTGATTGATCGGTTTCAACTTTGACACTTTTGACACGCGTTTCTCCATCTGTACTTTCTTTCATCTTTAATCTCTGTCTTATGTAAATTTATAAAAATCAATAATATCAAGTTGTAAGTTAGATTTAGTTGTTTATACTATACTTACTTACCTAACTTAACTTCTAAATTCGGTATTTATCCTGTTTTATATGTGTTGTTTTCTGTTATAGGTTTTGGTTTCCCAATCACGCCCTTAGTCACTTTGGTATCTTTTTGGATTTTTTTTATAAAATCGGAAAGGTTTATGACACAACATTACGGACATTGGCAGAATTGTGTCGACCAGACGCAGAGCCATTAACCAAGAATTGAATTGAAAGGTAAAATGTCAAAATGTGTCATTCTGAGACGATGCCTTTGTTATGATGAAGCGATTAATTTAGTGGATTAGGGGCTTTGCATGTTGTTCATCAAATGAAAATTGCTACCTCTATTTCAATCAAGAGCTCTGTGTGAGTCTCTGTGTAGAAAGTAAGAAAATCCATTACGCCGAAGCGGTTACCGTAACATAAGATATAAATAGACAACTTTAGTGTTTAAAAGGTTGCTAATAGCTAATACAATCATGGGTCCTTACTATGAATAAGACTCTATTATATTTACACATCTTTAAAGTGGTTTAATTGGCGAGTGGCAGCAGGTTCATAATATTGTCTGGTTTGTGCGAGTAAGTTTTAAAACCTCGGAAAACATTTTAATCCCCGACGTAAAATAGACATATGTATAATATAACTCGGTAGGTATTCGAATAAACTATCAATACAATATATAAAATCATGATACTTGCTATAAGATGTAATAAGATTTTATGAAAGCTTTTACTTTTCAAGAAGGATAACTATATTTTGAGGTTGGTAACATTCTCTCCTCTTCGTTATGTCCAGTTATCTTGCATTTACTTTTTCATTTAATTAAGTAGGACCAAGTATACGTTTATTTGTCCAATATCTTTTGGTTTAGCAACAACAACTGTGTTAGGTACCTATATTATGCCTCATTAAAATACTTACAGCTTGTGTTAAAGAATAGCTCAATAATGCATTTTCTATTATTTATGCACATAGAAGATTATTGTGGTTAAGAAAATTTCTGACCCGGTTGTAATGTAGCTTTGTCACAAATATTATATTAAGTGAGATGTATTAAAATAATAAGTTAATAAGTATTATTTATTTTTAGATTTTTACGTAAGATATCTAGTAAATTGAAAGCGCACATTAACGTAGAAAATCGTAGCACACAATTGCATTTTATGATTATTTTCTATAGGTAGTTCATCTCCCTATTTATGATTATTTGGTAGAGATGCCTACGATAAGACCGCCGACTGTTACTTAATTATGTTTTTATTGTGAGCATTTATGTTATTTCTATATATATTCACTTTATTAGTGCCTACTTCCTAATTATTACTGTATTTCATTTATAATTCGAGTGTGCGATAAAAGTAGGTAAGTCCTGGTAGTAATTTGTGTTGGCACCAAAATTAAAAAAGACTCAAGTTATTGCCATCCCTTATTTTTTGATCGTAAAAAAGAGACGGCAACATTTTTCGCCTAGTTTAGTTTCCCCACCATGGTTTGTAATTACCTGTTTTACCTTCTCACGTGTATGAAAATGTGTACGTACCAACATAAATGTAATTTATGTAATCATATGTAGAATATCATTAGGTATTGATGTGATAAGAAAACAATAAGATTTTAATAAATGCCTCGACTTGATTGGTGTAAATGTAAACAATAAAAGTTGAAAGTATAATCCGTTTTTTATTAACTGAAAACGTAGAAAAAATCTGTACAATAATGTCTATAAATTAAATTTAAATATTTGAAAATTGCATTTTAACAGCATTGCTATAACATAATTTATGTGCTTACTTAATAAACTATTAACTAACTTATTAAAACTTATAATATTAACATTTCTACACTAAATAAAATCACAGATACTTATATAAATAGTAATTATCAAGTAGCATTTGAAGCAGCTTTACGCCCTTGCGGCAAGCTGAAGACAGGACGCTATGGCGCTCACTAGGGTAGGCCAGCTGTGGACTATTATGGGCTGATGATGATGATACGCCCTTGCAGACCCAAGGACGCACCACTGCTTCAGCAGTATGTTTGTTACCTCTTCACGCCAAAACTACTGAATGGATCAGGCTGAAATTTAGCATACAGGTAAATCTAACCCTGGAATTAAACATAGGCTTTTTATCCCATAAATCAGGATTTCTATGGAAACATTCAAAGGTAATTTCTATCCCATGGGAACTGATTTATAAAAAGTAGCCTATGTTTGATTCCAGGCTTAAAGCTACACCGATGCAAAATTTTAGATCGATCTGTTCAGTAGTTTTGGTGTGAAGACGTAACAAACATCCATCCATCCATCTATCCATCCAAACTTTAGCATTTATAATATTAGTGTGTTAAGTAATTGTAATCGTTGCAAGCTGTACTAGTGAACTAATAAATTAATTTTCTTTCTCTCTATCAAAACCAGCAACCTGTCTAAAGGCCCATGTACTGTTTGGCGGCCTCCTGAGGGGTAAGCAGCCGCGTGCTCCCAAAAAGCACCGTGTTGTCCACTCCGCTCGTGATCACGGAGCGGTGGAGGCGCGCGCATTCGGAACCACTGCTGCCACCGATTGTGAAGATCACTACCGTTTGGTTGTCGAGGGGGTGCTTCTGCCGTTTGGGGTTCTTGCCGCTTAGCATGCTGGAAACGAGACAAAATTAAAATTTTAAAAAACCCGCCGACGTTTATTGGCTGAACAGATTTTCAGAACACTCGAGATAAAATTATCTATGACACAAAAAAAATTAAACGAAAATCGGTTCATCCGTTTGGAAGCTACGATACCAGACAGATACACCAGACACGTCAAACTTATAACACCCCTCTTTTTGTGTCGGGGGTTAATAAAATAAATTATTTCTAAGAATTCAAATCATATCACAAAATTTTCGACATCGACGGGACTTGAACCCGCATCCTTCCCTCAGCACGGGAATGTGCTAACCAACTACACCACGAGGTCAAGTGACGTAGGAGTCGAAAATCTTCTACGGACTCAAGCGCTGTTAGCCCAGAAAATTTTTGCGATATTATTTGATTTCTTAGAAATAAGAAATTAACCAGAGTGCGAGGCTTATGCACTATAATAACAAAAATCTTAAAATAAATAAGGTTGGATCTACACAGCATTTAGCCTTGAAGTAAGCAGTGCCTATTAATCACTTCACACTAATTTTATAAACGCGAAAGTTTGGATGGATGTATAGATGGATGGTTGTTTGTTACCTCTTCACGCCAAAACTACAGAACGGATCGGGCTGAAATTTTGCGTAAGTACAGGTAATTCTAATCCTAGATTCAAAGACAGGCTACTTTTTATCCCATAAGTCAATTCCCATGGGATAGAAATCTCCTTTAAACGTTTATAGAAATAATGCTGGACAATTCACACAGCATTATCTAGCCCCAAGCTAAGCAGTGATTGTGTTATGGGTACTAGATAACTGATATACATAATACAATACACTACATAGATACATATTTTTATTATACATAGAAAATCATCCCGAACACCCTAAACAATCTGCAGATCGTACAAACATTTGTCCCGAGGCGGGAATCGAACCCGCAACCTCCTGCGTCGCAGGCGGACCTTCTCCCGCTGCGCCACAGAGGTCGTCAAGTTAGTAAAGTTTAGTTTGGCGACATCTGAATCAAGATCAATATCTAATTTAACCAGTCTATAAGAGCT
The DNA here is from genome assembly GCA_963564075.1 of Eupithecia subfuscata. Classification (NCBI taxonomy): domain Eukaryota; kingdom Metazoa; phylum Arthropoda; class Insecta; order Lepidoptera; family Geometridae; genus Eupithecia; species Eupithecia subfuscata. The sequence continues at coordinate 5,238,557 of OY751108.1, forward strand.
GTACCTGAGTCCAGTTCTGAAGAGGTCCTTCAGACCGTCGCTGCGATGCTGCAGGTCAGGTATCTCTGGTCGCGCCGTGTTCACCAGATCTTCCACCAACTGTTGTAGTATTCCTTTGTATTCGAAGCCGTCACCGCTTTCGCATGGTTTTAGTAGAGAGTTATATCTGAAGTAGATAAAGCCATAGCTATATGTATAATTATAAATGCCAAATTAAACCTTTCAAGGCTAGGTTAACGGATTTTTACGGAGTTTGGGACATAGCCTACTTTTATCTATTAAAAACGCGTGCGAAACTACGGCCGTTAACAAAGAGTTGATCAAAACCATTTTTTTACAATTTATGTACAATGAACTATAGATTGTGGTATATCATTTGAAAGGTAATTTTGTTACCTTTCAAGTGATATCAAGAAGATTTAAAATTAATTAAATTGGCTACCTAAATTTTGGAAATTATTGCAATAGGTCGAAGTTGCATCTATCGGCTTCTATCGGCGCCGGAGCTGGATGAGCTGGATTTCTCCCTCGTAGCCGCTGTTTTAGCTCGTCCCACATATGCCAGATTGGGTTCAAGTCAGGAATAAGGGCTGGCCAGTCTAGTGTGGGAATGCCGACATGGAAGACGCCTGTCGGTACTGTCTAGTCACTGCTGCGGTGTGGCAGCGGACATTATCGTGCATTAAATCAAAATTTATCGTCGCCAATAAATCCTGCGTAAGGGAAAATACGCAGGATTTATTGGCGACGATAAATTTTGATGAAAACATAACTTAACTCATAGTTCACTGCAAAGAAATTGTAAAAATTAGTCTTGAACAACCCTTGAAGCGATTCCAGTTTAAAGCTCGCAAGTGTAGTTCCAACAACTATTGTGCCACCCTATATGTTTTAAAGACATATTCACATTTGGACAGGAATAGATTTTTGCTTATCCCTTGGTCAAATCCTTTTTGTACCTAACCTACCCTTATATGCCTACCTATGTAAAATTAAAGTCCAATTCCTTCACAAGTGTTGGCGTGATGAACAAAAATTTGTCCAAACTTCATGAGATCTTAGACAGAGTAAATATAATTAAAACTAACTTTGTAAGAGATTTCCTCATGATCTTAATCTCATTCAACTTCGTCATGATCCCATCAGCTATCTCCTTCGCCATTTCTATCGTCATCTCTTCAACTGGAGATGTCATTAAGGTTCTGAATTCCTCTTTCACGGCTAAAGTCAAGGCTTCCGATATGTCCTGCTGTTGTGTGTGTGCGAAAGTGAACTCTGTGCCCGACAGCGAGTAGACATGGATGAGAAGTCCGATTAGGTTTTCTAGTGGGAGGCCTCTTTGCTTGCGGGTTGTTATTAGGCTGGCTATCTGGAATTGAAATAACTGTTAAGAAATATAAAAATAATCATATAGGTAGGAGGTGAATTAAAGGCTGAAAGTTATTTCTTCATCATCATCATTCCACCTGACTGGAGGGCGTCCTACACTACGTTTGCCTAGTCGCGGTCTCAACTTTTTTCTTTTTTTTTTCTTCAGCTTGCTAATCATTTGGGCTATGTCGATAACTTTGGTTCTCTGTCGGATGTATTCGTTACGAATCCTATCTTTCAGAGACTCCGAGCATGGCTCTTTCCATAGATCGCTGAGCTACTTTGAACTGGTGAACCAGCCCTACCGTGAGTGACCACGTCTCAGCTTTGACGGTCTCAGGTCATGACGGGTAGGACGGTTTTATTTTATTTATTTTAATTTTAAAACCAGCTGTGTAGTGTGTGGTACCGGGTTAGAATTTGCACCACCCCAACTCTTCCCGCGGGTGTCGTAAGAGGCGACAAAGGGATATCCACCGGGGGCGGGCAGCAGCGCTCCCTACAGAACAATTCTACCACCGAACTGCGATCCCCAACCTGCATGCCCAGCGTGGGGATTATGGCCATTACCCTCCATGTGATAAAAAGCCAATAAGGCGCTTATCAGGGGGAGGCCTGCGTCCAGTAGTGGACCAATAGAGGCTGTTGAGGTTGAGGTTGAGGTGAGCAGTGGGTGATGGACTAATTTGATGATGACGACATTATTTATTTATACCTGGGTGAGAACGCTGGTGGATTCCCGACTGGTGGCCAAACTCTGCAGCACCTGTTTCTCCAAATTCATCAGTAAGTCCATCGACGCACGATTCTTGGCCTTGTGCATCTGTACCAATGCGAGGCCTTGTTGCAACACGCCTAGGTGGTTGTCTATTACTGTGTAGTTACCTGAAATAAGTTTTAATATTTCAAAAAACCTTTTTTTAAAAAACAAGCTTTTAATGTATTGTCATCCAAACTTAACGTGTATAAGTACTAAATTTCAGCTTAATTGGTTGAAAATATCTGCTTCAAAATAGAGTTGCAAGATTCGACCCGTACAAATATAGTTACATACATTGCAAGTTAAAAGCTTGTAAATAGATAATTTATTTGATTAGATATTTTTGGTTCGAAATTTTGCAAGAACAGAGATCCTGAGCTATGGAAAGACAAAAGTTGCCTCAAAATATTATCTTGATAATTTTATACTTTAATTTATTTGTGTATATAACTATAAACAAGTACTTGTTAAGTTATAGTATTTTATTTATTGTATTATATTATGTAGTAGTCTATTTAATAAGTAGGTTAAAATTAAATCTTGTATCCTTTGTTGCACATGTAGGTACCCACTTTTACAAATTTGTCTCTCTCTCCCAATAAGGTTTGCTGGAAGAGAACTCTTTACAGGGTTAAGCTCGCCTTTGCCATTATTTTTCCTAGTAAATGTTCTACTTGTACCAATTTTGTGCAATAAAGAATTATGAATTGATAGGGGTGAAATAGGGTAAAATAGTTGTTAGCCATTAACCCCCGAAAATTTAAATGTTTTTAACAGTTTGTTGTAATAGCGTCATCAATCTTTAGCCCCCATTTTAAGTATGAATCTTATTTGTATTTCAATTCTTGGAGACTTTTGTTAAATTTAAGAAAGTCAGACACATGTTCATAAAAGACTACTATTTTTTGCTGAATTATTAAAACTAAATGTAGGAGGAAGGAAAGCGGAGTTACTGTTAAAGATGACTATCAAAATACAGTAAAAACGTTAATACAGCAACGTCAGACTTTTACAGAGGTTATGTTCATTTTTACTTATACTTACCACATAAACGCGCGAAAAACGCTTAACACGGCTTCCTCAACGTTTTTTCTCGTCGATACTAACGAAACCCTCACCTTTATTTGCATACAGAATCTTCTCCAAGCTCTGCGGAGTGACCTTCAGCAGATGCTTAGGACTGGGAGACTTCTGCACGTCTATCTTAGACAGCTTGTTGTACACGTCCAGCATCACTTCCTTCTGCGTCTTGTTGATCATGTGCTCGAAGGTTTGGATGGAAGCGTCGTCGCGGGGGTGGTAGATACAGCCTGGACTCATGTGGATGTCGTTTGGGTGGTTTGTGCTGGAAGATTGAGATTTTAATGAATAAACGTATAATGAAGGGTTTTATTAGTGTCAAAAAAGTTCGAACATACTAAAAAAACACTTTTTGACGCGGGGCGGCCATATTAAAGTGGCATAAACCGTGCTTATCTGAACATGACATTCTTTCGACAACATAGCTCCTCTACGTTACAAAATTATCTAATACTAGCTGCGCCCCGCGGCTACGCCCGCGTGGAAATTTAAAATTATCACTTAGGGGTATGAAAAATAGATGTTGGCCGATTCTCAGACCTACTCAATATGCTCACAAAATTTCATGAGAATCGGTCAACCCGTTTCGGAGGGCAACGAAAACTGTGACACGAGAATTTTATATTATAAGATTAAAAATCGTTCTAAGGCAAATAGGGGTTTCTTCTTTTTTGGAAAACGCCATATTACGATTAGTTAATTTGAAGTGGGGACTGTTATAATATAACCTGCATAGTTAAAGAATGGGACGATGTCTCTCATGCTATCCCCGCTCAGATCAAATTCGAACTGAACAGTATGCGAGGAAACGATAACTCAATCCCATTCTATAAGTACGCCGGTTGTACTTTACTTGGTGATTTTGAAAATGTCAGTTCATATGCAAGACCGCGACGAGAAACCGTGACGTGTGACAGAAGACCGCGAGACGTGTTTCCGTCTAGATCCTGCAATCTAAGAAGGTATGTCATTCAGTGTATGATTGGCTGCATTCAATATGCACATTATTTGCTCTGAACACTGCTACGCACAAAATAAAATTGTGTAATACATCCTATATTACACAATTTTATAAAGGTAACCTATACTATATCATCATCATCACCCGCAACCCGACTTCACCCACTGCTGGGTATAGGCCTCTAAACTTTTATGCCACTCCACACGGTCCTGCGCCAACCTCATCCAGGTTCGCCCTGGATATGTTAGAGATATTGTCTGCCCTATCTATAGAGATAATATCTTACTGCTGGACGTCCAATGGTTTTGTACCCAGTTCTTGGACGCCATTCAGTAAGCGCCTATACCTAATATATAGGTAACATTAATTACTATAGTTTTAAGGCGATTGTGTACTTAGTAGTTTAAAGGACGGTAAATAAAAACGTTTTCTTGCTTGCTTTTTATTCTTTTCATAAGGAGAGAACAATTGTGAATGTTCCGAATGCAGAATCCGAAGAACCAATGTGGGAAATATAAGCGTCTCATCCGCTAAATGCGGGTCTAGGGAAATAGATAACGGGTCAGTAGTGTGTCGTATCTTTAGCTTGGGAAACACGTGCTAAATTGAGACCTTTGTCTCTGTCGCGGCTCGAACCGCCACCTTTAAACAACTCTCTACACTCTTTAATAACAATCTTATTCCTATACTTCACCTTCTCACCTCACCTCAAAAGCCTATATTGGTCCATTGCTGGACGCAGACTTCCCCCTGATAAGCGCCTTATTGGCTTTTTCTCATGGGGGATAGGTACTGCCCATAATCCCCACGCTGGGCATGCGCCTTGGGGATCGCAGTTCGGTGGTAGAATTGTTCTACAGGAGGCGCTGCTGTCCGACCCCGTTGGTGCAAATTCTAAGCCGGCACCACACGGCATATCAGAATCAACGACAAATTCCTAAACTTATAATTATAACGTACGATTTAGCATGGCATAGCGGCGACATGTCCACGGCACACTCGTTCGAATGTCCCGGAAAGGCAGGCAGCAGTAGACGTAGTTTGTCGAGTACAGACTCGCCACTATGGCTGCTGACGCTGCAGAGGTCCAGGGTACGATCTACGATGATGAGCGAGGTTGGGTGTTGGGAGTTCTGAAACGACAATACTGACATAGCTCAAAGGAGAATTTCTAAGCACCTACAATTACATTTTGTTTGCTAGTAATATCACTAGTCATAATGCTTTTGAAAGCCCAAGGGAATAAATGTAATTAATTCTGATAGTACCTTCCTCCTATTGACATAGATAGGTGAATTTTCCAGCACTCCAGCCACCAGAGAGCTATAATTTCCCATGAAATAAATATCTTCCTTCATATTCATAGAATCCAGCATGCTGTTCAAAGCACAGGCCAGTCTTCGCACCCTCATCCGTTCAGACACCTCCAAAGCTTGTAAATCTGGTACTGGTGTTTTGAGGAGTTGGTTTTTGTTGGCAGGATAAAAGTTTTTGAAGGGGGGCATTGTGAAGATTACATTTGTCATGGAGATTGTTAGGAGGGGGACGTGGTATACTGATGCTATGACATCCTGAAATTAAGATAAATATAATAAAAACATTGGGCATTTATCACAACATCATAAAGCATCAACGTAAGCAGAGCTCTTGCTCACAAAAAAGATGCCGTACCTATCCTAGCAATCGGAATAAAATGGATGGCATAATTATTGTACTATCAAATAATTTTAGTTTAGTTATCATTTATATAATATATACATCTGAATGCACACCATTGCAGTGTTACCTTTGTGGTTTTAGTATATTACACATTTAGTGCTATGATTGAAAGAACATTTTAAATATTAGTAGGGAACCAAAGTAACCATCAATAACATTTTATACTAGTGGATATAATTGAAAGATTATTTTAAACCAGGGGAACCAAAGTAACCATCAATAAAGAGCTAAAATTTATTATCTAAGGGTATTGTGGGTACTGAAATGCTCCTATACAACTGCATCATTATCATTAACAGCCTATACTAGTCTGCTAGGCTACTGTTTAATCTAAGACTATTTCATACACTCACCATTACGCAAGAGACTAAAAAATATCATAGGATACATACCCCATCCCTTTTCTTCCCCATCCACCCATAAATCATTCCCGTTAACAGCTTCACAGCTTCATCATGACCATGGCCAGAAGCCACTGCATCACACTTATCCTGATCTTTCACCAGTTCTAAATACAGGACTTCAGGACTTATTGTAGTTACGAGCACACATTGTGTGAACGCTGCGCTATGGATGATGTCACGGATTGATAGGAGGTGGATATGGTCAGACTGTGTTATGAAAACTGCTTTCTTGAATTGTCGTGGGCAGTACTGCAAGAAAATTTGAAATTTTTAATATTTATTTGTTACACAAGCAGTTCTTTAGCTGATGCGCGTATATCTTAACCCTTGTCACAAATATTTAAAGTGCACTTTAAATATTTGTTCAGTGTATTTTTGAAAGAGTTCACTGAGTGAGGGTTGCAGTAAGAATTCACCGAGTCTGGTAACTGGTTCCAAGTCTTCACGACGCGTTTTGGCAATATGAAAATATATATAAATGTTGTAGGTATCTATGATCTACTGTGAGTGCTATAGTCCGACCATATGGTAAAATGAGAACAATTTCATTGTGCGGTCGGACTATACCATCGGTACCGGTTAGTAGCCGTCGTCAAACATTTTATGTTTACTTTATCATTTTAGAGGTAGGTATGTTTGGCGTTAGACATGCCGACAGCCGCCGCCGCCGCCCGCCGCTGACATCACAAGACAGAGAAAGCTTAGTTCATCTACGATTGAATAACTACCCTCAATGAAGAGTATTTCAAGTATTTCTTTACCTCAAATGATGACAAAAGCTTCACACACTTGGCTCCGTTGAGCATGAGGTTGTAAATTCCCCCTTCCCAGTGCAAGCATTCTGCTGTTCCCTCGTCAATGAACACGATTGCTCCGATGATGTGGCTGTTTACCTCCGTCCACCATGCCTCGTTGAACTCTTTTACTGATGCGCTTGCCATTCTAAGCTTCTACATGCGCATTTTCATCCAGATAATTATTTAAAATGCACCATTTTTCCAAATAAATTCCAGCCAACAGCTGTTTGTTTTGTTGCGATTGCGAATATTGCGATGTGTTTCGGCAGTATACTTTTGTCAATGTCAAACATTAATGTATGTCACTGTCATTTAAAACGAACTAGCATGACATGTGCCAATGCTAGGAACTCAGCTAGGTACCTCTGCTAGGTACCTATTGCTTAATTCGAGCAACAAGTTTTGAAACTCAAATGACAGATGGCGTTAGCTGATTCTTCTTCAAGACCCTAGATAACCCGTAGGTATTAACACCCGCGGAAAAATGGTAATAAAATCATACCACAATATCATACTGACGAATTGAGAACCTCCTCCTTCTTTGAATTTGGTTAATAACCTCCATGTTCTTTGTTTAGTTTTGTTTGTTTTTTTATGTACGTGTGAGCCTTAAAATATGTGCTATTCTTTTCATATAGTACCTATTTACATTCTAGATGGCTTTTCATGAGATGATACACTACCTACCTACCACAGGGCCCTGGGTTTGGGTTGACGATTGCATCAACGCGTCTCATTTTTCCATTTGAAGGGATTTTGAACAGTGCCCCTATTGTGCGGAACTGTGCTAAATCCCATACAAAATGAGACACCACATTGATGTCATTACTATCGTCAAACCACTCAGACTCAGAACAGCTTATCCTAATAACTATGAGTGCATAGGTACGCAGAGTTCCCCACAGAAAGTGCTTTCTTAAAACTATAATCAGAAGTAGTTATTATAAAATTTATAACCAGATTTGAAGATGATAGAGGCACTCCAAACACATCAATATATTTCCATACTTTTTATTACCTTATCACAATACTTTCGTAAACTAAAACCACTCTGACTGGCACCATTTGCTCTGGACAGCAAATTAATCCTCGTATCCGCTGGGAAGAGCGTTAACATGGGGGTTATGAAAGAGAGACTTCTGGCCTTCACCCCATGGGAAACGCTGAAAAAATACATTAGATTTTAAAATATGTAAGTGATATTGCAAAAATCAGGACATTAAAACAACATTGTTACAAGTAAATTCTGTTACAGTTCAGTAAAATATTTTTCTAAACTAAAAGTAAAAAAACCACTTTATTTATTACCTTTGTGCGCATGCGCAGGTAGTCATAGGCCACAAACTCAGCGCGTTCATGGTGCTCCAAATGAGCCAGGTAAGCATTGACCATGCCTAGTCCAATAGCGGGCACAGCCACAAAGAATGACATCTTCTTCCACAGCTTGTGGCCACCTGTGATTAGCAAATAGGTACTTGTATAATATTGGACATGATTCAAGTAGATGGTTTGTCAATACATATTTGCAATCTGTTTGATCAAAAACCAACATAGTGAGAGGCCACTCGTTTATGAGAGACAAATCTAATAATGAATGAGGTTGTGTTGTTAATGGGGTAAGTAATAAGTAGCCTTTCATAAACAAAACAAGAGCTGTACCTGTCACTGTTTGGGAGTGGTTTGGGACTGAACTTGATCGCTTATCCATCTTGATGCCCATAGTAAGCCAGACATTATGGTAAGTCTATTATTCCATGGGAAACATTTACTTAGGTGCGCCTCAAATAAGTAATGATAAGGAATTCTTGCAGGTTATCTGGTTACATAATTTTCAGAGCCCTATAACGTAAACACAGTTCATACCTCCATGTCCACCGGCGGTAGCAGCGTGAGTAGAAGAACGAGCATTAGATTTTAGGTACTGAATAGCAGCTCGCTGCAGAATCGAAACCATTTTTGAAGATTTTTAGAATTATGTACGAAAATTTTATTTCAATCCACTGCACTGCGAAAATACTAAATTACTAATGTCGTTCATTCATTACTGTCAGTTCTGTCATCTTTTGATTCTGACTGTTCTGTGATGTGACTGCTGTGACCCAACTTCATCAAACAACTAAATAAAGTCAAATGCCAGTGTCAGACGTTTTGGTCAAGAAATAGTTGCCAAGAGTTGCCAATAGCCAAGAAGTCAATTCACGAGAAGTTAAAACCACGGAAAATCGCTAGATGGCGTTGACTGTCCTGTGGCCAAGGAACATATACCGCCCGCCTGGGTGCCTGTGGCTGTCCTAGATTTTGCGCAGAAAAGGCATAATTTTTTTTTTGGATTGACTTGATTATGAAAACAGAATAGGTATTTTTTGCCCTAATTTTATTACGTATACCTATTTTCATTAATTGATATAACATACCATGTATACCTACCTACTGAATAGGTATTTATATTTATTAGTAATTTGTGATTGGGAAGAGGGTTAATCAGAGCCGAAAAAACAAGCGCATTATCTGAATTAGTTTATTAGTTATTTATTTAGTACCTAAGGTAAACATCATAGAGTCAAAGCTCGCTGCTGTCTCAGGTTTACATGGTTAGTAAGTACCTACGGTAACTGTTCTATCCTAAAAATGAGATTCAAGGATTCCTTTATTATGCCTAAATTAATGAAAATGGTGTGGGTGTACCTAAATGCCTGTACAATAAAATAGCTACTGAGACATCAATCATAGGTAACATCAACCTACGTCAGAGATATTATTTTATGTAACAAGAGCTTGATCAAATTTCAAGAACGCTTGGTTTCGGTTATCATCATCAGTGAGCTTCGTCGGTTCTGGAGGTCCATTCGGGAACCATTTGCGTAAAACTGATTTTGGTGTGACCTGAAACAAAAGAATTATTGTTATTTTATGGCAACGAAGCTGAAAGTCTGTTTTCACAGTTCACTCTAAACGTGAAACCCACAGAAATCATCATCATCACCTTCAGCCTATATTAGTCCACGGCTGTACATAGGCCTCCCCTAATGAGCGCCATAGCACCCTGTCTTCAGCGTGTGGCATCCAGCATCTGCCTGTAGTCTTTCGCAGATCGTCATTTTACCTGGCCGGAGGGCGTCCTACACTACGATGCCGAGTCGCGGTCTCCACCCAAAAACACGTTTACCCCAGCGGTTGTCGGTTCTTCGCGAGATATGGCCGGCCCAGATTAAGACTAAGCAAATCGCAGGTGCAAGATGCAATTGCCCTTATCGTCCAGTCCAGCGTCCTAATATATATTCCATTAAGCTCGTGAACAGTTTCGGGTTATGACGTCCCCCTGTCTCACTCCTATACGAAATTGGATGGGTTTAGACCGCTGACCCTGTAGGTACTTAGACACCCATAGTGGCGGTCTCGTAGAGACATCTCAGCACCTCGATATAACGATAGTCTTATTGGCATCGCTGTAAGGATTCCAGAACAGGCCAGGTTTCAATAGAGTCGAAGGCCTTCTCATAATCCACACAGCAAAGCAAACACCAATAGACGGTTCAGACCGGGCGCACAGCTTCGCGTAGAAGCCTGATAAATCTATAGCTTCTCATTATTGCCTCGGCGGCCTCGCTTGGTGCTCGGAGCCCATAGCCGGCATCAGATTGGGCGCGCGAGGCAGGTGGTTGAGGCCAAAGCCTTAAATCGTCAGATACGCCCTTTATTCTTTGGTTGAGGCAACGCCGAGCCACATCATTTCAGGCTGCCTCGCAAGTGCACTCCCAACTAGCACAATGGCGTTAAAACAACCTGTATATCATTATATATATCGGTTCCATTCGAGTATCATAGTGTTAATAATAACTGTACAGTGGAGTTATAGAGTGCTCTAACTCCCATATAACCACGAAAGAGGCCCACGATTTTACAGGTAAAGGTTATAGAAAGCCGGTAGAGCTGTTATATAAAGGTGTAACAGAACCTGCACAAAAGTGTTGATTCATACTCAGCTACTACTTCAACCTATATTACTGTGCTTGTAGATGGGTTGGTCAACACTAAAGGTTATATAAAAACGTCGGCTAAGAGTTATAACCACTTGAAACTTTATTAGACCTATTAAAAATAGTTGTTTGACACTTTGACGCTAGTTACAATATGTTTATAGTAAAAGTAAAAAAAGTCTTTATTTTGGAACACATTTAAGGATTTAACAAAAAATAATAGGCAGCGATGCGACCTGCAGAAGTAAAATACTGTGTCGCAGATCGCAACGCCCACCTCCGGGATTAGGGCATAGATAACGATATAAATCTATGGATTAGGGTAAGTTAGTTCCATGAACTTTAGGTTTATATACAAGTCGACTTATTTTCTAAAGAAGTTAAATATAAAAGTTATTAAATAAAGAAAAATCTAAAGAGTAGGTATTAAATAAGGCTTGTAGCACAGAGTGCGCGCGCGCGCGCGTGTGTGTGTGTGTGTGTGTTTGTGTGTGTGTGTGTGTGTGTGGTGTTTGAGCACAGGGTGCTCCTGAGGACACCGGTCTCTTAAGAGTCCGGGCAACAGGAGCTTCCAAGATGCGTGTGTTTGTGTGTGTGTGAGGGTGTGTTTGTGTGTGTGTGTGTGTGAGGGTGTGTTTGTGTGTGTGTGTGAGGGTGTGTTTGTGTGTGTGTGTGTCTGTATGTATATTTAAATCACCTAAGAGTGGTTAATAGATCCTCTGTTTGTCCATAGGAGAGTGATTGGAGCCAGGATGCAGTTTTCAGCTTGCATTTGTACAGTGTGAGTGGGTAGATCTCTATTATTCGGTTGATTTTATTGTAGAGTGAACCGCTTAGATAGTAATAAAGTCTGGAAACTGCACCGGTTCCCCCTGACTCCGTCACACATACTCTATCATGACGGCGTTTTGTAGAGCTAAGATTAGGGTCAAATACTAGCTTCGAGTGCCTGCGCAGGACCAGCGCTAGAACAAATAGCTGTCTTACCGTAAGTACTCCACAAAGGGTATATAGATTGTCTGTAGGGAAACGTCGTGGCTTTGAGCACATAACCTTCAGAACTGCTCTCTGAGCACGTTCTACCCTTAATAGCTGAGTCTTTATGGCTCCTCCCCATACGCAAATTCCATAGGACAGAATAGTTTGTGCCAATGCAAAATACACCATTCTAAGACAAGCTAGATCAGCGGACACTCTCAGTTTTTTAAAAATGAAAATTAATTTCCTAACTCTAGATACTGTTGATTCAATATGGGGCTTCCAAGAAAGATGAGAATCTAAGTGAATACCTAGGTATTTTATACTAGGTGTATGAGTTATAGACGGACAAGAACATATACGTTTATCTATATTTGGACAATTGTGTGCAAGTAAACAAAACGCTGAGGGAGGTTGAGTGCGGGGGGAAAGAGAAAAGGTTACAAATTTAGTTTTGGTAGAGTTTAGGGAAAGTGAATTTAGGGACAACCACTTGAGAATCAGTGTCAAAGAATTTTCTGCAGATGCTTTAGTGTCATCCCAGGTCTGACCACTCACAATAAGCGCAGTGTCGTCAGCATATGTAATTATACTACAATTTGGAGAAGAAATTTGGCAAAGTTCGTTAATATAGACCAGAAAAAGTGTAGGTCCAAGGACACTACCTTGCGGTACGCCGTAGCTTATATCCTCTTCAGTGCTAGTTATGTTGTTTATCGAAACAATTTGCTTTCGTTCGGATAGGTAACTATTAAATAGTTTTTTTTACAACTCCTCGGACTCCGATGTGATCTAATTTATTTAGCAAAATGGGGATAGACACTGTATCAAAAGCCTTACTTAAATCAAGGAATATACCAACTGTCTTGAGTTTCTTGTTAAGATTAATAGCGACTTTCGATGTTAGGGATATAACAGCGTCTTCTGTGGATTTACCGCTTCTGAATCCATATTGGTTTTCAGATAGTATATTCCTTTTTTCAAGAAAGTCGATCAGCCTAACGTTAACGATTTTTTCAAGGATTTTAGACAAGACAGTTAGAACCGAGATCGGTCTATAATTATTTAGATCGTCTTTAGCACCACCTTTGTGTATCGGGTGTACTATTGCTTTTTTAAGTGCAAGGGGAAAGGTACCAGATGAAAGGCAAAGGTTAAACACGTACTCAAGTATTGGAACAATAACATGCCGGGCGCGCTTAATTATAGAGGTAGGTATCTCGTCCCAGCCTACAGCAGAAGTGTCTTTCAAGCCAATGATGATACGATCTATCTCTTGACAGTCTGTCTGAAGAAGAGCCATAGAGTCAAGCGTGGGAGGGGTGGAATGGATGATGTTGGTATTAGATGTGCTTTGTGTGTCATTGTCATCACATCGTCTAATTTTGGAAGCCAGATTTTTACCTACATTGGCAAAAAAAGTGTTAACACTGTTTACAGAAGCCGAAGGAGTGGATGATAGTTTTAATAACTCTTCCGCTGAAGATTGTTTTTGATTCAGATTCGCTACTTTTTTAATAACATTCCAGGTTGCTTTAGGGTTATTTTTGACTTTTTGGAATTCAGAATGTTCATATTCAGATTTAACTTGTTTCAAGAGATTATTACAATAGTTGCGGTAGCGGATGAATGAAATTTTAAGAATTTGATTCTCTTTTTCTTGTTTAGATTTCTTGTAGAGTTTGTCTTTATGTCGGATACATCTTAACAATCCTGGTGTTATCCAAGGCTTTAAAATTCTTTTTTTACTGGGAAGAATAATGGCACGCTTGTGTTTCTGTATAATAGAGAGTAAAGCAGATATTAACTGTTCCACTGCTGTATTGGGATCATCTATTAAGAATAAATGAGAGAAATTAAATTTTTCAATATCAGCTACAATTGAACTGATATCAAGTTTGAGATGGGTATTTAAAGGCCTTGTTTGAGTTCTCGTTGCTATACCAAAAACAATAGGAGCGTGGTCGGTTATAGCGCAGTCGAGCACAAGAGAGATAGCAGTATGCTGTGTTTTTAACATTATGTGATCCAGGCAGCTTTCTAAACGAGTAGGAAACAGATGAGCGGGGAGCATAGCGTGAGAGGACATTAAATTTAAATACTCATCTGAGTTAGTGTCGTTCGAGTTTGGAATAATATTTATATTAATATCACCTGCAATAATTATAGAAGGGTAAGAACTAACTGACAGCAAAATACTATCGAGACTATCCAGAAACACGTCGATGTTTTTATACGACGGGGAGCGATAAAGAGCAATCACAGCTAACTTATTATCTAGTTTTAAGAGTAGGCAGTTAGCATCATTAAAAATCGGTGTCTCTACACTGTATTTCAGATAAGATCGGACATATAACACAACACCGTCATTCTGATTTTTGTAGTTAGAAGCGTGTGCGTTAAAACCTGAAATTACAGGGAGAGACGGGCATTTACTCAGCCAGCATTCAGAGAGTATGACTAGGTCAATATGTACTTTAATACGACTAAGCAGGACAAGTAAGCTATCAAAATTACAGTTTATACTCCTTATATTTAGATGTAACATTTTGATAGAGTGATTGCTATTATTTACGTACTTACTCGCATCTTCGGGGGAGCAAAGGAATGAGTCTGCCAAGGTAATATTTTCGATATCTTTCGTTAAAGTGCTGATGTCATCCATATTTAGAGTCTGGAATTAACTGCAGGGACGTCAACAAGTGGGTAAAAAAGGGTTTTAAGGGGCTGTGAGAGTTATTGTAAGCCGGTAAGACAGTTTTATATGTAATACTTGGCCATCCCAAGCAACTTATATGTGGTTGATGTGATAATATAGTGTGAGTGTAAGTATATTTTATGTATGTGTGTGTGTGTGTGCGTATATGTTTTAAGTGTGTTATTTGTGCACAGTCTTTTAACAATTTTTTAAGATTTATAAAGCTAAAATAATGTAAAACAAAGATTAAACTAATTAAAATTACTATTATAGAGTACCAAACTATGTGAGCTAAGTTCAAGAATAAGACGTCTACTAAGACTAGTCAGCCAGCTACCTTAAGCTGGTCCAGGTCGACTTCGCTTGTAATTCTCACAATAGGTGCATTTTCCCTGCGGCGCGCGAAAATTCTACCGTGGGAAACCCAGCAGAACTGGTAATCTGCGGCCTTTGCGGCCTCTCTAGCCAGGAAAAAAAGCCTTTTCATTTTGGAGGTTAGATTCTCAGCCACAAATATTGGGATAGCGGGTCCGCTAATGTGTAGATGTTCAGTGGTGAACCTGGAGGTTTTGTTGAATTTTCGGAACATTTCCACTACTCGCTCCTTGGACAAGACGCTAGTTAGCTCGACGATTATAGTTTTGTTGGCTGGATTTTTAGTTCTTATCCTAAAAACATCTTTTATCTGGTTTTCCTGAATAGGAGCTTTCAGTACCTTACTCATACTTATGACAGTATCCACGAGGTTGGCCTTAGTTTCGGAAGGAGAGACCGGTAAGTTTCGGATTTCTAGGCAACTCGCCCTAGAGTTACGTTCAAAGGCATCTAACCTGTCTTCCAGAGATTTGGTGTATAGGGCATCGGCTTTCCGGCCGTCCTCCAGATGTTCGACTCTGTTTTGTAGGGAGTCTATTTTTTGGGACAGGAACTCAACAGTAGAGCGCATGTCTTCAACCGCGGAGCAAAGTCTTTCACACGTCTTTTCTTGTCCCGCTTTAAAGCTAGTAAACATTAACTTCATTTCCGACATGAAGTCAAGAAATTCAACGTCGCACTTTCGTTTACGCTGAGAAGTATTCGAGTTTGCCATTAAATTTGGTTCGGAAGAGCAAGCATGCAAAGGCTGCGCATCGGGCACTCCGAGAGTTTCAGTAGGCGCAGGCGGCGGCGGCGGCGGCGGCGTGGCGGTGAAGAAAGGCGTGGCCAATTTAGCGAGGGGCGCAGGGGAGGGAGGAGGTGTACGCTTCAAAGGAAACATCGTCGAAGCAGCAGTACTAGGCAAACAGCAGCGCGCAAGAGCTTGTAAAGTCGTAAGGCTTCGCAACAAAAGGATTACCCACACAATAATGAGACGGGTCTGCTTACAGTGGTCGCCAAGCGTAGATTGAATGGAAGCACGCGGTCCGTCCAAAAACTGAAGACCTCAGGTCACACGCGCAATGTAGCAGGTCCGCTTACAGTGGTCACTCCCTAGGTTTCGGAGCAAGACAGGTTGTATGTCCAGCCAGTGTAGACCCTTGGTCGGCGATAGCTTGCGGTGTGTACGCGCGGTGAGCGTGGTACTATGATAGTGATGGACTCACGTGTAAAAGCGGTCGATGTGTGCGTAGAGAAGTTTGCGTGTGCGCAGGGTATGCTGTAGACTCCTGTTGACTTATGCTGTCCTAATTTTTCGTTTGGATTTTTTGAATAGAATTTTGAATATTTTTAATACAAAATTAAATATGGAGCAGGTTTTAAACGCGACTGATCGGGGCAGCGGTCCGGAGGGAAGGGATGGTTATGGTATCATTTAGCGTACAACTAAATGTCAATCACCGAATGGCCATTATCTAACAGAGAAATAATAAAGTATACCTATTCAAGTTACTTTGTGAAGTGAAAACAATCTGGCGTTGTGATTTTACGGTAAGTGTATACCATGTTTTCCATCTCAATTTTAACGCGCTCTTGATTTAATAAAGATTTCAAATAAAACTTATAAAACATAAAATAGACACCTCAAATTTGTATCATTTTTTTATTTTTGCTTTATGGCTAGTGGCATGTTAAATAAAGTGGCATCAATGAAATTACAAAAGTAACTTATATAATGAAGTATTTGACATTTATTCACAAAGAAAATTATACTAGTATTTACAATTGAAACAATTGAGCTAACTGCCGACTGTTGCAAACAGTCTACAGATAGCTCAACTGATCCATATCAACACCAGTCGGAAGCGTCCCCAAGACGCTGGCTGCATTTTATTATTGTATTTTGTTGTCAAATATTGAATAACCCAGTCAATTTATAGGTTATAGTTGACCAAAACAATGGCGAACTTACATTAAAGCTTTAGTCGTCGCATAAGTAAATTATTACTCATTTTGAGTTACAACATCTGTAGCTAAGAATGTTGTGACACCATTGCTTTTACAACGCCTTTATAGTGTATCTACTTATCACAATAAGCATAAATAGAATTAACATTACAGCTTGAACCTACATAAATGAGTTGTTCAAAACTTTTGGTGTCTGTGTATCTTACACTCTTGACAAACTCTATTTTACAACACATGTCTGCACCTTATAACCAATATAATACCTACAGTTATAAAAGACACTTCACTGCAACAACTAAACAACAATAAGTGTTGACGCGCGTCAGCGAGCACTGTTGTATAGGTATAAGTGCTAGAAACAGGTTAAAGCTACAACATCTTAACTATACTTGCTGTAATTAACGCTTTTCTAACTCTTAAAGTTTTCTTACGTCGTTCATTAAAGTTCTAGAACCACCATTGGAGCTAAATTTATTTTTTAACTCCTTTATAACGTTTTTAGTCAGAACTGAGATAATTATTACTCAATTAAACAGGTAAAAGTTATAATAAAAACTGTATCTGACACCAAAATGTTAGTTGGGCTATTAGTAGGTAAGTGCCTATTTATATTAAATTTGGTTGTTAAGCTTTTACTTTAATTAATAATAATAATATTTATGTGTTAAGTATAAATTTATAATTGTTTACCTGCTTACCTACCTAATATGTGTGTGTGTCATACTGTTATGTTAGGGAATGTTCTTTTGTTACCTACTTTTCCTATGCTGTTTGTGTGTGTGTTCTTTTTCTGTACTTTTTATTAGGTACTAGGTACAACTAGTACCTAATAAAAAGTCTACATAACTATATATTATGTAGTATATCAAGGCTGCTTGCACAGCCTGGACGCTGTGCAAGCAGCTGGACGAATACGTTTGAGAACTTATTTTAAACCTTAGTTAGTAGGTATTAAGTATTTATTTATTTTCAGTCGTTACTGTCCCACTGTTGGGTAAAGGTTTCTTTTCTCCTTCAACTCCTTCGATTTAACGCTGTCACAGGAACCAGTATAAACTCTATAAATTCCTTCAGTAAGTAAGGACGATACAGCGCACGAGGTTCCAGAAGGTTTACATTCATAAATTTGGAAAAGTTTATTCTATTTTTTGTATTTTCTGAACGTCTGGTCGAAGCGACGACGAGTGACCGGAGAGCTGGTGAGTATCTGGCGCAGCGCATCAGCATTGCCATAAAGCGGGGCTATGCAGCCAGCGTCTTGGGGACGCTTCCGACTGGTATTGATATGGATCAGTTGAGCTACCTGTAGATTGTTTGCAGTTACCTCAATTGTATCAATTGTAAATACTAGTTCTAATTTATTTCTATTATTTGATTGTAATTTTCTTCGTGAATAAAGGTTTTGTTCTATTTTTATAAATAACTAGCTGTGCTCGCAGCTTCGCCCGCGTAGAATTTGAATTTTTCGCGGAACCTTAATTGTTTGGTCATTCTGCTATCCCAGACAGAGACAAATTCAACAAAACAAAAATCTTTGAAATCGGTCCAGCCGTTCTTGAGTTAGGTATAAATGGTGTAACTAACACGACTTTGTTTAATGCTATCGAACGGAATAAATAGTATCCTATGTCCGTCTCCTGGCTCTAAGCTACCTCCTCACCAATTTTCAGCCATATCGGTAAAGCCGTTCTTGAGTTATAAATAGTGTAACTAACACGACTTTCTTTTATATATATAAACTTAATTCAAAACAAGAAGGTGAGTATTCAATACCTTCTTTGCTTTCACATGCTCAAAGTTGAACCGCATATAGAAAGCACTCTGCTCCAACTGTCTCAGGTTTCTCATCCGCACCCTCGGGTCGCGGTCCAGCAGGCGTAGGAGAAGACCACGAGCAGCTGTTGACAGTTCTGATGAAGAATCTGGCAGCTTTCCGGGCTGATTGCCGGTGGTCTGGGTGCTTCTGAAAAAGGAATTGAAACTATAGCAGTAGTTGGTAGAACTTTTTCAGGCTGGAGAAAAATACTTGCCACTCCATGTAGAACGTTTGCAAATAAACAAAAAAATTCCTTGCTTGAAGCGAGTTTCAGGTATAGTTGTAAGCAAAAGTGAAGGAAGGATCACAAATCGATAAGTGATGTAAATTGTGTAGAAAAAGTCGCGGCAACAGTGAATGTTAGGTTAAGTATGGGCGGTTTGTTAATAAATATTCTACATCGGGTTTGGCTAGTGTATATGTTTTGATTTTGATAGATTATATGTGTAGTGTTTAATAAAGAATTTTCTTTCTTTCTTACCTTCCCCTAGAAAGGGGATTTTACCATAATCTCCACGGTTGGCAGGCGGATTGGTGATCGTAATCGCAGTGAAGGCGTTAAAATACACAGAAGGAAACTGCTGAAGCTGCCCTACCTCCGTAGGTTCCCTTAGGGCTCTTACGACATCCACGAGTTGAGTTGAGTTGAGCACAATTCTTACGCCGGAACCGCCAGGGACAGTTACTCGTACACTTATTTGGGACCAATTGAAGTGCTTACCTGCTTTCTGCTTTTGCATCCACTTGTGCAGAGTCCTCCTTTGCTTTTACACCAACCGCAGGCTCAGGAAACTACAACAAAAAGTAGATATTTATTAAAAATTTACTTAAACAACCTTTGCAGACCTAGAATCATGATATCAAATAATATCGCAAAATCTTTCGACTTCGACGTCAAACGAACTAAATGTAACTTTAGCCTTTGAATAGGAATGGATAAACTTCAATGTTTCCCCTGTAGGTGGAGCTAACGGCGCTAGAGTCCGTAAGAAGTCGCAAAGATTTTCGACTCGTCACTTGACTTCGTGGTGTAGTTGGTTAGCACATTCCCGTACTGAGGGAAGGATGCGGGTTCAAGTCCCGTCGAAGTCGACAATTTTTGCGATATTATTTGATTTAGAAATTACCCAGAGTGTGAGGGCTTACGCACTATAATAACAAAAACCTTAGAATCATGATATTTGGCAAGAAACAAGGTCTTACAATTACGGAACCCTTGGTGCGCGAATCGGACTTGCACTTGACGTTTTATTTACCCCCTCAGCTTTTAGAGGTGTCCCTCAGAACCGGGTGCCTCTGGTGCATAACTTCTCCAGTCACTCTGGCTAAATCGGGGAAGCTGACGCATGTGATGGGCCCCACCGTCTACAATAGAATCCCAAGGGACATATTGGAAGCGCCGAGCCACTCGGCATTTAAGCACAGATTTAAAACGTGGCTTGTAAATCAAGCGTTCTATTCGTTCGATGAGTTCGGCTGCCGAAAGACATCAGATTACATTAAGTAATTTTTTATAAATGTATCTCTATGTTCTACTTCCTAATTGTGATTTTTAAACGATGAAATGTACGTATGCTGTTTATGCACGAATAAATGAGTTTATGAGTCAGTTCCCTGCCGTCTCTTATTTCATTGTCCAAACTTCCTCCGAATTTCACGATACCATTAACTTTTCCTAGTTCCAAGCGAAGGTAGGAGCAATGAATAGTGTAGCAATACAATTTCATAATCAGGTATTCCTCAGGCAAAAACAGAGTTATTTTTGATTTTAGTTTACTGCGTAATAATATTATGGCGCCTAAGATTACCCTGATACTTAAAGTTTATTACAAACTTGTTTTAACACAGTTGTTTCATCAATCATGGAGGAAATGGGTTAGCTTGGGATAGGACTAAGTGAAGCCAGGGCTAAATTTCACGGATTGACAACACAGTAGAACATAAAATTTATCGAAGCCCTTCAGAATGGGAAAAAACCTCGTCTAAGTGAATATTTTCGTCACATTTACAGCCCACTCCGAGCTTTGTCAAATTGGGATGAAACTAAGATTTTACTTTCGAGGAGATGTAACGATGGAATCTTATAAAAACACATTCCAACCGCGCTAGAAATGGTTACGATCGCGCGCAGATTAATATCATAGACAGATAGATAACTCTTTATTGTTGGTAAAATCATAAAATACAATACAGAAGGAAATGCTGAGAATAAAGGAAGTACAAAGAGCGGCCTTATCGCTTTGAGGGAGCTCTTCCAAGCAACCTTGGGATGGACTAGACATAAGAGAACAATATACGACCATACGAATAGACGACCTCTATGGCGCAGCGGGCGAAGGTCTGCCTGCGACGCAGGAGGTTGCGGGTTCGATTCCCGCTTCGGGACAAATGTTTGTACGATCTGCAGACATTTGTCCAGGGCGTTCTGGATGTTTTCTATGTATAATAAAAAATATCTATCTATGTAGTGTATTGTATTAAGTATATCAGTTATCTAGTACCCATAACACAAGCTCTGCTTAGCTTGGGACTAGATAATGCTGTGTGAATTGTCCAGCATTATTTATTTATTATTTTATTTATATACGGACAATATACAAGAGTTGAAAGAAAGGGAAGCATGTCGTCGCACAACATGGGCTAAAATAAAAATGAATAGGTTTCGACTTGAACCTTGCTTTATCAATAATGATAATTTATACAATAAAGATGTTTTTTCACAGGCGAACAGGTAACTGCAGTGAAGGATTCTCCAGTAGATACCTATAGTCTAACCATAGAGAATTGCTGACGGGACTAGCTACTTAGTTAATCTCTTCAGAACCTACCCTGCATCCCTCCCTGGAAACACTATAATTCCACTATAGTGAAAGCTACACAAGCTCGCTAATGTAAAATCATTAGCCCCACGGGTTATGAGCCTTAGGCATAAGGGGAACGACACCGGGAAAAAAGGCTCGTTTGCTAAAAATAGTCGGTCTGCACCTTAATCGCGTACTTGATATTTACAGCCGATTTAATGATGCCTCGAGTGAGTTTTTAACAGGACTGTTTTTATGGGACAAGGGTGGTTAACATGGAACGTTATATTTTACGACAGATTAAGGTGAGTTGAGTACTAAATACTTAGCGAAGTATAGTGGTTGTGTCTTAAACTTGCGTATAGCTTTAAGGCATTTACGAGAGAATTTAAATTTATTTTACCAACGCATTTAAATCTACGCATCTACACGAATACACACACCTATTTCATCATCATCATTATCCTGACTAAAGTCGCGGGTGGGTTGGTTTGGTCGAGTAATTTCTCCATGTTATCCTATTGACTTTCTGCCAGCCGGTCACTCCAATTGTCTTTAGGTCTTGTTGGATTCCATCGAGCCATCTGAGTTTTGGTCTTCCAGGGGGTCTTCGGCAATTAGATTTACCAGGCCGAAGACGCTTTGGTGCTCTGTCGTCTTGGATTCGTTGTACGTGACCAGCCCATCGAGGAGGGCCTACTTTTATAAACTACGAAATTTTGCTCTTGGTACATGTTGTAAATCTCATAGTTGGTCCTACTTAGAGTCCTGTTACTTACTTATACCAGGTTGAATAAAATTTATTTATTACTTAATTATAATTATTTGTACTTGTATAATTATATGTACATGTATAATTACAATAATAGGCTCAAAGCTCTTCTTCTTCTTACTTGAAGTAGAGTTGACTAAGAGAAATCCACCGGAAGGCAGGCAGGACCGCCTCCTACAGAACAGATCCACTACCCTCTGATCCTGATCACAGTTCGCTGGTGGATCTGTGGATCCACATGCCCATCGTGGGGATTATGGCATTATACTATACCCCCGAATGATAAGAACTCCCTACTATTTAATTGTCGCTTTGGTGCTGCACTGTAATGGCAATGTACATATATTACTAAATAAATAAATACTTTAACCTTCGACCAAACCCGCGCGGTAAACGCGGGATGCGAAGCGAGAGTGTCAACAAAGCGAAATTTGTCCACCAAGTTCGCGCGTCTAGGTCGCATAGTAGGAGTGCAAGGCACCATTATAGATAACCATAGGTACCTACCATTGCAGCGTCCGCCGTTCGGCTGACGCGGCTTCGTGTTCGCGTGTTTGACGCGCAGTTTTGCCCGACGCTTTAGTCGGGGCTACGCATACGAATTCGCGGGCGAAACTATCTATCAACAATATACCTAAATGCTTTCACATTCCACTAATTTATTTTAAATAGTGAAGCGCATATCTAAATAAAATTAGCTTATTCAAACTACATTCCTATAGCATCTAGTAAAGTCGTTTGGGTAGTTGTAGGAGACCTAACGGTTTGTACAATTCTATCCTTGGCCGCTAGGGTATAATAACTATGATTGAAAAGCAGTTGGACGAAACTTACGAGCTAAAATCGACTGCCGGCTGAAAATACAATAAGTGCTAAGTGCCTAGAACCGTAAGCTGCTTCACGATCGATTGCAGTCGTAATTGCTTGTCGCGATTGCTGTCATTATGGGTAATGTAGTGAAGATAACGAACGCCATCTTTTATTTTACTGACAGAAGTGTAAAGGCAGTTAAGTTAACGATCAAAAGAAAATCCGGCAATTACATTTAACGTTATTAAATTTACGTTTGGTTGTCAAACTAGGCCTGGATCTCAGTACTCACGGGATCCCCGTGGTAAAAATACTAGAATTACATTAAATTCAAAACAATTTCTTCGGTTCCTTAATTGGAAAATACGATTGCGAGGAAACTCGGGGAAACTGCTTATTATACGATCAGGTCTGTTTTGGTGAATACCAGCCTAAGAAAGGAAATTAAGTAGTATAGGTAGGTACCTACATCACACTAATATTATAAATGCGAAAGTTTGGATGGATGTATACTCGTAGATGGATGGATGTTTGTTACCTCTTCACGCCAAAACTACTGAACGGATCGGGCTGAAATTTTGCATACAGGTAATTATAATCTTGGAATCAAACATACTTTTTATCGTATAATTCAATTCCCATGGGATAGAAATCACCTTTAAACGTTTATAGAAACAACGCGTGCAAAGCCGCAAGCATAAACTAGTATTTAATACGAGGCTTCACACATGCATAAGTAGGTAATTATCACATCACAAACCAATACCACACACTATGATTATGACAATTAGGTACTTGACGGCTAGTTTCAATCACTGCGCTGCACCAGTTAGGTACTTTAATTAAACAAAATGGGGTAATGGCAATAATGACAGCAATGGAGTATGAATCAGTCCCAGAGTAGTAATAATAATAATGCAGGCAGCGACCTTCCGATACCTAATAGGTACGTTAAAACGTACCTAATCATATTTACAGTTAGAATTATCTATAGGTACTTACAATTTTCGAAGGCTTAGTATAATATAGACCCTACTGATAAGCATCTCGGTTTTCTTCTATTACGACGACGCATTAAAGATATTGGCGTCAGGGATTTCAACATTTTTCAGCAATTACAAAACATTCGGAATATATTTTTTAAGTTTTGAATTTTTCATGTTTTTTACTTCAAATTGGTTATTGGTTATCACGATTGGTTAATTTTAGCAGCAGGGAAAAAATCCCGAAAACAGCTCTATAAAAACATAAATGTTCACTTTACCAGGTAAATGACTTCGAAAAGAAGGATACGGTTCTATGTTAGGTGGTGTGGTTGCCGATTAATTGTCGACCGATTTGAATGATTCTTTTGATATTGTTCCTATACAGAACGATCCCGAGATAGTCCTATAAATTTTATAACCGAGGGAAAAATGAAAAAAAAAAAACAGTGTAAATATCAAGGGATTTGAAATCGGTTTCTAGTTTTTTCTATAAAACGCAAATAGGCTACGTACTTGACTCATATCAAATTTGGCGCAATAAATAAATATTTTCTGTAGTATTAATATTTATAGATTTCTGATATTAAAAAAAGTATAAGACGGACAAATTATTTTCAATTTAAAAATGGATTTTTTGTTTTTGATTTTGAATTCTGAAAACGCTGTCGGCCATTGCTGCTTCAGTTCCGCAGATAGCGTTGTCTCTGTTTAACAATTGTAATTTGTGGTTAAAATGTCTTTGAATAAGCTACAGGTGAGGTTGTAGAAAATTTCTTAAATTTTTTGGATCATTTATCATATTTTGATCTAGGTAGGTACTTTCAATTGTTTCAATTTAATTAATAACTATAACTCGAGCTCTCATATTTTGTTTTATGTTACGAAGCTCTTTTCCAAGCAAAAAACAAGTTTTAAAAGTTTACCTAAAGCTTATAAAAATAATTAGGCGGGTAACCTAATTTTCTAACGACAAACCTACAGAAACGCTCATTTTTCAGCTTGTGCTTAATGATTAAACATTAAACTAAGATAAAAATAGACAAAATTAATTACATTTTAAATCGCAGCGATTAACACTAAACGACTAACGGCCTGGTGTAATGACGATGATCTGCGAAGGACTGCAGGCAGATGCTGGATGTGGCAAGCTGAAGACAGGACGCTATGGCGCTCATTAGGGGAGGCCTATGTCCAGCGTGGACTTATACAAACACAAGCTCTGCTTAGTTTGGGGCTAGATGATACTGTGTGTTGTCCAGCATTATTATTATTATTGAACGGAATGAGCGAAACGAACGAAGTTCTCAGTGGCAGCTTGGGTGATTTGGCAGTATGGTAAAATAGTCATTTCACTCTTCGGCGACATTTAAATTTTGAATAGGTTGTTATTTAGATTAACATAAAAAAAGTTAATTTTATATTGTGAAATTACTTCCCTTCGTATTTATTCCGGGTTTAGGACACCATACCCTTGCAAAAAATTATACAATAAGCCAGAAAATAAACATCTCACTCAATATTTCCGAATTCATGGGAGAAAGAGTCATCGTGTACTACGTGATCAGCAGAAAGAGCTCTACAAATAAAATTATCTGAGCGTCTGGTCGAAACGACGCGTGACCTGAGAACTGGTGAGTATCTGGCACAACGCATCAGCATTGCCATACAGCGTGGCAATGCAGCCAGCGTCTTGGGGACGCTTCCGACTGGTATTGATATGGATCAGTTGAGCTACCTGTAGACTGTTTGCAACAGTCTGCAGTTAGCTCAATTGCTTCAATTGTAAATACTAGTATAATTTTCTTTGTGAATATTGCTCAAATTGATTCCAACGGGATTTCGAAACGTCATAACTCCAGAACCACGCAAGACAAACCCCCTTTTCGATCTCTAAAAAATCAAGGGAACGAACTCTACCACATGGATTAAACCCCTCAAGACATTTTATTTCTTTTTTTTTTCGTTTTTGTAAGGGGCTAACTACTTAATATAGTTTGATGATGATGATGTGACGACCAAAACCTACACATGAAAGTGTATCTTTCTTTTTGTTTTATTCTGCTGTCAATCCTCTATTAAGAACAAAGTCCCGTTACAATTGGGCTACTAATCAAGTGTTATCTTTATCAATTCACTCATGTCATGGAATAAGTTATACTTAGTATACAGGTTAACTTACTGAGAAAATGTTTTAAGACCGGTCACGATTGACCGCGTTTGGTTATGAATTGATTACTACTTGCTTGCCTATTTAGTTTGAGTAGGGTACTATTGTTTTCTGTCTTATCTAGTCGTACATTTTACCGACATAGGTACACTGGCATTAGAAAAACTTGTTGCTGGTTATAAAAAAGACGTAAATTACAAATTAGTGTTTGAATTACCAGCATTATTGATGACCGTTGTGGCGCGGCGGGCGAAGGTCCGTCTGCGACGCAGAAGGTTGCGGGTTCGATTCCGCCTTGGGAAAATGTTTGTACGATCTGCAAATATTTGTTCCGGGTGTTCTGTTTATTTTCTATGTGTAATAAAAATACATATATTTCAATATAATGTCATGTAAGTAAGTATTAATTAAGTATAGGTAATTAATCAGTCATCCATTTAGTACCCATAACACAAGCTCTGCTTAGCTTGGGGCTAGATGATGCGGTGTGGATTGTCCAGCATTATTTAATTATTCATTTGATTAAGTAATCTTAAAAAAGTTTTGAGGGAAAGGTTAAAATTGCTCTTTTAGTTAGCCCATAACTTGCCGCTTAGACTATACAGAACCTAAATCTAATGCTCGCGTTAAAATACCGTAGTACCTCTCCTAATTTTATGTTTGTGTCAAGACTTAAGAATCAAAAACCAAAACCCAACTGCCCGATTACGTTCTAAACAAACGGGCCTTTGCAGATGTTATTTTTGTCTGTTTTAAAAACATCAATCAACAACACAAGTTCAGCTACAGACATCGACTGACCTAAAACTATTAAAATCTAGATAGAATAAAGTCATTGTTACTAAAGTAACGTGTTATCGATGTTTTATGTTTAAATACATTTTATTTTTATGTCTATATACATTTCTATGTCTATATTTGGTCATTTTCTGCCATGTCGCGATAAATCCATGAAAGTATTTGATCAGTCGCTTTTAATAAATATGTCGCCATGATGATAATCGCATTTATTATTTTAAAATACCTGAAAAAGTGGTTCAATTAACCTAAAAGTTAAATGTGAAGTCTAGAATAAAATAATTAATTATTATTGCCATAATGACATGTATAAATCTCAATTTCTCTCGTAGAACCTGCTTTTGAAGAAACTTGAGAACCCGTTAGGCAAATTGTTAAAACTACATTTTAATCATTCTGGCATTGTTTTTAAATCCTGGTAAAAGTGGGTCATTTTTTGCCGGTGGGTAAAGTGTTGATCGTCCGATCTTAACTATCATTACAGTCGAGATTCATTACAAATTTTAGAAAATCGGTCCGGCATTTATAATGGAGTTTTTCGCATCTGCATGACATAATGACATCTCCCAACACAGGGAAGAGTGACCAATGATCAGTATTTAATAAATAAATATTTAAGTACATATTATAAGACGTACAAAAAAAATAAAGCTTTAATATAAAGGTATATTCCTTAAACTATGTACCTACTTATAAAGTCAGAGGAATTCTCATGTAACTATAAATGTGTCATCGGTACATACAAAATATAACAGATAGATACTGTTTTCTAAACATAGAATTTATGGTTTCTAAATTTAAGATCTATACGCGACAGAATAATAAATGAATGCATTTTGTCTGCATTGTATGAAAGGCAGATCTCAGCATTTAATGGATGTTTGTCATATCAATGTCATACAGCCTGACCTCTCTGACCATTCAATGAAAACTAACCATGAAATAAAACGATTGAGTGAAAGTTTCGCAATTTTTTTACAATGATGGTTAATTTGACAGTACAGTTAAATCGACTGTCAGTCGACTACATTTTTATGGGAGACTGATCTGATGTGTTATTCTAGGGTTAATTCAGAGTTGAGAGCCTAGGTCCGTGAGGGTAACGAGGTTCTCCAGGTTTATAAAGAAATTATCTGAGCGTCTGTCTGTTCGAAGCGAGGCGTGACCCGAGAGCTGGTGAGATCTGGAGCCGCGCAGCGCATCAGCTTTGCCATACAGCGAGGCAATGCAGCCATTGTCTTGAGAACGGTTGAGACTGGTATTGATATTAATGATATGATTGACTATTCACGCAAAATGTGCAGATGTAATTTTGTATTGGTATGGATCAGTTGCTACCTGTAGATCGCTTGCAACAGTCTGCAGTTAGCCTAATTGTTTTAATTGTAAATACTAGTTGATCTAATTTGATTATATTATTGGATTGTAATTTTCTTTGTTAATAAAGGGTTACCTTTCAATATTATTTAACTTTATGTAATGTATTTTGTTTACCTAATATGGGAATCTAAAGGAAGATTTCTACAAAACCACCATCTACGTATCAAAATAATGTTTTATTTCTTGTCCATTCGAAGATCTACAGAAGTCGTATTGTTATATAGTCAATATAACCTTGGCTCTTCACGCAAAATGTGTAGATAATTGCATTGTAATTTTGTTGAATGTATTGGCCAATCTGTCAAATAAACAATTTTTTATGTAGCTGTCCTACGTGATGACTTGCAAAAGTTGAAGGTAACAAAAATATTAGATTCTACTTCTTACTTTCTCCCACCTCTCCTAAGTAAGTAATATGTATTTTTTTACCTATGGATGTCTGTACGTCTGTACATGTAGGTTCGTAGAAAAAAAAAAATTTTGAGTAGGTAAGTAGATCTTCTTGTCCATCCTAAGGTTGCCTGGAAGAGATCGCTCTTAGCGATAAGGCCGCCCATTGTACATTATCTGTATTTGTTTTTGTTCTATGTGTTTTTTTAATATCTTGGTGTGCAATAAAGAATATTTGTATTGTATTGTATTGTAGATATGATAAAGAGTAGATAAAATAAATGAATACCTACAGAACAACTTTATACACAAGCCCTAACTAATACCGCTTAGGTACTTACTATGTATCGATCTAAATCGTAAAATTCACGCCAATTTACTATTTAATTTTAAATTTAGAAGTCACATTACTTTGAAATAAGGAGATAGAGTGTCTCAGGAACCAAACGCAAAAAGGTTCTCATTGATTTATTTCGACTCATACAAAACTCTAAAAATAAACATCGCAGAACCATCAGAAATCAATACAGTATTTAATTTTAACGAAAGGCTGCGAAATTCGATCTCCCTGCATTTCAGACTTTGTCTCTTTTGCGCTTTTGTCTGTTTGCGGTCAACAGCCTTGACACTGTACCCGTTTATGTTCACAGTGCCAACAAGTTATGAATTTTCTGAATAGAATTCAAGTCGTTAAGATAAGAACTAACTTTTTTTGTATAATGTGGCTGAATATATCAATGCATTTGCATTTTTTGAGAAATATTAATTAATGTTAACTGTTTGACGCTTGCTTTGGGTGATTGGGGTCATGTTAGAAAATCGCTATACTTATGCCATAGAGTTAACCCTAGAGTGCCTAGAGTGTATGGTTACGTGTGTATATAGATAGGTACTGGTTTTTAAACTCAAAAGTGTTTTGATGAAACCCGCCTTTGTTCACGCACGTTTTTTTTCGTCGTAAAAACTCGAGGTTAATTCTTCGTTTGTACGCCCAGTGCCGTCAATAAGCACCAAGTCCATGGTAATCCATGCAGACAACACTGACCGTGCCGTACCCGGCGAATTAACCGTAGATTTTTAGAGTGAAAAAAACTTAAGCCCTACCGCACCGCGCTGTAAAACCGCGCTGCAGATAATTATGTAAAAGTAAAGTAAAAGTTAAAAATATTTATTGCAGCAAATAATACAAATAAGAACTGATGGACTTAATCTAAAACATATGGTACATTTTATGGGTAAATATGTAGGTACATAATTTGCTGAGCGACTTTCAACAGTGATTTTCGTCGACTTCTTCA
Source organism: Eupithecia subfuscata (assembly GCA_963564075.1). Classification (NCBI taxonomy): domain Eukaryota; kingdom Metazoa; phylum Arthropoda; class Insecta; order Lepidoptera; family Geometridae; genus Eupithecia; species Eupithecia subfuscata. Next base: position 5,268,845 of record OY751108.1, read on the forward strand.
CTAGGCTGAGCCTGTATGAAGGAAGCCAGACTACATCATTTGTAATTTACAGAGATTTTGCACTAGGTTTACTTACACACAGATAGTAGAGGTAACAGAAAACAGAAAAATAGTTTATTAATAAAACTAATACAAAACAATTAAAACAAAATAAGGATTTCTATTCAATATTTTGACTAAAATCAAACAATTAACACAAGATAAACTAAAACAAAATAATGACTACTTATTAGGTATTTTAAATATACAGGGTTATTGGTAATTAGACCGGATCCTTTTAGGGGGTGATGGGGGAGGCCATTTGCAACTATTTTGACCCTATATCGTATTATGCAAAAGTTAACCATTTTTGAGATATTCGCAAATTCTTAATTTTTTGGGAAAACCCTGATTTACGTCTTCAAAATTAAATTAAAAAAAAAGTGATCATCCAATTCAAATTTTAGTGACTGATTTAGATAGCCTGAAGTCTAATTATTAATAACCACTTACACAATCGTATGAATCTGTACCCATATGGAAGCTAAAGGACATGTTTATAAAAACAAAGTTTATTTTTTTTGTAAAGTCCTTACAAAAACCCCATTTAAAAAAAAATACTCCAGTGAATTTGGTCGGCATGTTATTTAAAAAACATCTACACATCTTTAACTATCCAAAGAGGTATAAATCAATGCACTTTGTAACACAATTGCAGAAAAATACGGGTAAATGTAATGACTTAGCTGGTGAATAAGTTTGGATACATTGCTTTACCAACATCTTGGACTTGGGCTTTGCTTGCGCGATTTTCACTTAGTTCTTTTTTTGAATTATTGAAAATAACCGCCGAAATCTCCCGCTAAACGCATGACAAATGAAATTCTAATAGTTTTTCTTCTCGCATTTTTCGAACCGGTGAAGTAATAAAAGATTTAATTTATCAACAATTATGGCTGCAGTGCCACGCATCCTACCACCTCCTCGAGACTTTTCAAACGAAGAATATGCGGATATACTGTTTTGTTATGGTTATGCAAACGGTGTCTCTACACGTGCACGGGCAGAGTATCAGTCTCGGTTTCCTCAGCGCCGGTTACCTCATGAAAGTGTATTTGATAATACATATCGGCGACTTCGAGAGACTGGCAGTGTTCAGAGACGACAAAGTGACGCCGGCCGACCGCATGTTCATCGAACGGAGGACGAAGAAGAAATCATTCGTCATTTTGAAGAGGATCCTACCATTTCAACTAACATGGTTGCTCAAAGACTCGGTGTAACCCAATGGAAAGTTTGGCATACGGTCCATGGAGCAGGTCTCTATCCGTACCATTTAACCCCTGTACAAGTATTAGAAGACGGAGATCCCGCTAACAGGATAACATTTTGCAGATTTATGCTAAATGCTGACATAGAGAACCCTAATTTATTCAGAAAAATATTATGGACGGATGAATCAAAGTTTGATCAAGATGGAATCACAAATTACCATAATATTCATTTTTGGTCTAGAAAAGCTGATCTTAATCCCAATAAAAAGAAAGAGCAAGGGTCGCAAAGACGATTCTCACTTAATGTATGGATGGGAATAATTGATGATAATTTAATTGGTCCCTATTTCTTGCCTAATTATTTAAATGGTGACACATACGAAGAGTTTTTAAGAAACGAAGTTTTTGGCCTTCTTAGTGAGGTACCATTAGCAACACGCCAAGGTATGATTTACCAACATGATGGCTGCCCCGCTCACTACAGGACTAGTGTGCGTCAATGGTTCAATCAGCATTTTCCGAACCGATGGATTGGTAGAGGAGGTAGTATTCCATGGCCAGCAAGGAGTCCCGACCTTACCCCATGTGATTATTATGTTTGGGGTCATATGAAGAGCCTAGTCTATGACGATTTGACGTCACCTATCTCATCAGTGGATGAATTAAGACGCCGAATAATAAGAGCTGCCGAAAAAATTAAAATAAATTTGACAACAAGGGTTGTTAAAACTGAGTTACGCCATCGTATGCGGCTTTGCATACGGAATAGAGGTGGACATTTTGAAAACGAATTGTAAATTGTAAATTAAAATTTGTAAATTGTAAATTAATAATGTAAATTGTAAATTAAATAGTAAATTGTTTTGATAGTAATAAATTTTTTGTTTGTTTTACAAAATTCATAGTTTGATTTATTGGAAGTTACTACCTGCTTATGGTTTATCCTTTTTTCTGCAATTATGTTACAAAGTGCATTGATTTATACCTCTTTGGATAGCTAAAGATGTGTAGATGTTTTTTAAATAACATGCCGATCAAATTCACTGGAGTATTTTTTTGTTAAATGGGGTTTTTGTAAGGACTTAACAAAAAAAATAAACTTTGTTTTTATAAACATGTCCTTTAGCTTCCATATGGGTACAGATTCATACGATTGTGTTAGTGGTTATTAATAATTAGACTTCAGGCTATCTAAATCAGTCACTAAAATTTGAATTGGATGATCACTTTTTTTTTAATTTAATTTTGAAGACGTAAATCAGGGTTTTCCCAAAAAATTAAGAATTTGCGAATATCTCAAGAATGGTTAACTTTTGCATAATACGATATAGGGTCAGAATAGTTGCAAATGGCCTCCTCCATCACCCCCTAAAAGGATCCGGTCTAATTACCAATAACCCTGTATAAGTCTGCCCAATATGAGTAGGTTAGGTATTTATGTATTTTTATTATATCTTATGAAGCTGTTCTGAGTATTTTGTATTCATCGAACGGTGCCTTGATTATCATCATTTAATGCAATGGAATCACGAGGACGAGTTTATTATCCCATCACATCACATCACATCACACTAATATTATACGTTTCTCTATTATAAATGCGAAAGTTTGGATGGATGTATGTATAGATGGATGGATGTTTGTTACCTCTTCACGCCAAAACTACTGAACGGATCGAGCTGAAATTTTGCACACAGGTAATTCTAATCCTGGAATCAAACATAGGCTTTTTATCCCATAAATCAGTTCCCATGGGATAGAAATCACCTTTCAACGTTTCCATACAAACAACGCGTGCGAAGCCGCGGGCATAAGCTAGTTATTTTATCAAACGATTACGTGTGGTACGGTATTTTGTCTTTCCAGACCTTTTCCGCTATTTAATGTGCTCGCTGCACCTATTTACCTACTGTTAAGTATTTTATAATTTTCTTACTAGTTTCCTTATAAAAATTAGAATATATAGGTACCTACCTATTATAGTAAGAATCTACAACAAACCATATAAAATTAACATAAACCAACCAAGGATATCCTTAGCCATTAAATTACGCGTTTAATAAAAGAAACAGAAAAAACCTCTATTGTGAAGGATTTTACTATATTCTACGATCATGAATGTGTCTGACCATGGAATTTTAAGCGCCCACACATTTTACCTCCTTACGTACAAATATCTACTTATTTTGTTATATTAAATTCGTCATACGCCATTTTCCTTATAGTAGCATTAAGGTACTATCGGCCTAGTTGATTTATCGCTTCCCTATAATTCGTCTAAAATTGTCAAAACTCTAAATATTTCTTCTTACTATCATGCATGTTTAAACGCAATAGATTGTGTTTTAGATATAACTGGAATTTGAATTCCGAAGCAAATTTTCTACGAGTAATGGGAACTTTTTCGTAATGTCAGAAATAGTTCGACCACACTGAAAAGATGGCGCTTTTAGTTTGAAATTATACCTATGGCATGCGTATCTTCTAGTAAGAATAGTAAGTACATATGGCATAGACCCTGCATAGGTTAACATGACTCTTTACCACAACCTTATTCTACCGCAAAATATCCCTCCCATCTATTGAGTTGTAGGGTAAATAGGTTTTATTTATTTGAGAAATGCCTCATCCATGAGGAACTTGAGAAAAACTTCGTAAAATTCGCAACTCTAAAATGATGTCAAATATGACAGCAATACTTAGCTGTCACGTTAATTATAATATAATTGATGACAATAGAGTATCTAACATGTTTATGATACATACATTAACGTTTTATGCGAAATTCAACCCAGTTTTTAAGAAAATTATCTTATGGTGGGTCACAATCACAAATCAACTGGTTCGATAGTACAATACAAACCCACTACTTAACCATGCCTAAACTGGGGTTATTTTTACCCACTGAATCATTTCGTTTCGAGTCAACGAGAACGACCTTAATATCGTCAAGATCTCGAATGCTTACAAAATGTATAGTAATCTTTTGTTTGAATCTTCAAAAGGTAATGAATCCTAAAATTACTTGACGCTACATTATAAAGGTGAATTAATTAATTTCATTCAAGTGTGGAATGTGTTTTACTTCCTCAATAAAGGCGTTTAATGTTAAATGCAGGAGAATCACTATTTTTCAAGCATAGAAGTCAAGTCAGTAACTTTACTTTTTAAGGTTTACAAAATAAGCACTTATCAAATTGTATACCTACTAAAAATTATCAAATAAGAAATAGTGTAGGAGGTTGAGCTATGAATAAATTTAATGAAAGGCAGCTGGATGCGTAAAAGACAAAGAAACAAATGACAAAAAAATAAGAAGGCGACAAATGAGAGGTCGTCATATCCTGGGCTTTTTTAACGTTCACTGACTAACGGTCCAGGAGCATGAAGACGCCCATGTGCGTCACGGTCGATATACTATATCTATATATTATATATATATACTACACCATTTTGACAAATCAGACAAGTTTGAAGCTCAAAAAAAATGAGAGATAGTCAGATGTCGTACAGTGCGACAAAATTCGTAACGTTCTGAGGTAGAGCTCCAGCAGTGGATTATAATGCGCTGTTGATGAGATAGGCTCATGTCAAGATTTATTTCAAGGCACTTCTAATGAGGTGAATAATAAATACTTGAATTAATCAAGCATAGACATGATTTATAAATGTACCTACGCACCAAAAATGATCTGGAACCTTTAGCCATGAATAAATAATAGAGTGGTATGGCATGTCGAGCTTCCTGACAAGAAAAATATTATTTTTCATTGAAGTTTTCAATACTGTAACTATCAACACTAAACAAAACTTATATGGTTTAATTAAAGTGTTGTAGAAATAAGAATAAAATAAGTTTTGATTATTAAGAAAATACAATACAATACAATTATAAGGCTTACGAAACCCCATAAATTCTTTCCACTTTGACAAGAAAATAATATTGTAGCAAGAACTCATCTTTAAATTGACCAATAAATAATACCTACACGTTATTGACAATGTAAATTAACGGATAAACAGCGTTACTACTTTATGGATCAACTAAACACCTGCTTGGCTAGATCGTTACAGAGTACCTAAACGTTATTTTTAACCTCTAGATAGCAGAATATCCTAGCTTTATAAATAAACATTAAATATGGATAAAGGAATATTCTATTCGTATTTTATAAATATATACATTATGGGGATTATTCCCATCTGACATTGTATATTGACGAATTTTATATATTATTGTGTAATTTAAGTTTTTAGTTCATGTAATTTTAATTTTTTATTTTAATTTATATAGACTTTTATTTACACTATTGCATTACACCCCCTGTAAAAATAGTGTAAGTATTTTTAATAAACAAATAAACAAATAATAAATCTGTCTCCCGGCTCTCTCCACCTAGCTGAAGGGACAGTTCGGGAAAAAAAGTTAGATCTGTCTCCTTTTTTGCAACGCGTTGCAACGGTGGGACAGATGAAACTTTTATTAACCCCCGACGCAAAAAGAGAGGGGTGTTATAAGTTTAACGTGTCTGTGTGTGTATCTGTGTATCTGTAGCTCCCAAACGGATGAACCGATTTTCCTTTAGTTCTTTTTGTGTCATAGATAATTTTATCCCAAGTGTTCTTAATCATGTTTCATGAAAAACTGTCGGGGGGTTTTTAATTTTTTTAATTTTTATCTTGTTCATTGAAAAGGTTCTATCTGTCCCCCTCTTGGTCACGAGGGGACGTAGATATAAGAGGAATATGGATAGCATTCCTAGACAACCTAATACGTCATTTAAACCGAAGACTGCTTTGTAACATAGACATCAGAATGCCTACAGTCAAACAAAACAGAGAACTTCAGCAAAAAATACCAACTAAGATACTCGATGGACATAGAAACCAGCTCTCCGCCACTCTCCTGGGATCTGCCAGTATCAAATTTTCCATTTTTTTTTGCTATGGCTGAATAGACATAGCGTGCCTGACTTGGCGACTAGATAGATACTCAGACAAAGAAAGATCAAGAGTTGACACACTGGACTACACTCTCTCTAAATGACACAGAATCTGTTCTGTGTCATTTAGAGAGAAGAGAATCGGACAGCAGACTAGATTATTGATTTATAAATCAGATAGCTAAGCGGCAGCAAACACAATGAAAATAACTTTGTAACGTGGACTGAGTCAAATCGTTCCAAAAATAACATTAATTTAAATCGATGTTATGATTTAAGCACAATCACAGGCACATAGTAAGTATCAAAGGCAATAATTTGTTTTCAACAAAAAATAGCAAATTGCCATGCAGAGCAAATTCCGAGAGATAGCCTGGCAAAACCCATAATGATCTTTTGTACCTGAAGATTTCGATTAAGTTTCTACCGGTCATATTTAAACTGCAGTGCATAAAAATAGATAAAGTACCTGAAGCATTACAGTAATTACACTTCCGAGATGTTTCCGTGTCTTTTGGTGATTCATCAGTCAAGTAAGTCTAACTTGTTTTTTCCTTCCTTAACTAAAATTGAGAGAAGACGTGACCTTACCTTGCTTATCTTAGATGTCTGATTCTACATCTGTTTAAACATAAAAACCTTTTTGTTGGTTTAGCAAGGTAAGTTTTGTAGCATTCCTGAGGTCTGAGCTAGCTTTTGCCCTCGACTTAACCGACACAACTCCCGACTGTATGTAGAATAACCTTTTCAGAAAACAGTACTTTTTGGTTATAAACAAATTGCTCTCTCCGACTCGAATTTTGCTCGACTGCAATGGAAGAAATGGAACATATTTTCTTGGAGAATTTCCAGACGTACAAAAATATGTATACACTCCCAAGTTTTCAATTTGACTATAATAGTAAGTGTATAGTAATTGTGATAATTTATATACCGCATACTGACAAGTACGATGACTACTTTGTACGAAAAACGCGTGTGTGGCCTTTTATTTGAAAAGTTCCGAGCAGTTCCGAGTAAAATAGAAGTTAAGCCTTGGAAGTGTATACATGTCTGAGCGGCTGACTGTACATATAAATTAAGTTTTTTATAAAAAGCCTTCATGTTACTGTGATTGGTTAGTTATTGGGCTGATGCTGCAATACTTTATTAAAGGAACATAAATATATTGGACTTGATAAAGCAGGTTGCTAAGACTCCTGCTGGGTTTGGTATAGCAAAAAGATCAGAATGTCATTATAAGATGAATCATTGCACCAGAATACAATTTATAAATGTTAAAAGTTTAGAAAAAAACTCGAGCGAAAATTTAACTTATCTCAGGTACGTTAGTCTTCTACAGCTCATTAAATTTGTTTATGAAGTAGTTAGGTTTTTGATTTTTTGTCTTAGGACATTTTTTTCGTTTTGTACATTATTCGTGTAAGTATTCCAATCCACCGAATGATTTGTGCATTTTCTTTGTGTTATATTATAAGTAATTGATCAGTAGGTAGTTTTATATTGCAGAATATTATACATTAAACCAGTTATTAAGGTATAAGGAAATTTCAAAATTACTTAGAGGATTTTCCACATCAATCTTCTTAAAGGAAAATAGGTCAAAGTAGGATAGTTAGATCACCTTGTGTAGTCAGAAGTATATATTTTTTTGCATTTATGAATAAGTAATAAGTAGGTACTTACCTATCACACTAATACTATAAATGCGAAAGTTTGGATGGATAGATGGAAGGATGGATGGATGGATGGATGGATGGATGGATGGATGGATGGATGGATGTTTGTTACCTCTTCACGCCAAAACTACAGAACGGATCGGGCTGAAATTTTGCATACAGGTAATTCTTATTCTGGAATCAAACAGAGGCTACTTTTTATCCCATAAGTCAGTTCCCATGGGATAAACTAGTTATTCATAAATTTTCCCAGTGTAAATGCAAAAAAAAGTAACTAGCGCGCTTTTCCGGGATAAAAAAGGGGTACCCTAAGTCCGCCACCGGAATACTATCTATCTCCATGCTAAATCTCACTAAGATCCGTACAGCAGCCGTCTAGGCGTGAAAGCGACAGACAGACGGACAGAGTTACTTTCAAATTATAAATTCGAAAGTTACTCTGTCTGTCTGTATATATTAGTGTGGATTAGACATTGGCCAACACATACTTAGATAAGGTACGGTAAAAACGACCCAGCATAACCATTTTTCCGACGTTTCGAGCGCTCTCCGTTCATGGTCTTACGAACTAACAGTTTTATTTTTACCACCCAGAAAACAATATTATAGTAAAATTACCTTACCCAGTTAACCACCAGTTAACAGAGTAACGGTTAACCGTCAGTTAACCGTCGACGGGCCGGAACTCGATAATTAGTTTTCGAGCTTAACGTCGCTGTCATAAGACGCTCTTAAGCCGCCTTTAATTCATGATGTTTAGTGCTGGTTGTGTTAGGTCCTAGGTTTCAAGTGGTTAACATATTGGAGGCTTAAGGTGCGGTTATTCTTGGGCCAGTTTGACCCTAGATTTACAGTTACAGCTTATAGTGCTCACTCATATGTAAGAACTATTTAATAGACATCTGACATACACAAACACTTATTTGCTGCTCACACAGTATAAAAAAAAATGCTGGACAATTCACGCATTATCTAGCTAGCCACAAGCTAAGCAGAGCTTGTGTTATGGGTACTAGATAACTGATATACTTAATACAAAACACAACATAGATAGATATTTTTTATTATAAGTACATAGAAAACATCCAGAACGCCCTGAACAAAGGTCTGCAGGTCGTACAAACATTTGTCCCGAGGCGGGAATCGAACCCGCAACCTCCTGCGTCGCAGGCAGACCTTCGCCCGCTGCGCCACAGAGGTCGACCAGTATAAAACAGATATAAAATGTGCATTAAAACCTTTTAATAAAATAAACCTCGGTAACTAATACGATATTTAAGAGTAGGTAAGTAAAGTAAAAGAAAAGTAAAAATTCGTTTATTTTGTTAACCAATACTTACATAGCACATACAAAAGATAAAGGACAAAAATGGCCAACACTCACTAGATGCCGATAGACGGAAAACCCGGGGCAGGATACATCTGAACCGAGTCTTCCGTGGAGGCCAGGACGAAGCTATTATTTCGGCGCAGGGTCGTGTAAGCGGGTTAGGGTACATGTGATCCGAATCTCAAACTCATCCGCGGACGAGATGTCCACTTCGCTTTTGAGTAGGGGTACATCTCGTCCGAATCTAAAATCTCTTGGTTATAGATTCGGATGAGTTGTACCCTCAACCAAAAGTGAAGGGGACAACTCGTCCGAATCTCGTCGTTACTTTTCAAGGGAAATCGAAATGTTTTATATATGTTACGGCTAAAGGTAGGTGTGAACATAAACTTAAGATTAGCCTGCTAAACCTAGGTTTATCTTCGACGAGGTGTTAATGTTAGTTTCTTCTATCTTTAGCCGGCTAAACTTAAGTGTAACTGCAGGCCCTTGGCTAAAAATGTAGAAGGAAATGGAAAAGGAAACAATGTAGGTAATGTTTACTATTTTGACACGAAAACTTTATTAAAAAATAATCACTTTCATTAGACATACTTTTATGTACCTATGTAATAGGTAAGTACATAAAAGTATATGTAATGAAAGTAATAGGTATATAAAAATACCTACCTTTAGCCGTAACATACACATCCAGCACAGCACAGCCACCTAATTTTTACTACATGCCTTTTGTATCTACTTGCCCCATGCCTCTTCTATACCTATTTTTCCGATGGGAAAATGCTGTTTACTGCTTGAGGGGGGCCTCAGGCTAGAGGCAATGCGCTAACAACATTTCCCTATCCCATAGAGTGGTACATTGGGCTCTCCACTGAGCTAGTAACAGAGTGTTAGTAGCTAGTGACAAACAAACTAAAAACCCATCGATACTTCCTCTCTCGCCTTAGTGTCAGAGCGTTGACAAACCACTCGTCATCAAATGATTCGTTCGACGTTACTCTGGCACTTGACAGGGTTGCGGGTTCCTGGTTGGATTCAACCGCTACCCTGTCGGTGATCATCTGTCTTACGGATTCTTTTTATTGTCCTTTGAAAGGGCGAGGCATGTCTTAGAGTAATATGGAGAATAATTTATTACCGGGTATAGGCCTCCTTTCGCTTTTGCCAGCCTCTTATATACCTACCTACTATACCTACCTATACTATAGAAGAGTGTCATCTAGATGACAGATGTGGCGCGGCGACGGTCCTGCGACGCAGGAGGCTGCGGTTTCGATTCCCGCCTTGGGGCAAACGTTTGTGTGATCATATACTTGTTCAGGGTGTTCTGGGTATTTTCTATCTAAAATAAAAACTATCTATGTAATGTATTGTATTGTATATCAGTAGGGGCTAGATGATGCTGTGTGGATTGTCCAGCATTATTTATTCTATTCTGTGCTTCCCGTATCCACGAACGCCTGCGACCCTTGAGGGAGTTAAAAATCGCAACAATGCTATTGTAAGATCCTGTTAATTAATCAGTGAAGGTGTGAATACTAGTTGTTATTTCTAAGAAATCAAATAATATCGCAAAAATTTTCGACTTCGACGGGACTTGAACCCGCATCCTTCCTTCAGTACAGGAATGTGCTAACCAACTACACCACGAGGTCAAGTGACGTGGGAGTCGAAAATCTCTGCGACTTCCTATGGTCTCTAGCGCCCGTCCTAGTCCCGTCGAAGTCGAAAATTTTTGCGATATTATTCGATTTCTTAGAAATTACCCTTAGTGTGGGGTTACGCACTATAATAACAAAAAGCCTTAGTTGTCGTTTTGTTGTTTTTGTGTCTTTGTTGTCCCTCTATAAAAAAAGTACCTACTCACCAACATGGATAAGAACACTACATTAGAAACAAGTGAAAAGACGCTATTGTATTCCTTACAAATTCGATCGAAACTTCCATGCTCGTCGCTAAAATTATACCGTTTTTCTAGTCAAGAGTACCTTAGGGACTATAAAAATAAATGATCAAGGCCTTTTACTTTACAGGCAGGTGTAGAGGAGAAATATCGATGACACTGACATTTCCTTACTGGCATTTTGACCTTTACTGCATTGTAATTAGAAAGATTAGTATAAATGAAATACTAGCTTTTTAGAACTTTTATGCATCTAACTATTCTATTGAATTTATGATCCGTGTTTCCAAGTAACAAAATTGGTAAACAATAGTTTGGTAGATACTTTTTGCAAGCGAAAGTAGGTAGGTACTTACTGCATAAAATTGTACAGAAAACTCGGAAAACGAATTAACCGTCGTTTGTTTTTTTTGTGCCATTGTGTGCACTTCTTATGTTTTGTTTTAAAAAGTTTGTAAAGGTTGATTAAGTTTATTTTTAGCTAGTAGCATTAATTTTTTTATAAGAATAAGAATATTTTATCGTAAAAATTGTATACATCATACGTGGGGTTTTAAATTCAACTAATTCATATCTACGGTTGTCTTTTATATTGATGTATGAATACCTATATCTAGTATCAAGCATTGTAAGATAAGCTTTTTTAAAAGTTATATTCCTCAACAGGCACCCGATATTCATCGGATTGTCCTAGGTAGTTTCTTATTGTAATTGCTCTAAAAATAGGTACTTACTTAGCTTGAAATATTGTACATAAGACATAACCAAAGTATTTCGAATAATATACCTATTAAAAAATACCTCCTATTGAACCAGGTGAGAACTCTGTGTCTAGTTGAACCTAACATAGGCTTTAAGGCACTTCTAACCGAAATGTAATGTTGTTTTTTACCCGAATAAATAATTATATTCTATTCTATTCTAAATTAGTAGTAACTAACAGTAACTAAAGTAAACTAAGTAACTAGTAGGTGGCAAGAATCTTATCTAATTCAGGCATAAGTACATTTACAATTTAACAATTCAATTGTATGAAATTGTTCGGGTACACAGCAAATACCTAGGTCTTATTTTCTAAATACCTAGTCTAAAAGAGATCTAGGATAGTTACTTATTAACTATCAAAATTTAATTTTGTTTAAACAGACTCAACCTTGATTAAAATTTTATAAACCGTTTCGTTCATAAATAAATGCGCACTCTGAAACGGATATTGGCGGAATCGTGTCAAACCAGGCGAAGAGTTAAGCATTTTTAAGAAGTTGAAGTTAGATCACTCAAACACTGAAGCACATAGCCTATAGGGTAACCTAGATTCCGGTCAAATTAAAACCAATTAGTAATGTACCAGAGTAGTAATCCAGTGTCCTATTTCAAGTTTTGAATTGTTAATAAAACAATTCAAACTGCATTCAAAGATTTTTGAATCGTCGCCTGTCTGAACCGGGATTTGAAACCGCCTAATTGTAAAAAACAACTCCCGTTATTTTACGATACCAATGAAAAGGTAATCGTAAGGATTTTTATCGGTATCGTAAAATTACCGATGTCTTTTTTTACATTTTTGCGGGTTAAATTCCCGGTACAAACAGGCGATTATTCAAAAATCTTTGAATGCAGTTTAAATTGATTTCAAAATCAAAATGAAGTCTTCCTTCAGTAAAATTTTCTATCTACAATATTTAAGATACATTCCCTCCATGTGGCATGGCCCTGGGACGCTCTGTATATGGTCAAGATGTATTCAGCTTGTTTTACTCGTTCATTACTAATCTTACCTTTACAAAATCTAAAATAACAATTTGTACTTGTTTACATGAATAAAAACAAACGTTCATAACGCATGACGCAGATTTTCCCAAGATTTCAATGAATCGCCAGAAGTTTCCTACACCCCCGCGCACCGATATAAACTACTAATAAAATAAAGCAGTTTTGTTTCTTTATGAGTTTGTTTGTACGTAGAAGTAATCTCTGGGGCCAAGCACAGCTATTGTTGTCTAGGGAAGAACTTCTACCTGTAGAAGAGAACAGACAACAATGACATGACAGACGGCCTCTGTGGCGCAGCGGGCGAAGGTCCGCCTGCTACGCAGGAGGTTGCGGGTTAGATTCCCGCCTCGGGACAAATGTTTGTACGATCTGCAGATATTCGTTCAGGGTGTTCTGGATGTTTTTGTATGTACCTATAATAAAAAAAATATCTATCTACGTAGTGTATTGTATTATGTATATCAGTTATCTAGTACCCATAACACAAGCTCTGCTTAGCTTAGGGCTAGATAATGCTGTGTGAATTGTCCAGCATTATTTATTTATCGTATCGTCATTCACTATTTATAATTGAAACAATTGAGCTATCTGCAGACTGTTGCAAGCAATCTACTTGTAGCTCAACTGATCCATAGCAATACCAGTCGAAAGCGTCCCCAAGACGCTGGCTGCTGGCGGCATTGCCGCGCTGTACGTGATAATGATGATTTTCATGGATATTATCAATGATTATTTTAATTAAAGGAATTAATTTCAAGCATTTTATGCATACGACAAATGGTGCGACGTAAGTTTTTTACTATTCTACCCTAGACAAAAATCGATGTGCTTGGCCTACTGGTTGCATTTTGAAAGTTATTTTAGGTACTAATAGAAAGTTACATTATATAAAGTAAAGTATTTTATTATTGCAATCTTAATATCCTAAAGTAACATTTCTCAAACATAATAGATAGGTTAGTTCCTATCAATAGGTTACAAAATAGGTTACAATTTACATAATTAATTTACTTTAGGGTTTGTAATTAGATTTGTAAATAGCGCTAGCTCCCACCCTAGGATAACCTGTGTTGTCCCTAGGATATCTGAGTGACATAGGGGTGGGCCGGCTATATCTTGCGAAGAATCGACCACCACTGAGTAAATGTGTTCTTATGTTGAGACCACCTACGTGTAGGACGCGCTCCAGCCAGCAGGAAAACTACTTTTCTGGTTGTTTAGTTCCTTACAGAAGGCAGAAAATAGATAAATTTTTATTTGAATTTCGCGCGAATCTGTCGTGCTCGGAAATATTCAGACTCAGAGATATTCAGACAAGCGGAAAGTCTGAATAGCCCTGCCCTGTTCACCCACAAAAACATCGATGTATTTAAACGTAGAGGCGTGAACTCCACCCGGGCTCTCCGCAGCAATAAGCTAGCCCATATTTTAGTCGCGCCAACACATAAACTGTGCAAATCGGAGAGGTCCGTGTACGTCATGGGTCCTTCTGTATATAACAGGCTGCCGGACACAATCCGAGGGGATGCAACCTCCACGACGTCCTTTAAGTCGAGACTACGCAAATGGCTTATGACATACTCGTTCTACTCGATTAACGAGTTCTACGAACTGCCAATCTGTTAATAATATTTTTGAAATGTATAATAAAATAAATAATAATTAATTATAAATTTAACAATAATAATTTACATATTCATAATTTAAGTTTATGATTTTTAAGTATCGTTATTTATAGAAATAATGATTATACTATTGTACTTTTAGTACCTACTCGACTTATAACTTGGTGTTATTAATAAATATATTGTATTGTATTGTATTGCAGGTGGGAAAGACTGCAGGTAGATGCTGGATGCAGCAAGCTGAAGACAGGGCGCTATGGCGCTCATTAGGGGAGGCATGTCCAGCAGTAGACTAACATAGGCTGATGATGATGACATAGGTTTTGTTTTAACCAAGTAGGTATCGCGTGAGTGAAGCAGTGAGGCGAAACTAGTGTTTCATAAATAAGTGTGGGCGCTACTGAAAATCAAGGAATATATTAGTGATTTCCGATAATTGCTACAAGGTAAGCTGGTGTCAGTCCCTCGTTAAGGGATGAAACGTTGGTGTTCTTCCAATACAAACAGGGTTCGTAGTTAACCCGCTTACACTTAGAATGAATAATTGGTCAATGGTGCATTTCAAGAAAAGCCGGCTGATAAGTAACTACCTACATATGTATTCTTTTACTATTCATAGACATTATTCGAGCTCGAAAACGAACACCCTAACAAAGTAAAGGTTTCTTGTTCGCTTCTTTACTTTACCTTAACAAGATGGATGTGAACAAAAATCAAAGTGATCACTTTATTTCCAAGTTTTACGTAATTTGAATTTTGTGACGTGTCCGAGATTCCTGTAAGGTCTGGAGGAAATAAAGTACTTTGATGCCGGTCTATGTTTTTAGCTAAGGTTAACCACTCATCTAGAATAATGTATCTACATAAGTAAGTATAAATAATAATGTTTGAAAATTTTGTGTGCATTGATGAATTATGAATAATAAAATAATATATTCTACTTCCCTTTCACACCTAATTAAAACAATGGACAATTTGTTCCTACAAATCACTGAAATCAGCGTAAAATAGCGTAACAAAAGAATATTTTATTGACTCGACATACTCTACCTATGTAATTCTAAGCGTATGATTTTAACTAGGTATTTATGCGCGGTCCTATTTTTAAATTAAAAGACACTCCCAAACTCATTGCTCCAATCATATTTAGTCCAGTGTAAAGTTTTATAAGCAAGCTGAAGTGGCAGTCTGCCGGCCATATCGCGCGAAGAACCGACAACCGCTGGGGTAAACGTGTTCTTGAGGGGAAACCTCGACTCGGCCAACATAGTGTAGGACGCCCTCCGACCAGGTGGGATGACGATCTGCGAAAGACTGCAGGCAGATGCTGGATGCGGCAAGCTGAAGACAGGGCGGTATGGCGCTCATTAGAAGATGATGAAAGTTTTATAATAACTGTGGTCCAGTCAAAGAATGCTCAGAGGGGGTTGGGTGGAAACGTCAAAAGCAGAAAGTTTGACTTCGGAACTTTGTTTGTACCTACTGGTTAGGAGATAAACATACTAAAAGTCCCCACCCCTGTAAGGTGAGCACTAGGAGTGGGGCTCAAAGAAGGTCCCACTTTATAGCTTTTTGCTTACATCTCGTTAGCAATGCGTTATAGGAAATTTTGTTATACTCAAGAAGCTTATATCTGTGTTAAGTATAACAAAATATAAGCTTCTTGGTTATCTATACCACAGAAATTATAATACTATACTAGTATTTATACTAATATTAAAAAGAGGAAAGATTTGATTGTTTGTTTGTATTGAATAGGCTCCGAAACTACTTCACCGATTTGAAAAATTATTTCACCGTTAGGAAGCTTACTTTTCAGGGAGTGACATAGCTATATTTTATCCCGGAATTCCCACGGGAACGGGAACTACGCGGATGAAACCGCGAGGCGATCGTCTAGTACTACATAAATAATGAAAGCTGATAAAATTCTTTACAAGTTTGGTTGTAGCGTCATAGGACATTTTGTTATACTCAAGAAGCTTACATCTGAGTTATAACAAGATATAAGCTTCCCGGTTATACATACTACAGACATAATGAAAGCTGATAAAATTCTCTACAACATTGGTTGTATATGTCGTGGCCATATCCTAGAATTGATCACTTCATGATGTGACCGACCATTTCATGAAATGGTAGAATTTCATGACATGGCCAGCTAAAACTGACTATATCGTTTAAGCATCAACGTTTAATGATATTTCCATCAATGTTTGGCCATATCATTTATGTAGGGATTCCATGACATCAAAAGGTTTAAGGCTATGGCGCTCATTACGGGAGGCCTATGTCCAGCAGTGGACTAATATAGGCTGATGATAATGATGAAAAAGTTTAATGAAAAATTCGAATTAGGAAGGAACTTTATATTTAAAAATTGCTTAATGCAGTTGGCTTTCAGTTTAGACGTTATGCTCGTTTTTCGAGTGACTTTTATAAAATTCCTATAGTTTTTTATCGTAACGGCTCATTACTTCATTTTTGTCTTGTATTTGCACATTATTATTCGCTTTTTTAACTAAATAATTGTCCGCCGACATGATGCATCACAGAACAGAAACAAACAAACACTCAAAAACCACAGATGTCAAAAACAAAACAATATCAGCGCCTCTAACGGTGGATAATGTAACTATTTTATGATATTGTTTGACCTTATCATGAAGTAGCCGTGCGTTTAGCTTTTCATATCGTTAAACGCTGATTATTCATTGATCTGGCCTGACTACATCATGATGTGGCCAGCGCGTATTTTCCATTTCATGAAACTCCACCATTTCTTGAAATGGTCGGTCACATCATGAAGTGATCAATTCTAGGATATGGCCACGACATATACACTTTTACCAATAGTTGTCTAGAGCTCCGAAAAACGGTCGATTCGGCTTTCGACTTTTCCATCCACGATCCTTCGTTGACTAGACTAATTATGAAAGTTTCTGGACATTTTATCGATAACCTTTTGAGAAACTAACACTAAACCTAAATTTCTTATAGGATAGTAGGTATTGCAGCTGAAGGATCATCGAGATAAAATCGGTGTCAAGCTTACCACCTGTCCGACTTATTTATTAAATTGATTCGTATCTAATAGATACGAACGCCGAAAAATATATCTTGTAATTTTACAATTTTGGTGTTGAACCTGAAGAAACAGCAAAATACGAACGTAAAGAAAAACAACAATGATTGACACAAACCAAACTTCTGGCATTTAAGACAAAAGATGCTGAAAAGCATGAAACAATTTGCTAGACATGTTTTGATGACGGTTAAGAATAGCTTCAACTTCAACTGATTTTGTAAAAGAATAGCTTCTCTGATGTGTCCAATGCTTGTCCAATGTGATTTAATGCCAAAGACGCATACGAGATGACAGCACAAAAGTAATAGATATAGGTACCTAGACATTCATTAAAATTAAAAGCTATCAAAGAGTCTAGCTATATCAAAATAAGGATAAACGTGTCCGGCTAGTAAACGCTGAGGTTTTCCCTCGAGAGAAGAAACCCCTGGCTGCAGCATCAGGTTATTTATATCATTTGAGTGTACCGTCTTCTGAAATGATTAAGCATGCAAAATTTCAAAGCCGTTCAGAGAAAGTGATTCAAATTTGTCTTACAAGATTTAATCAAATGAACCAACTGGTCAGGTTAGAAAAGCTTTTATTAAGGTTTTGTTATCATAGTGCGTAAGCCTCGCACTCTGGATAATTTCTAATTTTAGCTTTTATTAAGTTACTAGATTCTGCCCGCGGCTTTGCACGCATATTTTCGGTATACTAAGTAGCCTATTATCTAAGTTAGGCTTTTCTCTAAACGTACACCAAATTTCATTTTGATCTATTCAGTAGTTTTGGAGATCCTAGGTAAAAAAAATCAGATTTACAAACTTTCGGCTTTATAATATCAGTAGGATAGGTAGGTAGAGCATATCGATACCAGAAAGGTGGGGGAACTAAACATGTTAAGTTACGCTTGAACCATTTTAAGTTTGCGTCTCGTACAGTATTAATTCACCTTTAACACCTTGTAAAAAGATACCTATTTATACATTTATTATTATAGCGCGTACCTTACTCACACATGTCGGTAATTAACTGCTTATTAGTTACCTAATTAAGGTTCAATAGCAAAATCTAGTAATGTTTATAAGGGAGATGCCTTTTGCGGAAGTCCATACTAATATTATCAATTCAACAGTAACCGTTTCTGACTGTGGAACATGTAGTGGTTCACTGCACGGCCACAGAGGAGGTCAGTCGGGTAACGGGATTGGAGACTCTCATATAGGGATCTTACCCGTCCTCGCCCACAGAAAAGCGGAAACGAAGCTGTCAATCGCCAAAAGTCCTGCTCCGGTACTTCAAGGAGCTGGGCTGGTTAGGGCCTGGTTAGGCAGGACAATGTACAATACACTCCTAAGCGAGATGTCAGTGCAGATCCCATGTTCCCCCACTCAGAATTAGAATTAGTAACCCTTTCTGTCTGTTACCTTTTTCTCGCCTAAATGGCTAAACTCATCTCAATAAAATTTAGCAGGGAGGTAGATGGTATCCTGGAGAAAGACATAGGGTACTTTTTATCCCGGAAAAGCGCGTGCGGAGACGCGGGCTGAAGCTAGTGACTAATAATTGACTTATACGAAGAGATATACAAGTTAGTTTAGAAAATAATAATATTCGTATTAAAAACAACATTTGTAAAGGATCTTGTAAAATCAATAAGTAAGCTCAACGCCCGCGTTCATTTATTTATTTTGTACATGTTTTATTTATGTTTTGTCACCTTGGTTCAGAATTTAGTGTTATTAATCCTCAACCTAGACGCGTGTAATAAAACAATTGTATGTGTCATCATAATCGGCATTTGAATCAACTAAAAGCCTCTCCACACTTAGGCGCGAATCGCGGCGTGAAATCACGTTGCGAATCACGGCAAAACTGCCAACGCCCTCCACTCTCGCTCGCGAATAACAAACGCATTTCAAAACCTTTGTCGCAGGACAAAAAAAACCGACAAAATACGGGAAAGCGTCGAACCCGAGACGAAAATGCGAATGGGATCCACGCCCATGGTCGTGAATTCGCGCGTTATCCGCACGCGCGTGTAGAGAACAGCCAACGCCCTCCACTCTTGCTCGCAAATAACGAATGCATTTCAAAACCTTTGTCGCAGGACAAAAAAACGGCGAACCCGAACACGAAAATGCGAATGGGATCCACACTCATGGTTCGCGGATTCGCGCGTTATCTGCGCGCGTGTGTAGAGAAGCTTTTTAGGCCTGAGCCTATATGTATACCTAATAATACCATCCTATCGATCAGCTTTTACTTTAGGCAAGGTCAATTGTAGAGTCAGCCAAGCGTGCGCCCTAGGATACGCTTGTCTTCACAGAATAATTGAGTGAAATGACATTCGACGAGAGCGAAGCCCTCGTAAGAACATCCATTATGGATGGATTTCAGTTCAGTTCAGTTAAGTTCAGTTATTTATTTATAAGAAAATTTTCTTACACGTCAAACTAACTTAGCTAGGTACAGAATAATGTAAAAACTAAGTACAAATAATTGTCCTTGGTAATCTTACCAAGAGTATTTAAATATTATTATAATTATAAGTGTGGATCTACGACATCGGCGTCAACAAATTTGTCATCGAAGAACTCTTCTAAGCTGTAGTATGCCCTGTCCACTAGGATTCTCTTCAGTTTGTCCGTAAATATTGCAGTCGACGCGGCACTAGTTATAGAGTCCGGTAGATTATTGTAGATTTTCACGCCTATGTAGTCAATTTTGTGTTGTGCTTTCGCTAATCTTATTTTGGGTAGCGTTAATCGATGACGATGTCTAGTGTGGTAGTTGTGGGCTTCAGCCCACGTCGGGAACTCCTTAAGGTGACTTCTTACAAATTTGGCCGCTTGGAGAATAAACTCGCTTGGTAACGTTAGTATTTTAGTTTCTTTAAAGAGTTCCCGAGCGGGATGGTCCCATTCTACACCGCACAGGATTCTGATTGCGCGTTTCTGAAGACGGAACGGTCTTATACGTTCCGCCGCTTGTCCAAAAAATTCTACTCCGTACGTCAATACAGAATGAAAATAACCGTGATACGCCATTTGCGTATTGTCCAAGTCGAGGCTTCCATATAGGCGGGACAGTGCAAAGCACGCAGAAGATAGCTTATTACAGGTTATATCTATGTGGGGTTCCCAAGTTAGTTTTTGATCTAGAGTGAAACCCAGGTACTTAACAGACTCGACGATGGGAACCTTAAGTCCATTGCAAACTACATCGAGTTGGCCTTTGTTTTTGTCTGCGCCTAAATAGAAGTGGACAATATTTGTTTTTTCTATGTTTAGTGCCATCCCATTCGCGGAGAACCATTCAGCTACTTTTTCGATCACATGATTGACCTTTGCGTTAAGAAGGCTATGGGATTCCGCAGATATTACTAGACATCCATCGTCCGCATACATGACATATTCCGCTTGCGTGGAGGCTACCGTTAGATCGTTAATTAGGATCAGAAATAAGTTGTTTCCCATAATCGAGCCCTGGGGAACGGCTATGCTATCTAGGGTAAGAGTGTCCGATTTTATGTCATGTACAGATGTTATTTGTTCTCGGTTCGACAGAAAGCAGGTAATCATCCTTAGAAAAGGGCCATTCACTCCGTAGTGTTCAAGTTTGGCGAGGAGGAGCTTGTGATCAACTAGTTCAAATGCGCGTGATAGGTCGCAAAAGATCGCCGCTGTGTGTTGTCCTAGGTCTAACTTACTCATCACTTTATGCACTACGTCACGTGTCGCATCTACAGTAGATCTTCCCGGCTGATAGGCATACTGTTGCGGGTTAAGTAAGCTAAATTCATTGAAAAAAGACATTAATCTGTTGCTCATAAGTTTTTCGAGTATTTTAGCTATTATTGGAATGAGAGATATAGGCCGAAAGTTTTTGCATTCCGTCATTTCACCCTTTCCTTTGTAGATCGGTTGCACTTTTACTAACTTCAGGGTGTTTGGGAATACACCAGCTTGAAGGCACTGGTTGAAAAGTTTACACAAAATGTCATACATAAATGGTGGTAGGTAGTCAAATGTCCGTGTAGTCATGTCATTAACGTCCTTTGAGTTTTTGCGTTTTATATTTTTAATAGTTTTTATGACCTCTGTTAGGGTGAACGGTTCGCAGAAATAGTCTGTCGTGCGTTTGTGTAAGAACGTACATAGGTAGATCATGGCCTTAACTATACACGGCGAAATGTTGGAGTTTTTGTTTGCGTTTACATAAAATAGATTTAATTGACCAGCAGTGTTTGCGGAACGCTCGCAATCGCAATTGCCTGGAGCACGACTGACAAGTGCATCCAGAGCACTGCATTTATTATTATGACCAGTTTCTGATGCTATTATCTGCCAGACGCCGCGACAAATATTTTCAGATTTAGCAATTGTCTTATTAATAAACTGCCTACGAGCTGATGTAATTTCTAAGGAGTATTCCGTTTCTAAGTATGCTAGTTTTTGTTCTAAGCACGATTTATCATTTTGTCTGTCAGTCAAGAGATATTTAGTGGTGGTGATTAGTCTACTTAATTCGACAGCGCGATCGCTGATCCACACTTTTACATTATTGCGAATTGGATATTTCTTCAGCGGGAAGTGAATGTCAAAAAAGTGCTTAATAATTCTACATACATTGTCAAAGGTGACGCTGGGGCATTGTGTTTTATTCAATACAGATTCCCAATCATGCAAGGAGATACTATTTATAAAGTCATCTATTTTAATATCAGTATACACTCGCTTGTAGCTCACAGGATTCGATTCAGATTTGTTAGGTAACGCAACGGTTAGCACTACTCCGTGATGGTCGGAGATGTTGAGATCGATTAACTTTGAAGTGATGCTCGAAGTGATGTGTAGGTTAGTGTAGGCGTGATCTATGCATGATTGTATAGTTGATATTCTAGTCGGAAATTTTACAATAGACTTTAATCCTACAGATTTTAAGAAGTCAGTCAGCTGTTTAGTATATTTAGTTTTAACTAGTAAATTCAGGTTCATATCCCCGACAATAATTATTTGTTTATTTAATGTATTTAAAATGTCTGTTATTTTATTCAATTTTGCAAAGAAAATGTCAAAGTCACCCGAGGGAGGTCTATACAAACATACAATAATCACGCCCAGTTTTATACACTCAATAGCACATATTTCACAGTGGGATTGGATAGATAGATTGACAAATTCCATTCTTTCAATGACTAACAGCGACTGTTCACTGTAAATACTGTATGTATTTACAGTGAACAGTCGCTGTTGCCAGTGTGCCGCCCCCATCTTTAGACGACCTACCATAATGACTAACTAATTTGTAGTTTAAAATATTTATATTAAGTATGTCATCCAGATTTAAAAAGTGTTCAGTGAAACATAAAATATCAAATTTATAATTATTAAGTTGCAATTCACATTCTAATTTTTTGGTTTTATTTTTAATTCTATTAACATTTTGATTTAAGATTGCTAAGATTTTATTCGTCGGCTTAGTCATACATTTACATTTACACTTATCAGGTTTTGGTGGGCTATTTTTATTCACATGGACAGTATCTGGGGAGAGACTACAAAAATTTTCATGCATCATTTTAAATTCATTTATGTCACGTCACCGCTAGGTACCCCTGGGGTTTTTCTAAAAAAGAGTTAGCAACAACTACAGTGTTGCTGAGGTCACATTCTGAAGTAATATCTATGGTATCCATGGTAGTCTCTGTAATATTCTTAGTAGCGTGTGGTATTACACAATCTTTTATAACAATTACATTTTCACATATGTGAGTGAATTTCACGCAAGAATTATGTACAATATGTTTACATAAGTACCTACAAAATGTATGGATGGATGTTTATAGCTCTTTAATATCGTGTAGCCCACTTGTGATCAACTACCATGATAAAAATTAGTTGGTTCTTAACTAATTTATATTAACGAAATGGAGGTAAAACTTCTTACAACATTAAGTTTTAACGACAATGCATCGTAAACTGTTCAGGTCCATCATACCAAGAAAGCTCTGCCAATTCTTTTCTTCTGCTGCCGAAGTGTCTGCAGAAAAACGTTATTAATAAACGTTATTTAGATAGTGTGTTATGAATTGTATTTATTTACAGTTAGTAGAGTATCCCTTACCTTACGGCAGGTGTCTAATGTAATTGTGTTTTGTGGAATAACTCTTGCCATAATAGAACCGATACATCTTAATAAATAAAAATAAAAAATATAAATAATGCTGGAATATTCACACAGCATCATCTAGCCCCAAGCTAAGCAGAGCTTGTGTTATGGGTACTAGATAACTGATATACTTAATACCATACACTATACATAGATAGATATTTTTATTATACATAGAAAACATCCAGAAAGCCCGTGACAAATGACTGCATATCGTACAAACCTTTATTTTAAGACACGTTAGGTACTCTGCCACAAAGTTATTTAAAATCTAAATTAAAATAAGTATGTCAAACGTCTTTAGCTAAACGCCTTGGCATATTTCTGGAGTGGCAGTAGCTTTCTGTTAGGTAAACCAATCGTTTCAAAAGATTTTTCAATGACAGTTGGGTGGCATTTTATGGGTCTTATAACCTAGGATAATAAAAATACACGTAACGTTATTTAAGAAGATAATCCCTCGAACACGAAAAGATTCTTACAAGAAATGCTTTCACTTGAGATGTCAAGGTCAGAGGTGAAATTACTATGCTTCTACCCACGGCTTCGCTTTAGAAGTACCTAGAGATTTAAGTGTTTTTTCGAAACTCTAGAGCAAACCCAAGTTTGAAGACGACCTCTGTGGCGCAGCGGGCAAAGCTCCGCCTCTAGCGGGTTCGATTCCCGCCTCGGAACCAATGTTTGTAGGATCTGCAGATAATTGTTCCGGGTGTTGTGCGTGTTTTCTTAGTATAATATAAGAGCTATCTGTGTAAATCACAGTAATATTATAAATGCGAAAGTTTGGATGGATGTATAGATGGATGGATGTTTGTTACCGCTTCACGCCAAAACTACTGAACGGATCGGGCTGAAATTTTGTATACAGATAATTATAATCCTGGAATCAAACATACTTTTTATTCCATAAATAAGTTCCTATGGGATAGAAATCACCTTATAACGTTTCCATAGAAACAACGCGTGCGAAGCCGCGGGCGGCAGCTAGTAAATAAATAAATTAAATAATGCTGGACAATTCACACAGCATTATCTAGCCCCAAGCTAAGCAGAGCTTGTGTTATGGGTACTCGATAAGTGATATACATAATACAATACACTACATAGATAGATATTTTTATCATACATAGAAAAATATCCAGAACCCCTGAACAAATACCTGCAGATCGTACAAACATTTGTCCCGAGGCGGGAATTGAACCCGCAACCTTCTGCGTCGCAGGCGGACCTTCGCCCGCTGCGCCACGGAGGTCGTGTAATGTAATGCCGTGGTAATGCATTAACTATTAAGAGGGGGCATTGAGCGCCATTTTGTGAAAAGGATAGGCATAGGATTTCGTGTTCATAGGAACGGGACGGAGCATATGTTTTTAGAACAGCGGCGTAAGCGCAAAAATTATATTTTTGCTTATTTACAAGAAAACTACACAACTTATAAAGAAACTGTATTAAGGAACCAAAAAGTTAGTACCTAATATAATACCTATCTTTTCTATAGACCTCGATCCTGAACCTCCTGAGATCTCGACCAAATTATGTGCAAAACAGTGCACTTACATGATTTTTTTTTATCGTAATTTTTTTCACTATCTTTGTTTCCAATGTAAGGAACCGAAGAAAAACTGTAAATTTGATGTAACTCTAGTGTTTTTACCACGGGATCCCGTGAGTACTGAGATCCAGGCCTAGTTTGACAATCAAACCTGCTAGGTTCGCCCCTTAAGTATATCAGTTATTTGGGACTGGACAATTCACACAGCAACATCTCGCTCCAAACTAAGCAGACCTTGTGTTTTAATCTGCTTAGCTCTGCTTTGGGCTAGCTGATGTTTTGCGAATTGTACAGCATTATTTATTTATCACTAGTTTCTGCCCGCGGCCTCGCACACGTTGTTTCTATGGAAACGTTTTCTTTCCCATGGGAACTAATTCTAGGATAAACATGTTTGATTCCAGGATTAGAATTACATGCATGCAAAATTTCAGCAGCATCCGTTCAGTATTTTTGGTGTGAAGATTTAACAGACATCCATCCATCCATAATCTAAACATCCGAATTTTCGCATTTATAATATTAGTGTGATTTTTAAAAGCAAGTCCCTAGGTTCTTAAGGCACATATAATTTGAAGGTGAAGGTCTCAATATGAAGGTACCATTTAATGGCTGCCAGTGGAATTACAGACACACGACAATTTTAATACAGTATTTATATCGCGAATGCATTTGTTTAGTTTCGGTTCTGGTAGATTTTTTTATATATTTACTAGTTTATGCCCGCGGCTTTGCACGCGTTGTTTCTATGGAAACGTTTAAAGGAGATTGCTATTCTATAGAATATTAAAAATTAATTAAAAAAACATTGTCCAGCGGACAAAATTGTGAATCTAAACCATTCCCAGATCCCCTTGAACACACACAAAAAATTTCATCAAAATCGGTCCAGTCGTTTGAGAGAAGTTCAGTGACATACACACTCACAGAAGAATTATATATATAAAGATTAGAACAGAATAGAATATCATTTACCGTTGAATGTAAGGAGCTACAACAAAATTTACCTTATAAAACCTAATGCGCAGCACAATACACAGGAGTCGTGAGATAAGTACTCAATTCTTAAATGTTACTATAAGTAGAAAGAAGTAATGCCATTCTTGTAAAAACCCAAATCCCCTATTCAGCATATATACGATTAGGTACGTTAACCAATTACATTAGATACATAAGATTAAAAGTTAGTGAAAAATATTATGTATTAAAATTATTCTTACACGTAAAATAATCAAATAAATTATATAACACAAATATTATAAATAGACTACACAAGTCAAATTAAAAATCACTTCGTAAAAATATAGGTACACATAATGAGATAGGTATCGAATTTAAAATAGTAATAACTAGGTACACCCATTCATACATCATCATGGTAGATATTTAGGTATTATATAAATAAATAAATAATGCTGGACAATTCACACAGCATTATCTAGCCCCAAGGTAAGCAGAGCTTGTGTCATGGGTACTAGATAACTGATATACATAATAATATACGAGTACATAGATAGATATTTTTTTATTATACATAGAAAACACCCTGAACAAATATCGGCCGATCGTACAAATATTTGTCCCGAGGCGGGAATCGAACCCGCAACCTCCTGCGTCGCAGGCGGACTTTCGCCCACCGCACCACAGAGGTCGTCTATATAGCCTTAAGTATTTACAAAAAAATCTGTGAGCTGTACTTTTGGATCTTGGTACCTATAACACGAGCTTTGCTTACTTTTAAGCTAGATGAATGAGACAATATTCAGCATTGTTGAACACTTCCTAACTTACGTGACATGATAAGTGACGCTTAGTTAGATAAGTAACCCTATAAGATGCTGATGGTTTAATAAGTCCCCAAGCATGTTCATCAATAAGTAAATAAAAACCGGAGCTAAGTAGGAAAAAGAACATGTATCAAATTGGGAAGCGAACCAATTAAAAATTACCTTTGACATTTCTGATTTTCGACTATGAGTGCTTTTCACGAAAAAAGTCTCGTGGCAATTAGTGGAACAAAATTTTTATCAACGCTTAATTCAATATCTATCGAATATGCTATCGAATGAATAGCACTACCTACAGCGATGCGTCTAGGAAACTTCTTTCATGAAAATCACTCTATATCAAAATTAAACTATCGACACGCATCGCTGACAGGTCAAGTGTTGGTCCTAATAATTTTATCGGCATTGTCTGTTTGGGATGTTATCTTCGAAAATCAACAAACAACGCAAACAAAAACAAACAAATTGAAAGATGGTCTGCAGGCTTGCATCGGTGTCAACGGTGCGCCCGCGCTATATAAACACGACCATTATCAATCCACCATCAATACTTTGCTGGCCGTCAACGAAGGCACATCAAAAATCTTGGACAAATTTTTGTGTCAGTGATTTTAGTCTCTTGTTAGTGACAGGACCTCCAGTTCATGTGAGTATTTGATTAAAATTTCTAATTTAATTTCCGGTAAAAAGAAGCTGAAGGCTTATTTTAATTCTCCAAATACGTAATCGATTGATTCGTTTAGTTTTTTTTTGAGCGCTTGGGTACCTTCTCTAATTCGGTGTACACCAATTGGCCCAAACGAAACAAGAAATTTCGTGTTGGAGAATTAAAATAGAAACTCTGGCCTTTTGTGAAAAGATCCATAAAACAGTTCGCAGTGATAGAAATATCGAGGATTTTATAAGATTGGGATGAGCATTAAATAGTGCACAAACATCAATCAGAAATAAATATTAAAAGTACAAGGAAACCAACCAAAATAATGAACAAGGAGCTTCACAAAGGACGTTCATGGGAATTTATATATTCTGTAAACTGTAGTCTAAAATTGTATCATAAGTACAAAAAATAAATGCGTCTTTTTGTATACCAATAAAAGTACTTATTATACAAAATGTTGAACCATAAATTATCATTAATGTGCACCTTAAGCTTGCAATAAATTTGTGCTTAACCGATTGAAATCAAAACACAAAGGTAAATATTAAACGGGTCTTGTAGGATAGCCAGAAAGTAGACTTTAGGGAACAAAACGTAAAAGAACATAAAACATACTCTATGTAGAGACAATTGCATCAAAACCTATCAAAAGCGTAGCTTAGATGAACAAAGACTTAAATAATTCATGGTCATAAAACATTAAAAGGCATCCAAACTTTATTTCTTCGGACGTATAGATACAAAGTCTACGGGCATCGAATTTGTTTATTTAACTAAAAGAACATGTAGGTAGATTAAGTTTTTTTTTGTTTAATTGTAGCGAAACGATATATCCAAATCAATATGGAAATTTCTATCAAATAATAACTTTGCACATAAGGAAATCGCTGTTTGTTGATTTGTAGCAAGTACGCATTTTCAATTTTCCACGCTCTGACGCGTTATTTAAATGAATTGAAGCTCTTTGGTTTTCAAGTTTGTGCAACGCAAAATTTTCTAGGAAAATTTGTGGAAAAGTCCTTGAAAATCACAATAAATTTCCATAATACGGCAAGGCGCAGTGACGTGTAACCAATCCACCCTGACTTTGCTAAAAGCTTTTTTACTATGAAGTGTTTTTCCGCTAAAACAATGATGTTAATTTCCTGAAATAAACCTTTACAAATTTAGCAAAAACATGCTAAGGAGTATCGTAGGCTACCGCCGCTAACACGTAGCTAATCAATTTAAATTGTGTGACAGAGTGCGACCTACACGATTCATAATATTTTATGTACCTACATCTGAATCACCGGAGAAATTATAGCGCGTTTAATATTCATAAAATTAATAAAGTAAGGTTACCTACTGATTAAAAAATGTCATGTGATATTCATGCATTTTAAAATAGCAATAATATAATTACGCATTTGATAATGATAAGCAAATGCAACACCTATAAAATATTCTTCCTTATATCCCAACCTATTCATGCAACGACAGCTAAGCTGCAGCTGAGGAAATATATGAAAAGAACTTGCTCAAGATAATCGTGTTTTGTTGAGTGAACAATACACAATATGCATATAAATTCAATCCAAGCGGTGATAATTTAGTAAAACAATCACATTCACGCCATAAAGATTGTATCAAATGGTGTACCCCCATGCAGGGAGCTATGACGCACTTGCCTCAATTTGCGCAGTACACTTCCATAGCACGTGTCACACTATCAAAAACCCGAATATCGTTGACTTGTTGTTACCCTAGCACGTGCCCAGAAAGAGGCTTGGTCCAAGCAAAGTGACCGGCTAGGAGCGCCAGTCAAGGTAACCGCAAATTATCTAACAATAACAATTTCCACGGATCTTGCATTTATCTCAGACAATCAGACGGAAAACACCAGAGTTTTGGACAAGCAAGGCTAATTTACAAATAGTGTAACGCAAAAATAAGAAGACATTTTTCATGCATCAAATAACAATTTGGTGATCTTCACGGTTATAAAACATCTCGGCGGAAAACTTGGCTTTATTTCCAAGTTTTTATAAAATAATTGTAGTCGATTGGCCACAATTAGTGAACATTACTTTAATACCTAACGTTCGTTGTTTCTCAAAGTCAGAAAACAGATTTACATAATTGCATACAAACGAATTAGAATGCAATATTTTACGCCATATCTGACAAGCACGATTAGACTACATAATTATGTAATTTGAAGATGTTGAAAAGATTGAACTCGATAAAACCAGGTCTATGACAAATTGATAACAGAAACGTGCTTGGCAGCTATCTGATTGAAGAGATGAGTAAATTATACATTTTCACTGTTAGCTAAGCGCCAGTGCCGTTAGCTACACACACAATACAAACATACTATCCGCTGGCAATGACCTTAGGCATATGCAATTTAAGAATTATGACTTTTAAAGACAAATAAAGACAGATATTTATACAAAAGCCTTGCATACTTGCATTGCGACAAAGACAACTTCTTAAACGTTCACAAAAGAAAATGACCCGAAACAAAATATACCTGTGTAAATCTGGTTACATTTTGAATCTGCCATAATCGATATAACAATGGATTCAATGACCTTGTAGGCATCATCTACATTGAAATTTCTATTTTGATTCATGACTGGTTGAGATAATTGTACCGATCTTGTACCAAGACAAAAGACTGTAGGTCGCTGAAATTACCCAACATTATTTCAACACAACGAGCTTTACAATGAGAAATGAAGGAATTGAAGCTTAAAAGCACCTATCTCTTGCTATTATTTACGAGTACCTAAGTAGCCCAGACAAGTAGAAAGTAGAATTCTAGCTCAGACAAGACTAGAGAGCACCTAATTTTTTGCAAAATTAGAAAACGTAAAACGTGATTTGGAAAGGAGTTGATAACTGGACAAGCTTGAATATTGTAGACTATTTTGGGGTCGACTTCTCTCATGAGTTTAATATTAATATTTCAATAGTAACATTAAAGTTGGATGATGCAAGTGTAAATGCATGGGCACTCAAGTAGGTACCTATACCAATAATATGTTAATAAATCATTTTGTTTCCCAAGAACACAGCATTCTGAGGGAGAAAGCCAAACCTGTTTGGGAATTTTGTAACTTTTATGGCACGGAGAGCATTGACATTCGTAATGACCATTGGGAGCTTGAATTGGGACTGTAATCATGTCGAACACGGCGCATAACTACTTTTTTTACTACTATGTAAAAAGTATGTAGGTACAGTTCAACATCTTAAAAGTATGGCGCAGTAAATAAATTACTTATTGTAGTTACTTAAATAACAGCGGAGTCAATTGATTTGTTAATTTGTTTTATATATCCTTCTAATATTATAAATGCGAAAGTTTGTGAAATTTTTGTTACGTAGGATAGGATCTCTAAAACTACTGAACAGATCAAGATGAAATTTGGCGTACGTTTAGAGCAATGCCGACTTAGATAATAGGGTACTTACTATACCGAAAATACGCGTGCGAAGCCGCGGGCAGAAGCTAGTCTTCTATAAAAACAAATGTCTGCAATACCTAAGTACCGTACTCAACGCAAACCAGACTGACAAACACAATATTTTTTTCTGAAAACTACAATGAAATCAACGATTGAAATTACGAATAGATTACAACAATACGTGTCACTCATAGTGATATTAAAACTATTGCGAGTAGAACTGTGACACAATAATTTGTAGGAATTGCTATATAAATGGACATTCTGAACACATAATAGGATTATCGCAAAGTCACGATTCCCACTCATTATGTAGCAAGATTATTTCATAATTTTCATTTGAATAATAAAATTATTAATAGACACCTTTGTTTCATATCAAAGGTAAGTGGCACAGAAAAGGTTTAATAATATAAATCTATATTTTAACCTGATTGCATATTCTCGAGCTTTAATTAATCAATCAAAAGATGAGAATGAGGGGAAAAATTTGCCTAACGTATTCTATGTGGAATATAGATAGATACATGTTCTTTTTATAGTGTTAGTAGAAACTGATTACCCTCGCTATAGGAAAAGTGTCAGAACTCACTGATCAATCTAGAACTTCTATTTGTAACTAGTAGGAAACAACTTGGAGTAGTTTTGCATGTATGTCTGTCGCGAAACAAAGTAAAAAGTTTTATGTTTGTCTTTAGGTATTATCTCTTCCATGCAACTGCTAACATATCAGGTATGAGAATTTTCTAACGGTTGTTAATAACCACATCCGGCAAAAGAGAGTGTTACAAGTTTCGGTGTACCTATCTGTTGCTTCTGTCTGTAGGGTCGCAGCTATCAAACGGATAAACTGATTTGTATTTAGTTATTTTTTTAATGTTTTGGCCATGTTTGATGAAAGTCGGGTCAGCTTTAAGAATTTTATAGCGGTTCAAATTAAATTGTCACCACGTTTTCGATTTTTTGTCAAATATGTTTGTAATATCATAATAGGTACTCATATTTACCAGTAGACTGTAGAACATAGGCTTCCCTTGAGAAGCGCCTTATTGGCTTATATCGTTGTAGAAGATCTTAATGTTATTAACATGCATTAAAGACAACGAAGTACAACTATAAGTCGTGTGTGAGGCCAGCGTTAAATCCGAGTGATTATTGTTGTTACTTCAAATAATTACAATGGACAGAAGTCCTTGTAACATTTCGATGGACCACGCACGAAGAAAAATGCGATGGCATATGTTGATTGGATACTTGTGTTTTGTACACTACTGTATGTGTTCTTATTAGTTTAATTAATTTAAGACTACATATTTTATTTTGAATGTGTTATGTAAATGTGTGTGTGGTGGCAAATAAATGGTATGTCTATGTCTATGTCTATTTTGTGCAAAAATATCTTAAATAGTTTTATAATGAGCCTGTAGAGTCCTGGATCCGGAGCAAAGACCACTCCTTTTTTTCGAGCAACATGATTTCACTTCTTGTTAGAAGACGAAAGATATATTTTGTAACTAGCTTCTGCCCGCGGCTTCGCACGCGTTGTTTCTATGGAAACGTTCAAAGGTGATTTCTATCCCATGGGAACTGATTTGGGATAAAAAGTAGCCTATGTTTTATTCCAGGCCTAGAATTATCTGCAAGCAAAATTTCAGCCCGATCCATTCAGTAGTTTTGGCGTGAAGAAGTAACAAACATCCATCCATCTATACATCCATCCAAACTTTCGCATTTATAATATTAGTGTGATGTTTAAACTTACACCCATTAAAAGCACCTAGTATGCAAATATTTTTAATAGAGAGTTGTTTGTCAAGACGTCACGCTTCAGTGTTGTTCAGATTAGAAATATTGATTGTGTTTAACTAGTCGCCAGATAATATGACGTAAAGAATGTACAAACAAAAAAATTCAGTGATGAGGCCATCTACATTTTAAATTTAGCTCACGTTATTGTGTCTAGACGTCTTCAGATATTTTGAGAGATGAGAAAGTTAACTGCACAAAAACATGTTGTTCTCATTGAACTTTAGATCATTTGGTATCAGTACATGTAATGCAAAAACATTAAAATAAGCCATTTTTAGCATGTAATGACTAACATGCCTAGGTATCTAAAATAATACGGCATTGTTGCAGTCTGATTCAAAAGATCGGTACAAAAACACGCATTTCGTAAAATCGCGCAGTCAACCGTGAAGTCAGATGGGATTTCGAAATGGCAAATTCAACAATATACAATTGATAGAGCATGCTTACAAGGTCTACCAAAACTAATCGACAAAATTATATGAATAGGATAGGTAGTGATATACAGGGTGCCATCGAAAGGGTGTACTAAGACGATAAGCTGATTCTGTAGATCGAGGGGGTCAATGTTTGTTTTACGATTTTTTGAATTTGGAACTTTTTTTAACTTTTTATAAGAAATAGGAGTTTTATTGTTTTGAAATTTTAAAGGATTTACATAACTTTTTGTGATAATTTCATGACAAAACACTGGTTTTGCTGAAAAAAAACAACAAAAACATTTGTGAAGTATTTTGTTAATTTTAAGTTATAATGTTAAATAATGCAAGAGTGCGTGTAAAAGAAAACAAACAGGAAGAAAAAAAAACAATATTATTTGAAAACAAAAATATTCGGAAATTCAAAAATGTTTACCTACTCACAAGTTATTAACTTATTCACAAGTTTCCCTTCGGGGTCGCCCCCTTTCGGCTTAGTACACCCTTTCCGTGGCACCCTGGATACATTATATGTACCTACACATTTGACCGTAACTGTAATGTATCTCATTACAGTTACGGTCAAATGTGCAAGCAAGGTGAAATCCTGTGTATGTTTATCGCATCGCAAGCTATTAATAAACCTCGCTGAATTATTAATAACCCGGCCGGATGCCTATTAATAAATATCAAAGACTAAAGACTCTCACTAGCATAGGTTCATTACCCTGCATAAGGGAACCTACGCATATAAAAGCTGTGGATATATTAAAAGACTGAATGAAAAACAAGTGTAAAAATATCCATTGGATTAGATAGAGAATAAGGAATTCGCGTATATATTAGTATGATTTTTGGCGTTGTCGTTTGGGAGAGTCCTATTTTCAGCTGAGGACAAAAACGGGCTGATGATGACTATAATACTAGTACTTATCTTGCTGTGCCCTAGCCGGGTTCATATTTGAGACTGATTAACTTTAATAACTTGTGTACAATATGGTCGCAATAAAAAATTTGAATTTGAATTTAATATGATTTTAGTTAGATTAGACGAAGGACTTTGATAGACGTTCAGTATGACACCTGAAGAAAAACCTAGCTCATACAAATCTTCATTAAAACTCAAATACGTTGGACAAAGAAAGAAGTTTAGGTAAAGTTTTATCTGTATGCTGATACTCCGTAATGGTAAATCGCGTGTCAATGTATGTGAGCTAACAGGGGGCAAATTTTTTCATTGGCACAATAAGCGGGCATGCGCTGGGCTGGCTTCAATTGGAAGATTGCCGAGCTGTGTGGGAAGGCCCACAGCCGAGGATATCCTTCCAAAAACTCAACAACTGTAAATCAGACCCTATCATATTATCATGGCAAGACAAACGGGAAAAATCTCTCATTTTACTGTCAATAAAAAAATTTAAACTTTCGCGATTTGTTAACATAGTTAATGATTGGTCGCTAATGACAGGTCGTTAATGACAGTCGCCCCGTGACCACGATCGCAGTAACGCGGTAGAAACGTAGGGGAAATAAAACAAAAGGTACGCGATAAATACCCGATATAATAATTAACTATTTTACTGTCAAATTTATACAAGCGAATATTTGAGAAATTTTTCCCCGAACTCACCAACTTTTCTGGCTACTAGAAAGTTTTACGGTCGCAAATTCGAGCAAAGCAAGATGACATAATCGTATTTGAAAAAATTAAAAAAAATATACTTACATGCAATTTTTTTCAGTATGCATTCACACTAAGATTTCGTAAAAAGTAGTTTCCAACAACAAAAATTTAAGCTAGCTCTACCCATAGGCGCATGGAGCAAACCCGTTCCTTCTTTTAGCATAAGTTGAACGACCTGAGGGCTAAGGCACTTATCAACTCAGTTCGACGAGGATCAAAATGGAGTTAAATTATCGCAATCAGTAGCCGCATCGTGGATGGGGAGCCAATGCCCGCTGTTACATCGTGGAAACCAGTTTAAAGAATTGCAGTCTGAAAATAAGACTTTTTATAGGGCTGCTCATTTAAAAATCGTTATAGGAAAGTAGCTGATACTTTTTAAGTCTTTGTTTTGGAACCCGGCCGGACCTCTCTGAATACGGGAAAAAAATATTTATATGACATGGGAACTGATTTAGGGATGAAACGTAGCCTATGTTTCATTGCAGGCCTAGAATTACATCTATGGAAAAAATGGTAAACCGATCGAAAGTTTAGAGATATCTTAACTTTTCCATACTAAATTTCTTGAGAACCCGGCGTGTTTGCCTAAGCCACTACCTATGGCCATTGTGTGTAACGCTACCTGGCCTCGTCCCTTTAATCCATTTTATTGATTGACAAACAAAAACACTTCCGACTTAACCAACAAACCTACTGCCTACTAGAATTAAAAGTCAATTGCACGCATATGTTACCTATTAAAACATGAAGTAAGAACTGGCGTAATAACAGGTAATCGAGTAAAGTTACTGAACCGGCTATCATGAACTTGATCGTAACGAACTTTAAAATAAAACTGGCCCGGTCATCTCCTTGCACGGAGTAAGACGCTATTTAAGTAGACCTGAAGCGAAATTCATGCTATTTAGCGTTGGAAATTCGTGATTTGATATGACAAGATCGAATATTAAGGTAGCTGATACCTTTTCGCAAAAATAGTGGTTAAATTCAAATCAATGTAACTGGGAAAATATGAGTCTCTCGGGGCTAGACATTTCTGTGTGAATTTTCCAGTAATATTTATTTATAGTTCTGATTACCACCAATAAATAAAATAAAAGTACAAATAAATTAAATAGGTTTAGGAAAATTTATATGTGTTTTAGGGTTTCTGCAGTTTTGGTTCCGTGCCTCTGAATTAAAATTTGTAATGAGGTAGACGCTTATTGCTAAAAATAACAAGTAGGTAGGTAAAACTATTCCTATAGTAACACAATTCCGCGTGAATCATTCAAGCCACTGCGTATTGCATTCTAGTTGGCGATTCAATTCAATGAGCGAATTAAAATTCAGATAATGTGTTGTCGTCTGGATCAGCCACACAGCGCATCCTGCGATGACTAGCCTGCGCACACGCACAAGAAAGCATATTATTTGATTGCATAAATTAACTTGCTAATAAAACACTTTTACAAATTCATTCGATTTGATCTTGACTTATTGAAGCTTCAGAACTAAAACACGGTTTTTTCTCAGTGGATATATTAACGATAAGCCATGAAAGTGCTAGGTGATTAAAAATGATTGCCTCGTCCGGTGCGGGGTAGGCAATCTCGATCTATTTCAAGAGCGGCGCCAGACCGCATTCCTGCAAGACCTGGGATATCGCCTTAATGCCCTACCTTCAGCCACTATAATTAGAATCCAGACACCTGCACACGGCTGATGATAAAATGTTTTTTCGTCTTCACTTTTTCTCGAGCAGTAGCTATCTCATGGGAATTTTTTGACATGAATATAGCACACCACTTTCACAAATAGCTGACATCCCACTTATCATATTAACGTCAATTTCGAAACGACTAGAAGTAAGGTACCCGTCCCCCAGTACCGGCCCTTAGGATGATTCAGTTAATAGGAAAATTGCTGCGAAGCCGGCGCGTAACATTGGCCTTACGAAGCGCACGACTTGCAGACGTGCACTCGGTCTCGCACTCGGAGACTCTGCTATTAACTCGACCACTAATTGTACGTTTCTTCTTTTCAGAATGAAGGTCTTCCTATTATGCATGGCCTTTGCGGCTGTGAGCTTGGCGATGCCTGTAGCAGAGGAGCCAAAAATCCCCGCTGTAGAGCCCGCTATAAAGGAAGATAAGCCCTTAGCCGACGCCGCTATCGAAGACAATAAACCTGAACCCGCCGCCGAAGCCGACAAAGCACCCGTGGCTGAAGCCAAGAGTGCGCTAGTCGACCCGAAACCAGAAGCGCCAGAAATCAAGCCTGATGCTGTTTCAGAAATCAAGTCTGAAGCTGTTTCAGAAATCAAGCCTGATGTAGTCGCAGAACCAAAATCGGCAGCACCCGAAGCTGAAAAGGCCGAAGTCGCTAAGGACGAGAAACCCGCTGAAGTAGCCGTTGTTGCCGAGGTCCAGAACGAGCAAGCGAAATCTGTACCTGAAACAGCAATAATTGATATGGATAGCGTGCTGCACTCCGATGCCGCTCTTGCCGGTCCTAATCCTGATGAACCTATCATCATCCCTTCTCTTCAGAAAAAGATTGACATCATTCCGAAGGCAGAACCCGCTGTAGAGGAGAAGAAAGAAGAGCCTGCCCCGGTCGCTGCAAAGGAGGAGGAGAAGTCCGCTGAACCTAAGGCCGAGGAAAAAAACGATGAAACCCAGCGAGTAGTCCGTGATGCAGTGCCAGAATCCGCCCCTGAAGAACCTAAAGAGGAGGCCCTGGCCGATGTGAACATTGTCAAAGACGAGCAAAAATCTGAAGAAAACGAAACGAAACTAAAACAGTCTAATGAATCAGAGGTTAAGCCTAAGGAAATCAGTCCAGTTGCAGCTGAGCCGGCCGTAGCGGAAGACGTGCCCAAGCAGATAGAGGAAAATAGTGCATCTTCCGACATTGCGACCGTTGAAGCGGTCGCAGTGCAGTCCGTGGAAACCAAAAAGCCCGAGGAAACCAAGCCTGTGGATCCCAAGCAGTCCGAAGAACCCACGCTTAACTCGGCTGACAAGCCTGCCGCACCAAAACCTAGCGACGTGAAGAAACCTATTAAAACTGACGACAAACAACAGAACGACCAACCACCCAAAGACAAAGACTCTGAAGAAAGCAGCGAAGAAGACTCCGACGAATCAAAGGAATCAAAGGAAGACAAAAAAGATTAAACAAAGTAACTTTAGTAAGTGTAGTGAGGAAATATCAGCGGCGGGCGTGTGTCGACAAAATCTCGACACGCATCCACCGCTGGCGCGTCGCGCCCTCTGTGATGCATGCTGAGTGAATGCAAAGCCGTGTTTCATAATGTTACACGACTTAAGTTTTAGAACTAGAGACTAACAATAAATTACCCACG
The DNA here is from genome assembly GCA_963564075.1 of Eupithecia subfuscata. Classification (NCBI taxonomy): domain Eukaryota; kingdom Metazoa; phylum Arthropoda; class Insecta; order Lepidoptera; family Geometridae; genus Eupithecia; species Eupithecia subfuscata. Next base: position 5,307,317 of record OY751108.1, read on the forward strand.
TTGTAATTATTATTTTTCAACTAAATTATCGAATTTCAGGTACCTAATATAAGTAATGATAGTATTAAATAAAATGTTTTTAAAAAATGTGGTTGTAATTATTTAGAGCTTCTGCTAGTGACAAGAGTAGGTATCAAGCTATAAAGTGGGGTATTATTTTATGTCTGACTAGCTTCTGCCCGCGGCTTCGCACGCGTATTTTCGGTATAATAAGTAGCCTATTGTTTAAGTTAGGCTACGTTCTAAGTGTATGCCAAATTTCATCTTAATCTGTTCAGTAGTTTTGGAGATCCCAGGTAACAAAAAATTTCACATTTCACAAACTTTGGCATTTATAATATTAGTAGGATTATGTATGTACGTTGGTACGCCAAATTTCATCTTGATCTGCTCAGTAGTTTTGGAGATCTTAGGTCAAGAAACATCGTCACAAACTTAGGCCGTTAATCTAGAAGGAGTCCTTCTTAGAAGGAATTATGAACTCGTTCAGGGTTTTCGAATCCTAAAAGCGACCAGGTAGGAATTAAATCTCTCCCTATAGAATAGATAGACTATCTATAGACTAGACTCGAAGCAGAAGCATACACCGCAATAAGAATGGCTGTGTCGAAAGAGATAAGGTTCGAATAGATTCGGGCCGAAATTAACGTAATTCTATTCAAAGTACAAATAAATACCTTCCCTGCGATCACGTGTCACGCTAATATTCCCGTCGTAATGATAATAAAATAACACAATTCAATTTCATTTTAGTCGAATGGTAATAGAGTGTTAGGTTAGCGATGTAATTTGATACTTAACAAAGTATAGAATCAGGGTTAATGTAAATAAAACTCACATACATTAGGTACATAATTTAATGTATGCGAGTTTCTTATTCTTTAACGCATTCACTGCCCAGCCTCGGCGGTGCGACCGCAGGGGCGCGTCGCCGCCACACGAGGGTCGAGCGAGAGGCTCGTCTGCGTCTTGGGCCATGAAATTGTTAGTTTAATCCACCACAACTTTTAAATGTCTGAACAGATTTGGATATTTGGTATTGGTAGAATTAGAAAACCTCCATCATCCCGAGTGGCACTTTGGGTAAGCAAAATCTCACGACGTCACACCAAGGGGAGATGGTTCAAAAAATCGCTCAAATTGCTTCACATAATTTACGGATGCTTCTGCCCCCCAAAATAAAACTTACCTCGTCCGTCAGCATTTTGCAAGCGATGACTCCAAGCGACCACCAATCCACAGCATGCCCGTACGGTTCCCGACTCAGAACTTCAGGAGCTGTGAAACAAACATCTATTAGACTACAATAATACAACACCTTTCAGGTAGGTAGCAATAAGAAATAAATCTACTTTATTATTTTATAAAGTAACTACTACATAATATGTATGTTGTCTATCTATCTATCTACCTACTATATTATAATTCTTTCAGACGAATGAGCATGGCACCTGGCTAGGAGCTCGATACCTCCCCGCTGCCCAGCGCAGCGCCCCGCCGCCGTCGCCGTGCGAGGCCTGTGCATCACGATAAAATTACCCGTTTAAAATTTTCGAGTTACTTATATTCTCTTTCTGTTATTTGTTATTATAATGGATTTTGTTAAGTTTTTGTTCGAACCAGGTGGCATGTTAATTCGCCTGGGTTATATTATAAATAATAGCTTTATTTAGCAAAAAACAAGCATGATCACAATATAGACAGATTATTAAATTACAACTATAGACAGTTTCATTTATCCGCACTATATTAGATACGGTTTTTTGAATAAGTTTGCTACGTCTCAAGTTACGATTTGCACGGTTCTTTGGTAGTAGACTTGCGTTTAGAAAAAACATCGTACCAACAATCGATTTTTCGTTACTACATAGAAAATACCCAGAACACCCGGAACAAGTATTTGCAGATCGTAGGTCCTACTACCTACAAACGTATGTCCCCAGGAATCGAACCCGCAACTTCCTCCGTCGCTGACAGACATTCGCACTTACTACAAATCAAATAAAACTAAACATCTTTACAAACATCCCCTTTATATTATTAAGAGAATTATTTAAACTAAATCAAATCGCAAACATTCACACTTCTTGTGCTCCACGCATCTGACATTCCATTCACGCGTATAAGCACCAATAGGTACTCTATGCTTATTATAATAACTATTCATAGAAGTAATATATAACTAAACACATTTACTTATCGATGGAAGGAAAGACCCGCTGTGTAGCACACGAAGGCTTCTTGTTTCTTAACACTGCACTTGGTAAGATGGATTGATTAACATCGGTCAAAGACTAAATTTTTTGCGGTTTATTTTTTCTGTTCTATGCAGGTACTAGGAATAGAGAATGGATTTGAATACCCCGCGCAATATAAATTGAGCGCTCTTGATAAATAATGCTGATTATTTTTACACATTTTAATTTTATGAGTTTGATTTTTCTACCTTATCTACTATAGTATCTATAAATATTTCTTTACTTTTGACTTTTACAGCATACTCCAGCGCCAAGCAAAGCTTGCGTTATGAGTACCGACGATGATGATATCAAAACTTATACCACCCAGACCCGGAAACAAAACATCTTCGTTCTTGCAAACATTTGTGTCCCTGCGGGAGTCGAACTCGTAACCTTCTACGTCGCAGTAAAATCTGCCCATAGCTTATCAGATAAATTAAATAATGAACTTTCAAACTTCTTTTTTAAAACGATCATAGTGTGACGGATTCATTATGAATATAAGAGGGTTACTACGAACCTTGTTTGTTTTGGAACACCACAATAAGGACACATGAAACGTTCGACGAACGCGCATGAAACGTTGGTGTTATTCCAACACCAGTGGCGTAGCGTGCCTTGGCGGGGCCCCGTATAAAAATTGATTGAAACGTTACACACGAATACATTTCGTTACTCGCATTTTTCGTACTTACGAATGATAGATGATTTCTAGGTTATGTTTTTGTATTGAAAACTATTTGTTCCGAAACTGGTCATGAGTGACTTGAATGAAAATACCTAAGTATATAAGTATATTATTTTTGGCTCTAAATTTTCAAATCACACTAAAATATCGTAAACTCAACAACTGATGGTTGAGCAAGCATAAAATTCAAGATATTTATTTCTTGTATTGAAAACAAAAAAAAATTATACTTAATAAAAACCGATAATTTTCCGAGTAGACCAAATGTATGTTATTGAACAAATATGTGATATAATCGAAAAACAATACACGCGGCATAGACAACTAGTCGTGTGGCTCACAGAATATCCGCGTTAGCCGATGTAGGGTGCTGCCAAGCCAACTTTTGAACGCACGCTTTACGCGTGAAAAAAAGAAATTGTTCTTTTGACTTTTGTCATATCTGAAATAAAAAAAAATTGGGAAGTTTTTATTTATTTTTGCTTACGCACGTCGGGGGCCCTCGTGGCCCGGGGGCCCCGTATAATTGATACGGCAGATACGGCGGTAGCTACGCCCCTGTCCAACACAAACTATGTAGGCTCGCTTACATTCATAATGCTGATTTCACACCACAAGCGGTGAATGATACGGTTGCGAAACAAAATAAAATTTGTCTATCACTTTTTAGGGTTGCGGATCTTCCTGTGACATACTAGGTCACTTACACTACAAGATAATAATTAATTTAAAAAATCTAAGGTGGTTTTAATAAAGTTACTCGAAGCGTTCTGTGGTCGTTTTCTTAAACGCAGCCTTAAGGTAGTTATAGTTTATTTATTTTTTATTTTTAGGTAAACCCTGAAATTACCCTGGCTTTGAGAGCTTACGAACTATAGTAATAAAAACCTTAGTTTCAAATTTTTTTGATGAAGTAGTACCTACATCATAGTCTTCTTAAAATTATGATAGGAATGGAATAAAACAGGCACTAATACTTCATCATTTATTCACTTATAAATATAAATTATCACAAGACTAAATTTTTTTTCGTTTATTATTTTTTGAACTTATAGATCACAACATATATCCTTCTTAGTTTATATACAACTTTTTAATTAGAAGCCATTTATCGTGAATCTAAGGCCGCCTTTAGACGAGATGCTTTAAGATATCAGCGAAGTTATTATATCTTGACAACTTTTAGTATCGTCTGAAATGACAATTAGCATCTTTACGGTACCAAATGAAATTTTTAGTCACATGCTAGACAATAATATAACTAACGTCGTACTATAAATCCTGAGAATATAAATTTTATATAAAGTATTCACTGATATGGAATTTACAAATAAGACAATATTCTATTGAAAAAGAGTACAGCCCTATCTTTGGTGACATCGTTTTTGTAAAAAGTATTAAAATTAGTGATAAAATGTGAAATATGATATAATTAGAAGATGAGAAATCTAAGGCTAGACGTTTATGAGGTAGGATAGTGAAATAAAGGTTGTAGCACATCCAACGAAAGCTATCGGGGTAATTTAATGATGTTGTTGTTATTACATACATACACAACTGGACTACACCCCTATTTAAAAGTTGGTGTGCCTAAACCTTAAAATTTATATTTAGGACTTGTTCACGCCCTTATATGTAAAAAAATAATCTAGAGCCAATTCTTTTCATAAAAATCTAAAATCGCGGACGCTTGCGTCAATTTACAATTTTCAAAGCGAATCGTCCAATATAATTATAAAGAATTACGTAAAATGTGCAATGCACAGATGCACACGTAGCTAGTCATGGATTGATAAATAATTTGAAAGATTCGAAGAAACCTATTACACTACAAACTATTGCATAATTTTACAATTAATTAACTTTATCCACAAGTTTGCAATGACAAAACAAGTAGGCACTATTTAGTTTTGTGACAGTACATGGTAATTCATAAATCGGTACTTTTAAATAGGCGGCAATGACGATATTACGGCTAATATAAACTTGAAATAAGTGGCAGTAGGTCACTTAAATATAAAAAGCCCATAGTTTGACCTTAGTCCGGAAGACAAGAGGGCATTAGACAAAAGAAAACAATGCAAAGAGGAGGGTTTGATGTAGGTACATATTTTAGTGCTTGGTTATTGTTAGACTAATATTGAAAAAACATTGCAGTGCCATCAGTACTCCAGTGTCTGATTTGAAATCGCGACAAAAATTGTATAGAAACTAAATAGTAACGCTAAGCTGTAATTTTGTTACAGAAGCTAACTCTGTTCTTGACCAAAAGTTTGCAAGTCTATGAGAAAACAAAACAATATTTATCCAGGACAACACGTGACACACATGCTAATATAAAGTAACATAACTTACACTAAGACGTTCCATGCACCATTCCTAAGCTAAATTCTATGTACACTTATGTAAAACAATCACATTTTAACTATAACATTTACTGATAAAGCTCTCAACAAACAAACCTCTTGCATTATTCGAATTTATTATTAAAGTCGTTTTTATTACATAAAGTATTATTTACAATTTATAATACATTTTAGAAATTAACGCTTCTACTTTCACACTCGAAGATTTTTTTGTATTTTCTTAGCTATATCACAAAGCTATTATATAAAGACACACGAAAATATTTATAGATAAAAACATTTTGAGTTGGCTCACTCTTTATTAGTCTAAATTCAAGTTATTGTTCTGTGTTATTCAAAACAGATGTCAAAACATAAAACTGAATTTGTCTGCGACTTACCAATAAATCTATATCAGGTCCATAAGACATTTTTAGCTACAACGGTACTTAGATCGTATAGTAACCAAACAAGGAGTCGAAACCTAAACTTACAATATTTTCATAATCAGGTGAACATTATTGCTTTTCGCCAAGTATTAAAACACAATCTTTATAAGATAATAAAAACCTCTAACTCTATAAATTGTAATCATAGGTTTAATGGTCACACCAACCAGCATTGTTATTTTTCTCTCTATGAAATATCTAGAAACACATTCAAACTTATAATATTAATTATGTAAAAAGTTTCCAGACGTTTCCATAGTAATTCAATTCAAATTAAATACATAAAAGTATTACTATAAGCGAAGTAATCGTAAAACGTCATATAAAACCTAAATTAAAAATATTCTCTACATTTTTGTGCAAAAATAAACGAAATCTGGCATATTTGCTACGTAGTTTAAACTTTCAGTATAAAATAATAATTTCTACAGTCAAAATGTAAACATCTAGCTAGTTACTATGAAGATTGCTTTCACAGGAATTAATCAATCACATATTGCATTATAATTCACCCTACTATCGTAACAAAGACTCCGTAAGTTTCTAGCACGCTCTAGCAGCGAAATTATATCAAAATGAACACATTATGCATCACAATGAGAGTGTGTCCCTTATTAGCTTGCGCACGGTATTGCCAACTGACGTGGATGGTGCACCGGACAGGTTGTAGTGAATCTTGAATAGATAAGGCTGTATGTCAGTGTACGCCGTGTCGAAAATAAGGTCAGCATCTGACCGGCTCGGCATTTTCGGTACGTACTCGTGTCGGTTTATTATCTCTGTTATAAAGACGATCTTATCCTGCAGCATTTCGACGACGTTCTCGTGTTTGCTCTGCATGTCCTGCTCGTTTCTGGATTCCGTCAGCTCGCAGTAAACCGTCCACACCTCCCAGGGTACGCATTCCGGTTGGAAGGGCCACCGCGCGCGGCGCTTCTGGAAGAACTCGAGACTGATCGAGCCGCGAGGGGGAGCGGACGTTCCATCGACCGCTCGGAGAAGATCAGAAAAATCCGAAATCTCTCTTTTCACTGTCCGTCCTAAAGCGTCAGACTCACAGCAGACGTAAGTAAAATCAATAAAATCGCAGTCGACGTCAACGTAGCTGACGGTTCGTATAGAGTAGCTCTCCTCGCTGTTGTAGGTGAATTTCCCGCTGGATCGATGGAAGAGTACAGTGTGGAATATGCTGGCGACGACCTCGTCTACTTGCCGACCTTCCATGGACAGTTCGAACGCGATAGTCCTTGCGTTCATGATGCCGGCGTCAGTGGGCCGACGCGAGCGCCCACGATATCGACATAATCACTCTAGGGGCTGACTCACTGGCTGAATAGACACTGGATTGAGGTAACGTCTGCGGTGCACTCAGCCATTTCTAAAAGCAACGGGTCAAGCTCCGCGCTGAAACGGAGAATGACCTTTTTACTTGTCTGTTTGTAACGCTGCTGACCGTTATTCATTTCAAAATAAATAATAATAATCGTTTATTATGGAACCAAAACAATGGACATGGTTATAAATGGAAACGATGCCATCTGCAGAAGTTTTAAAAACTGTGTCGCAGATGACAACGCCCTCCTCCGAAGTTAATGTGGAAAAAGACTTGCATAACTGTGTTACTAATAAAATTTAGCAACTCTTTCACGAGAGCTTCGCGAATGCTGTGGGCTAAATCTGTAAGACAGCGGTGGCTTGAAAATGGTTGTACTAAGTATCTCGTACTTTTTCTGAGCTCTAAGACAGTTTAAAAAAAAACTGTGCTTCCAGTTTTGTTGAACTTTTAGAAGCTCGCCGCTTTCTTTCAGACTGAGGCCACTCTACCGAAGGTCTTTTAATCAAAAACATATATACTCGTTTTAAAAACCATAGATATTTCATGTAAACATAGACAGATTTATGTTGGAAAACTTAAAAAAATAACTAACTTAAAAAAATAAACAACTAGGTGACCATGCACTAAAAACTAAAACAAAAATTTCAACAACGCATAATTCACGCAGCCAAAAATGTGCAAATTCAAGTTTGAAATATCAAATATCAAAGTGCTTTATTTCCTTAAGATCTTACAGGAATCTTGGACACGTAACAAAAATTCAAATTACATAAGTAAAACTAGGAAATAAAGGAAATGGGTGAGAGACAAATAAAATGTTGAATGAAAGCTTTAAAAACCAAAAATAGTTTGGACTTTATCCGATTATAGCCATTTACTCCGATGATCATAAGTGAAATATTTTCCAACAAAGTATATCTTTGATTTTGTAATTCCTTCTTTTACAAAAAATATCTAGGGTTATGTCATAATAATATAATAATAATGCTAGACAATTCACACAGCATTATCTAGCCCCAAGCTAAGCAGAGCTTGTGCTATGGGCACTAGATAACTATATGTATAGATAACTATACATAATACAATACACTACATAGTTTTTTTTCTAAAACAGAGTATAATTGTAAATGCAATAACCTCAAAACTTACCCATATACTTGAGCGTCCCGCAAATGGTGCTGGTTCGAGACCCGATCGACAGCCACTTGGAGAGACCAAAGTCAATGAGTTGGACGTGGTAATCCGAATCCAGCAGAATATTCTCAGGTTTGAGGTCTCGGTATATGACGCCGGCGTTGTGAAGGAAGTCTGGAATTGTTGGAGATTTGAATCAAAATATTGATCAGAATATTAATATCTGTCAATAAATGTATAAATAATGCTGGACAGCTCTGCTTAGCCCCAAGCTAAGCAGAGCTAGTGTTATGAGTAGGTACTAGATAACTGATATACTTATTACAATACACTACATAGATTGATATTTTTACTATGCACAGAAAACATCCAGAACACCCTGAATAAATATCTGCAGATCGTACAAACATTTGTCCCGAGGCGGGAATCGAACCCGCAACCTCCTGCGTCGCAGGCGGACCTTCGCCCGCTGCGCCACTGAGGTTGCCTATATTTGATTCCCTGGTTAGACTTACCTGTATGCAAAATTTCAGCCTGATCCGTTCAGTAGTTTTGGAGTGAAGAGGTAACAAACATCCAGCCATCCATCCATATATCCATCCATCCAAACTTTCGCATTTATAATATTAGTGTGATTGGTTTTACCTAGAGCAATAGCTATTTCCGCGATAAAGATTTTCACCAGCTCTTCAGGCAGTTTCCTGTACTTTTCCAGCAAAGAAAGCAGCTCCCCTTCAGGAATGTATTCTGAAACTAAACAAAATAACCTTTAATTGTATGTAAATAACGTTCCATTTACTATACTTTTTTTTTTCTATAGTCTAGTAAACATATTTAAATACACTAGAATAACATTACAATCTAGCCAAAGATTTGACTAATGGGTAATTTTGTATTAACTTAATTTTATAAAAACATATCACTAAGAACGTGTCCATCGGCACTTTTCTTATTGTCTACTAGACGATCGCCTCGCGGTTTCACCCGCGTAGAACCCGTTCCCGTGGGAATTCCGAGATAAAAAAATGGTTGCCTGTAAAGTCGGTACACGGGCGAAAGTTTTACGTGACAACGACTTTGAGTGGTGACTCTCATTGTGAGCGCATAACGTGAGCGGAGCGTAACGCGTAACGCAGTTTCTTGAAGTGTCACCCGGCAAACCAATTTATAAGACGTTGTCACGTCAAAATATAGCCTATGTCACTCCTTGAAAAGTAAGCTTCCTAACGGTGAAAGAATTTATCAAATCGGTCCAGTAGTTTTGGAGCCTATTCAATACAAACAAACAATCAAATCTTTCCTCTTTATAATATTAGTATACATTTAATAATTTACTTTAATTAATAACCCCTGCTTCTGTTATTGTTTACTTTGGATTCATTTGTATGTTATTTTGATCAAAACTTTGATATGGATTGATTATCTCCAATGTGGAAACTATCGACAAATGACGCATTCAAGGTTGTCTGGTAAAGATAGCTCCTTAGCGATAAGTCTGCCAAATGTCACTTAGTTTTATTACTTTGATTCAATTAATTGTTCTGTCAATCGTTGTTGTTGGTTGTAATTGTATGTAATGTATTATATTATGTATATCAGTCATCTAGTACCCATTACACAAGCTCTGCTTAGCTTGGGGCTAGATGATGCTGTGTGGATTGTCCAGCATTATTTATTTATTATTTATTAATTGTGTTATGTGTATTTTCAATTTGCAATTTACATTATATCTATCACCTCTCAAAATAATAATCAACGATAAACTTTGTGATATCAAAGATTCGTAACTGGAGCAACCACCTTTACGAATACTGGGTCATTTTTTATCAGCAAACTAAACATTTCCTTGAAAATGTAAACATAATTATTACTTACATTAGTTTTAAATGAAAGCGCTCTCATTTATTCGCATGAATGTTTGTTTAATTTAGATAAGTGTATGTAGGTGAATAAACAAGTCCAAAAATCATCAACAAAATGATTTATTAGAATCTAGCAAGGCTGAAGTTCGCCTCAGAGTAGACCCTGGAATATCGAGGTTTTTCGCATTAGTCTATACAAAAACGTCACTTTTTTATACGCTAAACTAGCTGCGCCCCGCGGCTTCGCTCGCGTGGAAATTTATGTTTCCCACTTTCTTAATTTTTTCTTTGCTATAAACCTCACGGAGCCCGAGACCTTTCCAACGAATGCAAAACCGTGGAAATCGGTTCGTGCTTTCTGGAGTTATAGCGTCAGGAAGGAAAACCCGACTTAATTTTATATAGTAGATTACCTTTTAGGTCTGGGTACTTTATATTATGTTTATAAACTAGCTGCTGACCGCGGCATCGAACGTGCTTTTTAAGTACCTTATGTTGTCAAAGTCGAGTATTGTTATAGCGTCTTGATGTCTCGTGGAGAGACGAAACTAGTCGAAGACTTATTTTTGATGAGTTTTTTCATTTTGTAATTGGTGTGGTTGTTCTTTTAGAAATGAGGTTGTATTCGTGCTTAAAGTTGGAAGGTAATTTTATATGCGTAAGTCTATTGTTTACCTTCTCTAATTGTAAGTAGGTTCAATTTGTTTACACCATTTTGTTGGATCTTATCAGAAAAAAAATATCAAATAATATCGCAAAAATTTTCGACTTCGACGGGACTTGAACCCGCATCCTTCCCTCAGCACATGAATGTGCTAACCAACTACACCACGAGGTCAAGATTAGGATAAAACAATATTTAGCAACCATTCCGTGCAAAATCTTTTCTGATAAGGTTTTTTATTATTATAGTGCGTAACCCCACACTCAGGGTAATTTTTAAGAAATCAAATAATATTCCAAAGATTTTTCGACTTCGACGGGACTTGAACCCGCAACTCCCACTACGGGAATGCGCTAACCAATAGCGCAACAAGTTCAAGTCCCGTTGAAGTCGATTTGTTTTTTGGGATATTATTTGATTTTACTTTAAAAATTAGTTTAGTTTTGGTGACATTAAAGTAAAACCGTACCTACTGGTTGACAATTTTCATAGTTTCATTTTGCTTCATAGATATTCCGCGCACATAATTTTAAGTTATATCGGGTATTTATCACGTAATAACAAATCGTGCAGATTGGGAAAACCTATTTCGCAAATCTCAGACGTGCGACTTAAAGGTGATCGTTTCGGTTTAGAGCGAAATTCATTATTTTGTGGTTGTGAATTTTCTCTGCTTCCTAGAAGGAATAAAACTAACGAAAAAGTAGTTTGCCGCAAATCGTAAGCCATTTTCTATTAACCCGTGATAAAACCAATTTCGATTAAATGGTATTATGGCAGCATATGTAAAATGTTGATTTTTAGCTTAAAATCTCTTATATTTCCAAATGCTCCGAAAATACCAGTGAATCGAAGTAATTGTTTCATAAGTCAATAGTTCATGGTTTACGGTTTGCGGCAACTACGTTTCCGTTAGTTTTGTTCATTACTCCAAAAGCTGCTTGGACGAAAGAAATCACAGTCTGTATGTGTGGACTTGTTTGATAATTATTATTCTGTGTTGAGATTGGGGTCCCGTGTTGAACAGGCAAATAGTGTATGTATTATTCATACACTTCATATTATTGTTAGACAAGTAACTTTTTGTATTTTTAGTAGTGTAGTGTTATTTTTTGTCTGTGGTCTGCCACCCGTGTTGACACGAGCCAAAGGTCCTGTCAGAAAGCCAGCGTTACTCTACTTCTTGTGGAGTAACATTACGCTGAGATAGGACCTTTAGGTTCGCTGCACTGCTTGCTACTGTTAGGTACTATTATTTTATTATTGTTATTGTAATATTCTTATGTAAGTATAAGTATTGTAATAGTTGCAAGCTTTTCTAGTGAACTAATAAATTAATTTTCTTTCTTTCTTTTCTTTCATTGTAGAACGCAGAAAAAAACCCACAAAATAATTCGAGTCTCGCGGCAGCAATAATGGAAGGATTGCTTACAACTCCACATCGAATTGGTTAAAATAGGTACTATTAATAGTCACCTGACCCCTACATAAGTAGGTTGTAGGCAATATAAATAAACAATATCAAGCCAACGTCCGTGACTCGTATGCGCTATGTACACTATATTTAGTGGAGATAACCGATCATTCAGCCACCCAGTGGCTATCACAGGTCCACGCGGTGAAAACCGAGCTACTTGCTACTTGTTCACCACTGGGTTGTTTTGTTAAATGCAGTCTTTCTCTACGGTAAGAAGGTGCAAATTTAGTTGTGTGAAGACAATGCCAGGGATAGATGTTAGCAGAGCTGTTTGAATGTGTCCGAAAAGCAAGTCCCACGCGGAAATCTCATTTGCTGTCGGGTTATTTGCTTCACAAAAATCAAATTTAGTTTAGTTCGCGTTAACAGATTATGAGGTTACTACCGATGTGGTGCGGCGAGCGAAGGTCCGCCAGAGACGCAGAAGGTTGGGCGTTCGATTCTTTAAAGTTGTCTTTTGTACGACCTGCAAATATTTGTTCCGGGTGTTCTGGGTATTTTCTATGTATAATAAAACATATCTAGCTATGTAATGTCTTGTATTAAATACTTGCATCTGACCGCGGCTTCAAACGCGTATTTTCGGTATGATAAGTAGCCTATTATCTAGTAAGTTAGGCTTTGCTCTAAACGACCGCCAAATTTCATCTCGATCTGTTCAGTTGTTTTGGAGATCCTAGGTAACAAATATTCAGATTTACCAAACTTTTGGCTTTATCATATTAGTAGGATAGGATACCAGTCCTCTAGTACCCATAACAAAATCTGCTTAGCTTGGGGCTAGATGATGTTGTTTGGATTGTCCAGGATTAAAGATTGACATACTAAATTTGATTTTTGTGTCAGAGATACTCGATAGTATACGAAGTTTCCGAAGGCAAACCCTCGTTCAAATACCTAGGCATGCAGTGAGTGCAGTGGGAACTCTGTTTTAGGGATCAGATTAAAGATTGACATACCAAATCTGATTTTTGTGTCAGAGATACTCGATAATATACGAAGTTTCCTAAGGAAACCCCTCGTTCAAATACCTAGTCACGCATTGAGTGGAGTGGGAACTCTGTTTTAGAAATCAGTTCAGGATACATAAATCAAATGATCGCCTAGATCTCGATTCTCTCTGCAACGCTTATCAAAAGGTTAGAATCCCTTATAGGCCACCCAACGTTTAACACTTATGACCTCGCATCGATTCATAATTTCAACAAGTTATCTTCAAGTTTATGTGTTATAAATTGTCTACGTTAACAACGTAATCCAGTTCTTTCATTAATGCAAATATACACGAATGTATTTGCATCCATGATAAGCCTAAAACTGAGTCCATTGTATTGGTTTCAAAAAGTTAAAAAGGTTAAGGATATTGTTGTAGAGAGGGTAATGAGGTGACATAAACTTGTAATTAAATGGGTTAAATAAAGGAATGAGTCAAAGCATAAATATTTAAAGTTATTCGGCATGCAAGCCAAACTTTTTTAATCACACTAAAGGTTTGGATGTATGTTACCTCTTCACGACAAAACTTATAGGATTGCCATTTTGCATAGCAGTAGCTTTTTTTTCGATTAGCTAGTAAGCTATTTTTATCCCAGGAAAACGCATGCAAGCCAAGAGCACAGGCTGGTGAAAAATAAAAAGAAGCCGCCTACGCTTTTTGTTGAAGTTACGAATTTAAAATCGAACATTTCGATTTGTCCGTGAACGAAGCTACCTATTAAACTTTGCACTTACTGCATTTGATTCGAAATTCACAAACGGAGACACGCGATGTTTGGATCAGAGTGTTTGATTAACTGTTCTGTTATTGTACACAGACACTCGCCGAGACCTCTCGTCGAATGTCTCTGGCGCTCCTCCTCCGCGGGCGCCTTATTTAAGTAAGCTTTTAAAAGCTCGCGCGATTGTTTTTTGTTCTTACAGATAAAGTATGAAAAAACATAAGACATTAGCGCCAGCTCGTCGCTGCGCTGACGACGCAGTCTAAACCTCCAGTTTACGAAAAAAAGAGAGAATCACGGAGGCTTTTAAAAATTTAACTATACGCATGAGAGAGACATGACGAGAGCCTAAGGCGCGGGCCAGACAGAAAAGACGTAAGACGAGGACGCGTCACGGACAGGGTGCTGATGCGTCATTTTTAAAACATATATAAAAGGCAGGGCACGGACGTGACGGCGGGACGGCGGGCGTCGCGAGAGCAGGCGGACATTGTAATTTTCGGCATTCAACCGTTCGATAAGCCGATTTTGACCCGAAAACATGTCTCTTTACTTCTTTACTTGTAGTAATATTTTAGGTCACGTTAGTTTAAAACGTTGTGATCATATTTCAAAATATCTCATCAGTTGGCAACATGATAATAGTAGTCACATTAGAGAGATAGATTCAAGATATTATTGATATATATAAATTTACACATCTATCATAATATTAACATATCTTCGAATTATATTATTTCACTAATCAATTAATTAATCTTATCCGCTATAAACCTGGTTAACTATATACATTCTTAGCTTCCTAGAGATTCATTTTTTTTTATAGTTATTATTTTCTTTGAATCAGGCACGGGGATTGTATTCTACAGTTCCGGTATCTCTAGGAACTCCCCGAAGCTGTAGAACACTCTCTCCAGTAGCCATGTTTTTAGACAGTGCTTGAATATGTTGGAGGAAGTGGCATCTCTTATTTTATCGGGTAATCGGTTGTAGATGTAGATGTATGAGAGAGATGAGTGATCAGAGCGTCATTTCAACGATTTCTGCTCGCTCAGTCCTTTCCGCTCGACTATTTGTGGGTAGCGTACGTAGCCATAGCGCTTTGCATTAAGATTTCTGATAGGTTAATCTAACGTTACACGGGTGTCAATTCAGATCAATCTAACGTTACACAGGAGTCAATTCAGATCAATCTAACGCTACACAGGTGTCAAACTAACGTTACACAGGTGTCAATTCAGATCAATCTAACGTTACACATGTGTCAATTCAGATCTCGCAAAACTAAACTAAACTATGGCAGTACTAAAAAAAATGTCGCCCTTTTTATTTTGCTCGTTGTGAAAGGGACGGCCACATTATTAGTTCTGTCAAATTTGTTTAGTTCTGGCGACATCTGACACCATTATCTAACATTTACATATTTGTATCTACTCAGCCAAAAGTATATAGGAGCTATCCTACTAACCCTACTTATATTATAAAAGCCGAAAGTTTGTGAAATCTGAATTTTTGTTACCTAGGATCTCCCAAAAGTAATGAACAGAACAAGATGAAATTTGGCATATATTTAGAGCAAAGCCTAACTTAGATAATAGGGTACCTACTTATTATATCAAAAATACGCGTGTGAAGCCGCGGGCAGAAGCTAGTTTAATGATAAAACTCACCAATATAAAGTCTTTTCTTGGTCTGCCAGCGCGAAACAGCCCCAGCTATGAACGAATGGTGACCGCAGGCTGTCTGTATGCGCGCTTCTTCCTTCACTTGCCGTACTGCGTTCTCATTTACCACCTGGAACGGGAAATACCTACGTCATTAACTGTGAAACGGAAAGCAAACAAACCATAGAAACATGTTCTAGATGTTTCAGTGTAAAGTAAAAAATATGTGGGTATCATATTTTTTCTATCTATACAGGGTGCCACGGATAGAGTGTACTAGCCGAAAGGGGGTGATTCTGCATCAAGAGGGGAGAAACAAAAATTCGCTATTGTTAATAACGAATTTTTGAATTTAGTTTTTTTATGCAAATTGAGTATTACATTTTCATTTCATTTACTTATTACATTACGTAATAAGTAGACACTTATATCAGTTATCTAGTACCCATAACACAAACTCTGCTTACTTCGGGGCTTTCAAAAATTCGTTATTGTGAATAACGAATTTTTGAATTTCGTTTTTTTATGCAAATTGAGTATTACATTTTCATTTCATTTACTTATTACATTACGCAATAAGTAGATACTTATATCAGTTATCTAGTACCCATAACACAAACTCTGCTTATTTCGGTGCTTTCAAAAATTCGTTATTGTGAATAACGAATTTTTTTATTTCGTTTTTTTGCAAATTAAGTATAACATTTTCATTTCATTTACTTATTACATTACGCAATAAGTATATACTTATATCAGTTATCTAGTACCCATTTACACATAACACAAACTCTGCTTATTTCGGGACTTTCAAAAGTTCGTTATTGTGAATAACGAATTATTTTATTTCGTTTTTTTTCGCAAATTGAGTATAACATTTTCACTTCATTTACTTATTACATTACTCAATAAGTAGATACATAAATCAGTTATCTAGTACCCATAACACAAACTCTGCTTACTTCGGGGCTAAATGATGGTGCGTGGAATGTTCAGCATTATTTTTATTTGGTAATATTTTAGGACCTAGCGACCCGCCCCTGCTTCGCACGTTAGCAGTAGATAAATAACTCAATTGGTTTACACGGCGCCACGGCCAACCCTCGATAAATTATAGGAAGACGAAACCTTTTTTCCTGAAGCTGTCCGTTCGTTGGTGAATACCGACTTTATTTTATAGGTAAGTACTGTGGGCGTAAGTGCGTATAGATTTAAATGAGTTGAGTAGATTACAAAACTGTTTGGAGATATTTTTGCGACCTCTATTGCCAGGTATAAATGTAAAAAAAAAGAATACCAAAATATGAATGAGTCTTTGAAAAAGAAAATATTGTTTTACTATTATTTTGAAAATTATAATTTAATTTTAATCAACCTCATCATCATTAGTTACGTTACACAACATCAGAATATTTCCATGCTGTTTTGTAGGAAATTTTATGGAGAATCCAAATATATATAGATGTTACGAAGTATTACTACCTCTAGATAATAATCAAGAAATCAGCGAAATAATGCATCACATCCCATTTCCACGCTGGCGGCCAGCATGCTGGCGGAAACCCTGCCACGCAAAGGCCTATACGGCGCGCTATGGACTGCCACCTGAGAGGATATAAACGTACTTTATGATACCTATAGGAATACTAATTTGTAGTAAAATGGCGATTCGCGCCAGTATAGACAGTTGACGCCTCATTGCTTAGCTTGGGGCTAGATAATGCTGTGTGAATTGTCCAGCATTATTTATTATTATTTATTATTATTATAGATACCACATCAATAACTTTTTTCACCACAGTAGCAGAGAGTTAATCATTATCATATTATACACATAGAAAATTCAAAATGACTCGGATATGCGTGATGTGTTTTACATTAAGGCGGTACCCTACCTCGTTATTGTGTGAAGAGGATAGGCATAGGATTTCGCGTTCACAGGAGCGGGACAGAGCAAAGCGGCGTAAGCCCAAAAATCAAGTTTTTAGTAGTTATTTGCTCCCCACAAACATTAGAATAGTTAATTGAAAAAAAGGCAACATATAAAATGTTCTTTATACTTAGCTCAATTACTATGCTTAATCTCAAGATCGTATCATCTGCATTTATTGAGAAATTAGGGTTTTAGTAAAAAATTAGAGGTAACTTTGCGATTTTTTTCGATCGAGAAAATTTTATGGCATCGTGTTTTCGAAACATATGATCGATAGAATAAGTCCTGAACTTTACCTTATATAAATTTCAAAGTTAAATATTCAGTAGTTTGGAAGATATGGAGGTCCGACGGAGTTGAAAATAAGCAATTTGAGGTTGTATACGCCCTTAACTATTTAGATTGTTCGTCATTAGGTACATTTTAACATAAGTGCCAGTATTTGGTATTTGGTATTCGGTCAGTATTTCGAATACGTCTATGTATTCGAAGTTCGTTTTAGGGAAGCAAGCATGCACGATAATTAACTTCTGATTGCTATCATTCCTAGACAAAATTATGATAACAGGCGGCATAATAAATCTGATATGAGATATACGAAACGTAATTGGAACTGATACCACTTAAGTGCCTATATAGGTAATTCTATTTAGATGTTTAACCTCTTGACTCTTGACGGAATGCTAGACCGTGACAAATACGACGACCCTTGTGGCGCAGCCGGCGAAGGTCTGCCTGCGACGCAGGAGGTTGCAGGTTCGATTCCCGCCTCGGGACAAATGTTTGTACGATCTGCAGATATTTGTCCAGGGCGTTCTGGATATTTTCTATGTATAATAAAAAAAAAATATCTATGTAGTGTATTTTATTAAGTATATCAGTTAACTAGTAGATACCCATAACACAAGCTCTGCTTAGCTTGGGGCTAGATAATGCTGTGTGAATTGTCCAGCATTATTTTTTTATTTATTTATTATAAATAACCGATGGAATTATTGGTGCCAAGCTGAATGCTAAGCCAAAACACCACATGTTAAACTTTGCACCTACTAATGTAATAATTAAAAAGATAAATAATGCAAGACAATCCACACACCATCATCTAGTTACAAGCAGAGCTTTGATACAAGAGTCTATAAGGCGCTCATCAGAGGAGGTCTACGTAGAGTCTAGGGAGGGGCCTACTCAAAAAATCTGTTTAAAAAAAGTTTCTGATTCGTTTCCCGCGATCTCCAACCCGCATGCCCAGCGTGGGGATGGGCACTATCCCCCATGCGATAAAAGCCAATAAGGCGCTTATCAGGGGGAAGAAAGCGTATAGCAGTCGAACTATATAGGCTGTTAAGGTGAGGTGATTTGTTTTTCATGATAGAAGAGGAGGTTTTGCAGGAAAACAAATCGGAAACTTTGATTCTCGTTTTTAGAGCCCCCAGCAGTGGAATGTTAAATTCTGTTGAAAGGCGTGTGAAGCCGCGGGTAGAAGCTAGGTAAGCATAAAACGTAAAGCTACTGATTAGTGAGCACTTATCACAGCGTGAAATTAGCTGGGCATTAGGTGCTGAACAAATATAGGTCAGCTGATAAGATAAGCCATAGTTTTGACCGGTTTTGAGGGAAATATATGTAAATGGAATGCAAATTTAGACCTAGGATAAACCGTGTCCAAATAAAGTATGTAAGAATCACTAGTTTGTGCCCGTGACTACGCACGTGTTTTACCGGATAAAAAGTGGCCTATTTATTTAAATCGAAAGCTCAAGTGCCTAAATAAATAAATAATAATATTAATGCTAGACAATTCACGCAGCATCTAGATCCAAGCGAAGCAGAGTTTGTATAGGTGCATATTTACGCCGAATTTCATCCTGATCTGTTCAGTAGTTTTAGACATCTTAGGCTAACTTACTTAGGTAACAAACTTATTCCTAAACCTATATTTTCACTGACATCGAATAGTCTTTATAATCGCCTAGCTTCTGCCCCCGGCCTCGCACGTACTTTGCGGGATAAAAAAAGAAGCTTATGTCTTTCGGGATACTATCTATCTCCTGACAAATTTCATTAAGATCCGTTGAGCCGTTTCGTCGTGAAAAGCTAACAGACAAATTGCTTTCGAATTACTAATATTAGTTTGGATGTAAGATTGCGAATGCAAGTGACGTTCGAAAATATGTTCGTATCATACTTTCGATGTTTTCATCATATTTACAAATCATGCTGTTTTCGCAAGGTATACGTAAAACATGAACGTAATCTAGGATGACTCAATTTCACAACATATGAAAATAAATCCTAACAATTTCATTCAAGGTCTTTTATTATATAAATTACATTTCTATTTTTAAAATAAATTATTTTTTCTGTAGGTGAATTGCCATACCATTCATTAACTATGTTAATGAGGTTACAACTGGCTTAGAATAAATGAGTTATTAAATAATATACAATGAATAGACATACCTACATAAATGTAGAGCATGAGAAAATGAAATCATTTTGAGGTAATGATGACTCATACAAATTATTATTATTCTTTCAAGGTTAAAAGGTGTCTTATGCTCAGTTCTTAAACGCGGCAACAGAGCATGTTCGGTTTTAATTAGTGTGATATGGATCATCCCACATTACAGTCATTAAAAACGATGTAACTCAAAACCTTGCTAGACAAGAACTGTTTGATTTACTATGAATAAAAAAAGCTGAACAATCCAATCTACACAACACCATCTAGCCTTGTGTTATGGGTACTAGATAATTGACTTGCACAATTAATTAATTTTATCGTTAGACATTTTCTTTACATAGAAAACACAAGATCCAGTACAAATATACACAGATTGTACTAACATTTGTCCAAACCTGCAACCTAGCAGGCTACGCCACTCGTCATCAAACGTCGTACCTATTATGAATATGGTTAACTAAGTTGTTGGTCATATTGGTTGACATCATGTTGGTTTCAATTTATGTGAGATCGTGGTCATCAACCATATTGCAAGCCTAGCTCGGGCAAGTCAGTGCAGGACTTGACATATTGCTAAGGAGAGTATTATGCACTACCCACCGCTTTACAAGACCCTATTTAGACTAGACAAAATTTAAAAACCCGCCGACGTTTATTGGTTTAACAGATTTTCATGAAACATGGCTAAGAACACTTGGGATAAAATTATCTATGACACAAAATAAACTAAACGAAAATTGGTTCATCCGTTTGGGAGCTATGATACCACAGACAAATACATACGTATAATAAACGTGTCTGTACACGTTAAACTTATAAAACCCCTCTCTTTTTGTGTTGGGGATCAAAAATAATTCAACTTAACAAATAATCAATAACAAAAAAATTTTGAAAGCTGTAAAAATTCCGATTTGGCTTCTCGCTAATTTTCGCAAAATGCGGGGGAAAAGACCTACATATGTAATTATGAACCATACAGGAGTTCAGACAAGTATTTTGACATCAAATTTATCAAAATCGCTTCAGCCGTTTAGATGCTTTGAGGTAATAAAGTATATCTATATCATATTACCATATCACATAGAATCACATGAAATACATAATACATCTGTAAAGACTAGACTAGAAGATAGCTATGATTGCTCACCTTTCCTTTACTAAGCACTTTCAGTGCATATTCCTTGCCTTCTTTAACTTGATTCACTTTGTAAACCTCCCCAAATGCTCCTTTAGCTATTGTCTCCTTTATAACATATTCTTTCTGAAGCAAGTCTGTGGTGATGGGGAATTCAGGCAAGAATATTGATTCTTTGTAAGCCACGGGCCAAGCTGTCTTACTTGCTTCTAGTGGGTTATTTAATGTTGAGTCATTCCATCTGTAATTAAAAAAACTTGTGGTAGGTACATTTTTTGTCCATGATGACTAGGCAATGTGCGATTATTGTAGACATGTTTTATTGATAGTTACTATCAAGTTTATAAGACAAAATGATAATTATAATTTATAGGGTTATCTTGGTAAACACTAGGTTACAAAGTGACAACAACATAAACTGGCTTTCTGCTTTGAAATGTATGTAGCCACCAAGTAAATAAAAATAAGTGATAGGAAATGTGTTTGTCTATTTGTTTATTTTGAATAGTTATGACCAGACAAAACATTAGGTATGAGGTTTGGATGACTCAGAGTGTAATACCAATCTCAGCTGCTCTAAAGCATTCTACAGAAAACTGTGTATTTAGATTACCAATATTAAAACCGTAATTGGAAATATCCACTTTTGTTTATGTTTACATGTAACTTCATGAATTGGTAATTTTAGAAGCATGATTTATAGTAATAGCCTGACCTACTTTTTGAGATTTTTGTGTTGAAGCATATATCAAAATAGACTAAACACACAGAAATAATAAACATTACCCTAACTTTATGCAATTTTTTTAATGTTTTGATAATCCGCGAAGAAGCAATAGTTTGAGTGTATACTCAGATATACAAGGATGCAGAACTAAGAGAACCCAAGGTATGCTAAGTTTTGATGAATAGATCTAAAACCACTAACCTTCGTCGTGAAACTCGAGACCAAGGTCGGGATGCACTGTACACAGACTGGTTACTCGTCAAACTGACGAAAGAACGACCGCTGAGGTTACCCACGAAATGGGACAAACTGAACTGTACACAAAAATATAACGTCAAAAATGATAACAAAGAAATTCAAACAATCAACTACGCATCCGAAATCGAAGCGAGAGCTAGCGTTGAGAAATTAGAACAAAGCCAAACAAAGCTGCTGGGCGAGGGAGTTACTGTATACCAACACGCGAATTACGTGAGTTCAGCTGGGAATGACATTAGCAAGTTTTTGTTTCATCATTACCTGGCTCGTGAATGCTTGGCTCTCACGCTCTTCCTTCGTGGGCTTAGGATTTCTTAGCTGAGAGCTCTTATTTTGCGAGTTTCCCATTAAAGTTTATAAATTTTCTATCAGCAGAGCATTCAATTCGCTTATTTTCTTGTTTGAATTGAATTTTGTCGATCGTGTCGTCCCCGTCCGTTCAGTTTCCACCATAACTGTTGTGTTGCCAACTCGAATTCTCGAAAGAATATAAATCGTACAGATTTCAATAATTACAGTCAAAAAATCGTTACCGTACCCGATCGTGCCTATTTTTAACACCAACAACCACCGAAAAACTATGATCACATGTAACGCGCCTTGATGTACGATCAAATTAATAGAGAACACTCGTCACTACTCGTCAGTCTAGTAAAAAGTTTGTGAAATCGTGATGAAAGCGGGCTCACCCCTGAGAATAAATAGGCTAAACTCCTCCTAATCACGGAAAAGTCGAGGAAAATGGCGATGGCAAATGGGCCCGATCAGGCATTTCGAGAGTTTTTGTGGAACAGCAAACGGACGGAACATTGATATAAAAGTGCTCTTAGGAATGGTTGTTCTGTTAAGTAGATATTATCAGGATGCCTAGACGCGTAATTTGAAAACGCCCGCCAAATTTTTCTTTCTGAACTTTTATGTACGGGTAAGTGGTCGGCGTAAATTTTTATAATTAAATAATCTGAATTACTCTTTCTTGCGCAAATGGGTAACAAAACTTTCTTTTCTGCTTCCTTCTACTTTTTATATTGTAATGTGATTTGTGTAATTTGTGATAAAAAGAATAAAGTGGGTTAAATTGAATATTCTGACCAAAAAAGTGTTGTGATGGAAACACTATACTTCTCCGCGGTGTTGACGATGTTGCCATGTTGCAATTGTAAACGAAGTTCAGCGTAAAACTATTGCTTCTTGATTGCTTGACGCTCATGACGATATTTGACATGTGCTTGACGCAAGCAACGAATGACAGTACCTTAAATTGACAGTAAAATGACATCTTTTGGCATTGGACCTATAGAGCTGTCATAAAACAGGCAAGTTCGAGTCATTGTATGCATTGGTGGTTCCGCAGCACCTTATCAATTTAGTTTATATAGACCAGAGGTTTCCAATAGATAAACCAAAATACCTAGCTAGCACACACCAACAGGCTTTTTATTTTTTTTACTTTCAATCAAATTCAATTACAATGAACATTCGATATTATCAACAGCACGGACGGACAGCGCAGCGGATAAAACCAAGCACGTTCTTTCCTTAAACGCAGTTGGATCATAACGATTTCAATTAAAACGGAACGCTAACGCTATTAAAACCCATCGGAAGAAAATAAATAATACCAAATATTCATATCTGTAGATTAGATACATAAAAAGCTTTAAATAAATCGTATTGTGAATTTGTGAGAAGCGAAATTGGCTGGCAATTTTGGTGTTCTATTGGTTCTTGCCTTACTAAGTTTTATGGTTAGTTTTATCAAAATATCCACTCGGTTCCAGTCTTCGGAACCTGCCTTCTAAAGCAATTGAAGTGTCTCAAATAAACAAAACATTCCAAAAATTCGATTGAATTGACAAAGTAACCAGAATATCCTAGTTTTCCTTTGCTATAGTGGGTACTAGGTAGGTACCTACATATCATAGGCACTTTGATAATCCCCTTTGAAAACTTCCTATGTGATGTCTCTATCAAAATTGCAAAGGCTAACCTTTGGACTTTCTTATCACTATTTTTTTCAGTCATGCAAAGTAAACTCACAATAGGCATTCCGTTTATACTGTTTCTTTCAATATATGTGTCATATCTATTAAAAAGCTCACAAGGTGAGTTCTAAATAATTTTACCTGTAACACACATCATTGTTTGTTATATTTCATTGTCTTATCTCCTACTTTTCATCAACCTTTAGTTTTTATTTTGCTTGTCTTGCAAAATCTAAAGCATTATTCCTACCTACCACAGTTTGCAGGTTAATCATCTTTGTAACTTGATCATCAAGAAATGATTTGTATTTGTTTTTAAAATAAGTAAACCTGACTGTAAACCTGAATCCCAATGCGCTTTTCTCTTGTTTCAGTTGATAAAATGGCAAATAACGGTTTGCTGTTTATCTCAAATGCTGCTAAAGCCCACAATGTGTGTTTGAAAGCCTCAAAGCTTGTCAAGAAAGTGCTTTACATTAATATCAAAGAGAGCCCTGAAACTACATTGTCTATGATCAGTAAACAAATTGTGAATGTGTATTCTAAGGTAAGTTTTCTCTCTGCTCTAGTACTTAGGTGATACATATATTGTCACCCCATTACTACTACAATCCCAACTCGCATGAGCGATGTGGTAATTATGGCATCACCCACTTATAAAAGCCAATGAGGCATTTATTAGGAGGTTTACTGCTTCATTGGTCTAGCGGTCAGCTTGTTCAACTGCTGATTATGAGCTCCTGGGTTCTAATCCCGGGTCGGGCGAATAGTTGTTATTGGAGTTTTTGTAGAAGAAAGAAAAATTCACAGTAGCAGCCCAGAGTCAGGAAGTTGGCGGTGTTACACCCCTGTGCCTCGGAAAGCATGTTAAGCCGTTGCTCCTGCGCTACCTTTCCCCGGTCGTGTGGGTCTTCTACAAAATTAACACAGTATTTTTTGAAGGTGTTTTTTTGTTCTCGTGTAATTATGGTCAGGTAAGGTAAGTTTGTTTAAAACTTACCTTACCTGACCATAATTACACGAGTCACTGCACCCAAAGGGATTTTCAGATGCAGCGACGTAGTGAATGTTTTTATAGTTTGACAAAAGCAAAATCATAAAAGTATTTTTTAAATTCATATATAATGTGCATTATGTAATCGTTTGGCAAATCAATAGAACATAAATTTGCATCTGATAAAATGAAAATCCAAATCTAGAACTTTAATCTGTGATCTAAACAGATTTATTTAGTGCCACCGTCTATTTTGTTCTTTTCATGTCCAGTCCATCGCAAGGTTGCCTGGAAGAGATCGGTCACAGCGATAAGGCCGCCCTTTATACTTCCTGTATTCTAAGCTTTTTTCTCTGTATTGTTTCCTGTCCTTGTGTGGTGTGGTGTGGTATAATTAAGTATTTTCTATTCTATTCTTTATTTAAGTATTTATTTGAAATTTTTATTCTTGCAGGCCTCAGCAAGATGTAACCACATAGATATAAGACTGATGCTAAAGCCTAGCAGCAAAGACTCTAAAATAGAGACCAGCCAGCCAATAGATGTGGTACTGTACGAAAGCGAGTTATCCCATGAGATAAGCACACTGCAACAGTCAGTGGTTTCTGCTAGACCTGGGTGCACAATAGAGAGGGTTGGTAGGTTCAGAAATTATTTATGACACTCTGCTTGGTAAACCGCACTTTATATTATATCTCTAACCGATAGTAAGTGATAGAAGCCCTGGCAGCTGATAAAGGTGGAGGTTTTACTGAATCCAAACAAATCAAACGAGATCTCTTAGTTTGAGTCTCCTTGGTCAACATTTCCATACATATTTTGAGGTTCCAAATTCAAACTCATTAATCCCTTGGGAATAATGAGACTAATATTGGAACATCAAGAAGGACCCGTACAATAAGATCTTCATCGAAATTCGAACTAACCTCTGTTCAGAAGGCGGAACAAAAAACTAATGGCGCGAAACACGTAACCAAACTTTTACTATTTACTTGCAGAACGTGTGAAAAGTAGAGTATTCTCCTCGTGCACAAAGCTGTCTCCGTCTTGGGTAGGGTTGCCACCTTTTTTTTAGCAAATAGAGTACATTTACCTTGCAAGGGGTAAAAAAAAGGACAGCATGTAAATATATAGTACTATTTATTAAGGGGGTACCTACCCTCAAATTGCTTATTTTCAACTCCGTCGGACCTCCATATCTTCCAAACTACTGAATATTTAACTTTGAAATTTATATATGGTAAAGTTCAGGACTTATTCTATCGATCATATGTTTCGTAAACACGATTCCATAAAATTTTCTCGATAGAAAAAAATCGCAAAGTTACGTCTAATTTTTTACTAAAACCCTAATTTCTCAATAAATACAGATGATACGATCTTGAGATTAAGCATAGTAATTGAGCTAAGTATAAAGAACATTTTATATGTTGCCTTTTTTCAATTAACTATTCTAATGTTTGTGGGGAGCAAATAACTACTAAAAACTTGATTTTTGGGCTTACGCCGCTTTGCTCTGTCCCGCTCCTGTGAACGCGAAATCCTATGCCTATCCTCTTCACACAATAACGAGGTAGGGTACCGCCTTCAATTTTTTATATACATATTTTTTATTGCTTTTTGCAATATTTAGCAAATATTTATCAGTGCTGAATACTTTCAAAGCATCTGAGCAATCTAGTCCAGATTAAGGTATACCATAAGTTCGTTTTTAATTAAATTTAGTGAAGCTTTGTTTATTTCGTCCCGCCACTTAGCATTCATCAGAGAAAAAACTCGCTCTGTAAATGCTGAAGTGGCAGGAACGGAAAGTAGAAATGAGACAATTTTATACACATTGGTAAACTCATTAGTACTAAGTATTTTTTGCCATTTCTGTGACGTTGACAATATAAAATTTGTTACAGTTTCTGAAATGTGAAAGTATCTCATTTACAGAATTTATTTCTTCATATAGGTCATTCATGTTTAAATTTAGTTTCTGCAGTTTTAAATTTTCAACTATTTATGTGTATTCTTATGTTTATTGAAGTGAACATTGAAATAAAAAGTTGAAAAGCCAAATATAGTATTTTTGCGTACTTTATTGTGCTCATAAAGTATATAGTACGTTAGCCCGAAATATAGTACAATACTATATTATATAGTACGGGTGGCAACCCTAGTCTTGGGCGTGATTAAATTTCCACCCAGGATACTAATATAACTCCCTGGCTTCGCTCGTAAGTTATTCTAGAACACAGAGTGGCGCCCGGGATTGAATGACGCCCGTGACGTAAGTCACTGCTTTGTGCCCTCGGTGCATAATCTACAAATTATTAGATGCAATGCATAACGCATTACTTGAAAACTATAAAAAAACGCGACTCGCTTCTCGTTTTGTCAACTCTTTTCGGGACAAATGTTTGTACGATCTGCAGACATTTGTCCAGGGCGTTCTGGATGTTTTCTATGTATAATAAAAAATATCTATTTATGTAGTGTATTGTATTAAGTATATCAGTTATCTAGTACCCATAACACAAGCTCTGCTTAGCTTGGGGCTAGATAATGCTGTGTGAATTGTCCAGCATTATTTATTTATTTTATTTTATTATTTTTATAAAAATTATATAATATTTGGTATACCAAACTAGCTGCGCCCCGCGGCTTCGCTCGCGTGGAAATTTATATTTCCCACTTTCTTAATTTTTTTTTTGCTATAAAGCTCACGGAGCCCGCGACCTTTCCAACGAATGCAAAACCGTGGAAATCGGTTCGTGCGTTCTGGAGTTATAGCGTCAGGAAGGAAAACCCGACTTATTTTTATATAGTAGATGAGAGGGTAGCCCTGACAAGTATTTAAATACCTCATTTATCAAAGTCGCTCTTCATTTCATTTTATGAAGAGCTTCCATAAAACAAGAACTTGACCAAATGAGCATCAAAAGCGTCCATTTGATACCACAGTTAAGTATAGTATGTAGGGAACATAACATAATGTCTGTAATTTACTTAATAAAAGCATGAATTTTAGAATTTTGCCGACACTGCCCTTCCTCGGTTCCCTTACGCTGCCTTTCCACCAGAGATGTACTACGTTGCAAAGTTTCCAACCGACCAATAGGATCACTCCATTATCGCGTCATTTTCATAGCTGACAAAAATGACGCGATAAAGAAGCGATCCTATTGGTCATCAAGACAGCCAGAAAGGCAGCCTTAGTCTTCTCTTACGACATGCATGGGCTGTGTTTATTTATTGATTAGAGAAGATAGAAGTTTACAGTGTAAAAACCAAGCACTCACTATCTTATGCTGTTGACCATAAATCCATGTAACTTATTATTATTATTATTAGTAGCCGAATTTATCCCACTGCTGGGCAAAGGTCTCCCCCCACTCTCTCCAGACATCACAATCACTGGCCAGCTCCGTCCAGTCGGCCCGGAATTTGTTCTATTCGTCCCGCCATCTTCGTAACTTATATAACTTAAATATATTAAAAGACTTGAGAGTGTTGGAGAAGTTGATTCTTAAACTCTGCGCTCATTATTCCAATACCGCTACCACAAACCACAAAAACGTGTCTTCAAATATGGGCTTGAACACGTTATCTTTAGTGGTCAACGAGTGGTCCCGAGCTGGCTGTTATCTGATGCCATCAATATAAAATTCATCTAAAGTTTACGAGTTACAGCCCATATTTTAATGCACTTTTTGAAGTGAAAACTTCTTTAGCGGCGCTGAGCACTTTTTTTGTATGGGTAAAAACTTTCAAACTCGCGTCAGGGTCACGTGATGCTGATCGAAAAAGCGTAAGATCGAGGGGAAGGGAGAGGAACTAGTATCTCCCACTCTTTCTACCGTGCCTGAGTGTGCTGCTCTGTTTAGGCGGCACAGGGCGCTTGCGCGAATTGAAGTGAAAACTTCTTTAGCGGCGCTGAGCACTTTTTCACTTCTGCCGGCACTCCCGGAGTGCTACCTTTTTGAAGTGAAAACTTCTTTAGCGGCGCTGAGCACTTTTTTTGTATGGGTAAAAACTTTCAAACTCGCGTCAGGGTCACGTGATGCTGATCGAAAAAGCGTAAGATCGTAAGATGTAAGTTTTCACTTCTGCCGGCACTCCCGGAGTGCAATTTTTTGCTGTGATGCAGCGGTGCTTTCCACGGCAACGGCCACTGCCTGCATGATGTTAATTGTTTTCCAGACACCTTCAACGCACTGCCAGATCAATCGCCTAACATGCCGGAGGTGAAAACCTACGAGTATGTCGCTTTAGGCGGGACTTTCGACCATATGCATAATGGACATAAGATCATGCTTTCGGAAGCGGTGCTTCGGGCAACGAAACTCGTCGCTGTGGGGGTCACTGATGTTAATATGATACAGGGTAATTAAATGTTGACTACAGTTTTTCCATTTATTCTATACTTCTATAATAGTATGGTGGTGACTAAACTGGAATGAAACTTCTTTCAAGATGTTGCCAGTTCAAATAATGTTCAAATAAAATTATTATTTGTGATATACAGGCAGCTCTTAAGCTGATGCGTGTATATCTGAGACTATGTCAATGCACTTTAAATATTACAACTAAATGTGGCCAAAAGAGTTCCTAGTCAACTAAACTATTATAATAAACTAGCTTCTGCCCGCGGCTTCGCACGCGTATTTTCGGTACAATAAGTAGCCTATTACCTAAGTTTGGCTTAGCTCTAAACGTACGCCAAATTTCTGCATACCTGATCGAAGATTCTCGCAAATAAATGACCGATTGATTAATTGTCTTGATTGATTCAAAATGGCCGCCACGCAGAGCTTTAGTTTTTTTAGGGTTAAAATCTATTACCTACTAAGTAAACATAATGTTTCAGCAAAAAAACTCTATGAGCTAATAGAACCTGTGGAGCAGAGAATAGAAAAGGTGCTCAACTTCTTGCGTGACATCAACCCGGATTTAGAATATTACGTGTTTCCCTTGAACAACATCTACGGACCGACGAGGAACGATCCTAAGTTTCAGGTTGGTTACTTCTACTCAGTCGTTTCTGAGTTAGAATAGAAGTAGAGATAAACCATTCTAAAAATGCACGCACAGTGTAGGTACCTATGACGTTTTGTAGAGGGGGCACGCATTCATTACGGATGTAAGCGGGTTAACTACGAACCTTATTTGTGTTGGTTGAACACCCAACGTTACATCCCTTACATCCGTAATGAATTCGTCAAACTACGATAGTTTTTATAGTAAAAATGTCGTGCATTTTTAGAATGGTTTATCTCTACTTAAGTATCTATTATTTTATTTTTCGATAGAGCCTATGAGTCCCGTACTTTTAAGGATTGCCGAAGATACCTGTTGCGATCATTCTACATAAGAAATTGAATATGTAGGTAGGTACTTCTCTCGCGGCTTCGTTCAAGTGAGAAGTAACTAAGTAAATTATATTATTTACTAGACAATCGCCTCGCGGTTTCACCCTCGTAGTTCCCGTTCCCGTGGGAATTCCGGGATAAAATATAGCCTATGTCACTCCCTGAAAAGTAAGCTTCCTAACGGTAAAAGAATTTTTCAAATCAGTCCAGTGGTTTCGGAGCCTATTCGATACAAACAAACAAACAATCAAATCTTTCCTCTTTATAATATTAGTATAGACATAGATTACGTACACACAAAGGCATAATGTGGTATTTCCTTATTTCTAGTAGTGAAATAACTTGAAATCCTAAGGGTACTTAGGTACCTAGTCCCCCTCGCCCGTCAACCGAATAATGGTTTTACACTTGCTATCTATCTATCCGAGTTTAAAGTCTCGCTCAATTTGCATAGTAGAATCTGAAATGTATTTTTTCCAAGTCCTCAAAGATAGGCCAGAAAACGTGATGATAAGAATAAGAGTGAGAAACATTTACTGTTCAAACTGTGTACATAGTTGGTCTTAAGGGGGTACCTACCCAGGACTTATTCTATCGATCATATGTTTCGAAAACACGATTCCATAAAATTTTCTCGATAGAAAAAAATCGCAAAGTTACCTCTAATTTTTTACTAAAACCCTAATTTCTCAATAAATACAGATGATACGATCTTGAGATTAAGCATAGTAATTGAGCTAAGTATAAAGAACATTTTATATGTTGCCTTTTTTTCAATTAACTATTCTAATGTTTGTGGGGAGCAAATAACTACTAAAAACTTGATTTTTGGGCTTACGCCGCTTTGCTCTGTCCCGCTCCTGTGAACGCGAAATCCTATGCCTATCCTCTTCACACAATAACGAGGTAGGGTACCCCCTTAAGCACTACTTTTAAATTGATAACGGCCTTAAGACATAATAAGAATGAGAAACATTTATTGTTCAAACTGTGTACATAGTTGGTCTTAAGCACTACTTTTAAATTGATAACGGCCTTAAGACATAATAAGAATGAGAAACATTTATTGTTCAAACTGTGTACATAGTTGGTCTTAAGCACTACTTTTAAATTGATAACGGCCTTAAGACATAATCAAAATCAAATCAAAATCAAAATCAAAAACTCTTTATTTCCATAAATACAATAAATGTACACTTAGAAAAGGTCAAATCATAAAACTAAGCACTGACACGGAAATAAAGTGATATTTTTTTGATTTCTGTCGCTTCGGTATGTAGACTAAAGTAAAGAAGCGACGAAGAAACCTTTAGCCTGTTAGTTGTTATTTTTCGAGTTGGAGCAAAACCCGTCCCAAGCTTTTTTATCCTCTAGATAATCTGATATTTTATAGTAAGCCTTTTTGCACAGCAAGGTTTTGACAATTTGTTTGAATTTATTTACTGATAATTTTTGCAACTCACTAGGAGTTTTGTTGTAGAAGCGTATACATTGCCCTTTAAAAGATACATTAATTTTGTGTAGCCTAGTTGTGGGCACAGCGATCTTATGTTTGTTTCTGGTATTCAAATTATGTTTATCGCTATTTTTAGGGAACCGATTTATATTTTTGTGAGTGTACAATAAGTTTTCATAAATATATTGACATGGTACTGTCATTATGTAATAAGAATGAGAAACATTTATTGTTCAAACTGTGTACATAGTTGGTCTTAAGAACTACTTTTAAATTGATAACGGCCTTAAGACATAGGTTGGTGTTAAGCCTCATGCGTCAGTAATTTCTATACCTAGTTCCGAAGATTATATTACAAACAAACCTTCGAGCTCAGATATTATATTGTAAAAGTGAGACAGTTATAAATTAGCTTGGGGCTAGATGATGCTGTGTGAATAGCGAAGCAATATTTATTTATTTATCCATTCCAGCTACTAATAGTAAGCGAAGAAACAATAAAAGGCGGCTACAAGATCAATGAGAAACGGAAAGCAGACGGTCTGAAACCCATGGAGCTGCACGTTGTAGGCATTGCACCAGACAGTGATCCCAACAGGTCTCATGAAGAGGAGGAGAAACTTAGTTCCAGCAACAAGAGGATGAGGCTGTTGGGGACTTATTTGAAACCGCCTGTGGTAAGTATCTTAATACTTTAATCTCTATGAGCCGGTTTCTACTGATGCGGAGCAGCAAGTCAATTTATGTCATTCGGTGACTCGTTCATACAATTTCCGCCGTTTATTGAGGCCGTAGCCCTTGGTCCGGACAGTAATCCAAATAGGTCTGATGACGAGGAGGAGAAACTTAGTTCCAGCAATAAGAGGATGAGGCTGTTGGGGACTTATTTGAAACCGCCTGTGGTAAGTATCTTGATACTTTAATCTCTATGAGCCGGTTTCTACTGATGCGGAACAGCAAGTCAATTTGTGATTCAGTGACTCGTTCATACAATTTCCGCCCTTGGACCGGACAGTGATCCAAACAGATCCCATGAAGAGGAGGAGAAACTTAGTTCCAGCAATAAGAGGATGAGGCTGTTGAGGACTTATTTGAAACCGCCTGTGGTAAGTATCTTGATACTTTAATCTCTATGAGCCGGTTTCTACTGATGCGGAGCAGCAATTCAATTTGTCATTCAGTGACTCGTTCATACAATTTCCGCTCTTGGTCCGGACAGTGATCCAAACAGGTCTCATGAAGAGGAGGAGAAACTTAGTTCCAGCAACAAGAGGATGAGGCTGTTGGGGACTTATTTGAAACCGCCTGTGGTATGTATCTAGATACTTTAATCTCTATGAGCCGGTTTCTACTGATGCAGAGCAGCAAGTCAATTTATGTCATTCAGTGACTCGCTCATACAATTTCCGCCCTTGGACCGGACAGTAATCCAAACAGGTCTGATGACGAGGAGGAGAAACTTAGTTCCAGCAATAAGAGGATGAGACTGTAGAGGACTTATTTGAAACCGCCTGTGGTAAGTATCTTGGTACTTTAATCTCTATGAGCCGGTTTCTACCAATGCGGAGCAGCAAGTCAATTTGTCATTCAGTGAATCGTTCATACAATTTCCGCCCTTGGTCCGGACAGTGATCCAAACAGGTCCCATTAAGAGGAGGAGGAACTTAGTTCCAATAACAAGAGGGATGAGGCTGTTGGGGACTTATTTGAAACCGCCTGTGGTAAGTATCTTGATACTTTAATCTCTATGAACCGGTTTCTACTGCATCAGAGCAGTAAGTCATTTTATCTTATTCGGTGAGTGACTCGATAGTACAATTTTCGCCACTCATTGGTTGCATTCTAAATATTATGCGCATAAAACAACTACTAGGCAGTGAAAATTGTATGAATAACTCATTCACCAAATGACATTAAATAACGTGCACGTTATTTAGGATGAAAAATAAACATTAGCATGGCGTTAAAAAACATGACAGGTTGTTTTTACTCATCTTTAGTGGAAATTGGCCGTAAATCACACTAATTTATTAAATGCGAAAGTTTAGATGTATTAGTTTAGATGGATGGATGTTTACCTCTTCATGCTGAAACGACAAAACCGATCGTGCTGAAATTTTACGTAAAGGTAATTCTAATCCTGGAATCAAACATAGGCTAATTCATATCTCATAAATCAGTTCCCATAGGATAGGAATCACTTTTAAACGTGTCCATAGAAACAATGCGTGCGAAGCCGCGGGCAGAAACTACTAGTATTATAGGATCAATGAGATGCGGAAAGAAGACAGCCTCATCAAGACTTTCTTCTGTGTACTTCGGACTAGTAAAAGTCGTTTGTTTGCAGCCGAACCCCAACATCCCGGACTGGCCGTACGTGATCGGACTGGCTGGAGGCATCGCAAGCGGGAAAAGCAATATCACTAAGAAACTAAAGTAAGTATTCTTATCCTATCCTACTTCCTACTATCCTACTTCCTGCTATCCTTCTTCCTACTATCCTTCTTCCTACTATCCTACTTCCTACTAATATTATAAATGCGAAAGCTTGTGAAATGTGAAATTTTTGTTATTTTGATTTCCAAAAGTACGGAACAGATAAAAGTGAAATTTGGCATACATTTAGAATGTAGCCTAACATAAATAGGCTACTTTTTAGGGCTTCACCCCACGATTTAGGATTTAAAGAAGAGTTTGAGAATTCACACATCACGTCCAACGAGAAACTAAAACATAGATAAAAAGTCCGTCTATGCAATGTTGTCTATTTTTGTCAAATTAGTGATTGAATTTGTAATGTTGTCTTATCTGCTTTGTAAAATATGAAAATTAAACTGAATTTTTTCTCCAGCAAAGAAACGAAAAAGGTCAATTATTTGCCAAGGGTACATTCTATGGATAATATAAGATTTAATGCTTCGTGTGTAAAAAGTCACAGATGTATTCGAATTTTATATGTGATGTCTTATGCCCTACCTTTAGTTGGGTACTCTACCTACTACGCTAACGAAGTTGTGTTAACAGCGGTAACAGCTAGTATATAATAATAAATGCGAAAGTTTGTGTGAATGTTTGTTATCACGCATCTCCGTGACGTCATAGCCGATTTAGATGGAATTGGGTATGTAGATAGATCAGGTTCTAGAATAACACATAGGTCTAAATCTTCTGAATCGATATTCAGAAGATTGCACCTATGCAGAATATACACGGGGGTAAGGAGCTGTGTGGTGCCGGCTTAGAATTTGCACCACCCCAACTCTTCCCGCGGGTGTCGTAAGAGGCGACTAAGGTATATCCACCGGGGGCGGGCAACAGCGCCCCCTGCAGAACAATTCTACCACCGAACTGCAATCCCCAACCCGCGTTCCCATGGGCATTATGGGCATTACCCCCCATGTGATAAAAGCCAATAAGCCGCTTGTCAGGGGGAGGCCTGCGTCCAGTACTGGACCAATATCTATCTATGTAGTGTATTGTATTAAGTATATCAGTTATCTAGTACCCATAACACAAGCTCTGCTTAGCTTGGGGCTAGATAATGCTGTGTGAATTGTCCAGCATTATTTATTATTATTATTATTAATAGAGGCTGTTGAGGTGAGTTGAGGATACATGGGGTTAAATCGATAGGTACTGAGGTCGATAATCCCTGAGCCGCCGATGATCCACCCCTCTTGTTACACCGTGTATATAGATACTTTTAGGTTAAGATCTGGGATAAAACATGGGCTAATTTTTATCCCATACATCAGTTTCCACAGGTTAGAAAATATCTTAGTACGCTTTCATAGAAACAACGCGGGCGAAGTCGCGGGCAGAGACCTGTTTGTAAATAAATATTTCTCTTTCAGACTCAAAGGAGCAGCAATAGTGAACTGCGATCTAATAGCACACGAGCTGTACCAACCCGGCCTTCCTCTCAATCAGACTATAGCGGACACATTCGGGAGCAACGTGATCACTAGCGCGGGAGAGGTCGACAGGAAGGTGCTGGGGAAAATCGTGTTTAGTGATAAGGTACACAGAGTCGGTTTTTGATCAGATCGCAGCAATAGTTAACTGCGATCTAATAGAACACGAGCTGTACCAACCCGGCCTTCCTCTCAATCAGACTATAGCGGACACATTCGGGAGCAACGTGATCACTAGCGCGGGAGAGGTCGACAGGAAGGTGCTGGGGAAAATAGTGTTTAGTGATAAGGTACACAGAGTCGCTTTTTGATTAGATCGCAGCAATAGTTAACTGCGATCTAATAGAACACGAGCTGTACCAACCCGGCCTTCCTCTCAATCAGACTATAGCGGACACATTCGGGAGCAACGTGATCACTAGCGCGGGAGAGGTCGACAGGAAGGTGCTGGGGAAAATAGTGTTTAGTGATAAGGTACACAGAGTCGCTTTTTGATTAGATCGCAGCAATAGTTAACTGCGATCTAATATAACACGAGCTGTACCAACCCGGCCTTCCTCTCAATCAGACTATAGCGGACACATTCGGGAGCAACGTGATCACTAGCGCGGGAGAGGTCGACAGAAAGGTGCTGGGGAAAATAGTGTTTAGTGATAAGGTACACAGAGTCGCGTTTTGATTAGATCGCAGCAATAGTACTGCGATCTAATATAACACGAGCTGTACCAACCCGGCATCCCCTCAACTAGACTATGGCGCACATTCGGGAGCAACCTAAACCGACAGGAAGGTGCTGGGGAAAATCATGTTCAGTGATAAATGTACATAGAGTTCAAAATTCTTAGGTACGGTCATGGTTAAACAAGCACTTATAAGGGCAGGAATTCCACGAATAAGAGAATAGTTCACGGTCGATGAATTTCAGTTTGAACGCGATATCTCGGCCAATACCGCCGCAACAGAAAAGACAGGCATAATACAAAAAGGTGGAAGATAACCTACCTAAAAAACCTACCAGAAACCACGGCAGTGGCCCTGCCAACTCGAGTCGTCTACCGGGATCCCTTTCCTCGAACCATCTCGTGGCTTCGCACGCGTTGTTTCTATGGAAACGTTTAAAGGTGATTTCTATCCCATGGGAACTGATTTATGGGATAAAAAGTAGCCTATGTTTCTATTCCAGGATTAGAATTACCTGTTTGCAATATTTCTGCCCGATCCGTTCAGTAGTTCTGGCGTGAAGAGGTAACAAACATCCATCCGTGTAAAAGTGTAATTAGTGTGATGATTCTAGGCCTAGAGCTACCTCCATCCAAAATTTCAGTTTGATCCAATCAGCAGTCTTTTTTGACATTGTCTTGATCTGAACATCATCACTAACTGTCGCCTATATGATAATACAAGACTACTAACTTATAAATACATTTTTCAGTCAAAGCTAGAAGAGCTGAACAGCATACTTTGGCCAGCGATATTAGAAGAAGCCAACAAGAGGATCCGCGCATTGGGTGCGCAAGGTTACCGCGTCGTGGTGATGGAGGCGGCGGTCATGGTGCGCGCTCGCTGGTACACGCACTGTCATCAACTGTGGGCCGTCATCATACCGCCAGAGGAGGTAACACCATTATATAGCATGGTTATACTGTAGCCAGAGACCATAGAGGAAGGTAACAAGAGTATCCGCGCCTTAGGCGCGCAAGGTTACCGCGTCGTGGTAATGGAGGCGGCGGTCATGGTGCGCGCTCGCTGGTACACGCACTGTCATCAACTGTGGGCCGTCATCATACCGCCAGAGGAGGTAACACCATCTTATAGCATGTTTATACCGTAGCCAGAGACAATACAGGAAGGTAACAAGAGTATCCGTGCCTTAGGCGCGCAAGGTTACCGCGTCGTGGTGATGGAGGCGGCGGTCATGGTGCGCGCTCGCTGGTACACGCACTGTCATCAACTGTGGGCCGTCATCATACCGCCAGAGGAGGTAACACCATTATGTAGCATGTTTATACCGTAGCCAGAGACAATAGAGGAAGGTAACAAGAGGATCCGCGCATTGGGCGCGCAAGGCTACCGCGTCGTGGTGATGGAGGCGGCGGTCATGGTGCGCGCTCGCTAGTACACGCACTGTCATCAACTGTGGGCCGTCATCATACCGCCAGAGGAGGTAACACCATTATATAGCATGGTTATACCGTAGCCAGAGACAATAGAGGAGGGTAACAAGAGTATCCGCGCTTGGGCACGCAAGGTTACCGCGTCGTAGTAATGGAGGCGGCGCTCGCTGATACACGCACTGTCATCAACTGTGCACATTAAAATTCGTGTCACGATTCGGGCATTACTCTGACATTTATTTTCACCCGTACTAACTCAATTTCCCAGTACGGTCTATCACACTTCTGTTTCATAGTCCTATTTCACAATATCAAGCTCTGCTTACCCACTTTGAAGATGCTGTGTGAATTATCCAACATTATTTATCTTTCCAGTCCGTGAAACGACTGCAAGAGCGCAACAACCTAACCGAAGAGGAAGCTAAACAGAGGATAGCGTCGCAACCGTCGAACATCGAGCAAATCGCACATGCAAACATCGTATTCAGTCCGTTTTGGAGCTACGAATACACTCAAGGACAGATTGATAAGGCTTGGGCACTTTTGGAGGAACTGCTTAAGAACAGAAAGTGAAGGAATTTTATCAAAGGTAATGGTGTCAATTAAGATGTCGAATTTAACAGCACTAAAAATGGGACGCCCTTTTCATAGGTAACGATCGAAACCGTTCGTGTTTATATTTCAAACTTCAATTTTAACTGCACTGCGTAAAACTACACGAGCTGCCCATCCAACTCTGACACAAGACTATCGATTTCTCTATTTCTCAAGTTCAAAACTTCTTTGACCATAAAAATCGATTGTTCATTCCGAATCAAATGAGACATATACTTGAAGCCATTGGAATACAGAAATACAGAAATACAATTTATTGGTAAAATCAATTTACATGTCAGATTTTCTTAAAACTAGTTGTCATACATATTGTAAGTACCTAGTTCATGTTCAAAAATTGCTTTGTATACACAAATTAAATATATAAAATATTGTTGCGTTTAGAAATGAAGTTTATATTGGCCTGAGGCGTCTGGCCCGGAGCGGGCCGCGTAATCCCTGAAGGTATAGAAAATGTTTAGGCCCGCTCCGAGCCCCATAATCCTTTGCCGGTTAATAAATACACAAATCCATGTGGAATCGACTTAAAAACACTGTCTTTACATATTTACATCACTGTTTACGAGTATTTTTCATAAGTTAACCGCATTGGACTATTTTAGAAAATATTTAGGTATAACGGAGCTGATGTTTTGCGTGACAGCAGCGCCATCTGGTCTTTAGTTTTGGCGATATCTGAATCCACACCAATGTCGATTCTGGTGCTGCATTAAACTAAAATATTGTCCTTCACTTCGTCGTCCCAATTTTCCCCGTGCGTGAGGCTTGGGTTATGTTTTTCGAGGGCACTAGTAGGCAGGGGGTATGACCTACACTACAATGTGGTTGGCGAACACTCTTTATTACCTCCAATCATTAAAACGGCGAAAGCGATTTTCATATACCTATGAGATATCAAAATACTCGGCTTGTCTCCTTTATGGTTCTTAGCTACATTTTGTAGGAGTGTTGCCTTCTCACTTTAAACCAAAAAAATTGAAAAGGCGGTCACCGCTTTTCGAGTCGGGTTTTTTTATAGTTTAAAATTAATAACCTGTTACGATCGTTCCTTGAACGTTTTTATTTATTTATTTAATTATTAATTAGAACGGCGAAAAACCAATTACACTAATTAATTATAATGACATGCAAACAATAAAACTTATAAAACTAACATAAAATTGGTATAAAGTTAATAAACATGTCAGACTAAAATTATGCATTATTAAATTGTTAATTTGAATTTAAACAAGAAAGAAAATAACAATAATAATCGATCATCCATCCCTCTCACAATATAGCAGACAGACTGACATAAGACCTTTCCATTCGTCCGCAAATATGTCACAGTCTGGGAAAGCCTTAAGTAACCCGTTGAGGGCGCCGAGAGCGTGAGGCAGCGGCGACTGATAGTGCCCTACAGTGCGGTAAGGTGGTAGAGCGAAGAGCCTGTGACTTCTGCCACGAATATAATTGTCCGGCACGTATAGGCGAAGCAACTCGTTGTGTAGATCGGGACCGTCTATAATATTCCTAAAGATTTTAATAGTGTTAGATAACTGGTCATACGCGCGTCGTGTTTTTAGCGAGTTATAACCCAGGGAACCTTGTAAATATTTAGTGGGATACATAAATCTTATGTTATCATAAATTTTATGTTAGATATAAAAAAATATGGCGACATTGTTAGTGCTGTCAAATAAGTAAGCAACAACAAGATCAGCACCAAACTTTTAAAATGACCATGGTTATTAATACAAAATAAAAACATTCAGAACAGAGTGTTTACCATCAACCTTTTGAACGCCACAGTCATGTCGCGCCGCAAGCCGCAAGTGCTGGTCATACATGACTAGACGTGTGCGCCGACGTTAAAATGATCGGCGGCGGCGCGCCGGCCTGAAATCGGCGGCGGCGGCGTGATTTCGGCGTGAAATCGGCGCGTAGGTATAAGTAATAAATAAATAATGCTGGACAATTCACACAGCATTATCTAGCCCCAAGCTAAGCAGAGCTTGTGGTATGTTATGGGTACTATACTAGATAACTGATATAGGTACATTATTATAATTTTCGAGTACATTAGGAGGTGCATTTCGAAAATTCGAAGTTTCGTAAATTCATAGCCTTTTTGGCCATTTTATAAGTTCGTAAAAAAATTAGAGAGTTCGAATTTGTGGCCACCACAAATTCGAACTCTCTAATTTTTTTGTTTCGATGATTTACCCACGCATACAAGGCACCTTACGCAGTCGCGGAACGCACGCGTTCTATGAAAGAGTGACCAGTGTTGAAGCTGAGAGAGTTTTCCCAGCGGCTGGCTACATTTGTAACCGCCCGAGGAGCACTCTCAGCGGCAAAACGCTGGATGCCCTAACTTTTTTAGGGGTTTATTATCAACTAACGTAAAATGTAATACATTTAAATAAGTAAATGGGAGTCAGAACACTGGTACTTTATTGGATCCCGTAACTTTCCGTATCGCAACAAGTCTTCGGTTGGGTGCAAGAAGATGTTGCGCGCCTCATCAATGCCAATGCCAGTGCGGTATTGCTGTCGTGTGCAGCTTGATCATCACGGATTATCGTGTACTAGCGCCGCCGGTCAGATATCTCGCCATGCCAGCCGGCGACATCATCCAGCGAGTCTTTGTCATCGCTAACGTACCAGCTATTCTCAAACCGAATGGTATGTTGCGTGACGATGATAAGAGGCCCGACGGTATGACACTCATCCCATGGGAGTTGGGGAGGCCCATCGTGTGGGACGCTACATGCGTCGACACACTAGCGCCTTCCCATGTTCCGAGGACATCCGTGAGGGCAGGTGCGGGGGAAGATTTGGCCGAGGATCTCAAGAGGCGCAAACATGCAGGTCTCGACAGAGCCTACACATTTACTCCCCTTGGATTCGAGACCTCTGGTTCTTCGGGTTTCTTAAAAATTATCTGAGCGTTGAGTCGAAGCGACCTATGCATCAGCATAGGCATACAGTGGGGCAATGCAGCCAGCCTCTTGGGGACGCTTCCGACTGGTATTGATATGGATCATTTGAGCTACCTCTAGGCCAAGCACGGAGATTATTATCTAGGGTAGAATAGACATTATCGACTTCGCATCGTCATACATTGCGTACATTATAGAAGTAAAAGGATTGACTTTCAAACAATTTACGCATTCGTTGACAAAAGTGACGTAATTTTTCTCTATTCTACCCTAGACAACAATCCCCGTATCAATCCAATCAATCCCTGCAGTAGATTGTTTGCAACAGTCTGTAGTTATCTCATTTGTTTCAATTGTAATTATCATGATCTGTGATAATTACAACAACGTAAAATTATAGAAGTAGGTTAACCAGTTCTCTGCCAGGCTTCAGCGATACGACTCGGACGGGCGCTCGTTGCATACGGGCAGTGCAAGCGCGTCGTCGGTGACACTTAATGTGGTACGTAGGTAATCAAAGTATTTTCGTATGTTTTGGATTAGGTAAATCACTTTTCTGATTCTAACTCTATGTATAAAGGGACAGGAGAATAAAAGTTACATTTTCTGTCTTAACTTCGAACTTTTGAAATTGAGCTTCCGAATTTAGAAAGCCAATTACGAAATTGAAAAATATTTAAAACCCTGACGTTTCGTACCCCTTACAGTGTGTCCTTGTGCCTTTGTGGTAACTTCGTAAGGTTTTGAAAATAATTAAATGCAATTTATGCAATATAAATTTAGTCTGAATCTTTCTAGTGGAATTTTCTTGATATCTGATAAAGTTTATTTTCCTACAGTGTCCTCTGCAAGTTTATATCGGCACCTGCACGGAATTAGAAATTAAATATTAATTTCTGATACAAATAGGTTTGGAATTAAATTTTTCAAAGTGTGAGCTTTTTATTTCGGACTCTTGTGTAGACAAAAACAATATGATTGAGAAATTCAATACATTAGCCCCCAACATTACAGTTGTTGATAAATGTTCACTTCGACTCCTTGGTTCACCAATTCTTGATGAGTCTTTTCAGTCATTTGTAGATGAGAAAATTCAAAATTTCCACAAAAATTCGGACAGACTGCTCAAAATTAATAGTCATATGGCTTTTACAATTATTCGGTTCTGTCTATTTGTACCTAAATTTACGTATTCTTTGAGATGTAGTCAAATGTGGAAACACAGCGAGCTCTTGGAAGGCTTAGACAACATAATAAAGAATACATTATCATCGGTTTTGAATATCGATTTAGATGACAAGGCATGGTCGCAGGCCTCCCTGCCTGTCAAATTGGGAGGCTTAGGTATACGCAAAATTTCAAGTGTAGCCCTACCAGCGTTCTTGTCTTCTGTCTACAGCACTAGTTCTTTAGTTGAAAAATTTTTAAATCCTTCTCTTTTGGTCCCACCTGGAATGTCATTGAAAATTTCATTTTTAGACGAAGCTCGAACGGCTTGGCATAGTGCTTGCCCCGATGCTGCTCCCCCAAAATCACTTTTGTCCCAACGGCAATCGGACGGGCCTCTGTGTGAGTTGACACGGAACTGTTTGTTACAAACGTGCTCCAGCTCTGCAGATCGTGCCCGCCTCCTGGCCGTTTCTAAATGGGAGTCAGGACATTGGTTGCAAGCATTTCCTTCATATAACACTGGTACTTTATTGGATCCCGTAACTTTCCGTATCGCAACATGTCTCCGGTTGGGTGCAAGGTGTTGCGCGCCTCATCAATGCCAGTGCGGTACTGCTGTCGAACAGCTTGGTCATCACGGATTATCGTGCACTAGGGCCGCTGGTCGGATATCTCGCCACGCTAGCCTTAACGACATCATCCGGCGGGCCTTTGTCACCGTTAACGTACCAGCTATTCTCGAACCGAATGGTCTGTTGCGTGACGATGGTAAGAGGCCCGACGGTATGACACTAGTCCCATGGGAGTTGGGGAGGCCCATTGTGTGGGACGCTACATGCGTCGACACACTTGCGCCTTCCCATCTTCCGAGGACATCCGTGAGGGCGGGTGCGGCGGCAGATTTGGCCGAAGATCTCAAGAGGCGCAAATATGCAGGTCTCGACAGAGCCTACACATTTGCTCCCCTTGGAGTCGAGACCCTAGGTCCGTGGGGTACCGAGGCTCTTCGGGTTTTCAAAAAACTATCTGAGCGTCTGGTCGAAGCGACGCGTGACCCGAGAGCTGGTGAATATCTGGCACAGCGTATCAGCATTGCCATACAGCGTGGCAATGCAGCCAGCGTCTTGGGGACGCTTCCGACTGGTGTTGATATGGATCAGTTGAGCTATCTGTAGACTGTTTGCAACAGTCGGCAGTTAGCTCAATTGTTTCAATTGTAAATACTAGTATAATTTTCTTTGTGAATAAATGTCTTTAATTTCTGATTATTTGTCCTAATTTCTAATTCCGTGGGCACCTGTATCTGTCTGAATCAGCGGCGACTTTTGATACCGTTCAGTTCGCGGTGCCCTTTTACATCGCGGCACCCTTTGACATCGTGGCGCGGCGCGGTTTCTTCTTTGACTACAACTTGGTTGTAGGTAGCAGGTGTCAGACAATGTAATAATCAATCAAATAAGGGAGTTTTCAAAGCGTCTAAAAGAATACGTTCCACGCCGATTTCACGCCGATTGGCCGATCGGCGGCGGCGG
The DNA here is from genome assembly GCA_963564075.1 of Eupithecia subfuscata. Classification (NCBI taxonomy): domain Eukaryota; kingdom Metazoa; phylum Arthropoda; class Insecta; order Lepidoptera; family Geometridae; genus Eupithecia; species Eupithecia subfuscata. Next base: position 5,351,469 of record OY751108.1, read on the forward strand.
CGTGGAAAATTTGCCGGCGGCGGCGGCGGGTCGGCGCGGCGCACACGTCTATACATGACCAGCACTTGTGGGAAGGGAACGCATAGGTATTTTTGTTCACTTTGTGCCTTGGTGTAGAGGACATGGGAATGCGGGGTTTGTGGCGTGGCGCTCAAAAGGTGAAGAACCATTATAACCATTGATAACGACGACCTCTGTGGCGCAGCGGGCGAAGGTCTGCCTGCGACGCAAGAGGTTGCGGATTCGATTCCCGCCTCGGGACAAATGTTTGTGCGATCTGCAGACATTTGTCCAGGGCGTTCTGGATGTTTTCTATGTCTAAAAAATATCTATCTATGTAGTGTATTGTATTAGGTATATCAGTTATCTAGTACCCATAACACAAGCTCTGCTTAGCTTGGGGCTAGATAATGCTGTGTGAATTGTCCAGCATGATTTATAAGGAAAATCCATATGAAATATCACGTATATCCTGGACGAATTAGCATGGCACCTGGGTCGGAGCTCGATACTGCCCCCGCTGCCCAGCGCGGCACCCCGCGTCGCCGTGCGAGGGCTGTAGCAATACCGTCACAATTACCCTTGCTCGTGTAATTTTCGAGTTATTCTCTTGCTGTAATTTGTTATTATTATTGGGTTTTGTTAAATTTCTGTTAGAACCTGGTGTCGTGTTAATTCATCCGGGTTATAACTGTCCTTGTGTTAAACTTTCTTGTGGCTGACAGCTTTACTTTTGTTACACTGTCTGTCTTGGATCAAGACTTATCAACACTTTGATCGAGTATTCGGCGAGTCTATTTCGTAACGATTGCTGTCGCGTTTGCTTGTTGCCATTAGTTTTAGGTAAAATTTTGCTTTTTGCGCCAAAATTTTTAGAATTTTCAATAACGACAGCATTAAGTACGGAAACAGAGATCCGTTAACGTGATAAATAATGTAAGCCACTTCAAAACAATAATAATAGTTAAGTTTTATGTAGACTAGTCGAATTTCTAATACTTCTTTGAGTTATTTTATTATAAAATAAGGTGCTGGTTTCCTAGTATTTTAAAGATGTCCACTTAGGTTAATTAACGCATTATACCCCGTCCACGTAATTATTTTCTTTGAAATAATAAAATAATACAATTTTTCATACACGCATAATCTGCCAACTCGATCAAAATCAAATCCACTTTATTTCCATAAATACAATAAATGTACACTTAGAAAAGGTCAAATTATAAAATTAAACATTGACACGGAAATAAAGTGATATTTTTGACGAAGAAACCTTTAGCCTGTTAGTTGATATTTTTCGAGTTGGAGCAAAACCCGTCCCAAGCTTCTTTATCCTCTAGATAATCTGATTTTACTGTAAGCCTTTTTGCACAGCAAGGTTTTGACAATTTGTTTGAATTTATTTACTGATTATATCGAAGCTTTCATTATTCCCGATATTTTTCGAGCCGATAGATTCGTACCACTATTCTTAACAAGAACAAAATTAAAAATTTGAAAACCCCCCCCCAACAGATTTTCATGAAACATGGCTAAGAACACTCGGGATAAAATTATCTATAACACTAAAAAAACTAAACGAGAATCGGTTCATCCTTTTGGGAGCTACGATACCAGACACACAGACAGACAGGTTAAACTTATAACACCCCTCTCTTTTTGCGTCGGGGTAATAAGCCGAGTCTATGACATAATTATTACATTCTTTCATTCAGTCAAAGAAAATAAATGCGTGGATGGACCTGACATGCCTCTGGTCCATGCCTCTGGTCCGTCGTGGTCGTCGCATTAAAAGTGTTAAATCGTAAGAATAATAAAATGTTCCGCCATAAACTATAACATCAACACCATAAGAAAGGCTAAAATAATAATGTTGGTAGGCAAATTGAATGATTTAATTACAAAATAGCTGTTATTTACTATAGTTACTAGTATATAAGATGTTTTATTCCTAGCAGCAGTTTAAGCAATAATCTAAAATATTACGACTGTTTTTATTAATGATTAATATAAATATATTTTTACAAATGACAAGATTTTTTTTTCATTTAAAATTCCATAGCATAGTTGTTATATTTTAGGATCAGTATCACTATCGGGTTCGACTCCCGCCTCGGGACAAATGTTTGTACGATCTGCAGATATTTGTTCAGGGTGTTCTGGGTGTTTTCTATATATTATAAAAATATTTATGTAGTATCGTTTGAGTTATCCAGTACCCATAACACAAGCTCTGCTTAGCTTGGAGCTAGATAATGCTATTTGAATTCTCCAGCATTATTCATTTAAAATATTGATTTTTGATTTTCGCATAATAATGTTCTATCAAGTACCTTCTATGTATTAAGTATATCAGTTATCTAGTACCCATAACACAATCTCTGCTTAGCTTGGGGCTAGATAATATTGTGTATTGTTCAGCATTATTATTATAATCATCTTCGATCTGATATCCGGCGGATACCTGATCGATCTCTATCATAATAATCACCAAACTGAATCAAAGTTCTAAAATGATTGGATACAATAGAGCCACCGAAACAATAAGTAGACGAGTCAATATTAATCTCATCACTAAAACATAGAATTTATTCCCATTAGTGTAGCTGACATAATAGCATTGCTTTTTGAAGATTGCTTTCAAGCTCTAGATTACTCCCAAGTTATTTATTAAATTACTTGATGCTCAACTGTCCTGATGAAGACATTCTTTCTCCTGATATTCGCGCCTTGGTTCGTGCTAAGTGATGTCTCGGTTGTACAGAATATTGAAGATGCTCGGAGTAGATTACTGGTGAGTCCAAAATTGTACTTAGTACTAAATGTGATTAGGTAATTTCTAAAAAGGACTTAGCACAAACATCCAGCTTCGCTACCGCACGGTACCATATAAGCATTCAATATGGCATACACTCGTCATAATTTTATACCTCAACAAAGTCTAGGGAACAAGGGTATTTTAGCGCATATTTTTAATTCAACTTTTTTTTGTCCTAGATGTTATACATCGATAGAAGCCTAATTTATTCATGATTTCATTTATGTAATTAAATAATAAGCATGGAAGTAAAAAAATTAAGTTTAATTAGAAAACTAAATTAGTGCCAAAACCGAGAAAATAAATTTTCTGTAAATAACAAAAACATCTGACGCTTAAATGAAAATTAAATAAAAAAGCATTCTTTGCAGCTGTTTAATAATCCGTCGGACCAACAGGGCATTAGCCACGGCCCTACATCGGCGTGGCATGCTGAGTATCAAGTTATCAATTGTCGCCTGTGAAATAAGGCTCCATATTCTGGAAAGATGTGAAAAAAGTTCTTCTCCCGTGTTCAAATTTTTAGGAAGGTCACTGAAAGCTCTTCTCCCGAGTAAATCCCATGCATGCTCAGTTGGATTGAGCAGGCCATCTTGATTTTCTCTTCTCTTATTAGGCGATTTTGATTTTATCAAAAATCTCGAAAAAGTTGGCGGTAATTTTATTTCACCAGCAAAAAAATTAAAATGACAAAAATCGTTCAACACTTTATGCTAGCAAACCCCTTACTCTGCGACCAAGTTAGGTTTTCCGTTATTATTTTGAAAAGCTATTGCATTTTTGTTATATTTTTTTGAATTACGAACGAATTTTTTACTCCTCTTTCAGACTAAATTTATAATTTTGGCAGTAGCCCGTATTTTTTTACGAGTTTTTACAAATAAGTTGAAATATATTGCTTGTTCCCTAGACTTTGTTGAGTACCTAGTCTTAATTGCAAGCTACAAGCGCGAGGCGCGGTTTCTACTATTTTATGTCGTTACTGTAAAATGTATCCAAACGTTACGAATTTAAGCCCATATTTTGTGTCTTTTTCTGTACACATAAAATCTATACGTCACGACCGACCTAACCTTCCTAGGTTAGGTTTCTCGTGACGTATAGAATCAGGAGGGGCTATTCCTTTACCCAAGTGTGGGACGTCTCGAGCTGATTTTAAGTTCTGAATTATTAATTTTAGCCCGTATCGATAATTCTCGAAATAAATATTACGCTAGATTTTTAAAAAGAGTAAATTGGTGTAGCTTTTTAGATCATCTACACCTCTAGACACCATGATCGACATCCTTTATTCTCTTGTCCGTACCTATTTAGACTCGAGGTTGTATTACCTGTTTTCTTTCAGGTTGATCTTATAGCGCTGAATGTAAAGGACAATGGTTGGAACAATTTCATCACATTCGGCTCGCTACCAGACTCATTCTACCAACAAATAAATGCTTTACCTTTCACTTTCATCACCTCAAACATGAACGAAGACGATTTATACATCGAAGAAGAAGTTGTCCCTTACTTTCCCAATATAATCATTATTGATTGTTATAACTTCACTAATTTCGAAGAAAGCCTCCGCAAAGTTATGAACTTACCTTACTGGCATCCCCCGTCGAGAATCATTATACTTTACAACAAGGAAGAAAACAAGCTGCAAATAGCTAAAATGTTCTTTAGTCTATGGTTCTACAGAGCCAGCAACGTCGTAATGGTCCAGCATGATGATAAAGCTATTTATGTAACTCAATTTAACCCTTTTGTCGTAGATTTTGTAGGGGATATTTTCGGTTGCTGGACCGAGAATACAGTAACCATGCCCATACACACATTCGAAACAGGATTTGTATGTGAAGAAAAATGCCAGAACGTTTCCATCCAATCGAAACATCGTCGTTTAAATTTCGGAACATGTATTGGACTCCAAACTCATAAAATACCATACGACGACAGAAAAGAACTGACCAAGCTCAATCTGTTCGAAGATAGAGGAAATAATTTGAAAGGATTCGCGCTGAGAGCTCTAGTAACGAATGTCCCGCCCTTTCTAACCATACAGAAACTTGAAAATGGGAAGTACAAACTGGGATCTCGAGATGGTAAGATATGGATCACTTTGTCGGAGCTGATGAATTTTACCATCGATCTCTCTGCCAGTGAACATGTAATGTTCGGCTCCAACTTCGAAGTGAATGTCCAGCTGGTGTTTACCATGGCACATAGAAAAGGTGACTTATTCATTTCGCCAATTTACCAATTTCATATTGTAATTGTTGACTTAGACTATTCCTTCCCGTATAAAGACAGCGGGATATGCTTCCTCGCACACAGAGCTGCGTTCGAGACAGTCCCTTTTAATATAAAGACTTTACAAGAAAATATCGAATTAATAATACAGTATTACGCGTGTCTTCTCTGCATCTGGCTTGTTTTCAATTTATACACCGTCTTCGATACGGGAAAATTAACTTCAGACCAAGTTGGGAAAGACTTTTTGAACTCTATCAGATGTGCAATTTCGATTACTATGTATAAACCGCCGAAACGTCGCTCGTTTCGTTATTTTATGACGATCGTGCTATGGAGTTACTTTGTTATAAATTTCTCAACACAGGCAGCTATTACGTCTTTCTTAGCGGCCTCCAAACGTGGGAAAGACGTGGATACCTTTGCCGATATTGTAGAGAAAGGGTATAGAATTCAAGGTATTCCGACACCGGACGCAGTTCTTCCGGATGAAGACAACCCACTTTTTCAGAAAATAAACTCTAAGCTGGAGCCGATAAGGAATATGTTTGACTGCGTCGATGCTATGACTCGTAACGGCAGCGAGAGGTTTTGTTTAATAGATTGTTCGGTCGGGCGTTACCTAAGGAGAAATTATCTGGACGAGACAGGGAAACAGTACCTACACGTGGCTCAGGACAGAGTGCACAACTATTACCTAAACTTTGTATTTCCCCAACACTCTGTTTTAACAGAATCTGTGAACAAATACTTGATGACGTTTTATGAAGCCGGGTTGGTGAAAAAATGGGAAGAATACCGGTTTAATGATATAAAAGAAGAAGCGACGATAAAAGCTCTGGGATTGGATGAGATTCAAAATGCATTTATTGCATATGCTGGCTTATTGTCACTTGCTTTCATTGTATTTTTAATCGAGTTGTTGATTGGGAACTTGAAAAGATTGAAACAGCGTTGAGATATCACACTACTAAAAATGTGAAAGCCTCATTTGAAACGCGACACGTTTATCGCCCCCCGTATTTCTTCGCGCAAGCACGCACACCAAGGAAAGATTTAAATCTTTGAAAATTGTTTATTTGTATATAAATATTTTACTCTACATGCTAAACAGTTGGTAGGACATCCTTTTAAGTAGGTATGTAAATTATACTTGTGCCAGGATGTCCTGCTCCTCCATTCAAATACAACAAATTAACTAAATTAATTAATATAATGATTACGTATGCAAATAACAAACTTTCCAAATTAATTATAAATGATTTTTCAATAACAAATAATCTAAGTAAAATAACTCTATAATGAACTTTTTAACCCTTAATTGGACCGAACCACTTTTTTTTGAATTTATGTGTTTGCTATCGATTTCGGGGGTGCTAAGGTATAGCTAAAGATAAATATAGTACTAAAAAAAATCTCTTATCAGTAGTTTTTGAGATAAGGGGTGGGTAGTATGCTGGACATTTCTAAATCCCCTAAGAAGTAAGTGCTTGTTACATGTACAGTATACTACACATTTTCTAAAACTGTTGAAAAATGGTTTCAATGGATATGTTTGAATAAAAACACTACTTTTTTACTAAAAACATTAAATTTACTAAAAAAACATGAACTGCTACAGTAATTATTACTTAACATTAAAAATAGCATGCACACAATTATACAGATCAAAATAATTACAAATAGGTATCTTATATTCTGTCTTGTCTGTCATCAGACATAACAATACTATAAAAAATATTTTCATGTTACGTATTACTAAAAAAAACCCCTTACAAAAAATTGGCACATGGATAGGTATCATCATGAGTTTTACCTAATGTTGTAACATACTCAACGCAATGTAAACAACATATAAAATAAAGTGCACATGTGTGCACACAATGAGATCAAAGTGATTAAAACATAGTATCTTAATTTCTTATCAGAAAACAATGTTTTAGAATGACTTTATAAGCCTCCTTATTAAAAATTCTTACAAAAATCAGTCAGCTTATGACACATTGATACATTTAGCAGTATCGATAGCTTGCAGTATAATCACACAAAGTTACCTACTTATTTCTTGTGAAACTCGGCAAAACAATTTCTTTTTCGGACAAAGCAAAGCCTTTGATGGCACTCTGTGCAATAAACTTTCGATTTGTTCTTCGTACAATTCTTGCAGCGTCCGGAGGTGGTAAAGTCCTGCCAGTGGCCTACACCGTCATATCGCATAGTATCCGTTGGGCGAGGAATCGAACGCACATTGGTGTGCTTCTCAAGCTCGTTTTCTTGTGAAAAACATCCATTTCTAAAGCTTAAAATAAGCTCTTATGCAAGTTGGTTACGGAACTTTTTAAGGCTCATGTACTTCGTAGATCTGCGTGTACAATTTTTACGATACAGCAGCCATGCGCTATTAACGCATATATCCAACATTTGCGCGAATATAGCGGTATACCAACGTCGACTTTTGTACTTGCTCCTATACAAAGTCACCATCATGTCGCACAAGTCTTTTGCGACTATTTTCCTTTTGGCCCTTGTAATCGGCTTTGTCGGTTCCTTTCCTGGAGCGGGTGCAGCTGGTTCAGTAAAAGACACGACGGGAGAAGCAGTTGCAATTGCAGAAGTGGAAGGAGATTCACAAGAGGGAGACGCCAATGATGGTAAAGAGGACAAGCTCGGGATATTTTCATATTCGATCCGATTTGGAGTTGGAAAAACTTTTCTCATAATAGGGGTGAGCGGAGCTTCATAGTCACTATTTTCAATGAAATCTGGACTGTCTGGAGAGTTTTCATTGAGCAAATCCAGCCGTTCAAAGGATGAATCTAGAGAAGGAGCTTCTGAAGAGGATCTATACTTCTCTAACTCTTCCTCGTCCGATTCGGTACCATCGCCATCCGATGACGCATTATTGATGGGAACAAGTCCAACAAGTTTTCTTCCTCTTGAAAACTTGTAGATGTTCTGAAAGTAATAAAAAATAATGACAATCAAAATTTACATATTTGATAATTATAGAAAAAGAAAACAAGCACAAAAATAATCATGTGACCAAAACATATTTCAGTAGGTACTTATAACTTATAATGTTATCTTGATTTTCATGTTATTTTCTAACATTTTTAGTGTAAAAAATGGTTAAAAATAAAAAAATAGTAAATAAAAATAGTAAAATCTAGTACTTTTCTGAATTTATCTTGTTTACGGTAAACCGAGCAAATGTCCAGCATAATACACATCGATAACAACATCATTTCACTACATATTTAGAAATGGGAAGAATACTGGACATCAATATTTAGATAACAATAACACAAAAAACAATTATTTTATGGGCCTTACAATTATTTGTACCATCGCTAATATTCATTGAAATTAGTATACCTAATTATCAGACATTAACATCTTACAAAAACAATATGAAAAACAGCACTTACCGAGAGCCCGCGCGACACGTCCTCCCTCCGATTCATGTTGACGGCCACTGACGAGAAACCCGCGTTCGCATGACCTTGGTGATTTTTGGCGGGAATATCAAATATGTGCCAAAAGCACCCAAACTACTATTTGAGGCGGGAATCGTCCACTTTTTGGTAAATATTTTTTGAAAGTTGATGTACGGTATACTTCACAAATCTAAATTAAGTGATAGCACTGATACCTATTTGATTTCATGTTGAATGTGTGCGGAAGTATGTGCATGTGTGGGTTTCCGTGCATGTGTGTATTGTGTCTGTCTGACGGCTGATCTTTGACACCAAGGACACATTTGTATCCTACACTACTAAAAAAGGTCGCGTTTCAAATGTGGTGCTGAAATTGTTGTAATACACGTGTATTACAACAATTGTACAACAACTGGTCAATGAAGAAGAGTGCTTCTAAGGAAGGTGTTCGGCCTTCCTTAGAAGCACTCTTCTTCACTGTAGTCTACATACTCGTATCTCACCTGAAAGCTAGGCAACTTTTTCAGAAATAAAAACGATTTATTCGGTTCCTTTTTTTATTATTCGGTAATGATGATATTATATTTCTTAAAACTACAAGATTAAAATAATTATAAACCTATTGTAATCTTTGTACTCTATTTAACAGGTCGAGAGTGACCAAACTCGCACAAATTAGCACAATCACAAGCACACATAAAAACTAATAGGGTTCCTACTTATAATAAATATGATAAAAATATCTGAACAGAGGGTATTTGTCCGAATTATTCTTCTGAAATAATCTATAGGAAGCTTATCTGTAAAAATATTCCGATGCTCAGATATCGAACTCATTTCTCTAAGGGCCTTAAAACCGGCGAAATCTTATTCTTTAGTTTTTTAGACCACTAAGATTTTCGAATAGCTACCTACAATTAAACTTAAAGTTCTTCAATGACCGTGCTACAAACGGGTTGCCTATACCCAGCAGCGAGTAAAATCTCGCTGCGGATGATGATGAAAGTTCTTGATCATTAACTAGTTTATGCCCCCGGCTTCGCACGTGTTGTTTCTATGTAAACTATAAAGGTTATTTCTATCCCATGGGAACTCATTTGTGGGGTAAAAAGTAGAACTACCTATATTCATACATACCTATCCCCATGTACATATCCGACGATTCTATCCATACCAGGTTGTCTGGTAGAGATCGCTCTTGAGCGATAAGACCGTCAATTATCACTTAGATTATAATTATTTCATTTTAAATTGTTTCTTAGTTTTAAGCGTGCAATAAAGTATTTTCTATCTATTCAAAATTTCAGCCCGATCCGTTCAGTAGTTTTTGCGTGAAGAGGGAACAAACATCCATACATCTAAACATCCAAACTTTCGCATTTATAATATGAGTGTAATATTTAAAGCAGATAAACCTAACACTAACTTACTTACTATTAAAAACTGACAAAGAATTGACTAGCAAGTAGCAGTATAATTAAAATGAACGAAGGTGGTTGCGTTGCAGTCATGAGAATTCTTTGGTGAACTTGTGATGATGTCTCGTTGTCGGTCGTCATGGTTCTGTAAACAAGGTTAAAGATAAGATAAGATAAGTCTAAGATAATAACGGACATTACCGTCTTCCTAATCAGAGTTTCAATGCTAATGGACTTATGGTGCAATAGTTGTGTCCCTTCTAAGAATCATTAGCGACTTAGTGACTCATTTTATCTGTAGGACTTTTTGTTGAGGATGATAAGGTGTGTAATTAATATCTAGCACTCGTAGAGCAAAGACATAAAAGCCAATAAGGCGTTTATCAGGGGAAGGCCTGCGTCCAGCAGAGGAGTGCTGTTGAGGTGTGGTGATGTATAGGAATCAAACTATCAATAATGTTATCCATAGGAAATATAATTAGGTTCTCGATCTTTTTCTTTGATCAACTTCTCGTCATCTCGTTTGTAGCAAACTTGAGATCCAATTAAGATTGTGCAAGTTTATTTACTGTACGTGCCTTCCAGAGAGGAGCGTGGATAGATTAATTCGATTATTATGCCATCATAAAACATGAAGCTTATAAATTATCATCATCATCAGCCTATATTAGTCGACTGCTGGACATAGGCCTCCCCTAATGAGTGCCATAGCGCCTAGTCTTTCACTTTAAAATTATACCACCGAGGTTATATCTCTGAAAGTTTTGCCTAAACGACCGTGCCATGTGATGTGGTTAGACTCGTCTTATGTACAAAGATCTCCGAATACCGTTAATATCGTAGGCGAATAAGTTACACTATATGACGATGAATAAACTCTCTCAACAGGGGATAAGCATTGGCATATTTTAGAAACCACTACGATCACCAAAATGACAGATCAGATGCAGGTTTCGAGTTTAGGGTAGGTACCTAACTGCATTCCGTTTCAAATGCAGACCGAAAATGTGTCGTTTGAGTGTTGGTCCGCTTATGGCGATATTTGATTGATTTTATAGTCTAGTCTAGGGTGCCTGAAAATGCGTTAGTAAATTCTGCAAATGCCACTATGGAAACGCTGTTGAATATGATAGATTTCTTGTACCTATAGCGTCTTCCATAAAGCTCAATGCAGTTCCTTGAGTCGCATAGTAGTCTCGTCGGCAGAGACGCGAGTGTCCTCAGTAGGCGCAGCTGAGCTGGTGGTCCACCGGCCGCCGCGGCTGTCTGTTCCAGTCGGCTCCATGCCGAACATTCTACGGAACCTGCCGAACATGCAACAGATAAAAGTTATAGGTAGTGGCCTTATATCGAATTTTTACGAACACACACCAGTTTTAGGGACACACTGAACATTCTACGGATCCTGCAGAATATCTACATGCCATGCCTGCCTTCCTATGAAACTCTGACTGGGGCATGCACGTAGGTAAAATAGCTCTAAGTGTAGTCTGAACGATAATCGGGGAATCAACTGCTTCGTCTGTTTACTTTGACTACAAGTCAAAGTGTAAGAAAACTTCTTCAAATTAATTTGATTGTTTTAAAAAAACTTAAAATCGACTTCAAATTCTTTAATAATATACAGAGTTTTCTAAGTTTTGTGGGACTATTCCCTCGGGAATATTTTTTTATGGGGTCACCTCGGGATCATGTATACAATAGCGAATTTTTTTTCAAAATCGGTCCATATATTGACAGAGAAATCAACGGAAATACTTAGAAAACCTTACAGCCGAACTTAAAACCGGCTAAAAAGTTAATATAAATATAACCTATTATCTTGTAGAACAACACCCTCAGTCATTGGGTCTCAGTTTCTTGTTTTCTATCCTATTGTGCGTTCTTTACATAGCTTGGATACCTTGCATAGCTGGCTTGCATAGCTACAATGAAGTTTATGTATAGGTATTGTACTAAGTTTTTTTGCGCAAGTTACGAGCGCTTCTATTTGGTAGGTAGAATACCTAGTGAACGAAAATAGAGTTCCTTAAATTACTAGTCGTTAACATTTTGTCACTAAAATTACGAAGTTATGTGTTATGTTATGTGGTTATGTGTTAGAACAGTCAACGCTACGAAGTTACGACACAAACATAACCCACAAGTGCTTAAATATCGCCTATCCATAACTCAATAACAAACTTAATGAATGTATTCGGTTATGACGACTCGTTATGAGTCGTATCAGAATCCCTAATTCGCGAAATCTGTAAAATACCTACGTTCTCGTTTGTTTCTTATGGTACAAAAACTAAAACTAATTTGACAGCACTAAATATTTGTAGTTTCGTTCTAAACAATATTAAAATAATATGTCATATGAGGTGCATGATATGTTTAGTCGACCCATAATTTGTTCACGTTGTGGCATGGCGGAGGCTCCCTTGAATTAGAAAAACTCTAGACTTAAGACCACTTTATTGTGTGATTTTGCACGTTATGTGATTTTTTTTTGTTAGGAGTCCATAATAAATAAATAAACAGTTAATGAAATCGACAGTTTCAGTGCTGCTGAAGTAGGTATAAGTCTTGTAGATAAAGATTGTGATTGAAAATGAAGTACCTAATAAGTAGGTATAGTAAAGTTTTTGTACCAAAAGCAATTTCCTGTAATAACACGGAGCTCTATGATATTAACTAAGGTCTCGACAGTAACTGAGCCTGTATTTCACAAATACCTCCAAAAGCTCAATGCCTCGTCTCAGGCGATATATCATAAAATTGACGTCTATTAATAAGGATTCTGATACGTCATCTATTCGCCACCTGAGTTACCGTCGAACATTAGTTAGCGCCGGGAATACCTACGATCGATTGGAAGCTCATTCAGTGTTAGTTTACTGTATTGACAGACTTACTAATGGCTTCCGGGTATTTCAAAAGTAGCTCAAATGAAAATGAAAATAGGCCATTTCCAATTCGCAAACGTAATAGAACCGCTTTTGTTGCGTTGCATTGTTTTAGTCATGACAATATTCATGCTTACCCACTTTACTATATCTACAAAGAAAATAACAATCAAATGAATAGAAACAAATTCAAACTAGTATTTACAATTGAGCTAACTCCAGACTTTGACTATGTTAAGTAATTATTTAACATATGGAAATATTCAAGATTCACTAGGTACCAAGTGTTAGGTACAAAGCCAATAAAAATAATAAAGTAAATGGATCATAGTGATGTTCTTCGTATTGAAAAAAAATGTATTTCTCTCATATATTTTTGTATTTTCTTATGAATTTTTTTTTGAGAAATAAAATTCTAATACCCTAAACCGTACCAATTCAATCATGTAATTTTCGGTTTGTTCGTAGTGACCGTTTTTTCTGTTTGCGGTCACAATTCGAGAAGCTCAATTGAGATATTCACGTCAATGCATAAATCAGACAATTCTAATGAAAAGGCATTACATAGCCTTTACGAGCATTAGAACCAACGCTTTATGTCCACGTCCTCATAAATCACATAGCCGCATCGTAAACGAAATGCCGTTCAAATGAAAACAGGGTGAGGGGGGGTCGAAGGGGGGACATGATTCAGTAAGTAAACGAAGCTAAGTCTCTTGAAATACCCATTGACCAACGCGCGAATTCACTGAACAGAATTTTGATTAAGGGTCAGCGCAAACCAGGTTGGCATAAATTACTATTAACACAAACAGAACTTAGCATAAAAGAACTTACAGCGAGATAATGAACGGACATTATTTTGTATGGTAGGCGATTTACCCAAATAATTTTGCTACATAACATTTGAAAGTATTAATTTGCGTCTTCGTTAACGTGTTCGTAATGATGGGCAGAATCTGCAGTTGAAGCAATGTCTGAATTACCAAAGACCCTGTATACCATGATTTCATTATCATCATCAGCCTACATTAGTCTGAATAAGCGTGCCTAAAAGAGCACCATCATACCATGCTTATTCAATGATGGTGTAAATTTTTCCATATAATATATGGAAAAATTTAATATTATTATATTGGCACAGTTGCATGCGAACAGGCCACCAAATTGGTCAATCCTGACTTATCCCGCTATGAATTCTTTTAGCTTTATTAACAGTGTTCTCATAAATTACAAGAACTGACCTAAGTCATCTATAAATAAATTTACCTGTTATTAGTTAAAAATCTTTGCCGATCTGCTCTGTTACCATAATAAACCAAGCGGATGCATTGTTTTGTTAGACATCGAGATTTACCAGATTCTGATGTTTACCTTTAGCGATAGTTGCCTGCGGAGTTGTTTGCGCCTACTTACAAACAGATTCTTTAATTTTATGTATCGTATGGTGAATTCGTAGAGCTTTGAATCGATGGAAAGATAGAAGTGGAAGATTGACGGTTCGATTCTTACTGCGGAATAAACATTCACACGGTCTGCGAATGTTTGTTTAGGGTCCTAGATTCGATTGTTTGCAATAGAATTTATATTCCTCCCGTGAGCTCGGGACTACGAGTAGCAGGTAAATATGTATGCTCTCTCGGTTGTGATATTTCTTATTTCTAGCCAATTTATAGCGACAGCGGCGCGCCTGTTTCTATGAATTTGGCTTTAATATGGGATCAGTAGATATTATTTATTAACCACCCACTGTGCTGGCAATATTTTGTCTGTCGTAGTTCATAGAAAGGATAAAGCTACTAAGCCTTTGAAATATTCAGAGGTTAGTTCCTTTATGACCTGTTAGGGTCCGCTTGGATTAGAGAACCTTTATTTATGTTGGAGGTAAAACACTAATCTTAAATTACGGTGTTCTTAAAATACCTTTTCTCGTTTATAGCGTCCGCTTCTGAAATTGTAACATAGTAAGTAGGAATAAGTTCCAATTTCGGAAGCGGGCATTTACGACTTCATACCTTTATGTTTTTCAATTTCAGAAATTGACATTTACGATTACGACACTAAAAGAAGTTTTTTCATTGAAATTCCTTCCAGCAAATTTGCTTTTACAAGAATTTAGCACTTGATCTGGTGCGAGTCTAATCTTACACAAGGATTTATGGTCGAATCCCTCACGGAAACTTTGTAAATTGTCGAGTACCTATATCTGACTATCGGTTTCCGTGAGGAAGTCGTTCACAGAGACAATCCAATAGCTTTGCTTATTGAATTGCAATTCAAAGGAAATCAAGATAAGATCAAGATGTAAAGTTTAACATCTATCTAGCATGCTCATCAATAGCAAATAATAAACAAACGAAACGCTCACCTCTTTTGAACCAAGTTGCGAACCTTCTTCTTCCACACGAATATAAAGAAAATGAAAACTCCGAGCGTCATGTTGGAAATATCGACCACAATCCAGTACCAGTTGGAGCCTCCGACGGCGAAACTGATCAGTTCCACGGTCCAGTTCACACCCATGACCATGAAGAGTTTCAGGTAGAGACCGTATCTGTCGACAAAGATTCTGTTCATTTTCGAAGGTCTTTAACACTTTTACTTCCACCGAGGCACTCGCCGTGGTCTGGGTGCTTGTAGAGCAGCGACGCGCATGTTAATTGTCGTGATTTCAAATATCATACTTAAATCAAAAAGGTATTTTCTTTGAAACAATAAGTACAAGTCCACCACACCGATAATATGAATAAGAGATCTGTGGTGCTATACCTAATGACAGCATGTTATTTGTTACTTTTACACATTTCTTATTTACACATTGGTAGAAACTGGTCTTAAGATTCCGCCGTTCCCAAGCACTACTACTTACGGTAGGTATTGCAGAGGTTTCGTGGTACTTGGTGGCTTTTAGGAATTATTCGCAAGAAAATTTTCTCGAATTGAAAAGTTTTCAACTTCGTAGCAAATTATAAGTCCATTTAATCGCACAACTTTAAGCGATTCCGCGAACGGAAGAAAAAGATTTAAGAAAGGTTTAGTTCAAGCCAAAATAATTGTGAAGGAATAAAGCCTATCATTTTTACATACATTTTATCGAGTGTGCAACTCCAATGAACCTACAGTTATGCAACATCAATGACCCATTAGGGTTTGTTGTAGAGCCAATGTACACCTAGGTACATGTTTCCGTTCATGCATAGATAAATATAATTATGTCGATTCTGTTGTTTAATGATTCTTAACATAAATTTTACGATTTCTAAATTTTCTAAGTTAGGTTTACCTGAAATTATGATATTCTCTGTACGTAGGTACAGATCCTAAAAATACCACAAAATCCATATTTCCCTTTTTTAAAAATAATCTGCCCGTTTTTCACTAGAATAAATTTTAATGACGACCAAATTATATGCCTGCTAAAATTAAATAGACGTTTCTAATCATAGCTAAAATGCAATGCAAGGAATAGGATTTTAACTAAGTTCAGTTGTTTTGGATCTGTCAATCTAATTTTAAACCTGTCAGTCTAATTTTTGAAACATAGAATAGCTTTCATCTATTTGACATTCCTAAATCCTATTTTTTGCTAATTCTAAAACAACAGAATCGACACTAATATCTAGTTAGATACAAACATCGGTGCAATAGTTAATATTAATTTTAGTAAGTAAATTGTAAAGGGCGGTGGCGGTGGGTGTCTTATCATGCCCATTATTACAAAACAACTGTGTTTCCAGTAAAAAGTATCGTAGGTACGTAGAGCATAAACTAGCCTCTTTTATTCACACTTACAACCCCCAGGTTTCCACAGAAAGCTTTATGCCTTGAATCCACTTTGAATACTTTGCCGTAGGCGTTTTGACCTTTATACAGATGGCAACGAATGACCTATAATTAATTCCCGCCCTTGTTTTATGGGACACATGCAACCTACAGGTGGTACAGAGCCGAATACCATTAGTCATCGTTAGAGTAATTAATTTTACGGGACCACAAAAAAATAAACTCGCAAATGACCAAAATCATGTTTTAGGGAAAGTATCATTTCGTGAGAGCCGTAGAGTAAGTAGGTAGGTACTATGACTACCGATGTTTTGTTAAAAATACTGTTTTCTCTGTGCTAAAACTTTGCAACAGAAAAAAGATATGACAGCTCGTTTTTGTGTGGTTACATTACGAGCTCGGGGAATACCAATGTGCTTTTGTTTCCGCTTTGTAGAGAAAATGTGCAGATAAATTAAGATGGACGTTTGCAGAAATAATCATAAAACTATTTTGTATGAAATTAAAAGGCCGTTAGGAAAATTTCTGAGGAAAAAAGATTGCACAAAAAGAAAAGTCTTTCAAAACCTAAACGTGACCGACTGTCTGGGTGACCTTTATATCTACAGAGCAACTTCAGGGCAGTTTTATGGTTATACCGAACATAAAAATAAGTTTCCATAGCGAAAATGTTTTCCTCTGGAGAGTTTCTGTGCTCGTATATTTATTGACCGATGTTCGCCGCACCGGGCCGATGTTTACTTGATTTATTCTCCGCTTAAATTGATATTGCTCGGCTTAAACCCGATAGATTGGGCGATAAAATATTGCTTTTTTGGGCGAAAAAGATTAAAATAGCCACCCGTCTCATCAACATATGAAGGAAAAGAATGTGAGGGTTTTAGCAGCAAAAGCTTGTAAGCAATAAAACTTTTTAAGCAAAACGTTAGCTTCCAATTACGTACTTACCTACATTTTTTAAAGGTCGTTTTAAATGGTGTCGTACAATAATATTATTATCTATCGTTCGAATTGTCTAGCATTATTTGTTATGTCTCTGTAATAATATTGATGCAAGCATCTCTGAGGCATCACCTTCACAAGACTTACAGGCCGTGGGTCTCCTTTCAGATAAGTTACGCTTACCTCTGTTTATCCTTTTTCATCTTGTCACTTCTGGATGACTCAGCGCCCTTCAAGATAGCTGTCTCCTGCTTGATGGAGCGGATACGATGAGCAGTCACAGAGAAGAATATCACATTGCAGGCCACCAATATCAAGACAGGGATGAAGAAGTATAGCAGTTCGCTTAGCCAGTCTGGGGGTAAAATATATAGGTCATTAGTATCTCGCTGTCGTAATCTCTCTCCATTTTTACCGTTGTCAGGTTTAGAATATTTAGGATCTACCTACACAGTAGGATCTCTCGACTGTAGGTACTTCAGCGGACTTTTTAGGATAGGTATCACAACAAGGAGTATCTATTTTACGTATTTTCTATTTGGTATTGTTGAACAAAAGGGTTCAGAGTCGATATTTCTGTCTTCAACCAGTTGATAATAAATGGAGATAAAAGGTTTGTTCTCATAAAGACACTATTCTCAAAACGATAAATTTGTACAGGAGTAGTTTGTCTATGTTTGAGATAAGGTTCACCTGTCCTTTTTAACCCCTACGCAAAAAGAGGGGTGTTATAAGTTTGACGTGTCTGTCTGTGTATCTGAGTATCGTCTGTGTATGTCTGTGGTATTTTAGCCCCCGAACGGATGAACCGATTTTCGTTTAGTTTTTTTTGTGTAATAGATAATTTTATCCCGAGTGTTCTTAGCCATGTTTCATGAAAATCTGTTCAGCCAATAAACGTCGGCGGGTTTTTTACAATTTTAATTTTGTCTTGTTACGGTTTCTTTTGGGAAACTGGTGACTGGAGTTTTCTGACGTTATTATTATAGTTTCTGTGCTCGGCTTCCCACCCCTCTTATCGCAGGTTTGGTACGAATAGGTGATTGATGCCAGGATCATTTTCTTTAGAAAACTACCAGAGTTGAATGCACTAAGAAAACAGATATCATTGTAAATAGCTACTAGCAAAACGCCATTCAATCGCTGTCGTAGGATGAAGATAACAATAGCACATTCGATTCATAGCATAGCGATTCAGGTTGCATTGAGAGTGGCATTATTATTCTTCAGTTATCCAATCTCTCTAACAGGTTAAGGGGAAAATGTTCTAGGTCTCTCACAGGATAAGGGGAAGATGTGTTATTTCCACTTTCGTCCATGGTACTAAAGTTGGTCAAGTTCTAAGTTCAATCCACATCCAAGTTGTAGTCTAGGTCAAAATTCGGAAAATGACTCTTCCTTGTTTTGGCGTACGGAGGTTACAAACATGTAGATAGTCAACTATCTATCTACATGTTTGTAACTTTATAGATATATTTTAACATAATATTTATTATCTATAAATATTATTTATTGTCAAAAAGATTGCATGTTTTCTGGTTAGTCGAGTCTTAGTTCTTAAATCCTTAATTACATCCATCCATCTATCCGTACCAACTTTCACCTTTATATTCTACTACCTGCTGCCCTAGGCTTCGCAATCACTTACCGAGAAAAAGTAGAATATATCCATCCCTAGGATATCTTCTACCTACTATCAAATTTCATTAAGATACGTTCAGCCGTTTAAACACGAAAAAAGTACGTCCGTCTACCTGTCTGTTCTGTTACTGAACAGACAGGTAGACAGACGTACTTTGGTATTTATAATATTAGGATGGATTAGTAGGAAGTATACAGGCCATTGTGAATATTTCTTCGAAATCATTCTACAAAGTACGAGATTCCACAGCAACTGTTTCCGAGTAACTCGAAAATAGCAACAGTATTAGAAGCACTGGAGCTGGGTATTCAAATTCTCATATTGCAAACGTAGAATTAATTAGTCGGTATGCATTTGCAACGAAGCTGTTCGTGCCACGGGTACGTGCTTCTGTTATATTGAACTAGCTTCTTCCCGTGGTTTCGCATGCGTTTTTCCCGGGATAAAAAGTAGCTTATATCATACCCCAAGATGCTTTATATTCTTACCTTTTAATAAGATCCGTTCCTTTTAATAAGATCCGTTTATCCAATTATTCATAAAAAAGTTACAGACAGAGGTTTGTACTTTGGCATATATAATATTAGTAGGTTTGTTACGTGTAACCTACAAGTCACATGTGCTTTTGTACCTACTAGGGTTAGTCCCGGGAATTCAAGTTCCCGAAATTCCCTAGAATTCCAGAAATTTTTGGTCGATTTAGGAACCGGGCGATCCAAAATAATTTCCCGGGAAATTTCGGGATTTTTTTTTTAACTTTTATAACACTACCGAAATAACATAACTTAAAATATTCCACTTTTCCACTTCCTCTTATAGCATGTCGCATATATCAGGTACCTACGCGGTATTAGGCAGGGTTGACATGATTTATATAACTTAATTTAAAACAATTGTTATTTTCCTTGCAATGAAAACAGAAAGCCGTCAAAAACGTATGAGAAAAATTGCCCATATGGGCTTCCGTGTACAACTACCTACAAAGTTGCATCGTTGCATTGCCTTCTTTGTACCTACAAGTTGTAGCTTCTGTACCAGAAGGCAATTTCAATCATTACAACTTTGATTCACTACCCCAGTGGGATGTGGTGGTCCAAGTCTAAAGTCGCTTTGTTACACCCACCTGACATAAGGAATCCATGTGTGGGTGTCATTTTGCTATGATTATAATACGTACTGCTATGCTTGTAGAGGGGATGTTATTAATATTATTTCTGAGTTACAAAGCTTTAAAATGAAATTATAATAGACTATTAGCATTCCGACAGAATCTCTGTTAAATTGTAGCGATTCAAAGCAAACAAAGACGAAAATAAACTGGAGCGCTTATAATCTGTTTTTAGATTACGAATTAATTCATGAGCTGAGACCCTTTTCCTGGACAATTAAATGTGACATTGAAATGTCCCGGAATAGAAAGAAACAAATTAAACTTGTCTACCAGCAAAGAGATTATCTTACTCAATAAGGCGCTACACCGACTAACACTAACGCCGCCACCTATTTTATCTTATTATTATGTTAAAAAGAAATTTTCTAAAATCAATTTAGCCGTTTCTGATAGCTATCATATGCTATTTTAATGCATCTGTAATAGTTTTATTGTGTATAGTATATGCAGAGATGCGAAGTTGGTATTGGTAGCCACCAAACTTTAGGTCAAAGTTCACGAGTTCTGTTTCAGGCCTCTCTCGTGAAACATTATTTCCACATTCGTCCAATAAGTTATTAGCCAAGGTGTAGGTAAAGGCTTCCAAATTGGACATTGGGAAAAGAGTCGAATTCCATCAAAACGACGAGACAAGCTCGGAGACAATATTAATAGATGATTTGTCACAGCATCATAATGCCAATCAAGACTGCCGCATTCGATATTCTTTTGATTGTTTTTACACATTTTTTATCTCCTCAATAGCCTATATTTGTCCACTGCTGGACGCATGCCTCCCCCTGATAAGCGCTTATTGGCTTTTATCTCATGGGAGCTAGTGCCCATAATCCCCACGCTGGGCATGCGGATTGGGGATCGCAGTTAGATGGTAGAAGTGTGCCTTGTGCTCCTACGGCGAATAAATATATATGAGTACATACTTTTGACTTCTATTCGACCACCAACCCGTTTGCCAAGAGTTGTGACTATGACAGACTCACATAGGGAGGTCTATATCGACCAGCTTTGGCTTCATTTATAGTGATGACAATACACAATACAATACTTTACACTTTATTGCACACCAAGAAAATAAAAAATACAGGAATAGAGACACACAGTTGCACAATGGGCGGCCTGACCACTAAGAGCAATCTGTTTCAGACAACCTTGGGAAATGGGATGGTATAATATATACTCACTGTTGAACCAGCATCTCCTCGACCCGAAGCCAGGTGTGATAACGTATCTACCCACATCGCTAAACTGCATCGCGGCGGTGATAGCCGTCAGTGCGAGCGGGACGCCCCACGCGTACACTGCATACATTGCGAAACGTCTGTTTTCTCTGCGCTTGCTGGTGCCTCCTGTGCGGTAGCCACTGCAGGAAGAAAGCTATTAAAATAACTCTAGTGGTGTTTAATATAGCACGACTAATAAAGATCGCGGTAAAGTTAGACGCTCACGTAACCCACCTATACCATAGCTCGGTTTTATAAAGCTAGTGTGAGGGTTTGTTTTAGATTAAATCTGGTTGTAGCGGTGCTTTCTAAGCACCCTGCTGCAGTTCAGCACAAAAACAAAAACGTGCATTCAAATATAGCCCATATTGACACATATTGACCTCGTTAATTTTGATACTTTTTACAGTGACAAAATGGCTTATCTTATATATAAAAATCTTCTTATAGAATGTGTCCGTCACCGGTGTCGGAGACTTTGGGGGGGTGAAATACGGTAAATTTTATCGACAAATCACTATCCCTATTTTTTTTTTCTCTCTCCATGATAAAATGGCAGCCATTTTGATTTCTGTTGCCTCGAAGCAGGGTGCTTGTACTGATTAAGATATAGCTACCCATGTAGAGGTCTTAGGAAGACGATAGAGGACTCATTTGATAGCCAATAATGTAGACAATAAATCAATGTTAACATTGTTGCAATTTCTATTTTATAATAGAAGAAAAGAGAATTTATAAAACAAAAAAAGTTTTTCTTTACATTTTTTTTTAAATTATTAGCTTTTTCATAAAATCGAAACTGTCAAGCTACATGTTTTTTGTTTTTAAACGATAGTACAGAATGTGTGCTTTAAAATAAGTCTTGGATCTTAGCCCTAAGTAAGATAGTTTAGAAGTTAAAAAAAAATAGGGATAGTGATTTGTCGATAAAATTTGCCGAACTTCACCCCCCCAAAGTCTCTGACACCGGTGACCGGACACACTGTATATAAAATCAATTGCTGTTCGTTTGTCTCGCTAAAACTCGAGAACGGCTGGACCGATTTCGCTAATGTTGGTCTTGAAATGTTTGTGTAAGTTCAGGGAACGAAGTTCGCCAGGGCAGCTAGTATGTAATGGCTCATACGAGTATATCTTGTGAGAAGCCATTTTGTCACTGTAAAAAGTATCAAAATGTAACGAGTACAAGGCCATATTTGAATGCATGTTTTTGACATGACAACGTCTTATAATTCGATAGAGCCGGCTGCACGCACGAAAAAACATGACGTCATGCGGCGTTACCTCGCTCTGAGGCGTTCCATGTAAGGCTTGAAGTGCAAGCGAGAGCGCTCGACATCCGTCTCTCTCCTACTTGAGTGAGCGATGCGTCTGCGTGGACAGCTGCTATACTATAGTACATTTACATATTTTGATCGAGTATCAAATGCTACCATTCCATCAGTATTTTCTTAAGACGTTCTCACGTTCAACTATCGTCAGTAAACCGACTTTACAGACAACCAATTTTTTTGTTTTTGTGTTGTCCTGCAGTGGTGCTTTCCAGGTGCCACAAGCTTTAATTATTAAAGGTATTACATTAATGAGCGCAGAGCTTCAGTCCACGTCACGTCAGCGTGAAATCAACTCGTTCAATAAATAAACAAAAAACGATCGCTCTAGCTCAGAATAACCGAGTTATAATTCATTTTGAAAATTATTACCTACATGCCGCGCTGAACATATTAAAAGAACACGTTTACCGATTCCAAAACTATTATTTATTAATTATTTATTTCTTCAAACAACTTTACAGGTTATACCACTTAGGTCTGCACATCTTTATTATTTTATCTAATCATAGATTCGTAACAACCTTCTGTGGCTTTATAGTCAAGTGAGCGTTTATCTTTACACCCACGAACACATTCTAGAGGTCGTTAACCACTAATACAGAAACGCAGTTGTATTTTACGGCGTTTCATATGGTTTCTGGTTTTGAATGCTATTTACAGGCAAATAAGCTTACTATGATAAACTACCTATTATACAGAAATGAATGCTAACCTACAGATATCATTGAAATACGTCGTAAATATATACGAACAAAGGAGCTGCCAACTCACTGAAGGATCTATTTATAAATGTGGAGTCGGCATCATAAGGAACCTTATGACTTAGTATTTTACAACTACTTATATTATGTTATTAACTTACTATATTGAACTTATTATATTTTGTTACTTTTCAATGTGCACCATTGTGAGATAAAATCTAAGTTAGCCAAAGCAGGAGCCCTTGCTTCTTAATACAAGTTTCGACTTAGCAAGAGCGAGGAACTCACTAGCGAGAGATCGAAAATAGGTCTTTTTCCCACATCAGGTGCCAACTATCTTGAGACTAAATCTGTAAGTACATTTATTTAGAAATGTTGATGTGTTAAACATTTTTATCTTTTTTTTATTTTATACAAAGGACCTTATTACAATGAAGTACCTAACAAAGTTACTAAAGTAACCCTTATTACGTTAGAATACGTCATTATTGTAATTTTGGCTCGTCGACTCGGCTCTTTGTGTACAGGGAAGGTTATTTCTTTCATGTAAATGAAACTATGCTTCCTTTACGAACCCCAAATTGACTAAGTATACACATATCTGCTAGGAGAGTGCGGAGCACTGATGCAAACACGTAGCATCCATCTGGGCAAGCACCTGCTCAGCCCAGACGAGCTAAGAGACATCACATCGAAGATAATCTTACAGTTCCTAACAGCTGCAATGGTTAGAGGTGAATTTTGAACGCCGCAGCTTCGAGGCTGAACTCGCAAAGTGGCAATCACAATAGGCCTATCATGGCCGACTGTACTACGGAATACCGGAAGTCGAAATATCGGAGAACGGTATATCGAAAGTACACGAAACTGCAGATCGAAATACCGGTCGCAGTGACACGAAAGCAACCTAGAGCAAATTAGAAAAAGTACATAATACCCAACCCAAAAATCACAACGCTTATCTAATGAAGCTCAGCAAGAGCTATATACTGAGCTGATTCTGCCAAAGTGGTCCAGTGTCATCAATATATCACACCGATGACCGATAATATAATCCAGTTGATTGATCGCTAGCATTAGAGTGGATTTTAAACTCTATACTGCAATCTATAAGGTTTTTCCTTTGAACCTACAACTTGACTGTAAGGCTTAATTTTGTTGTTTGTTTTCTTTTGTTTGTTATCAATAAGTTTAGGTTATTGGACTGGCATACTTTGCAAAGTAAAAGTCCTTAATCATAAAGACGATTAAAAAAGTCTTTAAAGTGAAGGAAATATAAATTTGGACGTAGATTGCACCATTTGCACGTCTAAATAACATGCAAAAATGTACAGTAAGCCGCTAGGCCAGGTACATAAAGTTATTGTACTCGTACTAGCTGGTGCTACGTCGTAGCAGTATTCGTAGACGCTCTACGAAAATTTACTATACGATTTTATAAATTCCTTCAAGTGTTTTATTTGTAAGTAATTGTTTTTTTGCTTACCTACCTTCCATAACTTTTACTAATGTATGGTTTAATTTTCCATAAACATAACATGCAATATAACCATATTATTTATATGGCGGCAACAACGATATTTTTGTGCTTATCAACGAGTGCAAAACTACTGACAAAAAAAATTACAATCAAATAATAGAAATAATTAGAAGTAGTATTTATAATTGAAACAATTGAACTAACTGCAGACTATTGTACACAATCTACAGGTTGCTCAACTCATCCATATCAATACCAGTCGGAAGCGTCCCTAAGACGAAAAATTATTATAAAACTACTTATAATTTTCAGCTCATGTAACTGTAGGTATGTTTTTGTGATGTGATGATACATAATTATAAGTAAAATAAGGCTAGTACATTACCCTTGCGAGTTTTGGGATGATGCCAACCCAGTTCTTCTTTTCCAGAGAAGCATTAAAAATGCCCAAAATATTTAGTCACAAAACGAACAAAAACAAAATATTACGATCAAAGAACTGACGACATTGAAGTGCTGGGTTGAGTAAGGTGAAAGAGAGGAGAGATTTGATATTACCAACGATTTACAAATTCTTTGGTTTATATACCTACTCGTTTTTAGGATCCAAGATATTTTATGTCATCAATATCATTAATAGAAAACAACTTGGCAACAGCAAGGTTAAAACAAAAAACAAACTTCAATGACGAATTTGCACACGTGCAGCAAAAAAGATTCAAACGAGAGTTCGAAAACCAGAGCCAGAACTCCAGAGATCCAGTATTTACGTT
This sequence comes from Eupithecia subfuscata, assembly GCA_963564075.1. Lineage (NCBI taxonomy): Eukaryota > Metazoa > Arthropoda > Insecta > Lepidoptera > Geometridae > Eupithecia > Eupithecia subfuscata. Next base: position 5,377,317 of record OY751108.1, read on the forward strand.
ATCCGATAAATATTGACTACCAAAAAAAGGCCAACTAATCCATTAAAAATCTTATCAGATTACTCATTTCCTTTCGATGATTTTCCACATTTAGAACTTTACTCAACTCAGCACAAATCCATTCAAACAAATTAACAAAGTATGCATTTAGTGCATCCAGTCAGTCTAATGTATATTTACGATCCAGGGCACGATGCTTAGTGCTAATAAAACTGCAAAGTTACGCTACCGTGCAAACTGTCTGTACTACTGAACATATATCTATGCTCAAAGGAAAATTTAGAAATCATATGAAATTGACGTGGTAGTGCTTTAATACCTTAAGGGACTCTGGGTTAAAGCATTTAATTAAATTAAATTAAAAATAATGCAGTTACTTATTAATGACATTTATTCACAAAGAAAATTATACTAGTATTTACAATTGAAACAATTGAGCTAACTGCCGACTGTTGCAAACAGTCTACAGATAGCTCAACTGATCCATATCAACACCAGTCGGAAGCGTCCCCAAGACGCTGGCTGCATTGCCACGCTGTATGGCAATGCTGATACGCTGTGCCAGATATTCACCAGCTCTCGGGTCACGCGTCGCTTCGACCAGACGCTCAGATAGTTTTTTGAAAACCCGAAGAGCCTCGGTACCCCACGGACCTAGGGTCTCGACTCCAAGGGGAGCAAATGTGTAGGCTCTGTCGAGACCTGCATATTTGCGCCTCTTGAGATCTTCGGCCAAATCTGCCGCCGCACCCGCCTTCACGGATGTCCTCGGAAGATGGGAAGGCGCAAGTGTGTCGACGCATGTAGCGTCCCACACAATGGGCCTCCCCAACTCCCATGGGACTAGTGTCATACCGTCGGGCCTCTTACCATCGTCACGCAACAGACCATTCGGTTCGAGAATAGCTGGTACGTTAACGGTGACAAAGGCCCGCCGGATGATGTCGTTAAGGCTAGCGTGGCGAGATATCCGACCAGCGGCCCTAGTGCACGATAATCCGTGATGACCAAGCTGTTCGACAGCAGTACCGCACTGGCATTGATGAGGCGCGCAACACCTTGCACACAACCGGAGACATGTTGCGATACGGAAAGTTACGGGATCCAATAAAGTACCAGTGTTATATGAAGGAAATGCTTGCAACCAATGTCCTGACTCCCATTTAGAAACGGCCAGGAGGCGGGCACGATCTGCAGAGCTGGAGCACGTTTGTAACAAACAGTTCCGTGTCAACTCACACAGAGGCCCGTCCCATTGCCGTTGGGACAAAAGTGATTTTGGGGGAGCAGCATCGGGGCAAGCACTATGCCAAGCCGTTCGAGCTTCGTCTAAAAATGAAATTTTCAATGACATTCCAGGTGGGACCAAAAGAGAAGGATTTAAATTTTTTTTAACTAAAGAACTAGTGCTGTAGACAGAAGACAAGAACGCTGGTAGGGCTACACTTGAAATTTTGCGTATACCTAAGCCTCCCAATTTGACAGGCAGGGAGGCCTGCGACCATGCCTTGTCATCTAAATCGATATTCAAAACCGATGATAATGTATTCTTTATTATGTTGTCTAAGCCTTCCAAGAGCTCGCTGTGTTTCCACATTTGACTACATCTCAAAGAATACGTAAATTTGGGTACAAATAGACAGAACCGAATAATTGTAAAAGCCATATGACTATTAATTTTGAGCAGTCTGTCCGAATTTTTGTGGAAATTTTGAATTTTCTCATCTACAAATGACTGAAAAGACTCATCAAGAATTGGTGAACCAAGGAGTCGAAGTGAACATTTATCAACAACTGTAATGTTGGGGGCTAATGTATTGAATTTCTCAATGATATTGTTTTTGTCTACACAAGAGTCCGAAATAAAAAGCTCACACTTTGAAAAATTTAATTCCAAACCTATTTGTCGAAATTCGTCTGTGATGATTTTTAGATCATCAAAAACTGCGTTCACTTCTCCACCTAATGTTCCATCATCCAAATACCAAACATTAAGCTTGGATTGGAGACGTTGAATTATGGGTTGGATGGCAAGGCTAAATATGGCCGGACCAAGAGGGTCGCCCTGCTGACAGCCAACAGCGGACGAAATGACTTTATTCCTGTATATTAATTTTGATGGCGAACCGTAACATTGCCAAAGAAATGGGTAAATTTCTGGAATTTTGTCTTTAATTTCTTTTAGCAAGGCGCCCCTGTCTACGGAATTGAAGGCGTTTTTGACGTCTACCTTCAGAATTACCTCCCCATAATTTTGGTCTAAAAATGTACGAAGGGAATGTACTGCGGCCTCACATCCACCTCGCGAACCAAAGCCTAGCTGAATTGGTCGGAAATAGTCGCCTAGATAGTCGGCTTCTTTCCGACAGCAGACTTTAGCTGCGAGGCGGCGGTAGGTGGTGCCCACGGCTATGGGTCTTATTCCGCCATCCTTCTTTTTGAGTGCACAAAGATTCGCACCGTAAAGGAGTTCTGTGATCTCGCTATTGACTCGGCCTGACAACATCAGGTTGATCAGAGATGTAATTAATGGAAGAATATTTAGATTCGGAGTCGGAGGAATAGTTCTGGAGATAAACAAAATTCCAAACTTAAAAAACCTCTTTATAATAGTATCAAAAGTAGGTACTAAGATTTTTTGCTGTAAGTAAAAAATAACCAGTGTTACTGTGAAACTTCATCATTTATACCTATACTTACAGTACCTACTGGATACTTCACTCTTGAAACACTTTCACATTATTATTTATGAAAATTACAGTAGCTATCCAAATTAGGTTATTGGATTTTGATACAATCGTGTTTTTATTATATCAACGATAGAAACTTACCTCTTTTACGAATTATCGGTACTATAACTGAAACTCATAACAATTTAATGTCTTTTCTCTACCAAATTTTTTACAATTCTTGAAGTTTTTACACAGGAAACCCGTACAATAAAAAATACCCGCAAAACTTTACGCCCCAATAAAAACTCAATCATTCGCATGCATGAAATATTAATCCCGTTTAAACGTGCTTCATAAAGCTATGGATGTAAAACACCGAAGTGTTATTTTAAACAATTTTAACGGGTTACTTCAAAAATAGATCGCTTATTTGAGTTAACAACAATATTACGCGGCGGAATTCAAAACAAATTTAGTAGATATTTGTGGATTATTTGTTGGACTAAAATTTATTGAGAATTCCAATATTTCGGTTGCATAGAAAAGATCGCTTTTAGCGATAAGACTGCCCGTTATACTTCCACTGTTCTAAGCATTTCTGTCTGTATTGTTTTCTGGCTTTGTGGAGTTTGATAAACCAATCTATCCAATCTTTTTAATCTCGTTCATGTAGGGTTGTTTGTATTAAGTAGGCAGGTATATCAGCTATCTAGTACTCGTAACACAAGCTCTGCTTAACTTGGGGTTACCTGGTTGATGCTGTGTGTATGTATATTCAGTATTAGCTGCGTCAAGTATTAGGTATTTAATTTTCTGATATATACGTATTATGTACCTTATCGTTTTGTTTAGATAAAAGCTTATTGTTACTAAGAGACTTCGTAAAAAGGAGGAGTATGCTTCCTCACGAACCAGTCAAACATAGATGTTCGTCTGTATGTATGTTCGCCGATATCTCCGAAACTTGTGAACCGATTTGGATGATTCTTTCGTTATAATCTCGAGATGGATCCACGAAAATATTATTCCTGAGGAATAGGTATTTGTCCCACAAAACTTAAAAATCAATGTAAAAATATGGAATTTGAAGGTGATTTTACGTTTTTTCAAAACAAATCCCTTAAGAATTCCAAAAACAAAGACTACATCTATTTCTTTACTTTGTTTTAAGTACTTAACACTTTGAAAAGCTTCGTATTAGTAAACTGAGAATAGTATAAACGTAAATTTCAGCTCCAGCAAAGCTCGCAATCTCTGGAAAAACCAGAGGCAATTTAAAATCAATAATGTGCTGCGGGGAAAATGCGACTAAAGCATGAGTATTCAGATTATTGGACAGTTTTGTTATGTTTTAAACAAAAAGACGAAAGGTGTACCATAATCTAAAAACTTTTTAAAGTCAGAATTCGAAAATAAAAGTTCTGAGACCGAAACATAATAATAAAAAATAGGTGCTTGGTTCATAAAGTATCTACAAAGAACTACCTGCTTAGACGAAATTCAAATTATACGAAATTAACTCTAAGATAAGCACGAAAAGAACTAAGTAAGATAGGTAAGAAATAAAGTAAAGACCAAAAAATCTAACGTACGACAAAACTCTTAGGTTTTACTTTAGTCTAGGCGTCGGATTTGGACAAAATCCCTTAAGTGCTCTACAAGTAAACTAACTAACTAGGTAACTAGGTACTTTACTAACTACAAAAGTTGAAAATGATCTTTAATCAACATGGGCACAGCAGCTTAGTATAAAACCTTAGAAATCAAAACTACGTGGAAAAGTAAATTAACTACGTAACTCCAAATCAAAACTATAGTTGCAGATACCTATTGTGTATTTCGAGCGATATGCTCCACGCAGTTCCTCCACTTCTAAGTTAGCGTTAATGTGAGAAATATCATACAAATAAAATAACCCATTAGAACACTGACACACGAACTGCTATATGCCCACTGTAAACAATATCATAACTAGTCTGACATATCAGAAGATCTGACAGATGAAGTCATACGAATATAGTCCATTTCACATAGACACCGAATCGGCCCAGAGAGTTCGCTTATGCTTTATTTCACGCATTTTAAATTGACTTGGCAATAAAATGTTTCGTCTAATAAAGGTTTACTTAAGTTTTATTGATTGTTCTAAAATTATTTCAGTCCTCAGTCAATTTTTAAGGAACGCGTAAAATAAAGGAAAAGTGACTCTCAGAGAACGGATTATATGTGAAATGGACTATAGAGGCACGTATCGCATCGCGATCCAGACTTAGTAGAAATTTCCGACGATTTATGATTTCTGATAAACTAGATACTTACTTGATATGAAGTATGATCCAATTGCGAATAAAGTATATTACCTAATTTAACGTTTATAATAACAAATCAAGATCAGCTTGACATTTAACAGTTCATGTGTCTTAACAAAGAGAACGGAAATGCATACAGCCATGCCGAATGCAAGTTAGAACAAAAGAAACCCGCGTTCCTAATCTGCCAGCTCCGATGATGAAGGATTTTGATTAGAAACTGTAGTCATAAATTTTCTTTACAAAACTAAAAAGAAACAGAACTCAAAGTGCTTTATTTTCTTTAGACCTCGCAGGAATCTTAAACACGAGTTTATTTATGATCGAAGATGGCACCCTAGAAAGGTTTTGCAAAACTTTAGTCACAGGAAATGGACACGCTTCTAAATGCGTCATCAAAGAATCGATTGACGTGATCAATACTCGCAATAAAATGCGTTTATCAAAACAAATACTCATAGATATCCTCGTAATACTTAGATATCGTGTGATTCTGCTTATAACCAGAACCGCAGAATTCTGCGGTTACGGTATACCCCAGCGCAAGATTCCCACAATTTATTGTGGTCATTTGTCCTTGCTCAGTGCAAGAAATTGTTTCAACAAGGGACCATATTTTAAGTTTTTTTCACTGTAACTGTGTTAACAGTTTGTTTTTTAGAAACTTCACAATTTTTATATGGTCTTAAAGTTTCAGTATTATGTAACTGCAGAGTGGTATGGTAAATTTTATATCCATTCATATAGGGAGAAAAGAACATAGCTACACCGTTCTACGTTTTTTTTTCGTTTAAGAGTTAAGTTACAGCTGACTTGTCTACAATTACTGATCACTTTCGGAAACTTGTTCAATTTAGACTGTTTTTTTGGCTTTTCTCTTAAAAAAGGTTTTTAAAAGAAATAAAAATCCGAGATCATCATCGAAACTAGCAGACAAAGGACGTAGTTTCACGACCTACAGTTGGAGTCTGCAGCCGGTCTGGCAGGGGGTCGATCTGCGGAAATTATCTAAATAGGTAACATTTAATCCCTTAAAAACAAATATGAATCTTAAAATATTTATCGAGATCAGGAAAATATCTTAAAAGATTTATCGAGATCACCGATGTGGCAATTTCTCGTAACAAAAATCGGGATAATCCTTGGACAGGACTGCAGGAAACTGCAGTAAAGGAAGCTTCCTTTACTACAGTTTCATAGATATATTCGTTCAATTCTCATGAACTTTACAGCCTCTCTTAAACAGATGTTCAAGAGGAGAACACCTCCTTTCAATGACATAAAATGTGGTCTGAGCTTTGTCGAGAACAGCGCAGCATTAGTATTTTTCAACTCCACTGGCTGCTTAATCTCGAACGATCTATTTAATTGAAGATGGCGTTTAAATCAGACTTTACGTTTTGTCAGAGCTTTAAAATTTTAAAATCTAACAGAAAGGTTTTGTCTTTCTCAGGCTCTTTACATTTTAATTCGACTTACAAATGGACGTTATCTTTGCCAAGGATTATGAATTTGACTATAAAGCAGCTTTATTTTATCCTTTTAACACTTTCATTGCCACCGACCGGCGCATATGCATGACTTCCATCAGCTGGAGCTGTGGAGTTGCCGTTGCAGAGGTAGGCAATGGCAGTGAAGCATTAGGAAAACTTTTAATTTTTTTTTTTCTAATTTAAAAGATCCCTCAGCTTAGACAATTGTATGAAAAAACAAAAGACAATCGCGCCAGTCTTAAAATAAATATCTATAACTACCTCGACGGACGTACAAATATCGTTATCTAATAATAATAAAATTATACCTAAAAGTCCTCCAAATATCGAAGCACATGACGTTCAGCCAAAAGAAGCTCGTCTGGAACGCGTAGTAAACGATGAAGGCTGAAAACATAAATAATATTAAAATAATAAACACAACCAACAATGCCCGTTGAGAGATAATTATAAATGAGTTGAGAGCCAGATGTGAATCGATTAATATATTAAAAGATATAGTTTTTGGAGTATTCGCTAGTGAGTTTTTAGAATTTTAACTAATATACATTATACATTAAATATATTGCCATACAGCGGGGCAATGCAGCCAGCGTCTTGGGGAATGGAGACGCTTCCGATTGGTACTAGGATCAGCATATGGATCAGTTGAGCTACCTGTAGATTGATTGCCACAGTCTGCAGTTAGCTGAATTGTTTCAATTGTAAATACTAGTTCTAATTTATTGATTTTAATTGATTGTAGGTAAATTACTTTGTAAAAAAAATTAACAGTGCTCTAAGTTTATCACAGACATTATGTATACATACCAACGTGACATTGATTTTAAGACCATTTTGAATAATTCGAGTCGAACTTGAAGAAGTTTAGAAAAAAATTGGTTGTCTGTAAAGTCGGTATACTGACGATAGTTGAACGTGACAACGCAGACGCATCGCTCACTCAAGTAGGAGAGAGACGGATGTCGAGCGCTCTCGCTTGCACTTCAAGCCTTACATGGAACGCCTCAGAGCGAGGTAACGCCGCATGACGAGGTAACGCCGCATGACGTCATGTTTTTTCGTGCGTGCAGCCGGCTCTACCGAAATTATAAGACGTTGTCACGTCAAAAAAATTGGTTGTCTGTAAAGTCGGTTTACTGACGATAGTTGAACGTGACAACGCAGACGCATCGCTCACTCAAGTAGGAGAGAGACGGATGTCGAGCGCTCTCGCTTGCACTTCAAGCCTTACATGGAACGCCTCAGAGCGAGGTAACGCCGCATGACGTCATGTTGAGGTAACGCCGCATGACGTCATGTTTTTTCGTGCGTGCAGCCGGCTCTATCGAATTATAAGACGTTGTCACGTCAAAAACTAAAATCCGACCTCATACTGTCAAACCAACTTTAATGTTTACACTGTTTGTAAGTTTTGCGACACAAATACTATTTTTATGGGATCATCTCCGGTCGTCTGATCATTCTTTATACAATAGCAAAAGGATAATTAGAATTCACATTTGACGGAGCAATCGGCGAGGCGAACATTATGTATGTAAGTACATACATACAGGCGAACAAAGAATGTCCTCCTTTTTTGAAGCCGGTTAAAAACAACAATACAGTCATAATCTAGCTTGGCTATAGTGTTAGAAAGGAGCCATTATGTGCTACTTTTTACTAAGTACTTTTCTTTTTTTAATTTTTGATTTATTCCTAAATGTAATTTTGTATTTTTTGTATTACTTTGCGACACATATATTGTCATAAGAGATGTCATATTCATATCATCAGTGTCTGTCAAATATGACCACAAGCATGCAACAAGTTTAGTTAGGTAGGTACTGTATCAACAGCACGAACCAAAATTGGACATTTGCCCGAAGTGGACATTCAATATTGACCGTAGATTACGGCACTTTTACGACTGATAGTGGAACAGACGTGGACTCTTTTTCTCGTTAAAATACTTGTTGTAGTTTGTTTAAACTGGTCTAACAAAGGTAATAGCTCTATTAATTGCTATTCAACATGTTTTAAGTATCAAAAACATTACCTATACCTACGTAAGTAAACGTGGGTTAAGTACCTGGCACCCGACTCGGAAAAGGAAAATCGCAGTTTCGTTTTCGTTGTCGTGCAAAACCAACTCTTATATCGCTTGTATAAGATTAGCGTTTGAACGAAAACGAATCGGAAACTTCGATTTCGTTTTTAAGACGGGCCCTGAAATTGTACCTCGGTAAGGAACGTTTTTCAGGATAACATTAAAATTATGAGATACCAGATAGCGATATTTAGGTAGGTATCTAGGTATCCTACTTAGGTATATTATATAGACGACAGCATAGATATGTCACAGCCAGCAGCGTGTTTTTACACTCCATGGGCGAAAGTTCGTGCCTAGTTGTGAAGATGTTTGAACGAATACAACGCTTAAACTACTAAATGAATCGTGGTGAAATTTTGCACACATAAAGATCGGGACCTGGAATAACTAAGGGCTACTTTTTATCCAAAATAACGCGGGCGTAGCCGCGGGCAGAGTCTAGTCACATCACACTAATATTATAAATGCGAAAGTTTGGATGGATAGATGTATGGATGGATGGATGTTTGTTACCTCTTCACGCCAAAGCTACTGAACGGCTCAGGTTGCAATTTTGCATACAGGTAAGTCTAACCCTGGAATCAAACATAGGCGACTTTTTATCCCATAAATCAGTTCCATGGGATAGAAAGAACCTCAAAACGTTTCCATAGAAACAACGCGTGTGAAGCCGCGGGCAGAAGCTAGTCTATAATACGCATAAAGGTAAATTGCTTAGGTTATGTAATGCGGTAAGTTTGGTAAACGTTAAGAAGGAATATAAAATATATATCTGATCAGAGACGAAATGATCTTTTCAAAATTGAATACCCACTAAGATGAGATCCGTTTGTCCCAAACCAATCAACCGCGATCCAATCAAGCAATGGTCATTCCAAAAATATATCCCAGAGGACCGAGTCAATTGATAATTTCGTCTAATCATCTGTCTGGGTTAAGGTCAATCAAAATAGCCAGCTATTAACCCATCGCCCGGCTGCTGGTCAGATTTCGTGGGTGTAGGCAAATGAGGGGGGAAATGCTTGAATGGTGACATGACCACTTATGTTTACGTCATCAATTTTGATTGGTGCCCGTCGAGCTTCTCTTTAGCGTCCCAAAATGTGGAACACCCCAACCGTTTCATTCCTTTCTTTAGTTCTACCTAGCATTAGCCTACCATAGCTCTTTATGGCAACGTGATTATCACTTCGGTAATAAATAAATAATGCTGGGCTTTAGCCCAGATTGTAGTTTTTAAAGGTAAGTAAATCTTTATTCCGTAAGAAAATTACAATCAGCTAATTGAAATAAATTAGAACTAGTACAATTGACTTACAATTGAAACAATTGAGCCAACTGCAGAGTGTTGCAAACAATCTACCTACAGGTAGCTCAACTGATCTATATCAATACCGGTCGGAAGCGTCTCCAAGACGCTGGCTGCATTGCCCCGCTGTATGGCAATGCTGATGCGCTGCGCCAGATACTCACCAGCTCTCGGATCATGCTGGGCTTGAAAATTATCATCATCTAGCCGCCAAGAAATCAGAGCTTGTGCTAAGGTACCGTATGGTATGTAATGGGTAAATAGGTACTTTACTTGTATGCTTACCTATATATTTAAAACCCAGACCCGGAACAAATATCTGCCGACCATACAAAGTATACAAACATTTGTCTAGAATCGAACCTACCTACGCACACTGTGCTGTTAAATCAAATCAAATCCAAATCAAAAACTTTTTATTTCCATAAATACAATAAATGTACACTAGAAAAGGTCAAATTGTAAAACTAAACACTGACACGGAAATAAAGTGATATTTTTAATTTCTGTCGCTTCGGTATGTAGACTAAAGTAAAAAAAAAAGCGACGTAGAAACCCTTAGCCTGTTAATTGTTATTTTTCGAGTTGGAGCAAAACCCGTCCCAAGCTTTTGACGTGACAACGTCTTATAAATTGGTTTGCCGGGTGACACTTCAAGAAACTGCGTTACGCGTTACGTTCCGCTCACGTTATGCGCTCACAATGTTTTACCACTCAAAGTCGTTGTCACGTAAAACTTTCGCCCGTATACCGACTTTACAGGCAACCAATTTTTTTATCGTCTAGATAATCTGATATTTTATAGTAAGCCTTTTTACACAGCAAAAGCCATAGACATCGTGAAAACTATACACCACTAACTACATAGTATTATTTTATTAGTGTATTAATAGTTAGGCACTTAGGTAGTCCTAAGTGTACCTACCTAAAGACTACCCACTTATTAAAGGAGCCGTTGTGTAATAATGACGTATTACCTCATTTGTTGCCATGAGAGGTCGTAACTGAAGAAGCTAGCGGGTTAATGACGTAAGAGTCTTATGAGACACATGTTACATGCTATAAACGAACAATACATCCATATAGCCGCCAAGTGCGAGTCAACCTTTTGCACAAAGATTAGGTTTCCGTGTAACAATTTCTTATGGAAAACCATAATATGGAAAACCTAAGTTTAAAAAAACTTAGTTACTTTTTAAAATATCTGACGTTTGAACTATAATGAGGCGTTTTTCAAAAAAAGAACTCCTTTTTTTCTTTTACGCAATAGAAGGGGACCTTACCGGTGAGGAGAGGATGTCAATGGGATGTTATGTCAAAATAAGCACGGTCAACTTCAACTTCTTTCTTAACGGCGCCACTTGCTTTTCGCTACGACTCTGCCAGTATCCAAGCACAGTCTATGAAGGGTCTATGTCTATTGCCACTTCTATTTGACAGCTCTAAGTGTAAAGCGTCCGCTTTTCAGTCTGGTTAAACTATTTTTTAAAGGTACACCTCATTCTAAAATCAAAGACATCTTTGATCCTGGGACCCTTCTGGGAATGATGTTGCCGACCCGTGGTCTTACTGCGATGTACAGTCAGCTGCACAGACATGTATACACTTCCAAGGTTTAACTTTTATTTTACTCGGAACTTTTTAAATAAAAGGACATGCACACGTTTTTTGTACAAAGTAGTCATCGTACTTCGTCAGAATGCGGTACATAAATTATCACAATTACTATACACTTACTATTTAGTCAAATTGAAAACTTGGGAGTGTATACATATTTTTGCAGTCGACTGTACCTACAACTAGCTGTAAGTACCACGGATAAAACATTAGCTGTGCCCATGGTCAAACTGACCGTTTTATGAAGGCCAAAAAATCAGCACAAACACAGTTTCATATTACCTCCACACCCGTGTTTTCCGGAGTAATTGGAAAAACAAAGCCTTATTAATTTTGGTGTTTTGGCGCGAAATATCATGTCATTTAGCTGGGTGTGGTGCAAATTAGCCCTTGTAAGATAATTGTTATTAGCAATTAATTAGTAGTGATTTACCTACCTTCTGTCATGGTCAGCACGCCGATAGTTATCTAACTATTATTTTATGTAGATTATTATGTGAGCTTACACATTTTGCCAGCGACCTCTTTTTATTCTTCTAAATAATGACTGATATAATATAACCGTCACCTCATCCATCGCCATTTGCCTATACTATAGTCATAGACAAGTGACCATAGCCTATGGCGCTTATTAGGAGAGTCCTATGCCTCTCCCAATGAGCGCCATAGCGCTTTTGCCATCAGCTTGTCGCATCCAGAATCTGCCAGCAGTCTTTCACATATCATCTTCCAACCTGGCTGGATGGTGTCCTATACTAAGTTTACCGAGTCACGGACTGCTAGGGCACGCTCAATATACGATGCACTGCCCCAGTCTGGTCAGCGAAAGTCTTACCTTGATCTAGAAGAGTAGAGTATAACTTAAAAATTAGAGGCTTTATTCACTGATAGCGTAGTATCCGCCCATGGCGACTCCCGCTTGCCCGATTTTTAGCTTCAGTCACGATTGCACTGGGAAGGCCACGATGAGGCCGGTACAATACGATATGAGATACATCCCGTTGAGGTTCTTATCCAAAGAGGTTTGACTCACCGACAGCGTAGCATCCGCCCATAGCGACACCCACTTGCCCGATGTGCAGCTTCAAATACGCCAGGACTGGGAAGGCCACGATGAGGCCGGCGCAGTACGCCATGAGACACATGCCGTGGAGGTTTTTCAGCTCAGGAATAAGGGCGTACACGAGAAATGTGGCCATTAGGAATGGCACTGATATCAGTAGACCTGTGGAATAGAAATTTGGCAGTAGGTCCTTAGTCTGGAAGCACATGGTAGAAGTCTAAAAGTGAATATGGGGGCTAAATTTGTATCTGATAAAATTTAATTTCTTATAAATCATGTGACTGATTCAATTCAATTCAATTCTTGGTTAATGGCTGTGACTGATTCAGGAATAGGTAGATACATACCGATGTGACTCGATCGCGTAGCTTTAGAGTAAACTACGTGCAGGCGTTACTTTGCACTAAACAAGATTGAATAGCTGATAGATCTTTGTCATTCATCGTCGGCCACAATTTCCTTCAGGCGAGATTGTGGTCAAACGAAGGTCTATTGATTATAAAAAACTGCACGCAAAAGGAGGTATTTTTGCAGATATTTTCCGAAAGGATATTATAAAAAAACTGCACGCAAAAGGAGGTAGTTTTGCAGATATTTTCCGAAAGCATTTGCTTCTCTAAAGACTAGAGAAAATAAACAAAATACCTTTAGTAAGTTATGCCCCTTTTCTGGTTTTCCAGTTCTCAAAAGGTAACATACATCCACAAATTAAAGGAGCAAAGTTACTCCACTTAGTAAAATCCAAATGATATCCGTTTCACTTCCTCAACAGCTTGGTTCACTGCTAGACGCAGGCTTCCCCCTTACAAGCGCTTTATTGGCTTTTATCTCATGGGGGGTAAAGCCCATACTCCTCACGATCGTTCCACTTCATCATCATCATCATCATCAGTCCACAGCTTGACATAGGCCTACCTTAATGACCTCCATAGCGCCCTCTCTTCAGCTTGTCGCATCCAGCATCTGCCTGCAGTCTTTCGTTCCACTTACCAGCTGCATAAGCCATGTACAAGTAGTAGCTGTCATCGGCTTGCTCATCATCATCATTGTAGCAGACGGCGGCGATCAGCCTGGCGGGAGACTGGCCGACGGTGCGCATGTCAGCGCAGTATCGCTTGGCGTGATGATGCAGGGAACCCTCGTTGCCGATCTCGATGAGAGAGCCATCCTGTAACAAGGTAACTTGAAGGTACTCGTACTGAAGAAAGTCATAATTATTTATGGCTTTTTTAAAAGCTTTCATTTAACTTGCCCTGTTAGTATATAGGTATGTATGGGACAATTATTGCAACAGAATTTTAGACCACTTACCCTCAACCGATTGAGCTGAAAGGCATACTTATGTGAGTTCGGTAACAATGTTAAATATTTGAATAAAAGCTTATTTGTAAAAAAATAATCTGATCTTTAAAACATTTTAAAAGTTTATAAAATTTTCAATAAGAATCTGTAAACACTGACTCGAGATGTGCTGAATCTAATTTGCGTATTAGTATTCGAGGTTAGAAGCTAATCGATTAACATTGCGCGAGAGATTAAATTTCAATGCAGTTTTTAATTCTTCTTCGGTCGTACAAGGAATAAAACTAGTGAAAAAAGCTGCAGAAGAAACTAAAACACAAATAATTAATCTCCCTCGCGATGTTAATTTATCCATCTAACTATCTTGATTTATTCATTTACCTGTGTAGTATTATTATGTCCTGGTTAGCTCATATAGATTTAAGTAATTAATCCAACAAGGGAATTATTAGGTTGGGTCATAATATATGGAAGTTCGTGTCGTTATTAAGATTAATTTATTCGTAGGTAAATTAAATCACAGCACATTATGTACTGCATGAAAGCCTAATGAGATTAAAATTACGAAAATTAAGAGAAAATGTTGAGTGACGGTAATGTAGGAAACCTATTATAAATAGGATTGGATAAACTTCAATGTTTCCCCTGTAGGTGGAGCTAACGGTGCTTGAGTCCATAGAAAGTCGTAAAGATTTTCGACTCCCACGTCACTTGACTTCGTGGTGTAGTTGGCTATCACATTCCCGTACTGAGGGGAGGACGCGGGTTCAAGTCCCGTCGAAGTCGAAAATTTTTGCGCTATTATTTGATTTCTTAGAAATTAGAAATTAGCCAGAGTGCGAGGCTTACGCACTATAATAACAAAACCCTAGGAAACCTATGTTATAAAGTTGAAGAAGTTTATACCTACCTAAATAATTTCGCATAATGCGTCGCATTATCGCAGGATGAAATTATCCTCCTCGGTGGCACGGCGGGCGAAGGTCCGCGCCGCAGCAGGAGGTTGCGGGTTCGATTCCCGCCTTGGGACTCATTTTTGTACGATCTACAAATATTTGTTCCGGGTGTTCGGTTCGTTTCTATGTTTAATAAAAAAAAATACCTACCATTAGGTTCTGTTAGTATCTCCATGCATTTGTGGATAGATTTATATGCAAGCGTTCAGTGAAGTAACATTCATTATCATTACCGAATTTGTAGTTCAGTAGAAGGAAGATGGATTAGTCGAGCTGAGCCATTTTGTATTGTTTACCTGACCCACCAGTTTCTTTATAGTTTCTTTACAATTATATTCTCTGGTAAGCTTTTATAATAGACGGAAAATGTCATATTTACACGAGGTTCTTTTGTTTAACGTAAAACAAAGCATAATCAAACAAAAGCTTGCAATCCAGCCCACACACGCGACTGGATATTCAAGCAGTGTACCTGCTAGTTACTAAAATAACGTGCTAGTTATTTAGCGGCCGTCATAACTACGAACAAAAACAAGATCACCAAAAAAATTTAATCAAACTCTTTGACATCTTCCTTTTAAACTCGGCTAGCAGAGCTGATGACTATGTATGATGGTTTATCTACCATCTAATAAGAACAGCTGCGTCGATTTTCATGAAACGCTCCGAGAAATCTCAGCTTTCTTATAAAAACTGCCTTGAAATGGAATGAACAGACAGACAGACAAATTAAGGCTCCAAACCAATAACACCCACTGGTTAGGCGTTTGAAAAGAGACAACTGCGTCGTCTGTCTCTAGACGACCTCTGTGGCGCAGCGGGCGAAGGTCCGCCTGCAACGCAGGAGGTTGCGAGTTCGATTCCCGCCTCGGGACATATGTTGATCTGCAGATATTTTTGTTCTGGATGTGTTCTGGATGTTTTCTATACATAATAAAAAATATCTATCTACGTAGATAACTGTATATCAGTTATCTAGTACCCATAACGGTACCAGTAGGTACTGTTTTAAATGAATTTTGATTTTTACCTACCTATAAATTGAGTTGGTACTTAGATGTGTTTTTTGTATGAAATGGCCCATAATCCATGTTTTGGTGTACACTGCGTTGATACAATTTTTTAAATAAATAACACAAGCTCTCCTTAGCTAGGGGCTAGATAACGCTGTGTGAATGGTCCAGCATTATTTATTTATTTATTTGTCTTTTGCGTCTGGATTATAAGAATGTGGTGAAAAAAGTGAAAACATAACACCGTTTTTGTGAAATCAAGGCTTTTGTGTGGCATCAGTGGCATGTAGGAAATTAATATTGCTGCATTACTTCTAGGTTACGAGCAGTTTGGTTTACGGACGTTATTAATGTTGATGTAAAGCTCAAAATAGAGAGAGATGAAAAAAGTATTGGATCAAATAAATTGCAAAAGACATAATTTTAGAAATGTGGTAATTTGCAGAAGTTAGGTTACTAAGTGCATTATGTCAATTGGTTTACATTATGTTAGTACATGTACATAGATATTAGGTACCTAATAATTATGTAGATATTAAGTAGGTAAGCACACGTGCTATAATAGAAATTAATGTTGATGTACTTAATAATATTTAAACCGGGGTTTTGTAATTGCTATAATGCTGCGGCTAGATAATGCTGTGTGAATTGTCCAGCATTATTTATTTATTTATTTTATTTATCTAAATCTTGCCAGTTTGCTCTCTTTTGAGCTGCTTTTATCGATTGTTGCCTTGCTACCAATATAAAAATCTTCAAATAGTAGGTAGGTATTTAGCTAGAATCCCACAAACTATCAAGATCACACGTGGATCTCATCTCGCACCACCGTACACTTGGGATAACAAACAAATCTAAACGTGGGTACCAAAAGACGCATTTTTAACTGGAGGTGAAGATTTCGAAACACGAAAACGAGAAAAATATGGATGGACTCTACACCAAGCCGTAGGTGCCGAAAGTGGCATAAAACAGAGTAGGTATCTACCTACAAACTGAGCATCACTCCAAATATTTTTGTGTGTGTGTGAGTGGAACACAACTGCTGAGTGTTCCACTCTCACACACAAAAATATTTGAGTGGTGCTCAGTTACTCAATGATTAGTGCTAAATTGGTGCCTTCTAGACTACTTTCGAACATTCAGGCAATGATCCGTGAGCCATCTTAACAGATGACTTTATGTCATCTATACAATACTATCACACTAATATTATAAATGCGAAAGTTTGGATGGATGTATAGATGGATGGATGTTTGTTACCTCTTCACGCCAAAACTACTGAACGGATCAGGCTGAAATTTTGCATATAGGTAAGTCTAACCCTGGAATCAAACATAGGCGACTTTTTATTCCATAGATTAGTTCCCATGGGATAGAAATAACCATAAAACGTGTCCATAGAAACGACGCGTGCGAAGCCGCGGGCAGAAACTAGTAATATTATAATGAGGAAAGATTTGATTGTTTGTTTGTATTGAATAGGCTCCGAAACTACTGGGCCGATTTGAAAAATTCTTTCACCGTTAGGAAGCTTACTTTTCAGGGAGTGACATAGGCTATATTTTATCCCGGAATTCCCACGGGAACGGGAACTACGCGGGTGAAACCGCTAGGCGATCATCGGTCGGATAATAATCATATAAAACGTACAATACAGACTACAATGGACTACCAATACAGACGAATCCGTCGCGGAGTAGAGCAATCTCGTTGAATTTACTTATAATTATGTACGTAAATTCTACGTGACGCAATACTATAGCATGAAATCGTGCTACGAGGCATGCCGTTTAAGTTTTGTCGTTGGAAGAAAACAAACACAACTAGAACCTTACCTACTTTTTATTGTTTTTCAAAGTATTCACCACGTAGCTTAATACACTTTTCCATTCGCTCACACCAGTTATTATTACCTCTTCTAAAGGCGTAGAAAATTATTGCACGAACATTTTACTTAGAAAGATTCATTTTCGTACGTAACCTGACAGATTTCAATCGACACGCTGTGACTAAACAATAGCATTAATCCTAATACTTTCAATTGTTTTGAGATTCAAAATTTAAACACATTCGAATATAGAACAGTTCCAAATTCAAAATTGCCGGGAAATATGGAAACGACAGAACTTAAAAGGCATGCCTAGTAACGATAGCAAGAGAAAATTATCTATGGCATCAATAGCATGACAAGACTAATAAATTTAATCCTGGGGCCCAATTACCCCAATTATTCTGCTTCGTCGCAGAAGCGTTACTTAAAAGAATCCTTCAACGACCGATGTGGCGCGGCGGGCGAAGGTCCGCCTTCGACGGAGAAGGCGCGGGTTCGATTCCCGCCTGAGAACAAATGTTTGCACGGTCTGCAAATATTATAGTAAGTACATCAGTCATCTAGTATTACACAAGCTCTGCTTAGCATAAGCTAGATGATGATGTTTAGATTGTCTAGCATTATTTATTTATTAGTGCATGTGGGAATCGTTTGAACTTGACACTTTTGACGTGGGCGCACGTCAAAAGTGTCAAGTTGAAACGATTCCACATCTGTAGTTCTTATAAGGTAGAATACCTAATTCTGTCTGTGACGAAGCGATTATTTTATAATAGGGGCCCGCTGTTGACACACCAAACAAAGGATAGGAAAATTACTAAGTAAGATAAAGTCCCCATAAAGTACCTATACCAAGACTAAAGAACCACCCACGCTAAACTTATTCATACTTGTTGATTGAACCAGAACAAAAGCTCTCGCGAACATTGTTAAAGTTTGGCAATGTTCGTGTAAATAATGGTGTCACGAAAGCAAAACTTAGCTTTAAATAAAATACGATATGGTTACTAGTGGAGGATAAAATACGGTAATATCATCTTAGCATTTAGCTAAATATGTCGTCGTGTGTAGTCTAATATGCCTTAATCATAATTTTACCTACTTTCTACTAAAAACTTCTAATCTAGTCCACAGGTGATCGGAATGGATTCTATTTCGGTCAACGAATTAGCTTTGCCATTCAACGTGACAATGCTGCCAGCATTCTGGGCACTCTGCCTTCTGGTGACGGCTTAGATTTTTATTAAATAGAGTTTTTGTTTGTGTGTCTGTCCGTTGGTCAACTCCCTTTTCTCAGGAACGCGTGGACGTATCGAGTTGAAATTATCATCATATACTCAAGTCCGTAACCTTTTGGAGCCTTGATTTATATAAAACTTCTAAGTCAACGCAATCAAAATAACAGCCGTTTATGTCCGAATATTTTTGAATTTTCAAGGGAATCACATGCACATCAAACCTATAAGCTACTTCCCGTAGACTGATGATGTATCATGAAATTTGGCAAGAAGCAAGGTCTTATAGCACAAGTAACTAAAAGAAAAAACTGAAAATTGTAAATTTGCAGTATAAGCACTAAAAAATAACTTTTGATTCTCGCCATAGGCCAAAAACTTTAGGGTACCTACCTACTTACTTCCCGTTGACTAGAATTATGATATTTGGCAAGAAAAAGGTCTTACAATTATACAGAACCCTGAGTGTGAGTGTCGACTCGCACTTAACCTTTTATTTTTAAGATTGGGATGGAAGTATCCCGATGTAAAAAATTGCAAAAATCTTAAAAATAATCTAAGTAGTTCGAGGTCAAGGCCTGCACCTTGTAAAGTGTTATTTCAGCCGCTTCTGAGAAAAACCGCTTGTTTGTTTTCAACCGCAACGTCGTCGCGTCGAGGGAAACCGTCATAGTCACGTATTACATGGTTTAGTTTTAAATGGAAATATTATTGTTATAAAAATAAACTTTTAAACATTTATTCACAAAGAAAATTATACTAGTATTTACAATTGAAACAATTGAGCTAACTGCCGACTGTTGCAAACAGTCTACAGATAGCTCAACTGATCCATATCAACACCAGTCGGAAGCGTCCCCAAGACGCTGGCTGCATTGCCACGCTGTATGGCAATGCTGATACGCTGTGCCAGATATTCACCAGCTCTCGGGTCACGCGTCGCTTCGACCAGACTTTTAGACTTTTAAACTGTACGTGCGTTCGCCCCACCGGCATTTTGTGTGTATTATACAGTGTACCAAAAGGCCAAAACCCAAAAGGGGGTGATTCTGGGGACCAAGGGGGATCAACGTGTAAATGATTTTATGAATTTCGTTTTTATTTAACACAATTTTTTTTCTATTCTTGTTCTTACATGCACTCTTGCATTATTTAACATTAGGTACACAATAAGTATACTTATCAGAAATGATTTTTGTTTGTTCTTTTACCAGTGTTTCAGAGAATTTTATTTCTCAAAAGTTAAAAGTTCACTTAAATGAGGATGTAGGTATAGTATTATACCTAAAATGTTCTTAAGTTTGCTATCTTAACTAATTTGTCGTGTTTTGACATGAAATTATAGCAAAAAAATGATGTAAATCAAATGAAATTTCAAAACAATAATAAAAATGTAAGAATACACGTAAAAGAACATGAAATTGAAATAAAAACCGTTTCTAATTTTTTTTAAAGGAAAAAAATGTTCGAAATTTACAACTAAAAAAATCCAACCCTTCCTTGAACTCCAGAATCACCTCCTTTCGGCTTATTACCTTTCGTGGCACCTTGTACAATATGTGTGTATTGGTATTTTTTATTTTTATTTTTTACACACCGAACGAACGGCATATAATTTTAATTCCAGTTATGATTTTCCCATATTCACAGACGAGACGAGGTGGTGGACTAAACAGTAAAAAAACAAATAAATGCTGCAGAGAAACTTTTATAATTCTCGTAGCAGGCTACGGTAATTCTACGGGTTTTCGTAGCGCTACGGGGAGGTGCAATAATAATTAAAATACTCGTAATAAAAGTTTAGTCTGAAGCTCTACGGATTTCAGAAGAATAGAGCACTATCAGAGCTAGATTTATAGCATCTATCTATCTAGATAGAGAAAATGTTTTCACAGACATAGGGAATTACTTTCGCTTTTATAATGCTTCAAAATTTTGTTGCTAAATTTTGAATACCTATCTAAGTAGGTACTTCAAGTTTCGTTGTACTAATATACTTAACAAAAAAATATATCCATTTTTAGGCAGGTAGTATCACGATTCATAAATAATAATTCTTGAAAAATGCTATAAATCTACGTACTGCTCTCAACAATTTTCATTATATGCTCCGGAAATAAAGAACATAAATTAAAAGTGTTCCCGTATGAAAATAGATTTACTTAGGTACTTACATTGTAGGTAATGCAACGATGAAGGTAATGGTTTGTTTTATGTTGGTAACACTTAAAGCTTTCTCCCATAAACAGTGCTTACACTTGTGTTGTGTTAAACTAATAAAAAGCGAGTGTTTAAACCTGTGTAATACGAATGTACAGGATGTTCCTTAAATAACTTATAATAATGAATTTTGCTACCAGTGGAAACTTCATAAAATAGCCCTCAGTTATGTAGGTAAATGTTATATTCATGAATTTTCATTAAAAAAAATATTTTGTAATTTTCTAGCTGTAAGTTTTCCTCGAATTCGAAAATAAAATAAAATTACTAAAACGCCGTCACGTCCCGGTCATGAAATGGTTTATTTAAAGGTCTTTTGTTAGGTCATATTTACCAAGACAACTAACCAGAAAACATGTCGTAGGTAATGTTACTACTCTTTTGTGTCCAAAATTGACTTGACTTTGTCAACGGACGTCGCTCATTAGCGCCTATATAAACTAGCTAAGGTTAAGTGCACTAGAGTAGATAATGTATCTGATCTGGTACTGAACAATATAAGTTACTATCTGGGCTTCGCCCGCGTTATAATTCGGTTTTCGTGTATAATATCAAAAAAAAAAAATTGTGCGGATGCCTTATTATTTCTCTAAAGTAAAACTAGCTTATTTAGGTACTCCTTTTTACATAAACTATATGCCAGTAAAGGTCCCGTTAAAACCATCCAGCTGTTTCATAGATAAGCCAGACAAAACAGACTGACATAGGTACATATATCTAATACGTACCTACTTACTTCATTGGACTGAAATTAGTTATTTTTTGTTTTATGTAACTACCGTGTAATCTTTCCAAGGCATTTAGTACCTAATAAGCTGTTATTTTGTTAGTACAAACAGACTCTACAATTGTATTTATTTGTGAGTAACATGTAACATTAACAATCCATTTATTGTTAATTTATTGAGAGACCACAAATCAACCATTCCATACTACATACCTACTAACAAATCGTCTCATACTACTATAATTGTTGTTCCTTATTCTAGTGTTTGCTCCAACTTGATTTTTTGCACGAAAGAGGTTAAGTACCCACAACACAGGTTATCCTAGGGTGGGAGCTAGCGCTATTTACAAATTGAATTAGCAAACCCTAAAGTAAAAAAAAAAGAAATCAATTAAGAGAATTGTATTTTTAGGATTCTGAATTGATTTCTTTTTTTTTCATCAAACATAATTGTTTGATAAATGTTACCTTAGGATATTGGCATTATATTAATATACAACTTTATTAAAAAAAAAGAAAATTAAAAAAAACCTACGTTATTGTTATAAATAAAATTGTAGAGCCTGTTTGTAATGACAAAATAACAGCCTTGTTACCATAATCTTAAAAATCAGTGGTATCACACCTAAAACTCAAGATCCTGCTATTCACGTTTTCGTATTTTGGCTACGATATAACTGGTAATTTATTTAGATCCTTGCAAATTAGCACCATAGTCGAAGATTTGGCAATTCCAATGAATGTTTATCGTCGGAATAGATAGTTATTTACATAAAATATCCTTTGTTTTATACGCCGTCGGTACAGTTAGCGATTTAACGTTAAAATTAGCAATATTGCGTGGTTTATTAATATAACAAGGGATAGATAGTTAAAACTAGGTAAAGTTGAATTTTGATTCTACCAACTCGGGCACGGCAAAGCTGCGTGCAAACTTTGTACTGGAAGAACTCTACATAAAACTTAAATAATTTGTTTTGTTTTTATTATTTAAAACGATTTGTGATCATTAGTTGTTCCTTCGATAATAATTTCTCAATAATTCCCGCTTGTTTCTACATACCTTGGTCTAAAAACACTAGGTATAATTCTTTAACTGAATTCTTTCCTAGGCTAAACCTACCTCTTGAATGTACAGTTCTACAACAGCACTATCCGCCAGGTAGCTTTCATCGCAGGTCCGGCCATGCAAGTAGAAGAAGCTCTCATGGGCCTTCAGAGCCGACGGTTGCTGGTCTTTGAAGAGTGGCGGACTGAAGGGAGCCGAAGTGTTGGAGCTCAAGCAGTCGCTTCCAACATACTCTTGCCCGTCCGGACAGCATTTGAACATGCAAATCCTCCCAATGCAAGGACAGCCAAGAAGCATCGTCACATTGTTTTGCTCATCTTCATACCAGCTACCACTAGGAAATACTAAACCATTGTACGTTATCGAGCCGTTCTCGTGCTGCAATCCTTCAGTAATGTTTAAACTCTCCACTTTTGGACACGGATTTCCCTCCACTAACTTAACCAGAACAAAAAGCAATAACCACTTCATCTTGACACTTGAAACTTTAAAGTTATGAGCACTGTTTTGATAGTTTACATGCTGACGCGAATTTCGGGAACAACATTTGTCACGGATAATGACTAATAATAAAGCGGTAAATCGCGTTATCAGTATCACTGTACGAGTGTGTTATCAGAGCGCTAGTGAGGTAATTTGATGTATCATTTTATTGTGATAAGAGATAAGGTGTTCGCGCGGGTACGGTGGGTTTCCTTGAGGAGCTGGGACGCGTGCTGCTCTGACGACGGCCGTATCCCGACTGACACCTGCCAGACGGTGCTAGTGCCAGCAGCAGGACGCAGGATATTTAGTACGGTCGCTATTTGAGTCTGGTCTAGGATCCACATGGCTCTATACTAAACCCGAAACAACCCCAAACGTGACACAAGACGTGCTTCAAAATCGCGGCTGTGTGGTGGAGGCTTAAAAGTTCCACCATTGTTTGCAGAGGCAGTAACAATGATGAATTCGTAACTATGCCTAACCAAATCAAGCGCTACTAGTGCTTTTATTTACCCTTTTCAAGCTTAACTGCATAGGAAATTATGTAGTCTATAGCCTTCCTGGGATATCGTTTTAAACAACTAGCTTCTGCCTGCGTCTTCGCACGGGTATTTTCGGTGTATTATGTAGCCTATTATCTAAGTTAGGCTTCACTTTAAACGTTCGCCTAATTTTATTTTGATCTGTTTCGTAGTTTTGGAGATCCTAGGTAGGTGCCAAAAATTCTCGGCTTTATAATATTAGTAGGACAGTAAATCAGTACCTACATAGGATATGAAGTAGGATCCGTTCAGCTAGAAAAAAAGTAGGTAACTGACAGAGCCTTTTTTATTCAGATATTTTCGTTATTTTTTTTTTACATTATTGTACGTACTCATTTATCATTTTTCTTTTGATTTGTTCTTTATGTAGGTGCGTGATCCATCATGCATAATTTCACATTCATTTTTTTAGTTTTTTTATCTTATCTGGATTTTTTGAAAGCTTGTTTTATCAGAACAATCACAAAAAAATATTGCAAAATTAAGCAGATTGTAATTTATGTTTACATAAAAAATACTAAGTAGGTACTTATTTCCAAAATACTTCCTACCTAGAACGTACAAAACGTAGAAAAGTCAAAATTCTTGACGTTTAAAAAAATGAATAAAATAATTCAGGAATAGGCAAAAAAAAATTTTTTTTTTAAACAATGAATACTTAGCGTACGTAAAATAAATTCATAAAATTGTAGAACCAAAGTTTACGCACTGGGGGGTCAAGAATCGATTCGAATAGCCGCCTTATTAGTAGGGTAGGTACCTTACCTAATGAGTGTCCCGTGCCCCTTTCATGTCATCCTGTAAAAGGCTATTCTGAAGGGTGAGTCTGGTAAGGCGTGATCGAGACGTCGACGTCACGATCACGTATATAATAATATAGTATCGTCAAGTATACTCCTCACCTCTCTGGAGGCTCCGGATTCGGTTCGCTCGTACTATAAGAGCTCAGGCTGCGGGGCGCTGCTTTTAGTGTAGGCGATTCATTCATGGGAAAAAGATGCTTGCTTTTATTTATTTATTTGTTTATTACCTACTTTATTGCACACCATTTTAAAAATAGGTAAGTACCTACACAAATGGTGGGCATAATGCCGATGGCATTTTCTACCTGCCAACCACACAAGGCTTGCTTGATACCTAAATAAAAACCAGGACCCCTTCGGGCTACCAGGAACCGATGAGTTTTGAAACCTATACGTACTTAAAAGTTTTCGTTTGCCACCATACTTTAATTTATCGAACTTGCAGCGCCCCTACCGGATAGAAAGGAACTTCTTTTCAACTTCAACTTCTTTCTTAATGGCGCCACTTGCTTTTCGTAGTAGGTATGACGGCTAAGTGCCAGTATTTATCTTGAAGGTTGCGTGCGAAGCCGCGGGTGGAAGCTAGTAACTGATTACTGAACTACAGGACATACTCTATACTAGTAGATCATCATCATGAGCCTTTATTAGTCCACTGCTGGACATAGGCATCCCCTAATAAGCGACATAGAGCTCTGTCTTGAGATTGCAGCATCTGCCTGCAGTCTTTCGCAGATCGACATCCCACCTGGCCTGGACCACCTGGACTGGGCGCCCTACCCTACGTTTGTCTCTTCAGTTTTTGGACGATTTCATAGTCTTCCTTTAATTTAATATGCAATGTTATTTGTCAGATTTGATTCTTAGGATTGACTCAACCGATTAACGTCATAAAAACTCAGATTCGAGTGGGTTCGATTACCGGATAGTGCGTATTATGGGCATTACGTCCCATGAGATAAAAACCAATAAGGCGCTTATCAGGGGGAGGCCTGCGTCCAGCAGTGGACCAATACAGGCTGTTAAGGTTGAGGATGAGGATTACCGGATTAGGCAAATCATATTTCAAAATTCGGAGAAAGGCAGTTCTTTTAATTTTAGAAAAAAAAGATTGTTACCTGACTCAAAGGTAACACTCATTTTGACTCAAAGGTAACAATCATTTTCTCAAAGGTAACAAAATATTCACGGTAGCAAATGTCACTCGAGGCTTTGAGTGACATTTGCTACCGTGAATATTTTGGATACCTGCCCTCCAGGGTAGTTCTTTCGTTTGTTCCATCCTTTAAACTAGCTGTGCCCATTTGTCCGTGTGGAGTTCAATTTCTCTTGGGTTTTTTGTACAGGAACCTAATTATTTATTTTGTAAAAAGTACACCGCCACTAGTGCCCGCTATAATATCAGCTCCAGGCGATGGAAGTTTCGTCAAAATGAGGTCAGCCGTATAGGAGATTAGCGCAAACCAACAGACAGACCAATTAATTAGAAAAAGATTTTTATTCTATAAATAAAAATAAATAACTAAATAATGCTGGACAATCCACACAGCATCATCTAGCCCCAAGCTAAGCAGAGCTTGTGTTATGGGTTCTAGATGACTGATATACCTACATAATATAATACATTACCTAGATAGATATTTTTTATTACTTACTAGCTTCTGCCCGCGGCTTCGCACGCGTTGTTTCTATGGAAACGTTTTGAGGTTATTTCTATCCTATTCTATTTTTGAGGTTATGTCAAGTCACACTTGAATGCTATCGAAGGGAATAAATAGTATCCTATGACCGTCTCCTGGCTCTAAGCTACCTCCTCACCAATTTTCAGCCATATCGGTAAAGCCGTTCTTGAGTTATAAATAGTGTAACTAACACGACTTTCTTTTTTATATATAGATAGATACATAAACGACCAGAACACCCGGAATTTGTAGATCGTGCAAACATTTGTCTCATGGCGGGAATCGAACCCGCAACCTCCTGCGCCGCAGGCGGACTTTCGTCCGCCGCGCCATATCGGTCGTCAAATGTAAGTAAGTATAGACTATTTTCATATGCATTACCCATTATAGGATAAAAATTTATGATCTTTTCTTGGATCGTGTGCTGTATGAAAATTGAAAATCGATTGAATATGAATCCGAACACAAAAAAAATGTTAACATAATGCCAAGTCTCGTCTCGTAATCCTTCCGGCGCCGCCGCCGCCGTAAAAAGTGTTGAGGTCATTAAGATCACGAGAATGAGAAAGAGAGAGCCATGTCAGCCATTTACTACACTGCCATAACGTATTTCAATGCCAAACGGCACCGCTAGCTCATACTGGGTGTATAATTTACGCGTGCACTGCATCGGCATCTAAGCTTACGAAGCGCTCCCCGCCCGCTCCGCTGCCATGCTCCGCATCAATGGACAGGCAGCCTTAGGCCGCGCTCACTTTAATTTAAAGTAAACACTTCTGGTTTTCGTGCGAACTTGATTCGTGCGGAACCGTATGAATAATCCCGATCTTCCAAGTAGCGCAGAGAGCGCGCAGACTCTGTGCGATTATTCGTACGTACAGTTAGCTAGTCAGATATACACTCGCAATTTTCATATTTGTGTATACACAAACTTTTCCTATAGAATATATGCCACAATATTTCATCGAACTTCGAAACGTGGTGTGCGATTTATCGTAATAATGTATAGGTACATAATTTAGTCAGATAGGTAATTCTATAGGTACCTACCATCGAATAACAAATTAATCAAATATCAAAGTGCTTTATTTCCATTAGACCTTATAGGACTCTTAGACACGTCACAAAAATTCAAATTACATAATTGACGTCGTGAACGTAGTGAATGAAAGTCTTCGTTTCAGGTCTGGCCAAAATAGCGTTTTTGTCAGTATGTCCGTACTCCTCTACAGGTCGTATTTTACAACCGATCGGTACGAAACTTTGTGTACAGATTCTTTGATTTTATAGAATTTTATTGTCGTCGGGATTTTTTGATTAAAGGCGTACTTCTTCCACAATAAGGCAAAAAGGCGGATTTGGAATATCTCTGCTTTAAGAGATCTGAATTTGATGATTGTATTTTTAATTGAAAGGTAATAACTTTAAACTGTTCTTATAAAAATTTGGTAAAGATCAGATGATGATTTTCGGCATGACGAGCAGAATAGCTCCGCAAAATGTAGTAATATGCAAGAGAGCATTTACAGTACAGCGCCACCTATTAGAACATCTTTGTAACACTTCGAGAGTTATATGAAATAGCGCGGCCGCATACACAGTCGTCGTCGGTTAAGGCGAGGATTCCCGAGATGCGATGATTGCAAGTAAGTGAGTAAGACGGTGCGCAGGCAGCCGAGCACGATTTCGTAGGTATTTAGGTGTTTTGAAAAATATTTGTATAGCATATAAAAATGTTTTCTAGTGATGCACTGCGTAATAACGTTTGCAATGTTTTCGTTATACATTTTGTGTCATTTTATTCATTTTCCTATTCACACTGATCATTCAAAGTTTCATTTAGAGGTAACTTTGTAATTTTTTTCTATCGGGTGAAATATCACCAATCGTGTTTTTGTCTAGTGATGCACTAGAAAATATCCTCAACTATAATATGTATGAATTTCAAAACTATAGGCCTTATAGTTACTGAGGTACGGACAGTTAAAAATCCCGTAATCCGGGAATCCTCGCCTTAAATAATAACAACAACTTTGCGCTGATGGATCAACGCCATCTATTGATACCTAGGTACAGAATTTCGACCTTTGCTGAGGAACGTAACTTAGGTACTTTGTATGGACAATTGGTATAATGGTTGATGTGTTTGTGCAACATTTCGTTCAAAAATTCAATGCACACCATACTAGCGTAAACCAATATTTAGGTACCTACCTACTAATAAGGGTTTATAACCTATATATTTTTATAACCTACCTACCAAAATATCCCGTTTAATTACTTTAGTGCAGTAATAAATAAATTAATTGTTGAAAAAAGTTAGTGTTCGCGACGTTTGTTCGTAGAACTACTAGTGTAAAACTAGGATATAAAGTGATCACTTTGATTTTTGTTCACTTAAACCTTTTTAAGGTAAATTAAAGAAGCGAACAAGAAACCTTTACCTTGTTAGGGCGTTAGTTTTCGAGCTGGAGCAAAACTCGTCCTAAGCTTTTTTATCCTCTAAATAATATGATATTTTGTAGTGAGCCTTTTTACAGAGGATATGTTTGACAATTTGTTTGAATTCATTAATTGATAATTTTTGCAACTCACTTGAGTTTTGTTGTACAATATTGCCCTTTAAGGCTGAGCGCAGACTTGAGTCACGACAGTCTTAAGACAGACTTTCCTCACATAGAAAGTCTGCCTTAAAACGGAAACGAAACTGTTTTGTCTTGCATCTTCATACATTTTGTAAAGCAATAGTCTGTCTTAAAACTGTCGTGACTCAAGTCTGCGCTCAGCCTAAAAGATGCATTTAACTTGGGTAGCCTAGTTGTGGGCACAGCGAGTTTATTCTTATTTCTATTATTTATATTATGTACGTCGCTATTTTTAGGGAATTGATTTTTGTTGTTATTTCTATGAGTGCACATCAAGTTTTCATAAATTTAGTCACATGTTACTGTCAAGTTTATTTTTATTTCTTTGAATTTATCACGCAGGGATTCTCTGGGACCCATTATAGATGGCATGAACAGCCCTCTTCTGCAGCACAAATACGGTATAATAGGTAATAATACAAATACAAATATATAATGTACCTATCGAAAACCACGCCTTAATAATGTGGGTATGAAGTACCACAGAAATGTATAAGTACATATTTTTCATTGTCATGTAAACAAAACCTTGCATTTTATAAATATGGGTATTTTTCGAAAAATCCTACCTGGGCCAATTCTGACGGTGGGGTTATTAAGTTAAGTGACACATGCTCATATTTTCCGTTCTCTACCTTTTACATAAGAGAGCCTACAGGTAGAGCAGATGCCAATCCGTTCAATAAGTTCTAGATTGGAGTATGTTTTAGATTTCATTTTGAAATTATCACGATTATAGGTACTATTAATATAATTAATATCCATGTTTTATAGCATGCACATATTTGCATCCATGCACGTCTGCTAATAATTGTATCTTATTAATAAAATAACTATGTAATATTATTATATGAATTAACGGGAGTTTTTACACATAAGTATCTGAACATCGGGCTGCACGTATAGATGATACCTATGTAGGTAGGTACGGGCGTTTAATTACGAGCGATGTCTAAAAACAATCGGAATTTGTGTGATTTTTATTTTTACCGCACTTGCACCGCCCCGCCGCCCGCCGCCACCGTTGCAATCTTAGGTGTAGAAAATTATTATTTTGAAAGTACTTACAGATTATTATTCATCGCACCAAATATAACTTCACGAACGCGACTTATCACCCCGGGACATTTGACAGAGAAAAACGTATTTCAGTGTGCGCACTCAGTACTAACAATATTCATACGTACGATACAGATTCGCATCCAAAGTGAGCGCGGCCTAAGGATTGTAACCTGTATTGATTTATAATGGTACCCACAGCGTGCTCATGCCAGACAGAGACCGGTGATTCTGTCAGATTGGATGACGTCATCCGCAGTGAACGCGCCATTCGGATCACGATCGCTTCGAGTTCTGACGTGTGCATACTTTATAATTTCAATTTTTTTATTTCGTTTACACAAATTCAACCTCCATTTAAATTTAAACCTTTTCGTTCGTACCTACATGTGCAATTTGAAACGGACATTACAACCAAACGCAGAGCCATATAAAAGAAGTTGAAGTTACCTTTACATTCTTTGTTTACATCCACGATGAATGAAGAATTAATTGCTTTAGTGGAAAGATATGAAGAACTTTACAACCAAAAACATAGACATTATAATAACCAATCGAGGAGAGACAATATTTGGGATGAAATTGGGAAACTATTGAATGAAAATGGTGAGTAGGTACCTAAATAACTAACATGAAATCACTAAGTAATTCACCATCATCATAGCCGAATGAATGAC
The DNA here is from genome assembly GCA_963564075.1 of Eupithecia subfuscata. Taxonomy (NCBI): domain Eukaryota; kingdom Metazoa; phylum Arthropoda; class Insecta; order Lepidoptera; family Geometridae; genus Eupithecia; species Eupithecia subfuscata. Next base: position 5,408,122 of record OY751108.1, read on the forward strand.
GGACGCCCAGTGCTGGACGTCACTGTCAATCACTAACAAATTTAAATTTTGTTAAAACTTACAGGGACATTAAATTCACCTGTTTATTTCGCAAATAGGTTTCATGATATTAATAACCATTGCAAATATTTTTAACCTCCATGTTTTGTTTCAAAGGTTTGTCCCTTTCATTCACACTCCTTACAATACAAATACTCGTGTGATTGTGCGTGTGCCATTGATTTTTTAATGGAGCACACACAGTCAGTGCATTTGTTGCGTGCTATCTCTGTCCCCCTTGAGCGAATCGTAGCTATCGCACTGTAGGTATGTATGTGTATGAGGAAGGCCACCCGCTCTTCATCGACTTATACAGGTATATAGGTATGGCCGATGGAAAATGGCGCGTTTTGTTTGCGTGTTGTTTGATTTATCTGACTTGTTATATTGATTTTAATAAATTTTGTTTTGTATTGATAGTATGGTATTTGGACTTATACCTATGAATATGTATTATTGATTACCTATCAACTATAAATATTTTGTATACGGAGGCAAATTTTTAAACCGAGCGCGATCCCCTTTTGTTTTTTTAGGTACAAAAGTGTACCAACCAATACCTACACCTAATGGAGCGTTAGGTCCATCGTAGCCAGATTTGGTAGCTAGGTGCTATGGCTAGGTGTCAATATAAATGTCTCCAAAACTAAACTTTTTTTTTTTAATTTTAAAGTCATCTTTTTTTGCGATCGACGTTTTCGAAATGTCAAAAAATAGTTCGACCAGACTGCAAAGATGGCGCTTTTTGTTTGGAATTAAAATGTCATACCTAGACCCTGCACGGGGTGACATGCCACTCTATTCTATACCACAACCTTTATTCTTCCGCGAAAGATCCCTGTAATTGACCAAGCGAACGAAGTGAGCCAAGCGTCTCTGCTTCAAGTCTAGCAAAATTTGCGTTTCTGTCAGTATGTCCGTACTCCTCTGCAGGTCGTATTTTACAACCGATCGGTACGAAACTTGTTGGACAGTAGAGTCTACGATTTATAGAATTTTTTTGTCGTCGGGGTTATTTGATTAAAGGCGTACTTCCTCCAAAAAAAGCAAAAAGGGGGCTTTAGAATATCTCCGCTGTGAGAGATCTGATTTCGATGATTATTTAGGATCTGTAAAAAACTTACATTTAATTTATATATTAAGTACCTACCTACATTTTATTTTCAGGTAAATCATGTAAAGACCGTTGGACAAAACTAAGAGATAATCATCGGAAAGCATTGTTGCTGCGGAAAACGAAACGTGGGAAAGCTGCTGTCAAAATAAGACCCCCGAAGTACAATAAAGAGTTAAATTTCTTGCTACCATATCTACTAGAAAAAAATACGAGTTCAAATATATCAATTACTGATACAAGTATTGATCCAATAACGAAAACTGAACGATCAAGTTTGGATAGCCCATTGTCTATTGTCATATCCCCTGTTGCATCTCCAGAGTGTGACTCGTTAGATTCTCAGAGTTGGTCTGCCCAAAGTGATACTAGGAGAGCGATATCCAGAAATGCGAACGAAATTTCAACTGCACCAGTGTTAACTGAATATTTGGAACACGGAGCAAGTGTTTATAATACTCGAGCAAACCCAAATACAATGTCATACTCAGATGAACAGGATCCTCTTATCGGATTTTTCATTAATATGGCAAGAACAGTAAAGACTTTTCCTATCCAAGAACAAATTAAATTAAAAAATGAAATTTTCTCAATCGTAAATAACACTGAATTAAGGATGGCAATGCAATAAACTGCTCCTGGGACGTTGTCAACGTTTTCACGTCCTGTGGTAGGGGTAAGTATATTTGACCTTAGTAACGAGACATGACCGTAACATCTCCTTTTTGCAAACAATTTGTTATAGCGCTTCAATCGTCATCATCATCATCATCATCATCAGCCTATATTAGTCCACTGCTGGACATAGGCCTCCCCTAATGAGCGCCATAGCGCCCTGTCTTCAGCTTGCCGCATCCAGCATCTGCCTGCAGTCTTTCGCAGATCGTCATCCCACCTGGCCGGAGGGCGTCCTACACTACGTTTGCCGAGTCGTGGTCTCCACTCAAGAACTCGTTTACCCCAGCGGTTGTCAATCGCAATCAATCAATCAAGGCTTCAATCGTGCGGACAAGGAATTACGCAAAGGCAAATCCCATACCAAAAAGGAGAAGTCACAACCACGCCTCATTACTTACGTCAAATAGACTCATAGACTCACCCATCAGGACAGTTTATGGTAAAAGATCTGCATATAAGGCAAAAAGCATCTCCATCTGAGGTGTAGAAAGCACATAGTGTAATGTAATACGACCACATCTTCTCACGGAACAAGACATGAAGCACTTGAGAACACTACCGTCTGCAATGTCTGCATTGCTATCTCAACCCGAAGTACTCAAGAGCAATGTTTGATAATGTTGTTGTGTCTGTTAATTATTAAATTTTTACAAATGTTGTGTGACGAGACGAGGTGATGTGAAGTTATAGTGTTAAAATAATAATATTAGGTAAATGATTTTTTATTTACTGTAATAACATAATAAGTAGGTAATTAAGATAAATATTATTTGATTACAATTGTAAACGTAGGCCAATTTTACTAATATTTGGTCATTAGTAAAATATCATTTTTTAGTTAGCTAATTAGCTTATTAAGCTGTCGATAAATTTTTGTCACGTTGTGGCCCCCTCTAACTGAGAGGACACGATTTAAAGCATATTTTGACGACATATGAGGCGGCCTCCTAATTGGGAGCGATCGTACGATGGCGCGATGCGTTTTTCATCGCACGATCAAAGTTTCATAATACATTTCATGTGCTCGCACGATTACTTGCGAGGTTCAAATAGGACACTCTGATGAAATCTGTATGTTTGAACTCATCGCACGACGAGAACGCATCGTGTCATCGTGCGATCTTCGCCAATTAGGACAACGCCTGACGTAAGTATGCTGTTTGTAAAATGTTGACGCTTGGTGATCCTTCCTTTCGATGGGAGTCCAGTTAATATTTTGATTCAAGTATGTTTTTTAGCATAATCATCATTATTAAGTCGATGATACGTCGATTAAAATAGCGAGATGATCTGCAAATAAAGGAGATATCTACCTAATTGATATACCTAATGTTTTAGATTTTGTGTTGTTGTTTAAAAAATAATTATTTCCTAACCCAGTCATAAATAACCACCGACACGACACAGTTTTGTTAAGCTTATCTACGGGTCTGTATCCTAACTACCCTACGATATGTACCAAACCAAATAGGTAAGCAAGTAAATAGGTACTAGAAACAACTAACTAACTACCTACTAGAAACAAATTAGAAGGGCCGTAATCACAGTGTGGTAAGGCACGGCATTACGGCTTAACACTTTCATTTTCATGGCGCAGACGCAGACGAGCCTCTCGACCCTCGTGTGGCGTGAGGCTGGGCAGTGAATGCGTTAAAAGTTACTCGACTCGACTCGTCGACTTATAACTTGGTGTTATCAATAAATATATTGTATTGTATTGTTAGCAGTTGAAACGTTACGGTGTGCGTTCACAGGCCGGCATCGGACAATCCGCACTGGAGCCTCATCAATGGTTTGCCATAAAAGACCAGCACCGCACAGAACGGACTGTCGGTAATGCCGGCGAGAAGTCTTGAGGGAACTTTTCCGTTTAGTGCGAATGACGTCATTCGGATTGCCGATCAGTGGACGCACTTGTCAGTGGATTGTCCGATGCCGGCCTGTAAACGCGCACCCTAACGTTTCAACTGCTAACACTTGAGCCGTAATGCCGTACCTTACCACAACGTGATTGCGGCCCAGTTCTAATCTAATTTGTTTCTAGTAGGACCTTTATTGTTCTTTGTTACCTAGGCACTAAAAATATTTATAATAAAATGATAGGAACATACCTACACATTTGATTTTTGAAAAGAAGTAACATGATGAGAAAGCATTATATCGATGTGAGAAAGAGAATATTATTTATATGGAATAGATAGAGCTATTTCAGCCAACACACGGTGACACCTACCAATTTGTCATAGAACTAAATTATAGTGATGTGCCGAGTACGGCTTGACTCGAGTCAGACTCGATTCCTGCTTAAGACTCGCCTACTCAAATACCAATTTATTATTATGATTCGAGTACGCCGGACTCGATTCCGGTACTCGAGTCATACGAGTATTATGCGAGTCCAACTGACTCGAGTCTTGTATTCGAGTTAGGTTGACTCGTTCATACTCGATCTCTTTTTACCTAGGCAATGAAGTAACGCCTTTTGATACATGTTTGAACCTGCAACTTTTAAGGCCTCCACAGTTCCACACACAGACGCCGCCGGAGGTAGTTGTGGGTCGTTGACTGTTTTTGCGTTAACGAAACGAAACCGTTTTCCATAAACGGTCAACCGGTTAAAAAAACGGTTGACGTTTTTAACAGGTTTGTCGAAACGTTAACTGTATTGCACTAGTAGTGTTGACGCGTTAACGTCTAAAACGGTCAACTTGTGGCAAAACCTGTTGACGTTTTTAACTGGTTTGTCGAAACGTAAACTGTAGTGCCTTTACATTCCGGCATTTTGGAAATTGTTTTTTACTTTATTTACATTTGAACTACTTAGTATTATTTATTTACAATAAAACACTGTCCTTATTTTCCATAAATATCCTAAATATTCACTAACTTTCACTACCTATACATAATAAAATAATAATTAAACTTGCGCGCAAAAAAAGCGTTGACCTCAACGTGTCACTTAGACAAACTAATTAAACGAATGAAAACAATTTCCCTGTTTTTCTTGGTCAGTCAGAAGGCCGGCGCGGCGCACGGAGCGCTTAGCCCCCGGAATGAACCAACATACATTCATCTCTTTCAATCTCCAACAATCTTAAGCTGTCGACTACTGCGGCGTCGCGCTCGCTCGTGTACAATGTGTTTTACTTTTACCTAGCGGTTCGAAGCTCGTTCGTTCATTTTCGGATGGTGTTCGTTCGTAAGGTGTTTTTAGAGTTCAATCTTCGATGTCCGTCAACGAACGAGATAGTATGTCAACGTCAAAGTATGTCGTTGAATGAAATAATAAGTTGATTGAATCAACTTGTTTCGCGGAAAAGAGAAGACGGTTGATTCGTTTTGTCCGTCAACGAACGAGAATGTGTCAACGTCATAGTATGTCGTTCGTTGAATGAAATAATAAGTTGATTGAATCAACCTGTTTCGCGGAAGAGAGAAAACGGTTGATTCGTTAAATGTAGAAAAGCTGCTTTTTATAACAGTTCGTTGATTCAACGCTCACTACTAGCCGGAGGAGGCGTGGCGGAGGCGGAGGCGTGCGAGTTGTATCTCTATCTCCTATTGTATCATATTAAAGACTACCACGCGAATGCTAAGCGGTGCACGGCCGTGGACTCGAGTCCAGAACCCGAGTCTTGGAGTCGGTTAGTTTAGTAATGTTTACTCTATGGGGCTTGAAAAAACCTGCTGGTATGAATGCTACCTACTCTCCCCTACATGTAGATAGCTATTCTATTTCATCGATAAATTAGCGTTTTGCCTCGGGAGTATTAACCATAATAACTGCATTTTTGATAATAGCAGATAAAAGTTATCGATTCTGCGAATGGTACCTATCATATATATAAATCTATGGTACCTATAGTGTTTTGTGCTTCAGACAAGGAACTCTAAACATTATATAAATGCTGTGAACGAGGAGAGGGGACAGAGGGAGGGGTGCATCAGACTAGGTTCTGAATCTACCAGTAGTGGTCGTTTCGCATTTACTTATTGACTAGTTTTTACTAGACTCGAAGTTCCTTGGTAAGTGAATATTTAAATTTTTTTTTCGTCGAATTTGTTTAGTGTCATTTAGGTAGGTACCTACTTACTCAATTAAGATTTAATTGGGTAGGTACTTCTCCTAACCAAAAATTTTATATAAGTAGGTAGGTACCTATCTACCGTGGCACTAAGTTCATTTGTACGTTTACCTGTTAAAATAATTAAATCATTGGTTGGTAGGTAGGTAGGTACCTACTAGGTACTACAACTTAGTTAAGGCGAATATATACCCCGATAGTAGCGCCACTACATATTTTATTTTATAATTACGTTATACAAAGGAATTATCAAAAAATCTAACCGCGCGTAGACAATATCTATCATAAGCTTTTTTAAATGTATCTGTAATAGTTTTGTTTTGTGTTATTCAATCAAAAGCCTTGTTTGGAGAGCTTGGTGGCCACCAATAGGAACTAAACTCTTGAAACCAGTAGGTATCCTAAATAATACAGTACAAAACTATTACAGATACATTTAAAAAAAGCTTATGATAGATATCGTCTACGCGCGGTCCGATTTTTTGATAATTCCTTTGTATAACGTAACTAAAAAATAAAATATGTAGTGGCGCTATATCGGGGTATAAATACGCCTTAAGTAGGTAGGAAAGATTACCTACATAAACAGCAGTGGCGGCCTTAGGGGGTGGCGAACGGGGCAATCGCCCGGGGCCTCGCTCTTGCAGGGGCCTCGCGCAACAACCCAAGCAAATTTTAAAAAATATGGTTTTTGTACTATATTTTTTTTATTTAAAACTTTTGATTTTGATCCTTAATTATTTATTAACGTTATGATTTATCGGTAAATTAAAATAAAGTTAGTTAACTAATTCATTCATTCAAGACATAATTGAAAAATTCATTACTTGAGTATCGGGCATCGAAACACTTGAAGATCGGTTTTGTTTTTAGGGTTCTGTACCTCAAAAGGAAAATATAATTTAATTTTTTAGGGACCCTTAAAGGATCATTTTGTTGTCCGTCTGTCTGTCTGTCCGTCTGTCAACCCTCTATTCTTAGGAACGCGTGGACGTATCGAGTTGAAATTAGCGTCAAATACTCAAGTTCGTAACCTCTTGAAGCCGCAATATAAATAAAACTTTTTTGATTATTAAATCGTATTTGAGGAATTCGATGACACAAGATCGGCTTTCAGCCCTTGCTATTCTTTCAATCGAAAATGACGTAGGTAGCTCATTCGTTAGATTATTGTGCTTTAATTAAATATTCTTAGGAAGAGCCGCGAATTTTAAAATTTATCATCTTTGTACCTATTTGTTAATTTTGTAAATCTTTCGTAATGAAAATATTTTAAAACTCAAATTTTATTTATTTTTAAAACTTTAATTAGCATTTCTCGTCAAACATCACAATTACCTAAACCAAACAACCAGACCTAGGTACTTTTTGCGTCACCTACTTTTCACGAAGGACAAAGGGCCTCCCAAAGACCTGCGGCCCCGAGCCTCGCAATGGGTAAGGCCGCCTCTGATAAACTGGGTAGGTACTTACTAAAAGTGATTCGCAAAATTTATTATAATGCGATCTTATCGGCCATTTCGCGAACTTCACGTCACTTAGTCACTCGGACTCGATCGGAGTGATTGAATTTGGTGATTTTCTTATTTTAGTGCTTCTTTGTTAATATTACCACATACTAGAAGATCTAGGATTATCATAGATAGGTAAGTAACCTACCTATTGAGTAAGTACTACCTACCTACTATTCTAATCCATACCTACCTTAGAGTTAAGTAGTACCTAGGTTACTATTCGAATAAGACAAAGCCATAGATATATACCTACTCGTAGAGATAAACCATTCTAAAAATGCTCGCCGAGTGTAGGTAACCTATGACGTTTTGTGGAGGGGGCATGCATTCTTTACGGATGTAAGCGGGTTAACTACGAACCTTATTTGTGTTGGAAGAACACCAACGTTTCATTCCTTACATCCGTAATGAATTCGTCAAACTACGATAGGTAGTTTTTATAGTGAAAGGGGATAATATACTACGGCCACACTAACGCATTGTGCTATCGCGATAACGCAAAGAATTAGAATTGCGCTGTGCGCGACCAGGGGCGGATCCAGGATCTCGTTTGGGGGGGCGAAAAAGTTCGAAAAAACGGTTAAAATCACAAGTAAACAATACTTACTTAAATAAAGTTTATATTACCATTTACAAAATAAATCACAGAGTCACGCGCGGGCGGCGGCGTGGGTGGTGGGGCGGCGGCTTTGCGTTGCGGTGCAGTGCTGAAAAGGAACATACACTCTAAGGCAGCGGCTCTCAAAGTTTTTAGCGACGCGATCCTTTTGGACATCGAAATATTTGATGGAGACCTAAAATAAGTTTGAAAAAAATTTAGAGCGGAGCGAGCCTCGAAAATTTTAGACTCGAAATTTTCGAATTTGTTTTAGCCACTATGGTTTGACGATTGGGAAATTGAGAAAAGGAAGAAATACGACATTAAAATGGCGAGCTGAGCGAGCTTCGATAATTTTGAAGACTTTTAGAGGGAAATTTGGTATAGATAAGAAATAAAATACGATATAATGGCACTGACGAGCGGTGCCAGCCGCGATTTTTGAGACTAGCGCCCCGGTGAGAAAATTTGAGAGGAAGAGAAGAAGGCCCAAGCAAAAATAACGGCTAGCGTAGCGAGCCGCTAAAATTTCTTCGCTCACTTTCGCTCGGTCGATAAGGAATTTGAACTCGGTTTTTAGTGTTTTTTTTTCTTCAAAACAATCAAACTATTCCAGCACAGGCTTAATTCAAGAATAAATTCGGATGCACGATGCTATGTAAGATAAGTGGAATTTATTATAGGTACTTACCTTCCCGGTCGTTGATAAGTGAATGCATACATGCTAAAGACTGCTATCATTGTAGATGGTTTATTTAAGAGCTAGGAATATTTATACATAATTTTTTTTTTTTAAGGTATAATATCTTTACGCTTCCGACTGGTGTTGATAAGGATCAGTTTGAGCTACCTGTAGACTGTTTGCAACAGTCAGCAGTTAGCTCAATTGTTTGAATTGTAAATACTAGTATAATTTTCTTTGTGAATAAAGATATTTTATACTTAATCGATTTTTAGGCAAGTTAAATTACATGTAAACCAACAGTGTAGTGATAATAAATCCTAAGTAAAATATAATGAGAACCCATTGCCAAGACAAACCTAACATAGGCTTTAAGGCATTACTAACCAACCTATGTAATGTTTTATATTAATGAATAAATGATATATCTATCTATCTAGGTCTCTATCGTATAAGTACATAGGTAAATAAAAATGTTTCATTCATAGAGTTTTTTTCTTGCAGGCATAGAAAAATGGGGTTCGTTCCGGCCGCTGTAGTATCAATTGTAGGAGGTGTTGCCATCTATGGTTCGGGGGGGCTCCTGACACCCGTGGTAGCTCCAGTGATGGGCGGAGCAGCGGGAATCATAGCCGGTCTGGACACCGAAGCCGCTAACCAGATCTTTCTACGAAAATTGCGGCTATCCCACAATCTTGGCCCCAACGCCCGTAAGCTAATATTTCCAAACCTTATCATCGTTGATATAAGTAAAATTCTGTAGATATGGTACGTTTTCCCAGCGCTATCTCAACAAATGGTCTGTGTTGTGTTACCTACAACTAAGCGTAAAGACACGCTACTTATTTCCAATCATTGTTTTGAGTTGTTTTTTCCAATCATTTAATCCAATAATTATATGAAAGAACAGAAGATAACCGCGCCAGCTTTTGAAAATTTACCTATGTTGCTTTAAAACTTTTTCTTACGTTATCTATTTAAATATTATAGGTAAATACATTGATAATGTATTTACCTATAATATAATAGAAATTAGGAGTAAATGCAGATGTGTACACGTTTGTATGTCAAAAATCTGGTAGTAGGAGATGGTTGGACCACTGTGTCGTCTCTCTTGCAGCATGGCAAACTGTGTTAAATGTAGGTGTTTATGAGGATGTTTACACGTCGGACCATCTCCCTATATACATGGTATGTGACTTGTATGCTGTTAGACCGAGGCGGGCGACTCAGGACCGGCCTCCGAGTGCTGTTCTATGGGGAGAGAGGAGTAACGATCAGATAAATGCTTATCGAAGTCTTTGTGATGCAGCTTATCGTGAGATTACCTTTCCTCAGGAATTGGTGGAGTGCGGTCATGGGTCGTGTACCTTGGCTGAACATAGATTAGTGTTAGACAAAATGTATGATGACATCGTTAGTACTATGGTAGATGCGGCGGTCCAGACGAAGCGGTGTGTTAGCGGCAGGCCCAAGAAAGGTAAAAATCTCTGTGGCTGGAATACCTATGTTCGATGTGCACACAGGGAGGCCAGGCTTAAATTTAAAAACTGGGTGTTCCATAATAGACCCACTTCGGGCAACATCTACGAGGATATGTACGAATCTCGTAAAATCTTCAAAAGTCGCCTGAAGTGGTGTCAGAGCAACCAGAATCAGATCTTAATGGACAAATTAGCCCGCGAGAGAGAGGGAAATGATTTCAAGTCTTTCTGGAAGTCCACTAACAGGTTAAACATTAAGCCTGGCCTTCCTGTGAGCATTGAAGGCATAAGTGAGGGGGGCGAGATTGCGCGGATGTTCATGGAACACTTCAGGGTACAATCCCCCCTGGGACCTTCTGAGGAGGAGTTGGATGCTGGGTCCAGCGGTCCGGGAGAGGAGCCAATAGTACAATTGTCCGCAAAGCAAATCAGAGCGACAATTAAAAAGATGACTAGAGGCAAATCTCCTGGTCACGATGGATTGAGCATCGAGCACCTCAGATATGCAGGGACACACCTTCCCGGGCTCCTATCCATGTTCTTTACCATGTGTCTAAGTCATGCGTACCTACCGGCAGACTTAATGAAGACAAAAGTGGTACCAATTGTAAAGAACAGGACGGGAGATATATCAGACAGAGGGAATTATCGCCCGATCTCACTAGCCACTACAGTAGCCAAGGTGCTGGACAGTGTGCTTGATTCTATGGTACAAAAGTACCTTCAACTCCATGACGCGCAGTTCGGGTTTAGGCCTGGACTCTCGACAGAAAGCGCAATTCTAGGACTCAAGCATACTGTCCAATACTACACCAGTCGTAGGACGCCGGTGTATGCCTGCTTCCTCGACTTATCCAAGGCTTTCGACCTAGTGTCGTATAGCGTGCTCTGGAACAAGTTGAGGGAGAGGGGTGTCCCGGCGGGTCTACTACAGATTTTTCAGTACTGGTATAGAAACCAGTCCAACTTTGTCAGCTGGTCTAATGCATCTTCTGAGATGTATAGGTTGGAATGCGGTGTGAGACAGGGGGGGGTAAGCTCTCCTTCGCTTTTCAACCTGTACATTAACGAGCTCATAGTCGAGCTCAGCAGCATGCGTGTCGGCTGTAGCGTAGATGGTATCAGTATGAATAACATCAGCTACGCGGATGACATGGTGCTGCTGGGACCGACTGCGGGCTCGGTCGATGCTATGTTAAAAGTGTGCGCTAAATATGCTGCTTCTCATGGACTCCGCTATAACCATAAGAAATGTGAACACATTGTTTTTAAGGCCGTCGGCAATCATGCTGAAAGCTTTCCCAGCATTAACCTTGAAGGTATGGACATCAAAAGGGTTACGTCCTTTAAATATCTGGGACATCATGTCGCCGAAGACCTTAAAGACAATGTGGACATAGAGAGGGAGCGCAGGGCTCTGGCGGTTCGAGGCAATATGTTGATTCGTAGGTTCTCCCGTTGTAGCGAAGAGGTCAAGATAACCCTTTTTAAGGCTTACTGCCAATGCTTCTACACGGGAAACCTATGGGTTCGGCATGCCAAAAAACCGCTGGAGACCCTGCGTATACAATACAACAATATTTTCAGGATGATGTTGGGGCTGCCCCGCTACTGCAGTGCGTCAGGGATGTTTGCGGAGTACCAAGTAGATGGATTTACAGCGATTCTCCGCAAAAAGACCGCCTCCCTGATGCGCAGAATCCGGGACAGCACAAATAGCATCCTGAGAACTATTGCCGATAGGTTCCCCTCTCCTATATGGATATGTTTTGTGCGTAGGGTAATAGGTGAAATATGATAATGTCATATTTCACCTATTACCCTATATATTATATATTATATATTGTACCTAATTAAATTAGTGTGTGTGATTATTTGTTACTAACCATAATTTTAAGTTTTTTCTATAATCGTGTTACTAACAAAATATGGATCAATTGATATTCGAAATAAAATATTTTTATTTTATTTTTATTTATTATTGATATAAGTAAAATTCTGTTGGATCACAATCTATTGCAATATACCTATCTATTGAACAACAATGATGGAAAGATGTATCTAGACCGAAGTGCGATCGAGACAACAATACACGCGAAACACGTACGTCGGCAGCGCTGGTCCGACTGTGACTGAGTTGGGTGGACCTAATTGGACTCAATTTGAGCGTTCCACTTTTGAGAGGCCACTGCCCAATCTTCTGAATTTTACTTACGTCGATGCTTATCATCAATCTTGCTCTTAGTGATGAATGATTAGATACTTACCTACCTATTAGTTTATTAACTGTTATCTACTGATTAATTATAAGTTGGTAAATAAAAGTAGGTTCCTTGAAATACGCTAACATTGCAACCAAGGGTAATTACAGAGTAGTCCGATTTCCATACCTAATTCTTTTTTTATTGGAAAGGGTACCCCGAAGGTGGTCCCATATAAATTTCAAAAATAAACCAACCCTAAGGTAGGAAAACAGGGGATGATTGATTGTTCACTCACTGATTGTAATGTTTGACCACGCATTACTTTTGTCAGAGTCCAATTTTGATAATTCTTTTTTTATTAAAGGTCGATTTCGATACCTAATTCTTTTTTTATTGGAAAGGGTACCCCGAAGGTGGTCCCATATAAATTTCAAAAATAAACCAACCCTAAGGTAGGAAAACAGGGGATGATTGATTGTTCACTCACTGATTGTAATGTTTGACCACGCATTACTTTTGTCTGAGTCCGATTTTGATAATTCTTTTTTTATTAAAGGTCGATTTGGATACCTAATTCTTTTTTTATTGGAAAGGGTACCCCGAAGGTGGTCCCATATAAATTTGAAAAAATAAACCAACCCTAAGGTAGGAAAACAGGGGATGATTGATTGTTCACTCACTGATTGTAATGTTTGACCACGCATAACTTTTGTCAGAGTCCGATTTTGATAATTCTTTTTTTATTAAAGGTCGATTCACACCACAGAAATCTGAATAGTGACTTGTTATTCAGATTTCTGTGATTCACACATATCAGTGAAGTCACAGTTCCGTCCGACACAGTACCGGCACAGTGCGAAATATTCTTTTATACATTCTCTGCCGGTGTCGGCACTGACACAGAGCACTGTGTCGTTACTGACACTGACAAGTGGAGATACGTTCATACGTGTGTCGGTACTGTGTCGGTACTGTGTCGGCACTGTGTCGGAACTGTGACTTCACTGATATGTGTGAATCGACCTTTACCGTGAGCGCGACATGAGCGCGACGACGCGACGATGCCCGTGTGACGTCATAGATGACGTCATTACATGTCATAAGTAGGCCGATGTAAGCGTGGAAGCCCCTACATGTCACTACTCTCATACATTACATACCTTTTCTTGTCCACAGGTAATCGGCAGCAACCATCAATTTGCATATGTCCTCCAAAGTGAATGTATAAGCTACTTGAATTTATTGTGAATATTAATAAATATCAAGATGGAAAATAGTTTTCTTCTTATTTTCTTTTATTTGTAAAACTCTTCTCTCTCTATGGCCAGTATGTATCTAGGTGCCTATTCTTAAAATAGGACCGTAAGAGTCTTAACATTGTTTATTTAACGCAGCGATATGATAAGTACCTACTGTCTAACCTAAACATCGCTTTTTAGGGTTCCTTACCTGAAAAGGAAAAAGGGAACCACTACAGGATCACTTTCTTATCCATCTGTCAACCGGAACTTTTTACGAAGAAAAACGTTTCCGATATTGAATCCGACGGCCTTTTAGAGATTTGTTTTTTAAACATAATAACTTACGCTCCCATTCTATACCATTTAATTATATAAGTAATTAAAGATTATATTGATTATATCGATAGCGATAATAAATCTTAATATTGTAATAATATGGCTTGGACGCTAGCCATAAAGAAACTAGAAATCAGTAACCTTTAGTAATCTCATAAAAGTAAAATTCTTAAAACCTAGTTATAATACCCCTGCTGATCAGGCTCTACAAGAGTACCTATACGAGTTAAAGTAGTAGGTAAATTGGAAAAGCTTTTTAAATACCTAACACATTTCTTTCAGATTAAACATGGGGTTTATTGCCGCCGCAATTGTAGGATTCATTGGGTGGGTATCCATCTACCTAACGGGAGGCCTGCTGACTCCATGGGTGGCCCCGCTGCTGGGCTTCGGGTCGATAGGAATCGGCGCCGCCACCACAGCAGCCGCTGCGCAGGCCTACGTTGGGGTTGGGAATGTGGCTGCCGGAAGCATTCTTGCAAAGCTCACTTCAGCCGCGATGTTGGCCCCTACTCCTTAAGTAAGCATTATTATTTTATTTATTTATTATTTATCTTGACGACCTCTGTGGCGCGGTGGGCGAAGGTCCGCCTGCGACGCAGGACAAATATTTGTACGATCTGCAGATATTTGTTCAGGGTGTTCTGGTCGTTTTCTATGTATAATAAAAAATATCTATCTATGTACTCGTATATTATTATGTATATAGGTTTAAAGAACTTTATTTTTCTCATAAAAACATTACAGTTCACTTAAAATGAGATAAATTTAAACAGTAAATGTGTACTAAAACTAAATTTAAGTAGATAAATAACTCCTGGGCGTTGAGGTTTAACTTAAATTACTAATCATAACTAATTATATTATCTAATAGTGTTACATTATATTTATGAAGTTATATTATTCTATTGAGTAGACATGTGCTTTCAACATGTTTTTGTACTTATTAATGCTATCACATTCTTTTATGGTATTTGGTAAATTATTAAATATACGTGCCCCTTCTGAAATAATCGTCTTTTTTCCGTAGTTCGTACGTGTATTTGGTAATTTTAGTTTTATTTTGTTTCTAAAACTATATTTTCTAAAACTATATTATTATTATTATTATTATTTTTTTATTGACTCAGTACAGAAATTACTTTTCTAATCACACTAGTCATACAGGAATTCATTTATGATAATTATATTATATTATACAGAATATTTTGTTACAGATATTCTATTTCACGAAGTCCGTTGGGCTATGTATGTCCTACTGAATGCATGTACTTACACATTGTTTTAGTGTGCGTAAGCTCGGAAGCAATCAGTCTCGCCCGAGACAAGGTAATATTATCCTATAAGTAATCCGACTTCATACAAACGGGCGAAACGCGAGCTATACCTACGCGCCTCGATCTCGGCATGCGCTCAGCATGCAGACAGTCGCGACTGTGCCGCAGTGACGAACGGATGGTGTGATGTTTTTTTAACAATAACCGCGCGATTTTTTCTCTAAAAATAAGTTCAGGTACATATTTAATAAAGTAGCTGCAGGTATCTATAACCAAGTGAAAGATATTCCTTTTTCTCCAAAAAAATCTCCTAAAATTTATTATTAAAGCATTTTGTAGGTACGTCTCAGTCGAGGCGCAAATATTTTTCGGTCCCAAATTTATAAGACCGATTTGTTATTCAAACATAAACAGGTTTTTTAATTAAATCTACCAATCAAAAAACAACACGCATTTTTATTGAACACTTCCCATTCAATTCACAAAGTATTTTATTTGTTTATATAAAAAAAGTACCTTCCTATATTTACAATCACAAAACTAAATGGAAACACAAAGTAGGCAAATGTAATTAAAATGGTGGAGGCGGGCAGCCCTATCGCATGTTTACCTACCGCGCGGCTGTAGGCATTTATTTCAAAGATACGGCCGAGTCCAAATACTGTTGGATAATATTACCGTGCCCGAGACGCGGTCCGGGTCACTAGTGCTCATTGTATTCACGTTAGATTTTGGTAGCGAGTACCGTCAGCATGACAACTAAGCGCAAAGTCACTACTACAACCAGGGCTAAACGGACTTCGTGAGATAGAACAACTGTTCCTATACTAACTTAGCCAGCAACCCGCCCGGCTTCGTTCGGGTAGCAAAGTAGTTCAATACTTTTATGGCCCAAGACGCAGATCCTGCGACTTAGTGGAGCGGCGCGCCTCTGCGGGTCACACCGCCGGGCTGGGCAGTGAATGCATAATAGATAATAATAATAATAGTAATAATTTGTTTATTTCCTCTACACATAGGTTTTACTCAAAATTCAGTTATTATAAGTACAGTGCGAGAAAACCTGTATTGTGAGAGGCCGGAGCTTGCTATAGGTTTTAGAAAAAACTTGTACCTTACTGCAAATCTCCAGGGCCTCCATTCCACGGACTAGGTACATACTATACAGAACAGCTTGACTTTGAAACTAAACTAGAATCTATGAAAGTAACATGGTACGAAAAAAAAAGGATAATCTATTCTAGGCAATTTTGTGAGATCAATGAAAGTAATAGATCATTCCATGACGATGATGTCCTCCTAGTCGAATTTTCGCACTATAATAACAAAAAACCTTAGTAATTAACCAATTTTTTTTGTCCACAGGTAGACCTCACATCACGTCGCTTTATTTTAATTTTGTGAATGGGGTAAATCTACATTCACCAACGAATTAAAATAAAACTGCCGGCTTGCGTTGATTAATTTTCGGAAATTAATAAACAGCAAGATGTAATATCAAGTAGTTTCATTTTACACCCTACCTAATCTATAACCAAACTAGCTTCTGCCCGCGACTTCGCACGCATATTTTCGGTGCAATTCGAGGCCCAAGATATTAAATTATCCTAAATTATCTAAGTTAGGTTATGTTCTCCAAATGTCATCTTGATCTTTTCAGTAGTTTTGCAGATCTTAGGTACCTACTTACCTTACAAAATAAAATTCACATTTTACAAAATATTAGTAGGATAAATAAGATAATTATATATATGTATGCGGAAATTAAAAAGCTATACCTACAGGCCGGCTTTTTGAGAAGGGAATGTATGGCAAAATCCAAAACCATGAGAATTAGACAAAAGTCGTGAGGAGGCTCAATTTATAAGAAAAAAAACTGCATAATATGATTTTTGCCCAGCAGTGGGACAAACCAGGCTAGATAAAAAAAAAATGATTTTTGTTTAATTTTATTTTTATCCTCGATAAAACATCTATTCGTGATGAATTTTGTAAACTCTAATAAAAGATTCCGATATCGCATAAGAATAGTAGGTATATTTTCTCATAAATTGAGCCCATATACGACTATTTTCACGATTTCTCATTAACTCTCATGCTTTCGGATTTGGCCAACCACTTCCATCTCAAAAAACTTTAAAGAACTGTTATAATATAATATTAACTTTTATGAATAACTCTATAATGTTAATGTTGCTTGTCATTTCTTGTCTCCTGATTTTTAAATATAAAAATCGACTCAAATCTTAAATAAATAAATATATAGGCTGCAGACATCTATAGCGAGAAACGGATACCTACGTTTTCGCAATTTACACCCTCAAGTTAGTCAAAAAAGATTCCCCTATTATTATTCTAAGTAGTCCAGTCTTTTGGGTCCAAAATATAAGGTTACCTGGAAAGTTTTCCAGGAGTTTTGAAAATGGGTAATTTTATCATTATTTTTCGATGTGCTCTTCCTGAATTCCAACTTTGCCACCGTGTCGTGTCTATGCCGCGCCGCGCCGCCGATCCGCCGTAGCATCGTAGCACATGGTACAAAGGTTTACGAAACAACATAATTATTATTTAGTATGTTGTAGGTATTGTAAGGAAGTGGGTGCGCGTTGAAGTATCTCGTATGCTACGCTGGTCCACAGATTAGATAACGGCTGGTCCCCCGTAGCATCGTAGCACTTTCTACGAAGGTCTACGAAATAACATATTATTATTTAGTGAGTTGGTAAGGTAGCGGGTGCGCGTCGAGTTTTTTGTATGCTACGCCGAACCCTCGTGACATCGTAGAACGCGCTACGAAACTCTACGAAATAACATATTATTACTTTTAGTCATTTACAACGGGATATTTACCATGATTTGAGTTTTGAGCTTTCCAATATTACGACACATTTTCATGCGCCATGATCACGGAATAACTGAACTGGCGCATGTAACTGTGCCAAAATATTGGAAAGCCCACAACTCACATCATGGTAAATATCCCGTTGTATGTAAGTATATGATTTTAACATATTATTATTTAGTATGTAATAGAACGTGATGCATATTTTTAATTTTAACATATTTTAACGTAGACCAGGACCGGCGTAACATACAAAAGACAATGCGCACCATCGCCCATACAACACACTAAAAAAAAAATTGGTTGTCTGTAAAGTCGGTTTACTGACGATAGTTGAACGTGGCAACGCAGACGCATCGCTCACTCAAGTAGGAGAGAGACGGATGTCGAGCGCTCTCGCTTGCACTTCAAGCCTTACATGGAACGCCTCAGATCGAGGTAACGCCGCATGACGTCATGTTTTTTCGTGCGTGCAGCCGGCTCTATCGAATTATAAGACGTTGTCACGTCACTTGAGAGGTGTCCAGGGACACCCGGATGGAACAAAGTTCCTTTCGATTAATTAGAAGAACCTTATTTTACCGCCCTTCACACTTACAGTTACGGATAGAGTAACCGCCCATTTTATTTTAAAGATTTATCCGATCAAAAACGCGAGTGATTCAGCGGCGTCAATAAAAGTTTGATAGTCGCCGGCAAATGAACGTAACCTCCCATGTTTGTGGCAATTGGACAGTGACGTAGCCTTGGGAAGATCTCGGAGTAGCATACCTTGTTTATTTGTACCATGGACGAAACGAAAATAACTTCCTTGCCACATGGATAATATTACATTACCGTGGCCTTGCTTTCTATAAGAGAGAGACAGACAGAGAAACACGCGCACGCCGCACGGCTTACAACTATAGCAAAAAGTGTCGTTACAACTTTTGGTCATATTTTTTCTGACTAAGGCAACGCAACGCAACGCAACAATCGCAACGCGCGATAGGGAACTTCGTTTCAATAAAATAATATAACAAAAATATGTTGCTCGTTATGGGAGAGGATGGGACGGGGTGTAGGGAAAGGTAAGATATATCTCAGGAAAGAAAGTAAAATTCTCGAGAAGTAAAAAACTGCGAGATTTCGCGTCTACGTCTATTTCGAGAGATAATAGGACTTTTGAGAGTTTTGCGCAAGTCTCGCGCAAATGTCCTTTGCGCAACTGTCTTTCGCGCAAGTGTACCAGGCGACGTGATAGGGTGGATAATTAATAATTATTAACCTACCTCTAAGGAGAAATTAAGACATAGTGAGTAGCATATACCTATTATTTATGTAGATAGCTAGCTGTTTTAAATTTATCGATAAATTGGTGTTTTACCTCGCTAACCTCAACAACTGCATTTGGTTCTTGGGGTCCTGGGGCACACGCAATTTATAAAGATCTCACCAAACTTCTTAGAGTCTGAGAATGCTGGCTTTTATATCAGTCAACGAATTAGCATTGCCATTCAACGTGGCAATGCTGCTAGCATTCTGGGCACTCTGCCTTCTGGTGACGGCTTAGATCATTAAGAAATAGATATACGTGTATATACTAGTTGTAATTGTTTTATTCTGTTAATGTAATGTTCTATGTGCTAAATAAATATATTATCGACTGCATTTTGTTTGATAACTATACAAAGATAGTCCACGTTCGGTAGGGGATAAATAACGATCGATTCTGCGCATAGAGTATTTGCGTTTTGTGCTTCAGCTAAGAAACCCTAAACATCCTATAAATGCTGTGAGCGAGAGGAGTCGAACAACAGACCAGTTCTTAGTATACCAGTGACTGCTCGTTTCGCATTTATTGAATTGTTTCTATTACGCTAATTGAATTTTAATTTCGCTGAACACACGTTTTTGTAGTGTCACTAGGTATGTAATTTTAAAGTAATTTTTATTTATTTAGCACATAGAACATTACATTAACAGAATAAAACAATAACAACTAATACAAGTAAGTAAGTACTTATATCTATTTCTTAAAAATCTAAGCCGTCACCAGAAGGCATTATATATTATATTATTTTTATTTATTTATATTTTGTAGGTTTGTAGGTATCTTAACTCAATCGAGATTGCATCTTCAAGTTTTTTTTACCTGAAACTTTTTGTATTTCGTAAAGTTTTTGGATAATTACCTACATTTTATTGTTATAAAATTATGTTGTTCCCATATATGGTTTTGTGATTGTGTAAGTATTGATATTAGCTTTCACTGGATATTTGCATAGGTACTTACATCTTTTTTTTACATTTTAACTATGAATCGGATCCCACTTCGGAATGACATAAATATACCTACCAAGGGCAAAATTACATAGTCCTTAGTAGTAGAAATTATTGGGTAAGAAATAATTAAGGTTTTTTGGTAGCTTATTATGCCGCACCAATAGTTTTGGGGCTATGAAAATCACCATAAATAAAAAAAATTATAATTTTTTTGCATTTATGCTTTGAAGCTAATATGACATGTGTTAGAAAACAGTTTTAAAAGCCTCCAACCTGCAAATCTTCAAATGATTTTAGATATTGTGGATTCGTGTTGGCGCGAGTTTTTTTTTCACCCATTTTTTTCTGCTTTCTTAAAGGAATAAAACTGACGGAAAAGTAATAAATAAATAAATTCACTTGAAAACCACAAAATAATTTTAATCTCGTGCCAACATGAACGATCAACCCGATCAGTTTTCAGGTAATTGAAGTTCTTGGAGGAAATTCGTGTCCGATGTTAACAGATCGGCCATAACACATACTTTTCTCCATATGTATGGAACGGCTGTGTGGTGCCGGCTTAGAATTTAAACCACCCCAGCTCTTCCCGCGGGTGTCATAAGAGGCGACTAAGGGATATCCACCGGGGGCGAGCAGCAGCGCCCCCCGCAAAACCTTTCTACCACCAAACTGCGATCCCCAAACCGCATGCCCGGCGTGGGGATTATTGGCATTACCCCCCCATAAGATAAAAGCCAATTAGGCGGTTATAAGGAGGAGGCCTGCGTCCAGCAGTGGACCAATACAGGCTGTTGAAGTGAGATGAGGTTCGGAAAGACCGACCGGGCAGAAATTCTCTTGCCTGTCTTACTTAGTGACTGACAAGGTATTAGGTAAATTGGAAAAGCTTTTTCAGATCAAACATGGGGCTTATTACCGCCGCAATAATAGGAGTTTTTGGGTGGATAGTTTTCTCCCTAACGGGGAGCTTCCTGACTGCATGGACGGCCCCACTGCTGGGCATCGGGGCGATCATTCTAGGAACTTCGACGTTAATGGCCCTTACTCCATAGGTAAGCATTTTAGTAGCATAGCAGTATAATAAAATTATTCCGTAAGGTACTACGGAGTTGATTGCACTTATATAGAATATAATAGCACTTAGAATAAGTATCTATTTAATTAGGCTAAGAATGTAATTGTTTGTTACCCCGAAAATAAATAAATACTAAATACTTATCCGCAAAGGTTTTTGGTATTAATTGCGTAAGCATTCAGGGTAATTTGTAATAAAATAATATCCCAAAAAAAATCGACTTCGACGGGAATTGAACCCGCATCCTTCCCTCGTGTACCTATACTTCGTAAGAAGTAGTCAGTAGGTATCGTAGACCGAGAATTTAGGCTTACCTGGTAGGTATATAGTTTTCCTCCGAATCTTATATGTGGCAAAAGCTCCCAAGACAATGCCGGTCGAGTGATGTCCCAATGGCTATGTCCAATTCTCTATTATAATAATATAACGATTTTACAGTTTTTTAACAATCGATTTTATTTATGAAGAATTTGTAATCGATTTTGTTATCCGATTCGAATGATTTTATATAAAAAATATTATTTAGGTGTGTGCTCTACGATTCGAAACCAATCGCGACCAATTAGATACCTATACATACATTTTTAAAAGCTGGCGCGATCTTCTTTACATTTCATCATACAATTATCCACGCTGACGTCACATATCCAGGCGTAGTGGAGCACTATAGGAAAAACAAAAGATGATCGCGCCAGCTTGATAATTTTTTAAAAGCTGGCGCATTGTCTTTTGTTATTTCGTACAATTATCCACGCTGACGACGACACCACAAACAGGCCTCCAGTAATAATTGAATGATGACCTCTGTGGCGCGGCGGGCGAAGGTGGTTGCGGGTTGGATTCCCGCCTCAGGACAAATTTTTGTACGAACTGCAGATATTTGTTCCGGGTGTTCTGGATATTTTTATGTATACTAAAAATGTCTATCTATGTGGTGTATGTATTATATTAAGTATATCAGTTATCTAGTACCCTTAACACTAGCTCTGCTTAGCTTGGGGTTAGATAACGCTATGTTAATTGTCCAGCATTATTTACTAATAGTAATGAATTATACCCCAGTAAACTACAGCACCCAGATCGGTAATTCTTAAAAAGCTCCCTGATTGATAAATTACATAGGTACGGACGTAGTGAGTACATAGATATCCTCAGATTAAAGGAATGTCCCTGGATTTCATTTTTTTTTTCTTTAAAGTAAGGTAAAGAAACTACTAAACAAATATTTCTTATATCCACAGGTAACCCTTCAAATCGCGTCTCTTCGTTTTAATTTTGTGAATACACAGAGCAGTTTTTTGAAATGGGAGTTAATGTCCAAATCCGAAACCACACGGGCTGAATTTTCGAGGGAAAACCAAAACTGCATATCTATTTACTTGAAATTTTAGAATTTTCGATTTTTTTTATGAACGGATGTTTCATTGAGAATAAACCCTATTATAATACAAGCCTAGCGGCAGTATCAGATCAAAATTATAATTTTAAATTTTCTTGGGAGGTTATCAAACTAAAATAGTAAGAATTTACCATTTTCTTTCATTTTAACTAAGCATTTCTTTGCGAAAATTGATCCAAACACCAATCAATCCGCTGCATGGTGGGGTTCAAATACAGGTCATATATTTTTCTAAATTATCGGTTTGATTTACTGCAAAAGTATAGAATTTAAAAAAATGCATTTTCTTATGAATCGAGGTCCTTTCAAGATTTTCTCTCTCATGGTTTCGGATTTGCCCATCCACCCCATCCCAAAAAGCCACCCTGTAGTAGGTATCTACATTCACTCACGAATTAAAACAAAGCTGCCTGCTTGCGTTGATTAATTTGTAATAAATAATAAACAGCAGGATGTATCCTCAACTAGTTTCATTTTAAACCTTATCTACCTATAATATTTATATAGATTACGTAAGAAAAGTTATAAAGCAACATAGGTAAATTTTCAAAAGCTGGCGCGGTAATCTTCTTTTCTTTCATACAATTATCCACGCTGACGACGACGACGACACAAATCTAGGCCTGCCCTCCAGTATCCGCAAAACAAAACAGAATCGCGCCAGTTTTTAAGAATTGACCTTTACTCCGTCCTGATTACAGATACTTTTTGAAACTATAAATTCTCAGAAATGAAAGCAAAAATTATTTTATATTTCCTCTTTATTTAAGAATGTCTTAAATTGGCCCTCCTTGTCGGCGCTAGTGCGGTGCTCGTGGTCGGCGCTGGTCCGTTGCTCCTGGTCGGCGCTAGTTCGGTGCTCGTGCTCGGAGCTATTTCGGTGCTCGTGCTCGGCGCTAGTCTGGTGCTCGTGCTCGAGGTCGGCGCTGGTCCGGTGCTCGTGGTCGGCGTCCAGCACGCGGCCTCCCTTCAGCACGAGCACGCGGTCGGCGCCGCGCGTCGTGCTCAGCCGGTGCGCTATCACCACGCAAGTGCGACCCACGCGCGCGTTTGCCAGCGCAGCGGTTACCACCTAGAACAAACCAATACTTTAAACTTACCACAGTAATTTTCACACCATCCAGAGACGCTTAAAGACAAAGAGACAGACCACCAGCCCGATGGTCAGAACAGACGACATCGTTTGGATGAAAAATAAAACGTCAAGTGCGAGTCGGACTCGCGCACTAAGGGTTCCGTTCAACTGTAAGACCTTGTTTCTTGCCAAATATTTATATTCTATCTAGGTCAACATGAAGTAGGTACCCTGTATATTTTGGTCGAGGGAGAGCATTAAAACTTATTTTTTTTAGTTAATAAATTACAAATTTACGGTTTTCAGATTTTTATCGTTATTTGTGCTATATGACCTTGCTTCTTGCCAAATTTATGATTCTAGGTAAACGAGAAGTACCTAGGTTTTGGTCTATAACAAGAATTAAAAGTATTTTTTTTGGTGAATAAACGGTTTTAGGATTTTTTCTTTTACTTGTGCTAATAGGCCTTGCTTCTTGCCAAATTTCAAAGGTATCTGTCCTATCGATTGTACCCAGACAGACGCCAGACACATACCTCAACCTCAACAGTCTGTATTGGTCCACTACTGGACGCAGGCCTCCCCCTGATAAGCGCCTTGTTGACTTTTATCTCATGGTGGTAATGCCCATAATCCCCACGCCAGGCATGCGGGTTGGGGATCGTAGTTCGGTGGTAGAATTGATCTGCAGGGGGCACTGCCGCCCGCCCCCGGTGGATATCCCTTAGTCGCCTCTTACGACACCCGCGGGAAGAGTTGGCAAATTCTAAGCCGGCACCACACAGCTAGACACATATTACGGTGTATTTGTGTGTCTGTTTGTCCTATCGTAGCCCTTAAACCCAGTATACCTTCTCGCTTTCCGTATCGAGGGCGCTGGTGGCTTCATCCAGCAGCAGTATCTTAGGGTTTCGGATCAGTGCCCGTGCGATCGCCACGCGTTGTTTCTGACCACCAGACAACTGCACGCCTTTCGCACCGATCTCTGTGTTGTAGCCCTGGATGGATAAACAGCTTGGTTATTTTCACAATTTTGTATAAAGACTTGTTTCTTAACGCGGTTTCGCTAAAGTGACCTTGAGATATCATGGCCTGCTGAACTCGTTTCAGCCCTGCTTGCACTATTTTAAATATTTAATCATATTTAAATTTGGTAAATTTATTATATTTGGAGGGGAGGGAGGCCTTTGCCCTGCAGTGGGGCACATCAGGCATTAAAAATACATTTGACTTTTACTTTTTAGCATATTTGGTTTAAAGCGTGCAATAACTTTAAAATTAATTCGATTTTTTATTTTTTTACCGTATAAGAAGGCCTCCTTTCTCGGCCCTAGTAGGTTAGGAGGCGAATTTGGTTGATAGAACTTACCATCGGCAGTTGCATAAATAATAAACTGTTAGCCCTTCCTCCTCCTCGTTGGTGACTCGACGTGAGTTGTCATCGATACACCTACTCTCAAATGGTTTCCCCGAATAGCACCGGTTCATGTCACTCTTGTCACTACTGTACTGGCTCTTGTCTGTCAAACTTACCATCGGCAGTTGCACAATAAACTCGTGTATATTCGCCTGCCGCGCCGCTGTAAACACCTCCTCTTCTGTGACCCGACGCGAGTTGTCACCGTACTCGATGTTCTCTCGAATGGTGCCCGCGAATAGTACTGACTCCTGAGATTTAGAGGCATGTCTGGTAGACTTACCATCGGCAGTTGCACAATAAACTCGTGTATATTCGCCTGCCGCGCCGCTGTAAACACCTCCTCGTCTGTGACTCGACGCGAGTTGTCACCGTACTCTATGTTCTCTCGAATCGTGCCGGCGAATAGCACAGGCTCTTGTGAGACCAGACCAAACGAGGATCGGACCTCGTTGATGAGGAGGTCCGGGAGCGAGATGCCGTCAAGATACTGAAAGAGATAGAGTTTAAATATATAGAGTGATCTGCATTCTGCATCGTTATGCATACATTATTGCACATAGTATAAGCTCCTAAATAAAGACCTTTTTAGTTTACTCTATTTTATCGATTGGTTACAAGTCTCGTACGTACCTAATTATATCATGTTCTCTTGTTTTGGGCCGTCATCAAAAAAAAAGAGTATCAAACATTGGTAAAATATGAAGTTTGTATGGTTTGCTTGAAGATACGACTACGTACTAAGATAGTATCTTCATTGTATGATACCAATGTACTCTTTTGTTTGATGATGGTTCTCCATCTGTAGTGCGCGTCTGTACCATTTTTCGTTTGATACATAATCCCATAAAAACAAAATATGTACATTTTGTACCTAAATCTTATAATTTTTTAAGATTATGCGTGAAACATTTAGCTATATGCATTACTTTAGATTCTTACACTAAATACCGTTTAAGTACGAGAATCTAGGCTACGGCTGGCCACTAATGCCAAAGTTATGTCAGAAATCCGATAGCGTTACGAGCGCTAATGGTAATAGTTTTTCAAACAAATGGTCGTTTTCTGCAATGTAGCCTTTTTATCGAAAAGCGATAAGGCACGTCTCTGTAGATTGCAGTCAAACCAAGGACCAAGTTTGCATAATATAGCTTAATAGGCACCCTAGCAGATACAAAATACAATCAAACTAGACCTTGATCTCATTGCTCATTATTTTACCTACTCTGATTGCATGGCGTGTCAATTTGTGAGATGGGAGGGCGGCGTACGCAAATGCATTTTGTTGAATCTCATAGAGAAGGTCTTGCTCGGAATTGCCTCTAAATATTTTTTATAATAATATTTCTCATTACTCATGGAAAAGGTTGCTTGAATTAAATAAAATTTGACATTATTTCTTTGGTTCCCCTAATTGTAATGTGAAAATCGTGAAAGTGAAATATTTCGTACAATATTGGTCGGATCTCAGGAATTCTGCGGTCTATTGCAATGACTTATGTTTTGATTCCTAGGTTATTTTACTAGTTATTACTAATTATTTGGTTCCTTTAAGCCTCATTAAGTAGTTGTGTAGTTTTCTAGTACCTACCTAAATAATCAATAAGGTGATTTTGCGCTTACGCATTTCCAAAAAGGGGTTTGTCCCGCTCCTATGAACGCGAAATCATATCCTATGTGTGATGAATACCTAGACAGATCTGCAGTTATGTAGTTTAGTGATGGGTAGGAACTAAGAAACCTCGCTTTCGATAAACCTTTCAAACCACAGTCAAACCACAGTTTGTGTTGAACCGATTTTAATTTAGTTTTTTTTTGGATCGTAAAGTATATTAGTCATCTTCTTACCCATAACACAAGCTCTGCTTAGCTAGAACTACATGATGCTGTGTGGATTTTAAAGCATTTTTTTAAATAGGTATATGAGTACCGAAATGGTAATTATGTTTGAATTATTCGAATGGAGCCTCCTTTTTTTCACTTGTATTTCTGAGATGTGAATTGAAATGTTGAACTAACAACAGCCCCCCGGTCGGGGTCGTAGAACCGCTGCAGCAGTTGAAAGATGGTGCTCTTGCCGCAACCACTGCGTCCAACCAGAGCTGTGGTCTTACCACTTTCTATCTGCAACATGCCACACATAATTTATTAGGACCACCCTTAGAGGATTGTACTACTTGTCTAATTCTATAGGACCACTTATAAAGTGTATTCTTCGGTAACTTGATGAGTTTACTTCAAAATAAATCGTCAAGTGCCAGTCAGACTCGCACACCAAGGGTTCCGTAGAATTATAAGACCTCGTTTCTTGCCAAATTTTATGATTCTAGGTCAACGGGAAGTACCCTATAGGTTTCGGTCCAGTACGAGAATCAAAAGTAATTTTATTGTGAATAAACAAGAAATTTACGATTTTAGGATTTGTTGTGCTATCAGACCTCGCTTTTTGCCACATTTTATGGTTCTAGGTAAACGGGAAGTACCCGATAGGTTTTGTGTGCACATGCACACAAATTCCCTTGAAAATTTATCAAATCGCTTTAGCCAGTTTTGATGCTTTGAGGTAAAAAAGAGGGACCTCTTTAAAGCTTCTCTTACAAGCATTATAAATACGCAAAAAACCATAACCCTTGCGAGTAAACTGACACATTTGAACCCTCTCGAACGCAAAATAATTGTTACACCCCGAATAACTACTACGAGACTAGCCAAAGCTCAGACCAATAGGTACCGGTATGTAAGGTTTTTGTTATTACAGTGCGTAAGCCTCGCACTCTGGCTAATTTCTAATTTCTAAGAAATCAAATAATATCGCAAAAATTTTCGACTTCGACGTGACTTGAACCCGCATCCTTCCCTCAGTACGGGAATGTGCTAACCAACTACACCACGAGGTCAAGTAGAGGTAACGGCGCTTGAGTCCGTAGAAAGTCGCAAAGATTTTCGACTCCTACGTCACTTGACCTCGTGGTGTAGTTGGTTATCACATTCCCGTACTGCGGGAAGGATGCAGGTTCAAGTCCCGTCGAAGTCGAACATTTTTGCGATATTATTTGATTTCTTAGAAAATAGGTACCGGTATGCATAAAATCACAATAAATGATTATGATACGATAAAATGGCACACTTGCATTCAAATCCAGTCCGCAGAGCACAGGCACGTTCGGTCTGCTGGGGTATTTGAACTCCACTTGCTTTAGCGAGGCTTCTCCTTTACAGACCTGCGAGAATATTTAATTAATAGCAGGCCTATTTTAACCCTCCTAAATACGCAATTGCGTGTTTCGCTTAGTTTTCTTTGTGTAAATTTGTACTCTAATTTGGGGAAGTAGTGTACCGACATTAGTCGAACGAAAATAGCAATAGCGTATTGGAGAATACCTCCTGTTTGCGGTTTGGCACGCGTTTTTGCGATAAAAAGTAGGAAAAAATTACAGAATCAAAAATAGAACTGCGTAAGTTTGCACATGTTATTAAAATAAAATTCCTTTAAAATTGTAATTCCCAGCCAAGCCTTAGGGTATGGTAGATAAATACTTTGAAGCGATAATGAGATATTACTTATTATATTACCCATTATTTAGTTTGATAGTGGTGTCAATTCAGATGTCGCCAAAACTAAACTAATTGAGCCGGACGTTATTGCTCCATGTGAGTTCACTAGAGTTCATTCTCCAGATTTTTTAGATCCGGAGTTATGACGGTTTGAAATTCCCTTGAAGCGAAGTTAAGGTTTATATTCCGGCTTATCTTAATATTTTTTCCATTGAAAAAAAAGTGGTTATGTCCAAACCTGGAAAACGTATGAAGGAAAGTATTTTCACAACTACACTCGGTTTTTTCGGTAAGGAGTATCCATAAATTACGTGAGGCGATTTTGGCGATTATTCGACGACCCCTCTCCCCCTTGATGAGATGTCGTGAGATTTTGTTTGACCTCATCTCTCCCCTGAATCTCACGTGAGATTTTTCAAAACGCGTAGGTATTATAATGTAAATTATCTGTGTTGTGTGTTGCACTACTACGAACGTAGTCTAGAATCACAAACTTATTAGATTATGTAGTTTAGTTCTAGCGACATCTGAATTGACACCTTTATTACCTACAGTGTGATGTATCTCTGTGGTTCAAGCTTTAGTTAATCGACAAAACCAATGCTAACAAATCTCATGACCGACGGGACTAAAGGATCCACCAGCTTGGGCTTAGTTTTCAAAAAGGCCACTATCCTGGACGCTGCGTCGATGCCTTTTTGGAAGTCAGGGGCGAACGTGAGCGCGTTCTGGGCGCTGTTTGACGTCACTTGCATGGCCTGGGTGGTTCTAGAAGAGAAGGTTGTTTGAACCATCCGTAAGCTATGTAATCAGGGGTCTAATTCTGCTAAGCAATCGCTTTACTTTGACAATAGTATAGTCAAAACTTTTAAATCCATCATTGTTACTAACATTAAAGTCATTTACAAATACATCGTCGCAGAATCGTCCTTACATGAATAAAACTCTATTTGCTTGCACGTAGAGATTAATAGAATCCTTTCTTCCATCTGACTTTCTTTATCTGTTTCTTTCATCTGAGGTGAAATGCCAAAATGTGTCATTCTATGACGATACCAGTGTCATACTGAAGCAATTAAGTTAGCAGAATAGGGCCCTAGATGACTATTCACCCTTCTTTTTAGCTTATGGTGATTTTTCACCAAAGCCCAGGTGCATAGCGAAATGTATCAAAAACCTAATAAGTAATAAGTAGACAAATTCCACCGCTTAGGCTACAAAGTCAGCTCCAAGGCCAGCTGACTTTGTAGCCTAAGCATAGAAAACATTCTTAGTGTACCCAAGGTGCATGTATCCATCCATCAGTTTGGTTGTAACTGGTCGTTATGAATGCGGATGCTTCAAAACTAGATTTTAATATTTAAATAAAAATAAGTTTATTCAGTCAGACATATGGCGTGATCCATAAATTACACAAAGAAATTTGCTGAATTCTGTGCAAAAGGTGTAGGTACCTGGTTTAAGCATTCCCAAGGATCTCAATAAAAATTGAATGTAATTTGCGTATCACATAAATCAAACTTACACAAGTATATTTTGACAGGCGACGCTGTCAGACACTATAAGATGTCCGCCGTACGTCAACGCTATGGAGTTGACGAATATGAACATAGAACGCGACATGCCCGCCACAAGACCGTGGAAATGCGCCGAGCGATGCGCCAAAGGAAGCGTCGGTTCTAGCTGCGCCATATACTCCTCTAGAAACTTGTGTTCTCGACCGAGAGAGACCACGGTGCGGATGTTTGATACTGCTTCGACTGCTATCTGAGAACAACACGGGTACAATTAGTTCCGGATATGAGAAGAATGAAACATAAAACATTTACCTATTTAGCACAGAAGTACATAATAATAAGAATAAAGATATAAAAACATAGGTGTCCCAACTTATAATCAAACGAAATGTGCCAAAAAGGGGTCCCATAAGTAACGGCGAAAAATGATAAACCAAAAAATGTTTCAACGGCAACTATTTCATCGTTGGAACGATACTTCGAATCCTTGTTTCTGTGGCTTTTTTTTTTGTTCGTTGTTATTAAATTTCGATGACCTTACTATTAACATCGAGACCTTGTTAAGTCGAAGTAGTTATTTGGAGACATACAGCTCAGCAAATGTTGGCGGACGCCAGAAAGTCCTAAAGGATGTCCCCAACACTGATTTTCAGCAGTATCTGTAGCTGCGAGCCTTTGCAGGTTGCGTCACTGAAGCTGGGCAGTAAACGCGTTAAGCAGACTTTATAACGAATACCACGCGTAGGTTACTTTTGCATCACACCTTTCTACCCATTTAAGAAATCATGAAATCAATTATGTAATGCTTTAAATTTAGAATTTGAGATAAAATCTGTATACGAATTCGACACGTTAAAACACTAAAAAACAAATTAGCAACTATATTTGATTCAGTTCAGGGATTCACTTCTGGAATCAGACCTTTTTTTCCAATATTAAACAGTAGACCAAGCACAGCGATTGTTGGGGTAGAATAGGCATTAATAATGTACAACTGGTTGAACAAGCAATACATTTCAAATATTGTACGCATTCGATCGAAGGCGATGCGATGTAATTTTTTTCTACTCTACCCTAGACAACAATCGCTATGCTTGGCCACATGTAGGTAGGTACAGTAAGTATTTATTCCGAAAAACAACGCACCTTCGTACTGCCCTCAAGAGTTTCAGCATTGCCAGTAGAGAACTTATGGGTAGCCTCAGTTTGTTTGTAGATCACAGTCACGATAATGGGGCATAGGAACCACACCACCAATGCGACCCGCCATTCATAGATCATATTAAACCAGTAAGTAGGCAGTCCTATCTGTGTCCTAATCGGGGGGAGGAAAGGTGACGGAAGAATGGGGTCGGCGAGTGTGTGGATCGGTGGGCTCGCCGGCCATGTATAGGAGGAAGAGGGGACGCCAGTCGGGCCGCGGATGTTTCAAATGTTCCCGTGGTTCGGCGAAAATGGCGAGAGAGGGACACCGGAGAGGTTTTAGTAGGTATTACGTCCTTCTCAGGGCGTCAAGTCCCACATAATTCTGGTCCCTTCCAGGCCAGTTTATATGTGGTTTATACGTTAATGAATTTGCTCGCCAAAGGTAGGCAAGTACAGTATTAATTCTGAAAAACAATACGCACCTTTGTACTGGCCTCAAGAGTCTCAGCATTGCCCGTAGACTCCTTATGGGTAGCCTTAGCTTGGTAGTAGATCACAGTCACGATGATGGGGCAGAAGGACCACACCACCAGTCCGACCCGCCATTCATAGATCATGGATATCGCCAGCGCCAACCCAACGGAGCCAACGGCTTGCAGGCTTATTCCGATGCGTTGGCCAGTTGCCTGCGAAATGAAATTAGAAATATAAACAAAAATACAAATATCACACTCCGGAACCGTGGTCCCACTGCGATGTCCCACTGGTGAGACAAAACTTTTTCGTGGCACACACTTGACCGTTCAACATATGGCTCTGGGTGCAATTATATATATACACACCCTTTCAGTCACAGAGTCGCCACGACCCCCCTCCCCCCCGCTTCTTGGGGGGGTTGGACGGGCTTCGTTAGGAGTAAGTTAATGTTGACCCCCCCCCCCCCCTTCGCGGGAGTGGGAGGATGTGGACGGTCAAGTGTGTGTTTGGTGGGACCACGAAAAAGTTTTGTCCCACCAGTGGGACATCGCAGTGGGACCACGGTTCCGGAGTGTGATATTTGTATTTTTGTTTATATTTCTACTGGACATCGCAGTGGGACCACGGTTCCGTCACTAAATATCATTATTGGGAACAAAAATATAGGTACGGTAAGATTGCTGGAATAACTGCTTTTTATCTTTTTAGACGGCACATGATGTTTAAAACCGCGGTATCAAAAAATGGTTACTTGGTGCACTGTCATTTTAAACTCGTGTTTAAAATTACGTGGTATTCTATGCTACTCAAAGCAGCAGCGAAAATTTTGCTTGGTTTTCGCTCGGGCTTTCGCGCTGTCCGCGCTATTGCACCGAGCAAGCGAGTGACAGTTGGATTACTGCTTACCCTTTCGCGGCCGCTCTGGGTAGCTAATACTATAAATAAATAAATAAATAATGCTGGACAATTCACACAGCATCATCTATCCCCAAGCTAAGCAGAGCTTGTGTTATGGGTACTAGTTAACTGATATACTAAATACAATACACTACATAGATAGATATTTTTTATTATACATAGAAAACATCCAGAACACCCGGAACAAATATCTGCGGATTGTACAAACATTTGTCCCAAGGCGGGAATCGAACCCGCAACCTCTTGCGTCGCAGGCGGACCTTCGCCCGCCGCGCCACATCGGTAATATTATTACCGCATACCCTCAGTATATTTATTATTAACTTAAAACTTACCCCCTGTACATAAGCCGCCTCTGCAGATAGCCTAGCACACAACGCCCCGGTAGAGTTGGCTCGTTCGTCGAAATACGCGAGGTGTTGCTGCAACATGTGCGCGAACATTCTAACGCGCAACCTCTCTGTTAGGTAAGCACCGGCTATGCCAAACGAACCTGCCTGTAAGATACAACCAATCAGATTAATTTGAATGAATGTTTCTTACCTTCTTAATTCTTCACGCCAAAACTACGTAGGTATATTAATTTGAAAGACCTTATGCCTATTATACAAAAATATAGAATGGTATAGAATGGTGTTTTCAAGCTTTCTGCCCGCGGTGACGCTCTCGTTTTTTTCGGGATAGCCAGTAGATAGATAACAATTGTAAGGAGTTATTCGTTTATTTATTTATAAGTGATATAAAAAAGGATTTAGTTCGATTACAGAACTCTTAGGCGCAACGCACACAGAAGGCGGCGAGGCGAGGGTAAGGCGCAGACACGCCGCTCCTCGCCCCCCGCCACGCCGCCTTACCGGTATCCCATGTGCGGGCGACGTGGCGGGGGGCGAGGAGCGGCGTGTCTGCGCCTTACCCTCGCCTCGCCGCCTTCTGTGTGCGTTGCGCCTTACAAAGGTACAATTAATTACAAGGTGATTATGGTTATGAGAAGACGGTGAAAGAGTAAGAACCTATATTGTGGCAATTTTGACTTGAAAACATTCTGCCGTGATTGACTTTATGTGAATGTACCGTGCGTAATACGCATGGCAAGTGCCTGCATCTAACTCGTTCTGCCATCATTAAAAACGTGAATGAAATTACCTCGATTACATTGGAAACGCCCATCACTATTCCTATAATTACACATATCAGTGACACTATCTGCACCCTCTCCCACAACTTATTCGTATCAGGATCTGACAAAGTCTGAGAAAAGAAGAACATTAAATGAAGAATAAAAAACAGTGGTGCCCAAATTTGCCCTTGTGGGACACCTGGTTAATAATTTGTAATAGTCCTTGCAAAATCAAACTTACGCCAAAAATATCTCCAAAAACTAGGATAAAGAGTGGCAGTGAGAAGCCAATGAACAAAGACCCAATGCTGCCAATAGTGATGGATTTCCACTCTGGTGAATTTAATCTCACCACTCGCCAGAAAGAAAGTTTTGGTGGCTTTCTTTCTTTATCTTCGTCCAATTCCTAAAAAAATCTATGAACATTATTTTAAATGCTACATTTTAATAACTTAAATACTGTACTAACTGTCAAACTACTTACAGTTTTTACATCTTCTATATGATATTCTTCTTCGGATGTTTTGGATATTTTGGATGGTTCGTGAGGAAGGTCTGATAAAGGCAATAGGTATTGTTAGTCCCGTGTTTCTTTTTTTTTTTAAACTCTCGTCTACGCATTTACCTTTTGTTTCGACATCTGGTGCCGTGCTAGCAGGGTCTTGCATATGAACCATTTCATAATACTGCCCTTTCTTCGCCATTAGTTCATCATGAGATCCCACTTCAGTAATTTGACCGTCTTTCATAGCATATATGACATCAACATTGCGAATCGTGGACAAACGATGAGCGACCACAATAGTTGTTCGACCTTTTGTACTCTGTGGAAGTTAGAAAACTAAACCGTTTAGATTAACTTTGTTACCTTCAGACTCAATAGTATTTTACTAAATAATATAAGGTTTAAGAGATCTTACCTTATCTAAGGCAATCTGAACTTTAGCTTCAGAGTTTGTGTCGAGTGCACTAGTTGCTTCGTCTAAAAGCAGGATGAGTGGATTCTTAACTAGAGCTCTAGCGATCGCTATTCTTTGTTTCTGACCACCAGATAGCGATGCACCGCGGTCGCCGACATTTGTATCATAACCCTGAACATATTAATACTTTATAGCCTAGGATAGATTAACACTAGGTACCTTAACAAACTTTTTAATCTTATAAACTGTGAATGAGTATACAGGGTTACTGATAATTTACTGATGCTGCGTGAATTGCAAGTTCTGCCCATATATAACATTAAGAAACATTTATTGTTAAAACTGTGTTGGTACATAGTTGGTCTTATGAACTATTTATAAATTGTTCAAAAATTTATCCTTTCGGACATACAATAAAATTATTACTAACATTAGTTAATAAACTCAAAATTATAGTACAGTTTCACATTTTCTTTACACTAATAAAGGTTAAAAATAGGAGTTAAATATCAATTATTACCATCAAAATTTTGAGGGTCTGTCAAATTATTATTTCTATTATAGTGTGTTTTTGATACCAGATATTTTCTAATTTTATTTTGAATTATTATCTTCTATTTTTTTGTTTTCTAACGATGAATTGTTGAATATATTTTTAATGGCAAAAATATATGGACTTTTGTGGAACATTACGTTGCTTACTTGAGGCATACAAATATTATGATTGTAGTTTTTGCGTAGGTTATTATGTCGACTAGATTGGTTTTCACAGAAGAGTTTTTTGTTGGTTTTTCTAAATAAGCATACCTATTTCCAAAATGCATATTCCAGTTAATGGTAAAATATTGTTGTCTTTAAGTTACGAAGAGATTCTGTACTTTGTAACTTAAAAATAGCTCGCAGGCACCATCACTACGAAGACGTTCATAAAGACACGGTCTTAATTCCTTAATTTTTTGTAAATCACGTCCCTTAGGTATAAAATGTTAAAACACGTTTGTCCAGAACCCAATGAATTACTAAAGACTGATGTCCCACTCCCACACCCACTGTTAATTCAAGGCAGAGCCGTTTTTAAGCTTAGTTTCAAAAAAAGCTCCTCTAATGAACGATTATTAAATGAAGGTAACCATGGTACAAATAAACAAGGTATGGTATGCTACTCCGAGATCTTCCCAAGCCTACGTCACTGTCCAATTGCCACAAAAATGGGAGGTTACGTTCATTTGCCGGCGACTATCAAACTTTTATTGACGCCGGTGAATCACTCACGTTTTTGATCGGATAAATCTATAAAATAAAATGGGCGGTTACTCTATCCGTAACTGTAAGTGTGAAGGGCGGTAAAATAAGGTTCTTTAATTCCCGAAAAGAGAATCTGTGGCTGAAAAATGTTCCTGCGATTAGATTAATTTCGTTTCAAGGGAAAAATTGATTTATCCATGTGCAGAGCTCATTTTAGCGTTGCTAAAATTATGGAAACTAAGTTTGAGAAATTTCATGGAAAACCTAAAACCTAGATCTAGATCTCGAATCTCCCAAAACTAAAAAGTTTGAGAACCACTATAGCGGATATGACGTACGCTTGGGAAAACCCACGTGACCGCTGTTTCTCGGAATAGCATACCTTGTATAATTGTATCATGGGGTACCTATTACCAATACCAAGTTTTAGAATTAAGACTTGGCGTCTTCACGAAAGTGTTCGTGACGGGGGGCAAAATCTGCAGTTCACGCAGTGTCAATGGATATCAATAACCCTGTATTCTCTTAGATAAACACTTGAAACACCAATCATGAACCACCACCAGTGGCTAGCTTCTATGATACTTATTTAACAGCATCTGTTTACACTAAGACAATTTCTAGAACTAAAAAGGCTGATGCGAGAGCGTGGTTGAGTGGAGTGTGATTGCTGCAATGATTGCCACACAGTTGAGGAAAACGACTTTAACAACCAGTTTTTAAAGTTATAAGACGAATAAGGTGCCTGAAGATGTTAGAAGAGTCAATATGTAAAGAACATACCATGGGCAACTTCACAATAAAGTGATGAGAGTTGGCAATTTTAGCGGCAGCTTCAACATCATCATTAGTAGCATCGTCCCGTCCGTAGCGGATATTGTCTCGCACACTGACGTTGAATAGAACAGGCTCCTGACCCACCAAGCCTATCTGAGCTCGCAACCACCTGACGGAGAGAGTCCGTATGTCGTGCCCGTCGATGCTTATCTAAACCAAATCAGGGAACCTAGTTAGTTCTGGCGTCACATGATTGAGTAGCAAAATCTCACTATTTATTCCAATATCCTTCTAATAATCTACAAGATGGATTTTTCGGATGGGGCAGTACGTAAGGGATATCTACGTTAACCGTATATCGGTTAACGTACATATCCCTTACGTGCTGCAGGTAAATGGTCTTAGGAAACTATCCATAATTTTTATTTGAGAAATTATTATACCACAGATTTAAAAAAAATACGTTAGCAAGAAAATTGGCATTTCAAACAAAAGTTTTATTGATGCCAATCGATCTTGTTTCTCATACTGATTAAAAACTTATATCGGACCGACTGAGGTTAGAGTACCTACTAACTAAAAAAAAGAGATCTCAATAAATTCTCTTCCAATACATTTCGTAGGAAATCACGGCAGCTTCAAAAACCTTATGAACTTAAAATACTAAAAAAACAAGCCAACTGATTAACAAAAGGTAGGTACTCACACTGCCATCGACCACGTCATAATATCTGCCGATGAGTTGTATGATTGAGGATTTCCCGCAGCCAGATTGACCGACAAGGGCCACAGATTGGCCTTGTTTTACAGTTATATTTACTCCTTTTAGAACCTGCAATTAGTTATTTAATTTAAATACATTATTAAGTAACTATAATTAATTAATAGTTAATTCAACTGGCGCCTTGACATCTGGAGAGTTTTTTCATTTATCTTGATTTGATTGTTTGTTTGTTTATTTGTTTGCTTGTATTGAAAAGGTTCCGAAACTACTAGACCGATTTGAAAAATTCTTTCATCGTTAGGAAGCTTACTTTTCAGGGAGTGACATAGACTATATTTTATCCCGGATTCCCACGGGAACGGGAACTACGAGGGTGAAACCGCGAGGCGATCGTCTAGTTTTAATATAAATAAATGCTCGACAATTAATACAGCTTTTTTTATTTGATTTATTTATCCAATCACAACCAAGTGTGATCGATGATCAATCGATCCATCGATCGATGGTGATCACTGATCACAGTAAGTATTTTCAATGATGTTTGGGGCACGATCTGGACACAATTACCACTTTGTTTCCTCGTGTTATTTAATTTCATTATTGACGTGCCTAAATGCCCTGTGCGTACTTCACGCGAATATTAAAAACTAGCTCCTTCCCGCTGCTTCTCACGCGTATTTTTGTTTTGGTATAATAAGTAGGCTATGTCCTAATGTACGCCAAATTTCATATTCATCTGGTCAGGACTTGGAGGAGATACTAGGATATAAAATTCACATTCCATAAACTTTCGCCTTACAAGTAATATTAGTAGAATAGGATGCGACAACTTTCATTTGTTTTCGCTTCACACCATAACTACTGAACGGATCCGGCTGAAATATTTTTATACCATAAATCAGTTCCTTTAAGATATAATTAACCTTTATACTTAACTAAAGAAACAACGCATGCGAAGCCGCGGGCAGAAACTTGCAAGGGAATAAATAACTTTGATTTTGATTTTTGAACAGAGAGTAAGGAATATTTTACCTGAACGGTGGGTCTAGAAGGGTAATGGAACACTACATTCTTCAGCTCAATATCTCCCTTTGCATTGGATGGCTTGATTCCCGTGCTTGCTAGTGGATTGATCGATGGTACACTATCGACCAGGTGAAAAATGTACGCACCAGAACCTCTGGCAGCTCCAAATGTACCGACTAAGGAACCTACCATACCAATGTTGCCCATTGCTGTCATCACGCCGAAGAATACCTGAATAAAGTAAAAATTTAACCATTTAAAGTTATCGAATTGAAATAAATTGCTATTTAGGACAACCACCAAATATCCCAGCACTAAGCAGAAGCAACCTTCGCATTCATATTTCATATTTCATATTTATTTATTGCAATCACTGTGTACATTTTTAGGTCTTAGTATCTAGGTAATGTATAAGAGACACAATGGTACCCTAGCAGGGCGTGGCAATAGGTACTGAGAGTGGAGGTGGACCGGGTTTCTATAAGAATCTCAGGTTGGATTTTAGCAGGAAAATATAATTCAATAACTTATGTTTTTAGTGCATATGTACGTTTTTATAAAATATTGTATAGGTTGTAATGTAAGTATTGATAACGCATTTTTATTAGTAGGTATTTTTATTTTATTATTTTAATTTGTCGCTGAAGAAGTCATTTAAATCATAATAGCATTTATGTATAAGGTATTGTTTTAATTTGGTTTCAAATATTTGGTCTTTTTCCTCGTCTTTTAGTGTATCCGGTATTTTATTATAAATTTTAGAAGCCATGGCGTTTGGCCCAGAACTTCGCATTTTTAGTCATGACAAGAGCCCTAACTGGACACTGTCGCCTCAACAAGCACATGTTCAAACTGGGGCTAAGCGATACACAATCCTGCAGGTTCTGTGAGGAGGCGGAAGAAACGTCTCTCAATAAATTTAATAATTTATTAGATAACGCCGGACTGTGTGGAGTGGCTCAGAAATTTGAAGACCTATACCCAGCTGTGGGTGAAGTCGGGTTCCGGATAATGACGATGATGATTATCGTGACGGTGACGGAACCTCAGTTATTAGCATCTAACGTCAGATATATCATGAATTTTACGAAATAACTTTGTGACTAGGAAGCAAAGAAAGGGCATGGTTTTGGTAGTATGTCTATCTGGGCTAGCAAAATACGTTGTAGATTGTAGCCCACCGTAAAAGTTTATTGCAGCTCGAGTAGGTACCTACTTGTTCTCCGTGACTTCAACAAGTTAGAGCGATATGGCTGGCACTGTGCGAGCTGAAATGAACTTTTTGCGTTGGTACTAGAATCTACATAATATGTTTTTTGATCATCCAGCTAAATAGATAAAACTTTTAAATCCATCATGGTTATTAACACTAAAGTCATTTACAACGGGCGACGGCGGTCATTACAGCCAATATCCAGCTAGATACTACAAAAAGCCAGGTTTCCACCGCAAGCTGAGTGGACCCATTCAAGACTACGTTTAACTCGCAAGAGTAAACTGCATTCTTGTATGTCCACCAAGAAATAGTCGAGGGGAAAGGACTGAGCGAGCAGAAAGCTTTGAAATGAACTCCGACCTTTCGCGGTGGAAACCTGGCTTAAGCACTGCCAGTGTAAATACCCCTTTAATAGAACCATAGACAGTTTGTCACTTATTCTACTTACAGAAAACATGACATCAGCGTTGTAGTGAGCAGGGTCGTTGATGATGAGATAGACCCCGAGGTAGAAGAACAAGGCATAGGAGCTGAATACACAGAACATCAGGAATCCTATTGAGAGCCCGGAGAAGAACTCTGAAACGGATTGGAAGTTGAAAATAATAAATCTTTATTAACAAAGAATAAATCTTTATTACAGTCAAAGAATCGAGACAAATTAGAACTAGTACCTATATTATTATAATATTATAATTGAAACAATTGAGCTAACTGCAGACTGTTACTAGACTAAACTGATTGTTACTGGACTGCAAACAATCTAGAGGTGATCAACTGATAAATACCAGTTAGAAGTGTACCCAAGACGCTGGCTGCATTACCCCGTTGTACGAGAATGCTGATGCGCTGCGCTAGATACTCGCCAGCTCTCGTGCCACGCGTCGCTTCGAGGCGCTCAGAAAAAATGACTAAGACATTTTTGCAACTTCGTTGTGCAGGTAAAGAATGTCACGACCTATTGGTCAACGATCGTCATCATATCAGCCCATGAACGTCCAGTCCAGCAGTGGACGCTGGACTAAGGCCTACCCCATACAACTCTACAAATAGCAGTTCTGAGCCGCCTCCATCCATCGACTCTCTGTCTGTGGTGGATGGTCTCTTAACACTCCGTTTCGCGTTGCATCGCGGTCGCCACTCCAGAACCTTTACTTGTCACCTGTTATAATTGGTCAGCAGCAATACATACAAACAATAAAATATGGGAAAGGTTTATGAAACTGCAAATAATTGGAAAAAGCGATGAAGTTTATTAACACCTTTCTTAATATAAGTCCTTCTCTCTTCCTCGAGCGGCTTTTTATATCTCTCCAGCTCTTTCCGTTGTCCATTGAAGGAGTAAACGGTGCGTATAGAGCTCAACACTTCTTGGGCTACTGCGCTAGCGCGACTTGATGCCATTGTCTGCTTTTTAGCGAGGCGATTTGCCACCTAAAAACAAAAGAAAAAGCCTTTAAGATCCATAATAACCTATTGTAAATTATCTTATCACGTACCGTAGGGTTCCTACGTGAGAATTTGAATTGAAAAAGTGACCAAATTTTGAAATGAAATTCAAACTAGCATTGCATTTTACTTGGTCACCGACACGAGTATCTATTAAATATAGGTTTCCTTCATATTTTTTTGTTTTATATAACATACCTTGATTCAATTAAACTACAAATAAATAATGCTGAAATTGTTTACATATCATGATTTGCACCACAAAGTAAGCACAGCTACGGGTACCAGACAGATATAAGTACAACAATACTTGCCAGGCCCGGAAGAAATACCAGCAGACACCAGCACCACCAATACCAGCAGTACAAACATTTGTCCGCAGGAATCGAACCCGCAACCTTCTGCGTCCCAGGCTGATTTTCACCCACTGCGCTTCTGAGATTGTTAATTTAAATCTTTGAGAACCTAGATTCGCTGTCGTATAAAGTTCTTACCTTGCCCGTAATTCCCACCAAGATCAGCGTCACAGGAGTAGAGGTAAGACAGAGCAACGCAAGCTTCCATCCTTTCACCAGTGACATGATGATGCAGCAGAGACCGACCGTGAGCGAGTACACACCAGCTGATACCTTGTCCCCGATGCCTTGGCCCACTTTGATCACGTCACTAGTTGAAAATAAAACGAATTATGTTGGGTGCATGACAAATTAATAGTGAAGTTTGAGAGAAATGAAACCTAGCAAATAGTGTTGGGTTTATTTCACAAGAAAATATAATCTGCCAGGTCTGTCAGTTAGATACATTTTTAGCAGTTTGCGTAGCAC
This sequence comes from Eupithecia subfuscata, assembly GCA_963564075.1. Classification (NCBI taxonomy): domain Eukaryota; kingdom Metazoa; phylum Arthropoda; class Insecta; order Lepidoptera; family Geometridae; genus Eupithecia; species Eupithecia subfuscata. The sequence continues at coordinate 5,450,361 of OY751108.1, forward strand.
TACTATAACGTAGCAAGTCTAGAGCGTAGATCTGCTACGACGTAGCAAGTCTACAGCAAAGCTCTGCTACGACGACGTAGCAAATCTACACCATAACTCTACTACGATGTAGCAGGACTACGCCGTAGCAAGAATACACCGTAGCTAATGTATGATGTAACACGAGTACAATGTAGCAGGACTACGATCACGGTGTTAAGGCTGCACAAGTCCGGTCCAACTCATCAGTGGGCGTGGCCTAAATGTATGCCATCTCACCTGACGTATAATAGACATTCCCGCGCACTTGATGAAATGCACATAAATTTATTGGTAAAACGGCCGCGTAAAAACATGGAAATAGACTTGTAGCACAAGGGTTATTATAGAAAAACTATTGAGAGTATCTTTTCAAAATAAATTTATTTCAGCTTTTGAATATGAATATAATATGTTATTGATTTTCGCCCAAAGTTGGGCCAAAATCGGTGTTGAAATACGAAAGTTTAGAAGCTTGCATTTTTTTTTTTCATTTATACTATTTTACGGTTTCGGGTGTGTACAGACATAGATAATGACGAGATAAATTGATACTATCCTTAGTTTTGGATGGTCAACATCAAACGGCGTAGTAGTTTCTTCCACGTTTGTATGGAAAGATGAGCGACTCGTTAAGCCTTAAGTGTAGTTATCTATTGGTATTACGGCTTAAGTTTTAGCAGTTGAAACGTTAGTGTGCCCGTTCACAGGCCGGCATCGGACAATCCGCACTGGCCCCATCAATGGTTTGACATACAACGCTTGAGCCGTAATGCCAACATTTACCTACTACACCGTGATCGCGGCCCTGGACTACGCCGTAGCAAGAATACACCGTAGCTGACGTATGATGTAGCACGAGTACAATGCAGGACTACGCCATAGCACTACTACGATATAGCATGACTACACCATGTTATGTCTGCTACGACGCCGACGTAGCACTACTAAGAATTACGATGTATTGTACCTGTACAACAATCGTAACTCTTCTATGCCCTTGGTTGTTTCTATTCTGTATCTTATTCCGCTCTTCCTACATGCTCTTAATTTCATCTACCACTGATGCGCAGCAGGTAAGTGAAAAGTGACTTACTCCCCCATCCTAGACGCGAATCCCCCGCAAGGACGTTCGTCGTAGTAAGCTACGTCTTGGTTTAGGGCGGCTCTCAAATAGGCTCGCCTTATTTTGTGCACCTGATAACAATACATTAACCAATTTAAATCAACTTTTCATTAGCTTTTTGTTTAGACTTACGTCTTATCTGTTTGATACGCTTAAAATAAAAAAATCTCTTGACTATTATACTTTGAAACACTCGGGTATAGGACCTATAGTTTTAACATTATAACAGCTAAACCGACTCAATCGAACATAGCTAATAAAACTCTTGATGAAGTCACACGTAAAACATAAGAAAGCAAATCTAAATCGGTTCATCCGTTTGGGAACTACATCATAGTAACCATATAGAGAAAAATAGAGGAACACACACAAATAGATTAAACCCTTCAAAAATAACCCCTTTCTGTTTGCGTTGGGTTTAAAAAAGGCTGGTAATAATGAAACTCAATTCGCAATTTTTTATGTTTTGTTGTTGATGGTCAAGCGATTGGCCACCAACTCACTTTAAGTGAAGATGTGGCCTAAGATGGAGCACGCTTTCCAAGAAGGAACTTTATTTACCCTGGATTTTAAGACTAAATTAAAATCGTTGCTAACTACGTAGATAGTTAGGTACGTAATGCTAAGTAATTCCACTCACCTGCTCAATAGCAGTCACATTCATCAAAGCCGAACCCAAATAAGCTCCCAAAAACGACACAAATCCAATACAAGAGTATTTAGTGCCAAACTGATGCATCTTCGTAAGAAAGTCTTCAGAATTCGCATTGCCATTTTGCACACTCACTGTGTACGTTATCATGTTTTGAAACGTTTCGGCCACAAGTGTTATTGAGTAGGGAACTGTCATGCCAGTTATGAAGGCAGCGATCAGCGAAATCGCAATCAGCGTCCGGTCTTTCCTGGAGGCAAATCTGTACTAAAAGATTAATTGAAGATTAGCAACTAGATCTAAGTACAAAGACAACTTCTGTCCCTTTCGGTCTCTTATGTCCAGTTCCGGTTATGCCCAGTAAACTTTAAAGTCTTTTACTTCGAACTTCCGTTCCGTGAATTCTAGCTTTTGGAACGTCCATTCCGTGAATGTCTAGCTTCTGGAACGTTCATTCCGTGAATGTCTGTTTGGCCCAATGGGCGATTGATAGAGAATGAAGGCGTTTGGCAATTGTACTCATTTATTTTGTGCAGTTAAATTTAAAATAAATAAAAAAATCCAATCCAACACTGTCTGTCTGTGTTATCAGGTTTCTCACCCTGTAAAGTGGACTTTGAAATAATTGAACTCGCAGAAATAGTCGTCGGTACCAGAAACACTAGACGTACCTAGGAACTGGACATAAGAGACCGAAAGGCTTCTATCGTAGTTTTACGAATTCATCACGAATGTAAGCGAGTTAACTATCTACATTGGTAGCGCGTTCCCGTACTGATTGGAAGGTTCAAATCGGGTTCAAATCCCACCCCACAAGTCACAACCCAAGGTCATGAACCCACTAGTCGAAAATAGACTTTCAACGGACTCAAGCGCGGTTTGCTCCACCTCCAGAATCAATTATCGTCATTCTAGATCAGCTTCACCAACTGGGTAAGTAGTAGCCTCTTCTGTCTTCCGCTTATCGCAATACGCCCTGCTAGTTTCACGACTTTGTCAACCCATCTTAATCTTACACAATGCTTTCAAGAGATTTCCACGGCCCAATCTTACCACTCGGTCCAGGTTTTACTTACGATCTTACAAGTTGCGCCAGTGACGAAATAAATTAGGAGCAATAAATAGGTTAGCGTGATGTGTGGTAGAGCTTTGTGGTGCCGGCTTAGAATTTGCACCACCCCAACTCTTCCGGCGGGTTTCTTAAGAGGCGACTACGGGATATCCACCGGTGGCGGGCAGCTGCGCCCCCTGCAGAACCATTCTACCACCGAACTGCGATCCGCAACCCGCATGCACAGCGTGGGGATTATGGGCATTACCCCCATGAGATAAAAGCCAACAAGGCGCTTATCAGGGAGAGGCCTGCATCCAGCAGAGGACCAATACAGGCTGGTGAGGTTTAGGTTGAGGATGAGTGGGCATTGGGCATGTTATGAGAAGGGAAGAGTGTCATCGCCGGCTACTAACCGGTGTTCAGGGGCGTAATGCAGCATGTCAAACAGCGAACGTTCGTGCAGTCTGTAAGGGGAAAGAAGACGCTCGCAACGAGGCGAATTTTTGGCGTTACATACTCGCTGCGAAAGGTACATTACGCTCCGTAACATTGATAGGTACCTAACTGGCTTTACAAGAACTATTCGATATTAAAGTGGATGGGTACAGGAGTAGAGATAGGCCTAAGAAAAGGTGGATGGATTGTATGAAAGATGACATGAGTAAGAATGGTGTGAGTGAATAGATAGAAGACATCATCATCATCATCAGCCTATATTAGTCCACAGCTGGACATAGGCCTCCCTTAATGAGCGCCATAGCGCCGTCTTCAGCTTGCCGCATCCAGCATCTGCCTGCGGTCTTTCGCAGATCGTCATCCCCACTAGCCGGAGAGCGTCCTACACTACGTTTGCCGAGTCGTGGTCTCCACTCAAGAACACGTTTACCCCAGCGGTTGTCGGTTCTTCGCGAGATATGGCCGGCCCACTGCAACTTCAGCTTGCTAATTCTTTGAGCTATGTCGATTACTTTGGTTCTCTGTCGGATGTATTCGTTACGAATCCTTCAGAGAGACTCCGAGCATAGATAGAAGTGAATGGAAGAAAACCTGTGATACAACCCCACCTAAGACAAAGATGATGAAACAGTCAGTTTAAAAGGTTCAATGAAAGGTGAAAAATATTGCAGTGAACATTACCAATGTGAAATATGAAATGTTCGGTACTTTCTCTTGGGGCTTTTCATCTTTCCCTTCTCTGGAACAATTATAAAAAACTTTCATCACAATTCAACTAAATAAGTATTTATCTGACTAATTAAACCAGTATCTAATAACAGAGAATGTGACACTTCAGTTTCTTCTATACCTAACCTACCTATCGCACCAAAAGCCTACTAAAATTAAGAACAACATTTTATGAAGGCCGAGTGTTTGCAACCATTGGCTAAAAAGCTGAAATTGCTGATCGAGTTTTGATGAAACATAACAATTAGGTAATGAGACGATCATAAATAGAGTCTGTGCAAAAAGAGTAGGTACCGTCGCCGTGTCGGCCGTGGCGTTACGGCAAACGAAAATTAAGATTTTCTAGATTTAACAGTTGCGTTTGAAGAAGCCCGCACAATGAAGAAGCCCGCTCAATGTACAAACTTGCTTCAAGTTATTTCTGTAGAGATTCGTTTTTAGTTTTCATTTGTAAAACCTTGTAAATATGTATAAATTAGGCGATGTGGTCGCTCAGCGACAAAGCCTTTTGTGTGGTGAGAAATAAAAAAATAAAAAACAGCTATTGTGTTGTTACAGTTGGTGTCTACGATGTCTAGCAAGTATCAAACACTTTTAGTCGTACTGGCAATGACAGAGCAGTATTGTCAACGCAACAAAAGTACCTAGTAAATTGGCCCAAGCGCAACCTCAATTCGTAAGACGCTTTTCTTTTTGCACAGACTACTCAACAGAGCCTAAACATGAAACATGAGCTGATCATAAACTCATGTTGCTGCCTCTGGTAGGTTCCCTTATGCTGTGTCCCCAGTAGGCAAACTGTTAGCAGCCACTAAACTGAGGCAGTCGGTGCACGTATAACGCTGCAAACTGACGCAAAACTAGCAAACTGTGGACACTCATTTCAAATATATGGAAGGGCGTACTAAGCCAATACGCCGCAAATTCAGTCGGCCGCTAACAGTTTGCCTACTGGGGACACAGCCTTAGTGGACAGAGTGGACTCTTATGATACGACATCCATCCTAAGTTGAAAGGGGTCGATACTAACGCCGCCGTGACACGGCTTGCTAATACCTATTCTAGAGGTAAAAGCTAAAAGAAATTCTGTCTGTCGTCGTTCTGTTGCCTTTCACGCCTAAACGGCTAAACAGACCTTAATGAAATTTGGCAGGGAGGTAGACGGTTTCCCGGGGAAGGACATAGGCTACTTTTTATCCCGGAAAGCACGTGCGAAGCCGCGGGTAGATGCTAGTTATGCATAAAAGTCAATAAATACAATAGGTAAATACATGTCAAGTGTTCTCCTCCTGCGTGACCTCAGCATGTTCAACTATTTCTATGCGAGGTGCTCAAGATCCTGAGCTCCAACCAAGCGCAGACCTTTGAAGAAAAACCAACATTATTAAAAAAATGGATAAAATAGACCAAGATAATAAAATAGCTAGGAATCTAAAATATAAACATTTTGCTGCAAGCCTATGACAAAGTCAATCAAAATTGCGGCCTTCAAAAATGACAACTTTTAATTAGACACAAGGAGGTTTGGAGCACATAAAGACCTTAGCATAAATACACCTGGTGTTCCCCAAATAACCGCTATCCCTAAAACAGCAAACAATGACACCCTGCATTGGTAATTTGGTAGCTCATTAATCACCGATCATTAAAATTACCGCTACCAAACATCACAAAACTGTGCATTCAATTATGTTTTAAACTTACTAGCTTAAGATGCATTTTACAATGACAAATGGTTTCCCACAAGCTTCAAATGAGCGAGTTGGATATCATCTGATTCCGTCAATAAATAATAAATAAATAAATAATGCTGGACAATTCACACAGCATTATCTAGCCCCAAGCTAAGCAGAGCTTGTGTTATGGGTACTAGATAACTGATATACTTAATACAATACACTACATAGATAGATATATTTTTTTTATTATACTTAGAAAACATCCAGAACGCCCTGAACAAATGTCTGCAGATCGTACAAACATTTGTCCCGAGGCGGGAATCGAACCCGCAACCTCCTGCGTCGCAGGCAGACCTTCGCCCGCTCCGCCACAGAGGTCGTCAATATAAATATCATCTGAATTTTATGAGTTATAGCCCATTTTTAAATGCACATTTTTATGCCGTGCTACAGCAGCTGCGGTGCTTTAAAGGTGTGCGAAATCAGCGCCACCACCTATTTTATCTTATTATTCTGTTAAGCAAAGGAATTAAAAAAAATCAATTTGCCAGTTTGTGAATACTATCGTAAGGTTTTTTTAATGCCTCTTTAAATGTTTTAGTTTGTATAGTGTAAACAGAGATGCGAAGTTGCTCTTTTTTGCCATCATGGTGGTCAAAAAGAGCAACTTCGCATCTCTGCTTAAAGTCAACAAATGCTTGGAAATCAACAATAGTGACAAAAATCGTGGGTTACCTTTGACGCCAATGTTGCAATTGCTAATCGTTCCGAGTTAAGATTTAACGAAATTAACGACTAAGCATACCGAACTCGAGTACATTTTGGAGGAATGCTCGAGAAACCCTAAGACGAGTTAGAGTGGAGGATTACATAATTGAAGAATTATATAAAGATGGGGGTTATCTTTAGTTTAACCCCCCACATCTGGTTAAACTCATCACATTATCAACTCAAATTTTACAGACAAAACGGCGTACCTACCGCATTCCAACGAGTGGCCAGCGAGCTGTCTGTATCAGATGTCGTCAACTATTTTGAATGTAGGTAAACACTTACATTTTTGTGCTGTGCGTTAGTGTTGCGGTCCAGATCTGCGACGACCTTAATATTAGCACATCGAATGTACCTTTTGTTTGTGCTGATGACCATCGCCAGTACCCAGAACCCGCTGTAATATACAAACAAGAAGGAAAAAAAATTGGTTGCCTGTAAAGTCGGTATACGGGCGAAAGTTTTACGTGACAACGAACGTCTCTCTCACTCTTAGGCGGGCTAACCATGCCCGAGTGGAAGGGACGCGTGCCTCTCACTCGCTCTCATTGTGAGCGCATAACGTGAGCGGAGCGTAACGCGTAACGCAGTTTCTTGAAGTGTCACCCGGCAAACCAATTTATAAGACGTTGTCACGTCAAAATCCTATTTAAGCTCACCGTTGATTCTTGAATCTTTTAAATTTCCCGCTTCATCGCACGCACGGACTTGTTTTGAGGTTGTTTTTACGCACCTACTTAAGTACCTTATTATTACATATTACCATTAGCTAAGTAAAGTAGTAAGTAACTTACTTAAGTAAAGTTTTATCATTATGTAAGTTATGGTTAAGGTACGATAAGGTCAGTAAAGTACGTTCCAAACCTAGGTACCTACCCTTTTTACTTTTATCGACGTACTTACCACACCAACAAAAATAATCTTGAGGAATGACACCGCGGTTTTGCCTGATAAAATGATAACACACAAGTGCTTAATCTCGTAGAAAAATGTAAGTCACCACGGAGGCGGTGAGTTGCCAGTTCGTGTTCACAAATTATAATACACAACCTGTTTTATTATAGTCAGTAGTGTAAGAGGAAACACAGTTTAAAAATAGTGAAGAAACAATGGTTGTTGCAAAAAAATATGTGGTGAACTCGCCTATTAGAGGAGTGCCGAAGAAAACTGATTTTGCTATAGTTGAAGAGAAGTTACCGGCTTTGAATGAAAATGGTAAGTTGTTTGGTGTTTACCTTGAATCTCTTCGATAGAAATCGGTAAAGATGTTGTGGGGTGTCTAATCTCCCAATGGGATAACATAAGAAGATGCATTGCTCGTATGTCATAATCATAAGTTAGCTGTAGATAAAATAAGTTAATAATATCACAGACCAGTTTAACTGGTCTGTGATAATATGTAACATAAATAAAACAAAAAAAAAGTTATTATTTTAAAGTATGCACCATCGTCGCCTTGTTTAGTTAGTAAGCTATATGTACTTACCTATTTGATTACATAATTCATTTGTTTTTAGCACTGTTTTGCCTGAAAAACAGGTTTTTACCTAGTTAAGCACACGCATTATTTATTATCATAGAATTTAAGATGAAACTCTTTGTTATCTTTCTAGTCTTAAGTTATCTATCTTCTTCTATAATATAAAAATGAATCGCAAAATGTGTTGGTAAGCGCATAACTCAACAACGCCTGGACCGATTTCGCTAATTCTTTCTTTGTTGTGTTTGTTATTGTCAGGAGAAGGTTCTTATGAAAGAAAAAGTTAAGAAAGTTGGAAACATAAATTTCCACGGGGGCGAAGCCGCGGGGCGCAGCTAGTTTTGAATAAATTATTTTATTTTATACATATAGCGGTGCAATACAGCCAGCAGCGTCTTGGGGACGCTTCCGACTAGTGGGTAGGTATTGATACGGATCAGTTGAGCTTCCTGTAGATTGTTTGTAGCAGTCTGCAGTTAGCTCAATGAGGATCCGTTACGTTTTTAGTTGAGAATGCAGATTTATAGAGCTAAGAAATCCATAACACACACTGCAAAAATTTTTGTTCTACTACTAAAATGACCAAATTACTAGCGAAGTTCACTGAGTGACCGCCGCGGGTGCGTGTGACGTCACTGGCTCGGTCGCCGCCCGTTAACCGTGTAGGCAGATATCAGTTTTTAGTGATTTACTCCGAAATTATAAGTTTAGGAAAAAAAATACAGAATAGACACAGTTTTGAGAGACCCATCGAATGAATCTTTTTTTTTTTTCATTCGACCGGTCTCTCAAAACTGAGTCTATTTGGTTCTGTAATTTTTTTTCCTAAACTCATAGTGTGATTCAACATCGAATTCGGCTAGTGTATAGATGATGTGCGACTTGTCCAGCATTATGTTTTTATTAATTATTATTAATAAGTACCTACTATTATTGTATCGAATAGGTGCTTAACTAATGATTTACTTAACCATATCCCGTTGTTAATTTAATTGCCTTTGTTATTATCTGGCAGATTTCTTAGCAGAAGCGGCTTTCTTCAGCGTAGACCCCTACCAACGAGTGAAGCTGCCAGCTCAGCCAGAGCACTATCCCTGCGACATGATCGGGGGCCAAATTGCCAAGTAGGAGTACCTAAGGCTAGGCGCAAACGGACCACCGACCACCGCCACCGGTGGCTGTCGCGCGCTACCGCCACAGAACACTGCTGTAGCGACTGGTGGTCGCCGGCGACGCGTGTGCGGCGAGTTCGTACAAAATGTATTAGAAAAGCGTGTGCTGCTCGCGTGAGCTTCTCCCTCACCACCCCGGTGGCTGTGGTCGATGGTCCGTTTGCGCCTAGCCTTACTTCCGCAGCTGAACAAGCTTCCCCCAAAGTACCTTACTTACCCACACTATAATGTCTCTTAACAAATATACATAAACCTACCAACCAATGAACAAATGGGCAAGCTCGGCAATATATCACTCTAAAACCGATCGTCCACCGCCAGCTAAACTAAGTTTAGCTCGCATAGTTGAGCCACTTTTTCATTTAAGTTAGCTTAGCTGGCATAGTTTGCGGTGGACGCACATGTATGATAAACTGGCTCAACTATGCGAGCCAAACTAAACTAACTTAGTTTAGCTGACGGTGGACGATCGGTTATACCCTCGAACACCTAGGTACATTTAAGCACGTCTCAAGTAGCAATTTTTATCAGTTTTTCTTTTCCACTTGCAGAGTGATTGAGAGCCGCAATAGCACGTACCCAGTAGGCACATGGGTGATGGGTCACTTCGGGTGGAGAACTCTCACGGTAGTCACTCCTGAGAGCGGCAAGAACCAGGGGCAGTTACCCTTCATGTACAGTTTACCGGACTTTGGGCACCTTCCAGTTTCGCTGGCGCTTGGAGTGTGTGGTAGAGTAGGGTAAGTCACCGCATTGCTTTACACTTTCATGGCGCAAGACGCAGATGTCGTTCTTCGGCCCCGACGGCGGCGGCGGGGTGCCCCTGCGGGTCGCACCGCCGCCGCCGCGCCGCCGCCGCCAAGGCTCGGCAGTGAATGTGTTGGCGAATCTAGCGGGTTTGGTTGTCAAGCTAGGCCTAGATCTCAATTCTCACGGGATCCCCGTGGTTAAAAACTCGAAATAGAGAAAATTCAACATTTTTTCTTTGGTTCCTTAAAATAGAAAACACGATTGCCAAAAAGAAATAAAAATTTAAGATTATAAAAAACGGTGTTTACATAGGTATGTGTTACGTTTAACTTCAAACATGACTAAAATTCTCAATTTTGGAACTGTGATCTAGTGTGATCTATCTCGCTGACTGTGATCTATCTCGCTTAAAGCCTGTTCAGTTAGACCTACGCTATTCGCTACCCAGAGCGGTAGCGAAATCCGAGTGCTTAAGCGGTTATCCCACTGTCGTCACCTTAGATTGTAATCCGAGACTCGCTAAAACACTTACCGCTACCCAATGATATTGTAAAATCTCATTGCCGCTACCGCACTCTGTAGCGAATATCGCATAGATCTGTAGGTATACCTAGGTCTTCATCATCATCAACCTATATTAGCCCACTGCTGGACATAGGCCTCCCATAATGAGCGCCATAGCGCCCTGTTTTCAGCTTGCCGCATCCAGCATCTGCCTGCAGTCTTTCGCAGGTTAAATGTCTTACGAGTGTACAAAAAAGATTGTAGGTGCCTGAAGGGACTAAACTTTCTGTCGGCATTGTACGTTCTCATTTTATGAGTAGGTACCTATTCTCTTTGTGTGTTTTCAGTGTCACTTCATACTTCGGGTTTACGGAGATCTGCAAGCCGAAGGCCGGTGAAACGGTGGTAGTTTCGGGCGCAGCAGGCGCGGTAGGCTCACATGTCGGACAGATCGCTAAAATACTCGGTAATATTTAGACATAAACAGAATCAATAATTAACGCAAGAGTTTGTTAGAATGCCGTGTGGTGCCAGCTTAGAATTGGCACCACCCCAACTCTTCCCGCGGGAACGTAGGCTGCTTCATCTTAGTTCCCACGGGTGTCGTCAGAGGCGACTATGGGATATCCACCGGGGGCGGGCAGCAGCGCCTCCTGCAGAACAATTCTACCATCGAATTGCGATCCCCAACCCGCATGCCCAGCGTAGGGATTATGGGTATTACCCCCATGAGATAAAAGCCAATAAGGCACTTATCAGGAGAGGCCTGCATCCAGCCGTATAGGCTGTTGGTTGGTTGATTTGTATCATATCCGTGTTTACATGGTGTTTACGAAGGTCTAGGTAAGGTACCAATACCAACATCATAAACTTAGAATTGCTTTTCAATGTTGCCTAAGAATCAGAAAATTAGCTAAACTTACGCTTATCATGGTACCTACGACGTACGCCATGCCCCGATCCCTCCAACTCAGCCAGTAGGTAGATGTCTTGCACTTGATGTCGTCACTTGTTGCCAGATGCTACAAGAGGAAAGGGAGGTTTCGCCTAGGTGCACAAGTCCACCTATGGGCGGAAGCGGGGAAATCTTCGACGGCGAGGTCGTTTTTTTGGTCCGTTGTGTAGTGTGTGGAAGCGAATCGGTAGGTACCTACTTGTTGCCATAAACTTCGGTTAGCGGTGGTTATTGGGTCAACGGAGTCACCAAGAAGTGTCTCGGTCCACGGAGGAGAGGAACCAGAAGGGCAGCAGATCCCTTCCGTGTTTATTTAATAACTCGACTACCTACGATCGCCAGCGCGCATGCCCAGCGTGGAGATTATGGCATTACCTACCCTCTAATAAATAAATAAATAATGCAGGACAATCCACACAACATTATCTAGCCCCAAGCTAAGCAGAGCTTGTGTTTTGGGTACTAGATGACTGATATAAAAAAAAAAAAAAAAAAAAAAAAAATGACTGATATACATAATACAATACATTACCTAATACATACCTACATATTTACATACATTTTTTTATACATAGAAAATACCCAGAACACCCGGAACAAATATTTGCAGATCGCTCAAACATTTGTCCCAAGGCGGGAATCGAACCCGCAACCTCCTGCGTCGCAGGCGGACCTTCGCCCGCCGCACCACATAGGTCGTCTGTGATAAGAACCAATTGAAGGCTATATCCAGCAGTGGACTAGTAAATATATAGGCTGTATGTAGATGTATAATACTTTTCCTACTTCATTAAATGACATGTTTCAGGTTGTAAAGTGATCGGTATAGCCGGCACAGACGAGAAATGCAACTGGCTGGTAGAAGAACTGGGTTTCGACGTAGCCGGCAACTATAAAACGGCAAATTTAGCAAATTTCTTAAAGGAAAACGCTCCTAATGGAATCGACTGCTATTTCGACAACGTCGGCGGCGAAATTAGCAGTACAGTTATATCTCAGATGAATTTGTATGGCAGAGTATCTGTTTGCGGTTCAATTTCTAGTTATAATGAAACAGACGCTGAAAAACTTAAAGGTGATAATTTGATTGTTTTGAAAAAACTAAAAACCTACTTTAATTAAATTCCTTAATATTTACCTACACTGCTTTTTTATGTTTAATGGAACAAATACCTCTCGGAAAAAATGTTTTTATGAGACCATTTTGGGATCATTCTATATGAAATAGGCAGTAAAACAATTACCGAAATCAGTCTACAATGGCAGAGAAATCGGCGAACATTCATTAAAAAAAACATAGAACCTCCTCCTGCTTCTTAAAGTCGGATAACAAAGATATTTGATCAGCAGTCATTCATACAAAGGAGTATTTAATACAAATATTTTCTTTCTTTCTTTTCTAGTAACCTAATTTAAAGCATTGTACTGTTTCTTGTTCCAGCTACAATTCTGCAACCGTTCATTGTCTCAAAGCAACTAAGAATCGAAGGTTTCGTTGTTAACCGGTTTGCTGATCGCACACAAGAAGGTATAATCAAAAACTTGCAATGGGTCAAGGAAGGCAAGCTTAAGTACAAAGAACACATTGTACAAGGTTTTGAAAAGGCTGATGAAGCCTTTATTGGCTTGTTTACTGGAGAAAACACCGGGAAAACTCTTGTGAAAATCAATTGATACAATAGAAATAATACATTGTAAAATTATATTAAAATTGTACTATAAATAAACTTAATAAACATGATATTGCCTAACTACACTTATTATTTTCTTACTTAACTACTCCGTGGCTCTGCGACCTGTAGGCCAAGCACAGCTATTGTTGTCTAGGGTAGAATAGAGAAAATTACGTCAACTTGTCATCGAATGCGTAAATTATTTGAAATTACGCAATGTTAGATGAAAAAAAAAACACATTAACAGATGCACTCTGCCACGCTCCGTCTTAAGTGGAAATGTGCAAGGCACCATCTCACAGACAAAAGATGAACAATAGAGGCGTAAAAGAAGAGCAGGGCGACCAATGAAACGATGACCTGACGACATCATAGCAACATCAGGCAGGCAATGGATGACCAAAGCTGAGAACAGAGAAATTTGGAATATGCCGGAGGCCTATACCCAAAATGGGGTTCCATCCCAAGAAACTTATATAATATTATACATAGTTGTTTTGTAAGGACTGGAAATAAGAGGTTATATTATTATTAATGTTAGACGATGCGATGTCCTTTTTGTATATCCTGCACTAGACAACAATCCCTGTGCTTGGCCGACTGAAGTGAGTTTTGGCCTCTGATAAAAGAAGTCCCCATTTTATTCTGCCCTGTGCAGTTTCCCGCCAGTCCTCAGTTTATAGCTCACGCAGGTCTGGTTCCACCACACCTTTCCAACTAAACTTAATTGTTTTTTAAACTTAAGCGATCAGACAGAACACATTATAATAAATATGTACACTTAATACTAAACAAAAAACAAATGTTATCTCCTCCTACGTAACTTTCTAGGTGTTGGTATATGCATCTCATCTTCTTGTGTTTTATCAAGGAATAGTTCTTGGAAAACTTTGATATTTGCATCTGGAGTCAGAAATTTTGATATTTCTTTGTATAGAAAATGTTTTTGCGATTCATCACACATTTCGCTTAGGTATGTTTGCGTATTTGCGTTTCTTGACCGACTGGATGGTTTAATAGTTCGCCTTAACTCATTTATTCTTTGAGTGTTGTCAACAATTTTATTTAAAAGTGTAGTCTCTAGTTTTTGCAGGCGCTGATCTAAAAAGGCAATAATTCTGTCTTGATTAGCAACAGGAGGGTGACGTTCCTTGGGGAGGCTTCGTTTCTCATTTTGTTTCATTGGGAGACTCGGTTTGCTTTGTTTCTTTTGCTCTGCAATTTTTTTGATAATGTCATCATTTGATTCCTCCAAATTGTCAAGGCACGAAGTGATCACATCTCTCATTTTCAAGTTGAACTTTCTTTTTTGTTCAATAGCAGCCAATTTTTCTGGGGTTATCTTGCTTTTCAACACGGACTTGTACACCGGGGTACTGATGGGTGTAATGATAGGTTTTTGTGTCAAATTATAAGTTTCGTCAGCAGTTCCTAGTACTTGTCCTGGTATATCTTCCATGAATATTTCAATTGGCAGTTGTGATATATCAAGAGTACCATTGTTGCAGTTATTATTCTTTTCAATGCTATTTATATTTAGTGCTTGTAAAGGGTCATATTGTATCTTATTGGCATGTTGAATGGAGGAGGATGCAAGGGAGCACGTATTCACTACATCACTCTTAGAAGGTGTAGGAACATACTCAATGGGAAGAATATGGTCGAAGACAACTTCGGGATGTTTTTGTTCCACACTTGCTTCAACATTTTCAATGTCTTGCTGCTTAGGTATTGGTATAATATCACCTTGCTCAGATGTCACTTTTCTCTTTTGTCTTCTAGGCTTTTGAATAATCATTGAAGGAGAGATTGGTTCTAATCTGCCTTCAACCAAAACTGGCTCCGAAATAGTTTTTTGGGATATTATTTGAACTTTTGGGTTCGTTGTTGAGCGTTTTGCAGTGGCTAATTTAGAGTTCAACAGGTTTTTTGTTGGTTTATTATGTGATGAATTGTCATTGTTAATTTTCTTAGGTTCATCACATTCTATGGATACTATTCTGGTCAATGGTGTATTTTTGTTAGTGGTTTTTGACTTTGGTTCTGTGTTCTCTTCATTCACATAGTTAATGGTGTACTTGTGATTATCCTCATTCTTTGACTTGTGATCTTGTTGATCATTGTATAATTCCGTGTTTCTACTGCTATGGGATGTCTTTTTCACAGTAGCTTGGCTATCAATACAAGCATTGAATAGTTCTGTTGCATCACTTATTAAAAAGTCACCATACTTTATGGATCTATGAGCTTTTTTCTCCACACTATCCAGTTTTTCATTCTCAATGTCATCTACATTTATAGGTATACCAGGAATATCATTTTCTATGAAAATATTTGGTTGGGATGAAACTGGGATGCAGAAAGGGCCATCTTCTGTTGGCACTGCATCATGTTTCAACTTATCTTTCTGGAAAAGAACAAATTGAATTGTCAGTAATTCATTACTTCTTTATACTTATTAATATTTATATGATTTACACACAGGATTTATCTTTTTTATGCTTTCTGTAGATAGATCAGGGAAACGGGTTCCTAATGATATACAAAGACTCACCTTGAAATTCATGAATTTATCATTTCGAAAGTGATGTTGACAAATAACTCTGTTTTTCAGCTGTGATACCTTCAAGTTCAGGAAGTTTGGCTTGTGAGCATTTTTAATCCAGAGGTGGCAACGCACTTTATCAAACACAGGGAAATGAAACATGTGCGTCTGACCATCACTTCGCGCTTTGCAGTTTCCATATGAGCAACGACAGCCACCCATGTTGCTATTCTGAAGCCACAAAGAATGAAGAATTACTTACAAGTACCTAAATGAGCCGCCACGTATATTACAGTCAAGAAATAGACTGTAAGTAATTAATTATAGATAGTACAACATTATTAAGAGGGTTTATAACTTTTTCTCACTCTTCAAAGTAAACCATATTCATTAGGAGTTGAAGAGAGTATAGGATCTGTTAATATTGCAGTTCTAAGCATAACTGGGTTTACTCAGCTTTGCGACATCGGTAAACCAAATCACAATTGATGGATTAGCGATTTCTACATTCAAAATGAGATAAAATTACTGACTAGGGTCATTGGTCGGTACTTTACCTGTTTCCAAGACTTTCAATCTAAGCATTTAGTTTACGGAGCTTAGCTTTGTTGAGTGCTGATGCTGTGGTTTACAAACAATCACACTATCTTGGTTACCTAAACGACAGCTTCTCGAATATGTAATATAAGCAGTTAGTTGCTTGTATTGTATGCGACTATTGAGTGCTTGCAAGATTATCATTAGATAAAAATTAGGTTTCTCTTTCTACGAGATAAAATGAACAAAAATACAAGCAAGCCAAAAATATAATTTAAATAGATCTTCTTCTTGCTTGCTTGTTGAAAAAATTTAGTGATGTGCCGAGTACGGCTTGACTCGAGTCAGACTCGATTCCTGCTTAGGACTCGCCTACTCGAATACCAATTTATTATGATTCGAGTACGCCGGACACGATTCCGGTACTCGACTCATACGAGTATTATGCGAGTCCAACTGACTCGAGTCTTGTATTCGAGTTAGGTTGACTCGTTCATACTCGATCTCTTTTTACATAAGCAATGAAGTAACGCCTTTTGATACAAGTTTGAACCTGCAACTTTAAAGGCCTCCACAGTTCCACACGCAGACGCCGCCGGAGGCGTGGTGGAGGTGGAGGCGTGGTGGAGGTGGAGGCGTGCCAGTTGTATCTCCTATTGTATCATAATATGAAAGACTACCACGCGAATGCTAAGCGGTGCACGGCCGTGGACTCGAGTCCAGGACCCGAGTCTTGGACGTAGTCCAACGAGTCTAGAAATTCGCGGCAACATTCTAATACCAACAAATAGAACTCGAGTACTTAGCTCGAATACCGGAATCGAGTCATGACTCGAATACCGCTTAAACCGACTCGAGTCGACTCGATTCACCAAAACAGTGACTCGGCACATCACTAAAAAATATCGATACATCGATATTATTTTTTCATGTATCGATATTTTTGAACGATATTTAATGTTTCGATATATTGAAGTATCGATAGAAAATTCCAAGTATTGGAAAGGTATAAAAATCGATATTATACTAACTTATTAATAAATATATTTATGTTTTTTTTTTGTTTTTGTTCGACTTGATTCACTGCTTTGCTTTGGTACATAAGTTGGTACAGTCTTGTCTGTCAATGTCAATTTCAACTGTCTGTCTCCGCATGACGCATGAAGCTTATAACCTCACGCGCGCGTATTTCTGGATTTTATGCACATGAGTACTTACTAAGTTGAACTAAGTAGGTACCACGGAATTAGAAATAATTCCGTGGTAGGTACTCAAGTGATTAATAAATAATTAATATTTTTATTCGTTGTTCTTGATTTATTAAAATGATGAGTATTGATTAGTATTTATCTAGTAGGTAATGTAAGATGATTGAAGTAGATTATGCTCAATAATGCTTTCCACTCTTTGACTTTACTGCTGCTTTCCATAAGGCAGAATCGAGTCACCATAGCACGCTACTATAAACAAAATAAAAAAAAATTTAGAGCACCAATATTCTGTGTCAAATCATACCGATATATCGATATTTTTTAATACAAATATCAATATCGATTTCGATATTTTAATAATTATCGATATGTCGATATATCGATATTTATGTTTTCACTTCCGACATCCCTACTTCTTGGCGAAAACCGTAGCGAAAACCAAAGAGAATATCTCAGAAGAAGAAGCCTACAATATTAAGGCTGCGGTTCGTTTTACGCTTATAGTATAGCGCTCAGGCACTACACGAGCTATGCGTGCACGAAACCGCGTTCCGTTTCGTCTGTTGCGCACACGGAATTAGAAATTAGGGTTGCGCACAATGCGATCGTTGAAACGTAACGCCAAACATTTAGATCTTGAAATCATGTCCTCATGACTCCATGAGTTTACTCCAGGTTTAGCCGCAGTGATGAGTGCATTTGACTCAACGAGTTTACGCTAGAAAACAATGGCGTCCCAGTTAAGGCGCTACCCCGACCCAAATCAGCGCCACCACCTATTTTACCTTATTATTCCGTTAAACGAAGGAAATTCAAAAAACCGATTGGCCAACTTGTGCTTCCTATCATAAGCTTTTTTTTAATGCCTCTATAAATGTTTTTGTTTGTATAGTGTAGGAAGAGATGCGAAGTTGCTCATTTTTCCCACCATGGTGGGCAAATAGAGCAACTTCGCATCTGCATAAAGTATACAAAATAAAACTTTTACAGGGGCATTAAAAAAAGCTTATAATACGAAGCACAAACTGGCCAATCGATTTTTTTTAAATTCCTTCGTTTAACAGAATAATAAGGTAAAATAGGTGGTGGCGCTGATTTGGGTCGGGGTAGCGCCTTAAGAAAAAAGATCCGTGAAGTGCGAGTGTAACTCGCGCGCCGAGGGTTTCGTTCGGCCGTTTCTCAAAATATACAAATATTTACTAAAGGTAGGTCAGAGACTTCGCTATATAATGAATATCTAAAAATAGTAGGTATCAGACTACATTTTAGATGGAGCATACTTCGTTCGGAATGATAATTTTTCGACTTTTTTCAAAACATTTCGAAAAGTATGAAACTTACAGAAATTTCAAAAACTGTTTTGAAATGTACAAAACGATACCTTTCTTTTGATAGCCCATTCGGTGAGGTTTGAATAATTATTCCCCCCCCCCCCCCTTTTTTTGACCATTTTTCAAAAAGTGTTCGTTTTACAAACTTCTCTTTATTCTTTATGGGTATAATTTCGACTTATTTCAAAGAGTACGATGGGTATTTTTTCCACTTTTTAATATTTCGAAAATTAAGAAACCTACAATTTTTTTTTAAATGAACAAACTGATACCTTTCAATTGGTACCCCACATGACCCTGTATATCTTTATGGAAATAAGGACAGACAAAGCGAGGCCTTATGGGTATGATAGCGCCTACTTTGCCTCCGCCCCCAATGCAAGTCACAGCCGCTAGCCAGATGCAGCGCTTGCTGAACCTCCTACCAGCTTGGTTAGACAGATGGCGCATTGCAGTCAACGCTGGAAAGACGGCAGCACTGCTTGTCACCCGTCAGCGCACTGTTTTACCACCCCTAGAACTACGAGGACAAGCTCTGGATTGGCAAACCTCCGTTCGATATCTGGGTATTGACATAGACAGGTCGGTGTCGATGAACGCACAGTGGACAAACACGCGCAGCTCGAGCCATGCTCCGACCAATCTTGACATCCAAACTGCCACTAAAAACAAAGATCGGGGTCTACAAGAGTTACATTCGATCGAGACTCACATATGCAGCACCAGCATGGTACTCCCTGTGCTCTGCAACAAATTAGAAAAGAATCCAAGCCCAGCAAAACATTGCTCTCAGAGTCTGTACAGGCGCCGGGCGTTATGTGCGAAACAGCGTCATCGCACGTGACCTGCAGCTTAACACAGTTAAGGAGTTTGTAGTAAAGCTGGCGCGGAAAATGTACGATCGTGCGGACAACTCTCGCCACGTACACCTCAACGGACTCGCTCCTCTGCACACAAGACCGCCGGATGCAAAAACTCCGTGGCGACCCCTTCCCCGGGTGGTCGTGGAGCCCTCCGAAGTCATCTCCCAAGAAAACCAGAACAACCAACAGGCTAACGAACAGCTCTTGAGAAGCCAACAAGGCTCTCTGAGCGACAGCACATGACTTGAGGAAAGCTTTTCTCGACGTAGAAACCGGAAAAAAGAACTCTTAGTTCGTTTCCTGCCTGCATTTGACAACATAGAGCAACGTCTTGCGATTTGGGGGGTTGGCGCGACTCAAGACGCGCTTTAGTGCGTGTTTTGAAGATATTTGTTTTTAGTATATTTTTTGTACTAAACCGCCACAGTAAACCGCATACGATCTTACATCCAGTTTACTCTAACTAATCATTTGTGTTAAGCTAGGTTCACATTGCTGTGTCGGGGTGTGTCGTGGCGCGCCGGAAGCTGATTACACTATTAACGCACGCAAGCAAACTCACGCAAACGCACGCTAGCGTGCGTTTGCGTGGGTTTGCGTGAGTTTGGGCTAATTTATTTATTTAGTTCATTTCTCACTCATTGAATGAATGAGTGAGTGAATGTAAGCTCAAAGTGTCAATTGTCAAATTATTATGCTGTCAAAGTACCAGCAGTATGAATTGTCAACTTCAATGAAGTCACGACATGTAACGGGAAGGCGATTTCCTTCGTCCGAGGTGGTGGTGAGGTCCGAGGTGTGCATTGCGCATAGTGGCGTTAATTAAAAATAAAATTCACATTATTTTCGCTACTATTGTTCGTTTTTTTTTTTGTTTTTCGTAGTCCACTGCATCCATGATGTGCACGAATATATAAAACACTGGTTTTACAAAACATACCCGACTGTATTAATGATAGGTGAAAACATACCTAGGTTATTTATTTATTTATTATTTTCTAGGTTATTTATTTATTTTATATATTAAGGTAGAATAAAGTAAGGTAAAATGAATATAGTAGGTATTTTGGAGTGAAGGTATAAGGTGCTGTGATATATTACTGAGTGAGGAGATCTTTCTAGACTAATAAGTAGACCTTTATAGTCTTTTATGTAGAAGGTTTTGAGGGCAGACAAAAGTTGGGTATTTTATTATCCCTAGTAAACTCACTTTTAAATGGACTGGAATCCCTCCGGCGCAGTTAGGCTTGAGGTCATTTTTAAGCTGCTCGGTTATGTAAAGTACCATCGCTTTGTTGGCTCTGAAGAGCGAAACAAATTCACCCTCTGGGAGCTCAAAAGGGTTGGTTTGATCACGTATCGCTCTACGCTCCAAACGCCTTCGGTCGCTTCTGGCCCTATGCCGCCATCGCCACATTTCAAATAGGGCGTAATCCATACTGTGAAACGAACAATAGTCTTGTAAATTATATTGTACCGATGTGTAGGTACCTACATAGTGTCTTGAATTGAATCCATTAGAAAAAAGGTAAATAAGTACGTACCGAGTTTGCATTGACATCGTGTTGGGGCACCCCAACACAACCCGACACAGCAATGTGAACCTAGCTTAAGCGGCGGCGGCGGCGGCGGCTTGTGCAAGCGTTTCGTTGACATCCTGAAGATTGGACTGCGCAGTTGGATTGCTCAGCCAAGATGGAACGTGTGGCCGGGCCATTAGGCCTGAAGCTTCACTCGTAGAGGCTTGTATTTTATGTAGGTAATATTTTATGTACCGTAAAATGGGGCGACTTTCAAAACATGGGGCGTCATTGATGATTACTGTAATTTTATCTATTTCTACTTATATTTCCCTTATTTCTGAACGCAAGTTTATCAATTTTTTGGTTGGCATTACTGATATTTCTGCCATCTTTTTCTAACGTAATTGACTATTTTGACGCTGTGGTTGAGCGATAAAAAAATTTTTTGTGGCCCTCTCGGAAATACTTAAAATAAGTGGCTGTGAAAACTTCAATGGTGCAAGAGTAAGTATGATTCTTTGAATGTTATAACATTGATAATGTTTTTGTTTGGTTTTTGATGATTAAACCAAAATGTTTATTATTCGTCGTAAGGCATCAGTTTGTCTTCTAGATCGAGTTTTATTCGATGGGGCTACTTTGATCATTCAAACGAGGCGAGATTGATGGTTATCAAAGTCACCCAATTGAAATGTCATTTTAAGTAACACAGAAAATGGATTTATTATCAAAGTGACCCCATTTTCTATATTTTGCAGGTAAAATGTGGTGTGTAAACATAAAAAAGTAACGGTTAGCCGCCCGTATAAAAATTACAAGGAAGAAACGCTGGAATAGGCCCTGTAGAATGTAGTTGAAGGAGCAATGAGCATTAATGCAGCGGCCCAGGCATACTCGATTTCCTTTAGTACTTTGTACAATAAGATGTTTTTGCTATGAATTTTTTTTTTTTGCGTGGAATTAAAGTTTAATTATTTAAAAATAAAAAATAAGTATGTAAAAAACAATAATTTCAATTAATTGGTCTGATTTCATTGTTTTTAGGTGTTAAAACACGAGTCATCAAACTCGCCCCACTAATCAATCTCACCCCATTTGACTTTGAAATTACATATCTCAAGAATTAGTCATTGAACAAAAAAAATTTTTACACTGTTGTAAGCCTGTTTGGGGTTACTTTCAGAAACAGTTGAAATAACGGGGCAATCAAACTGACCCCATTTGTTGTATAAAATTGATAAGTCACATTTTATTTTTTTTCCATCAAAGTAGAAGACCTAGATTTTTTTAAATTAAATTAAATGAATCCGCACCTTAAGTCGCCATCATGGTAATTTTTTTTTTTTTTACTTCGAATATGAAGAAAATAAAAATTAATCAATTTCGCCCCATTTTACGGTACCTAGTTCATTTCATTAGTATCAGACAGAGTTCATCACAAAGTTCATTCGTAACTGAACAACACCAGCACAGCGCGCGAATATTAAAATCGTATTGCACGCTGTGCTAGGGTTTTTGTTACTACCTAGTTAGATATTGAGATTGACAATATCTCTCACTAATCTTGTTTTTGGCCCTTGCCAAGAACAAAATACTACGTGGCAAGTAATTACGTTGTATGGCCGAGGGCCGTAGGTACCTACAAGATCTTTGGGCTAAACATGCCCCCACCAGCGCAGCGTAGGTACTGTTTTCGTTGGTAGTAGGTACCTACCGAACATTTCTCGAATAATAAAGTAAGTAGGTACAGTCGGCTGCAAAAATATGTATACACTCCCAGTTTTCAATTAGACTAAATAGTAAGTGTATAGTAATTGTAATAATTTATGTACCGCATTCTGACAAGTACGATGACTACTTTGTCCGAAAAAACGTGTGCCGTGGCCTTTTATTTGAAAAGTTCCGAGTACCTAAAATAAAAGTTAAACCTTGGAAGTGTATACATGTCTGTGCAGCTGACTGTACCTAGTTGATTGGTTCCTAGTAGGTAGGTACATTATACACCTAATCAACAAGAAAGTACAAAACACAAAAATAGAAACAAATCCAAAAGAGATCAATCAGCTTCTTTCAATCTAACTAGGTATCAAAACCATATGAAAATAAAATAACTTTAACAAATGAAAGCAAATGATAGGGTAAAACACCCGATCGAATCATATTAAATGAAAATATAGTTATACGTAATAAAATAATTAAAATTCTATGCCAAATACGCAAGATTAAGAGAGAGGCTGACTACTGGGTAAGACATGGCTGACCTCTGGAAATATGAGGCTGACTACTGGTGAAAAGTGCCATTTTTTGTTTAATGTTGATTTTCTCTATAAATCTATGAAAAATATAAGATTTTGTTATTGTCTTTAGTCAATATAATAAACAACCTTTCGGAGAATAACGATTGCTTTTATTCATAGTGTTTAATATTTAAATTACAGTTGATTCAAATTTGATTCCTCACTAAAAGGCTGACTACTGGGTGTTTTACCCTACCCACCACGCAATAAAGTACAATGATATAAGTAGGTTGGTAGGTATATTTATCGGATTATCGTAATAGACGTTTCAAAGTTTGTAATTCTAAGTTGAGCTACCTGTAGATTGTTTGCAACAGTCTGCAGATAATAGCTCAATTGTTTCGATTTTATATAGGTACCTACTATTTTTGTTTCTATAATAGCGTGCGAGCCTTCCACTTTTGAGAAACTAGTACCTCCCTATTTTACTTAGATTGATGGTTAATTTGACTCATGATAAAAACAGCTAGCTGAAATTACGGGCACTAATGTAATTATATTATATCGTGCCATGAAGTCCGACAGCGCAGTTGGGTGGTGTGTTAAGCAAGTGAAGCCTGTTTTTCCTACAATGGATAAAACCTTGCGACATATTCACGACAGTTTAAGACCTCTCGATTGGATACTCAGAATATTAGCTCTTAATCGCAATGTTGAAGACCAACCGAAAGCTCAAGCAATCTTCCTCGCGAAAATGTTATTAACTATGATTCTGGTTGGATCTATAGTTTCATTTTCTATGTATTACAAAGTAGTCTACATCTTCCAAAATATCAGTACTTCGATCAAACTGACTGATTCCGTACAAATGATTTTTGATCATATTCAGTACGTTGTCGACATGTGGTTCATTTACAAGTTCAGAGGGCATGTCACATTGGAATACTTAAAAAAATATGAATCAATAGACAGCATTCTAGGTATTACCGACTGTAACATAATCAAAAAGAAATTAGCTAATCTTGTATGTCTTTTTACGTCGATATGGGTGGTGAGCTCTGCGTTTGATTTTGTGGCGTGGTATCAAGTGTATGATTTCATAACACCGCTGATTTATTCAATAGCTTACTTATACCTATTTATCAAGATGGTAACTATGCTGGAGCTTACTTCTCACATACTGCACATTGAGATTCGTCTATCTATAATAGCAGATCTTGTTCAGCACTACTACACTGTTAGTCCGGACAACTGGACTGGTTTGACAAAGGATTCAACCTGCAAATATACTAGCTCGCCTTCTATTTTGAACTTGAAGAAACGGCTTCAACCTCTTCAGGTCCTTTCAAAGAATAAATACAATGAAGTTCAGTTGGTCACCAAGTGTTATTTATTACTCACGGAACAAGTCGAGTTCATCAACTGCATGTTTGGAATCAGAGTAAGTCGCAAAGTCGTTGGTGTGCCAGACAGAACCCTATGTACCCGTAGTCTCAAAATAATCAGGATTTTTTGTTTTATAGATTTTGCTGAACTCCTTAAGTTTGCTGATAGATATTATAAGATTTACGAATATATCAGTACGGCTGATTCTGGGAACTCAAGTAATTATATTTTTTATAAATTTATTACCTACCTACTTTAGAATTGCATGTGGAATTTGGCCATGTTGGCTTTTTCTAATTCAATATTTTTGTACATTTTTAGGTGGTAATTCACGGAATTAAATTTATACCAGCTGTGTCAAGTCTGATGCGAATGTTGACATGTGTAGCCGTGGTCTTATGTCTGGTGTTACATAGCGAGAACACTTACGATCAGAGCGACAAGATCGTCAGCATTATTGACCACATTCTCGTCAATAAGGACCCAAGTGAGTTTCGCTCCATAGTTTCTGGACGATCGAAATCTGTAGACTACCCCCATTCAACATTTATAAATTTCCAGACGAAAACCTTCGCACAGCAACGGTCGAGCTACGTGCACTCGTGCTAGCGCGCCCGATAAGCTTCAATATGGCAAAGTTCTTTCGGCTGGATT
The DNA here is from genome assembly GCA_963564075.1 of Eupithecia subfuscata. Taxonomy (NCBI): domain Eukaryota; kingdom Metazoa; phylum Arthropoda; class Insecta; order Lepidoptera; family Geometridae; genus Eupithecia; species Eupithecia subfuscata. The sequence continues at coordinate 5,475,667 of OY751108.1, forward strand.
TCCAATTTTTAATGTCAATGGGTTCAGTAATCGTCACATACACCATTATATTATTGCAGAGTATGAACTAAATAAAAATAATATACAAATTAAAACTAATGATTCCAGTATCTATCTACCTAATCTAAACCTATATCTAAATCTAATCTGACCATCGAATAGCATAGAGTTGACATGAAAATAAATATTCCATGACTTAAATTTATTAAAAGCATTTTTTAATACAATTAAGTTAATTGAAACCCACAACTCAATGTTGTGTAGATCTAATTTGATAACATGGGCGGAACCAGTAGCCAGAGGGAGAACCTAGACTAGCCTAGTTTCTGGCCGCGGCTTCGCACGTGGCTAGAAACTAATCTAGTCCTGGTAAAAAAAGTACCTATGTATATACCTACCTATATCTTTCTTTATCCAGGATATAATCATTTGCCAATCAGACCAGCTGTTTGGTTGTGAAAAGGTACTGACAGATAAAGCGACATTTGCATTCAAGGAATACTGGTTTTAAGTTTACTTATAGTATTTCGTGGTCGATGTACGTTTGCCTTTGACATGAACAAAAAACGATGTGCTTTTCCTCTTCACTCCTAAGAATTCTGGCTACGCCCATGTTTCATGTCATGTCATGATAGACACGTCATGAATTCGTAATGAAGTATGTTGTACTTACGAGCTTGAGGACGAGGAGGGGAAGAATGTTGGTATACATTATTTTCTTACCTACCCTCACCTATAAGCAAGTCTATATAATCACGCTCAAGGGTATATGGTAAAATTACGGACACTAATGAAATTGGCTATTAAAGTGACACGCAGCCCGACAAAAGTTTAGTTGAGTGATGGACCAAGCGAGAAAAGCTTTATTTCATTCATTAAAAGTTTTATTTCATTGTTGTTTCTGAATTTATTGTAATTTTTTGTACAATGAAAAAAAACGCCAGTAAGTCTCCCACTTACGAGAGTTTAAGACCTCTCACATTCATCCTGAGAATATTCGCTCTCAGTGGCAATTTGGCGGACGAACCCATATCTCCAGCACTCCATATCTCAAAAATGCTGTTTACGATGGCCGTGATGGGAACTCTGGATACATTTTGTATGTATTACAAAATAACTTACATGTACCCGGATCTCAGCTCTTCAATCAAACTGACGGATTTCATACAAATGGTGTATGATCACATCCAATACGTTGTCGATTTGTGGATCATTTACAAGTTCAGAGGGCACTTCACGATGGGGTATTTTAAAAAATATGAACACATAGACCACATTTTCGGTATTACCGACTGTTCCACGATCAAAAAGAAATTAGCTAAACTGTTATACTTTTTTACGTCGATTTGGTTGATCAGCTCAGCTTTTGACTTCGTGGCGTGGTACCAAGGATATGGTTTTATGTTGCCGCTGGTGTCCTCTATATCCTACGTTTATTTATTTCTCAAGATGATGACCATACTCGATCTGACTTCTCACGTCATGCATATTGAAATACGTTTAACGTTGATAGCTGATTTCGTTCAGCACTACTTTTCAGTTTGCGCGGAAAACTGGAATGGTATGGAAGAAGATTCGACCTGCAAAACTGATAGCACCCTTTCTATTTTGGACTTGAAGGACCGCCTTCAGCCTCTCAAGGTCGTTTCGAAGAATGAATACAATGATGTTCTGTGGCTCACCAGGTGTTATCTGTTACTCACAGAGCAAGTCGAGTTTATCAAATGCATGTTTGGATTCAGAGTAAGAAGTCACAAAGTCGATACTGTTGCGGAACCATAAGATGTCATGAAATTAACCCGATTATTTACTTTTCAGATTTTGCTGAACTCTTTGAGTTTGCTGATAGATATCATAAGATTTACGAATATTTCAATACGGCTGATCCTGGGAACTCAAGTAGGTAGCTAGGTACCTACCTACTAATAAAAATTTCATATTTATCAACTTTTAAAATTGCATGCGATCTTTGCTTATCTCGGTTTTCATTCATTCGCTTTTTTTCAGATGTTAACTTACGGTGATAAATATATACCAGCTATGTCTAGTCTGGTGCGAATGTTGACATGTGTAGCCATGCTCATAAGTTTGGTCTTTCATTGCGAGAACACTTACGACCAGACAGACAAGATTGTAAGCATTATCGACCAAATTCTTGTCAATAAGGACCCAAGTGAGTCTCGGTCTCGCTCTACATCTTCTGAACGAACGAAATGTCTCGATTACCGTTAATTTTCTTGATGATTCAAAATTTATGAATTTACAGACGAAAAGCTACGCGCAGCGCTGATTGAGCTACGTGCACTCGTGCTAACGCGTCCCATAAGCTTCAACATGGCAAAGTTCTTCAGGCTGGATTTCCAATTTTTAATGTCAATAGCATCGATAACAGTCACCTATACAATAATACTATTACAAAGTATGAACTAAACTAAGCCAATTTATAAGGCACCGACATTGCAGTAGGTACCTCAGAGTAAATTAATAATCATGACAAATACAAAGGATAAAAAGTTTTATTTACTGTGTTAAACACGAAACAAATGTTATTCCAACTGTGTTGCATTGTACAATTATGTTACATCATTTGCAACAGGTTAAACCAAGACAAACATAACCACTAAAGGTGGATTGGTGAGGCATACCTACCTACATTGGTTAAGAAGTATTTTAAAACCTATAGGTACCAGCTTTTTAGCTGGCCTTGTTTTTGCTACATAACTAATGAATGAATTTATGTGTTTAGTTAAGATATAAAAATATCTTTAATATTCAAATCAGCATTTTTGTATGGGTGATTCATATTCATACATCGGAAAACTAAGAATTGAAAAAAGATTCCTGCTTTTTAAGCTATTCTTGTGTGCTATGTAAAACTCTTGACGCACATAAGAAATTAGAAGTCATAAATATTCTAACCAGCGTTTTTCTTCTCATGGTTGATGAGCCATTCCTTGCGATCCTTGCCAGAGTTGTATCCTCCTTTAGAGCCAGCAGCAACTAACCGGTGGCATGGTACCAGAACTAATAGTGCGTTGTTGCCGCAAGCATTGCCAATGGCCCTGGAATGGCTTGCTGGGACACCCATCATCTTTGCCAAGTCCCCATAAGTCTGTGTCGCTCCATATGGCAACTCAGTTAGTTTATCCCAAACATCCTGAAATTAAAACAAAATATTTACCTGAAATCTGAGATAATTGAGTATACAAATTATTTTACTTTCTACAGAGATATTTATTTTGACAATAGATTAGGTAGGTACCTGTTGAAATTGTGTTCCAATATATTTTATTGGCACTGTAAATTTTTGCAAATCCCCATCAAAGTAAGCCTTCAGCTCATGTTCAAGTAATTCAAGCAGTTTATTACTACTCTCCAATACTTTATACACACCAAGTTCTTTGCAAATCTGTGGGAATCTCTTGTCCAACATCGAACTACCCTCAAATGCAAGGAGATATACAAAAGACTCATCTGCGGCGCTTATTGCCTTTCCCACTGGTGTTTCAAAGGTATGCACATAGATGGGCTTGGAAGGTTTCTTATGGCTTTCGATGTTACTAAATTTGGTAAGGAGCCAGCTCTTCGTTACCGAAGGTTTGTCCGTTTCGTCAACTGCTAGTCGGCGTTTAGGCATTCTAACTAAAAGCGCGCCACTTATTCTGGTGGTTCCGGTGTAAATTCACAAAAAAAGTTGAGATTTAAATTTATTGCTTAAGTATTTTCTGCTAATCATTCTTCACTCTGGCTCAACAGCAAGCACAGCTTTTGTGAACAGCACTGTAAGTAAACGAACAGATCAGCCGGCTTCAAGTCTCCTCGGGGGTGCTCGGGGCCTCCTTGACCTCAGTGCTTGAGGCCGGGTTTTGTGAAGATGTGGTGTGATTACGTGCAATAACGAATTTTAGTATCAACGAGAACCAACAACACTGGTTTTTGTTCGGTGTGTTCAAAACAAACAAAATTAATCACAACAAAAACCCAGAAAACAAGTCTTATTTACAAAAAAACGTTAAGCTATTTCATCGTTCTAGTATTTTTACTTTAGTTTTGCATTGCACACTTGCACCATTTTTCCTTACATTATTGTGCCCACGAGCCCAATATTTCGTCTAGTCTATTTATCGATTCTATCGTAAGAACTGAAGTTCGTTCAAGTCTTGTCCAAAACCACTCCGAACAAAACAAAGCTTTCGTTCGTTCGACTTTCGTTTGGAAATCGAAAACAGTGTGACCATTTGTGGCAGATTTCTGCCATTTTGGCAGATTTGGCTATGGAATTTTCAGTTTGGCATATTACGTTGACGAAATAGAAGTGTGGCAGATTTTGACAGATTTGGGAACAAAAACTTTGTGACCTTCTTATATAATTATTTTGGAGATTATACGTATACAATAAAATTAAATTTTATAGTAAGACCAAAAAATTATGGATATTATATTTTGTCGGAAATAATTTTACCGACACCTGGCAACTCCTAGTCCGAGGTAGTCCTTATGGGGAATTCCCTTATAATGTTTGTTAATACTTCTACGCCATGTAATCATCAACTGTAAATTCTCTACGTTAAGGTCCAAATTCTTATTTACTAGGTACCTTATAGTTCTAATAAGTACATCACACTAATATTATAAATGCGAAAGTTTGGATGGATGGATGGTTTGTTACCTCTTCACGCCAAAACTACTGAACGGATCGAGCTGAAATTTTGTATACAGCTAATTATAATCCTGGAATCAAACATTGGCTACTTTTTGTCCCATAAATCGGTTCCCATGGGATAGAAATCACCTTTTAACGTTTTCATAGAAAAAACACGTGCGAAGCCGCGGGCGGCAGCTAGTAATATTATAACTTCAATAATTTCGCTATTGATTAGTTTAGTATTGTATTGACGACTGCGGCTCAAATGTGTTGTGATAATGAAGCGAAGATACGAGCGTTCTTACGGTCCGTTTAATTTAAGTTTTATGTTTTTATGTTTTATAATAAGTCATCTGAGTATATTAATAAGTGTTTTTTTTGTTTTCCAATCAAAGAATCACTAAAAAAGTATGTGGCATACTTTATGGCATTTTTCTTGGAGTGTTGGGCAGATTTTGGCAGATTTTCAGCAAGCGTATGGCAAGTTCTGTATTTTCTCAATGGAGCAATGGTCACACTGATCGAAAAGGAAGGAGTGTTTGACTTTGTTTGTGTTGTGACTTGTGATATACTTTACGTTTTTCAAAAAAAGGGGCTTTCTTCGTCTGGTTTCGTAGAAAAATATAATCCATACTACATCACAGAGTACATTCTACTGTGTTTCGACCTGTTTCAACATGAGGAAGTCGAGTGTGAAAGAAAAGAAAAGGAAATGCGCCAAGTGCGGGAGCTCTCCCGCAGATGATTCCTCGGTCCGACTGCATCGCTTTCCGCAGCCCAATAAGGCAAACAAGTCGCGGTAAATAACAACTTCTAGCATTCTTGTAAGCCGAACCAACGACAGATCACTTCTGGCTAAAGTTTGGCAAACTAGATTTCTGGTGAATTTGGTTGGAGGTTAGGTTACTTTTAAGCAGAGCTTTTCTGCAGTTCTTAGGTCTTAAACAAGTGAACCATCCTTATTTACGAAATGTTCGAAATTTTGCTTTCAGTTGTGAACTGTGGGCTCAGTTCTGTTTTCCTGAGGAGCCATGGAAGTCGCCAAAATTTCAAAACAGGCTCTTTACAGAGCATAAAATGCTTTGCGATAGACATTTTAAAAGTACATCTTTGGAGCATGAAAAGAGATTAACCAAGGTTTCTGTACCGGAGAAAGTTAAAAAGGTTCCCTCTTGATTTAATTTTGTGGTATTTTATAAATTTATTAATAAAGGGAGGTTTCATCACTTGGATTTGAATTTGTTTCAGGAACCCTCCAAACCAGAAACTGTTGTGATAAAGAGTGAACAAAATTCGGATCTAAATAACTCTGATTTGGTTGAAAGAAACTCTGTGGAAACTAGAAGACAAAAATTAAAAAGAGTAGCAGAGCAAAGTGCTAACATAGGAAAGGCAATTGAGGAAAGTCCTAAAACGAAGCAGGCCTCCAAACAAAAGACTCAAGTTGATTCTCCGGTAAAAAAAAAAATTGCACAGAAAGAAACTGGACTAGCTAATGAAACTGACAAGCTTGTAAAGCACATAGATAATACTACTAATAGTAGCACTCAAAATATGTCTCAAGATGAAATTGACGAATCCTTTAACCAAATCTCCAAGTATAGTGATTGTGAACTATATGGAAAGTTACTGACAAAAAAACTTAAAACCTATGAAGTCTATGAAAGGAATCAGCTTATGTTCAAAATTGATGGGTTGCTAGTAGAGCATCCCCCAGGATTTGAGAAATCATCACATTTATACACTGTTGAATCTACAGATAAAATACTAGAAAAAGTTGCAAATAACACTAAAGCATCTACCATTAGGGAAGTTACTTTAGAATATTCTGATGATGAGTATTCAGATAATGATGTGTCTCCATCACCACAACCAAAAAAAAAGATGAAAATAGAACCAAAATCTTCTCAAGTCTCGTCTACATCCATAATTTCATCAACACCAAATAAAACCACAGCAACTACGGCTATTGAAGTGGAACAACCTGTAAATGTTAATAGCACCATCAGGTATTTGCCAATCACAGTAGAACGCATTGTCCCAAAAGTATTGGTCAAAGCGAATTGCAAAAACCCAAATCAAGTTGTAAAAGTTACAAGTAGTGTCCCAAATGAACAAGTTAAAAAAACAAGTATCATCTCCAAACCTTCCAAAATTATAAATAATCCTAGGCAACCTATCAAGATCACCAGCAACCAATTTAAACCAGTCCTGCCTAACAAACCAGTAGTCAGTAGTAGCATCCCAAACAAGCCAGTTAAGGTCACAAGTGTTTTAAATCAAGCTTCTGAATTGTCAGTGCCATCTCACTTGCAGCTTGAAATTACTATTCCTAAGAACAAGCTAGTTTCCTACACTCCGGGTCAATTTGTACAGTCTACATCACAACCTAAGGGTAAAATTGTAATTCTTAAGTCCAAGTCATCTAAATATGTGCCCTCCTCACAACCACCCATTTTGATCACTGCACCTAAATTACATACTCTAAGCCATTCACCTTGTGACATGAATTCATTGGAGCAGCTATCTTCTATAGCTGTTAGCCATGCTTCAAAATATCAGACTAACAATTCAAGAGGAAATGTTATGGAAGATGAAATGAATGTTGTTTCTCATGAGGTTATCTGCGAAGATAATTCAAATAGGAATATCATGGAAGCAGCATTAAAATTTGCTAATATAGAAGAGGAACTAGGTAACATAGGCTGCTAAGAGATTTTCAATAATTAGCTGTAAATATTTGTAGTCATAGTTTCCAATAAATTACAAAATTGTTGAATCATATTTTTGTGTCCCTGCAATGCCATAGGTATAATTCAAACTTACAGCTTAAGGCACAGGTGTAACAATGCCAAATTCCTGACTCTGGGATTTCACTGTGAAATTTTCTTGCTTGAAAAATATCAATTACAAATTATTGTCCCGAGCCCGGTTTGAACCCCGAGACCTCATTAACACACGACCGCTAGACCAATGAGGCAGACAGTAAAGTTAGCTTTATGCCAAAACCTATTGTCATGAATCAGCATCCTGGGTGCCGTTAACATGTCAATGTCGAAAAACTGCGGCAGCAGTCGACGGGTGTAGTTATCGTGCCGTCGTCCGTGCCGCGCCCTTAGTGGTGGTGTAAACAAGCCATTCAAAGTGCTGCTTCTTGTCCCAGTTTTTGTCGAATTTCGTGGTGTTCCTTATTTGATTCGTATGATTGACTCTACCGTCGTCGGTCGGTGACATAAGAATACAGGTGTTATTTAAAGCTTTTAGTGGGTCCGATTGCCGGATAAGGCTAGTAGTCTATCAAAGTTCCGTGAAGGCAGTTTTAGTAATTTTTTTAATTAAAACAATGTTTCCTTTCAGTAAACTTTGCTATCTTGAATGTTTCGGGTTGCTCGGTAGGTAACTTTTGTTTGTACTCACCTGTACTTCCCTTTGTAAGACATACTATTAGGTATAGGTTCACAACAACATAGTATACCTACTAATACCTAATATTCAACCAGGTGAGAACTCTGTGTCTAGTTAAACCTAACATAGGCTTTAAGGCACTTCTAACCGAAATGTAATGTTGTTTTTTACCTGAATAAATAATTCTATTCTATTCTATATTCTAACAGTTATTTTTGTTCCGAGGTAAATAGAGTTTAATGCGGCGGTATGGGCACCACACGAAGCTAAGTACAATCAAATGGTAGAGCGCATACAAAATAAATTCACCAGATTTCTGTACTTGAAGATCTACGGCATTTATCCATTCTTCCCGCTGATGTATCCAACCTTGTTTGTTATAGGCATGGTTGGATACAACAAACTGGAGGTGAGGAGAGATGCAGCGCTTGCTCTATATTTGTTTAGAATATTTCGTGGGATAATCGCCAACCCAGGCATTTTAGAGGAAGTGAGGCTAAATGTACCTAATGAGTTTGTGCACCGACGGAGGCGGCCCGCCCTGTTTGCTGTACCAAGAGGAAGGACCAACCTCCTGAATAAGGCACCTTTAACGCGTTGCATCCACACGCTCAATCTAGTAGCGGAGAGAGCCGATATTTTTAACTGCTCCCTGAGCGAATTTCATAGGACTCTGTTATTTATTCTATGCTATTTTAATAAGATTTGACATTTTGTAATTATTTGACATTATTATATTGATTACCGATTTTTCTTTATTATTATTTTATTAGGTTTGACATTATGTAATTTGAATTTATTAAGTGAATTATTATTATATTGATGTAAAATAATTTGACATAGTATATTGACGAATTTTATATATTATTGTGTAATTTAAGTTTTTAGTTCATGTAATTTTAATTTGTATAGACTTTTTACACTATTGCATTAGGGGCCCCTGTAAAAATAGTGTAAGTATTTTTAATAAATAAATAAATAAATAAATAAATCTCTTTGGTATTTTTCAAAATTTACCGCTCCTAACGTAACACTATTTTAACCACCACGCTATAGCTCCCAGTGTGACCAGATTTGAATTGACAAATCTACTGTAACATAGGGTGAAAAATTACCGAAATCTACTTATAATAAGCTGGAGTCTACTAAAAATCTACTATTTTCGTATTTCGTCGAATTTATGTACTTAGAGTCAACTTTTCAGCCATGTCAATGTCTTTAAAGTTGACTGACAGTGTCAAGCTGACGTTAAAACCATAAACTAACCAAGTTTAGAAGAAATTTAAAAAAAAATCGTAAATTTAGAATTGAAATCTGACACCCGCGCCATTTTTTTTATCGTTTTTTCTGAATAAAAATTAATTAAAAATAAATGGCTTGGAAATGTGTTCTTTTTTGTGTTTAGTGTAATAATATGATGGTAAATCTCTAAAATAAAACTCAAACTGGACATAAAAACGGTAAAGTTTTTTTTTTACGATTTTTTTAAAAATTATTAAAATTTTACCATTTTTCCGCAATTATAATTTAATTTTAATCAACCTCATTAATTACGTTATACAACATCAGAATGTTTCCACGCTGTTTTGTAGGAAATTTCATGGAGAATCCAAATATATATATAGATCTTATGAGGTGTTAGTAGAGAATAATCAAGAAATAAGCGAAATAATGCATTATGATGCATTTCCGCGGATTTTCCGCGGATTTTGCGGAAGTACCTGCCACACAATGGAGATAGCGGGGCGCGGGGCCTGCCACATGAGAGGTTAATGAATGAAAATAGATTGAACAATTATTTACCTTCGGGGGAAGCCCCGGCTAGGCTTTGAGTGTTTGTTCTTTGAGTACGTGTGTTTAGAAAGAGATAGACTGATTCCGATTCACATAGTGGGGGAATTCCCATAAAAGAATAGATTATAGAAGAGAGTTGCCATCTTCTTTCGAAAAAATACTACCAATATACCAAAAAATTGCAACTTCTACCAAAATATACTGATATTTTTTTTCCTACTAGCAGCTGTTGCAAGTTCCTCAAAATCTACCGAAAAAGTAGAAATCTACTAACTTTGGTCACACTAGCTCCATTCGCATTCCATGCATAGATTAACTTCAACTTCTTGCCTGATGGCTTTTGTATCTGACATGCAAAGTTTAATCAATCAATCAATTCTTGGATAATGGCTCTGCGCGTAGAAAGAGAATGCACTAGATAGAATACGCGCAAATGCAATCGCATCATCGCATTCACACTAAAGAGAGAACGAATAATGCCTAAAGCCTAAGAAGAAATGAAATAGAACGATTAGCTTGCCATCTCATCGAGCGTACCGGTTTTTTCATTGTTCTGCACATCTATGTGCTAAACAAATTTCCTAAGACATCAACGGAGCTCGACACAAGAATGTTGTTGTTGACTTAAATTTTGTATTCTGTATGTAAATGTAATTATAGCGTTTCTGTGGACATTCCCGCACCTAATAACGATAAAAACCAGAAGCAACGATGGTGGTGCGGTGCAGTGTTTTCGGGTGTTTAGGTGACAGTGAAGCAAAAGTGCCAAAATTATCATTCCACTCGTAAGTACAAGTTATTTTGAATATAAAAAGGTCCAGCATTTACATTTTCCTAGATTTCCAAACAAACAAGGCTCAAAAATTATGTTTTACGTTCATTTAAATTATTCTAAGTTCTAACCTAAACATAACGAAAATTTAGGATTGCCTGCATTCGTTAATAAACTCCCCAATACATGCATGCATATCATAAAATGTTTTTATTTGTTACAGATTTCCCAAAAATAACGATTTACGTCTGCTTTGGATAGAAACCACGGGTCGCAAAGATTGGAAACCCATTTTAGGTTCCTAATCTTGGGAAAAAAAGGGGTGTTGCGACTTTCTACGCTGATGAAACCAGTTTGTTTTATTTTGGAAAGTCAATAGACACTGTAGTAGCAGACGCACAATATGATTTAGACCTGCTACATAATTGGTTTCAATGTAATTTACTCACAATAAACATTACCTAAAACTAATTTTATTATATTTACATCGAAAAATAAAAAAGTTTCGCAGTTTTCGCCTCTAACAATAAATAACTTAACAATAAATAGAGTTTATCAGGAAAAGTACTTAGGACTAATTATGGACAATAATATGACGTGGAAACCGCACTTACAGAAATTAAAAACAAAATTGTCATCGCTCAATGGATCTCTGAGAAATTACGTCCGATGCTTACCGCGCGCTGTCCGGTACACTGTTTACAACTCCTTGATAAAACCGCATATTGACTACATATTAGAAGTATGGGGTACAGCCGCTAAGTCTCATCTAGACACACTACAAATAAATTAATTAAGAGGCTTTTTAATTATGACTATTTAACTTCCACCGACAAAATTTATAGCGAAACCAAGATTATGAATATTTCTCAAACCTATTTATACTATAATTGCACAATATGCAATTATAGTATAAATAGGTTCGTCAAATACTTTCCAAAGACATACATACACAAATAACTTTCACTAAAAAACAACAATTTCAAAGGATTAGACTCCGTAGTGCCAATGACATAAAACAACACTCCCCTCGAACAAACTATGGCAAGAAAAACATTAAATACGAAGGTGCACAACTGTACAATAAACTACCGAAAGATATTAAAGAAGCCAAATCAAGGTCAACTTTTAAAAAAATACTTTATTTTATATTGTTTGCATGCCACTTCCAGTTGTGCTCTTTCCGCGTCATAGCTGAGCGGCCATTGGGCGTTTTTCGACTCACCGGCCCGGCACCGGCACCGACGCCGGCGCCGGTGCCGTGTCGGTGCCGGGGTAACAAAAATGTATGAAAATGTATGGCTCGCTTTTTCACTTACCGGCGCCGGCACCGGCCCGGCGTAGAGTCCCGCCGGTGCCGGCGCCGTCGCCGGGGTAGCAAGCTTCCCACTCGGTGCCGGCCCGGCAAAACTGCATGTGTACTGTATATGAATTGTAGCAATGTGCGTGTGTGAGTGCGCGGGGCGGGTAGGAGAGCGGAGCGGAGGGTAAGAGACTCTTATTTCGTTTCAGTGGTGCCAGATTAGGCGAATTATCGCCATTTAGGCTACCTTGGGAGGTCAAATGGCGACCAAAAATCCAATCGGCTACCAGTAGCCATTTAGGCTACCTAGAAAAAAAGAACGGGCGATTTAGGCTACTTCAGGATTACCCCAAATTAATTAAAATAATTTCTTGATAATTGTAGGTATGCTTGTAACGAAACGTAACATGAACGTCCACTGTTCTTCGGTTCTTTCCCCATTCTACTATTCTATTTACGTGTCGTCGTGTTGAAGTCCGTGTCAGCACTGTACCACTCACCGAGCGTAAGCCGGCATCGACACCGGCACAGTGGAAAAACGAAGCTCCGGCACCGGTGCCTGTGCACGGCCATGCCGGTGCCGTGCCGGTGCCGGGCCGGTGAGTCGAAAAACGCCCATTGTTTTGTTTACGCGTAGAGACATTCCATTAAAGCATGTTCTTATTTCAATAACTCCTACCCACTATTTTTCTGTTAAAAACTTAGCATTTTATTTTTTCTTAAGTTAGTTTTAGTACGAGTTAGCCCTACATTGCAAAAAATGTGTTTTCTCATGTAAGTGAATTTATTCTTAGTGAGAAATAAATATTCTTAAACCTGAATCTTCAAAAATACATTCTGTCAGGAAAATACTAGCGGGAATGACGCCTTTTGATCGGTATCGTAAAACGTGTCAAAATTTGGCGGGCTCAATTCCCGGTTCTGACTCAAGGGCGGATCCAGGATCTCATTTTGGGGGGGGGGGGCCATTTTGACAAAGATTGGAGAAAGGGTTAAAATTACACGTAAACAAAAAATAAAGTTTTTATGCTAATAAAAACTTTATTTTTTGCAAAATATTTTGTAATATCAAAATATTTTATAAAATATAATATAATATTTTTCTTTTTACAAAATAAATTATCGAGTCACGCGCGGGCGGCGCGGGAGGAGAGACGGCAGAGCGGCGTTGCGCCGAAAAAAAATCATTCTATGAGATAGCGGTTCTTAAACCCTTTGGACATCGAAATATTTGACAGAGACCTAAAATTAATTTCGTTGCCTAAATGAAAAAAAATGGAGAGCGGAGCGAACTTCGAAAATCTTAGACTTTTTAGCGACTTATATTAGTAAAAGAAACGATGAAATATATAAAATAGGCGAGCGGAGCGAGCCTCGAAATTTTTAAAGATTATTTTAGTGACGATTGGAAAATTTTTAAGAGAAAAGGAAGAAAAGACGATATAATAACAGCGAATAAAGCGAGCCTTGGAAATTTTAAGGTCTTAGCGACGATTGGGAAATTTGCGAAAGAAGAGATGATATAAAAACGGCGAGCAGAAGGAGACTCGAAATTTATAAACATATTTTAGTGAAATTTAGGAAATTTGTGAGTGAAAATGTAGAAAAGACGATATAAAAACGGTGCGGCGAGCAGAGCGAGCCTCAAAAATTCGAGAATTTTAGCGCCTATTGGGACACTTGTGAAAGTAAAGAATATGTATACAAAATAGGCAAGCGGAGCGACCCTCGAAATTTACATGTTTGTTTTAGCGACGATTGCAAAATTTGTGAGAGAAACGAAAGCAGAGATGACATAAAACGGCGAGCGGAGCAAGCCGCGAAAATTTTAAAGACTTTTAGAGACGATTGGGAAATTTGTGAAAGCAAAGAAAGCAAATACGATTTAACAGCGCTGACGAGAGTTGCGAGCTGCGACAATTATTGAGACTTTAGCGGCGGTGGGAAAATTTGTGGAAGAGAAGAAAGCCAAGGCAAAAATATCGGCGAGCGTAGCGAGCCGCTAAAATTTTTCGTAATTTCTAGCGACTGTTGGGAAAAGAGAACGTATCAACACTAATAGGTGTTGATACGTTCTTTTTTTTTCACGCCTAAGCGGTTAAACGGGTCTCAATGAAATTTGGCAGGGAGCTACCTGAAAAGCGTGTGCGAAGCCGTGGGCTGAAGCTATCTATAAATACACGAAATTAATTCTAAAATAATTAAAATATCTGGTTTGACAGTCGCACTGGGCATTTGTCCTTCCGCACTTATTGAATTTATTTCTCTTCCTAGGAACAAGTAAGGCGGTATTCTAGCACTCACCTGTGCCAATCCCCCTCTACAGAAAATTAAAAGGTAGTAGAGAAGTAGTTTGGTTCCGTGGACCACAACGCGCCTTGCAGTTCGAGTTATAAAGATTGTCTACTTAAAATTTATATGATTATTGACTGTCATATAACTTAATATAATATTATAATAATGTATAATTTTCTCCACAACCATGTTTAGGTACTGAACCTTTATTTTTTTATATGACCAGTATTGTCGCGGAGCCCCCACCCCACAGACACACTTTGAGGCCCAGAGCACACTTTGAGAATAGCTGCTCTAAGGGGATAAAATAGTAGTTTCTAGTTTAGTTTTCGATTTAACTTGAAGTTAAACCAGTAAAATTTGATACCTAGGGATTTTAGGTATTTAGTTTTTTGGTCGGTTTATAAATAAGACGTGCTTCAATATTTTTGTAAATTTATCCTTTGTAGTATAGGAATTCCGTTACTCAGAAACATAAAAAAATTGCTAGGTATTTTGCCTATTGCTTGATGGAAAATTACGTGTTCAACTTTTTAGAAATTCAACCCAAGAATGTAAAAGTTTACATTTTTAAGTATTTATGTTGATGGTGGACGTGGTGGTACCTACTGACAAGTAAAAATTCAGGATATATTTCTGTTTCCTAATAATAATAAAGGTACATAGCTAACCTACCGATGAGTAGGTATGCCGTGTAAACCTAAACCTAAATTGCACCTAAATTGACTCGAAAAATAGAGTCGAAAGTATAGAATTCCCAGGTCTTTTGGGGGGGGGGCATGGCCCCCATGCCCCCCCCCCCCCCCCCCTGTATCCGCCAATGTTCGCTCGGTCAATTACTAATGTGCCATCTCACTTATAATATCTTTGAAATTACCATTCCTACCCATCTCTTCTCTTGTAAGGTTCCATCGCCATTTTCCGCGCCTGCGCTTGCGAGTGGGAGGAGTTTCGCCAAGGCATTTATTCTCCAGAGTCAGAGGTAGGTATGACATAAAAATAAAAATAATATTTGAAAGTAAGTCATATATTCAACCAAGCAATTGAAATACCTAAAGTGAAATAAAGAATTACCTGGGTACTTTAAGTACCTAAGTCATTATTTAACTTTCACAACAGCTTTTCCAGTATTTTCACCTCTTAATAAACCATTAAGCGCGCTGACCATATTTTCAAAACCGTTGTACACTTTTTCCTGATATTTCAACTTCCCTTGTCGTAACCATTCCAGGTTTGCATTAATTCCCTCATCCCATCGATCAGTCCATCTATTTACCAAAAATCCTTCGACTTTTAGTTCTTTAAATACTATGGAAGGCTGCACAATTGTCACTGAAAAAAATATATAATTAAAAGAAAATAAATTTTGTGATTAACAAATGAGTATAGGCTATTTTAATAATAGGTTGGTAGGTATTATTAAAATAGCCTATATTAACTCATAAATTGGCAGTATAGTGCATTGAAGCAAACCTTTTGGTAAATGTGTATCGTTGTATGATGATATCGAGCCGCACACAGCCACCCTTCCGTATTTGTTCATACAACTTAGTATTGTTGAGCTTATTTCTCCACCAACCTGCCGAAAATTTGTAGGATTTATTTGGATAAGGACTAATTAAGGCAAACGAAATTGTAAACTTAATATCTTCTTGACAGTAGGAGTAATGGGTATTATTAAGTAGAAGTATGCGTCTTGGGGACGCTTTCGACTGGTATTGATATGGATAATTTTAGCTACCTGTAGATTGTTTTCAAAATTCTGCAGTTAGCTCAGTTGTTTCAATTGTACCTAAATACTGATGTAATTTTCTTTGTGAATAAAGGCTTCTGCCATAAAAAAAGGATACTAAATTCAAACGTCAACTAAATACAAACGTTATCGAAGTAGCAATCCACTCTATCAGGGGCGCCGTCCTTGAGAGCTTTTCTAACGTTGACTGTTTTGTAATTGTAAGCTCGATCAAAACCAAGTTCTTTTTCCAAATATCTGCATTTTTCATCAGTACCGGCAAATCCAATTACTCTACAGCCTGAAAAAAATTGTACAGTTTAAACATCAAGCCAGGTATTCACCGCCCCTATTCAAAAAATCTCTTTTTTTATTTTAAACATAACAGCTACTCAAACTGTGTTTAAATTTTTGAGTGGGTTGTTTGGAAAATAAAATTATGAACATGAAATTCAAGTACTTACCTATTTAAAATTCGTTCTGAAAAAGAAACTAAGGGTACCTACCTGTATCGTGTGTGCGTATCAGATTCAGTAGGTACCTAATGGGTTACTCGCATAATGAAGTAATCCTAAGGTATCTTGTAAATTATCCAACATTATTAGGTATTTAAATAAATGACACCTACCCATGTTTTTAGCTATTTGTCCAACATGGGAGCCAACTGCCCCAGCTGCACCAGTTATAACAACAGTTTCACCCGGTTTCGGTTGGCAAATCTCTTTCAAGCCAAAATATGCTGTATTCCTAAAATAGTTTTAAGAACATTAGTACAGTTGTACGAAAAGAACGCTGTTAAAATTATTTAAATAAAAACTAGACGAACCCCGGCATTCCAAGCACTCCCAGGCCAAGAGAAATAGGATGAGATCCGACATCGGGCAAGACGGTCAGTGGAATAACCCCTGGTTTTCCGATAAGGTTTTTAGGATTGCACACTGTATGAGTTCTCCACCCAAAACTTGCTGTGACGTAACTTCCGACTGGATAATTTTGATTTCGACTTGATATTATTCTAAAAAAAAATTGGCATCATTATTTTATTGGTTTGGTTGATTCATGTTACCTACTTCGGGTATTATGGTATTGAATTTAAATATGGGTAGGTACATCCATGTATTAAAATACCGTGGCATTCGCGGCGATCAACCCTTCCATGAGAATCTACCATAGTGCGTGTATTTAACACCTCCACTGCACTCACCAGTGTTGGTAGAACAATGACTGTTTATTTTTAAGTACCTATTTCAATCTATACGTAGCAATATAATAAAAAAAGCCTTACTTTGCAATTTGTTCTCCAATCATAACAGTTGGCAATTTGTAACCAATCATGTACGCTCGCATGTACGGGTCTACACTCAAATATTCAGCTTCAGTTAGAATTTCTGTTGGGAAAAATTGTGCGTTGTACGCTAAGTAGGTACCTAGAAACTTATGACGAAAATAAATGGAAATAACTTAGTGTTCTGTTCTGATACATTTAAGAAATTCAGTGCTATCACATAGGTATCTTGATATTAAAAGCATAATTTAGGTAATCAATAAATTGTGCATGATGATGATGCACTTACTTAGATATCTAGGTACTACTCACCTCCATCTTTTAACTCCGGCAAAGTCTCTTCGACTATTTCAAAATCAGATGATTTGGGTTCTCCTTGAAAATATTTCGTGAGAACATACTTCTGTGCTTTTAAATTATTTGAACCAGAGTAAAGCCTCTTGCTTAGTGATGACAAATATCTAGCCATTTCTTTTCTAAAAAAGACGTTAAGTTTAGCTTTGGCGGTTAAGTAACAGAGTATTAATTACCTACCTAATTAAAACTCTGTTAAAAAATTAAAAGTTTATATACCATGCGAACAAAATTATTAATCTTGAACTTCGAACCTTCTCTGACATTGGAGAAATAATTTGGTGTAGATACCTAATCCATGGGTTGGTAGTTGGTAGGTACCTACTTATTTGTCGTGCCTGTTTCAATGTGGTTTTCTTTAGTTTTAAATTGGTAATACGACGCACAGGCCATCTATCGAGCTATTTGGAACCAATAGTTTTATGCAAATCGAAATCCCTTTAATTCCGGATTGTTAACTGCATGCATTGTGAATAAACGAATATACAATGGGATTAAAATAAACGAATATGTAAATAAAATAAACGAATATACAATTGAATATACAATGAAGGTTTTGTTTGATATAAATAAGAATTGGCCAAAGGAGAGAGATCCAAGCCAAAACAAAAATATTTAGTTTTATTTGTTTGACAGCAGGGAACCGAATGGAACTATGAACGGAACGGACGGACGTCGGTCGGTCGGAGAAAAAAAAGCAAAATGGCTACGTGCGTTTTGTTTGGGTTGATTTAATTTGTTTGATGAGCTTTTTCTGCAAGATCTGAGACTATCAGGAAAAATTCAGCATTAGGAAAGTATTTATTCGGGGAAGACTAAGTGATTGCTTCTAAAAAACGAATGCCCATTACACAAAATGACAATGTTTGGTTACCGATGTGTTTTTTGAAACTAATTTGTTTTTTGTTTTGCTACAATGAGTTCCGAAGAATTCAAGTGCATTTTCTGTAAAGAAACTTTTGTCGACAAGGAATCTCTTCAAGTACATTTCAGGTAAGCATAATGTTCTTCGGACACCAGGTCATTTTCAGTGGCACTGACCAATCGCCAACATCTTTTTCTACGGATTCTACTAAAATTTTGTGAATTTGCTAGGAAACACGGTGATTTGAACTTCCATCAAAACAAAAAACGGCCACAAGATGACCAGCTTGCAGTGTCAGATAAGCCAGCCGGCCGTAAAGATCAGCCGGAGATGGTCCAGTGCGATGTATGCCCTGATATGTTTACGTCGATATCCAAAGCAATCACGCACAAACACAAAGTGCACCCTTTTCACGATGCGAAATACTTCTGTCCTTGGTGTGGAAAACTCTTCACTATGAAGGTATTTATCAAACTCTTACCCAATTTCGACGCGGTCGCGGCGCTAGATACTTTGTGCACAATATGGCATTCGCGGCCTTTGCCCTCCCCTCCCCCCACCATTTCACTTGTTACTTATCTACTTTATCTGTATTATCGACTGAGGTAGGCGAGGTTATAAATTTATTTACTACTATGTGTTTGTATTGTTTCCTACTATCACATGAAAAAAATGGGCTAATCAGCATTTTTCAGAAAACTGCAGGTCTGTCGGTCTGTATAATATCCATACTAATATTATAAAAGTGACAGTAATTCTGTCTCTATTGCATAAACACCATACCGATCATAATGAAATTTGTCAGCTAGGTAGACAATGAACAGGGGAAGGACATAGGCTGCTTTTAATCCACAAAACTGTGTGCTAAGCCGCATGCAGAAGCTAGTAGAGAACATTTTTAATAACTTATTAATCCCACTACTCCCAGATCAGGCAATTTCCATCACCATTTTCTGTGCATGCACCTGCGAATGGGAGGAGATTCACCTATTTATTCTCAGGTGTCAGGGTTTAAGGAATGAGAAGATATTTATATATTTTGGCATTACCACACCCAATACTATCAAATCGGAATCCACTATGTGTTAGTACTTCAGTTATTATTAATATTGTTTTTACCCATTAATGTCCCACTGTTAGGCAAAGGCCTCATTTTTCTCTTTTATAAAGTTGTATTAACACAAACAACTTTAAAAAGAGAAAAATGAGGTGTGTTCCTTGTTTACATGTTATATAAAGTTGGCAATAAATTCATTTCAGCATCTTTACAACAAACACATTATGACAAGTCACCCAGTAGAGGAGATGGCAGAGAACATAACTTTTTGCTGCGATGTTTGCAAAGTGGACTTCAATAACGCTGTTGCAATCGCTTACCACAATAAGTTCTTTCATCGAGTTGATGAAATGCCTTCTATAGGAAATTCTAAGAAACTGAAGATGATTGGACAGGTAAATAAGTAATTTCTAGTAATCTATCCTCATTTGATTCTTATAAGGTAGTGTTTTTAAGTCATTGTAGCGCTAAAAAATTTGCAATAAATTAAGTAAATTTTAATTATTGTGTAATGTTTCAGGAAGCTGTACAGATATATTACTGTCCATTTTGCGGGGAAGAATATGAAAACAAAGTCAACCTACAAGTAAGTAGCTTTTATGATTATTTGTATGCAGATGCCTGATGCTAGACCATTTTGGTAAATGGTTTGATAAAGGTGTGCTGCCTATTAAGGCATCCTGTGGCATAGTTTTCTGATATAATTATAAATTATGTTTTAGAGCAGCCATACTCGAAGGGTGCACCGCAGTGCCCCAGGGATCCGCGACACGAAAATATACAAACGAAAAATTTCTATATTACACGCCAATCCGTGATAGTTTTAAGTTGATACTACTTTATGATTCGAACTGCGAGGTGTGCAGTGGTCACGGAGCATAATTATTATTAAAGGACTGATAATAATAATTGGCGCTGCACAACTTTTTTTGATGATTTTAGGCATCGTACTTATGCCTTATGGCCTCGGAGATCTACCAACATCTACAAGCATGCTTCAGTCTAGGGCAGCAAACTTAGGATCAAAGTTGTTTTATTTCAGTGGTGAAGTTTGAATCCCATCACTGTGCTTGAAACCGCCGCAAAAAGCCATCTTAGATTTTTTTTAATACAATGTATGCTGTTGTTTTGTTATGTCTTTCTGGCAGACTGATCTCGGAGCGCAACACTACTTTTTAACCAGTCAGTTTCTGTCACTATTTACCCCCTCACTAAAATATATTGATTTACTTTGCAATAAATCACGGTTCGCTCCGCTCGCCGGTTACTGATATTTATCCTAAACTGTATTGATTTACTTTGCAATAAATCACGGCTCGCTCCGCTCGCCGCTTACTGATACTATCTACATAGACTACATACCCCAAAAAAATCTGCAATCTGGCTTCCCTCGCCGGTTACTGATATTTCTCCCCTCCAGTTCGGACACTATTTATATCTTCCTGCCCCCCTAAAAAAGCTAATATTTCTTTTCCCTTGCGTTGCTCGTTGATAACTTGGTGTTGGTTCCGTTCTGCAGATTGTTGGATTATGTACAGGCGGAAAAAAAAATCCAGCCTACACTTAGGAAATGCGTCAAATCCGTCACTGGGGCTCCAACAAATATTTCGATTCCCAAAAGAATTCCGTCGCTAAAAATGTTTGAGAACCGCTGTTTAGAGCATCATCCTACTAATATTATACAGGTGAAAGTTTGTGAACATGTTTGTTGATGATCTCAAAAGACAACAGATCAAGATATAATTTACTGTTCTTACAAGAAGAACGTAATTCGACAGATATCTACTTTTCCTTCCTTTGAAGCCGTAGGCAAAAGCTATGTATTTTGAAAATTAACCTACTTTTTCAGAAACACATGACTGACGAACACAGTGATGAAAACCAACATCCCGATGACGTGTTTCGATGTCCTGTATGCGACGCTATATTTTACCACTTGGATGCGTACGAGCTGCATCTTACTTACCACAGCATTGAGGATCTTTACAGCGAAAGGAATGAAATGTAAGACATTTTTCACTATGAATAAACTTTACATCCATTTGACATACCTGAAACTTTTAGATAGTTGTGGTTTTTGATGCAGCGTGCATTCTAGAAGACGACCATAGCGGCATAGCGGGCGATGATCCGCCTGCGACGCGAGGTTGGAGGTTCGATTCCCGCCTCGGGATAAATGTGGGCGGACATTCGCCCGCTGCCCTACAGAGGTCGTCAAAATGGCTACCTCTGTGGCGCTATAACAAGCTCTGCTGATGCTTTTTGTCCAGCTTTATTTATTTGCCCACTACTGGGTATCGAACCCACAACCTAATGCGTCTCAGGGAGTTATTTATCATCAATTGCTATCTGTAGGTTTTACTAGTGTACTTCACTCCAAAAAGCTATATTCTTTACAGATTGGATGAAATAACAGATTTTTCACTAGAATCAGTACCACCATTAGCAGAAAAAGTGGAAACCTTGGATCCTAATCCACCTGCTATAGGAATCGTAAGTTTTCTTCAATCTGTAAATTGCATGAAAAATAAGGACAAGTTTGCTTTTCACTTACTTACTTTGCTTTTCAGGAACAACTGTTTGAAGCGACAATGGGAATGGATGATTCAAGGTCTAAAAAGAAAAAGCACAAAAAACATAAGAAATCAAAAAAATCAGCAATCACACTGGACCAGTTTCTAAACATGAACACTGATGTTTTCGGAGAAGGTCTAGATTTCCAAGGTGTTGAAGAGGTACCAACTCAAGTTATAGCTAAACGCCTAAAAAAGCCCATTAAAAAACCAGTTCAGTCAAAATTACCTCCTAATATTGAGCAATTGCAAAGACAAGGTATTGTTATTAAAAAGAAACCTGGCCCATCCGTAAAGCCTCTTGTGGTTAAAGGCAATGTTGTTTTGAATAAAAATCCTCAAATAGTAGCACAAACAAAACCAAACAGAGCTGAAGCCAACGACGTAATTACAAAACTTATGAACCAAAATAATAGTCAAATAAAAATTATAAAAATGACTAACTCTGAAGTAAAAAGCACCAATGAAGAAAATGATGTAACAACAAAACCCAACAGCCCAGTTGCTGATGATACGTTGGCAGTTAAAAATAGAGAGCCGAATGGAACTTCAAAGAATTCTTTATCTGTGTCTGATGAAAAAGATCAAAGTAAAGAAAATAGTTTAGCAGACGTTCCTGGAAATACTGACGATACATATCCTGATAATACGTCCAGAAAAAGTTCTAATCCGCAAAAATATAACCCACAAGATGAATGTAGCAATGATTCTGATCATAGTGCTAAAAATGCTGACATTCCAAACAACGAAGATATAACCGAAGGTGCTGATAAACTGAGTGCTTTGCGAAACAATAGTAAGATTGTAATAAAATCTAACAAACAGAAAGTTTCTGATGCCACAGTAACTCAAGAATCAAACGTTGTTGATGAAAATATCACAGATTGTGAAGATATTGACGAAGCTGACGTCAATGGAGAAAGTAAAAAAACGGATTCTCTTAATGCCATAAAACTTTTAAGTCATCTAATCGTAAAATCGTGCACCCAAGAAAAACAAGAATTGGATATAAACAACACACAATCTGACAAAAAAGCACCACAGCCTGACGTTAACAAAATTGCGCATCTAATTCGAAATAATCCAGCTAAATCAGCTACAAATCTTTCTAAAAGCAATATTGCTCATCAGTCGAATATGCCTCCAACAAAAGTTAAAGATAACAAACCTGAGGAAAAACGTTTCACCGACGACGAATTCGATGATACAGGAGAAGTGCCACAGCCTGACGTTAGTAAAATTGCGCATCTATTGCGAAATAATCCGGCTAAATCGGCTTCAAATGTTTCAAAAACTTATTTTACTCAACAGTCGAATACGCCTCCAATAAAAGCTAAGGATAACAAACCTGAGGAAAAATGCTTCACGGACGACGAATTTGATGATACTGAAAAAGTGCTACAGCCTGACGTTAGCAAAATCGCGCATCTATTACGAAATAATACGGCTAAATCGGCTACAAATCTTTCTAAAACCATTATTGCTGAACAGTCCAATACGCCTCCAATGAAAGCTAAAGATAACAAAC
This sequence comes from Eupithecia subfuscata, assembly GCA_963564075.1. NCBI lineage: Eukaryota > Metazoa > Arthropoda > Insecta > Lepidoptera > Geometridae > Eupithecia > Eupithecia subfuscata. The sequence goes on from OY751108.1 coordinate 5,499,275, forward strand.
CTGAGGAACAACGTTTCACTGACGACGAATTTGATAATACTGAAAAAATGCCACAGCCTGACGTTAGCAAAATCGCGCATCTAATACGAAATAATCCAGCTAAATCGGCTACGAATATTTCCAAAACCAATATTGTCCAACAGTCGAATGCGCCTCCAATAAAAGCTAAAGATATCAAATCTGAGGAAAATAATTTCACCGACGACAAATTCGATGAAACCGTTGATACTGACACAGGTCCTAATCAAGCAAGTAAATTAGCCATTATTTTAAATAATGCGCATCTAAACATACAGCCAATTAAAAAATATTCTAAAGTAGAGCCCCAACAACAATTACGTGGAGAAAGCTTAGCTAAAAATGAAAAATCGAATGCTGACCTAAAGCAATTCAAGAATGTCACAGCTAAACCAGTTTCTTTCAATAAAAGTGTCAATGTTAGTCAATCTCCGAAAATATCGCCAAAACAAGGCATTACTGTAAAGAAAGAACCAGGCGTACCACCAATGAAACATAGCAAAGTCATACAAGAAGATATAGAAATATTTAACATAGACGATTCTGATAGTGATGAGGCAAATAGTGGCAATACGCAAGTTATAAAACCCGAAAAACTGGAATCGCCAGCTCAGGATAAATCTATAGATGCTTTAAGAAACATTAGCAAAAGTATCACCATAAAATCTAATAGTCAAAATATGAAAAAGACTGATAAATTACCAGACAACCACTATGACAGTGAAGGCGACGATAAAGAGATGCAATCTCGTTCAAATAGCTCCAAAAATCCTGGTCATAGTTCACAAACAAGCCAAAAACAGTCGGTATTAAACAACGTTTTGAAAAACTTGAGTAAAAACATAACCGTAAAATCTGGAAACTCGTCACCTGGTTATTTCCCAAATCAAGATCATTCAAGAGATTCTTTTCCTCAAGGTGATGGTTCCGAAAGTGACACGGATTCCACTCCGGGTCGTGTCAAAATTATGGAAATGAACGAAGAGGAAGGAGAGCACTCAGACACTAGCGACCATACCCCTGAAGATAATGTACAAGTACAATACCCGGACTCAAATAGCGACGAGGACGGGGGAAACCATCCAGAAAATTCAGATCTAAACTTTTCAGAAGACGACATAGAATCGCACATAACCGCTAACACACTCAAAAAAACTGAAAATCCTACAATACATAATCCTAAGTTAGACAATTTCAAAAATGTATGTAAGGATTTAGTGATTCGACCTTCCGGTTCGAGCACAAATATATCTCCGCAGGCTGCTTTTATCTCAGACGAAATACCTCCATTTGCGAAAAGTTTAAGTAACCAAATGGCTATTAAAAACTTACGACAAGGAGATAATTGTAACAAACAAATCAAAACACAGAGTCAAAGTTTTAGGAACATGGAGCAAACTGTTGGACGCACAATGAATAAATCATCTACCAATCAGAAAATGGTAAATAAAGAAGTAAAAACCGTAAAAACATTTAAAACTCAGACACAGACTCAGACAGAGACAGTCTTACAAGAAATCACAACAACTGTGACTAAAACTATAAAGACAATCAACCAAAGCAGTAAACAAGAAGTCAAAACTAAGGCGCAGCCAAACATGACTCAAAGGTTTCCTCAAGTTATTGGGAATCCTTCAAACTTCCAAAGCGTTAAAATTCGGCAAGCAGCGCCCGTGCCTGGTCCTAGAATACGAAATCCGGGTATGAGACCAACTCGACTAGCGCTGCCAGCGCCCCCTAGACCTAACCAGCTAGGTCCTGTAAGGTCGCAGTTCAGTACACCACGCCAAAGTAATCCTAGAATGCTCATAAGGCCATCTACCTCGGGGAATATACGACCGCTAGTAAAAATAGGTCCCGGAGTATCAGGATTCACTGGTAAAAGAACGAACTCTGAACCACCTGCTGGACACTTCAGTTGTTTCAAAAAACCAAAGGAATCTCTGTTCCCAGAAGCTGACTTTCCGGCACTGAACAGGCACGAGGGCGATTCGCCTGCTCAGTTCTCGGCTGTGCACATGAGCAAATCCAATTCCACGTGTACGACGAAAACAGTCAAAGGCAATTCTGTAGTCACGTCTACCCAGATGAAGTCTGAAATGAGTGCTAGTTCCCAACAGCTAGGTAAACTCCGGAACTTATCAGGCCTAAGTGTAATGAAAACTAGTCAAGCCAACCAATCTCACGTTGAAGAAAGAACTGAAATAAGTGCGGCAAAGCAAACCACTTTAAACGCTATACAGAGGTTGCAAAGCCAGGGTCTCCTTGTTAAGAAACCTCGTTTAGCTAGTGATGAACAATCGGATCCGGTTAGTGAGGATATGGAACACTTTTCTGATGACGAGTTTGATTCGTGATTTACGTCTTGAATGAGAGTCTTAAATGTTTCTTATCTCTGGACCACATCTCTCTATGTCTATGTATGCGTATATCCTTGACGAGAAAGAGGATGAAAATGAATCACAGTCAATTTTCGCCCTCTTTTTCTCTGTAATCGGATATTCTGGCCCAACAACGGTCTGTAAAGCATTACATTTGAATTGGAGTCACGCAGAACTCGCCTAAGATTCAACACCTTCTGCTTGAAACTAACTCTAAACCCTAATGCTTTTGAATTTATCTTTGTCCACGTCTCTATTCGACTGATATTGTTATGTCTGCTGCAATTTGTAAACTTTCACAAAAACTTGTAAATAATAATTGGTTTGTTATATGTAGGTAAGATTAAATTTGTACAAAATAATAATATAATGTGGTAGAATGTCATAAAGATTAGTTTCGAAACTGATATATAATTATGTACGAGTAGCGCTGCCAGCGCTCATGTTCTTTGTAAATACTTACAGAGCAGATGTGAAGAACAAGTTTTCAATTATTACTTATCCAATAATAACTAGGTGTTATTTATGTGAGTATTAGAAAGGAAGAAAAAACTGTATATAATTATTGTTCAGAGAATTTAAAATAAGCTCCGATGTACCACATCACATCCTGAGAACAGGGTGTCATTAAAACAATTACTTTATTATAATAATGTTAGAATAAAATGGCATTATTTTCTAAGAATAAGTGAGTGTAAAAATGGTCTAATTTCTGAATGTAGGTATGTAGTACGTATGTATGGATGCATCTACAAAATTTGTGTACTTTGTTCCTAGATAAAATGAGGAATTAAAACTTTCAAATACTATCATGCTATTATTAGTTATTACCCAACACCACCCACAAGTTAATTAAGGTTAGTAAACAAACGTTCGATTAGAAACAGTTTTAATACAGAAATAACACCATCCATTAAATAAATTCTACGAAAAATATAAATTGTAGATACAAGTCCACAGTCTTAAACCACTGATTAGTACAAAATACATAGTCGAAGTTGATTAGATCACATTAAAGACTAAATTCTACTCTGTTTTGGGTTGCTCCATTTTGTTCTGCCTCCATTTCTGATCCTGTAATTACAAATTCGTGTTACGGGAGAGCTGGACCAATAGGTATTTGAAATAAAGCGATTGAAATTTTAAATTAAAATGTAAAAATTAAAAGATAGTTCAAACATCTTCACGAAGATTGTTAAATAAATTGCTAAGCATGCAACCTACTTAAATTTACACACTTGGACGGTCATGGGATTGTGGGCAGTCTTTGGAACTTTTAAAAATTTCTGTTAGGAATAAAAACTTCTGTCAGGAATATTAAATTCATTCCAGCAAGCAAGGACATTCGATTGCGGAAGGCTACCCATTCTCACCAGTGTAAGCGAATGTGGTGGACATAATTTAAGACTAATGACTGCAATTTACAGCTATTTATATAGAGAATAGGTTCAAATTGACTCCCCAAGTCGTGCCGATAGCAAAACCTTCATCGCATCATATTTTCCTTGTACTATCATGCGACTTTACAAACTACATAATCTAAGTGTGGATTTACCTCAACCAGCAAGCATGCAAACACTATTAACACAAAAAGCAAAACCTTACCCGGTGCACAGACCCTATGTTTTGTAGACTACACCCAGGACAAAGGAGAAAACTGCGGAAAATTTTATACAATACTAGCTTCAGCCCGCGGCTTCGCACGCAATTTTTGTAATAAAAAGTAGCGTAAATGTCATCCCGATCTATTCAGTAGTTTGGCATAGTCGTCGGCAAAACATCCTCACAGCGCCACACATTTTTCGCCTATAGATTAGTAGTAGGATCCTTATTTGGAAATACTGAGATTATGTAGGTATGTTTACTAAGCAGTATTTGTTTCATGTGTGCCTTGCCTGTGTTTCGTGTCCGTCAAGTTAGCAGTTTGGTGGTTTTAACGCCAATTAGAAGTGTCTTATGTGGTTCCTCCAGTGCCCGAAGCACAGTAATAGTTGGTGGTTGTATTACCGATATTCGGATCTCTGGGTCTGGTACAACGTAGTCGACACTTACAAAGTTCATTCATCTTTTACACATAACATACTTAGCTGAGAATCACCAATAAACCTAGACGAGGACAAAACATGAACCTTCTTCCCAAGCAGTTAGGTCTATAATCCACCATTTAATAAATGGATAAGTACGGAATAGCCTAATTGCATTATAATGCACGTACCAATACGGCAAGCTCATTGGCCAGACGGTCGGCTATAGCGCGCCATTGGTAGCGAAGCATCAAGCCACTCTTGGTTTTCTTACGCAATGTCGACAGGATTGTGTACATGTTCAGGCAATGCAACGTAAGGAACAGAATAGCCAGGTATGTCACCTGTTGAATATGCAAAAAAAAAATATAAATAATTTACACATTTATTACAGCGATCAAATGAAAAATTTGCAATAAATTAAAATTAAGCTACTTAAATGTAGGTACACAAGCATCGACTGGCCATACCCCGAGCTAAGACAAGAATTCTTATAAAAACATGTTTTAGAATGGATCAGTTGAATAGCTGAGAGTATGGACGTTGGTGTTATTAATTCACAAGCAAAATAAGAAACATTTTGGGGACATTGATGTGTATTTATTTTCTAAATAAATGACTATTTTCATCACTAACCACTATTACCCATTGTCTTAACCTTTGAGGCCCAATTCTGCTAACGAATCGCTTTACAATGACAATGGTATCGTTGCAGAATCTTCACGTATAATCCTTAGATGAAGATGATAAACTTATGATAGTGCGTACAGTGCTATTTGCACGAAGTTTGAAATAATGGTTTCAACCTTAACACTTTTGACAACCGTTTCTCTATCTGTAGTTTATTTCATCTGAAGTAGAATGCTAAAATGTGTCATTCTGTGACGATACCATCGCCATAGTAATTATAGTAAAGCGATTAGTTAAGCAGAATAGGGCCCCTGCCCCTATTATGGTGACTAGTCATAATGCAAAGGCTACATGAATATAAAATTAAATCAACAAATCGTCGGGACGGTTTAACGATAACTACCTCTTTGTTTTCCCATCTTAAAATAGACTAAATAACAACTTGAATACAAAAACAAACTTGACCATAGCTATTTTTAAATGTGATGTTACCATAATGCTTGAGATTCTTGTAACAAAGTAGGCACATACTTATCTCGAAGGTTACAATTTCTAGGCAGTAACAAGATAAATATGTTTCTAAAACTACCCATCTAGTCCAGTCAATGAGTGCTCATAATTTCATAAGGGATGCAAAAATCGAAAGCGGATAGTTTGACTTCTTTGTTTGGACTAGTTACTACCCCTGTGAGTCCAAACAAAGTTCCGAGGTCAAACTTTCTGTTTTCGATTTTTCCATCCCAAATCCTTCATTGACTGGACTAATTGTGGAGTCGTTCTAATATATTACAATTTATATAAGTATGTACGGTTGCAGCTAAAGATTATTGAACATTGACAATTCTCTAAAACGTATAAGTAGTCACACCTAAAAGGGTTTTAGAAAACTTGACCTGTTCAGCTATCTTTGGCATTACATAAGATTCTTTTCCCAAAATATACAATGGTTTTTGTAAGTTATTAATTAACTAAAATATACAACCACAAAATAATAAGTAAGATTGATCAAATGGCATCATGCAAACATGAAAATTTGTTTCAACTCAAATTTGTTTAAATCTTATGCAAATGATTTAGCTCATTTTATTAGTAAAAAAATCTGAGACAAGAAACTGTAGGTATATTGAAACATGCCATTACATTTTTCATCTTGGTTAGACGCTAAGTTTCCATCTAATAAAAAATCTAGTACAACACAATATTTGACAACACCTACCTATCACTGTATAAAAGTACAAAAATGAAAAATATTAATTTCACCTTACGGTATCGGAGTCAAAAGTGATTCCACAATCAGGAATTAATTTTTTTAAAGCAACAATAAAAAATAGTACTTACATAAAAATGCGTTTAAAACTACTTTCAAATGTCTGTAAAAATATTCTATTATCAACTTGTGTCATTTAGGAATCGATTAGGTATGCCTCGATGGTATAAATTGATATAAGTACCTAGTTGTTCTATCTCACGAAGTCCGTTGGGCTATGTATGTCATAGTGAATGCATGTACACATTGTTATAGTGTGCGTAAGCTCAGAAGCAATCAGTCTCGCCCGAGCAGCGTTGCCAGAATGTTACTTTTGTAACCTTTTACGTTACTTTTGACCCTCTCATGTTACCTCCATGTTACACGACGCAATATGTTATATTGTGTTACTTTTAGGTCACTTTAAAAACTTATTTTCCAAAATACTTCAAAATATTTTTTGATAAATATATTCCAGCAAACAAAAAAATATCGTGAATCGGAACGCATCCAAGAATGTTTTTGTTGGTCATGTTGGCACACTTGATTTTGTGGACTGACTGACTGATGCGACGTCCGCGCGAAAATTTGTCACTTCGTCGTGCCTCTTACTCACTCGCGTGTATTTCTCGATCTTCTATCTCGCTTACTTAGGCTAGCGAGCAAGCGAGTGGTGACTAGGTACTATACTATATTTTGTTTATTTGTTTGTGAATTGATTGTATGTTTTTCCTTTTTCAGCATCGCCAATCGATTATTCGATAAACAATTAGGTATTACGATTTTTTCGAAGTTGAACAAATAGGACAGGACAGACAACTTATTTTAGTTTTTGTGTAACAAAGTAGGTACCCTAGTAAAGCATTACGTAAGTCGTTTTCCACTTAATATCAGGGAATGTAACTTTTCTCGGGGAAATGTTACTTTTTGAGCTGTCGCAAGTTATATTTGACTATCTGCCACTGGCAACACTGCGCCCGAGACGCGGTCCGGGTCACTAGTGCTCATTGTATTCACGTCAGATTTTGGTAGCGAGTACCGTCAGCGTGACAACTAAGCGCAAAGTCACTACTACAACCAGGGCTAAACGGACTTCGTGAGATAGAACAACTTTAACTAACTCTTTGATATTTTGTGAATGTAGGTGAATTGGTCCACGCCGACGATGATATTATAACATTTCAATGCTTATAGCAAAACAAATCTAAAACGGGGCGTAATACAACGTGTTAAGGTCGATTCACACATATCAGTGAAGCCACAGTTCCAACACAGTACCGGCACAGTGCGAAATATTCTTTCATACATTCTCTATGAACGCAGCCCCACTTGTCAGTGTCAGTGACGACACAGTGCTCTCAGTGTCAGTGCCGACACCGGCAATCACGGACGTATTCGTTGACGACGATATTTTTTGTCGGACGCCGCGGCATCAAAAACAAAATGGAGGACGAGCGATTGATAGAATTGGACACGTTTTCACTGAAGCTCAGTGAACTGAGTACTGACATGTGTGAATTGAATCACTGACGCAACACTGTAGCACTGATACCGAACTGAGCGAACACGTCCACGGAAATGTGGCTTCACTGATATCTGTGAATCGACCTTTACACAGCGAGCGTTCGTGCAGTCAGTACGGGGAAAAAAAACGTTCGTAACGAACAAAAGCAGACGGATTTTAGCACGTTTCATGCTCGAGGCAAATGGTACATTAAGCCCCGTAACATCAGCCCGTTCCGTACCGGATTTTAAAAAATTGGTAAATTGAATGTTACTTTTCTTTCATTAAATTAATATTGATACTATTAGAAGTCATTCAGAACATGATTCTATTCGAGTTTTCTCGTTGTAACTATCGTTGAAAAATTAGGCTAGTACTACTTTTATCTAATTCCATGTTAACCACTCGACTCTTTATACACGAGAAATAATTTATTGCACACACATAAATTAAAACACGCAACTTAAATTATGAATGCATAATATACAAAAATGTTTTGAGTTATTTCTAAATTATACAAGAGTCAGTGATATGAACTTTTATTAATTACATTAAAAGTCATGCAAAAACTAGCAGCCTCTTCAATAAGCTAACAACTGATACTTGAAAATGTTCTGCTTATAAGTCGTGTACTTAAACATTGTGATTAAAAATTTCCCGCTTAGATCATATTTGTCAAGTGATCTAAATTTACAATCCCAATCTTAGCTACACGACTTGTACACAAAGTAGGTTTGCAGTGAAATTGAGACAGTATGTAAATCGTGCCAAAAATATAGTTCCGTGAAGGTACTAAAATACATAATTTATTATGTATATCTAGATAGTATTTTTACGTATTAGCTAAAGTTCTAATAGTTTGTCCAGCCTGGCTAACATGAACAATGCTATGTTTAATAAATAAGTATGGAAGATAGCAATACCAATTTTATTCCGGGTTGTTGGCACGGAAAAAGTTTCTATTATACACTTTTTACATAAAACCTTATTCGTAGCATAAAACGAGTAAAACCTCTTCACATACACATGGTAACGGCATGGTCGCCGTGAAGTAGGAGCCAATTTATACACGAAACGGTTGCCGTCTAAACGGCTTAAGTGAGACTCATTTATTTAGTGCTCTTTATACTGGCGGTGGTGCACTGCTCTGGCATAAAATCACATCTAAGATCTTAGCCCCAATGCAATACAGTTCATTTCAGCTCGCACAGCACTAGCTATCTCGCTGACTTTTCTGAATCTCGGAGGACAAGCACTCGAGTTGAAATGGACTTTATTGCATTAGTTCCAGAATCTAAAATATTTGTTTTATTATAATATCAGTTTCATTAGATTTTATAAAAAAGTACTGTTTGGACATCCTTCGAGAAAGAGATGAACTTTGGCGCCTCTCACTCGGCTCATTTTTATGAAACACGTCCACAGTCCAGGTTAGATATAGACTCATGGTTATTACTGAATAAAACATTATTATTATTATTATCATATCACTGATCTTGATGTTCGAAACTGAACTTACATGCTTTGGTTCTTACACTGTAAACTTCTATCTTCTTTAATAAATAAGTTACAGGCTAATTCTACAGTGAGGGACCGCCTTTACGGTGTTCATGCTAGCCAAGCCGGTACTAGATACATCCAAACTACGAAACATTTCAAGTAAACTTGCGTGTCTGTGTCTTCAGTCGTCTACCTGCTCGCTGCTGAGTTTCTGCGGTATGAGCATGAGAGTCGTTGCTGTGTTTCCGATCCCGAGCATCAGGAACGAAAGCGATAGTGCGGCGACCTGTTGTTTGCCGGGAAATGGGTGACACGGTGAAACTTGGCAGTTAGTGCTGCCATTTTTGTTTTGTGGAAAATGCATGGAACTAACAAGTAATTAAATAGTCATAGGCAACTTTTGTAAAAGTCGTGTAGCTAAAGATTGAGATTGAAAATGTCATGCTTTCCCGCTTAAGTCATATTTTGTCAAATGTATTCTAAGCGAGACAGCACGAGATTTTCAATCACATCTTTACTACGACTACTACACAACTATAGGTAGACCCATCAGACCATACAACTGGCGGATCTCTGTAGAACTTTGTCACAATAAAAAAACAAACGCCAAACACAGTTACAAACGCCACTTTTGGCGTTTGTTACTGTGACGTGGTTCTACAGCGATCCGCCAGTTGTGTCTACCTATAATAGATAAGATGGAGGCAAACTTCTCCCTGATAGTAGCTCATCTAATCGACCAAGAAATTCTGTATGAATGGTATGGTATTCAGTGTGAATGGAATTATAACTATTTTATAACATAAGTTAAAATAATGATTGCTAGGTATCTTTTTCGATCCAAGAGACCAAAACTATCGTTGAGTTTAGTCTGGTATGGCAATGAAAAATAATCAAATAGGTATGTACTTTTGTTTCTTAACCTTATCTGATATTGAAAGTTGATAAATGCAATAACCGAGCACCTTATGTGCCTATAAAAATAATTACATACCTGCCACGTAGCTTCCGGATGGAAGCTGGTATAGTACAACGTATATGCAATATACAGCTGGAATATGTATCCGCCGAAGAGGAAAGGCAGTAGGTACGACAGACCTCGCCACATCCAGGAGTGGAATCCCTCGATGGTAATGTCCATGTTATGCCGAGCGCCCAGCGCTTTGAGGCGGTATAGGACACCGCTTTGGTATCTGAACTGCATGTATTGGACTACACCTGTAAAAAAAAAAATAAAGTAAAAAAAATGGTTGTCTGTAAAGTCGGTTTACTGACGATAGTTGAACGTGACAACGTCTTAAGAAAATACTGATGGAATGGTAGCATTTGATACTCGATCAAAACATGTAAATGTACTATAGTATAGCAGCTGTCCACGCAGACGCATCGCTCACTCAAGTAGGAGAGAGACGGATGTCGAGCGCTCTCGCTTGCACTTCAAGCCTTACATGGAACGCCTCAGAGCGAGGTAACGCCGCATGACGTCATGTTTTTTCGTGCGTGCAGCAGGCTCTATCGAATTATAAGACGTTGTCACGTCAAAAAACATTAGCTTCTCTTCGAATGGATAGAACAGATCGTGGGATGACCTCAACGCTTCCCTAGAGATTGGTAGGAGATCGCACGATATAGCGCATATAGATATCAATAGGTTTCAATGATTTTTTTGTCCTCGTTATTTTGATTTCTTGGGTTTATTTAATTTTTTTGTCAATAGTCTGAGGCAATTTTCGTCAACACTTCATTAATGGATACTTAGTGTTTCTGCTTTATGTTTTCTGTGTTTCTCGTCAATCGAATACATAAAGTTCAAGTTGTTACATTATTTGTGTAAAATGTAAGTAGGTAAGAACTTAATGTTATTGCCAAACTTAATAGACTTATTTAAACTGGACTTCTACCCACCATATCTATATATATATATATAAAAAATTGGTTGTCTGTAAAGTCGGTTTACTGACGATAGTTGAACGTGACAACGCAGACGCATCGCTCACTCAAGTAGGAGAGAGACGGATGTCGAACGCTCTCGCTTGCACTTCAAGCCTTACATGGAACGCCTCAGAGCGAGGTAACGCCGCATGACGAGGTAACGCCGCATGACGTCATGTTTTTTCGTGCGTGCAGCCGGCTCTATCGAATTATAAGACGTTGTCACGTCAAAATGAAACCCGTTTTCCTTGGTCACGGCATCACGCGTGAACGGCTGGACCGATTTCGCTAATTCTTTCTTTTTTGTGTTTGTTATTGTCAGGAGAAGATTCTTATGAAAGAAAAAATTAAGAAAGTTGGAAACATAAATTTCCACAGGGGCGAAGCCGCGGGGCGCAGCTAGTATATTATGCAAGTGGTGTTTACTTATAAGCGGTGAGCACATTCAATAATTCATAATTATTTACTTATATTGTCTTTATTCTGTAAGTAATTCCATAGACTAACTATAGTTAGTCTATGGTAATTCTAATTTTTCTCACATGTTGATATTTTATAAAGATACATACATAGATGTAAGAACTCGGTGTATGAAACCATTGGACAACCTAAAAACGAAAATAAATAAAAATAAAACGATTTGGAAAGGTTAATTCGTTCCTGAAAAAATCGAATCTTTCGTATATCGAATAATCACCATTTACGTCAAACGATATTAAACTTACGTGGAAAAAGTGACTGATGTACTACTTACCTAGGTATTGTTTGCATAAAAGGCATAAACTGCGAAGCAGATGTGCGCAATAACAGAACACTAAAATACTTTTCTTCAAGCCAACGATGTTTTTTCCACACTAATATTATAAAAGGGACAGTTTGGATATAATTCCTTCACGCCAACAAAACTTTTAACGGGTTGGTCTGGTATTTTGTAAAATACCTATAAAACGAAATATGCTATTCCAAATCTAAAATAGGTATCTACAGAATATTATGTAGGTATATCTTTTGTTCATGTGCCGAAATCCCAAAACAGAGAATATGTGGGAATTCATGTAATTCTATACTAATAAAACTATAGACCAACTCACTGATATACGCAATAAACAACATAAACGTATGCTTAAACTGCTCCCAAGGCTCGTTCTGCGGCCAGATCAGCAGGATCCCAGCGACCACGGTGGAGATGAAGTGATGCAGCCGCCACCAGCCTTTGATCCTGGAGCCGTTGACCTTGAGGATGCTCTCGCGGATTGTGAGCGTGCAATAGTACCAGACGAGAAGGAAAATCAGGATGAGTTGGAGAGGCCTAAAATAAAAATGTCTTTATTTAGCTGTGTGGTGCCGGGTCAGAATTTACACCACCCCAATTCTTCCCGCGGGTGTCGTAAGAGGCGACTAAGGGATATCGACCGGGAGCGGGCAGCAGCGCCCTCTGCAGAACAATTCTACCACCGAACTGCGATCCGCAACCCACATGCCCAGTGTGGGAATTATAGGCTATAGCCCCCAAGAGATAAAAGTCAATAGGGCGCTTATCAGGGGAGGCCGGCGTCCAGCAGTAAACCAGTGGCTATTAAGGTGATTCTTTATTTAGAAAAAAACCGAGTGGGAGTCAGATTTATGCACCCAGGGTTTGGGGTTAACGTTCTGTGCCATCATATTTTTTTTGTCATGTGTTCTACTAATTGTGTCAGGAACCTTGATAAATATTATTTTAATACAAATAATAGCAGACCATGGTGGCCAAAATCATATTGGTATTACGTTTGTATAGGAAATTCATCCTCCGCCGGACCCTTAACGCGTCATGTCTTCTAGTTAAACCTACTTAGATAAACTAATGTATCAAACTATGTCATGTCCAATGTCCATAGATGGAAACTTACCTAAAGTCTACATACAAGTTTCCAACTGCTAACACAAATGCTATGGCGCTGAGAATTAGCTTGAATTTCTCGTATTCATCTTTGTATTTGAATCTGAAAATTGAAACATGCATAAATTATTAACTATTTTATGCAAATAGGTAGTAAAAGAGCAGCTGTTCATACAACGGTAGTATAAGACAGCTTTAATTTTAATAGATAAATATTTTGACTGTATTTCTTCGTACATAAGTATATGCGTGGGGCTTTGACGTCACTATTACGCAAGCTAGTTGACTCATATTAAATTTGGCGCAAAAAACTAATATTTTCTGCGGTATTCGACTTAAGAATCCAATATTTATATTACACTAGCTGCGCCCCGCGGCTACGCCCGCGTGGAAATTTATATATCACTTATATCACTTAGGGGTATGGAAAATAGATAGTAGCCGATTCTCAGACCTACTGAATATGCATATAAAATTTGGTAAAAATCAGTAAAGCCGTTTCGGAGGAGTACGGGAACGAACATTGTGACACGAGAATTTTATTTAAAAGATTAAAAATGTAAGATGACTACATATTTTCAATAAAATTGATTTTTGCGATTTTAAATTTTGAACTCTCAAAACGCTGTCGGCCATGTTGTGACGTCATAGAACTCTTTGGGACGAAGCAAATTTCATGATGGGATCTTATACGAGTAAAATTCGTTACATACATAATGTAGTCTGTCTATTTTTTTACAATGATGAACTTTTGCTAATGTCAAGTGTTAGTTTCGAGACGTATGACATCACAGCACAGATAAACATGGCTGTCGGCGTTTCCGCCTGTTTACGAAAAGTAGACTTTTAAAATAAAGTTTATCCAAATAATTTTACCCGCTCCAGTGAGTGCGGTAATTAAATTACATATTTATGTTAATTTTATATATTATTTAGTTTTAAGTACCTACCTATGTAGTTAGTTCGTTAAATTACGGGACTGATATACCTAGTCACAGTCAGCAATGACTCAAAGTCCCTTAAATAAAAATGATTAAAAAAATAAATAAACAAAGTTTTTCGGTTTTCTAGGTCTTAAAAAAATATGGTACTTAATATTTTTTTCCCTCTAATTGGATAATAAATAATAATTTAAGAATCGCTTTAAAAACAAGTCGACAAGCCTATTCACTTCATCGTAAAGTTATATCGCATTCTCGAGGTTCGCTTATGTACCATAAGTTATGAGCCAAGTACCTACGTAGGTAGGTATAGTGCAATGTATCAATCAGATTACCTATTGCCTCGCTAACATGACCTCATCACAATGTTATAGGTAAATAAACGCACTACCTACCGTTTTGTCCTCTAAACTAGCCAAACTCGAACAGAGCGAATTTCAGGTCAATTAAGGGTGGTTTACCCTTAATTAACCTGAAATTCGCTCTGTTGCCGAGTCTTTCTACACGCAATTTACATTACTTGTCGATTTGAGATCCTTAGGGTCTGTTTCACAATGTCCTGATAAAGTATTAACTATCTAACACATAAATTATTTGGAGGATAAAGGGAATGAGTTATGGACGACTTTATACGACAGTTAGCGCTATTCGGTAGTCGTGAAACGGAACAATGATGTTTATCCAACGGATAAGTGACAAATAGCTTATTTGGAACTTATGCAGAACTTATCCGGACATTGTGAAACAGACCCTTACTCCAATAAATACCTATTGCTTACAATTATATCTGAAACTCGATGCCAACCAGGTGAGTTTTAGTTATTTGTGTCGTGGTTAGTTTACAAAAATTCTACATCGAGTTAGGCTAGTTTATAGGTTGTTCCTGCTAAATGATGTTGTCCTTCGGTCTTCTAATCTAATCAGTTTGCTGGATCCCACAGCTGAGAAAAGGCCTCCCACATTAAGGAGAAGGAGGGGCCTTCCATGCACAGGTACATTCATTCAGGTCTATGGATTTAATGGACCAGTCTCCAAAGAGCGCCTAATTCGTACGATACTTAATTTATCGTTACTCTATGCCGGTATGGACAATTTACACAGGATCATCTAGCCCCAAGCTAAGCAGCCGACCTTGATCTGACCTTGTGTTATGGGTACTAGATGACTGATACCATTATGTAAGAAGTTGAAGATGACTGATAAACTTTATACATACCTACAATTTATTATACATAGAAAATACCCAGAAAACCCGGAACAAATATTTGCAGATCGTACCAATATTTGTCCCAGGGCGGGAATTGAACCAGCAACCTCCTGCGTCGCAGGCGGACCTACGCCCGCCGCGCCATATCGGTCGTCTACACTAGCTACTCCAAGAACAACGTGTGACATGTGCGTCTGGCGTAGGCACTGAAAGTGTTAGTTACTTACACGTTTCTCGTTTCATACCTTTAAATCTGAACTTGCTAGTTTTGTCACGGAAAATTGGCCAATTTTATAAGATTGTTAAATTGTAGCAAGTGTAGTAATAGGTACAACTATTGGTAATGTGTATCTACCATCTACCTTTTTGCTACTTACCTATCTTTTCATTTATGCAAAACTGTAATAATTACTACCTACAGACCGAACAACAACTTTACTTGTATAAATTGTTTACTGTTAGCTAAATTACTATTTTCATGTAAGTGGCTGTCTTTTTTGAGCATAAATATCTTTAAAACTACTTACTTATCATTTTTATTTAGGATAGACACATTCACGTTTCCTAGTATTATCCGCAAATACAGGCCATTCTGTTTGGGAAGCGACGCCTTGATTTCATGCAGCATAGCTTTTCTCTTCATTATCTCCTTCTCTAGGTTTGCGATGCGGTCATCTTTCGTTACTCCTTTTTTTTCTAACCTGTGGATAAAATATTTTTATCTTAACCTGGAAAAAGTATCTGTGGAGAGCTGAGCCACAATAGTATCTATTTTTCAAACATAGAAAATTACAATCAAATAATAGAAATAGATTATAACTAGTATTTACAATTGAGCTAACTGCAGACTGTTGCAAACAATTTACAGGCAGCTCAACTGATCCACATCAATATACCAATCGGAAGCGTCCCCAAGACGCTGGCTATATTGCCCCGCTGTATGGCAATGCTGATGCGCTGTGCCAGATACTCACCAGCTCTCGGGTCACGCGTCGATTCGACCAGACGCTCAGATAATTTTTCAAAAACCCGCCCCCAAAGAGCCTCGGTACCCCACGGACCTAGGGTCTCGACTCCAAGGGGAGCAAATGTCCTACACATCTCTGTCGAGACCTGCATATTTGCGCCATTTTTTAAACTATTATTATACTTAATTTGATGGTTTTGAAATAAACTGGCCAAGTGTGAGTATTATTGCACAGGGAGGGTTTCGTCCCATCGTTCAAACCTATTTCTCAAACGAAACTCTAAAATCACTAACTGTTTCGAGACCCCATTAAACTTTATTTGATGTTTAGTATTTCTTGGTATGTTAGTTAAACTGTAACTAACTTATAAAAAGTTTCATGTGTCTACTTATTATGGTTCAAGAGATACAGCCTCGACAAACTTAGTGCAAAAATAGAAAAAAATGGTGTTTTTTGTATAGGAGCCCCTTTAATTTTCATATTTCTTTTATTTTTAGAATATATTGTTACTTACAGCGGCAAGAGAAATACACATGCTGTGAAAGTTTCAACTGTCTAGCTCTTACGGTTCATGAGATACAGCCCTCTGACAGACGGACAGACAGGGGAGGCTAAGTAATAGGGTTTCGTTTGCACCCTTCGGGTATGAAAACCTAAAAACTAGAAACCTACTTCGAATCCCTTAAACCGTTTTTTAAGTTTTGCGGGATAAGTAGTAATCCCTCGGGATTTGTTTATGGGTTTACCTCGGAATCATATCAACTGCAAAAGAATCATCCAAATCGGTCCTTAAATGACGGAAAAATCGACGGAAATACATAAAAAACATACATACAGGAGAACATAGAACCTCAGCCTTTTTCGAAATCGGTTAAAAACGGCGACAATTCACACCGCATCATCTATCCCCAAGCTAAGCAGAGCTTGTGTTATGATGGGGACAAGATATATATACATACATTGTGTACTTATTACATTAAATTTAAACCACATAATGAAGATAGATATTTTCTTGTTATACATTGATAACACCCATATCATCCTTAACTAATATCTGCAGATCATTTGTCCTAAGGCGGGAATCGAACCCGCAACCTCCAGCGTCGCAGGCGGACCTTCACCCGCTGCGCCACAGAGGTCGTCACATAATAAAAAAAGCCTAATTCATGCTTAATGTATCCATAAATAGTATAATTAACTAGTTAGAGTTTGATAAAAAAAAACTTCTGCGTAATGATATGGCTCAAGTCGTTTGTCCTATTAAATCAGAGGGGGAACGATCAGATACCCTACACTTCACCTTTAGCAGGAAATAGCCAATGAGCAACATCTATGTACATATTGTTTACATGCATGTATACTATACATTGTTTGATGAATTGAAATAGAGCAGTTTAACTGGCAATAGTCAATCATTTCCTTGAGGTTAATAGTAAATAGTAACCTTTATTATAGTGTGTATGAAATTGAAGTAGAGAAAATCAATAACACTTTATTTTCAGTTGAGCTACCTGCAGATTGCTTGCAACAGTCTGCAGTTAGCTCAATTGTTTCAAGTGTACTAGTGTAATTTTCTTCGTGAATAACACTTTATTCTTTATTTGATTGATAGGAACTTGGTATATACCGCTTCTATGATATTTTCTTTAGATTTTTATCTAGAATCTTAATTTTGGCAATGCTCTGGTACTTCATTAATTTTATAATATTTATTTTGTCTTATTAGTTATTTGTATTATAATGTGTAATGTAAATTAACTTAACCAAGTGTGCCTTGTGCTCCTACGGCAAATAAATTTAAGAGTTTGAGTATGATAATGATTTATGGTGTAAAATTTGATTTCAGAGTGCTTATTTTGTAAGCCTTAAGAAATAAAGATGTTGACTTTGGATTTCTGTGTTTCTTATTGGGTAACTATATCAAAGGAATATTAAGGTAAAGGTTATTTTTTGTATGAAAAGGTATTTTTCTTATTTTAGTCAGATAAGCCGAGTTTAAAATTGCTATAAGAAGCCTTTATTCACAAAGAAAATTACACTAGTATTTGCAATTGAAACAACTAAGCTAACTGCAGACTGTTGCAAACAATCTACAGGTAGCTCAACTGATCCATATCAATACCAGTCGTTCACGCGTCGCTTGGACCAGATGTTCAGGTAAATTATCAATCTATAATAAATACCTCAGACAATTATACATAGTAAATTGCTAAACCTATTGTTTAACTTATTTCAACAGTGATGGCAGATGGGTAGATTTTGAAGGTTGGTTTTGGTTGTTAATTTTTATAACTTGTAGCCTTTCAAATGTGATATTTTTAGGGTTCCGTACCCAAGGAGTGAAAACGTTAATACTGCCTATTACTAAGCATTTGTCCGTCTGTCAGGCTGTATCTCCAGAATTGTAAAGGTAGACAGTTGAATTTTTTATAGCATGTGTATTTTCTCAAACTTTGTTCAATTGGACGAAACCCTCTGTCTGTGAGGCGACTCACTCTTGCCGGTTTTATTAATGAATGTTCCTAGTTTACTAATAAAATAATTATGTTTATGTGGTAACAACACACACATTGCAATAAACTAGAGCCATCTTTACGATTATGAACTTTGCTCTAAATATTCTTCGTTAGATAGTGAATAGCAAACGTTGTTATTTATTGTCAATCTATCTTATTTATTACCAATGGAGTATCGGATACATGCAGAAAAATAATAAACATATGAGAAACAGTTGAATGGAAGCCTGGAGGAAAAATGAGTGTCCCCCTCTGCCTTTTGATTATGAATAAATAGCAAAAGAAAATAAAACAATGAGCGAACATAGTATGAGTGATACACTCATGAATACTATGAATAGTTCAGCTGGTCAGTTAAAACAAAAATGCAGGTAAAATTCCATAAGCTTATGAAACAATCAAAGAAGTATACACAAACACAGAAAACACTCAAATAGCCATTATCAAAGTCATTACTGCAAATCAGCATAACTCAAGGTTGTTTTACTGACCTTTTCAGTGAATTTGATATAAGAGACATTCTGTATTTCTGGTGATTCAATTCCTTCATGCATTTTTCCTGGAGCTCACCTACTTCTTCTAGCTTGGAAATGTATTCTTTGTTCACAGTCTGAAATTGGTAAACGGGTGGGAATTATCTCTTTGTACTGTTGTATATTTTGCTCAGTTGGTTCTATCTAATGTTTGGCTACAAAATAGTATGGTCACACAACTAAAGAAAGATTAATCAAATGCTGACCCAAAGATTACATAAACTTTCTTCAGAAGGATGTTTAATTGGTAATAGGTGTGGGAGCTCTATCACACTAGCCATTTCCAAGCAATTTCAAGGTGAGTGCATAAGGCTGGGATTACTAATAAGCTGCTGCGGTAAGCTCACTGCATGCCCGCAGCGTGGTTGCTGCACACTCGCATTGCTTTCAAATCTCTCATAAATTGCCAGTGTAATAGGGCTTTTATTGATAAATTCAAAGTTTTGTTTCAAAATAGCTTATTGCATTAGCACTGTACAATCGATGTATCCCAAAGAAAATGGGACTTGCCATAACAATGGTGAGGAATATAATGATTGATTTTAAAAAAAAAAGCTTACTTCAACGAAGTAATATATAAAGTATCAGATAGGTATTTTTTTATGAAGTACTTGTATTATAACTTGTTATCTGAAATTGAACCCCTCATGGTTGAAGCAGCAGGAACAAGCAGGTAGAAAATGATAAAATGGAAGCTTGGGAGATTTTCTGTATCATTTGTTCCGATAATCTCTAAGCAACTGTTAAAAATCTGTTGGCTTGGCAATGCTCTAAGTAATATTGTTGTGGCAACTGTATGTAAGCAAGGCAATATGCAAAGGTTTAAAGGCCAACTACCTATAAGTAATAAGGGATAATCCTCTGCCTCTGATAAGTTATCGCAATTGAGGATTCCTTAGTGATAATAATCATAAAGGTAGGAGCAAAGTCGACAAGTCGACATGGTCGACAGCAAGAAAATGAAACATAATCGATAGAAGTCGTGAAACCTACCTCTAAACGTTTATAATCGGAGAGCAAATCCTCCCATTCATTGAGACATTCTTCAATTTCCATCATTTTGGATTGTATTATCCTACACGCACACAAAAATGATACGAATTTGAAAAATCAAAAATCACAAAATCTAAGAGCGAGTGTTCTTTTCTCGTCAATTCATTCACCACTTCACCAGTGTTGTGTTTCCAGCTCCATCGCGACAAAAGCCGCTGCCAATGGAATCCAACATCTGATTCTGACCAGCTATTTTTAATGCTTCTGTAATAGTTTGTTTACATAACACATCCTTACAAACAACTAACATTAGTAACGGCAAGCGGAGAGTGCCGCCAAATTATTTGAGATTTTTCCGATGTTTGTGTGAGCAAGAGTAACTGTTATGTACCAAAGAAATGATAGCGAACGAACTGAGGTCTGAAAATTTTGAATATTAGAAGACTTAATTTATTTAAAAAAAAACATTTTGAATATTAAAAGGAATATACAGGGTGGTTTTTTGAGAAGGGCGGTGATGGCCAAGTCCGAAACCGATTCGATAAATGATCGAAAAAAAACATGCGATATTATGTACATACCTATTTGAAAGTAGAATTCCATTCATGTTTTTTCGGATGAGATGATGATACGATCAGTATTAAGTTGCAGAAACCAATAATACCGGGTGTCTTGTTTGATAAACCATTCGGGTCGATTTCCATCAAAAGTAAAAGATTGACATGACTCCTTTCACGACATGACTCCTTTCACGACTGTTCTTTAGCTCCCGTACTTTCGCACTTGCCTACGGTTATATCAGATGATATCAGTTTTTAATGATTTATTCCGAAACTATAAGTTAAGGAAAAGAAATTACAAAACCAAATAGACTCAATTTTGAGAGACCCATCGAATGTTTTTTTTTTTTTTTATTCATTCTATGGGTCTTTCCAAACGGAGTCTATTTGGTTCAGCAGCATTTTTGCGTTTTATTACAGCGATTTAAAAAATATCATGAAAAAGAAACAAAGATAAGTATATAAAAAATACAAGATATAACAAATGTTAGAATACGTATAAATGATCGAAAAAAAACATGCGATATTATGTACATACCTATTTGAAAGTAGAATTCCATTCATGTTTTTTCGGATGAGATGATGATACGATCAGTATTAAGTTGCAGAAACCAATAATACCGGGTGGCTTGTTTGATAAACCATTCGGGTCGATTTCCATCAAAAGTAAAAGATTGACATGACTCCTTTCACGACATGACTCCTTTCACGACTGTTCTTTAGCTCCCGTACTTTCGCACTTGCCTACGGTTATATCAGATGATATCAGTTTTTAATGATTTATTCCGAAACTATAAGTTAAGGAAAAGAAATTACAAAACCAAATAGACTCAATTTTGAGAGACCCATCGAATGTTTTTTTTTTTTTTTTTATTCATTCTATGGGTCTTTCCAAACGGAGTCTATTTGGTTCAGCAGCATTTTTGCGTTTTATTACAGCGATTTAAAAAATATCATGAAAAAGAAACAAAGATAAGTATATAAAAAATACAAGATATAACAAATGTTAGAATACGTAGAATACTTGTTGGATCAGTTGAGCTACCTGTAGATTGTTAGCAACAGTCAGCAGTTAGCTCAATTGTTTCAATTGTAAATACTAGTATAATTTTCTTTGTGAATAAAGATGTATTCCATTTAGATATAAAAAATACAACTGAATAATTAAAATAAATATCGGCAAGTGGAGTGAGCCTTTTTTGAAATTGATGAGACATGCTTAGCAAGATAAGGAACCTAAGATATTGAGCTAAAGAAAAATATAAGGGGCCCCCCCACTTAACTTTTCAGTGTAAAAATGCCCAAGGAAAGTAACTTCTAACTAAGAATCCCAAGTTGGCAGCACCAACATGTAAAGTTTGACATAACGTTTTATACAAGTCACTGTCACTGTCATGTTGATGGCTTGGCAAAAGATCTTTTGGGCCGAAGAAAGAAAATGCATGCGTCTCTTTCTACGGCATGCGTATTGTAAGATCAACTTCAACTTCTTGTTTGATGGCTTCTGTGATTATCAGATCAGGTGATTTATATCCCACGGGAACTGATTTATGGGATAAAAAGTAGCCTATGTTTTATTCCAGGCCTAGAATTATCCGTATGTAAAATTTCAGCCCGATCCGTTCAGTAGTTTTAGCGTGAAGAGGTAACAAACATCCATCCAAACTTTCGCACTTATAATATTAGTGTAATTAATCATTTACACAGTAAAATAATTTTTTCTCCGAAAACAGGCAAAAATTTCGGTAAAAAACGCCCATTTTTTGGAAAGAGTGAACTTTGAGGGAGTCCCTAATAACTTTGTAATTAAGAGGCTTGATATTAAATTTTATGGCATTGTGGTTTAACTGGCAACGCTTTTCGTATAGACGGTGCGGGGAAATTAGTCAATAACCTCTATGACAATAACTATGTGGGGAGGGGGCCAGGGGACTGGGGGGGGAGTTCACCATGTCTTTTACAAGGGGTGGGAGGGACTCTCGTTAGTTCTTTTCTTACCATTGATGTAGAAAAGCAATGTTTCTTACGTAAGATCACAACAGTGTCGAGGTTAATATTGTAATCAGTACCTATTCATAGATCTAAGTTTTGAACCGTCCCTCATACATTTAAGCAAACTCGACTTGAGTAGCCTGATTGTGTCCGGTCTCAAAGACCGCATCCATCGGCACCCATGTATTTTTTGAAGGCATGCACGTAGAAACGACATTCACATCGATTTGTGTGCTCTAGTAGATTAGGTACGGTTGTGGCTTGTGAGTAAAAATATTAATGGAATGAATTCCTATCATTTTAAGCCCTCTTGAGCAATCTCGACTCGGGCACAAGTGTGATGCTCCCTAGCAGTACCACACGGTCTGAATCAATGTTTTTTTATACATGAAAATATTTTACGTTTTAGATACTTACCTATTAAATTGTACCTACTTAGAAAGATAGGTAGGTACTACTACTACTTCAAGTTTTCATACAAGACTAGGTCAGCTTGGACAGAACTTCTATGCACAGAACAATATATCCTAACGGAGTTCTATGTTTCAGCTTGTACCTACATAAAAAACTAGTTGATGAAATTTTGATTTTGTAAGGTAGCAAGCCAGTCCGCGGCCACAGATTACAGAATTATCCTGTTTCTGTGTCCGAAGTGGCTGCACTAATTCCCAATAATTTCGTCCTCCCATCAATTCGTCGAAGTATTTCAAAAGTGAGCTCTCAGTCCACACACACTCTATGTCACAGAACTAATGGGAATAAATATCCCAGTAGTTCTGTCAACAGAACAGGTGGGAGTAAACGTCGTCACTTGTATGGCAAAGTCACGAAACTGCAAAAACCAAATTGTGCAGGAGCGCAAAAAAACAGAAAAAATAACGTGTTTTTGCACTTTTGAAATAGTTTCCAAGGACCTATTTTGAATTTTTATATTTGGTTATACAATAAATTGAAAGCTTAATCAAATATTATTAATGATTATTACACAATAATACTGGATAGCGTAATAATGCAGATTCGCCACTTTACAACTTAGTAGAAAAAAAAAATCAACTCCTTTTTAGGCCATAGTAAACTCACGTATGTGTCATATTCGCTACTTTGCATCGTAAAAATAGCTCTTCGTTCCATTATTTAATAGCAAACGAGTGAATCTGAATAAAAATTAGGAAAAACAATTTGCAATTACATTAAAAAGGTTTTATTTGTGGCGATATTTTACAGGAGTGAAAACAAAAATCTGTTACATTATTAATTAATATTAAATAAACAGTCAAGTATGTATCAAGATACGCATAAATGGTTCCGTAGTTATTTAGCTTGCCTGTATCTAATATCTGTATCCATAAATTGTGGTGGTTACAAATACACGGCGAAAGAGGTGTTTAAAACGGTGTTATTAGCTTATGGTGTGTTTCTGTGTAGTCAGACAGGCGTCCCTTTATCTACCTACTGATTTTATTCTTCAATCTACAGATTATTTCATCAATTTACTGATTTTCTACTCGACTTTCGACTGATTTAGTCAAATTCGATCTTTCAACACTGTCTAACAAAAAAGAATGCATGAAATCGGACAACGCGTTAATGAATTACAACTAAGTACACATTTTAACTTTTATTCCCTCTCCCAAGGAAACCGCGCCTACTGAAAAAGTTTCATTTGAATTCATTCAGTAGCTATTTTTACCTTCATCCACTCTCTCAAGGGAACCGTACTGATTCCGGGATAAATAGTATTGTTCATTTGAATTCATTCTGTACTTTCGGCGTGATGCGTGGCCCAGGAATTTTACTTTCATCCCCTCTCCACGGGGAACCTTACTGAATTCCGGTATAAAATGTATCTTTTCCCGTAGTATGAACTTAAATCGTGAAGAGTTCCATTCGAATTCATTCAGTAGTTCCGTCGTGATGCGTGGATAAAGAATTTTATTTTCATCCTCTCTCCCAGGGGAACCTTACTGAATTCCAGGATAAAATGTATCCCATGTCCTTCCTTGTAGTATGAACTCAAATCGTGCCAAGTCTCATTCTAATCATTCAGCAGTTTCGGCGTGATGCGTGGTGAAGGAATGTTACTTTCATCCCCTCTCCTAGGAGAACTTTAATGAATTCTGGGATAAAATGTATCTTTCCTCGTAGTACGAACTCCAATCGTGCCGACTTCCATTCGAACTCATTCAGTAGTTCCGTCGTGCGTGATGAGCAGTTAAAGAATTTAACTTTCATCATCTCACCCAGGGGAACCTTACTGAATTTCGGGATAAAATGTATTCCATGTCCTTTCTTGTAGTATGAGCTCAAATTGTGCTTGGTTTCATTCCAACTCATTCAGCAGGTTCGGCGTGATGCGCGGTGAAGGAATTTTACTTTCATCCCCTCTCCCAGGGGAACCTTACTGAATTCCAGGATAAAAAGTATCCTATGTCCTTCCTAGTAGTATGACCTAAAATCGTGCCGAGTTTCATTGCAATACGTTCAGTAGTTTCGGCGTGATGCGCGTTTAAGAAACAGACAGACATGAATGAAAAAAATTACCGTTTTGGCTTCAGTATTACAATTATTATTCAGTATTATCCACAAGTATTAGCAACAGACTTCAAACCTTCAGATTGACACGACGCGAGTTCAATTTTGATGTCGTTCGTGAATATTACCTGTGGTGAAAACCTGATTCGGTAATTCGGCCTAATTACAACATTGGCAAATATTCGAATCTGACACCTACACTCATTTCCTACGGTCAAATTAGTGCTCTCTACAATAAAATAATGTTAGTTAAAACGCGAATCTGCCACATACACTCATTTCCTACGGTCAAATTGGTGCTTTCATCAATAAAACAATGTTAGCAAAAACGCGAATCTGCCATTTACGCTAGTTTACCGTGGTCAATTCAATGCGTACTATCAAGAGAGATGGCATCAGATACACGAATAGTTCAACATTCGCTTGTTTGCACTGGGCATTTTTGGTTTAAAACACAATGAACTCGGTAGTAAAATGTTTAATCAACACTTACGAGAATTTACCATGGTACAATATAAAAAATTGCTAAAATTCGCTCATTTGCTGTTATCGTATCTTCAAAACTACAAAAGCTAGAGATACAATAATTTGCGACAGTGTGTATCAGCGCAATAGAAGCGGTTTGGCATTAAAAAGTCATTTTCGTAAAAAGTGCAGATTCGTGAGTTTGCCATACAGGTGACGACGTATATTTCACCCTCATCATTTTTTTTTAGTTAAGGTAGGGTAGGTCTCAATTTCTTCCCCGGGTTATTAAAATCCGTTCAGCCGTGTTGAAAAGCTAACAGACTTAAGTACCTACCTAATTACTTTCGTATAATACCTATAATATCGCGTATATTACTCGAGTTTTTCTACGACCGGTTCAATAGTTTTACACGCGTTCTTATCAAATTGCTGTGTGTTAACTCAATGGTGTTAACTTACTGAAACGTCGCGTCGCGTCGGGAAAAAGATACCTATGTAGTTACATAAATAAAAAGAATTAGCATAGGTATATCTTTTTATGTAGGTAGGTAATTAGATATAGACCTACCTCCCTAAGTTTTTGTCATAATCTCGTAGATGATAGAATTCTGTCATCTGTGTTTTTTATGCTAGGGGAAGCTTAGAGGGAAGCAATAAAAGAGTCAATAAAATAAATTAGATATTTAATTGTTTTATTTACAGAAAGTATTGAACCAAGTTCTTATTTAGGTTTGTGATTAACTTTCTTTATGAAAAAGACATGCTGACATGTGCTATAAACAAATTTCTGACCACAGAACTATATCGAGAATAGTTCTGTGCTTCTGACTATAAGGAAACTACGTCTGTCTCATAGTTTGTAATTTCAAAATGTATTTTAAAAGAATTTTGTATGTAAGTAGTACAAATTGATTATTATTCTTAAGTCAAGCATTATGTATGGGGTGCAAGTACCTACAACCAATTTAATACAAACTTCTTATTTTAAGACATTACAATAGTGAACATTAGCAAGCTGTAACAAGGCAGTATTATGTACTAGACACGATAACTACAAAATATACGATATACGGCAAAAGAGGACGCTTGATAGAAATGAACACTGCCAACCATATCCATTGCGTTCAGGCTCGTATTATTAAATCAGGGAAGCATACACCTACATAGTACAGACAGTCTCAAGTAGCCACATAAAGTCTCTGGTTACAGAAAAAACAAATGAGTTTCGGGCTCACCATCATTGACCTGTTTACATCTGAAAGATGCTTTTGTGACGTCAGTTTGGTTACAAGTTACAAGTCAGTCGAGTACTTTCGTGTGAGCTACGCTACTACCATACTACTATCCTGGATACAGACAGACGAGGGTACTAAATAGCACATATTTAGTGCCTTCGTCTGCACGCTTTTACTAACAATTTTATTAGTATATAATTGGCAGTGGGTAAGACATTGACTAGACGTATAATAAGACCACCTCTAAAGGCGAATGTCTCGCGGGCGTTGGTTACGTCGTGCCACTTTTCGTTATAACAACTTTATGTATATGCGTGCTGTTGCGATTTAACTGACGCGATTAATTATGTCTACTGACTCAACGCGAGACACTCGCCTGTTTAGATGGTCCCTAGGGCATGTAGTTTGTATTATAAATGTCGAGATACCAAGCGCCTCAGTTGCGATCAAGATAATCTCATTGCCTGGTTATCGTGTATTTACTAATTTACATTGACAAAGCGTATGCATGAAAAACGTACATCCTAAATATAGTTATCGGAAAATCTTGAAAGCTGAATAAATTCACAATAAGAAATAGATAAAGCTATTAAAAATGAGGTTATTTATATATTACTTGTAAGTAATAGAAATGTTCTAGTTTGCTCACTTAGTACCGATGCTGGCTCTTACAGGAGTAGGCAACGTACATACATTATAATTAGCATGCACAACACGGCAAAGCTTCTTACTATACGATCATAACTCACTACAACTACACCTATTAAGGAAACCAAATATCTCAACACAGTAAGCAATAAATATCTAACATACTGAATGTAGGCGTCTAACCACTAGCTACCTCGCTGAAAATTATATGAATCTGAGTTATCGTATATCACACATTTTAATTTAGATGAAAAACCTCACATGAAAACTTAGCGTTAAATTATTAGATAAACAATGAAGATGACAATGTAGACTGCGTGTGTACACTGCAACACCTCCGCTAAAATGATTTCGTTTGAAACATAGAATCTAACTGAAATTTCAAATAAATAGGTGATTTAAATTATATAATAAAACTCTCTAACTTATAGTTAAAGTTTTGAATCCAAAACTCAAAAATAAGTCCTCAAAAACAGGTGATCTTTAAAAGCGCGCATAACAATCCCCAAATGAAATGTTAAAGTTTGTCTCTCTATATGTCCATATCTGCTGTTGGCGAGGTTGCCAACAAACAAAATGTGCATTATATCGAAACGAGACAAACATACGAAAACAATAAATGTACAAATGATGATGGGAAAATCCTAGTGATAAGTAAAATTAATTCAAGACGTTTGTCATGACATCTGATATTGATTAACTAAATTATAAAAAATCAAGGTACAAGTTTATAATTGAATGCGTAATAAAATCGTACCAACTATCATACCAAATAAAATTTAATCTAAACGAACTTATTAATAAACAATAACTATAAAATAAAACAGAATAATGGATTGTTAAATAATAACACAGCTTTTATCTTCACATTATATGATTACATGACCAATGCTACGTCGCTATTGCAACTTACCAATACACGAAATGTCTTGCAGCTAGACTCATCTAGCACTTTAGTATTTCCTATTTGCACTAAAATTAGTTCAAAACAATGACATTCATGTTGAAAAGGACTATATAGTCCAAATAGGTCATAACAAAGTCAAAATTATCTACGAACCATTACATTTAAATGGAATGTGAGAGATCTAAGTGAACGTATTGAAGCAGCATTTGAGTTGTAATTCTAATAGACATAGCATCGTCTGATGTACTAAATAACTACAATGAGCGAAATAATAACTATCCCATACGATCGCATTGAGCCAATCTTGTCTCAGCTATTTCGACAGCCGGGATTTCATTGGTCGAATATAATCAGCCATTGAAATTACGACTATCTGATTGGTTGAACCAGTCGGGTAATCCTAAAACCGGCGTTACTATTTGACCTGTCGCGCGACGAGCTCTCATTGTAGTCAAATGTGAGAAATGATAAAGGATATCATCGATCGGTGAGTTTAAGTTACTAAAATGGCAACGCTCTTAGCGACACTCCCAAACTTTAACGGTTTGATCGACGCTGCCCGATATCACGAATGGCAAGCTCCTGTGGAAATCTGGAAGGGAAAATAAGACACAATTAGGGGCAGGCAGATGGCAAGACATTTAAAAGCTGTGGAAACCCAATCGGTACAAATTCTCGATCGCGTAATAGAGGCCTATAAATAGCAGTACGTAGGCTGTTATGTTTATCTAATCAGCGGTGGTGATACGACTTCTTTTCGCTTTCTTATTGACGTCATCAATCTGCCACACTGTTGTTGGGCCGCGGATCACGGTGTGGTAAGGCACGGCATTATGGCTCAAGTGTTAGCAGTTGAAACGTTAGGTTGCGCGTTCACAGGCCGGCATCGGACAATCCGATGACAAGTGCGTCTACTGATCGGCGATCCGAATGATGTCATTCACATAAAATGGAAAAGTTGCTTTCAAGAATTCTCTCCGGCATTTCCGACAGTCCGCTCCGTGCGGTACGGATCTTTTATGTCAAACCATTGATGGGGCCAGTGCGGATTGTCCGATGCCGGCCTGTGAACGCGTACCCTAACGTTTCAACTGCTAACGTTTGAGCCATAATGCCGTGCCTTACCACACCGTGATCGCGGCCCTGAACTCTGCTCCTGTAACCTCTAAGAATCATCACACTAATATAATAAATGCGAAAGTTGGCATGTTTGGGTGGATGTTTGGTACCTCTTCACGTCATAACAACTGAACCGATCGGGCCGAAATTTTGCATACATAGCTAGCATAGCCTGGAATCAAACATAGGTTTCTTTTGATCCCATAAAGCCTCCACCCCACAGCCACGATTTTGAAGCGCGTCTTTATATGACGCGCGATTTGTTTTCAGTACATTTTGTACTAAGACGCATACGATTTACACACTGCTGTGATTTCACATTTGGCGCGCGCCCTCTAGAAATCCCGCTTACAAAAACGCAGCGGAATCGCACTACAAAATCGCAACAAATCGCGCGACACAAGACGTGCTTCAAAGTCGCGGCTGTGGGGCGTAGGCTTAAAACAGTTCCCATGGGATATAAATAACCTCTTTGTCCATAGAAACAACGCGTGCGAAGCCGCGGGCATAAACTAGTACAGAATAATGAAACCACACTACTTACCGAGACTGGTCGCAAAGTGCTGGTGCGCGTACAGAGTCTTGAGGCAGCGCGTGTGCGCTACATCCCACACGCGGAGAGTCTTGTCGTCGGAGGCGGTGAGTAAGTAGCGCCCACCGGGGTGCCACGCCGCGCCGCGCACCCAGTTGTCGTGGCCTACTAGGGTCGCCAGGCACTGGCCTGTGCTCACGTCCCAGATCTGAACAGATACAAGTTTGTATATTAGCTACTAGCTACATTCTTACTACCCGTTGTCCTATTACCCGTTTTCCCGCAGGAATAAAGCATTTTTCCGCGGTAAAAAATAGCCTATGTTCATCAGGAATAATGTGGGTTTCTAATGGTAAAATAATTTTTCAAATCGGTCCAGTAGTTTCGGAGCCTATTCAATACAAACAATCAAATTTTTCCTCTTTATAATATTAGTATAGAAGAGCATGAATGGGCGTTTTTCTACTAGCTGAAAAGTCAGCGAGTGGCAAACGTGCCAATGCTATAAGGTCGTCTCACTTTCGACTACTTATAATACTCTAAAAGATAATAAGAACTTGATGATGAATCACACCACGTACCAACACAACCCAGGGGCTTTGAAGTAGTTTAGTTACTCAGCAGCTTCTCATGTCTCTGAAAGTTGGAAGATAGTCGGCATGTTTAGTTCGGACACTCTATTAAACTTCCCGACCAATTCCTTGAAATACCATTTCGGTTTCCATTATAATTTCAAAAGCTTTTCACTGCGAAAGGGTAATGAGCGGGAAATGAGAGATAAGTGAGCGGAGTTCAAAGCTTTCTGCTCGAATATGTGTTGGTGGAAATACAAGTAGGTATGCGGTGGGAGATAAACGGAGTCCTGAATGGGTCCGGGTACACTCCGCGGTGGAGACCTGGCTTTAGGCATCGTTAGTTTACCTTGACGGACTTGTCCCGGGAGCCGCTGGCGAGGAAGGGCCCCAAGTGCGCGGCCCGCCGGTTGTCTCCGCCGGCGGCCTCGTTGACAGCCGCGGCGGCCGCCTCGGGGGCCCACGCCACGCATTCTACCACATGCTCATGCTCGCGAAGCTCCATCTAATAAAAATAAAAAGAATTGGGGTAATGTCAAAAAATTTGATTTATCGCGTTCAATGCTAGATTTTGGCGATAGAACTGCGAAAGGGTGGCTGTGCTAATGCGCTTAGAGCTTGCGAGTAGCTGTCGCTCTTTGACTTACGAGATTTCGTAGAAGATGAATGATACTGTGGTATAAGCTGTATTCTTTTACTTAGATTTTAAAGTCAATTGAGTGACCGTTTACTGTTTACATCATTTTATTGGTAAGAAATGAACCATTGAACCCAATTGACCAAAATAAAGATAGGGCAGACAGCAAAACGCCCTCAAGGCAAGTCGTTATCGAAGAATGAATCACGAAAGCAGAACGTCCCTAACGCACAGTACAGTGCATGTTTCACTTTAAATACTAATGATGTTCCGAGTAGGTAAAGCCGAGTATTTGGCCACTTTCGTAGTCGGCGACTAGTCGGCAACTATTAGGCAAAGAGCGCCGACAAAACTATTAATTAACAACACAAAACAACATAATAATAACATAATATTTTCTTATCTTCAATAAACATAAATATTTCTTCTTATTTGAATCAAAGAGTAGGTTTTTTTAATTATCACATCATCAAATCATCTATGTGACCAAAGCAGCCTTCCTACAAAAAAAAAAAAAAAATTAATAGACAAGTCCCGAGTTCAACAATTATCTATTGGTGAACACAGACGTAAGTAATATTAAACTAAGATTGCTTGCAGCTTGGCCGACTAGTCGGCCAACTTTACAACCGACTAAAAGTCTAGTCAGCCAAAGTCATAGTCGGCACATCGCTAAAACTTACCTTGCATTCATTGGTGTCAGCGTTCCAGATGCGTACAGTCTGGTCGTTAGAGCAGGATGCCAGCAGCGTACCGTCTGGCGAAACGCGAACCATGCGTACCCACTCGCGGTGCCCTTTGTATGTCTTGATGCAATATCTGGAGGATAAAATAATATAACTTTTTTATATTTTAGAAAGTTTTTTAAAATAAATAATGCTGGCCACACAGCATGATCTAGCCCCAAGCTAAGCAGAGCTTGTGTTATGGGTACTAGATGACTGATACATTTAATACAATTCATTACATAGATGGATATTTTTTAATATACATATAAATAACCAGAATACCCGGAACATATATTTTGCAGATCGTACAAACATTTGTCCCTAGGCGGGAATCGAACTCGCAACCTCCTGCGTCACCTTTGATTTAACTTTCCCTGTGCCCTTGTTGCATACGAGTATGTGGGGCAAATCTTGCAACTGAATTTTGGACCAGTTATCCTCAAACGATTTAGCTGAAATTTGGCATTCTTATGGTTACGTTGCGGGTTCGATTCCCGCCTCGGGACAAATGTTTGTACCATCTGCAGACATTTATTCCGCTGTTTTGGGTGTTTTCCATAAATAAATTGAAAACAGTCTCCAATTCAGTATTTCAGAGTTATCTAGTATCCATAAAACAGTGGATTGTCCAGCCATTTATTTATTTTATTGTAGGGTATGCAGTATGATTTTGGAAGGCTTTTTGGCAAATATTACAATGCAGTAATAGACCATTCATGATTACAGAATTGATGTAATACACATTTCAACGCCAGAATTTGAAATGCAGTAAGAAAAATTATGTCATTTTTTATACTATTGAACTGGCCATCCAAAGATCTGAATTTCGTTTTCGTCTAATTTCCGATTTTTGATTCCTTTACGTCCACCACCAAACCCCAAAACGGCTAAATAAATAGGGCGTTTAGCCACGTTATTGTAATTTGCTACATATAACGAAATCATAGCTGTCAATTCTTACGATTGGCATAATGCAAATTGCGCTATTTATTGTGATCGCGAGCGCGAATAGGCCTATTCATCATTTTAACTTCCTGGTAATACGAAACTTGGTGTTAAAGGCAAAAATTTAAATCGTTAGATAGGCCCTTTCGCGTGAGACCGCACCGTGTTGTTGCGAAGCGAAATGGGATAGCTCGGTCATTTGGAATCAGGGTTTTGTGTGCTTTTGTGGTGTGTTTTTTCACAAAAGTCCGTGCAATATGATTGCACAATAAATGGTAATAATAACAGTTCGGTTTATTAGCAAAGACACTATTTTTAATACTCATAGTGTGCGTGCGTCGGTATTTTGTTCACGCACGCATTCAAAGGTGGCCACAATGGCCACAATTTTTTATGTCAGGGCGTATCTAACGATTTAAATCTTTGGTTTAAGGTATAATCCAAAATGTCTCCAGTTTAGCCACAATATTATGTTGAATTATGCATAATAGGCAGGTTTCACCCTGAGGTCAAGGACGGAGTCGGCAGTTAATTATTTACTGCCATTATAAAACGAAACGTGACTTTTTAAAACGCTAAAGCATACAATTTTGTACATTCTAATCGGTATCTTAAAGTATTTTTTGTACTATCAATAAATTACTCCACAAATTGCGGGAATATCCACGAATGTGAAATAACCAAATATGTAGGTACCTAGTTTTGACGCAGGGCTCCCCCTGATAAGCGCCTTCTTGTCTTTTATCTCATGGGGTAATGCCCATAATCAAGGTTGGGGATTGCAGTTTGGTGTTAGCAATCTGCAGGGGGCGCTGCTGCCCGCCCCCGGTGGATATCCCTTCGTCGCCTCTTACGACACCCGCGGGAAGAGTTGGGGTGGTGCAAATTCTAAGCCGGCACCACACAGCATTCAAACAGTTCTTTTTAATGTTCTCTTTCTGAAGTGAACATCCACGATTACACGAAACAAGACCACCACTACGAGTGAGCCAACTAACAAATGTATTATTGCTAAGAGAGTTCGCAAATAATACATACCCAGTAGCAACTTCCCAGGCCTTGATAGTCTTGTCTCGGCTAGCGGAGTAGACGATATCGCCGCTTGGCGAGAAGGCGACAGACGAAACGTTGTGGTCGTGGCCGTGCATTGTCTTCACACACTCGAAGGTCTGGTTGAAGTCCCAGAGCTTGATTGACATGTCTGCGCTGCACGATACTGGAATAAAGGAGTTTTTGTTAGTCTAATTTTAGTCTTCAAAGCTCAAAGATATCAAAGGCGCTTGATATGAGACTGCTTTTGGTAATGCTCTTACAGAATAATCATAAATCATTTATTTACCGAATATTCCATACTTAGGGATTTCTAGTGAGACCCAAACTAAGCACTAGGCTAGTGTCTTGGGTGTCAGGAGAGCACTAGTTAAGACTAAGCAATAGTTTTATGGACATAAGTAGGTACATTTTTGTGTGTAAAAGTTATTAACAAATTAAGTAGAATAAATATTTGACTTGGACGCAAGAAGGTGGTGAGGTCGGTGGGAATCTTATCAATTAAGTTTAATGGTTATGGAATTAAGGTGAGTAAGTGAGGACAGGAGAGGAGGGATGTTACGTGAGTTAATAGGTAAAAAATAAATATTAAATAAGTTCTTCAGTTTCATCGCACGACAAGTGGAGTAGCCAGTTCTGAATTAGTTTTTTACACTTGTATGTATTGCTTTCAATTATATCACTGATGTTGTTACAAATTTTATTATAGGTGTTAGGTAGTGAAAAGGCGGGGCTACGTCTTGCTATGTGAGAGTAGGTTGGAACTAAGGGAATTCTATAAACACGTCTATTCCTATAATAGAGATCAGATACCTACTTTTTATTTTTTGACGCTCCTTTATAAGTCGTCATTAAAATAATTAACCAGAAAGTCGTTTTCTGACCATTATCACTGACGGTAGCTTCTACAAAAACATTTTTGACATAAAACTTTTAAATCCATCATGGTTATTAACACTATACAAGTTCATTTCAGTTATTCCGTGATCATGGCGCATGAAACTGTGCCGAAATATTGGAAAGCTCAAAACTCAAATCATGGTAAATATCCCGTTGTAAATGACTTTTGACATAAGTTAAAACGTACATGATTATTAAAACTTGGTGTTTTTGTTGGCTATTTATTATGAGTCAGAATTTGAAACCTTTGGCCATAATTCGGTCGAAGAAATAAATTTATTTTATGCTTATTCTTAAATCCAGGTCGCCTACTTGCAAGATAAATTGACGACATTGTGTAATTATCAGTTTTATTAAATGAGAGAAGCACAACACAGGAGTCTGGGCAGTGGGTGATCCCAGGCTTATAGAATGATAAAAATGATCTAATTGGAAACACTATCACTGAATCTTTGATAAGTACCAATTTATTGTTGCTATCAATGAGGATCATAGGATCATTTTGTCCTCCTAGCCGAATTTCGACCATGGCGGCCAGTCTCATCGGAGACTAGCCAGATGCGCAGGACATATTATAGTGCACAAGTGTGTGCGCAAACACAGGTGCACTCTATAGAGAGTACGGATCGGATTATGAGAGTGAGGGAATAGTCCCCCACTCTCTTAATCCGTTGGGATGACAGATCGACACGACCGGGGAGAGGTCAGGTGCAGGACCAACGGTTTAACGTGCTTTCCGAGGCACGGGGGTGTAACACCGCCAACTTCCTGACTCCGGGCTGATACTGTGAATTTACCTTGCTGGAAAAACCCCAATAACAACTATTGGCCCGACCCGGGATTCGAACCCAGGACCTCATAATCAGCGGTTGAACAAGCTGACCGCTAGACCAACGAGGGATACGATCATATTACCTCCATGAAAGAATCATTAAGGCGCTTATCAGGCGGACGCCTGCGTCCAGTATTTGTTTGTATTTGTATTTATTCCATCGTAGGTACATACACTTGATTTGATGTCGTTACATTCTATATTTATGTACTATTTTACAATAACATGTATAGGTATTTCGTTATAGGAAACACCATAATGTACAAAGGTCAAAGACATGACTGATAATTAATTAGCGGACCAATATAGGCTGTTGAGGTGAGGAGGAGGGGATCATAGGTACAGGATCTTCGATGGAAATGTTTTGTTTAAAGAACTTACCAAGCAGTTTCCCATGATGATCGAAAGCGATATCCTGAACGGAATCGGTGTGCCCCTTCAGGGTTCGTTCGTACTCGCCACCTTCGAAGTCCCACACCTTGATGGTCGCGTCTTCGCTCGAAGACACCATCAAACTGAACACTGGGTGGAATATTACCTGTAAATTATAAAGATTTTGGATTAGTTATGATTGAGGTTCAAAGCATTTTATGAGGAAGTAAAGTATCATCATCATCGCAGCCGATGGACGTCCAAGGCTGGACATAGGTCTCCCCTCCCCACCACCTTCACCAGGGCCCTCAAAAACGAAATCGAAGGTTCTGATTCTTTTTCGCTAATCTTATGCAAGCGATATAAGAGTTGGTTTTGCACGACAACGAAAACGAAACTTCGATTTTCCTTTTCCGAATAGGCCCCCAGGTCATCGATCTTTAAGTAATAGATAGCTAAAATATACCAGGCTTTTTACACGGGTTATACGTGAGCGAAGCCGCGAGCAGAGGTTAGTGTGTTGATAAAGAACCTCGGTAAGGCTTTAGAATAGATGAATAGGGATCCGTACAAAATAGGGTACTACAGCCATTTTTGAAAAGTGTCTCAATTAGATTCTATAGTGCTAATGAACTGCTAAAAAATTCACAATTTTTTTATTTAATCGTTAAGTGCCATAAAAATGCATTTAAATTTTCGAATTTCGTGCGTCATTTGCCAAAAAAGCTGGACGCAGTGGACGCCATATTGCTCTGTGGTCAGTTGGCTGTGTAAACAAATGCAGTGATATTTTGTATGGTATAGATAGAGGTATGCTTGACACTTCTAAGTTTACATAGCCGTATGACGTGATAACATGGCGACTACTATTTAATGATGTTATGAAACAGATTAAAAAAGCTGAAACCTTTGAATTGAATTTTAAAATATAGTTTGCT
Source organism: Eupithecia subfuscata (assembly GCA_963564075.1). NCBI lineage: Eukaryota > Metazoa > Arthropoda > Insecta > Lepidoptera > Geometridae > Eupithecia > Eupithecia subfuscata. Next base: position 5,536,514 of record OY751108.1, read on the forward strand.
ATTTTATAAACCAAAACTAACGATTTTCGACTGCTTTTTGTCTAAGCTATCTCAATAATAATATATTTTAAGATTTTTTCTCACATAGAGTAAAATACCCTATTATCATTCGCATAGAATTCTATCAGAATTTCATGCTATGATAATATCCGCTGTTGTGTGTGTGTACATTACACAATTGTATTTATGCAACCGATACAATACTCCGTTACGATAACATTCTGCGAATGTTTAATCCACCTACTATCTGAATCGAATCGAAATCGTTGCGGTGATAATGTTTTTTTAACACCATTTAAGGTGTTTAAAGCTCATTTTATAGATTTTTAAGCGTTTTATTAAGCTTTTGGATTTGGAAAGTCAAAAGAAACTCGTGAACCTGTAATAATGAACAGGTTTTTATTGCTGCTTGAATTGTAGCAAGAAAGAACGGAAGACAATGATCACGGTTCTACTACACGCATTCGTGGAAATCGAGCGTTTTGATTACGAGAAATTACACACGACAAAAACTAAAACAATCAAATGATGTGTAGTAGAAAACGGTAATAAGCGCTGACGAATTGTTGCTTACATTGAAATCTTTTCGTAAAAGGTTTTCTGTGTGATTTTGTAGCGAAATTTTGACTAAAGCACTTGTTTGTGCACAGAGCGTTGCATATTTGCAAAATTTTATGCCAATCCATTACGTTACTCATTATTTTCTTTTTTGTCCCGCTTATTATTATGATTTTTAGGGTTCATTTAGTTTAGCATCATTAGAATATGATCAACATAAGAAAGGTGTTTATTGAAAACACACAGCCAGGTTGCCGCCAAGAACGCTGTCTTTTACGTAAATCCTATCTGACGTAAAATACACGTTAGTTCTTTCAACTATCGGTAGATAATAAATAATTTATAGAAATAGAAAGTCCCATTTAAACTGAATCAATTACATCTTTACGACATAAGAAATAGATCAGAGAATAGAGTTGTAAAATTGAAAGCAGGTGTTGCCGCATCTCGGTTGTTATACGGTATTTTGCATAGAATTATTATTCAATTCAGTAGACGTTATAAATCAATTGGAATCGATGAAGCAATACAACGTTTAGTCTGCTTGTTAGATGTTTCCTTTAGATTTCCTGTCGATATTTTTTTAGTCATAAAAGTCAGTCATGAAAGTATGTAGGTAATCCACATCAACAGCAACTTTTTGTATTTAAGGGTCTAAAGTATTCTTTGTTGGTAAATCTCGACTCACTTGTCACTGCGAACCAACTGCGTACTTAGCAGAGGCTAAGTTCGTAAGAAGACGAGAAAAATACCCTTTTCAGAAGGATATTTATGAATTCATACATACGGGGAGCAGAAAACTTAAACTAACTCAGTTTAGCTTAGTCCGCATAGCTGACACATTTAAGGTACCACATAGCTTAGTTTATAGCCTACACACATGTATGAAAAACTGCGTCAGCTATGCGAGCTAAGCCAAAACTAAGTTAGCTTAGCTTTCGGTTTAGACCCCGCACACGTTCCTGGCGTTACAGAGATTTAAGAATACATACCTTAGTAATAGTAGCGCGATGACCAGTAAGACAGAACTTTTCTGGCGGCCGTGGTATCCACTCTGCGGGCGTTCGTTTGGCCCGCGTCGGCGCACCCTCGATGTACTCCTTCTGGGCTTCCGATAGCTTCGACTCGAGTTCCATCACCTGGGGACGAATTGCTACAGTTAGTAAACTCAAGTAAAGTAAAAAAGTAAATAATGCTGGACAATTCACACAGCATTTTCTAGCCCCAAGCTAAGCAGAGCTTGTGTTATGGGTACTAGATAACTGATATACTTAATACAATACACTACACTACAAAGATAGATATTTTTTATTATACATAGAAAACATCCAGAACGCCCTGGACAAGTCTGCAGATCGTACAAACATTTGTCCCGAGGCGAGAATCGAACCCGCAACCTTCTGCGTCGCAGACAGACCTTCGCCCGCTGCGCCAAAGAGGTCGTCAAAGTTACATGGAATTATAAATCCCGCATTTTGGGATTGCCGTGACGCATGATTCGACTCCTGCAACCAGTGATGTCGTAAGAGCTGAATAAGGGAACCTTTTTTTTATTCGGCAAGGAAATTCGGTTATGTGGGACTCGACGCCCTGAGAAGGAAGTACCCATAACAGAAGTTCTGCTTAGCTTGGGGCAGCATTATCTATTTATTTATTCGAGCCTGCCAAGCGTGGTGACTATGCAAAAACTCCCCTTGTTTAGGGGGGCATGGCTACATCCAGCATTGGGTAGAAACGGGCTGAGAAATGATGATGACTGAAGATGTATTGGCTCCGCAATAGAACTCTTAAAGTAGATCTAACTGATCGCCAGTCTCTAAAAGAAGCAGGCTGGAAAGCTGAATAAATTATTCGCCAGTTAAATTGTTATAGCCCCAGAGTGAAACGCGGAGTTTGTTCTAAGGTGGGTTGGGTACTGACCAGCGTTACAGGGCGTGATGTAACGTGTTACACAGCGAGCGTTCATGGAGTCAGTACGGGCAAAGAAGGCTCTCCCAACTCGCAACGAGACGGATTTTAGCACATAGCGTAACGTATCAACCCTAACTCTTACCGCGGGTGTCGTAAGAGGCGACTAAGGGATATCCACCGGGGGCGGGCAGCAGCGCCTCCTGCAGAACAATTCTACCACCGAACTGCGATCCGCAACACGTCTGCCCATCGTGGGGATTATGAGCATTACCCCCTTTGTGATAAAAGCCAATAAGGCGCTTATCAGGGGGAGGCCTGAGTCCAGTAGTGGACCAATACAGGCTGTTGAAGTTGAGGTAACGTACCATGCTCGTTGCGAATGGGTCATCATCATCACGCCCCGTAACTTCGGTCAGTACCTGGCTTTATCATAATTATTACTCTAAAGATAAAGATAGATAAACATGTTTATTTCGTCTTAAGTAACACAACAACATTTCTAAATAAATGTACTTACAGGTTTAGTGTTCAGATACCTGAAGTGTGAAAAAGTTTAAGGCGTCGCTAGTGAGTTCCTCGCTCTTGCTAAGTCGAAACTTGTATTAACTCTGGCTTCAATATTTGCAGAAAGAAGGGTCTTTCATAAACATTGCATGCTTAATAAGCAGAAATTAATGAGCGTTATCACGCGGATAAAATTAGGACAAACAGCGAAACTTTCATAACAAAAAATATTTTGATCGCTCTATAAAGATCCCTTTATTACTGAGAATCATAAACACTTCCTATTAACGGAGCAAGGTTCATACGTAATGTGCAGCGATGCGGCTACCTTGAATTTGTTACGTTTCATCATGAGTTGAGTCTGTCTCGATGGAATATAAATAATGCTGGACCATTCAGAGAGCATTATCTAGCCCCAAGCTAAGCAGAGCTTGTGTTATAGGTACTCGATAACTAATATACTTAATACAAGAGGTACACTACATAGAAAGATATTTTTTTATCATACACTAGACGATTGCCTCGCGGTTTCACCCGAGTAGTTCCCATTCCCGTGGGAATTCCGGGATAAAATATAGCCTATGTCACTCCCTGAAAAGTAAGCTTCCTAACGGTGAAAGAATTTTTCAAATCGGTCCAGTAGTTTCCGAGCCTTTTCAATACAAACAAACAAATCTTTCCTCTTTATAATATTAGTACTTATAGATAGAAAACATCTAGATTCAGAACAAACACCCTGAGCAAATATCCGCAGATTGTAAAAACTTTTGTTTCGAGGCGGGAATCGAACCCGCAACCTCCTGCGTCGCAGGCGGACCTTCGCCCGCTGTACCACAGAGGTTGTCAATATATTGTCTACGTACTACTATCACACTAATGCGAAAGTTTGGATGAATGGATGTTTGTTATTTCTTCACGCGAAAACTAGGTACTGAACGAAGCGGTCTGAAATTATGCATAAATGTACGCCTGGAATAAAACAAAGCCTTCATTTAATCCCATAAAAGAGTTCCAATGGGATAGAAATAATGTTAAAACGATTCCACAGAACAATATTTATTATACGATATTGATCCTGGAAACAGCAAGTGAGTAACCGCGGGCAGAAACTAGTGTTAAATAATATAAAATAAGCATCGGCCGGCTTTTCTAGACTAGAAAATTGTAGTAGGCGACCTAGAAACGTCGGCCATATAGATCGATGGTCAGTAAAGCCTTAGCTAGGCCGAATCGAGTCGTGTCTTGTAGACTTTTAACAGTGAACTTCAACATAGAGTTTCAGCCTTTTGTTTCTGCTAATCGAGGTTGAGTTTGGTAACTCGAAGACTACCGCACAATGCCAATATGCTTGCGCAAACAATATTGCCATTGATAGGCGTGATGAGTTCGAATTAGTTAAACTATTGCAACTATGCACGAATTATGCACAAAATCTTTTTGTTTGAAACTTCGTGGCAAATTATGTGGGAAAAATTCACATGAATTATCCAAGCTTTGGGATGGTCATTGCATTACCTACTGTTCAAAACTTTATAACTGCACCTTAAATCTTAGTCTTAAAGTCTGAAAACGTACACCCAGTCGCCCATGTTTATTGATTGGACGAACTGAGAACACGTTCAACCACTTTTTCATTCAGAGTGGAATTCTCATTAGTCTAGGATTATCGTGCATAAACGCCAGCTGGTATTTTAAATCGATCTTCGTACACGGTCAAGGCCCGATAGAGTATTCAAAGTCAGAACGTTGTTTTAACAAAATAACTCGTAATAGAAAAGAATAGTAATAGAAAAGAATAAATAAGACATTCCTTGGATAAATATTTCACGTTTAGGATGGAGTAATTCAAACACTGCGTGTTTCAAGTTCCCACTTCTATGTGGCTCAATATTCCATTGAGCCTGTTGCTAAACAAATGATATTAAAAAGACTAGGTATATCTTTCTTTAAGTTTGGAATGACGATAAATGTAAATCGGCGATATGCCCGCCTTACATACCTACCATACCTTTCGTATAATTGTCTGAATTGTTATTGCACACAATTGTTGAATAATAAAGATATTATTAAGACCGAGCAATCAGGAAATTAAATCAACATTATGAGCGGGCCAAGATCGACAAAGTTCGGTAGAGGTCGGCCGTAAAAAGTTGAGGATCTCTCTCAGGTTCCACGTTCCAAATAAAAAACGCTAGCGAAGCGGACCGAAAGAATAAGACGCATACCTTACCGATCTGACTAAGTTCAAGACACCAGCAAAAAAACACCAGCTAAGTGGACCGACATAATTCTCATCGGTATTTTGCGGTAATTGCTTCGAGTGGCTGTAAAGCCCTATGCGCGAACGCACCGTAATTAAGGCCTATCTTACCTTCTTCTGCAGCCTGATGACCGAGGTCCACTTCTTCTCCAGCAAGCCTCCATACTTGCGGTCCACATCGCCGCTGACATCGGCCTCCTTCTTGAACGCTTCCAGCGCGTCCGTGTATCCATTGCTGTCTAAGTAATCCGCGATCGCTTTGTTGCTGAAACAAATAGAGGAAAGTGATTAGAATAACTAAGTAATACTGCACTTTTGACGAAGTATCCAAAGTAAGAGTTTTTGTTATGAGTAGCAAATGATGATGCAACTCAGATTTGAGCGCGTCTCTACGTTCTTTCGATAGTTTTCAATAATAATCTATCAAAAAATCGACGCTTAAATCTAAGTAGTGTTTCAGTTTTTGAGTACTTAACTACTTAAGCCATACTACCTACTTAAATTCTGTTAAATTACGGTAGAGCAATATGATGCACCTTACTATATTTAAAGAAGGAAAGACATTAACTGGTGGAGTTAAAAACCATATTACCTTACAAGTGTTTCGTAAGACGTGTTGTCTTTCTCTCGGGCAAATGCGCACACGCAGTTTCCATAAAGATCAACAAAAAAGTTTACTAGGTGACTCTACGGAAGGTTTTGTTCTTACTGAACATGACTTGAATTAAATCATGACAAATACGCATAGATATAAGTAAAATGCTGTAGGTATGACACGTTCTCACAGCGCTTTCTTAACAAATGGCCTGTGTTGTGTTATAATAACTAAACGCAAAGACACACGACTATATCTATATACTTATTAAACAACAAAGATGAAAATACTAGATTGAAGTGCAACCGAGGCAACAATACGGACGTGAAACACGAGCGCCGCCGCCCCCCGATCTGATGACTGAGGTCGGTGGACCTAATTGCATTGCCTAATTTGAGCCTTCCACTTTCGAGAAGCTACAATCTCCCGGTATTTACTTAGATCGATGCAAATACGGGAAAAAGTTCGCAAGACTGCTTAAATGTAACTGTTGTTAATTCTACAAGTCTGTGACATTTTATTCGAATAAGAATTCGAAGCGTACTATTTCTGTAATAAGATCAACTGCGACCTGTATCCCTACCTGTGTCATAAATCACGTTGCACAACGCCACCAGCTTAATTGCCAACTGACATATGACAGACTTCAGTGAAGTGAACGGATGTGGTGTGAGTGTGAACATGTATGACGCAGACACCACACTTCAAGTGGCAAGAAAAATTGCGGCAAAAACAACACAGAAACACATGAGCGCCATCCAGGATTTCCGTGGCACATTTTTTGGTTTTATAGTTGAGTGCAATATGAGATTTGATGGCATGAATAAAATAACTAAAAAAAATTGGTTGTCTGTAAAGTCGGTTTACTGACGATAGTTGAACGTGACAACGCAGACGCATCGCTCACTCAAGTAGGAGGGAGACGGATGTCGAGCGCTCTCGCTTGCACTTCAAGCCTTACATGGAACGCCTCAGAGCGAGGTAACGCCGCATGACGAGGTAACGCCGCATGACGTCATGTTTTTTCGTGCGTGCAGCCGGCTCTATCGAATTATAAGACGTTGTCACGTCAAAAATAAAATAAAATCATTTATTTTGAGCACATAAAACTCATTTAAAGGTACTTACAATTAATTTGAGAAAACTTAAAATCTAATTGGATTGCTGGGCAGGTGTCGCTCACAGCCGTGCCTTGTACGGTACACCATTGGATGATTGGAACATTAACATTAATTTCTAATGACTAATAATAATCATAATAATCTCTCAATGATAGGTAAGGTTCGTCTTATGATAATTACTTCCGTTTTATTTTGTAACCGCTTATGAAATCCGCCTTTAATTTATTTTACTCAAACATCCTAGTCATTATTTTGACAACCGCGCTATACAGGCCTCGACCTTCGGTCTCGGTCCCCATTTCAGCTTGGCCATCTTGGGTTGCAAAGTTGCAATGCTGACCGCGCTTTGATGGCCAGCACTTGCGCTACGCTGCGCTTTCGGCGATCATCATCGCGACCAGCAAATGACCTCGTCAGTAATGTACCTACTTTATACAATCCATTTATTTTAAGTTATGCACGAAATCTTAATTCTTAGAGTCCCAATATGGCTGGGCTGTGCTACACTGGGTTAGTGGAATCTGAGCGTTGTCCATTATTTACTGTTAGCTGATGTAATGATTGGCTCGCCCGGCGGGCGTGTGTCGGATTGTTTCTATTTGGGCATACCGGCCGCCGCCGCCGGTGAGAGTAAATTTTTTGCTCACAATATTAATGGGCTATTCAATTTTGTTTGGATATAAAATTCCCTTTCGTTTCGATTAAGTTTCTGACTATTTCAAGCTATCAAGTGACGAAATATTGCATAGATTAGTAGGAAGTGAGCTATCATTTTAATGCAGAAGCCAGCTTTTCTATTCTGATATATGATATCTCGTTACAAATACAGACGTGGTGAAGACTAATGAAGAACATGTCCCAAGTCGATAATCGCTGCCCTTGCGTGTAACGGCTCGGTATAATTATCGTCGACAATGTGTGTCACATGTCTATGATGAATTTCCTATGGGTAAACTGTCGTTTCCTTGCACGGATGCACCTCGCAGCCTGGTATCGGCTGTTATTTCCCCTGAATTGCTCTCATCCGGTAAGCGATAGTTTTTCAAGAAATGCTTCGCTCTGGGATCTGACCTCGAGTAACTTTGTCGTGGGTTTCTGTATGCCAAGCACAGCGATTCTTGTCTAGGGTAGAATAGAAAAAAAAATGAAATAAATATGACGTCAAATTGATATCGAGTTCGTTAAATATATGAAATTAATTCCTTCAACTCAACTTGACAAAAATCGCTGTGCGGTAGGAACACATATGAACAGTGGTTTTGCAAAAAATAACACATTTTACTGCTCTACTTTAGCTAGTAAGCTATGATATCTCATTCAGATCTAAGTTGGCAACTTATTATCATACATGCACGTCACATGAAAACGTTTTAATCGAATCTTTACAAGTCACAATAAGCATGTGCCATGTGCCAAGCTGAACGCAAAACCAAAGATGAGGTCACCTGCTACAATAATGTTCTTATTGGTGATGTAACGAAGAACCTGTCTAAAGTGAATATTTTGGCCTGTCGAATTTTAAATAAAATCACTTTAAATGGTATTTGTTTGACCAATTGCAAAGCACTTATCTATACTAATATTATAAAGAGGAAAGATTTGATTGATTGTTTGTTTGTTTGTATTGAATAGGCTCCGAAATTACTGGACCGATTTGAAAAATTCTTTTACCATTAGAAGCCCACATTATTCCTGATGAACATAGGAACATACCGCGGAAAAATGCTTCATTCCTACGGGAAAACGGTAATAGGACAACGGGTAGTAAGAATGCATCCAGTTTATAATAATAATAGAAGCTCTAAGCAACGGTAAGTGCCCCCACGAAAATGGCAGCATGTTAGATTTGAATACGTTTATTAGAAAACCAAACAACGATACTTATCGCTAGCCCTAGAGGCAGTCGGGCTACCTACGTGAGAAGTCAAACGTCAGACAGCCGTGGTGTGTTACTAAACCAACAAACCCATGCGTTTGAGGCTGCGTGGATCAGAAATAAATGAAGAGTTTTATTCATGTTGAAACAAAATTAATATACCTAACTAGCTGCGCCCCGCGGCTTCGCACGCCTTGAATTTTCTTTGCTATAAACCTCACGGAGCCCGAGACCTTTCCAACGAATGCAAAACCGTGGAAATTGGTTCGTGCGTTCTGGAGTTATAGCGTCAGGAAGGAAAACCCGACTTATTTTTATATAGTAGATTAAAATGAAAAGGATCCCATCTGCAGAAGTTTGAAAAACTGTGTTGCAAATAACGCCCTCCTCTGAATTTAAACGGATAGAGTTCCAAAAAATGTAGATGAATACAAAACTGACTTTGCTAAATAACAAAACTAATTTAAAATTCAGATATGCTCAAGACTTTTTAAGATTTTGTGTGTGAACTGTGAACAAACGCTTCATATATATTAGAATGAGAAACTAAGAAACGTGTTCCAAGGTTTAGGTTTGTTTGCTCTGAAAAGGGATTGTATTTGTGAATTAATAGCCGTCATCGCCCACCGGACTTTCTAGAGAAAGGAACGCGCCGACAGGCAACGGTCCATCCATGTACTAAAGAGCTGGCAGACGCCAACGCATTTTGCCCATGGACAGAACGGGCATAGTACACCCTTGATGAACATGACCAGGGCTTTTCGTACATTATCGTACTTTGCGATCTGGTCAGGTTTTATTGCGAAAGTAGAAGCCAAGTGTGATTATTACGGTCCAAACAATGAACATCATGATCATCCCGTATCTTGCGTGTTGCTTAAGGCATTCAGTGCCCAGCCTTAATTCATTGGCGGGAGTTGGTCCCTTCATGTGCGTCGCGGGCACACAAATTGTTAATATAATTATTGGGCGATAATCTTTAAGACTTGTGACCACATTTGAGAGATTTGTGTAGCGTAGCAAGCGCGGGGGCAAGTTTCATATTTCAACAATGAACAGCAGTTGTAAGATTTCTTCGCAAACAATGGTGAAGAGTTCACGGAAAAAGCAGATTACATTGCAAATGAAGGTTGTTAAAAGACAGCTTACGTGTTGGTGAGTTTTGTTTCATAACCTAGGCGTGGGTTTTGAATTGAATACCAAAAGATACTGCACTTTTTGCAGAAACCTATAAAATATACAGTACAGTACCTACAAGTTAAATTGGAAACAAAGTGTCAAGAAAACTATGATGTAGGGAAAATCACGTTTTTGTATGACACTTTACGTAGGCACTAGACGAACGCCTCGCGGTTTCACCCACGTAGTTCCCTGTGGGAATTCCGGGATAAAATATAGCCTATGTCACTCCCTGAAAAGTAAGCTTCCTAACGGTGAAAGCATTTTTCAAATCGGTCCAGTAGTTTCGGAGCCTATTCAATACAAACAAACAATCAAATCTTTCCTCTTTAAAATATCAGTATATATATAGATAATATGTACCTAAAAAAAACTAATATAATAAATTTGAAATAAAATCTGCTTATCTGTCTGTTACCTTTTCATGCCTAAATAATATAGCTGAAAGGATCTTAATGAAATTTAGCATGGAGATAGATGGTATTCCGGGGACGTACATAGGCTACTTTCTATCTCGGAAAAGAGCGCGCAGGGCCGCGAGCAGCAGCTAATGTACATACAACATTGGAAAACCAAGTGTCAGGAAAATAATGATGTAGGGACAAGGAAGTTTTCGTATGATCAAATTGAATACCACTAAGGCCTCTGTTATTACGTCATTATTGTAGCACACGCAGCAGATGCCGTCAAGAGTACTCCACATGTACTCCGTCTGTGTACGTCCATACTAAATACTTGTGGTGAGCAATTGACAACGATCAAACTTGTGTTAAGTGTTTGTTTACAATAGCGGTGTCATGTCAGCACAAATAACGACACTGCAGAAATGGGTGTATCTAACACAAGATACTAAAATATATACCAGTATCGTTGTGCCAGTGCCAGCCCCAGGCGGGCTTCGGTGAAAACGAATCGATTGTGAAGACAATCAGGGCCCCGACAACTAGGAACGATTTGGTTTTATCCGAAACGAAAACAACACCTCTACTTAAGATTGTCGAGATTCTTTAGTTTTTAGGGTTCCGTACCTCAAAAGGTAAAAAGGAACCCTTATAGGATCACTTTGTTGTCCGTCTGTCTGTCTGTCCGTCTGTCAACCCTCTTTTCTCAGAAACGCGTGGACGTATCGAGTTGAAATTAACGTCAAATACTCAAGTCCGTAACATCTTGAAGCCGCGATATAAAAAAAACTTCTAAGTCAACGCACTCAAAAGTTACAGCCGTTTAAGTCCGAATATATTGAAATTTCCAAGGGAATCACATGCACACAAAACCTATAGGGTACTTCCCGTTTACCTAGAATCATAAAATTTGGTAAGAAGCAAGATCATTTAGCACAAATAACGATAAAAATCTGAAAACCGTAAATTTGTAGTTTTTTAACAAAAAAATAATGGTAAAAGGTTTTGATTCTCTCCCTCGACCAAAATATACAGGGTACCTACTTCATGTTGACCTAGAATCATTATATTTGGCAAGAAACAAGGTCTTACAATTAAACGGAACTTAGTGCGCGAGTCCGACTCGCACTTGACGTTTTATTTTTTCTCGAAGTCGGACCCTAGTCACGTGACCCGTATCGATTCTGAAGACAACTAGTGCCCCGACAGAAAGGAAATATTTGGGTTTATTCGAAACGGCACGAGACGCCCTATGATTTGAAATCTCTACTAACCTAAGATGTCAAGATATGATATGTAAAGAAATGTGCGCTCGTAGTCGAGGCCACGTCTTGTGTCCCTATTGTTTGCGTGGGAGCTATCAAGTTATCTATCTTCTACAGCTGAATAAAAAGCGACGCGCGAGGCGTACTTACGAAACGAAAAATTGGAACAACACAACATTGTTAGATACAACAGTTTAGATCAGGAGAAGCGATAACCGATTTCGATTTAAATTAATGAGATAATGATAGATTTGGGCGTTTTATTGATGGTTTGACATGGACATGCAATTTATTACCTGCTAAATCATCACACTAATATTATAAATGCGAAAGTTTGGATGGATGTTTGTTACCTCTTCACGCCAAATCTACTGAACGGATCGGGCAGAAATTTTGTATGCAGATAATTATAATCCTGGAATCAAACATAGGCTACTTTTTATCCCATAAATCAGTTCCCATGGGATAGATATCACCTTTAAACGTTTCCATAGAAACAACGCGTGCGAAGCCGCGGGCAGAAACTAGTCTCATATATTTCGCACAACCAGAGTAAACAAACACAGTTTAACACAGTATAAGTACTGTAATGTAGCAAATAGAAGCTAAGTACTCTAAGGTCCATATTATGAAAGCTTACTCAGTTATTGGCCTATGCTTGAGTAACGCTTAAGCGAAAGAAAAGCGTAATTCAAGCATAGATCGAGGACTGGGCAAGCTTTCATAATACGAGCTTAAGAGCTTGAGCACTAAAGCAGCACCCTACTCAGTTAAGAAAGCGTCAATCCATTCAATGATTGTTCCATGCTATTCCATCAATGCGTAAAATCAGGACATCATTATCTATACCTAAGTTTTTGATAACTATAAGTAAAGCCTATGCTTGATTCCAGGCATAGAGCTACACCGGTGCAAAATTTCAGCTCGATCTGTTCAGTAGTTTTGGCGTGAAGACGTAACAAACATCCATCTATCTATCCATCCATCCAATCATTCGCATTTATAATATTAGTGTGAAGTTGAGGACGGGCGGGTTCAAGATAAGGATTTCCAATTTGAATCTCTGCCAATCTTATAGGCTCAATCTTGGGAAGTTCGTGTTCGGTTCTGTAGCAATGGTGGAGCACAGCGAAAGTGGTTTCATGCGCAGATAAAGCCAATCGGGACCGCTGAGAAAACTTTCACGATACATATCCAACTTAATGAACTCCATGGTAGGGGACAAGTGCACTGTATACGCTACTATGAAGCGATTTTATCTAGCACAGCTATCAGATAAGATTACCGACGATAAGTGCGAAATCATTCATTCAGTAGCATAAGATGTATGAATCGACGCTGAAAAGCGGAAACGTAGTAACCAACACCCAAGTCAATTTTTTTTTATTGGATATTCGGAATCAGAAAAAAATCCCGCGTCGAATGGTCCAACTCCCGTGGCTCTACGACCAATAGAAAATTTTGTACAGCGTTGAAATTCACCCTATTTTTGTGAGGGACCACCTAAGCATTTGCTGTAAATAGCATAAAAAAATGTTATTTTCGAACATTTTGCATTTACAACAATTCACCTTTTGCAAAGTATATGATCGCGGTAGTTACAGCGCTGTTGAAACTTTGAGCAATGCGGGTTACAGCGTTTCTGCTTATAAGAAAATTGAAAAGCACCACGCTTACTACAATTATAATATAATAAATTGTTATTTGTCGTGGCTTACTACAGTTCTTACAAACACCGAGATTAGACAGTTATCAGTTACGCTAATTTAAAAAGTCTAAATTCGTAGGATTTTCGTATTTATGCCCTTTATAGTACAGTTGTCGAATATTGATCATGGGGATTTACCGCTATTAATACTTGCGCTCGCGCCTGTGTGTCCTTACGTCCCGCTCCGTCACTACGCGACCGTCAAGAGAGTGTGTTGTGTTTGCTGTAGGTGAATTTTTACGCATGAGAGGAGATGTTTTAAAAGTTAAGTTCAAAATTCACCCTAAATTTAAAATTAAATGATTTATTTAATTTTAAATTAAGGGTGAAAATTAAATTTAGAAAATTAAGTTAAATTTAAGGTTTACAAGTTTTTTTAGAAGTACGCTTTGTTTATTAAATATGTTTTTTTTTTTTTTTAATTAAAATAAGTGTTACAAGACCATCGTTTGACCGCAATCTCACCTGACGGAAAGCGAGGATGTCGCCGACGGTGTATCACGCAGGTCGAATAGATACCTATTCACAGAAGCAGGAAGCGAGTTCCATTCCTCAGCAGTGCGGATAATGAAGGTGGAGGAAAACCGCTTAGTGCAAGTGGAGGGTATATGAACCAGGTGGGGATGGTATTGCGCTGTGCGTCTGCTTTTTCTGGAGTGGAAGGGGGATGGTGGGATCCGGTCACGTAGTTCCTGTGAGCATTCTCCGAATGTAGGATCTATAAAGTATCGAGAGTCTTGAACACTTTGGACATTAGTCTTTGCAAGGTGCTGCTCGTCAATGAGTCTGAAGGTTCTTTGTTCTATCAAGTCCAAGGCTGCAAGCTGGAACTTGGCCGAGCCGTACCAAACATGGCAGCAATACTCTAAACCAGATCGAACCTGTGCTAGATAAAGTGATAGAAACTGTCTCGGCGTGAAGTACCGCTTAACCTTATTTAGGATTCCTAGCTTTATGGCTGCTGTTTTAGCCTTTGACTCGATGAAGGTACCCAAGTTCAAAGTTGGGGTGAGAGTGATACCAAGAGCTCCAGTTGATCTTTTATAGGTACTGGTACATTCCAGAAAATGGGAGCCTGTACCAACAGACTCTTTTTTTCAGAGAAGAGGCATGCTTGCATTTTCGAGGCATTGAAATTGGCTTGGCTTTGCCCCAATCCGAAACTGCCTTAAGGGTCAAGTTCAAGCGCTGCACCATGTCTTCTCATTGCGCCTGTATTTCATTCCGAATGGTCTTGGCGTTGGAAAGGTACCTCTCCACTATGGGGCTGTCGTCTGAGTTCCCAATGATACCGGATACCAGCAGGTCGTTAATGTGCAGCAGGAACAACGTGGCAGAGAGTACTGTCCTCTGAGGTACCCCGGCGTTGATAGCCAATTGATCAGACGAGCAGCCGTCAACGACTACCCGAGGTCGCTGTCTTTGAGGAATGTCAGGAGCTTACCATTCAGGACACGCTCCATGCATTTACATAACAGGGAGGTGACTGATGAGATGGGGCTATAGTTCGTAGGTCAGCTCGACTACTTTTCTTGGGCACTGGCACATTAGCAAGCTTCCATGACTTGGGGACTTTATCAGATATCAAGGACAGGCGAAATAGTCGCGTAAAAATGGGAGACAACTCAGGAGCGCAGGACTTCAGCACCACAGCCGATATTCCTTCCGGAACACTAGCCTTGTTCACATCGAGACCACGCAACGTTTTGAGCACTTATTTTTGATGTAAGTGGATTTCGATCATCGAGGAAGGCTGGGTGGAGAAACGTTTGTGGGCTCAAGACGTGAAGCCGTTGCAAATTGAGTCACAAATAAATTTGCTTTCTCATCCGCAGCGCAGTGTGGGCGATCCGTCTGGGTTCAGCAATGGAGGAAGTGAAAGACAGCTAAAGTTAGCTTCGACGGATTAAGCTAACGACCAGAAGGATTTACTGCTTGTTGGGAATGAGGCAAACCTAGCTCCCAGTTGGCCAATCTGGTCAAAGCGAGCCATCCTTAGCGTCTTCATAAAGGACTTAGCGGCTTTGTTGTAGGCTGTCTTCCTTTGTGATTTGTTTGAGGCTTTACTGTTCCGGGCGTCGACCCACGCAAGATAAGCCCTGTGTTTTAGCGCAGCAGCACTGGCACACGAGGAGTTAAACCACGGAGTAGTCCTGTCGGAGGGTGAAGCATCAATGTATGGAATAAAGTAGTCCATTCCACTTTTAATCACCTTCGTTACAGCATAGGCACACGGCGACAGTTGGATCACAGGAAGTGAAGCACGTTCGCCGCCAAGGATAAAAAGCGAAGAAATGTCGTATCTCATCCCAGTGCTGACTTATATCGCCATACTCGTCTGCTGCTCTTAGGAGCAGGATCCAGATTCCATACTTACATCGTTTTAATTTTACTATCCTCTCTAACTTTTAGCAATAAAGCCGTTTTAAGTGCACCTAGTTACAAAAAATATTGCATTTAAGTCAAAATTAAGGCATTTGAAATTATTCTGATATGTAGTTACAGCAATTCCGCTTTATAAGAAAACACTTGATTTGCAGTCGCCCATACATTTTTGCATTGCATTTACAGCGTTTCTGCGTTTCAAAAAAAAAAGTACGATTGCTGTAACCCACATAAACATAGTTAAAAAGTAACTTCTAGTAGAATTTGGGTAGTTGCCTTGATAAAAGATGCAAAAATACATTTCTCATAAAAAAATGGCACTTGTGCGATTAATATTATAGGAGATATGATTTTTTTTCTGAATTCTCAAAAGTTTTTTGGCTCTGGTGAACACTTTCCATATTGTTGGTTACTACGTTTCCGCTTTTTCACGTCGGAATGATTTTGCACTCATAGATTGAGCTAAGTTATCGTTACAGAAATTGATATTTATGCATGTGTCTGGGTCAAATTTCATTATGTTCAGGGTCAATGTTAGGGATCAATATCTGTACAAATAACAAGGCAAAACGAATTTCAGATAAATTAGAGCTAGATTAGATTATGCGTAGATTAGGGTTTTGTTGACGTCTTAATTAATGTTACCTACTTATAAAAAGTTACATAATTAATGTAACAATCGACAACGAATTATAAATTTAAACGAGCTTGTCAGCTTAGCATGAAATATATCGGAATCGACACCGTTATGAACCCATGTTTATGTCTTTGTGTCTATTTTTATGGTAATGCTAAAGTTTAAAAGTTTCCAAATTCAGGTCGCGATTGCGGTAGACTTGGATACAATATCTCGTATTGTATCCAAGCTGTCTACCGCAATCTGCCTAAATTTCCTGCTAATAACTAAGCGGACTTTTTATATAACTAAAGAAATTGTTTAAATAACTACTTAGTATTTATTCAATCGTAAATCAGGAACGTTTTCTTCAGTGGAGACCGCGACTCGGGAAACGCTGTGTAGGACGCCCTCCGACCAGGTGGAATGAGGACCCGCGAAACAATGCAGGCAAATGTTGGATGCGGCAAGCTGAAGACAGGGCGCTATGGCGCTCATGGCGCCCTGTCTTCAGCTTGCCGCATCAATGGCGCGTCGTAGTCATTAGTAGCGGAGACCTATGTCCAGCAGTGCGACATATGCCTCCGCTACTAACGTACTACGACTAACATAAGCTGATGATGATAATGAAATCAGGAACGGAAACATTATAGCGAATAATACACGGCGATAATAAGTAATATTTATGAGCTGATAATAAGATGAGAATAAGTTTATTGAACTCAATAATAAATAACATTATGGGAAGGCGTTTTTTTTTGTTACAACCATCCCAGTACCTCTACGTCTCTCGTAGTTTGCATACCAACGGGATGGTCTATCAAATGAAGCATAACCATGAAATGTTGCGTTGCGATAGGATAGACGATGTTCATAAATATCCGTATGAACGGCACGAACACACTATCATTTGCATACACACGTGACATGAATAGTAAACTTTAGTTTCGTGTAAACCGATGTTGAAGCTGTGACAAGAGCGCCGGGATAAGAATGAAGCAACCACGGAAGCAACTATTTTATGCTCAACTGTGTAAACAAACTTTGCTTATCATTCTCCTATAGTACAAGAAATGTTTTGTTTCTGTTTGAACAGTGTTTTGTAGTGAAGAAATATTTGAGTGTGTTTAGATTTCGAAGAATCCCATCAATTTATACAGCTGAATGTGAAGATAACGTAGAGGATAGACAGCGACAGAAAATTCCACCAGGTTCTGAAAACCTTGAACCGAGAGGGGGACAAATTACTCATCACAGCTTATTATAGTTGCATCGTCTGCTGTACGATATTATGCCGTATTATAACAAGTTAAAGGTTGCTAGTTTAGTTGTAGGGGTGAGGGGGAAGCCGCCCACGCGAGCTGCCATATCGATCGGTCAGCAGGGGCGCCGACTGGTGCTAGTCGACGTCAGAACAGAACCCGACTGCGTCATTGCGAATCCCATTCTTGATCAACCTCCCTTGAGTCTATAAACCTTTACGATAGAATAATAAAAGGATCTAAATCGGTGCTTATTTAGGTTGAAGGAATCACGACGTTTCCAATTTTATACGACATACCACCGACCTTCTGTTGAGGAGTTATTTTTAAAAATAAGAAAGAACGTTGATTTGAGGTCATTTTATTATTACAGATACGGTAGCCAACCAACCGTATGATTTTTTGCTTATTTAATTTAAAGTAAATGAGCTTCATTTTCATAAGTGCTAGCGAAACTTTATAAAAGGAAAGTTGGTTGATTACATCATTTTCTCCCTAAGCGATTAACTTTGTAATATAAGCCGGTTTTAGTACCAAAAGGCGAGCGGCAAATAGGGGTAGCAAAATGTTATCGGAAAACCTGGCGAAAGGGGAACATGTCCCCAATAATTTCAAGGGAATTTTGGCGCACCTTTATTGTGAAATATATGTAGACTTTAAGAAAAATCGTTTCTCTCTCTCCACAAAACTTCTTTACAATGGTCTTCTGTTTCTTACTTAAATTACAAACTAAATAAGTCATGGTGAACTCAAGCTATGTTTCTGCGTACCATTTCTTTAGTTCTTGACTGTGGAAGGATACAGTACACCCTGTATGAAAAAGGTCAAAGACATGTTGCGCTAAAACCTGATCTACTATTAGAGGGTCCAGGAAGCCATAACTATCTCACTAAATGACATAAGCAGTTCACTAGGAAGTTTCAACGCTAATTTAATTATCATTCGTGACCGGACATTTGAGTACACATAGTGAATGTTTAGCTTAATTAGGTTTCGAAATCTCTCTTGGATGGTATACTTGTCTTACGGGGTAAACGCGTGGACGGAATAATGATTGATTGATTTCTCAATGAGAAGATGTGTTGGTACTGGTAGATGCTAGATAACTTCCAAAGAAATTCCCTTTTTATCGATTTTCATAAGCACACACACAAGTACTTACAGATAATTCTTCTGTTTCTTACTTAAATTACAAACTAAATCAAGGTGAACTCGGTCTATATTTCTGCGGTATAAAGAGAACTTACTTTACTGATCATAACGCAGTCCTGCCTCAGAGAAACCTTAGTTAGGCGACTGTAAAATGGTAAAAGCCATTCAAGAGATGCCAGTCGCGATACCAATGTTATAGCAACATCATTTTGTAGCTATCTCTCGCGAGCCAAACAAAACGAGCGGCGTTCGAGGCTGCGAAAAGGTTTCGCGCTTTTCGAGCTCTATTTCTTTTCTTTGGAATGGCTGGATGTAAGCTGATTTTATCTTTGTAAGGAGTTTTAATTAAGCAAACAGCTTACTCTGTCAGCGTACATTTTCTTCAGAAACTATGCAAAATGTTTGCAAAGCTTAGAAATCTTGAATGACTGTCGAGAAAAACGCACATGTATATAAATACTTAGCTTCCAAGAAACATATTACCTACAATATGAAATGTGCAAAAATGGCAACGTGCATGGGCTGAATAACTAGCCAATCGAGGACTGCATTCCTCGCTGAACGGCGACACTCGCTCAGGAACAACGGGTCTCGAACCTTGCACACTTTATGTCTGACAGAATAGTATCGACCTGTAAATATCTACTGTACTTTCAATGCAATGACTTCGCGTATATCTCATCACATCACACTCATCATTATCTTATCTATCTTTACATCAGGGACTGGTGGTTAATATAATAACTAGCCAATCGACTGGATTCCTCGCTGAACGGCGACACTCGCTAAGGAACAACGGTCGTGTCGGTCTGCCGTCCCATCGGATTATGAGAGTGAGGGAATCGGGAGTGCACATGTGTTTGCGCACACACTTGTGCACTATAATATGTCCTGCGCATCTGGCTAGTCTCCGATGAGACTGGCCGCCGTGGTCGAAATCCGGCTAGGAGGACATTATTAAAATCAAAAGCAAAAGCATGTAGTGCATAATTTTTTGGTACGCTGAAAATGCCTTATCGCTGAAAATTACTACACGAGTGTCCGATTATCTTTTGGTGCACACCGGCTGGTGTTCATCAAAAGATAATTTTAACTTTTAATGTATGAAAACTTCTGTTAAAAACCTCTATCAAAATGTAATTGCTCGATTTTCTTTTTTGTGAGCATCAGGATATAAGTAAAATAATTGTTGCTTTTACTTGTCTAATGATTTTCACTCATCATCTGGAACCTATCAATGCAGGAAATGCAACACCGAGGATATACCTGTAAGCCATATTTATCAAGATGTTGACCTACAGGCAAGCCCTACTAAGTACTTCGATGAAACTATTACAGAGGAGACATTGACAGTAGATATATTATTTTCAGCGTATCCTCATTAAGATCGGATCTCTTTCCATATGGATGGCGATATCAATGAGGTTTAAAAATTCAATTGTAGGCCTCAGAACAATGGACCAATAAGAACAGGTTGACATTGATAAAGCCAGTCTTGATGACAACACAATGATGAGTCATTCTAGGTTATTTCGGTTCGGTTTATACGAAATATTGACATTATTCGATAGTAGATTGCCGAAACTATATCCGTAATCAAATCAGCTGCTGAAGGCCAGGTAGTCTAACTCAAGATTAAAATGAAGCAGCGTGCAAACTGTTATTTGTTCAGTCTACTGTTGACTTATGTGTAGGTAAGTAAATGTATTTATATGTGTGAGATATACGTACGATACATATACTATTCTAAACGGTCTTCACATCATTCCTACGGACTCGCCGCCGGTAGCTCCTTTAGGTGGAGCTAACGGGGCGCTAGAGTCCGTAGTTAGCCTATGTTTTATTCCAGGTCTAAAATTATCTGTATGCAAAATTTCAGCCCGATCCGTTCAGTACTTTTGGCGTAAAGAAGTAACAAACATCCATCCATCTATCCATCCATACATCCATCAAAACTTTCGCATTTATAATATTGTGAATGTGAATAGTGTGATTAAGACTAAACAAACAACCTGTCTCTCAACATTATAAGAAAATCAATTTTAGTGATCTAAATATTTGACAACTTTCTATGATATTCTAGCTAGGTGTTACATAAAAGAGATTATGATCATGATCGATTATGGTAATAACCAGTTGTGACGCAAGGAGTTTTTGCTTTTCGGGTATTCAAAATGTAAGACAACTCTCGATTTGGCCTCGTTCACCGAGTCAATGGGTCTTACAAATCGTACAATGCCTTAGATATGTATCGCTGCCATGTACTGTGATGTTTTTTTCTGTGTCGGTTTATAACGAAAGCATTTAAACGGATCAGCACGATACAATTAAATTTGATTATGATTTAAATTGATATGCAGGCGGGGAACGGGTTTGGTTGTCAAACTAGGCCTAGATCTCAGTACTCATACTCACGGATAACATACTCAAATTACATAAAATTCGTAAATTTTTCTTTGGTTCCTTGAATGTGAAAACACGATTGAGAAAATAAATACGATAAAAAAACATGAAAGTTTCGCACATAATTTGGTCGAGATCTCAGAAACCCTGCGGTCCATTGAAAGGAGTTATGTTTTGATTCGTAAGTTATTACTAATTATTTGGTTACTTGAATCAGTTTATTCATAAGCTGTGTAGTTTTCCTGTAAATATGCAAATACTTGATTTTTGCGGTTACCCCGTTCCAAAAACGTATGTTCTGTCCCGCTTCTATGAACGCGAAATCCTATGCCTAACCTTTTTGCAAAATGGCAAAAAGGATAGGCATAGGCAATCGCATTGCGCCCTCTTAGTGACCACTATTACGAACCTGCTATGAAAGTGCACATTTTTATGGGTAAGTACACAACACACAGACCTTGAAGAAGGTTGAGCTTGCACATAAAAAAATATCATCGCGCTCACCTGCTTTCTTGCTACTAGTTTAAATAGTTTGCCTCGCTGATACCTCCATCTTAGTATTTGGACATTTTATCATGACGGTGTCCCGTAAACATATAAGCTCAAAATGTCTCTAAATCACTATAGATACTTATGTACATTGTTTTTTAGAATGAGCGCGTATTAAATTTTAAATAAATCTATTTATATTAATAATGAACGTAAGTATTATGTAGCTGAAGTAGCAAGATCATGATAATTTTATTGTAGATGCACATATTTGTTCCAACGCCCATGGGTGAATACTACATCATGATCACGACATAGATATTCTAGTTTTAAAATGGTAGTTTAAGTTAAACTGGGAATTACATTTTAACTTAAATAAGTACCTACATTATCTTAATCTTTATCTTATCTTCTTGATTAATAATTATCCATTAAACGGAAAAAAGAACATAAAGAAGGCCCCACAGAAAACCAGCGTGACATATTAAGAAATTTCTGTTAGTTTTTTTTCCATTACTTTATGTATTTTTTTTGGAAGTAAAAGGATACATAATTTATTGGATCTATGTTCATACATAGATCTAATAAATTATGTATCAAGTAACAGGACTTGCTAAGGTAGGCAAACACAACGACGTCCACAAGTTATTAAAGAGCTTGAACGAAGTCTGCCTTTTATATTATTCAAACGACTTTAGACTCTTTTATTCACCAGGTGAATGCTCAGTTCCATCTTATCTATTTAATATGCAAATGCGATAAATGCAATTTGTAGTATATTAGTATGCTTTCTAAATATCTCGTGCTTCAAATTTTTAACATTTTCAGCGTCATTGACATTTATCTAAATTTCAAAATACATAGATGTTTAGTGAGATCTTGCTGTTTGGCAACACAATCTCTGTCAACATGCTCAACCAAGCCCCAAGCGATTGGACTGCCTTAATCTTGTTAAAACGATCAAAAGCCTGGAGGCTACAACACGCCCGTGTTGAAACCAAAAGGCTAGGTGCTCAGGTGTCAGAGCTGAGCTTATTGCTACTAGTTGTTACTTCTGAAGTGCCCGAAGACATAGGTAAACCCAGAAAGCTTTAAGCCGGGTTTTGGCCTGTTACGGGGCGTTATTTAAATACCATTCGCAGCGAGCATAAAACGTCAAAAATCCGTCTTGCTGCTCATTGCGAGCGCCTTTGGTTGCACGAACGCTGGTTGTGTGAAGCTTTGGTCTCTTTATCACCACAGTAGGTACGCATAGGACATAAAGCAGCGTACTCCGTAGTGATCAAGGCTTGACACTTTACATTACGCCCCGTAACACGGGTCAGTTTCCGGCCTTAGATGGGTAGGTCTGTAATTTTAATTTAGTCGTTGTTTTAGTTCTGCACATTGAACGGCAGTAGATATTTATCGTTTATGCCTGGGCGAAAATGGCTCCTGTTGAAAACAGTCAGTGTTTTTCTTGAAGGTTATGTAAATCTCGTTGTCAATTGCCTTAGATAACCCGATGCTATACAACGGCAAGACATAATAAATTCTTTGAAGCATGCGTAAAGGTAAATTTTTAAATCGGGCGCGATCAACGAAAAAAACGGGGTTTTTTCGTGCACTGGACTAGCTTGGAATCGTGACGTCAGCGTGAATAATTGTACGAGAAAACTAGACCATCGCGCCAGTTAAAAAAATTATCTATACATAACTAAGTATCTCAATAATATTGTTGGTATGTATTTAGTGATAATTTGGCAGGGCACGAGGCTTACGTAATGCAACTGTTACAGTCTCAACTTACGACGTACAAGGGAAGGATATATTCAACTCGTACATGGTTAACAGTTCTGAAACAAAATTGAAAGCAGAATCCCATTTCTCTAAAGACCTTGCATAACTACGATTAACTTGACAGCTTGACTGTTCGCGCTCAACAATACCGTGTGAACAGCATGACCACATCTTTGTTTAGAAGTATCTAAATTGAACTCGCCTTTCACTTGGCGAGGCGACGACGACGTTTAAAGGGTACATAGTTCTATGGAAGTAAGGAACGTAGGGTCTTTTAAGGTCATTAGTTCATGGTTACTATGTTTACAATAGATTTGTAAATGAGCGTATCCGGAGAAGTCACGATCGTCACTAGATATTGATGGTGTGGTGTTCCAGTTGGAGTTTTCTAAGTAATCTGGTTATTTAAATCGTAGACTACTACAGGACCGTATATCTCAAGCACTAGCTTGATATCTCGAATAGTTCAGCAATAACAAGGTTCCCTAGTTTCCAATTAAGATAATAGTAGATTGAGCGGAATAGTGCGGCTATCGGACTGATAAAAATTCTTGGAATATCTCGGGGAATCGACGCGGCCGTTATGTACTCCGTTACTCGCGATCGCAGCATCAATAAATAATGTTATTATAATGATGGGACCCATGGGCTGATGAAAGCGGCTCGCAAGATGATGGCGTCTAGGGTCAACGACACATGGTGGCAAGAAGTACTGTCACTTTCAAAGGTCGGGAGACGCAGGTCGATGCGCATGTTGGCTCAGTTACACTCGCGCATTCTTTTAACTTTCGACCGTGTGATAAGGTCATGAACTAATCAAAGGGTATTGTGTTCATTAGATATTTGATCTCTCCAGTGCTTTGAAATAGATACTTGATTTCCGACCGAAATATGGTACATAATAATAAAATTGTTCGTTATTGTTGGATGTCTGAAATTCCTTCGAATACTCAAACGCAACAGTAACTCTTCTGATTTAAGCACATCTCAAGTTGCGATTTGAGTTCCATGAAATTCTGATAAACTTGAGACGTCTGAGTTGCGTTTGAGTATTCGGGGGTAAATCGCTAACCAAATAGAGCAATTTGTTGAGCAGGAAATAAATAATTACGATCGAATAATCCACAGTCGGAAATTCACACTAAATCATCAATTAAGTTCTTATTACACCACTAAGCAATATTGTTCTGCATCCTACCCTTTTTGCTAAAAACCGGATTAATCGATTTGTACGCCCAATTTCACCAAATAGGTTTGTTTCTGTTGTAATGTATATTGTGAAGACCACAATTAACATAGAACTTGTTAGTGGATTGTTCTTTGAACTGTGAGAGTTTTTTGGGACAAGACAAAAAACAAAATAAGTACCAAAACAACCATGATAAGTAAATTTTAAAAGTTCTTTCAAATTATTTTCACTGAAAATTCTGAAGTTTGTATTTTGTACCTGTGACCTTGTTATCATTACCTACTGCTTTACTTTACCAAATTCATAGAAACTAAGTTTGATCGTTATGAATTAATTGTTGAGGTCAAGGAAATACAAAAAAATGAATGAGATTGGAGGCAAGGCATAAGTCCTAATGGGCTTTTTCATAGAACAAGCTGGTTAGGCTGGGGGCTACTGCACATTAATCCTCTTAATAGTGTCTTCTAGACCTTTGTGATACATTTTAAAGAATGTTGTGTCCGCCTCTTATTAGCGTATATATTAGAACCTGCATGAATAAGTTAAATATGTATAAGAATGATTTATGTATAAGCTGTTGGTGTTCCTTTTTAATATATAAATAAATTGTAAGCCTAACTTACTATCACATGAGACTGTGGTTGAACAAAGGTCTATTCACGATTTAATTTATTTATTTATTTATTTGTGATACACAGGCAGCTGTTAAGCTGATACGTGTATATCTGAGTCTTTGTCAATGCACTTTAAATATTTGTCCAGTCTATTTTTGAAAGAGTTCACTGAGGGGGCACTGATCACTGATTCTGGTAACCGGTTCCAAGTTTTCACTATGCGATTCGGCAGTATGTGCTCTCTGGGTTTGCTGGTACTTGGCCCGCATTGCAGCTTCAGAGAGTGTCCTCTCAGGTTTGTGTTTTTGTTCATAGTATACAGTGTCTTTGATAAATTTGGTATACTATATCTGTTGGTGAGGATTTTGAAGGTCTCTATAAGGTCTCCGCGCTCTCTACGTTTCTGAAGGGTGGTTAGCCCTAGTTCTAGCAATCGCTCTTCATATGGAAGTTCTTTAAGACTAGGGACCATTTTTGTTGCCCTCCGCTGCACACGTTCGAGAAGGTGACTGTCTTTCTTGAAGTACGGATTCCATATCTGGAATGCATACTCCAGCAAGGGCCTCAGGTAGGTCTTGTACAGCTTTAGGAACAGTTCCTTGTTGATGTATGAGAAGGCCTTTCTTATAATGTACATTATAGAGTTTGCTCTTTTCACTACCTCTACAATGTGGTCTCCCCATTTTAGGTTGCATGTGATGAGTACTCCGAGGTCTCTCTGTTTTTCTACCTTTTCCAGGGGGCTACCGTTAATTGAGTAGTTGCATTTTGGGTTTTTTCTTCCAACATGCAACACTGTGCACTTCTTTTCGTTGAGTGTGATTAGCCAGTCTTGGGTCCACTGGTATATTCTTTCTAGGTCTTTTTGCAGGATGTTGTGAGCGATCAGTGGATTTCCCATGATTTTGGTGTCATCAGCAAACAGTGATAATTGGGATTCAATGTGCTGATCTAGGTCTGTTAAAAATATCCCAAAAAGGATTGGTCCAAGCACAGACCCTTGTGGGACTCCACTGCTTACATTGTGAGGTTCCGACTGAGCTTCTCCCACGCGTTAATATTCACAATAAAATAAAAAAAACTCCACTTAGCTGCTAGGCCCATCATCAGTCCACTGATAACAGTGTAGAACACAGCTCCCCAACTTACAGTGGGAAAGCAACTATAGGCAGTTATAGAAAGGAATAACTTAAAATAGAAAACTTACAGCTCATCGCGTTGCCGTTGTGATAAAACCATTTTCATCGTGGTTGGAGGGCTTGAGGCGGCTGGCCCGTGTGGTTCACTGCACTAGAGTCTTCTTGTTCACGTAGGCTACGGCAGAGGCGCCGTTGCCATTATCACACCTGGGTACAACAATTATATTTATGAGATTTTTATGTTTCTCACTCTGAGGTACTATCACAACTATAATTTTGGTATAACTAGCTCAAATTTGGATGCAAAAGGTTTCCTAATCAGCACATGTATTGGCTGCTGAGCGGACAGGTCCCCGAAACAAGGGGAGTTTTACCATAATTATCATGATCGCCCAGATTAGTGATAGCAATGAATACCTCTTATCAAACCAAAACCAGTTTATTTTTGTTCTAGCAGTATTATACAAAGGTAAATTTGTAACAAAAACAAGCATCTCCTTCATAACATATCATTTCAACGAGACAAGCTCCTTGAGGGTTTCAATGATTCATCAAAACCAGGTAAAATCACAAACACAATATTTGATACCTTCTTATTTGGCTAGAAGGGGCAGACTTCAAGGTATTTTGTAAGGTCAGAATACAAAACCGGCTCAGTGTTAAAGTATTATGGTCGCTTCAGGTATGGCCTGAAGAGACTCTCCTGTACATTTTTTGGGTTGACAATTAATTCTTAGCAAATAGTAGGTAATTTGATGTTGGCTTCATGTAAGCCATGATAGATAACACACTATCAGACTAGTTTACATCGGTCAGGTTGGTTTCGATCCACTTTAAATTTCCTACTATCAAAAGTATGGCCTCAACCAAGGTTGTAGTAAATATTTGGGAAGCCATTTCATTAAAAGGATTATGAAGGCGTTTTCATGCTTGTTTGAGTTTATTCAACTTATAATACCTGATACAGACTGCAGTATCCAAACAGTCAAGTTTCAACTTATTCAGTAGAAACTTGACTTGCTCAGAAATAGAAGACCCAAGGCATAAGTAGCTACTATAGTTTTAGGAATACGTAGATTGGCAAATTTATTGAACTTTTTATGAATGAGTTTCGAAAATGAAAATGAAGGATGAAGAAGACTAATTTGGTAATTGAAAACAATAATTTGTAAAGCCCTAGAACAAATTTCTAAACAAAAAAACGTTGAAAAACGGTGGAAAGCAGCAAGAACTGCAACAAAATGACTCAGACGAACAGGCCAAACGTCAAATCCAATCAACCTTCCGTCATTTTGCCACATCAACGAAAACATCTTTTTCATACTTTTCTTTATTGAACCTATACAAAATTTAGAAAGTTTCTACGTAATCCGCGAATTTATTTTCAGTTTAGAAAATTTAGTGCTGAAGAACGGCCATATTGAACGTTTATTGAGCGAGAGCTTTCAGTTTTGTTTTGCCTAGTTCTTATGCAGCCAATGATTCATACATGCAAAGATTGCCAATTCAATACTTACAAAACACAAATTACACTAGAAATTCCACTATCTGTGATAAAAACACTGAGCAAACACTACACAAGACTCAAGGCAGAAAACCGTTTTCGTTGTAATCGGAAATCGGACGTAATTTGACGTGCGCAGCGCACTCGTTCGCTTGTTCACTCACACACCACAGATAAAATACATATAAAATAAAAAAGACCGTAGAAATTTAATCTGAGAAAAAGACAAAATCATTGCTTGCTTGACTTGCGGAAATGATTGACGTCAAGACGTCAAGCAAAGATTACTTTGCACCAACAAGCCGCATGTAACGCAATTTTTTGCTACTGGCAACACTTTTCTGTCACAAAAGAAAGAGACAGACACTTGGCGTGAAAGAGAAGTAATGAGAATAATGCTGTACGCGTTCAATTATTAATCGACTAGGAGAAATAGTCGAATATGAACGTTAACGGGCATTCCAAAATTATGATATACAATAAATAAATATAACCTGACTCAAGCTCAACCTTGAGGTTAAGAAAAAATGAAATGATAAATAAGTAAATGATGATGCTGTTGAAGTTGACCTCAACAGCCTATAATGGTCCATGGCTAGACGCAGGCCTCCCCCTGATAAGCACCATAAGCCCATAATCCCCACTCTGGGCATGCGTGCTGGGGATCGCAGTTTGGTTTTATAATTGTTCTGCAGGAGGCGCTGCTGCCTGCCCCCCATTGGATATCCCCTTAGTCGTCTCTTACGACACCCACGGGAAGAGTTGGGGTGGTTCAGATTCTAAGCCATAACCCGACAGCGTTGTATAAAAGCTAAAAACAAATACTTAACAAGTTTTTTTCTGTACTAAAAATTGAAAAGCATTATAAATATGAACTTACATTTTTAATAATGTATGGCAGAAGAGGCATTATTTATTACAAACATAATAAGCCGTATCATCTGCTCTAAATTTTCAAAAAATGTTAACTTAATATGTACCTGTAAGCTTTTCTTGTGACATTATCACATATATTATATAATATGTGTACTATGCCGAAGGGGGGGGGGGGGGGGGGGGGGGTTCAGACCCCAATGGTGATCAGTTGTGGAGGGGAGATAATTAAAAATTCCTATTTTCAGTTTCCCATACAAAAAGTTTTAATTTCCTAGTGCCTAAATAAACTCTATCCGGGTAACATATACCTACTACCGTAAATTTTTAGGGTTCATTTTGAATTTCAATAAACCTGAAGATGGCAACATAAGTAGGTAGGTAGGTATTAGGATTAGTCTTTAAATAATAGGTATCTACCTAAGCAGCTGGTAGAAAATTTTATGAATAAGTAGGTAGGTAGGTACCTACCTGGTTTTTTTTACATAGGTATTTCACAATGTACTACACATACACTTTACGTGAATTCAGATAGTTGGTAGGTATACCTACAAAATCCTGCATCTTTGACGGTGACACATGTTTTATTTAAAAAAATATTTCCTAGTAGGTATCTTGTAACTTATGTAAGTTTAGTAGGATACGGTACGTGTAATAAGATTCGCTTCAGTCGGGTGTCCCACGACACTTCACGAATTTTCTTATTTTAGTATCTGTTCAAAGATAGAAAACGGAAAGATGTATGCTATGCTTTTGAACACACGAAATTCTAAAAAAATTGGTATTTAAAAAAACTACGGAACCCCCTTGGCTTAATTCCACTTGGCCCCATTCAGGCGCGGTCACAGCCCAAGACTTTGGGGGGGGTCACACTTGGTGCGGGCCGTAACACCAAATGTACTTGTAGACGGTTGCAGAACCCACCAAAAACCTCTAAACTTTATCGGCGAGCGGAGCGAGCCGCGGAAAATTTATACTCAACTCCCAACAATAGTAGGTATAAGTTATAGCGAGCGAAGCGAGCCTCGAAAGTTTTGAGATGTTTTTTGAAGTTTTGGCAAAAGTAAGCAAGAGTAAGCCCACTTGCTTACTCTCGCTCGCCCGCATCATTTATTTTGTTTTTGATAGGTATCTATAAAAAATTAATGATAGCGAGCGTAGCAAGCCCCGAAAATTTTAGAGACTTTGCGGTAGTAGATATAAAGCTATGAATGTAAATAGGGGCGTGCGGAGCAAGGGCATCAACAACAAATTGGAAATACAAAAAAGATAAAAAAAAAAATGTAACGGCGAGCGGAGCGAGCCGCCGAAATTTTTGTTACTTTTTCGGGTAACTACCCGAGCAAAATGATGTTAAACAAGTGTCAAGCACTGGACCAAATACAAAGAAGGACAAAATACATACATTTTGCATATTGGCCGCAAACATGACATCTCTTCCCCCAACTCCCAACCCAACAATAGGAAGTATAAGTAATGGCGAGCGAAACGAGCCTCAAAAATGTTGGAGATTTTTTCTGATGTTTGGGAAAAAGTAAGCCAGAGCCCAGAGCCTATGACATAATAAAGTGAGCGAAACCTGCCCCGAAAATTTTAAATACTTTGCGGTGGTAGATATATACCTAGCTATGAATATAAATCGGGGCGAGCGGAGCAAAGGAGATTAACAAAAAATTAGAAATAAAAAAATGTCATCGAAAAAGATGTAGCGGCGAGCGAGGTTCAGAAAATAAATAACAGCGAGTGGAGCGAGCTCTGAATGAGCCGCAGCCTTTTTTGAAATTGGCGAGGCATGCGTCCATGCAAGACAAGGAAGCTAAATTATGAGCTACTAGCTTCTGCCCGCGGCTTCGCACGCGTTCTTTCTATGGAAACGTTCAAAGGTAATTTCTATCCCATGGGAATTGATTTATGGGATAAATAGTAGCCTATGTTTGATTCCAGGCTTAGAACTACACCGATGCAAAATTTTAGCTCAATCTGTTCAGTAGTTTTGGTGTGAAGACGTAACAAACATCCATCCATCCATCCATCTATCTATCCATACAAACTTTCACATTTATAATATTAGTGTGAAGAACAATTTTAAAGTTTGTCGAATAACAACCAAATATGCGGACAACAGACCAGATACCACTATAAAATCGCGAGCCGCGAAAATTTTTATGATCTGGCTGGGCGTGTGAGTTGTTTGGTATTAGATATTTTGCGGTTGCAAACTCGCCTAAAACGGAGAAGGAGCACTGGACTAGAGCAAGCCAGAAGCTTATCAAAACAGCAGAATGTCTGTCAATCAGAGGCAAGCAGAGCGTGCTGCGATAATTTAGTGGTTTCGTTAGATTTTTGGAGTGTTTGGAAAACTGACCTCAAACGAGGGATCAGCCCATGACCAGAGGCAGACAGTTTAAAGTTGCCGGCAAGTTGAGCGAGCTGCGACAATGTTTGGTTTTTGTTAGATTTTGGGCAACTTTTTAGAAAATTTGGCAAAGTGACCTACAGCGGGGCGGGTTTTGAACTTTGGATCATAGTCAGAAGGAACAAATGTTATCAGCGACCAGACCAAAACGCAAAAATTTTGTTGTCTACTAATTTTTTGAACTGGTTGACAAAGTGACTTCGCAGATTATTTGTTATATTTTGTGCTTTTTACTGTGGTGGTTGGATGGATACAAACGGACAATAGCGGACCAGCCAGACCATTAAAATTAGGAAGGAACGTTGGCTCTGTGCTAATCAAAACACACAATATCACAAGCACAAATAACAGTAATATCGGCAGCGGAGCGAGCCGCGATTTTTTATTTTGCTGCAGTTGGTAACCATAATCAATGTAACGGAAGTTAACAGGCCAATATAATCATCAAGCTGTGGGTTGCAATTTTTTAAGTACCTAAACTAAGATTTGGGGGGGGGGGGGTCATGACCCCCGTGACCCCCCCCTGGGACCGCGCCTGGCCCCATTTCGCGCATTATGACAAAGTGGGCGTGGGGGTGTGGTTTGATAAATGCCGACAGCCAATTAGCGAAAGAGGGTGGTTCTCAAAGGTATAATTTGTTCTATGATTGGCGATTGACAACCGTTTGGCAAAGGCCGACCGCCAATCAACGACGCAGGAGGTTGCGGGTTCGATTCCCGCCTCGGGACAAATGTTTGTACGATCTGCAGATATTTGTTCAGGGGTTCTGGATGTTTTTCTTTGTATAATAAAAAATATCTATCTATGTAGTGTATTGTATTATGTATATCAGTTATCTAGTACCCATAACACAAGCTCTGCTTAGCTTGGGGCTAGATAATGCTGTGTGAATTGTCCAGCATTATTTATTTATTTATTTATATTTTAGGACGTAGGCACCAACTAAAAACAGATTTTGGGAGATAAAGGTAATTTTTATGATAACTTCAACAGTTTTTTGTTGCTTCTGAAAATTCGCCAATTAATGAAAGGTCATTCCGATCTCTGTAGTGCAGCGGGCGAAGGTCCTGCGACGCAGGAGGTTGCGGGTTCGATTCCCGCCTCGGGGCAAATGTTTGTACGATCTGCAGACATTTGTCCAGGGCGTTCTAGATGTTTTCTATGTATTATAAAAATATCTATCTATGTAGTGTATTGTATTAGGTATATCAGTTATCTAGTACCTATAACACAAGCTCTGCTTAGCTTGGGGCTAGATAATGCTGTGTGAATTGTCCAACATTATTTATTATTAAATTTATTGTTATTTATTTATTCCTTATGGACAGGGGATGTGTCCACATCACACATATCCGTTTATAATGATTACCTCAAACAATATTAGGCTTCTTTTTATCATGGAAAATCATTTTCAAAGCCAAGGGCATAAGATATTAATATTTAAAATTCTTGTTATATTTATGAAATCTTTGTAAAAGAATTAATATAAGGCTTTCATCAGGTTTTTTAGCATCATTTAGTATGTGCGCTCATTTTGTCAAGCTTACGACCGATTATTTAGTCGAGTTGGTCGATTCGATACTGTAAATTCGATGACAACTTCGCTGATCGGATCGCGCCCCATCTCTAATTTCAACAAAACAAATGTCCGATTCGTGCGCCCATTTCATTTCGTAAGTTCCTCAATCAAAACGATAAAATTCGACAAACGCCCCAAAAAAAAGAAATCATAATAATTTTGGACATTTGGGAGTTATTTATTTTAGTTACTTCAAACAAAACGGAATCTCGTGCATCTTATTTCTAAGTTCCAATTTCGAATTGACGATTCTTACGTCGACAGGAGGAATCAAGTTTCATAAATAATGGTGTTTGCATAATTGCTTCGATATTTAGTACATCCTACTTATTTTCTTGGGCTCTGGTGTTCCTTCGTGGCAGTATTCGGCCCTCAAAATGGCAGTGGACTGTGTTCACCTTTCACCTCGTAGCTAGTGAATAGTGGTTTCAGTCTTCATGTGTTGCTCGTTTCTGCTCTTACGAGGCACGGATGTTGTTTATGAGGTGCAGTGTGTGCAATGGTGATAGCAAAGAATAAAAAATTCAAACCACAAATGAATAACACAATAAAGGCTATGGACTATAACTGGACACCTGGACCAGAAACTCCAAACAACCAGGATGCTGCTGGACCAAGAGCGATTTTCATTCCTCACTCGAATTCGTTGCCTTTTGACGAAAGGCGAGTGACATTGGAGCAGCCAGTAAAGGTAATAATTTATTGTAATACTTTACAAAATTCTTGATGTATTTCTTCTAATTTTATATATTTTGTTCTACCCTCAATTTGAAAACTTTATTGTTGTGTAAAAAATACCAACGATTTTGGTATAGAGATGTATGTTTTGCTTTTACTGGTTATTTGATCAAATCAAAAATAATATTTTGCATTCTTAAAACTCATATTTAAATGAAGTCTCAAACCATTGCTGTAACTTCATTATCTATGCAAAACATGATTGCCTGTATGCAATGCATCATAATGGCAGCTATTTTTCTCTTCTAATCCAAAGTCTATGAAAGCATGGACATGGAAACTGTATTATATTGGCTACCCATCTTCATGCTCAATGGGTAAATGAAATCACAAAGATCGTCTTTTAAACCTGGATACTTTGAAATGAGTGCTCAAATGGAAGGAGGCTTAATTAAACCAGCAGCAGGTTGATGAGTTCCGTCAAGATGCTGCTGGTGCAAGCTATTGCTTGAGCACCTTGACGATGACTCACTCAACAGCATGTTGAAAATCAGCGGCTAATAAGACGCTGTGTTTACAAAGTTAATACTATGTCTGTTTAATTTCTCCCCTCGCGTAAGGACAGATCTGAGCATCTCATCCATGACAAGTTATTAAAAATATGGTGATTCCATCGGTTAATAGATCATCGGATTGGAATAAGATCCGTTGGTTAGTAAGAAAGAAGCTTGCATAGCATTAGATAAGATAATGTTTATTTCAGACAACAACAATAATTTTATACAGTTCAAATGAATTAAAGAGTCCATATTTGAGATAAGTAGGTAATTAAACCGGTTAAGGATTATGAGGCCCGGAGCGGGCCAAAACATTTTTTATACTGTCAGGTATTACGCAGCCCACTCCGGGCTCGATCACTCAGGCCAATATAAACCTGATTATCAAATGATAAGGGTCATGGCTTGAAGTCTATAATTCATTTGATTCGGAATATACAATTACTAGTGTAGCCCTACCAGCGTTCTTGTCTTCTGTCTACAGCACTAGTTCTTTAGTTGAAAAAATTTTAAATCCTTCTCTTTTGGTCCCACCTGGAATGTCATTGAAAATTTCATTTTTAGACGAAGCTCGAACGGCTTGGCATAGTGCTTGCCCCGATGCTGCT
This sequence comes from Eupithecia subfuscata, assembly GCA_963564075.1. NCBI lineage: Eukaryota > Metazoa > Arthropoda > Insecta > Lepidoptera > Geometridae > Eupithecia > Eupithecia subfuscata. The sequence continues at coordinate 5,571,136 of OY751108.1, forward strand.
CCCCCAAAATCACTTTTGTCCCAACGGCAATGGGACGGGCCTCTGTGTGAGTTGACACGGAACTGTTTGTTACAAACGTGCTCCAGCTCTGCAGATCGTGCCCGCCTCCTGGCCGTTTCTAAATGGGAGTCAGGACATTGGTTGCAAGCATTTCCTTCATATAACACTGGTACTTTATTGGATCCCGTAACTTTCCGTATCGCAACATGTCTCCGGTTGGGTGCAAGGTGTTGCGCGCCTCATCAATGCCAGTGCGGTACTGCTGTCGAACAGCTTGGTCATCACGGATTATCGTGCACTAGGGCCGCTGGTCGGATATCTCGCCACGCTAGCCTTAACGACATCATCTGGCGGGCCTTTGTCACCGTTAACGTACCAGCTATTCTCGAACCGAATGGTCTGTTGCGTGACGATGGTAAGAGGCCCGACGGTATGACACTAGTCCCATGGGAGTTGGGGAGGCCCATTGTGTGGGACGCTACATGCGTCGACACACTTGCGCCTTCCCATCTTCCGAGGACATCCGTGAGGGCGGGTGCGGCGGCAGATTTGGCCGAAGATCTCAAGAGGCGCAAATATGCAGGTCTCGACAGAGCCTACACATTTGCTCCCCTTGGAGTCGAGACCCTAGGTCCGTGGGGTACCGAGGCTCTTCGGGTTTTCAAAAAACTATCTGAGCGTCTGGTCGAAGCGACGCGTGACCCGAGAGCTGGTGAATATCTGGCACAGCGTATCAGCATTGCCATACAGCGTGGCAATGCAGCCAGCGTCTTGGGGACGCTTCCGACTGGTGTTGATATGGATCAGTTGAGCTATCTGTAGACTGTTTGCAACAGTCGGCAGTTAGCTCAATTGTAAATACTAGTATAATTTTCTTTACAATTACTTAGTTTTAATGGTTTTCTCACCACTTATGCAAAACTTGTGTACAATTCATGGAATTAGAGTAAATATGTTATAAAAATGATGCGTTGACAGTCAGAAAGGGTTGCGCGCGCCACCCCTAATGCTTGAGGGATAAAAGCTATTATAAGTAAGAATCCCTGATAGGTTAAATTGATTTATAATTTATCCAAGTGAATGTTAAGAAAGAAGAAAGAAAGAAAATCAATTTATGGGCTCAAAAATAAAATAAACCTACAATAATAATTTAAAAAATCCTTAAAATATAAAAAACAGTATTAATTCTATGCGAATTAAAAAGGTCCTGCCTGAGCATCAGGTTGCTCAACATAAAATTGAGCAATGCTGGTTTTCTGGCTGGACCTTTGGTGGGTGCGTGTTTACACGACTTGTAGTGACGAAAATGTAGTGAGAGGGTTTGTACTTGTGGTGTATTTGTTTGTGTACATGATTGGTTAATTTTTGTCAGGGTTTTTTGTTTAACAAATTGTAGCAACCTTTGAATAATGAGGCAGTTCCTTTTTAATTATATTCTCCTTGTTTTAAAAGGCAAAATGGCAAATCTAGCTTATATAACTATCCCCTTATGAGTACATTGCTTATATGCTGGAATATATCTTGTAAGTCTAGCTAGATATAGCACATAATACTCTGTGTTGGCAACACAATCTGACACACAGTAGCTGAGTGCTCGAGTTAGTCAACTCTGCGGTCAATTAGATGAGATTAGTTAACTTTTATGTGCAATCAGCTAGCATAATTATGTGACTACTTGTGCACTTTTATCAGCTTTTGTAAAGGAAATTTGTTATAGAGACCATTGAAGATAGGCAAGCAGAATTTACTGATTAAATTTATATTTGATCGTTAATATTTGCTGTTTACTGTAACCAACATTATCTTATAACTAAGGCTAGAGTAGAACTATGTTGTCCTATTTAGACAGACACTACATTGTATAAGATAATATCTGGATTCAATTAGTCACTATGGTCCAGAATTGCTAAGAGTCGGCTTCCAAGAAATCATTTTATGACAAGAATATCTAGACTTACTTATACCTACCTATTCAAAGTAAATTTTTAAGGATATTTATTAGTACAGCTCATGATGGGCATCATGATGAAAATGATTTTAACCTGAAACATCCCACTGTAAGGTGAAAGCCCCGATCTCTCCATGCATCACAATGAGGATCCGTAACGTTTTTAGTTGAGAATGCAGATCTACAGAGCTTAAAAATCCATAACACATGGTGCAAAATTTTTTGTTCTACTCTATGACAAAAATTGACGAAGTTATGACCAAATCACTAGCGAAGTTCACTGAGTAACCGCCGCGGGTGTCTCAAAACTGAGTCTATTTGGTTCTGTCATTTTTTTCCTAAACTTATAGTTTCGGAGTAAATCACTAAAGACTGATCTGCCTACGGTTAACAGGCGGCGACCGAGCGAGTGACGTCACACGCACCCGCGCTACGCTAGTAATTTAGTCATAACTTCGTACGTAATTCCGATTTGGATAATTTAAAGAGATATATCATTCTTATGTCATACATAACGAATAACGTGGATACTAGTTCTATTGAAATTGCTATAACGGATCCTCATTCTGAGCCAGTTCACACTATCAAAGGTGTCCTGAGCCGTGAGTATGATTGACGATAGTATGGAGAGTTGATCGCGTGACGTCTCCTTTTTCTATGGGATTACAGCGGCTCTATCCTGCGGACAGAGAACTACGCAAATCCGATACGAAAATGGGACGTCACGATCACGTCTGATTACTATCGTCAACCGGACTCGGGGCTCTATTCGTGACGCGTTTCGTCGGTCTACCGCGACTCCTCACGCTGTTAAGAGTTCACTGAGTGGCGATCGCAGCCCACAGGTATTCAGGCATGCGGCAGACATGGGCTGCCCAGCTCCATTTAAAGATAAGTTTCGCTGCATCATTGTCATGATTCTGCATCTAGATTGTAATTACCTAATTTTAATGATCTACCTAAGAAATCAAATAATATCGCAAAAATTTTCGACTTCGACGGGACTTGAACCCGCATCCTTCCTTCCCGGGTTCAAGTCCCGTCGAAGTCGAAAATTTTTGCGATATTATTTGATTTCTTAGAAATTACCCTGTGGGGTTACGCACTATACCTAATAACAAAAAACCTTAGAATGATCTACCTTTCATTACAACATTTAAAAGATGTTTATGAGGGCGCAATGCACGCAATTTTGTGAAAAGGATAGGCATAGGATTTTGCGTTCATAGGAGCGGGACAGAGCATTTTTTTCGAACGGCGGCGTAAGCGCCAAAATCAAGTTATGGTTTATTTTCAAGCAAACTACGCAACTAATAAAGAAACTGGCTTAGAGGAACCTAATAATAAGTAAAACGTTGACCGCAGGGTTCCTCAGATCTTAACCAAATTATGTGTGAGTGTGAGAGAGTGCACTTAGTATATGGATTTTTTTCGCAATTTTTTTTCTCACTCGTGTTTTCAAATTAAGATCCAAAGAAATAATGTTGAATTTTATGTAACTCGAGTTTTTTACAACAGGGATCCCCTATATTCAAACTAGGCCTACCTAGTTTGACAACCAAACCCGTTAGGTTCGCCCCTTAGATTGCCGCGAACGATAATTTAACGATCATACCTACAATCTCCTGAACATCAGGCTAAGGGTTAATGTACCTACGTAAATTTCGCGCTAAACGTAAATGGGGCCCTGGCTAGTTAAGAGCGTTTACGCCTCCATTCTAAAAAACAGTAATTTTCAAACCCGTTAATATCATGAACTACTTACATTACACAAATGTTAATTACTAATAATTATAGGAAATTTCGTTGTCCAAATAGTGGGCTGAGAAAATATTTCGATTAATATAGTATGTACGCATTCTATCAAGATAATTTGGTAGAGGTTTTCTTAATTTCCCTTTCAGCATCACTTTCGAAGCTCAAAATATTATGAAAATACTGACATATCTTATAAACAAAAAATAAGAACCAATCAATAAGATCCTTAAAAATTTAATTAATTGAAAAAATGTTTGGTTTTGGTATCTTACTATGAGAAATAAAAAATTCAAAAAGTGTGAAATTAGAACGAATTTTAAATGATTTTTCAGCGATATACCTTATTTAATTTAATGTAATAATAGCTTACGAATAAAGTAGAGCATCGTCTTTAAATTCATACATTTAAAATTTTAATTATTTCGTTGATATTATTTTTCTGTGAATATTTTAAAACTCCTATAAAACGCTGCGCGCAAATCAATTCAAATCAGTCCGCCGCGAGGCTTTCTAGAGTGTGGACACGTCGCTCGGCGCTCTGACTGACCTCAGTTGACCTTTGTCGTGCGTATAGGGCGAGCGGACATTTATAGCGTCATCGAAAAGTTTTGGTACTTTGGTAAGTAAAATATTTTATGATTATTTTTGATGACAAACATATTTTTAGAATGTATTTATACTGTAACAAATCATATTTCAGACATAATGGGAAATAAAACAAAGTTATTTTTAGCGAGGAAACGAAAGCGCAAAAATTTAGCAAACATGGAAAAAGCTAGAGCTAAAAGGTTGGTAGATACACGTTTTCCTATCCTTATACATGTATCATACTGATATGTTTATTTTTTTTATGATAAAAAAAGCCGGACTGACTGACTGACTCATTGATACAAGTGTTCTCATTGATTGTGTTGTGGTGGAGGGGCAGGTATGTGTTTTTGCGGAATCGTATAGAGCGGGTCCGGGTGACCTAGGAAAAATTCCGACTTCTTGAGATTTGCCACCCCAGAGCCCTCCCCCTCCCCCTTCTTCCACAGAGCAATTTGGATTTTAAAAAAAAATTAAAGGGTTCGTATGGACGGGCACACATGATTTTTAAAACAAAAAAATTCTCCCTCCCCTTGCCCCCCAGAACCCCCCCTTTTGAGTGCTACCGAATGCCGTCGAAAGTTATATAATAGAAAGTTTCTTCTCGAATTGGAAGAATAAAAATTCACCTACCCTCCCGCCCCCCTTTTTACCCCCCCCTTTTGATATCTCCCAAACAATGTACGATAGAATAAAAAAAATTTCACAGACATGTAGGGCAAATCAAATAATTATGAATGCAAAACAATTGACCCTCCTGCCCCTCTAGACCCCCATTTTTATTAAAAAACCGAAATTTGGCCATTTTCAGCCTATATTTTGACCTCTTTTTTAGGGCGACTACGGGGAACAGCACGGCGAGCGAAGCGACCCGTGCTGTGACCCCCGCGTGCCCCCCCAGAACCCCTTCCCCCTGAACCGGCGGGAGCCGCAATGCGGCAACGGGGGAACAGCACGGCGAGCAAAGCGAGCCGAGCTGTGACTGCCCACGCCCCCAGCCCCTCTGAACCCCCTTCCCCATCAATAAATTTGATATGGGTATCGTTTTCGACTAACATGGGGGTGAGGATTACGAATTTGATGACGACATGCGTGTGTCGTATTGCGGTGAGCGAAGCAAACAGCAATGCAACTATAGGGGACCCCCACGCCCAGGCCCCCCTGAACCCCCTCCCCATCCTGATCCATATAATGCAGTTTTTCTTGTAAAAACTGCTATTCTTGGGTCTATGTGGGCTGATGAGCAAATGTGCCAAATTTCATAATATGTATTTATGTATGTTTATCCGCGCATTTCTCTGAAACTATAAGGTAGATATTTAATAATTCTGGGCTGGCTCCGACTTTAAAAAGGATCCAATATTTTTTTTGCTTTTGAGTGGTCTGTTTAATTTTTTTATTTACTTTTATAATAATATTTCCTGCGTATGTTTCATTAACATTATTTTCTTTTTTTAATTACTGCATAATGCCTGCTTTCAAATAACATGGTGTCATGGTGTGACTTCGTGGTGTAGTTGGTTATCACATCCCCGTACTGAGGGGAGGACGCGGGTTCAAGTCCCGTCGAAGTCGAAAATTTTTGCGATATTATTTGATTTCTTAGAAATTACCCTTGGTGTGGGGTTACGCACTATAATAAGTATAATAACAAAAAACCTTAGAATTAAATATAAGTACACATAAATGTGGCCTGTTCATTGATGAACACTTCTTTTTTCTGGGAGCTTCACCTGATGGCATTTTTGATGAAGGAATTGTTGAAATAAAATGTCCGATTTCAGCGTTCGGGATGAATGCAGATGATGCTATTTTATTAAAGAAAATAAAGTTTTGAATTCTAACGGGAATGTCAACCGTCGTCACGAGTGGTTTTATCAAATTCAAGGACAGTTACATATCACGAAGAAGAATGTATGTTTGTTGGCCATCTGGACAGGTAACGAGTTTCCCTTGAAAATTGAAAAAATAATAATAATAATAATGCTAAAAAATAATAAATAAAAAAAAAATAATAAATCACTCGAGACGATGAGTTTTGGCGTAACCAAATGGAAACCAGACTTATAAATTATTATAATGAATGTCTGCTCCCCGAAATTGTAGACCCACGAAAATCTAGGTCGATGCCGCTGAGAACCACGACATATTAATTTTATTTAATAAAACATTTAAAAATTATGTAAAATAAACTCGACTTTATCTGTACCAAGTGTTTTATTTGTACCTACTCGTAACTTAGTCAGCTCTTTAAGTTCAAATTTAAATTAAATAATTGTTATAACAATTTCACTCGAATGGATCAAAGTGGGTAAATTTGACTATAGCATAATAGAACGCGCCAGCAGCGCTCACACTGACACGCTCGCTTCTGTGTGAGTTTGAATTACCTAAACTTGACATCGGGCGCCGGGCGTAAACGCTCTTAACTGCTTTGTTCCACTCTGTGACAAGCACCATACCACACAGCCCGGTTCAGATTATCAAATCACATATACTACCTACTGTTTGAGTGAAACACCTACCTGGAAAGTATGAAGAACAAGTGTGTACCTAATATAACGTCCACGCATTTATTTTCTTTGACTGAATGCAATATATTGTAGGTCTATGACATATTGCATTCAGTCGTTGACAGATCTGCACGTAATCTGTAAACTCGCTAAATATCTAAGCTATTGTTTAATATCGATATTTTTTGAGTCGACAGATTTGCATCAATATTTAAAAACAAGATCCGTCAAGTGCGAGTGTAACTCGCGCGCCGAGGGTTTCGAACGTTCGTCAATTATAATTATGTACGGTACCGGTAAGGTACCAGTTAGAGACATCGCTATTTGATGAATACCTACCTAAAAATAGTAGGTAGCAAACAGTAGCATACTACATTTATAATGGATCGTTCTACTTGTACTTCGGACATTAGGTAAATTTTTTGACTTTTTCAAAATGTTTCAAAAAGTATGAAACCTACAGAAATTTCAAAAACTTCTCTCGTTTTGAAATTTATAAATTGATACCTTTCATGTGATACCCCCTCACTCAGTGAGGTAGAAGCCCTTTTGAAAATTATTCCCCCCTTTTTGACCATTTTTCAAAAAGAGTTCGTTTTACGAACTTCTCTATATTTTTTTCCTGTATAATATAGATCCATACCCACAAACGCTACATACATTTCAGATGGATCGCTCTTCAATCTTCGGAGATTTGTCTGGGGGAATAGGTAAAATTTAGACGTTTTTCAAAAAGTTTTTTCAAACCTACAGAAATTTCAAAAACTATTTTGAAATGTACAAACTAATACCTTTCATTATGATACCCCACTTGACAGTGTAGGTCTCTTTTAAAATTTCGGTATCACAATTTGTATTTTCATATGTCGTTTACTTATTTTCATTTTTTTTTCTTAAATCTGTGCATGAAATGTATTATTATTTTACATTTCAAGTTGATAGCTGCGGTAGTTTCTTAGTTATTTATTAGGGAGAGAAAAAAGGACAGACAAAACTAGAAGGGCATAAGGGTTTCGAAGCCGATCTTCTATGTCGAAACCCTAAAAACAGAGTGTATGAAATATTGCATTTTTTAACTCGGTCAAAGAAAATAGTAGGTACGTAATATAAAAAATATGTATTGTATGTATTGTAAACAACAAAAAAGCCTTCCAGTTTCAACTGCTTGATTAAGGCTTTGTATCTAGGATTTATCAGTTTATCAGTCCTAGGTTTAATATCAACTGTTTTTACTGACACTCATACTCACCCTACTGGTTAAGGACCTGTGACTGTGACAGTGTAATCCAGTCTCAAAGTCATAAGGTAGGTACCCTACCTATCTTTACGAGACGACTCTTCTGGCGGTGGTAATATAGACTAGGGTCGAAGTTCTATAATGTCTCATCCAAGTGCTAATTATCACTCTGATACATATTGGAAACTAGCGACCCGCCCCGGCTTCGTACGGGTGCAATGCTACTCTCTTATATTATGCATGTATTATACATACTATATACATATATTTTGATAGAACCGCATCAAAATCCGTTTTAAAGATTTAAGCATACATAGGGACAGAGAAAGCTACTTTGTTTTATACTATGTAGTGATTGATTAATGCTAATTTAATTACTAAATTCATGGATCTAAGTAAAATTCGGGAGATTGGGTATTAGCTTCTCGAAAGTAGAAGGCTCAAATTAGGTCCACCCACCTCAGACATAGTCGGACCGTGTTTCGTGTTTCGCGTGGATATTTTTGTCTCGGTCGCACTTCGGTCCAGGTACGTCTTTCCATCCTTGTTGTTCATAGGTTAGGATTGGAAATAGTGTTTAGTTGTAACACGCAAGCCATTTGTTGAGTGAGCGCTGGGAAAACGTACCATATCTACCGAATTTTACTTATCTCTAATTAAAGTGATACTTTAGCCAATAGTTCGCGATCAGCTAATTCTCCCGTCATCGTTAGATCGTCTGATTCGCCTTAAAATGTTATCGGTTTCTTTTTAGAATGGTTCTCTAGAATCATCTATAGATAATGTACGTGTCCAACATCTTATGTCTTATCAGGTAGAATTTCAAAACCATCATCCATCTGACAATGTTCGCCGCTTAGATGTTCAAAGAAATTCTTTGTATTTCGTGCCAAACTAATTGACTGTCGATAAGTTGGCACGAATACCCAATAGTCAATAAGAATTTGGTCAAAAAGAGAATTAAAAATAATTATAAAAGTTTGAAAACTATCATTGTTATTAACACTAAAATCATTTACAACGGGATATTTACCATGATTCGAGTTTTGAGCTTTCCAATATTTCAGCACAGTTTCATGCGCCATGATCACGGAATAACAAAGCACAAAACTCAAATCATGGTAAATATCCCGTTGTAAATGACTGTAGTTTTCAAATCATTGGCCATTATTCGTCATCTCTGCCACTATTAATCAGCAATAGTCTACCTACAGCTTCACAATTATAAAGTCGTGATCTGAATTCATAACAAAAGAATTATTCAATGCAATGTAGATGCAGTATCAATGCCGTTTTCATGCGTGTTTGAGCGTGACAGCCGTGTGACGGTGATTTAATGCTTTGTCAGCTAGCAAGAATCCGCTATTGCGTATCAGAAACAATACAGTTGTGTAACAACGGTGTAAGAACTTCACCTCCTTTGTTTTACATTCCTATTACCTATTCTAGCTTTCCGGGAGGCCGTCGTGGTGTCTTCTGACTATAATTAACATACTTTGTTGTGTATGAGTGTAAAGACCCGTTTTCCCATTGAAATTACTGCACTTTTGAACTGTTTAGAGGGAACCAGTCTCGTTGTCAGCTACTTAAAGATTTTACCTTTCTTCGCTTACAGATAAAACGTACTCATAGCATGCATTGGTAATAATTTAGCTTAGCTATTAGCTACCTATTAGGGTAAAAGTTCCAGAACTGTACCAGTATTAACGGATATTGTCACCCTGATATACCTAGCACTGTAGCACTATGTTATAAATGCGAAAGTTTGAATTTTTAGATGTATGGATAGATAGATGGATGGATGTTTGTTACCTCTTCACGCCAAAACTACTGAACGGATCGGGCTGAAATTGCGTACATGTAATTTTAATCCTGGAATCAAACATAGGCTACTTTTTAACCCATAAATCAGTTCCCATGGGATAGAAAACGTTTCCACAGAAATAAGGCGTTCGAAGCCGGGGGCAGAAGCTAGTCCATTATAAGCAAATTTTACCTCTACCATGTATTCGTAGTTGTAGGTACTTAGACATACCTATATAATTCATACTATTTTCACCGCATATTGGTTGATTTTCTTTTGATTTTTATTCGTCATCAAAATGTTGTTAATAGGCGGCGAAAATATAAAGTACATACCTATGTGTGATACAATCATGAGATCTGACAGCATCTGACTTGACCAGCAGATGGATAATAATGAATGACCTTACCATACATATGACCATGTATTATACCTGGTGAATAAAATGTGACTTGTACGTTTCAGATTGGCCGCAACGTGTACCGTTCCACCCCTAGCCCTACAAACACTATATTTGAATGTCGGGTGCTATCGAGACATCACGCCACGCTCTATTACGACAAGGGCCATTTTTACCTTGTGGTAAGTTCATCTGTTTTACGTACATTAACTTGTTGACTTAAATAGGCTGGAACTTCCTTCTTACTCTTGTCTTGTCGTCCTTTCAAAGTCAAGCTCATGCTTTTCAAGAATTTGCTGGATGAATGACCTAACTTCTGGCAAAGCGTAGGTCGGTTTTACTTTCAATATTCTCCAAGTCAACCTCAACAGCCTGTATTGGTTCACTGCTGGATGCAGGCCTCCCCTGATAAGCGCCTTGTTGGCTTTTATCTCATGGTAATGCCCATTATCCCCATGCAGGGCATGCGGGTTGGGGATCGCAGTTCGGTGGTAGAATTGTTCTGCAGGGGGCGCTGCTGCCCGCCCCCGGTGGATATCCCTTAGTCGCCTCTTACGACACCCGCGGGAATAGTTGGGGTGGTGTAAATTCTAAGCCGGCACCACACAGCTAGTCTCCAAGTCAAGCTGTACGTTAATTTCAACAGTCCAAACCTTCATCAACTTACGTGACTGCATACCCCTATTTGCACAAAATATATTAAGTCACAATAAGTGTCCTAAAAATTCTAATTAATCCATCAGTTAGATTATCAAAAGATATTGGAAACGTATTTTTTCTTTTCTCGATTAAACAAAAAAGATGAAGATATAGCCAGTTAAAGTTGCGAGTGACGTCACACCTTACGACACTTTTAGGAAGGTGTGACGTCACTAGCCCCCCACTCTCAAAGTTTGACGCGCTTTATTTTAGCCATTTTTTGTGTGATTGACAAAAGAAAAATATGTGTCCAATATCTTCTGAAAATTTACCTGATAAATAGAATAATATTTTTTATACCCAAGACACTACCTTATTAGGTAGGTTCTTAAACTTGCCTTCGTACAACAAAGGCTATAATAACAAGTCGAGCAGGTGGCCTGGTATGCGTCCTCGTAAACTAATGCTATTCAGATTTGCTCACACTGTCATGCATCAATCGTCCGTGCGCATACCACGTTGTGTAGTGTTACACTTTTTTACTGTCTCCTTACTTATGCAATTGGAGTTTATTGGCGCTCATCATAGCTCGTTGTACCGTCTGCAATGTGGTACTTTGCGACTCACGACATAAATATGTACTGTCAACGTCAAACGCTGGACATGGTCAAATGTGTATCTAATATTTGAGTATTTTTGTTGTGACTGTACAAACTTTAATAAACTGTAAGTAGAATTTTACTCCAAAATGTTTAACGAATTCATAGGGAATGTAAGCGACACCAACAAGATTCGTAGTTAAGTCGCTTACATTCATACGACGCACTTATCACAATTGGTAGATATAAATCAAGAATCAGAGAATCTATTGTGCGCAGTATCTTACGTGATAGTCTCATAGATTATGTAGACTTGTTTAGATCCAAACGGGATCTAATGCGAATAAAATGGAATGCAGCCGGTTCGAAGCATGACGAACTAGTCCTAGCAGTGGTGTTCCTACGCTTCTTACAGAGTCGTACAATGCAAGCTGCTACACGTCGCCTCATCCACAAACTATGAAATAACCTTGAGCTGATTTGATTACGTATGCGAAAGCCTAGTTGCCGAACTGTCGATTCCAAACGCCCACCGGTATACGAGCGTTGTCTATAAACTAATTCTGTTACCAAATCGAAACTGTTTTAGATTTTACAATCGGTCAACATCGAAGGTGTTTTGTTGCTGTTGTGCATTCTTAAATGAATAACGCAGGATGCGAACTGTTGATTGTTTTCTTAATCAATTTTCTGGCATTTGATTTTACCTTCAGCTTGACGGTACCTATACGCTTTTGTTTCGCAATATATTCTTTATTCTCATAGTTTCAATGATATCTGCTAGATTCCAGTTTTCTCAGCATAAGATTCAGACACGTTAAAACAGAATAGAGTCATTAAATTAGACTTTATTATTGTTTTCATAATTATTGCCTATACGCTCGTAAATGTTCGTAGATTTATTTCTGTACACGAAGTAGCAGTGTTCGCATAACAGTCAAGTGGGTTAATTAAATCAGAAGCACATGAGACTTTTGACTTACGGCTTGGTACGGCCCTAGGGATAACGAACTCAATACTATGTTGCTTGTTTGTGTGGGTTGATGCCAATTCACTATTACTTTTGCTACTATAGTACTTACCTTTATGATGTACTGTTGGTAAAACCTATTAGTGTTTATCTACTAAACAGTTTGTATTGTTGAACTGAAGGTTACGCCATAAGATCGCTTGTAAGCGATATTTGTAGTCTGGTTTGTATGAGTTCCTAAAATGGCACTGATCACCTTGTAATGATTTTCTCTATTAGATACCGCTGATTGATAGTTCTAGGTTTGTTTATGCAATTTTTAACTGGATTTCGAGATATCTGTCTTTGTATAAAGGTCATGTTGTTGTAGCTAGTTAAAACAAATGTGTTATTAGTTATTAAGTATAATAATATCAGAAATACATACTTAATACAAATTTAAACCATTTAAATTCATTCTGTAATTATTGTAAATTCGATAGTAATTATTTCTGTCTGTTACCCTTTCACGACGAAACGGCTATACGGATACTAATAAAATTTGGCAGAGATTGATAATATGTCCGGAGAAGGACATAGGCTACTTTTTAGCCTGGAAAAAATTGTGCGAACCCGCGGACAGAAGCTAGTAAAGAGACATTTATAGGCGAAGTCATTTAAATGTTAGCTCATCTTATTAACTTTTATAACAGGTTTTGATCACGTTTTTGCAGCCATCTGTCTACTCTAAAGCTACCTAAGATTGTCTAATATTTCTAAAATGACAGTATTTATATTTATAATTTAAACGATCTCGATGGGGCCATTTACCTACTGGAAGATCCCCGTTAAAATTTTGAATTGATAACTGTTTGTCGATTTAATAATGTTGAATTTATCTGCCCGTGACCTGATAATTAGTATTTTTAATTAATAAATGCTACAACTACAGTACTATGAGCTAGACTCGATGATCAAACCACAACGTCTTTAAATGAATTCATCGTCTAGAATGCTTTATATTCATTCATTGTTTTATTGTTGGGGTATTCAAAGTCGGTGTTTATCGAGTGTTATAAACAACATACCGACATGTTTGTTTGTGTTGTGCACTTGTCTTCGTGTATCAGTAAAATATGAGTTCGATTTCAAAAGGTTTTCATTTACTACTGAGACAGGTAATCTAAGTATTTCTCATGAGATAAGATGATACGATAATCTATTCTCGGAAGTTGGGCTTATCTAAGACGGTCTGTTGTCGAAAAACTACAGATATTGTAGTCACTACACCCCTTTAAAAATACTACAGTGTAGTGTGTCAAAAGGACGTACACCTATTTGAGCAGCTGTGACATTGTTGCCGCCTAGATCGGTCTAGATGCTTGCAATGAAAAAGTAACAGAATAAGTGTTCTACGTCGAACATTTATTGCGATGTGTAGGTACGAGCTATAAAAATGAACTATCGGAAGCCTGGGCCCTAATTCTATTAATTATTCGCTTCACCATAACAATGATATCGTCAAAGAATGACATATTTTGGCATTTTACCTTTGATAAAGCGTGTCAAAAGTGTATCAATCCCTCCGTGCAAATGCATCACGCGCACTGTCTAGCCATTCTACCACTGTCATAGTAAAGCCACAGATATAATAATACTATGGTAAAGCGATTGGTTGCTGAATTCGGCCCCAGTTGGATCAGTTGCTAAGGCGGGATATAGGTACTTACTCATTTTAATAAAATGGAATCATTAGGTACTTAATATTATCCTCGCTTTCGCTCTACAGAAAGATGACATGAGTAAGAAAGGAGTGAAAGTTGAGAAGACTACTGATAGAAGTGAATCGAAGAGGAAAACCTGTTGTGCCGACCCCTCATCATAAGTGGGAAACGGGCAAGAGAATGATGATCCCAACTTTCGGCCCCACTTGTTCAGCATTATTTATTTATATCGCTAAATGAACTATCGTAGTTTGACGAATTCATTATGAAAATTGATACTTACTTATTTCTTCGAACGGGATGCTTCGTATAAATTACTAGCTGCATTCTTACTGTCCTATTACCCGTTTTCCCGTAGGAATGAAGCATTTTCCCGCGGTAAAAAGTAGCCTATGGTCATCAGGAATGTGGGCTTTTAATGGTAAAAGAATTTTTCAAATCGGTCCAGTAGTTTCGGAGCCTATTCAATACAAACAAACAAACAAATCTTTCCTCTTTATAATATTAGTATAGATATATGTAGCTAATTGAACTTCACTTGGTAAGTTCGTTTAATCATCAATTATACGTGCATTTCGTTCTCGAAATAAGTATCCTGAGAATAAGAATTAATTGCAACTTGTAAACGGGTTAACTACGAATGTGTTTGAAGAACACCAACTGCATCTAGAACCGCGCTCATCCTGACGATGGGACATCGTGTGGACATGAGTGCGTTTCGTTAAGGGATGAAAACGTGTCGGTGTTCTTTAAACATAAACTAGGTTCGTAGATAACCCGCTTAAATTCATAATTTACTCATTTCTTATTAATAAGTATACCCTCTCTTTCCAGGACAATCAGAGCAGCAATGGCACATTCATCAACAACAACCGCTGTTCCATCTCGAAGGAGCAAGAACCTCACGAGGTGTTCTCAGGAGACGTGGTACAGTTTGGCATCCCCGTGGTGGAAAATGCAGGCAATTCGGAAAAGGTGACCATTGTTAGTTGGCCTCCAATTTTGGTATAGCACGCACGCACACATACCAAAACATAACGCTTGCTACAAACACATACAGCTACTGAGGTTTGATAATGATGAAGTTTGGCCTTGGCATCTAGTGGTAGACCATAGAGGGGTGTCTTTCATAATCCTTAGAAGCTCTCGCTTATTCAGTAGCCCTTATGTGGCACAACGAAAAAAAATGTCGTAACTCCTAACAAAAATGAAGGCAATTCGGAAAGGGTGACCAATTTTTACTGGCCTCCAGCTAATAACCTACCGCCCGCACGCACACTAAACATTGACGCTTGTCTACTAAATCATTGACGCTTGAATGTGCTAATGAGTTTTATCACGGTTTTTGCAGTTGATTCACTGATTTTTTAGGATTATTTGTGATATGATAGTTGCAATCGTGTTTACGCGATTTTATCTGCAGTTATACGATGTATTAATAAGTATTCTCTGTCGAAGATTCATTCCTACTCTGCTATTGACTGTCGTAGAAGGCGACTAAGGGAAATAAATCTATCAAATTGGTAGTTATGTGATTGGCAGCCTTATAAGTGAAGCAAGGTCCGAACCTGTTCAGAATTCATGGACAAAAGTTTTATTATTTCTTCGCTATGCGAGTCTGTTTACCCAAGGTTTACCGTTGTTCGACAATAAATTCCAAACTATGCCGAAATCTTAATGTTATTCGGCTTAAAATTTTTGAACAATATCAAATATCAAAGTACTTTATTTCCTTAAGAGTCCGGCGGAGCTCGATCGCAACTTCAATTCGAGGCGCGTGCAAAAATCGCCCCGAATATCGCTATCTCTGTTTAGTTGATGCAGGCGCGCGCGGGACGCGGTAGGTGTACTACATAGTCTACATACGTGAACACAACCATCCATAGTGCCGTGCTTGTGCGTGTGCGTGAGTAGGTATACACACCTCTGAATATTACCGTGCCTCTGCTATCGAAAGCGGCAGGTAGGTTAGATACTAGACTAGGTACTAAATTTGCCTACCTATTTCTTTAGGCATAAGTACTATTTGCGTTTCATACCTACATAGGTACCTTGGTACTTACATTTTGGGAAGTGCAAGTGTATTTAAAAAAAATCTAAGTGAATGTTTAGTTTGATAACGCGTTTTTTTCTTCAAGTTTCTCTACAAGGCCTACCTACCTACGTATTTCTCAAGAAATACTTAGGTACCTAGGTACCTATGTAGAACCCAAATATAGGTAATATCATTGGTAGGTACCTAGAACCTAACTAAACTGATCGATCAGGAAATACGTACTTAGGCAGGTAGTATGTAAGCACCTACGTATACTCCAGCAAAATTCGTTGTAATTTTTGTAAACTAACCGAATTTGGATGGAGTGTAGGTACCTAGGTTCGTCATACGGTTCTGCTTCTGCAATACCTAGGATATACCTAAATTTAGGATTAAATACACGAGTAGGTAGTAGGGCTTGCATTCGAATATTCGAATATTCGAATAATTCGAATATTAATTATGTTCGAATATTCGAATACTGAAATTTCAATATTCGAATATTCGATTCAAATCAAAAACACCAATCTCAGAACTCTGATGTGCATAAAATGCCACTTATAAGTTCGCGAGATATATCCATACAAGTTTACGTCGTTTGGGTTAACAAAATGACCAAGTTATGGGGTTCCCACGTTCGAAAACACTAAGGAGTGCCGCGTGCGACTGCGTGTAGGGCATTCGCGTATTCTATTCGGCGCATTCTATTCGTATTCTTCTTTCGGAAAAGGAAAATTTAAGTTTCGTTTTCGTTGTCGTGCAAAACCAACTTTTAAGTCGATTGCATAAGATTAGCATTTGCACGAAAAGAAATCAGAAACTTGAATTTCGTTTTTAAGTTTGTTTTCTGTCCCTGTTAATTCATTGTAGACTAGCTTCTGCCCGCGGCTTAGCACGCGTATTTTCGGTATAATTTATTTTCTAAGTTAGGCTTTGCAGAGACTTTCGCTCACTCCGTCAATAAAGCCGATAGTTTGTGAAATCTGATAAATTTAATCTTGATCTGTTCAGTAGTTTTGGGGATCCTAAGTTCAGCAGATCAAGATTAAATTTATCATATTTCACAAACTTTCGTCTTTATTGAGCGAGGGAAAGTCTCTGTTCCAATTCTAGCAAAATCAGCGTTTCGTCAGTATGTCCGTACTCTTCTTCAGGTCGTATTTTTACAACGATCGGCACGAAACTTGGTGTACAGATTCTACGATTTTATAGAATTCTTTTGTCGTTTTTTGATAAAACGCTTACTTCCTCCAAAAAAAAGGCAAAAAGGGGGCTTTAGAATATCTCCGCTTTAAGATATCTGATTTCGATGATTATATTTTAATTTGAAAGGTTGTTGTTTTTAATTCACTTCATAAAAATTTGGTAAAGATCTGATCAGGATTTTTGATAAGACGAGCAGAATAGCTCCGCAAAATGCAGTATAATGCAAGAGAACATATAACAGTACAGTGCCATCTATTAGAACATGTTTATTACTCTTCGAGAGTTTTTACTAAGAATGTGTGGTTGATTGTGCGTGTAAATCGCCAATGTCTCGTTACAACCTTTTGTCAATTTGATAATTTCAATTTGTTCGTGCAAATAACATATAAAAGAATTAAAAAAACATGTGATTTTAATAAAATTATAGTTTGTTTCTATTATTCGAATAATATTCGAATATTCGAATAGTACCCGAAAAAAAATCGAATATTCGAATATCAAAATTTTCGAATATTTGCAAGCCCTAGTAGGTAGGTATAGTGAATTTCTGACAAGAAAATAAAAGGCAAGGATATAAACGTAAACACTTTTTTGTTCATTGATATTGACACTTTCATTTATTTTAAAAAAACATTTGATTTTGACTTGACACATTTATTTACTTATCAAAAAAAACAAATCAATTTACGATTTTGGTAAAGCCTTGTGGGGTAACCATATCGGCTAAACACTACGAAATTTGTTATGGTACCTACCTAGCTAGTCAAAAATATACCTAGGTAGTGTGAAAGATACTTATAAAACAAGTATGGATTGATGGATTGGTAGGTATGTGTTGATTAGGTACTTCTTTACGCGAAAACTTCTAAACATCTATATCCAAACTTTAAAAACATCTACCTACATCCAAACTCAAAATATGAGTGTGATAAAATATACACAGGATGCCACGGAAAGGGTTTATTAAACCGAAAAGGGATAATTCTGGAATCCGAGAGATTCAACTTGTGAATAACGATTTTTTAAATTTCGAATATTTATAATTTATTTGTAGGTAGGTACGTTTTGTATACTTACCTAAGAATACACGTAAAAAACGATGAAAAAACGTCAAATTTTTTCCTGTTTACTTCCGTTACATTGATTATGGTTACCAACTGCAGCAATAAAAAAATCGCGGCTCGCTCCGCTCGCCGATATTACTGTTCTTATTACGATATTACTCTGTATTTTGATTAGCACAGAGGCAACGTTCCCAATTTTATTGGTCTGGCTGGTCCGCTATAGTCAGTTTGTATCAATCCAACCACCACAATAAAAAGCACAAAATATAACAAATAATCTGCGAGGTCACTTTGTCAACCAGTACAAAAAATTTGTAGACAACAAAATTTTCGCGTTTTGGTCTGGTCGCTGATAACATTTGTTCCTTCTGACTATGATCCAAAGCTCAAAACCCGGCCCGCTTTAGGTCACTTTGCCAAATTTTCTAAAAAGTTGCCCAAAATCTAACAAAAACCAAAAATTATCGCAGCACGCTCTGCTTGCCTCTGATAACATTCTGCTGTTTTGATAAGCTTCTGGTTTGCTCTAGTTCAGGACTTCTTCTCCGTTTCAGGCTAGTTTGCAACTGCAAAATATCTAATACCAAACAACTCACACGCACAGCCAGATCATAAAAAATTTCGTTGATTCTATATTATGGTGTCTGGTCTATTGTTCGCATATTTGGTTGTTATTCGAGAAACTTTAAAATTGTTCTTCACACTAATATTATAAATGCGAAAGTTTATATGGATAGATGGATGGATGGATGTTTGTTACGTCTTCACACCAAAACTACTGAACAGATTGAGCTAAAATTTTGCATTGGTGTAGCTCTAAGCCTGGAATCAAACATAGGCTACTATTTATCCCATAAATCAGTTCCCATGGGATAGAAATTACCTTTGAACGTTTCCATAGAAAGAAGCGTGCGAAGCCGCGGGCAGAAGCTAGTAGCTCATAATTTAGCTTCATGCTTCTAGCATAAGGGTCTTGCATGGACACTACCTCACCAATTTCAAAAAAGGCTGCAGCTCATTCAGAGCTCGCTCCACTCGCTGTTATTTATTTTCTGAACCAGTTTGTGACAACCCGAAAAAGGGAAAAAAAATTCGGCTCGCTCCGCTCGCCGCTACTTCTTTTTCGATGTCTTTTTTGTATTTCTAATTTTTTGTTAATCTCCTTTGCTCCGATTTATATTCATAGCTTTATATCTACCACCGCAAACTTTTTAAAATTTTCGGGGCAGGTTTCGCTCACTTTATTTTGTCATAGGCTCTGGTTTACTTTTCCCCAAACATCAGAAAAAATCTCCAACATTTTTGAAGCTCGTTTCGCTCGCCATTACTTATACTTCCTATTGTTGGGTTGGGAGTTGGGGGAAGGGATGTCATTTTTGCGGCCAATATGCAAAACACTGCATTTTGCGGCTCGCTCCGCTCGCCGATAGTATTTTGTCCTTCTCTGTATTTTGTCCTTCTCTGTATTTGGTCCAGTGTGTTTAACATCATTTTGCTCGGGTAGTTACCCGAAAAAGTAACAAAAATTTCGGCGGCTCGCTCCGCTCGCCGCTACATTTTCTCCATATCTTTTTTGTATTTTCAATTTTTTGTTGATGCCCTTGCTCCGCTCGCCCCTATTTATATTCATAGCTTTATATCTACTACCGCAAGTCTCTAAGATTTTCGGGGCTTGCTACGATCGCTATCATTTATTTTTTATAGATACCTATCAACAACAAAATAAATGATGCGGGCGAGAGTAAGCAAGTAGACCTACTCTTGCTTACTTTTGCCCAAACTTCAGAAAACATCTCAAAAATTTCGAGGCTCGCTTCGCTCGCTATAACTTATACCTACTATTGTTGGGAGTTGAGTATAAATTTTCCGAGGCTCGCTCCGCTCGCCGATAAAGTTAGGTAAGTGGTTTTCAGTGGGGTATGCAACCGCCTACAAGTACATTTGGTGCTACGGCCCGCACCAAGTGTGACCCCCCCCCAAAGTCTTGGGCTGCGACCGCGCCTGGATACCTACCACCTAGTACTTCCTTACTTCACATACATTGTAGGTACCTACCTATCTTATGATAGGTACATATATCTAAACAACATGTTAGGTAAGTACCTACCTACCTAGGTAGGTAAGTATTAGGTAGGTATGTAGGTATTTACTTTAAAATAAGAAAACAACTAGCTAATAATAAAATAATTTAGGTAGGTAGGTAGGTAAGTAAGTACCTACCTACTTACTGTGAGATACCTACCTACATCCCAACGTTCCGAGTCCATAATATCATTAACCAAACCAAGGTAATATTATCCTATAAGTAATCCGACTTCATACAAACGGGCGAAACGCGAGCTATACCTACGCGCCTCGATCTCGGCATGCGCTCAGCATGCAGACAGTCGCGGCTGTGCCGCAGTGACGAACGGATGGTGTGATGTTTTTTTAACAATAACCGCGCGATTTTTTCTCTAAAAATAAGTTCAGGTACATATTTTTATAAAGTAGCTGCAGGTATCTATAACCAAGTAAAAGATATTCCTTTTTCTCCAAAAAATCTCCTAAAATTTAATAATAAAGCATTTTGTAGGTACGTCTCAGTCGAGGCGCAAATATTTTTCGGTCGCAAATTTATAAGACCGATTTGTTATTCAAACATAAACAGGTTTTTTAATTAAATCTACCAATCAAAAAACAACACGCATTTCTATTGAACACTTCCCATTCAATTCACAAAGTATTTTATTTGTTTATATAAAAAAAGTACCTTCCTATATTTACAATCACAAAACTAAATGGAAACACAAAGTAGGCAAATGTAATTAAAATGGTGGAGGCGGGCAGCCCTATCGCATGTTTACCTACCGCGCGGCTGTAGGCATTTATTTCAAAGATACGGCCGAGTCCAAATACTGTTGGATAATATTACCGTGACCAAACCGTAAGTGAAAAATATCAAAGTCCGTAAACAAAGCCAAAGCACGCCAAAGTCGTAGTAGGTAGGTACCTCTAGGTAGGTATGTAATGTACCTAAGGAGGTAGGTTATTGTTTCCAAACAACAAATCGGCAAATCTCAATCCAAGTCAGTGGCACAGGTCTATAGAATAGTGAACAAACAAATACCTACGCACAGTACGCACGCACAGCACCGTAACTTGTCAGACACACTGATTTAGAAAATAGTATACTTACTAAATAATAATACCTAGCCTCTCCTACCATACTATAAGAACCTATCTATCTATGTTCTCCTACCCCTACGACGACGACGACCTCCGAAAGTCCCCGAGCGGTGGCGGCGCCCCGTGTAAATACACGTTGCATTAGTGTGTCTGTCCGAGCCACGACGAGCGATCACACAACCGAAGTGTCCCGTCCCCCGGCCCTGCACCCCGCCCCGTGCGTGCGCGATAGCATGATTGCCGTTTAAAATTTGGTATGAATTTCGCTGTGTTCTGTAATACCAAAAATGATGACTGAAAACTTCTTGTATTCTTCACAAAGTATTGTTATTCTGTAACTAGACAATATTACCTATGTTCCCAAACAAATAACACATAAGATATTGTTGTTTTTATTACGAAACAAATAGGAAGAAAACTGGCCAATTTTGTCTTAAAAATTGCAAAATGCGATAGGCTTTCATTTAATTTTCGGTAAGTATTTTGAAAAAAAAACTATCCAGGAACCTAGATAAATACTATTTGAATACAAATAATACAATAATATAGTGGAAATATGCTTGAATTAGAAATAATTTTGGTATTACGTTTGTATGGACAAGTCGCCTTCCGCTGGCCTCTTAAGACCTTACAGGACTCTTGAACGTCACAAAAATTCAAATTACATAAGTAAAACTACGAAATAAAGTGATCACTTTGATTTTTTGTTCACTTCAATCTTTTTAAGGTAAATTAAAGCGAATAAGAAACCTTTACCTTGTTAGGGTGTTAGTTTTCGAGCTGCAGCAAAATTCGTCCCAAGCTTTTTTATCCTCTAGAATCTAGAGTCTAGATAATCTGATATTTTGTAGTAAACCTTATTACAAAGTATATGTTTGAAAATTTGTTTGAATTTATTTATTGAATCTGTATATTATGCTCCGTCGTATTTGGATCCAGCGCCAATAAAACAGGCTATTATATCTGTAGTCCACCAATTACATCGAGAGAAGTTGAATGCAACAATGCATGCCTCATCAGCACACCTGCTGATCATGCTTCCTTCAAAGAAGGTAGGTTTTCGCCATAATCACCACGCTGGCGGATAGGAGATCACAATGGAGGTGTTCAAAAAACACAGTAACTACTGCGCTGTTTGATGTTGACCATCCAATACTAAGGATAATATCAATTTATCTCTTTATCTATGTTTCTATACACCCAAAACCGTAAAAAAGTATACTTTTAAAAAATACAACCTTCTAAACTTTCGTATTTCAACACTTATTTTAGCCCAACTTTGGGAGAAAATAAATAACATACGGAGAAAGAAAACAGTAAAATAAAGCCCGTACCGACATATGATAGTTTAGTTATTCAAAAGTTGAGAGTTATTTTGGAAGGATACTCTCTATAGTTTTTAACCCTTGTGATAAAAATCTGTTCCTTTTTTTTTACGTGGCTGTTTTACGAATAAATCTATGTGCATTTCATCATAGCGCGCGGGAATGTCTATTATGTCAGGTGAGATAGCATACATTTAGGCCACGCCCACGGATGAGTTGGCCTGGACGATTTGTGCAGCATTAAGACATCCAGAGGCTGTTTGACTATAAAATACGTATCGTAGTTTAACGAATCCCAACGTTGGTGTTCTTCCAACACAAAGGTTCATAGTTAACCCGCTTACATCCGCAATTAATCCACAGGCTAAGTTGGTAGGTTTGGGCTACATGCATTCTTATCTCTAAACAACTATGTATTTGATCGCCAAAACTTGATTGGCTGTACAGGATGCTTATACTCATTATTCCGAGGCCAGCAGTGAAATAGTAATCTTGACTTGATTAAGGAAGCGATAATTGCTTCCTCGTGGGTGGATAAGTACAAATAATTATGCTAATAATGTAACTTGAAAAGAATTTGAGCTGCTTACTTTTGCTTTGCTTGAATAATACTAGGCGCCACGCTTGGGCGCCGCCTGTATTGCTAGACTTAACATTAGTATAAACAAGTTCAGTACCTCGTTGGTCTAGCGGTTGCGTGTTCAACTGCTGCTAATGAGGTCCCGAGTTCAAATCTTGGGTCGGGACAAGATTTGTGTTATTGGGATTTTACTAGCAAGAAATATTCACAGTAGCAGCCCGGAGTCAGGGAGTTGGCGGTGTTACACCCCCGTGCCTCGGAAAACACGTTAAGCCGTTGGTCCTGCGCTTGACCTCTCCCCGGTCGTGTCGGTCTGCCGTCCCATCGGATTATGAGAGTTTTTGCGCACACACATTTGCACTATAAAATGTCCTGCGCATCTGGCTAGTCTCCGATAAGACTGGCCGTCGTGGTCGAAATTCGGCTTGGGGGACATTATTAAACAAGTTCAGCTACATTGATTCTACCTTCAGGTAAAAATAGAAACTATGTACTGTAGACTTGTAGAGCGGTTTAGTACATTGATTGTTTTGAAAAAACTAGAAACTGACTTCGAATGCCTTAATTTTACGCTGTTTTGAGGGATATATACTCATCCCTGGGGAATACATTTTTTATGAGACCACCTCGGGATCATTCTCTAGCACAAGGCCGGCCAAACCCAGGCACGCGGGCCACGGAGTGGCCCGCCAAGGCATTTGAATTTGCCCGCCAGCACCCCGACCGAGCATCTTCGGGCGGCGGCCGAAGATTTTACAACATTGCGCGACATTGCTATTAAAATTTTAAGCAGATTTAGTTCCACCTATGTGTGTGAAAAAACATTTTTAAAGCTATCATTCTTTAAAAATAAATATCGCACATC
Organism: Eupithecia subfuscata; assembly: GCA_963564075.1. NCBI lineage: Eukaryota > Metazoa > Arthropoda > Insecta > Lepidoptera > Geometridae > Eupithecia > Eupithecia subfuscata. Next base: position 5,595,538 of record OY751108.1, read on the forward strand.
ACTCACTGCAAAAGACATCTGATTTGATTATACTTTCAACTTTTAACATCATATTTAAAACCTAATCTCGACAAATTAGTATCTGGAAAACCTCTTCACAGATCACATTAAACATTTCATTTAATTAAGTATGTTAATTAATTTCATGTAATAAAAAAATTAAGTAAATAAAGCATATTTTGTGTTTTTTATGTATGAATTTCGTTATGAATAAAGTTGTAGTGGTGGCCCGGGGCCGCCACAGTCTGAGAATTTTGGCTCACCTGGAAAATCTATTGGCCAGCCTTGCTCTAGCAAATAATTTTCACAATCGAAAATCATTTCGCTATTGTATAGAGATTGATCCCGTACCATAAATTAAATTTTTGGTCTATAATTTTTGGTCCAAGAATTTTTGGTCCATAATTGACGAAGAAATCGACGAACATTACCTAACCTCTGCCTGGGCAAGCGTCCAAAATGATGACTGTCATTTTAGTAAGTCTGTCAAGCGACCCATACACACATAGATACATACAGTCAAACCTTCTCCTTTTTCGAAGTCTATTTTACTGTTCTGAGGTCAGGACCGATAACTGTATGTTAGTGATCCAAAAATCGACAAACAATTACACTTTGTACACAACTACTACCATGACAGAACAACAAAATCTACATGTATTTTCGACTCTATCACTAATAAATAAAAAATAAATAATATCTTTACTGTCCATTTCAGAATACGTTCGTAGTATATTTCATTATTCTGAAGACAGGACCGAGACCTAGAATATAATAATCTACGCATTAACTTAACTAAAGCTTATCTTATGGACTTCAGGCAAAGGCTCTCTACTCTGCCAACAACCGACGTGAACTATCTAGGTAACAAAATAACTTTTACTGAATCCACGAGATTCCTAGGCTTACAAATAGATAGCAAGTTAAATTGGAAAATTCATACCGACACACTGTGCAGCCGGCTACACCAATTTTCTTATGCGTTGTACAAATTGAGCAAGATAGCAAACACCTCAGCATTACTTGCAGCCTACTATGGGCACACTGCAGCGCTATTACGGTTCGGAGTTTTATTTTGGGGTAACTCCACTAATAAGGAAAAAGTGTTCGTATCACAGAACGTTGCATTAGAGCAATGTTTGGTCTAAGACAGACCGACACGTGCAATGATGTCTTTAAGCATTGGAAAATACTTACTCTTCCTTCTTTGTATATATATGAAGTGGCTAATTTTGTTCAGACTAATATGGAACGATTTGACCCGTACCCAGCTGGCACTCGCCGCGGGGGTACACTGCACCGCCACCCATGTAAAACCGCCTTACTTAGGAAGAGTGTGTTTTGCATGGCTCCTATAATTTACAATAAGATCCCTTTGTCAATACGCTCCGAGAGTAATTTGAACGTATTTAGAGGCAAATTAAATAAACTACTCGAAGAAAAGGCTTATTACACAATTGACGATTTTCATACTTTTAAATCTAATTTTCACAATGCATGAATTTTTTGTGTTAAGTAATTATTTTTTGAATTAATTCAAATAGATACCTACATTCTCTACTGTAACGTTTTGTAAATTTCATTGTTTTTGATGTTTAGGTACATACCTGTGTTGTAAGCCTAACCGGCAGACTAGAGATACTTTTATATTTGACATAAGACCAATATTAATGTAATGTTACACCTAGTTTTACAACAATAAATTCTTTTATCTTTATCTTTTATCTTTAAAAAGACCTGTATGTTACAGTAGTGATCCAAAAATCGTCAAACAATTTATACTTTGTACACAACTACTACCATGACACAACAACAAAATCTACCTGTATTTTCGACTCTATCACTAATATCTTTACTGTTCGTTTCAGAATACGTTCCCACCTGTGGTCGCCCTCCTTAAACTTTTCCATCCCGATGGCAAAGAGGCCAAACTGTCGTTCAATCCCACCATGACGACGCCTCTACATCTCAAGGAGTTGTATCAGCTCAATAACTTTGTACAAGTGAGTTTTAAATTTATATTCTTCTTATTTTTTTTCTTCTGCCCGTGGCTTCGCATGAGTATTTCTGCGATAAGAAGAAGCGCAAATATATATATGTTATTCTATACACTAGCCAGACTCGATGTAGAGTGTTTCTAAACAAACCACGAAACAAATAACTAAAACTCCCTTGCTTGGCGTGGAGTTTCAGATAAAATTGTAAGCAATATTTATTGAAGGAAGGATATCAAATCGACAAGTAATTTTAGTTGCGTATAAAAAGATGCGTGGGCGGCTTGTTTACAAACATTCTACATCTAATTGGGCTAGTGTATAGATCCAGAGCTTTAAACCCGTCCGAGTTTTGGCGTTGTCTGGTGATAAACACACATCTACATAACTTTCGTAGAGAAGTGAAAAAGTGTCACTTTGATATATCTTTACTCCCCAGGTACGTAAGTATGAAAACAGAAAATAAATAATGCTGTACAATCCACGCAACATTATCTAGGCCCAAGCTAAGCAGAGCTTAAACTAACACTTTACGCTTAAAAACAACAATATTGTTGCAATAAAATATTTGATCTGATTTTATTCATAAGACATTTCACCAGATCAATTAAAAATCACCAAATAGCGTACCGAATCGCCAAAGAAAGCTATTCGTAGATTCATACCTATTTACATTTGCTAATCTGATTTAGCATTACATCATACTACAGTTTAATTCCGGTTTCATGCTTATAATGTTAATTCTTTAATACAAGAAGCTGTCATACATATTTAACGGTTTCGGCGTGAAACTGCTCGCAACAACGCTACAGGTCACTTTCTATTTCTACCCAATCGACCATTAACAGCAAAAGAAAACATATCTGTTCTTCAAATGGATTGCGTCAATTTACGTGTACACTTTCAATGTCAGAAGCTTTTACCAAAACAGTAAAGCTTTGATACATCATCGATGACGTCCGAAACTATAAAATAAACGATAACATTGGAACACGCCTCGGTAAATATTTGACTTGGACGTTGGTTCCTGCCCGCGTTCACACATATTTGGCTAATACGTTGTCTTGTCAAAATGTTTGTGAGCTAAAGAGTGTGGCTCTAATGAGGTGTTTTTTTTTTTCAAAAAAAGAGAAAACCCTATGTACCTACCTCCTTCCTAAAGACCTCATACTCCTTCCTATATACCTGAATAGATGGAGAAGGAGGGACGGAGGGATTTTTCGCGAAAGATTAAAGGTTGTGGAAGAGTCATGTCAACCTGTGCAGGGTGTGCAGGGTGTCATTCAATTTCAAACTAAAAGCGACATCTTTTCTCTCTGGTCGAACTATTTTTTGACATTAAGAAAACGCTTCATTGCTACGTTCAATCAAACTAACCCTTCACTGACTTGTGGCGGTGGATATGATAGCCACCAACAGCAAATGAGGGTCGATTGTAGTTTAATTATTGGTTTCTGGTGGACTTGACAGCAACCGACAGGAACCGAGAGTACTTTCATTTTCGGCCTGGGGCCGAATTACTTACATTAATTAATCGCTTCAACTTAACAATGTACGTTTACTTGTACGATCTGGAAATATTGGTTCCGGGTGTTCTGGGTATTTTCTATGTATAATTAAAAATATCTATATAGTATACGTTTCGTCGTGTAGCTATAGACATGATTGCTATCGATAGCAACTGAGAATCGAATTTAGTATCATATTCGGCTTGGTAGACTTGGACATGACAGCAACCAATAACAAATGACAGTCTAATCTAGTTCCATTTTCGACCATTCTCCAATCTTGATAGGACTTGTTTGTATTTCTGAGCATATGCCAAACTATTCTAATATTTAGAATGAGTCAAGTCGTTGAACTCTGCTATAAATAGCGTGAAGTGCAAGTAGGTTGGTCATATTTCAATTAGCGTCTGTCCTGGTTTAGAGGTCACTGGGCCTTTGATAACTGCGAATGCAGCTTGCGTTGTTTATTTCCAAGTAGTGTTATAGACGTTATAGTATAGGATCTTTAGTAAATATTTCGTTATTGCTAAGACGTAAAAAAATAACCTCTACATTAGAAATTACTATTTTCGAAAATACTTTTTATTTTATTTTAATTTATTTGGACTTTAGAAATTTCGCTCCAGTACCATAACCTAAATTATCCATGAGTCTATTGGTCCAAATGTCTCTGAATCTCTGTTTCTTACTTTGTCTAGGCACCTATATTCACAGCCCTTACTTGTTTCTGGACTGGTTTCCGCAACTAGGCCACAAGTGGGCCCTTTTTGCGCGTCGGGCTGCTAATCTAACCACCCGATGTCCTCCAAGAAGGCCAGCAGCTTGCTGACGCCGGGGCATGCCTCTCTAAGCGTCCTCGGTGTCCCGAGCTAGTATAATCGTTGACAAGCTACGCTATCGCACTCCACAAGCACATGCGTGGCCGTCTCCTCTGCGTTCATGCACCCTCTCTGCATAGGCTGTCCGTGATACCCAGATCAAATAGGTGTTTGTTAAGTATGCGGTGTCCTGTGCCCTGTTTGCCAGAGTATGTGACGCTTCAGATTGAGGAGTTTTCGGGAGAATCTCGGGTTTAGCGCCGGGAAAGCGTCCTTCGACGGTTTACAATCTGGATTACTCGCCCAGTCTTGGTGTTATTTGGTTGTACGTCGACGGATCCATAAGCGGAGTTGACTGAATGGTAGGGGGGTAATTAGTTCGGGCCCTGCCGGTTTATCACAGCCCTTAATAGTGTAGGCGTCTCTGTGCTTACGCTAGCTTTGACGGTCCGGTGCTGTAAGCATCCACCCTCGACTTAAACTCAAAAGACCACCTGCGTATAGCATTCAATAGTCAAATAGCACAGCATTGATTACTTAAGAGCAGAAAATATTCAAAAGGTATAAAATCAACTCAGCAGCTAACGTATATCTAACGTTTCAGGAAGCAATACAACGAGAAGCCTCCCTCGAAAGTCGTCTGCGCAATCTGAGAGAATGCGTCGAAAGAACGCGGACTGAGGCACAGGCTTCGTGGGAGCTGTTTGTTGGAGAGCAGAGACTGCTGATGCGGGTCCATACGCTGGAAGCCATGCTGTCTATGGGCAAGATGCCTGATGCGCACAATATCGCGCAGCTACTTAATGATAAGAGGAACTATCAGGTATGTAATAAGTTAATTAATGCTTAGAATGGAGCTGTTTGTCGGGGAGCAGAAACGGCTGATGCGGATCCATTTGTGGAAACTGTGCTGTCTATGGAAAAGATGAGAGATTTTCAATGTTATGAGGAACTATCAGGTTAGTAATACTTACTGCATGCTTGGAGGGAACTTTACCGAGGCGCAGGCTTCATGGGAGCTGTTTGATGAGGAGCAGAGACTGCTGATGCGGGTCCATACGCTGGAAGCCATGCTGTCTATGGGCAAGATGCCTGATGCGCACAATATCGCGCAGCTACTCAATGATAAGAGGAACTATCAGGTATGTAATCAGTTAATTAATGCTTAGAAAGGAGCTGTTTGTTGGAGAGCAGAGACTGCTGATGCGGGTCCATACGCTGGAAGCCATGCTGTCTATGGGCAAGATGCCTGATGCGCACAATATCGCGCAGCTACTCAATGATAAGAGGAACTATCAGGTATGTAATCAGTTAATTAATGCTTAGAAAGGAGCTGTTTGTTGGAGAGCAGAGACTGCTGATGCGGGTCCATACGCTGGAAGCCATGCTGTCTATGGGCAAGATGCCTGATGCACACAATATCGCGCAGCTACTCAATGATAAGAGGAACTATCAGGTAGATAATTAGATAATTAATGCTTAGAAAGAAAGAGAAAGAGCTGTTTGTTGGAGAGCAGAGACTGCTGATGCGGATCCATTTGTGGAAACCGTGCTGTTTATGAAAAAGTTGAGAGATTTTCAATGATATGAGGAACTATCAGGTTAGTAATACTTAATGCATACGTGGAGGGAACTCGGACCGAAACCATGCTGTCTATGGGCAAGATGCGTGATGTACACAATATCGCGCAGCTCCTCAATGATAAGAGGAACTATTAGGTTAGTAGGTTTTTGCATCAGAAATCTATGGTGAAATCTATGGTAAACTCAATGCGTCATGGGCGAAAACGTTTCTCGTTAAGTTCCGAATGTTATCAGAACTTTAAACTACCATGATACTCAGTATTTTCGAGAGCGTGGCAGACGATCCTGCCAAGTTTACCTTGAGTATTTCAAAAGTTCTAAATTAAGTTTCCTCAAGGTACCATTTTTCAATAGTTGACTGCTAACTAGATGGCACTGTGCAAAATATCCATCATTATTTTTAAATTGTTTCTTGCTAACTATTTTCCTTTTTTACAGGAAGTGGCACAAGAAAGCCTCAGAGCGGCGCACGAGCAGCGGCTAGCGTTAGAGGAAACGTTGGAGAGGCGCAGTCGCGAAGCGGGCGCGCTACACCAACACAACTGTTCTCTACGCCTGGCTGCGAACAACGCGCTCGCCGAGCTACAGGTAAACTAGGATTTTACATCTATCGATCATTCGTCTCAATGCATCAACCTTTGAGAATAAATTTGGACTTACGGTTCCATAGAGCGACTCTATGACTATCCAATTTTAGGAAATACTTCATTGCTGCAGTCTCCCAATGCATACCAAACCATATAAACATTTTCTTCATTGTATAATGTAAATACTCCTTGATACCCTTTAGTTTTTTACCAGTTCTCCATTTGTAAGGTCTCTGCACAATTCTTCCTTTAAGACGACGCTTTTTCACTCTAGCTTGAAAACATTGCGAACATAATCAAAACGATCACTTATTTGTTAGTATTCTTTAGTTTTAAAATGAACTAACATAAAACCTAATTTTTAATTCCAAAATACATACTGTACTTTAAAAAAAAAATTGGTTGTCTGTAACGTCGGTTTACTGACGATAGTTGAACGTGACAACGTCTTAAGAAAATACTGATGGAATGGTAGCATTTGATTTGACTCGATCAAAACATGTAAATGTACTATAGTATAGCAGCTGTCCACGCAGACGCATCGCTCACTCAAGTAGGAGAGAGACGGATGTCGAGCGCTCTCGCTTGCACTTCAAGCCTTACATGGAACGCCTCAGAGCGAGGTAACGCCTCAGAGCGACGTAACGCTGCATGAGTCATGTTTTTTCGTGCGTGCAGCCGGCTCTATCGAATTATAAGACGTTGTCACGTCAAAAAATGAGCTAAAGTGATTACTTCTGATGATTAATTTTGATGACCAGAAACTCTGATATCCTGCAAGACTACGTCTAAAACGCATTGTTCGTAATTTGCAGAAGCTGGCAGCGCGATGCGAGCGAAAAATGTGCGCAGCGCGACACGCGATCGCCGCGGCCGAGGAACGCGAACAGACCGTCAGGAACCATTTGCCTTTAGCGGTACGTAATACTTACCCTTGCCAGCGTCCCCCTCTTGACCAGCACACATAACGTACATGCCTCCCCCAAACAAGGTTTTGCAATAATCACCACGCTTGGCAGGTGGATTGGTGAACGTAGTGGAGTTGCTAAAAATATGCAGAAGGAAGTTGCTACCTTCAGTAGGCCAAGCACGGAGTTTGTTGTCTTGGGTAGAGAACTACGTCACTTTGTCATCGAATACGTAAACTATTTGAAATTTATTCCTTCAACTTCAATAATGTACGCAATGTATGACGATGCAATGTCTTTATTGTCTATTCTACCCTAGAGAGCAATCCACGTGCTTCGCCTCCTGGTTGGTTCTCCTGGTTGATTAATAGAACCATTCACGGGCTGAGTTGGAATCCATTCTAACGCCACGACCGTCATAGCTGGCAGTGACGTCGACCGCCCAACTTCGATGCATGGCTATGAAATGAGAGTAGGCTTTTGCCTACACAAAGAACCGCTTGGCAGAAAACTCTTATAAAGAAGATACTATGGAATTTCTGTGATATATAATATCCAGGCGCAATGCCAAAATGCTCTGATCTGTGGGGAAATCCATGTGAAATTCGTGGTTAACTAATTTCGGTCAAAGGTTGCTTACCCAGACAGTGCACATCGCATGTCGACTTGTTATATGAATTCATAGGACGTTCATTTATTCAATTAAATCCTACAGCTACTAGTATAGTATTATAATATATGTGCTACAGCTGAGTGATAGTGAGTAAAAAAATTAATCTCAATTAAACTTTTTTTGCCTTACAGTATTCAGTACAAAACGGCGAAGCAAAGATGTTGATTCTCAGCTCCGACAGCAACAAGCTTCAGGAGGCGAAACGCGGCGGCACTCTAGAGGACGCCGTGCGAGCACTGCCAGATTATATTAAGCTACTGCTTCCGCAGCATTTGTTGAATAAGGTAACTAGTTTACTAAATAGCGGCCATTTGGTAAACGGCGAAGCGAAGATGTAGATTCTCAGCTCCGACAGCAACTAGCTTCAGGAGGCGAAACGCGGCAGCACTCTAGAGGACGCAGTGCGAGCACTGTCAGACTTGCTTCCGCAGCATTTTATTGGGTACGGTAACTTTAAGTTATTTGAAGTGAACCAAGGCCTATATCCAGCGGTGGACGCCTTTCGACTGGATGAAGATGTAGACCATTTTGTAACGTCACGGCTTTGTTCAATCGCCCCATCGATTAACGGATCACCCGTTTTTAACAGGTTGTAATATCCAGCGGCATGAATCCACTTCCATACCTACTAATATTATAAAGTCAAAAGTAAGTCTGTCTGTCTGCTACGTCTCACGCCTAAACGGCTGAACGGATCTTAATGACATTTGTCAGGGAGGTAGATACAACCGAAGTCAAGGGCAGAAGCTAGTTTCCAATCAACTGATTTTCAACTACTACTGATTCTGTTTAGATTATTTCTTATTAAATTACTGTACTAATTGAGCGGTCGTGATAAGTAGAATGTATATTTTGCAGGTGGGAATAAAAGCAGTAAGTGCCGAAGGGAAATCTGCGAAGGAATTCGAGCTAATATTGAAGAAAAACAACATTTACAACTCCGAATCTAAAGGTACTTTGCGTTTTCGGACTTTTCTAGTACTCAAACCTTGTTAGTCCTAAGAACTTTTTGATCAGTTTAGGAACCAGGATCGATTGGCATCAAAAAAAGTTTCTGTGAAAATCGCCCATTTTCTTGAAATCTGCAACTTTTATGAAAATTTGTGAATGAGGGTGATATTTTTTAAAAAAAGGATGGGTCGTTCCCTAAGACCATTTTAATGTAGCTTCAAGGGTTAACAGATTCACCAGCCCATTTATGGGCTGCAGACCGAAGCGTCATGAGGCCACAGCCCACATTGGGCTGTCCGCCTATTGAGTTTTAACGGTTCGAATGTTATTGAACTCGGAGGGATGTCTTAAATTAAACGTGGATTTGGTAGAATAGATACTAAGCTAAAAAATATATATATTTTAATATTTGTTATATTATAATGGAAAGTCTCTACCGGACTTGGGAGGAACTTTGTACTCTCGATGCTGGACTGTGAACCTGCCCTTACTGCCCCATCCAAAAAATCCACCCTGTATAGCCCGTGAGCACCCACTTCGGGGCCATAGGCCTCTGCTCTATTGCGCCAATAAGTCTGATCCTATATTTGTTCATAAAACAAGATGAGGTCTAAAGTCATTTACATTCTATTTACCATGATTTGAATTTTGCGCTTTCCAAAACGCAAATCATAGTAAATATCATGTTGTAAATAACTTTCATTTCATTTATCAATTGCGTCATATTAAGGTACCTACAATTCGTCAAGACTTATTGACTATTACGGAATACACACAATATGTATCCATTTAGGGTGTTGCAATGGGAGACGGCGATACTTTATATTATATGTATAATACTTTTGGTGTTAATAACCCCACGATACCCCATGATTACCATGATAGTTTTAAAGGTTTAACATGATCAGTTGTTTATTTTGGCAGATTGTTTTACAGAAAAGGAAACGAGCGAAGAGGAGGTCGTAGGCAGCAGCAGCAAAGACATAACTGAGGATGGGGACCTTTGCACTGATGATGAGAAGCAGTCGCGGCTCAACCATGGTACGTCAAAATCATCATCAGCGGTTTATATAATTCCACTGCTGGACATAGCTGTGAGGTGTTGGCTTAAAATTTGCACCTCCCTAACTCTTCCCGCGGGTGTCGTAAGAGGCGACTAAGGGATATCCACCGGGGTGGGCAGTACCGCTCCCTGCAGAACAATTCTCCCAATCCAAACCGTCACATTTGTAATATTAGTTTATGCCCGCGGCTCGCACACATTTTTTCTATGGATACGTTTAAAGGTGATTTCTATCCCATGGGAACTTATTTATGGGATAAAAAGTAGCCTCTGGTTGATTCCAGGATTAAAGTTACCTAAAGTTACCTGTATGCAAAATTTTTGTCCGATCCGTTCAGTAGTTTTGGCGTGAAGAGGTAACAAACATCCATCCATCCATCCAAACTTTCGCATTTATAATATTAGTGTGAAGTGTGATTAATTTGAGTACTCGTATTTATGTATTTTGTATGCAACAGATACAGTGAACGACATCGAAAACAACTCCGACGGTGAGCGCGAGCTACACGCAGATAATAACGCCAATTCCACCTACACCGACTCCAGTACCAGGGAAGACTCGCCGGTAAGTACAAGAGACGCAGCAGGTTGTGGGTTCGATTCCCGCCGTGGGACAAATGTTTGTACTAAAGTCATTTACAAAGGGATATTTACCATGATTTGAGTTTTGTGCTTGTAAATGACTCCCGTTGTAAATGACTTTAGTGTTAATATCCATGATTTAAAAGTTTTATAAATGTTTGTACGATCTACAAATATTTGGTCCAGGTAGATCTTTCTATGTAAAAAAAATCTATCTTTTTAATGTACAATACATTAAAAAGATACATATTTTTTTAAGTATATCAGTCATCTAGTACCCATAACACAAGCTCTGCTTAGCTTGGGGTTAAATGGTGCGGTATGGATGGTCCAGCATTATACAGGGTGTTTGGTGGAACGATGTAGGGATTGCAATAACTGGCCAAGGGTACCCATGTGATCATTTTAAACCAGATATGGCATGGTTTTCAAGTTAGTTTAAAAAGTTGTTTTTGTAGTACGAGATTTTTTTTCGTTTAGATAGTAAAATACCAGATAGTTCACTTTCTTATTTTTTTTATGTAATTATCTATTCCTAAATAAATACATTCATAACTTAAAAATCATAACACTTTTCATAAAAGCAATAATGGCTTGAAATGATCACATGGGTACCCTTGATCAGTTCCTTCAATCCCTACATCGTTCCACCAAACACCCTGTATAATACTAGATGCTGCCAGCGGCTTCGCACGTGCTTTTTAAGTAGCCTATGTCGTCCCCGGGATACCATTTACCTTCCTGCCAAATCTCATTGAGATCCGTTCAGCCGTTTGGGCGTGGAAAGGTAACAGACAGACTTGATAATATTAGTATGGATTATTTATTCATCATCATCACCAATCTACTTTAGTCCACTGCTGGACATAAGCCTGTCCTTATGGGCGCCATCGCGCCCTATCTTCAGCATTTATTAAACAAAAGATTTATTTACCTACCACATATTTTAGCTTAAGTATTACATAATAACTGATAACAAAGATTCACTGACCTGTAAAACAAAAGAACAGCATTAAAAGCCTTTATTTCCTGTATTTTCTATCTATATTGTAAAATGTTTTATGCGCAGTCATCTCCATGTTCATCCGCTTCAACTTCTTGATTCCCAGTCCTACGACGACTGGCTTGACACATATAAAATGTGACAGTTGGATGTCTCTCCAGTCCTGTATACAGAGCACCTGTAGGCCTAGCACGAAGATAGTTGTCTTGGGTAGAACAGAGAAGAATGACATCGCATTCTCATACATTGCGTAAATTATTGAAGTTGAAGGAATGAGTTTCATACATATTACGCATTCGATGACGATGTGACGTAATTTTTCTCTATTCTACCCTATACAACAATCGCCGTGCTAGGCCTACTGACGCGGCAAATGCAAACATAAAGTACTTTATTATAAGGCGCTTCTAAACGGGCTATACTTTGCTGCAATTTGTAGCTGCAATACATGTGTCTGGTATGGCCGGCAACATTGCCAGCAACACCAGACACACTATGCAATCTTGCAGTAATGGCCCGGCAATAATTGCCAAACGTTTTCGGTGTAGCCCGTATAGCCGGTATTGCGAGCAATACCGGCCATACATGGCCGAGCGATCGCTGACCGATCGATCTGAACTGCAATATTGCCCGGCCAGTTCTATTGTTGTTTCAGTCGCTCCCTATTGTAATGGCATAGTGCATCTTTTTCTACCGACATGAAGTTTGTTATGAGTGATAATTTAATTCTAAATTCGTTGAATTTGGCTATCTTGAATGCTTTGTTAGCGCATGATTAAGCCAAGATGATTCAACGCCAGCGACACTATAGGAAAAAAACGTGTTACACGAATTTATTAGATTAGTTACAATCGGATACAATCGCGTGACTTGTAAGGTCATCGATTTAACAAAAAACGTTTCTCAGTTTAACTACAGCTATGCAATTTTATGAAGGCTGCCCATTTTTCTGATCCGCTGTTTTTAAACGTATTTCGACCTCAGTTTTATCTTTTCAAATTGCAATTATTTCAACTTAATTATGAATGTGTCTGAGTTTCATGCCTAATTTATTCAAGAGATAACAATACGAAGAAATATGATTTTGTGGTTGGAAACTATTGTTCTTGCAAATAATGAGGATCAATTTCAAGTTAATGTCTCTACATAAAGTAATTTGTGCCTAAAACGAACGGGTTTGAGGTTCTTTTTCCTACAGCGCAAATTATGTTTCAGTGCTTGTCTGTTGTCTGTGTACCTATCGCTTTTCTTAGAAATAATAGGTGATACCGGGTGATAAATTATTTTCTGTAGTATTGATGAATGACGAATTCCAAATCTCATTATTTCCATAAATACTATAAATGTACACATAGAAAAGGTCAAATTATAAAACTAAACACTGACACGAAAATAAAGTGATATTTTTAATTTCTGTCGCTTCGGTATGTAGACTAAAGTAAAGAAGCTACGAACCTTTAGTGTCATTTTTCGCGATGGAGCAAAACCCGTCCTAAGCTTTTTTGTCCTCTATATAGGTGAGTACGGAGAATTCAATCCGTACTCACCGTAGATATAAGTAAAATTTACTCACACCGACGATACTCACCACTTGAATTCTTAGGAATCATGAAAGACGCTAACGTAATAATGTAGTGTAGTCCAAATAGATTAAAAAGTGAATGTTTGCTATCCAATTAAACTGCGGCCATTGACCTCTGAAATTCCAAACTACCTACACTGTTTCCTTCCTACTGATTACGTAATCTCCTTTTGATCGTATCTCAGAATTTTCCATCCATTGTGTGAAAAATCCAACAAAATTGCAAGGGTGTAAATGTAATTACGTATGTAAATGTTCCATTTTTACCTCGGATGCTCTCTTTGTTCGCTGATATATTGCAGATTAATGGGTAGTTTGTATGATGACACGGATTAATGACCGTGTGAGTCACAGGGGCGGTGCAAGGGCGGACGGGTGACGCCCCCGCCCCGCCCAGTAGTGATGTAAGCATCCCCACTGCTTGACCCATTTAGGTGTAAAACAGGTCACCGGCGCCGATCTCTTGATGACTCCTACTTACCAGTTTTATCACATCTAAATAAAAATATATCGTTGACTAGCTTCTGCCCGCGGCTTCGCACGCGTTGTTTCTATGGAAACGTTTTGAGGTTATTTCCATCCCATGGGAACTGATTTATGGGATAAAAAGCCTATGTTTGATTCCAGGGTTAGACTTACCTGTATGCAAAATTTCAGCCTGATCCGTTCAGTAGTTTTGGTGTGAAGAGGTAACAAACATCCATCCATCTATACATCCATCCATCCAAACTTTCGTATTTATAATATTAGTGTGATGTGATATAGTGTGATAGTGTGATTACACCATCAAAACATACAAAGCATTTGAACAAGAACTTAAAACGAATTATATCTAGTGTGGCACAATCGGCGACCTTATCGCTAACAGCGATCTCTTCCAGGCAACCTTTATCTTATCAATACCAAATATGTTGTGTATCAGATAACTAGTACCCATATCTTGTGTTATTTATTTATTTATATAAGGGTATGTTTCAGCACAATATACATAATAGCGATGTGTGAAGAAACAGGTGGCTATTAACAAGTTCCCACAGTAAAATACAAAAAACACAAATAATAAAAAAAGCACAAAATAATAAAAAATAAATATAATAAAAACATAAAAATAATAATCATAATCATATTCGTGATTTCCATAATAGATTAATCTATAGTTAGTACATAAGGCCTCCTGGAGGATGCCTTTACCCAAGAAGGGATCCAACTCTCTCAACAAGTGTCAATACTTACTAATATTTAAGCACCTACTAACTTAATCCTAAGCATAAAATATTAACTCGTAAAACTCTACATAATTAGGAGTTTGGAATAAAAGGCTTTATTATTTATTATTATTATAGGTACATAGTATCTGGTATAGTTTTATACTATCTGTAGTTGGAATAATAATATTTTGTTATGGCAGAGTTTGTGCTCTGCTTACTTTTTGGCTAGATAATGCTGTGTGGGAAGTCCAGCACAATTATTATTATTTTTACCTACAATAATCTACATGTCCCTGGTATCTCTCTGCAGTCAGCCTATATAAAGGTGTTTCATTGTGATAATTTCTTATATCAGAGGCAGACGAATAATAGAAAGCACTTTAAGATGCTGAGTCATTTTGTCTTACCGTGACTCAAATAACCTTACATTGCAAAGATATCTATCAGTTTGATCCTAACTAACCTGTTTTCTTAGTAAATGGTTTCTTAGCGGGTGGCTGGCCTTTGTAGTTGATTTTCCTTATTGGAAATGAACTATTTGCTATCAGTATTTTGTCGATTTCACTTAATTAATGCCTGTTTCGTATGATTTATGATTGACTCATACATTGTTGGATTGAGGTCTGATAAATAGAATGTCTTATCTATCAGATTATTATTGTCAATAATTTTATTTCCTTTGTACTAGTTTTGACAAAATACAATATAATATTGTCTTGTTGAGTAAAACCCTTATTTGTGTCAATTCTGGACTTTTAAATCCCGAATCACGCACGATGACGCTTCTAAGATGTTGTGCCTTTTCTTCTAACGAGATTGTTGCACACATAATGTAGGAATTCCTGTAAAAACATACAACAGAAAAACATAAATATTTTACATTTTAACCTAGTTGTAGACTTCGGGCATGCGCTTGGCTGGAAACAGAATGAAAATTTCTATAATCATAGAACCTGCAAAAGTCAAAAGACAAGTAAAAAGTCAGTGTTTGTAAATTTTAGACCTTAGGGAAAGTTTTTAAGGTTTAAAGAGATGCGAAGTTGCTCTTGGTGGCAACTAAACTCTGTTTTCGCCTCTCTTCCTAAATTATAGAAAATAAAACTATTACAGAGGCATCAAAATAAAGTTATGAGAAATATCACAAACAGGCCAAAGAATTTTTAAAAATTCCTTTGTTTAAGTATATTATAAGATAAAATAGGTCGCTCGCCAGTGTGAATCGGGGTAACGCCTTAATGGGGCCTAGAAATGTGCTAAGCTACCCACTGTACAGTACTTACTTTACCGTACTTTAGAGCAATCTTTATAGTGTTTAGGCCTATTTTTGACCTCAGATTCCATAACGTTACTTCATCTCTTCCACCAACAGAGCAGCAAAGCAGGCATCGAATACGCGAACGTCCTCCGCGTAATGGCAGGCCTCAACGAGGAGATCAAAGTTCTTCGCGAGCGCCTTAGCGCAGTCACTACCGAGAATGACCAGCTTAGGACTGTGCGCGATGAGCTGTTGGCTACGCAGGGCGAGCCGCGGGAGGAACCTAGGCCGGAGCCGGAGGACGCCGGGACTTATAAGGCGAGGATTGCTGACCTGCAGGTAAACACATTGTTAGAGGAACATTCTAGATCAAAGTACAACGACCA
Organism: Eupithecia subfuscata; assembly: GCA_963564075.1. Taxonomy (NCBI): domain Eukaryota; kingdom Metazoa; phylum Arthropoda; class Insecta; order Lepidoptera; family Geometridae; genus Eupithecia; species Eupithecia subfuscata. The sequence goes on from OY751108.1 coordinate 5,611,640, forward strand.
GCTTAAAACTGTGCGCGATGAGCGGTTGGCTACGCAGGGTGATCCCGGTGGAACCTAGACCGGAGCCAGAAGACGCCGGAACTTATAAGGCGAGGATTGCTGACCTGCAGGTAAATAAGAGGAACATTCTAGATGAAAATTCACCAACCAGCTTAGGACTGTGCGCGACGAGCTGTTGGCTACGCAGGGCGAGCCGCGGGAGGAACCTAGGCCGGAGCCGGAGGACGCCGGGACTTATAAGGCAAGGATTGCTGACCTGCAGGTAAATAAGAGGAACATTCTAGATGAAAATTCACCAACCAGCTTAGGACTGTGTGCGACGAGCTGTTGGCTATGCAGGGTAGGCCGCGGGAGGAACCTAGACCGGAGCCGGAGGACGCCGGGACTTATAAGGCGAGGATTGCTGACCTGCAGGTAAATACATCGTTAGAAGAACATTCTAAATAGAAGTCCAAAGACCAGGTTAGAACTGCGCGATGAGCTGTTGGCTACGCAGGGCGAGCCGCGGGAGGAACCTAGGCCGGAGCCGGAGGACGCCGGGACTTATAAGGCGAGGATTGCTGACCTGCAGGTAAATACATAGTTAGATGAACATTCTAAATCGAAGTCCAACGACCAGACTAGAACTGTGCTCGATGAGCTCTTGGCTACGCAGGGCGAGCCGCGGGAGGAACCTAGGCCGGAGCCGGAGGACGCCGGGACTTATAAGGCGAAGATTGCTGACCTGCAGGTAAATTCATAGAGGAATATTCCTCTATGAATTTACCTGCATGACTAGCTTTATCTGGATAATACGTTGATTTTAGTATGTAAGGAAGAAATCAGGACAGGGGAAAATACCTCATACTAATGTTGACATGGAGGCTGTGTACGTCCCGCATTCGTTAGATAGAGTTTTATGCCCGAGTATTATTCTCTTTCTGTGTTGAGTTTATGTCGCTAGGTAGAATTTGTAGAAGATAAGGACAACGCGCTGGGCGTCAACAGATGTGGCTAGCACAGGACCGTGGTAGATGGTTACTTTAATTATATTTCACAGGGTGTTTGACAAAAATTTCGGGAAGCCTATACAGTTGGTAAATCGGGGTGTGCATGATGATGGTGAAGAAAGACAATACATGCGTGACATAACCAAAGAGGACTAAACTAGACTTGTGAATAAAGAGGAACCGTTATATGAATTTACCAGCTATAACTATCAATTTTGTTTGCAGGCTCAACTGACCCGCTCCACGGTCGCTGAAGAAGCGAATGTCGCCGAGATCCAGCGACTGGCGTCGAGCGCGGCCGAGATGCAAGCCGAGCTCGCCTTCCGGCCGACGTGCGCCGACATAGACGACCTAACCTCCGTCATCACGCAACTCCGAGCAGAGATCATCACAATCAAAGACCAAAAACCCACACTCGATAAATGCGTCGAAACATCCTTCGAGGAACAAAAGACACGAACGGAATCCGACTCAGAAAACATAGATACAGGAAAAATATCCGCGGAAATAGACGAGATGTTCCGACTCGATTTTGAAGATGAAGACGATGAAACCGACTCCGGTACCACCGAGATTAATAGAGACGATAGAGTTGCCGTCATAGAGGATGTAACTACGGATGTGAGCGCGATGGGAGAATTCGTGCGGCTAGGGGACGAAGCTCGCTTGCAACTCACGATGGCGAACGGATCGCTGCACGCCTTAGAGGAGGAATTAGTCCGTGCGAAGGAAAGCTGGGCGGAAGTGAGCGCGGAACGCGCGCGTTTGGCAGAACAACTCGCTTGCATGCAAGCTAAGCCTGCCTTGCGTGTGCGAGCGAGCTACATCGCCGCGCTAGCCGTGCCTATCTTCGCCGCGCTGCTTTATTACCTGCTCCTCCCACACGTCTCCTGATTGACGGCCACCTGGGATCCCCCCGGGTATACCTAGCCCGCTCAGTACCTTGAACTATTCTACGATTCGAAACGACGATTCAGTGACGGCCGTGCCTCGTACCCGCCTCCGCACTTTGTACCTTCGAATATTTTATGCGCTTAGATTATAGTTGTCGCCGGCCGATGTCGGCATGTTTTAGGTTAGGTTAGGGTAAAGTCCGTTGAAGAGTTTGTTTATTCGCCTTCGGTCGGCGACTGACAAGTGACGATTGTCCTCGGAGGCGGGCGCGAGTCGAACGAATTGTTGCTAAAGTTAAGAGTGGAAAGTGCCATTTTGTTGTGAAACGCGAGCGCTGCATTGTTGCGCGCCGTGAGAGAGTGAAAAAACTAGCGTTGTTCTGAAAAAGTGTCAGTATCGTATCGATAGTATAAAATTGATTGTTGATATCTGCCATAATAAATAAAATGTATATTTTAAATTTTAAGGCCTAACGACTGTTCTAAATTGTAATGATTGTCCGAGGTTTATCGAAATTTCTGCCGAGCGTTGTTCATAGACTGCACAGACCTGTTTTCATTGTTATATGAGTGAGAATGTTTTTAAAATAGTGTGTTCATAAATTATCTTTAGGGGGTAGGGTCACGCCGCCGTTTGTCTGAGGCCGGAGAGGGTTTGCAAGGGGTCTTGCTTGCGGATACATATCACGATTGGTTAGGAGTGGGCATTTACTGATCGAGGGGCTCGAAACGTTACTCGCGTTGTTAAAATTATCTTCGAATCGTTTGCATTTTTCTAGTCTAGATTCGGATGCATTGGAATTATCTATCCATAATTTTTACAATTTTATAGCTTATTTACTAATTAGATAAGACCCTCCGTCTCCTGTGACCGCATTTAAATGCATCACATACTTTTAATAGTTTTTGACAATACCTATTATAATGTTAGAGGGAAAAGTTTAGTTTACGGCACTTTTTGTATGACAGGGGTATAAATCGTGCGACTAGTGAGTTGCTTGAAGAATGAGCTTGGTTCTATTTAGTTATGGAAAGAATAATTGTTTTTGTTAGTTATGGGCATGCGTTGCACTGCAATAGCCTGGTGGCAAGTCTGTCGACGGCGGACCCTCGAGATTGCTTGCTCTGTGATGTCAAGGCCAATAGATAATTTTGTAACAAACTTGTATAATTAACATTTAAATAATTATATCTTTAATGAATTATATCTTTACCACGTTGAATTCTTCTATCGATAAATATTTATTATTTTAATTGTTGCACTGATTTTGTTATGTTCAATGTTTTATTTTGGGTCACTACCTTAAAGTGTAAATAGATGTGTATCCTGTAATCTTATTTTTAGTTTCACGTCGAAGACTTCTTTATGTTTTATTGGATGAATTGAGTTAAATTAAACGTTCATTGTGGATGTACTGATAAATTTATTGGAAATAATATTGATTTGTTTAAAATTGTTATTTTCTTTATGACCTCCCCGGTTGAGCTATCTAGGACATGAGTCAGACGTCATATCTAAGTATAGATTAATTCTCATTACTGCTACAGCTAGTAAACAAGTGTGGCGTGAAAAAACGAAGGTTCGGGCGGCGTTGTGACGCAGTCGCGAAATTATTTCATGACTAGTAGAGACACGTAATGCATTGGCGAGGAGCGCTACAAACTCTGGCAGGCTATTTACGACTGAAAACTACAGTACAATGTATGAGGTGACGAATTTCTCTACATATCATTTTAATTAGCGTGTGATGCTCCCTGGCAGTACCACGGTCCGAAACAATGGTGATTAACAAGAACAAAATTAAAAATTTAAGATAAACCCCCGACAGATTTTCATGAAACATGGCTAAGAACACTCGGGATAAAATTATCTATGACACAAAAAAAACTAAACCAAAATCGGTTCATCCGTTTAGGAGCTACGATACCACAGACAGACACGTTAAACATATACATAGACACGTTAGACGTATAACACCTCTCTCTTTTTGCGTCGGGGGTTAAAAAACCATTTATTCAGACTGTGGTAGAGATAAACCATTCTAAAAATGCACGCCGAGTGTAGGTACATAAGACGTTTTGTGGAGGGGGCGTGCATCCATTACGGATGTAAGCGGGTTAACTACGAACCTTATTTGTGTTGGAAGAACACCAACGTTACATCCCTTACATCCGTAATGAATTCGTCAAACTACGATAGTTGCTTGTACTTATACTGTTTCTATAAGTGGGAACTTGTTAATAGCCACCTGTGTCTTCACACATCGCTACTATGTATATTGTGCTGAAAGATCCCCTAATATAAATAAATAGTTTTTATAGTAAAAGGGACGTGCATTTTTAGAATGGTTTATCTCTACTGCTTGGGAGCATCACACGTGTTAACAGTCTTAATTCCTTTCTTATGTCGTACGATTTTCTATGGCAAAAGCGTTACTCAAGCATAGTTCGATAACTGAGCAAGCTACGGCTACTTCATAATACGAGCCTTACCCCCTGATTCAGAATAGTCTGCTTACACTTATGTCAATAGCACGCATAGGTACCTATACTTATGATAATAGCAATGCTGCATTGCTATTTCCCACTCTGTCTTATTCTATTGACATAAGTTAGAGTGAAAAATAACACTGCTTAGCAACTATTTAAGTTTGCCTAAGATCAAGCAGCCTACGTTCAGTTGGCAGACCATTATGGATAAGGGTAGCTAAGGTCTTTTGTGCTCGTTCGTTCCCGTTCTACAAATTAGATATAGGTACAATCAGTATCTCAGAATGTTCTCAAAATTCACTAAGTAATTTTTACGTGTTAGTTGAGCGGAGCCCAAATTTTAACAATCTCAAACATGAAAAAAATTCTGAATATCCTGTTCGTCATTCACAAATTGTAAACATCGATTTTTCCTTCCTTTGTGTTATTTAAAAATTATTACATTTATTACAATAACTGGAAGCAGATTTGAATGTAAGTTCTACCTAGTTTAGGGGCAACATTATTACATCGGAATCTTACGTAGGTACGACTATTTTCTATTTCACTGTAGGTATTACCTATGCTAAAGATAACCTACGTGAGGCTACGTGTAAGCTTTGTACAGTCAAAGACAAAAATCTCAGAACAGGGTTAGACAGTGAGTCAAGTCAAGCAGACTTTCAAGAGCGTTTCCTGCACACCGATCCGTTTGTGACATTAATATTATAAATGCGAAAGTTTGGATGAATGAATGGATGGGGTTTGTTATTTTTTCACGCCAAACTACAGAACGGATTAAGCTGAAATTTTGCATACTTTAGATCTAGACCTGGAATAAAACAAAGTCTTCCTTTTATCCCAGAAATCAGTTCCCATGGAATAGAAATAACCTCTAATAAACGGTTGCATAGAAACAACGCGCGCGTACTTGCGAGCCGAAAGCCGAAACTAATAGGTTATATGTTTTTGTTCAACGATTTTATCGTTGACTGTACAGAAAAAGTTTAACAATACCTACTTAAACATGAAAATGAATAGCCAATAATTCAAAAAGGAAATTACACAAAAGCTAGAAGGTTCTATGGGATAGGTACTAAAATATTATCTCATGGCGTAGTTGTAAAGTTACATTACTCAAACAATACATGCGAGTTGCTAGTTAATAAACAGAGGCGATCCTTTTGGTGGTAGCGCCTCCTGCAGAACTTCCACCACCGAACTGCGATCCCCAACCCTCATGCCCAGCGTGGGGATTATGGGCATTACCCCCCATGAGACAAAAGAAAATATGGCGCCTGTCTGGGGTAGGTAGGCCTGCAAAGGCTAGGCAGCGAATGCGTTGAGTAAAACAGAGTCCTATCTCTACCTACTACAGTCACTAGAGGCACGGTAATATTATCCTATAATACCTAATACACTCGAGAGCAATGAATCCGGGTCACTCAAAGAATCCAAAAAATCTCGGAAAGTAAGAATGCTAGGTTAATGCAATAAATTGTATTTAATAGACAATTTAATACTCCTTAAATGAAAGTTAAAAAAATATGAGTCACCATACATTTTATTTACACAAAATTACATAAAGAAAAAAAACTGCTGATCTCTCCTTAAAACAAAAATAGGAAACATGAAATTTTTGAACTTTATGACGATTTTCTTGAATTTCAATACTTCGTATTACCTCCTCGTGCTTCCATTACTGCGTTTACGCGGTTTGGCATGCTATACACCAAGTTCCTTATACGATTTTGGGCAATATTCTCCCATTCCTCTGTGAGAGCAATTTTGAGCTCAGGAAGCGTGATTGGGGGAGGGTTTCGTTGTTTTACGCATCTCCCTAGCTCGTCCCAAGCATGCTCGATCGGGTTGATATCCGGGCTGCGCGCTGGCCACTCCATACAAGTAATGTTCATCTCTTGAAGGTAGTCATTCACAATCCTACCTGTATGAGGTCGGGCATTGTCATGCATAAATATAGCATCCTCACCCAAATTGACCATAAATGGACCAACGTGTTCGATGAGGATTTCTTCCACATATCTTACGCTAGTTAAAGAGCCGTTTTCTATGATCACCAGCTCTGTGCGACTTTCAGAGGAAATTCCGGCCCACACAAGTACAGACCCACCACCGTAGGCTACTTTTTCTTCGATGCATGCTTGCTTGAATCTTTCCCCTGGTCTTCTATACACTCTGTGTCTTCCATCGTGCTTGTAGAGCATAAATTTTGATTCGTCGGAGAACATAACTTTCGACCAATCTTCAATACTCCAATTTACGTGGTTCTGGGCATATCTTAGTCTTGAAATACGATGGCCACGCTCCAGTTTAGGGCCGTTTGCAGGTCTAAGGGGTTTTAAGTTAGATTCAGCAAGCCGACGTCTTACTGTCCATGCACTTGGGTTACTTCCTCCGAGGCGTCGAAACTGATTTGTGAGTTCAGTTCCTGTGAGAAAGCGATTTCGAAGCATGGTGTTCACCAAGTATCGGTCTTCTCGTGCTGTGGTACACCTAGTTCTGCCCGTTCCTGGTCTGCGTAGGTTAGAACCAGTTTCTTCGTAACGTCGGAGAACTCTTTGTACTGTTGACAGCGACACACCGACAGTCCTGGCTGTATCGCGCTGACTCCGGCCGGTTTCCACCAATGTAAGTATTCTGGTGCATTCTTCAAGTGTAAGCGACATGATTTCAGCTTGAATAATGAATATTGAGCACTATCAACCTGGTTTATGTACCAACATAAATGACAGATTACAAACAAAAGCAAAAACAAATCCTGTAATTTCGTAGTTCCATCTTCGACAGTGTTCCCTTTTCAAATTTGATTTTTTTATGATATAACTTTACAATAACTAAGAAGTTTTAATACTTTCATTTAAGGAGTATTAAATTGTCTATTAAATACAATTTATTGCATTAACCTAGCATTCTTACTTTCCGAGATTTTTTGGATTCTTTGAGTGACCCGGATTCATTGCTCTCGAGTGTATTACCGTGCTAGAGGCGTTATTTTTTTGATGTAGGTACGTAATATTTAACTGTGTTAATTCTAAGAAATATATTTTAACTGGTTCTTCCTTCTTGATTCTTCTGCTTTGTTCTTTCTTCGCAGATCGTTGATAAAACGTATAAGCGATACAAACGGACGAAGATCCCACCGACCAATCGATTCCGGTCGAACTGAGAAGCTCGTCCGGGCGTAGCACTTGATACTTCTTCTTTGTTCTTCGCTTTTCGGTCCTGGTATATTCTTTTTTCCTTTGCGTCTGGTTTTTCTTCTGTCTGAGGCCAATTTCTGCAAACCCATCGCTTTGCTATGGCAATGGCAACGTCGTAGAATCGTCCATAGATGTAAGAAACTCTAGAATAGAAAGTGCTTGCGGTGTTATTTGCATGGAGTGTGATAGAATGATTTCAAACTTGACACTTTTGACACGCGTTTTAAAATTTGTAATTCTGAGACGATATCGTTGTTATGGTGAATAGATTAATTTGGTGGAATTAGGGCCCTGGTTATCTGCTTGCCTAAGACAGCTTAATGTATTCACAGAAAATTTAATTATACTAGAGTCCATAATTTTCACAAACATATTTAAGGAATTTTCCTTGTTTTTTGCCTGAACAGCCTTATTTTATGTAGAAAATTTTCTCTGTATGTAGAAACTCTATCTAGATGATAGAGTCAAAATCTAAAGTCAAATTCTTAACAATTTACATTATGTAAGGGACGACTTGTAATTTAATGTGGTTACAAAATAAATAATATAGCATTATCTAGCCCCAAACTAAACAGAGCTTGTGTTATTGGTACCTACTAGATAACTAATATATGTATGTAGGTAGGTACCATTAATAGATATTTCATAATTATCAACGTATTAATGAGGAGGGTTCCCTGAAATAAATAAATAAATAAATAATGCTGGACAATTCACACAGCATTATCTAGCCCCAAGCTAAGCAGAGCTTGTGTTATGGGTCAGTACTAGATAACTGATATATCAACTTAATACAATAAACTACATAGATAGACATTTCTTATTAAGTTTACATAGAAAATAATACTGTTTGAAAACATAAATTAAAATATGATCGTTCGATTATTTATGGAGAATTAATTAATAAACATCTTCCAATAGTTATCTCATAAACAGAGATCAGTGGCCAGGCCAGGTCAGTCATCTTTCAAAATAAGTATCTGAGCACAAACTAAGCGAGTGTGCGACTATCGAAGACTTGTTATAATATAAAACACGTGTTTATATGCTGCCTAATGAGTAATGACGTAACAAACACCCAGTATTTTAAACATGCCTAGGTACATTGCAAAAAGTATTCTCTATGAAATGTCTTATTACAATATATCATGAAATAAAGTACTTATCTAACAATTCTAAAAATAATCTTAACTCTATCAAATATCTAAAACTACCTACTTATTAATAATGGAGAGCCAGCACAAATCCAAACTAAAATTAATAAAGTATGAGCCGTCAAATATAAAAGAAACGCGAAGCACGCTACGATAAATGATAATTCACCTGTAACAGCGGATGGTAATGCGCGGCTTCAGCGCAGTTGTTGGTGAAACAAGCTGCCTTCCGTCGACCTTCGATCGGCGCGGGCGCAGAGCGAGTGTCCGCGGCGCCCGACGGTGAACGAACTCACCTTGACAAATGCACCATTTGGCATTGTTCGCGGGAAAACCGGCGGCCTTGCCCGCGCGCCAGCCGCCAATCACAAGCCTTCGCGCCACAGCCTGCGATTGTTTTGGCGGGAAGCGTGTGGCGCTGCTGTCGCTAGCCGACGCGATTTCAGCATGACGACCTTTCTACGTAGACTGTGAATGACATGACATTCGAATGCGCCATACTTTATAGGCACACAATTCATGTACGGAATATTACCGTTTTGTAACCTACAATACTTCATCTTAGATTTTTGTCGTTCTAATTTTTCAACAATAATACCTACGTTTACACTGGCTTGCTAACTCAATTAAGCGTGGAGTGTTTTACAATTACCTAAGTGTTTAACCAGTTTACGCTCATTTCAATTACTCAATGGGTTTAACTATGAGAGTCGCCGCGACTGGCGACTACTACGCGATAGAGACGCTAACTCTTCATGCCCCACTGATTTTAACACCAGTCGACTGATGTAAGCGCCTTAATCTAGTGTATTCCAGAAATTTCTTTATAATCCGACCAACGTGCAACGCAGAGATTCTCGATTTTGTAGTCTAGCAAGATTTTATTCTTCAGGTGGTACTTTTTGCTGTGTAGGATTATTATAATCATTATTTTTTCAAGTCCTAGATTTTTATCTAAGAGTCTCAATAGTACTTCACTCGTCATAATAGTACTCACCTAATTTCTAATTAACGTCACTGTTAACTGAAATCACGATTTCTAAAAACCTCGATCAGATGCGCACGAGCGTGTGTTTCACTACAATTTGTTATCAAAATGGCGGTGAAACCTGGGGCATGACGTCAGTGACTCGGCAATTCTGACAAACACCTCTATTTAGCAAAATAAGTTTGCGCGTTATTGTAATCTGTTGTAATTTGAAACGGCCGCAATAGCCTCTGTCATTCTGGCTAGAACATAATTATTGGTATGAAACTGCTGGGCAGACAGAATTTATTAGAAGGTAGGTAATGAAATATGGGGTTTGTGGTTTTCCTCGTTCATCCTACGAAGAAATCAATCGGATGTCCTTGAATGACAAATGGGCTTATTTTGAAAGTGCTCGTACTGTTTCATACATTAACTGACTATTGGAATTATCTAATAATTAGTATAAATAAAGTATGTTAATGTAAATAAAGTAAACATGAATAATAACAATAATTTCGAGAGAATAATTTTGTATGCTCCCGTTCGTAGCACAGTGCTACGAACTTGCTACGCCGTAGCATAGCACGTGCCAAACTTTTATCCTGTCGCTCTATATTATAGAAACATTAATAATACACAAAATAATATTAATTATTTATTGCTCGACTCTAAGTTGCAGTTACGAACCAATTTGTACAATAATAAACTTCAGGATTCGTCATGGATTTAGGGTCCCTTACCTTCCAAAAAGGGTTACTGATGCAAAACCGTATAATTTCAATCTCGGAATACGTCTGTAATTTTTTGGTTTGATTTTATTCGGTGTTTTTCACGTGAATGCATTAATCAAAGTCGAACCCTGCCTAATAAGTCTCGGGTGAGGTGGAATACAGCATAAATATGATTGGACCCTAATTAACGTAATATTTGGTATATCTTACTTTAGTTTTTATAGACGGTTTGATGCCCGCTTGATGTCTGCAAATTATACACCCACACAGTTTGTTGTCCCTTTTGTTAAATCGATTTAGATCAAATTATAATTAATATCTTATGTCTTTAGTTTTTTCAATCTGCAAGAGATTTGAGATTCGTAAAAAGAATTAAGAGCTGATGAGATTCGTTAAAACAATTAAAATTACATTTATAGAAGAGATATGTATGTCCCTTTGAAAATATTGCGATATTACTATACGAAACCATTAGCTTTAAAATACAAAAGAATCTAGCTTAAAGGATCATTGAACCTAATTATATCTGTCTGTTTATTTATTTATTAATATCAAACTTTATTATCTTTAATATTATATATAATATAAATAACATTATCTATAATAATTTGTAACTAACAATATGTTCTAACCAGTGTATCAGTAAGGTCGAATATAATAAATAAATAAATAAAATAAGTAATGCTGGACAATTCACACAGCATTATAATATCCTTTTAATATTATTCTTATTAATTCAGTGATAAAACAAGTTAAAACTAGTTGTCGGTTTTATTATTCTGATGACCTCTACAACGAAAGCTGCAAGGCAGGTTCCAATAATGACTCATTTTAATAGTCCTGCTTAATATTTGGTACTAAAATAGACGAAATAATATTTATTTTTATCGCGTAGTTAGGGAAAGTACCTACATAATTACTAATTGTTATGCAGCACACTAGTAACTACTAAAATGGTTTTTCCTTGTCTAAAATTAGTCACATTGTATATTCCTGCCTTTTGAGTAGAGTTTAAAAATAAAGGAGCCTTCTCGATACTCTATCAAAAGTCAAACGTTTTCAAGTATTTTACCTATCGATTGATAGTTTCGAAAGTCTCTTGAGATATTGATTTCTTACATCGCCGGCTACCATATTTTTTTTAAAAGTTACTCATATTGCTCACGCCAAATTAACTCGTAACTAATAAGTAAAATGTAAAGTTCCGGAAAATTCAAAACTTAAATAGCTTTACGCCTTCTAGAGAGTAGAGTAGGTATAGAGTCTTCCCACCTTCTTCGATTCTCCTATTTAAGTTATAAATAAGCCTTAAACAACCTGCTCAACACTATAAAAGTTAGGTATATCCCAATTCGAATTCAATTTCGACGCTAAAACGAACAATCAAGTAGCAAAAAAAAATCTAGACATTTCTAGGTAACTTAAGGCGCCGAGCCATAAAAATGAAGTAACTCGACACGATAAAAGGTAACCTATAGTGTATTCTGTATTCTTCAATATCTCGTTTTATCATGTACAGAGCAGTCTTCAGTGAGTGAGCGTGAGTCAGGTGTCGTTCACCCTGAAACGTCACATAATACCTAACTACCTATATATCATTACATATAGCCACATGTACTTTTTGCATTGCGTCTTTGTCAGATAGCCCGCCGAATGATATCCGGTTGGGAATGTTTTAGGCATTCAATTTTGACTCTGCTAGCAGATATTTGACTAGGCAGGTACTTTACTAGGTAGAGTGGTTGTACTTGTAATTTGCCCTCGGTTTTGCTATCAGCTATTTGACACACATTTTCGCTGGGATCTTCTGACGCATTTTTTATATACATATTTGACTCATCACCACCATCATTAAATGAATTTGTTTAAATTATAATAAACGTTTTTCCAGTGTAGCTAGCTAAAAATTAGAAAGGATATTTTTGACTTAATTTTATCCAATAAGTGTAAGGCGCTCATTTGATAAAAATTTACAAGTCGAATATTAATTTATAACCTAAATCTCTTTATTTTATTTAGCCACTCTAAAAGTAATAATTTTAAAACTAAATAATTTAGGGAAAAAAAGAACATTGTATTATTAAGCAATTTTGTCAATCGTGTTATGAGTACCTATACCATAGTCAAATATATTATGTAAAGGATTTTTGTTGCACTAAGCTTTTATATTATGTACTTTGAGCAAGATACATTGCAGGTAGGAACATAATCACGTAATTACCATATTCTGAAAGTAAACATACTTATAATATTTTAACTGTTGGTCTGTAAATAAATACATTAATATGGCATTTACTTCAGCGAAGGATGGTTTATGTAGTGTTTTTCGGCACTTACGTAGATGACTTTGTCAGGCCTATACGGGAACGACGAATCGACTTAGTTAGACTAACATACCTACCTACTATTGCATCGAAACGCTGAAATGATAAACACAAGGAAAGATCTGGTCACTTACCCCTCCATAATGTTTGTGTAACATTGAAATTCTCAATAATATGCTTGATATAAAATGATCATGTTTGATTCTAGATTCTTGATTTGAATTCAATCAAAATCCCCGGGCAGATTCTACAAACTTTACAAAAATGTACACACCTATAACTTTAAATTTTGTGATTGTGATATCATAAAAATTCTCAGAAATTGATAACCTCTATAAGGAGTTTCCTTCCGCTGGCATTCTGATTAGAATTCTGTTCGAGTACACATTTGAATACATTGATTCATTATTTTAATGGGCCCTCTAATTGTACAAGTTCACTGAACCTAGGGCATATTGAGCCCTTATCTTATTATTATTTTTAAATACAAAATCTACTCAAGTACCTACCTATTTAACTACTTATTTTGTAAGATGCTACCTAGATCGACAAGGTGTGTGTACTAAGCCGAAAGTGTACTAAGGCTGATTCTGTTCAATAATTTTTTGACTTACGATTATTATTTTTTGTTTTTCCATTCGGCTTTGCACTTATATTTCGTGGCACCTTGTGCATCTAATTGGCAAGTAGGTAGGTATGTTCCTTGATTACCTGAAGAAGCTTTGTTTCTTTCTGCGGAAGGTCTCCACCACGGATGGAAGGTGTTATCAAAATCTGAAACAAAAAAACCTCCATTATTTTTTGTTGATACTTTCTTCTGTGCTAGCCCACTTCAAATGATCACAATACTATAGAAAGTAGGAAAAGTTTTTATAGATGTCTACTAAGTAGGTACATACTTCTTTACGTGTCTGTTATATAAATTAAATAATATATAAATTAAAGTTTTTTTTTTTTGCTTAACTAGCAAAAGGAGCAGGAACCTCTCAGACATGATACGAGTGCTGTTTAACCTCTCAGGTGGCAAGAGGCCATAATATGGCTTCTCAAATAAAACCGTTGTGTGGCAAGCGACCATATTATGGCCGATTTACCGATTTTTTTTTGTTGTTTTTTGTTTCGTCGAATTTATGTACTTAGAGTCAACTTTTCAGCCATGTCAATGTCTTAAAAGTTGACTGACAGTGTCAAGCTGACGTTAAAACCATAAACTAACCAAGTTTAGAAGAAATTTTAAAAAAAATCGTAAATTTAAAATTGAAATCTGACACCCGCGCCATTTTTCTCACAGTTTTAGTATTTTAGTGATGATTTAGTTTTAGATGGTTAAAATTCATCTTTATTTAATTTTATTTATTTTGTTTTGTAAGTAGCTGTATTACTTCGCTTTTATAATTATATAATAATTCCTCTCCTCCCACACAGGCCCCAGCAGAAAACCAGCGCAGGTTTTTAACACCTGCATAAGCTGTATTGGGACCATTTTGTAGCTAAAACTAAGTTTCATAGTATTATAATTATTATATCGTATATTGTTATTTTGTATTCTTTTGTAATTAAGGAACGGTTTATTTAATTTATGTTTTAGTTGCAAATAACCGTTTGATTGATTGATTGAAACTATTGATATTGATTCATTACAAAAATAACATTGTATTACTTACACAAAAACTTACTTACACGTACTTACACAAAAACCTAAGCGATAAAGAAAAATAAACATAAAAAAAATTATGAATAGCTAGGCTACACAACACAAAATAGAAAATCGTGGACTTTGAAGTATGTATAAGCCAAAAAAAATATTCCCTTTCGAAAATCTCTTTTATACAACCTCATTATAACAATACAAATAAAGTTTCCTTATAAATAATCGTCGTATTTCGTGGAAATGGCTGCAATAACGCAGTCAGCGAAGTGTGAATTTAATCGCACGAACACCAGACACACATAAAACATTGTATGACTCGCATGATGTCAGATACAGTGTTGCTAAACTTATTATTGGAAGGAGACTTGCTTTCAAATTAAGACTAGATTTGCTTTCAAATTAAGACTAGGCACATAAACAGATTATCGTGGATTGGATATTAAGATATATCCACATTAAGAAAGAAGTACTTATACTTTATTCACATAGAAAATTATAATCTAATAATAGAAATAAATTAGAAGTAGCATTTACAATTGAAATATTTGAGTTAACTGCAGACTATTGCAAACAATCTACAGGTACTCGTAGCTCAACTGATCCATATCAATACCAGTCGGAAGCGTCCCCAAGACGCTGGCTGCAGAGAGAAGTTGAAAACTGCTACTACCCTTAGTCGTAAAATATTTTCCACCAATATTTCTTATGTTTTGTAACCACTTTATTAAAAAAATCTAGGATTCTAAAATCGAGTAAAGTATAGGTACATACTTTAATGTAAACTCATTATGACTAGGGCTACAGAGGGAAGAACTAATCGGCACGGTTATTGATACTTGAGTAGCGCACAAGAACATCATATTAAAATGATCCAGTTAAGACTCCAATCAATGTGTGCCATTCTGAGCGCCTAATTTTTAGCGACAGGTTGGCGATTTTTTAATATTTAAATAATGCTGAACACACAGCATTATCTAGCCTCAAGCTAGGCAGAGCTTGTGTTATGAGTACTAGATAACTAATACTAAATATCTTTGACAACTCAGAATAAAAACCCACCTACCTCACCTACCCTCAGAGCAGAAAAACAGGCAAAACAGTTTTTGTAAAAAAAAAAACAAATCTATATAATTTCTGCAGCTTCATTCATTGCTCTACGTCGTAAATTCCATGATAATTATAAACCTACCTGAGCATTAGACCGCTGTGTTTGTTCTTACCGAAACTACCGTAGAAATGTTCATTTATCACTTTCACATCTACAAGAACAACATTCCGATCACTACAGAGGCGATAAGCGAGTACCATGCCACAGACACCATGAATACACCATGCATAGTCAGTCAGCTGGTCTTACAGAATAGCGCATAGATTCTATGCTATGGGGTTCAATGGTCCCATAACTTAAAGGTTCACGTACAGCTAAAGAATTTAATAGTACAGTGCATACCTTTTAAGATGACAGTATTTCTAGCCTTAGGGCTTGAAGCATTTGGTTAAACGCAACAGTTTTTAGTCAGTCAAAAGCTGATGGCTCATCTATGCCAAAAAAACATCAGAGAAATCTTGCTTTGTAGACTTTAAATTCGATTTTTAATTTCGTGTTTTGCATACGTTATGAACAGAAATCATTAGATTCCTTTCTTTTGCAACTTGCGGATAACAGGGCTGGTCATTTCATTTAGATTATTTAAGTTAGTTAATATTTCAGTACTATTGTTTGTTATCCATAAGCTATATAAGCTATATAACCTATAACCAAAAATAACAGATTGCAGACGAACTATTGGAAGATGAAAAATAACCCATTGCAAATCCTCACGTAGGGTTGGTTAATCTTTCGCCATGAATGAAATGAACGATAGATTTAAAAGTAGAGAAAACCAAGAGCTAAATTCCGATACAGCGATAAGCACCATGCCATATTTCTTCTACGTCAGAGTCAGCTGTTACCGAGGCTACAGAATAGTCGATAGCATCTATGGGGCCCAATGGTGTTATCACACGTGACGTTGTTTAACTCGTTATCCAGTGATAAGAAGTTCAAAATGTTTAAATCACACACCAATGTCGTTGTAATTTACGACGAAGTTATGAAGGTGAAAACTGTGTTTTGTGATTTGTGCATTGTTAATTTAATTTGATAAGAGCAAGGTTAGGCAAGAGTCTATTTTAAGTCCGTAAATACAGATAAGTTTGTTGCACAGTCAAACGAATCGAGATGGCAGATTTTGAAATGATAATAATTTAGTACCTACTTTTATTTTAATTTTCTAGTAGGTATTATAGATAAAAAAATGAAACCTTTTGCGATCCCCTTTTGTTTTTCGTATACCGGAGGTCTGGATTTGTGATTGTCATATCAGCGTGGATAATTGTATGAAAAAACAAAAGACAAACACCGCTTCTAAAAATGTATTAAACCATGTTATAACAATGAAGTAAGTAAGAAACAATAAAATAGGGAAGCAAAACTTTCCTAAACATTATCCTCTACTGCTTTTCATTCTATAAACTGCAAGTCTTCAGAAACAATTAGTAGTACCACTTATTCTTCTGCTAATCTTGTTTTCAATGCAGAGTGGACAGTGCACAAATCATTTGAGTAAATGTTGATAAAAATAAAACGAGTTACATCAGAGCACAGCTGCTGGTCGGGTTGCATTCCTGAGGGAACGCCAGGAATCCAAAGCAAAAAACTGGGTAATTACACGAGAAATGCGCACGAATCGATGAGAAATTTACTTACTTTGTCGTGTAGTATTTGTGTAGTGTGTTTTTAATGTTGCTGCCAAAATGTTGGGTGATGGTTGTGTGAAAACATTGGCTGTTATGTAAGATTCATTTTTCTCTTTCATCTACATGCGCTTATCCCAAGCTCATTCGTATCGGCACTGAATAATTTTCTCTTATTACAAGCTTTTATTTAACTTGCAATGTATGTAACTATTTTACGGGTGGAATCTTGCAACTCAATTTTGAAGCAGATATCTTCAACCGATTGAGCTGAAACTTTGTATACACGTTTAGTTTGGATGACAATGCATTAAAACTTATATTTGTCTTTATTCACATATTCCGTCCATTTTAGGCAAAGACATTTTAACCATTTGGAAATGTCTCTGATTTTAGGCTTTTCTCTCTGTTTTCGTTGATAATGTTCGTCGACATGCACGCGTTCCTTTCTCGTTCTCGACATCATCATCACCATCAGTATGAGTTTCTTTTGTATAGAAACGTTTGTATGTACCACTGGCTGCGCCCCCAGGCTTCACCCGTTTGGAAAATTTATTGTACACCGAGTAAATTGTACCTACCAAGGAATAATACTTTTCCAAAGAAACTTTACCACTCTTTTTAACCCTCTCAGAGGTTAATTTTTGAAAATTTGATTAGCTTATGTGTTATTCTAGAATCTAAACTATCTACACACCAAAATTTCAGCTAAATCGGTTAGGCAGTTTCAGAGATACGTGCTTCACACCAACTTTCGCATTTATAATATTAGTAGGAGTAGGATGTCCTCCTAGCACAATTTCGACCACGGCATCCAGTCTCATCGGAGACTAGCCAGATGCGTAGAACATATTATAGTGCACAAGTGTGTGCGCAAACACAGGTGCACTCTCTATTCCCTCAGTCTCATAATCCGATGGGACGGCGGCAGACCGACACGACCGGGGAGAGGGCGCAAGACCAACGGCTTAACGTGCTTTAAAGAAGTATGATGATAGTAGGATGTACGTATGTATTCTTGTTTTTGTAAATCATTTATTTGGTGCTTGAGGGTTTTGCCAAACATGGCATGTCACCCCCGTAATTCTAAATAACAATAGTGCTTAATCCAACAAATAATACCTACATTCAATGTAACAAAACAAAATAAACCTAACAGCAACATAGTCTATGAGATTCTCCTCGATCTATCTTCTTTACTAAAATCTGAATTATACATCCAACAAAATTTGCACTCCGGAACCGTGGTCCCACTGCGATGTCATGGGAGGATGTGGACGGTCAAGTGTGTGTTTGGTGGGACCACGAAAAAGTTTTGTCCCACCAGTGTAGGGCTGCCATAAATGCTGATACACCGACCGGGACATTTAAAACAAAAATAGGGTAAATCATGGATTATTCAAAAACTCGTGTAATATTTATGAAACTGAACATTTATGCTTCCATGAGGCGTAATCTGAAGGGTTAATCGTAAAACCAGCGAAGTCAACTCTTCTTACCTACTCTACGTTCTCGGTGACAATTTTCTTTGCCCATTCATATTTTTCGGTAGATTTGACCTTTTTCAGTAACTCCTTTTCCCCTTTAAGGGGGTACCCTACCTCGTTATTGTGTGAAGAGGTTAGGCATAGGATTTCGCGTTCACAGGAGCGGGACAGAGCAAAGCGGCGTAAGCCCAAAAATCAAGTTTTTAGTAGTTATTTGCTCCCCACAAACATTAGAATAGTTAATTGAAAAAAAGGCAACATATAAAATGTTCTTTATATTTAGCTCAATTACTATGCTTAATCTCAAGATCGTATCATCTGTATTTATTGAGAAATTAGGGTTTTAGTAAAAAATTAGAGGTAACTTTGCGATTTTTTTCTATAGAGAAAATTTTATGGAATCGTGTTTTCGAAACATATGATCGATAGAATAAGTCCTGAACTTTACCATATATAAATTTCAAAGTTAAATATTCAGTAGTTTGGAAGATATGGAGGTCCGACGGAGTTGAAAATAAGCAATTTGAGGGTAGGTACCCCCTTAACGTAATTATAAAATTCTGTACACGTCATTTTATAATTATAAACGCATTGAATGATGCTTTCGACAGTGCTTAAACTGAGTGAATTACGTTCTTTCGTCCACTGTGATGAAATTAACGAAAACACTGGTTCCACATGAGCATTGTGGCCTGGGATTGCAAAAACATAGTGACACATTTTAAGAAGATTTGCTTTTCTTTCTCTTCCCCCTTGAGAATTGTGTGCATGCCGGGACAAATGACTTGATGGCCGGGACACCGGGACACAACGCTTCAAACCGGGACATGTCCCGGTGTACCGGGACGTATGGCAGCCCTACACCAGTGGGACATCGCAGTGGGACCACGGTTCCGTCACTAAAATTTGTACGATTGTTTATATTCTTTCGGACACCTTTACTCACTTTCGTCTCTTTAAATGCCGGATTATCGTAATTGTTCAGGCATAGCTCGTTCTACAGCTCGTTAGTGTGTCTAGCTGTAATTTTGTCAACAGTTGCTTGCATTGTCTTGGCGTCGAGTTTTGGCGGCTCGTGCGTTTATGCGGGGTAATTTGGGAGCACTCCACTCAGTGCTATTATTGTCTTCTTCAATGTAATAAGCTTGTTTACGAAGAAGTTTCTCATAGTTTTGTGTTGAAAGTCGGCACATTTGGTGATCAATCTAAATTGACAGTGTGCAGGTTTGTAGGTCCATCACAAGGTTTGTACATCCAACACATAAATAATCTCTCCATTTTTTGTGCAATAAAGAATTATTATTTTTATACACTCATTTATGAGTATTCTATAATTTTTATGAATCTACCTTCTGCCCACAGCTTCGCATGCGTATTTTCGGTATAATACAATAATATTACCGTTTTGCACAAAAACAAAACGGATATTATGTGAGTGGAGAAACGGACAGCATGGTTTGAAGAACTGCATTTGAAATATGGATGTATATATATGTCTCTATGGTAGTTTTCTTGGGAATAATGCCTTAGTTCCTCCGTCAAAGTCATAGCAGCAAGTGTCTGTCATTGTGACTGTCAATGTCAACTCATAGTGTCATCAACACCAGCAAGTACCTTGCTGATGCTGTCCGTTTCTCCACTCACATAATATCCGTTTTGTTTTTGTGCAAAACGGTAATATTATATGTGTTTCGAAACGGACAGCATGGTTTGAAGACCTGTTTGTTATCTGCTGGTGAAAGACGGACAAACGCTATGTGAAAATAAAATGTGTGACATGTAACTAAGTAGGTACTAACATGTAATACATAAATAACAAAGTCAAAGATCTTAGGACATAACTTCTAAGACTTTAAAGTTGTGTAAAACAAAATATTGAGTATTTATCAAATCTAATTGATCAGAAATCAACGATACTTAGCATCACACAAAGTGCCCCTGAAGCACATTTATGTACACTTGGATGTGGATAGAGGCAGCCGGCGACGCCGTTCTGCAGTTGTATTGTGCGCCGTCATGCAGGTCACTTCGTTGGGGCTTAGGTCTGGATAGTGGCAGCCGGTGACGCCGCAGTTCTGTCGCTGTACAGCAGATCGCTTCGTGGGGCCGGACAATGTTTAAAACTGTCATAAACTGGGTAAAAGGCAGTGATCTAAGTATGAAAATATTGTATGTATAGGTAATATAGGTATTTCATTATTTAAATGAGTAAAGTTCTGGTTTCTATTTGAAACTTTACTATGGACCATTTAGATTCATCAATTTATTAAATAGGATTATGGTATTCATAAAATCTTGATGATTTAAAATGCAAGCTCTAAAATGCAAGGTCTAATATTTCAATGAATGGAATTCTGCTTAGTAGAATATTTTTAGTTTGAATGTGATAGTTTTAATTTTATCTAATTCAGGATTTATTTGTTGATCACATGCTTGGTAATGTGCTCATTTTTAGAATCAATAAATTTAATTGATCTTGCTATTATGAGGTCTGGGATTCACATAAACATACTTCATAAGTATATCTTTAATTAACTGTCCATACTAATTGCATTTAGTTCAAATAGGACTTTTAACATTACTACATTACAAATATAAAATAAAATATGTTATGGTATGGATAACTTATTTACAAGGGGTTATTTCGCTATAACCCTTGCTGTGTAATTATCGGTATTTCTATGTAATATAAAGATGGTAGTTAATGATATCTACATATAGCTTTTTAGTTCTCTGAACTGAACAACATAAGTACTTGAATCAGGTCCAGTTGCAGAAAACACCAAAACAGGTGTCTGCTTGGGTATGTTATTGTTTTCATGAAAAATACTTGGTTATGAATCCACTGACACCATAACTCCATGGTGTTCCCGCTAGACGATATATATCTAATTGCGGAGCACCACGTCATATCCGACGGTAAAGGGTAATGGTACCTTGGTTGGTGATAATGATGGACAATCTGATACAGGACAGTGGGTGACGTGCCTAGTCTTACCACTTGTCTACTTCACCGTACCGTCTAACCCCCCTTCCCCCCCCACACTTTTTTACCAAAAGTTCCAGTGTCTCCATCTGAGGGGGGACTTCACTGGGGACTGGGGAGAGGACATTAAAGGAGCTCAGACATAACCTCAATACAAGATTTAAAATGTATAAGCCAGAAGCATTATCATAGATTGTGTGCTATCCTCTCAGGCTCGAATATATTGGCAAAATGTCGGTCACTTTGTTGGGGCGTAAATCGCCTGGTATGTATGCCCCATTATCCGGATACAGTCTCCGAGGGCGACGTGTATATTCAGACAAGACTGATCACACTTCGACTGAAGGTGTTATAAAAGTCGACCTGACCTTGTTATAGCGAGGTATCGCTTTTAAGACCAAGTGCCAGCGGGGCCTATAGCCAGCTGTGGACTAATATAGGCTGATGATGATGAAGTGTCACCTAGGAAACCTCTTTTAAATACGGTCCCCGAGGCCAGAGGTATTTAAGTACCATTCGAGCCATTGAAGGCTTAACGAAAAATTGCATCCTTATCTCCTCCGCACTGGAGTTAACATTGTTAGTGTCCATCTGCTAGTTTAACCTATCAGGTTTAGCAACGGGGCACCAGGGTCGCCACCTCTGCGGGTCACACCGCAGAGTCCAGGCTATGAATGGGGTAATACTCACACTCATAAATTTATTAGCCGTAGGAGCAAAAGGCACACTTGGTTAATATGAGAAGAAATATTTTACTGTAATAGCCTTCATTTGATGTCTATAATGCCACGCCCCATGTTCCGGATACAGCTTCCGCAGCCGGGGGCAATAAGTACCGTTCCGATACTCTGTTTAGATTATTTGGCTGGCAGACGGCCATGCCGCTATACCTCCCCGAGAGGCATGCTGCCGTAGTAGTGTCCTGAATCGTCGTCAAGACAGCTCCAATAACATCATCGCCTAGCCCAAGTAAGCATGCGATGGCCCCTAATTTAGGATATAGCCTCCGAGGCCAGGGGCAATAAGTACCATACCGGTATTATGTTGATTATTTGACTGTTAGTTGGCCAAACTATAACATAACTCTCTCATGAACATCACCATTATTAGTTCCAGTTACATTGTTTCTGACGATAGGATAAAGTTTCCCTTATTTTATACTTAAAATAATAAGTTTCGTTTACCGGTATGAAATGGTATAGTCCCACATATTGGCTTGAGTGTCAGATATTTGATAGGGTCATTGCCCACCTGACTGGAACCTCTCGTTCAAATGAGTGCATCCGATGCATCTCGTCAAAAGTGGATCACATCCGAGTGAAACCAACTGTGAAGGTTTGGTTATCTATGAGGTTTCAAAGTATTTATTGTAAACCAAATAATTATGTAATGATCCTCTGCTACTTAATTAACAAAACTAAGAAAAAACTTTGAGCTCTTGTGACTCTTGTGACTTGAATATTGTAATAAAAATTTAATACTTATACCAGATTCTGATGGTGTGTTGGTGAGCACTAACCTTCACCTGAAGTGAGTTGCACTAACTCAAACAAAATAGCAGTAGGAATTTATCTTTAATTGAAAGGAATGCCATTGCCCTGCTGTTGGACATCCTAGGTTAATAATAGTAATCTGTATTTGTCTTGATCATTTTTAGTTTGTTGCAGAGAATTTAATTTTGATTATTTCAAACTTTGGGTCTAAATGATTTTCAGAATAATACGGGGTCAATAATAGAACTAATTTTAGGTACTTACTATTAAATAAAGTTGTTCTATGAAAGCCATAGGAAACAACTGTGGAAATAACCTATGATTCTGGGAATGTGAAACTAGGTTCAATATGTGATGTTCATTCCAACTGGTGTCAACAGATCTTGGAAGTAAATCATGTTTTAGATAGGTACTTCAAAATGTCGGAGATCACCATGACAATGATCTAGAGCATAATATTCAGTTTCAATGCAATGAAAGTAACATATTATGAGAGATTACAAAGTATTTTTATGTTTGGCACCTTACTCCGAGTAAGTGTTAAACATACCTGCAGGTAACTTTATTTACAAGCTGTAATGTGAAAGGTCAATTTGCAGAACCTTTTAACTTAATAGTTATAAGGTAGGTAGGTACTGTTCTTTAAATAATTTAAGCAAAAGAAAGCTATAATTATATACCTACTTATGGCATTTTCATAATATTATATTTAAATTCCAATACAATATAGATTAGTTAGTCAAAAATCAGCTCTTGTTCTGATATATTCTCTGTACTCTGTCTGCCAGTAACAATGAAATATGTAGCAAAATTCTGATTCTTCAAAATAAAGTGGTGATTCTGCCCCTAACAGTACAAACCGAACCTGGGGACTTATTATTATGATTATTATTATTGTGCTAAGGTTTAATCTTCTCTGTGAAAAACCGGTAAAAAACAAAGCACATGGGCCTCAGGCAAGTGCACTTCAGGTGCTAGGTCGTTCATTTTGCAGGATTTTTCTGACAATCCTACAAGTGTTTAGTATGACAGCTTTTAGCATTAATGTGTCAACTTTTTATTTACCAAACCAGGTAGGTAGGTACTACCAGGTAGCCTACGAAGATTTCGATATGTTATTTATGTAGGCATTTGTATGTCTTGCCCTGCCAAACTTTGGTGTCAATGATGTTTTTATTTCAAACAATTATTTCATACCTATTACATGCACATAAATCTGTTTATAATAGTAGGTAGTCATGTTACTAAATCATCATCTTTTCATCAAAAGTATGTTTGTAACACTCAATTAGAGATTGCAAAATGATTTAACATGATCTAGGGTGCTAAAAGGTGCCACCGCACCTTCCGTCTATAGGTTATGTACTTCAACCTGGGTTATTATCGCAATAACTTGATAAGACAAACTGTACTAGAGGATCACACTCGTGCGTGTACCGGCCGGCCTGATGGTGCCGGCGACATGAATAAACAAAGTATTAGGTACCATCCGATGGGAACTTTGTGCCAGGCTCGTGATTGAGTTTTCCACGCTTACCTCATAGCCAGTGGTCGGGATTATAACTCGGAGAGATGGGCACGAATTTTGCACAAAGTAAATGCTTGTACTTCACCATAAACATCGTTTTTTTACCAAAAAAACCATAAAAACACAAAATTTTCCGCATACACCGCTGAAAATTTCAAACGCTATGAGTTGACATTGACAGTCACAATGACAGACACTTGCTGCTATGACTTTGACGGAGGAACTAAGGCATTATTCCCAAGAAAACTACCATAGAGACATATATATACATCCATATTTCAAATGCAGTTCTTCAAACCATGCTGTCCGTTTCGAAACACATATAATAACAATAGGCTACTGGCCTATTGTTTAATTTAGGATACGTTCTAAGTGTATGCCAAATTTCATCTTGATTTGTTCTGTAAATCGAAAGTAATTTTTATTAGTGAATAAATTACAATTTTATGGTTTTTCGGATTTTTTCCTTTACCTGTGCTATAAAACCTTGCTGTTCACCAAATTTCATGATTCTAGGTCTACGGGAAGGACCCTATAGGTTTTGTGTGCATGTGAATAAAGTTTTCTGAAATATTTGACATCAAATTCTCCCGAGTGTGAACCATAATTAACTAGGTATGTTTCTGTTTTTTAGGAACCTTAGAATTAGAAATACTTAATATGGTTTGATACATTAGTTAGTCGATAATGAACCCAATAAAACATTCAGTCTACTTCATTAATCCATGGCTAAATAAAGACGATTTCGTAGATATTCATTACTTATACTACTAGTATAGTATTATAATATCTATGCCTATACCATTGACAGTGCAAGCTCTTTAAATTATTCAATCGCTTCATTTCTACGAATTTTTCATTAAACGCCATGCGGGCAAATGCCACGCTAGCAAAATCAACCAAACTTGTACTTGGGAATGTGAATGCTAAAATTAAAAACTTTATTAAGTCGTACTGAGAGTTTTCTATGCACTAAACACATATGTCTTGTGTTAGGTAATAACACCTACGCCACAAGCTACCAGGGCATATATTATAGATCGCATTTGGTCTTATTACAAATATACTGCAAAAAGTGGGCAATTAAATAATATCACATTAAATTTAATCCACTCAAAAAACAGTCAGAGCTACCGATTACAATACAATACAATACAAAATACTTTATTGTAGACCAACAAAAATACAAAACACGAGACCTTACATAAGATACAAGTACAATGGGCGGCCTTATCGCTTAGAAGCGATCTCTTCCAGACAACCTTTGGATGGAAAGAATTATGTGAATTTGAGAACGGCAGGGGTGTACCAATTATAAGCAATGTTAAAAAAATATTGACAACAACATAAATACCTAAAAATAAAAACAACTTAAATAAATATCCGACTATATACATACATATTAAACGTATACTATATATAATATGTATAATTATATATAATTACTACATACAAAAATATACTAAATAGATTCCAATTCGTAGCTCTAAATATTTTGTTAATTCAACCAATTCAACCATGATCGATCACTGATGATTATCAGTGATCATGGTTGAATACCAATTGAATACTAGTTCCATGGATGCGTCACTAAATACTTTTCAAAGTCCCCATAATGATAAATAACAACTCTTGTGTCCAAATGTCACGTCCAGGGGTCGATTAATGACTATTCATTCATTTCTATAAATAACTTGTCAATTTAAATACCCTGCGATAATAAATTATACGTTTTATAAAAGTTTTGAACCTGAACGCGTTTGACGAATAGCTGGTAAAGATAAATTGATGGTAGATTTATTCATTATTTGTCTATGTTCTATTTTTGCTATTTTTCTGTGTTTGTCTATAAGTTTTTAGGTAGATTGGGTATCAATAATCTGCGAAAACTGAAACTGACCCTGTTCACTCAAATGTTATTTAAATTATACATCTACCTTACATACTACTTGGAAAAGATTTTCATTGAAAACTAAACATTTTGATTTAGTCCTGCTAAAATTTCAATGGCGTTTCAGTTAGCGGATATAAAATTATGTCAAACTAATTGGCGAGTTTTCTTCTCAACGCAATTTTATAGAAAAATAAACCTATTCAATAAACAAAGTTGTGATGTGACAGGTGAAATAACATATTACCTATCTCTCCTCCCATCTGTACCCAGACAAAGAACAAAAGATGTGGGAGGGAACAATAGTGCCCTTATCTAAAGATACCATTTTAGAATGAGGAAGCGATATCGAGTCAGCTGAGCTAATTCCGCCTATCGCGATAAGACAGCTGGTGATACAATTAACCCATGATTTACACCTGAGAAAGTTATTGGATCAGATCCAAAGATGTGAAAACATAGGCGCGGGTGGGTATGGAACATTTTTGCACATTCCATTCTAAATATATTTGTGACGATCCATGACGTGCGCTGACGCAGTCCAGCCCACGTCAGCACCTACGGGCACCCACTGTATCACGCGCATGCTACCAACGTTCCTTTTTATCACGCTCGTGTTCATTTAGTTGGGTTGATTGATAGACATTTTTAGTTTTAGTTTAACCATCAACTAATCGTCGGCTATCATCGATTTTAGGCCAATCGTTCATCAAGATCATATCTCCGGTTGAAAACTACTTTCTGTATATTTAACACTAATATATATTTTTCCAACGAGCAAGCTTATTTTTCTAACGTATTTCCTCGTGAAAACATTATCACGGTGTTGGTTAGGGACACTATTTCTTGATTTGAGTCAGGGCAGGGAACGGATGGCTTTATTTTCTCTTTTTTTTCCAATTTTCTTTTATAATACACATTGATTTGATTGACATTAAAGAGGCTTCAAATCTCTCACACATTTCCCACTATCATTCGTTTGCGTCTACCGTAAAAGTTTGAAGGCATTCCTTGAAATAATTCCTCAAGCCTTGTTGTCAAGCCACATCTGTGTGTGTGCGATTAATTTACATCTAAGTACTCTGTTTTATTATACTATGGTCCTGATCAAAGGCAACTTTAAATTATCCAGCAATTCGAAGCAAGCATATCCGAGCTTCAAATCTCACACATTTTCCAACAACTACCATAAAAGTTTAAAGAAATAATTCCCTGTTGTCAAGCAACGTCATCTGGTAGACGTGCGTTCACTTAGTATCTAAGTACTCGGTTATATTACTGTGGTTCTGGTCAAACGCAAGGTCAAGTGTATCCAGCAATCGGACGTAATAAGCGGAGTTTAATTTTTGAATTCTTTTCTAAGTTAGGAATTCTTTTTTGACGTGACAACGTCTTATAATTCGATAGAGCCGGCTGCACGCACGAAAAAACACGACGTCATGTGGCGTTACCTTGCTCTGAGGCGTTCCATGTAAGGCTTGAAGTGCAAGCGAGAGCGCTCGACATCCGTCTCTCTCCTACTTGAGTGAACGATGCGTCTGCGTGGACAGCTGCTATACTATAGTAAATTTACATGTTTTGATCGAGTATCAAATGCTACCATTCCATCAGTATTTTCTTAAGACGTTGTCACGTTCAACTATCGTCAGTAAACCGACTTTACAGACAACCAATTTTTTAAATTTCAAACATATCCCAAAATGATTCTTAGGCGTCGACCGTAAAAGTTAATCCTTATAATATTGAAGTTATTCCCTAAAATAATTCCTCAAGCCCTGTTGTCAAGTCACGTCTGTATGCGTGCGTTCAGTTAGTATCTAAGTACCTACTCGGTTATATTACTGTGGTCCTGGTCAAAGGCTTCGGAACCAGCTTGTGACTCATTGTTCGGTCCTGGCGCGTTAATGTGAAGCGCAGTGAACATGGTCACTGGCAAAAATTAAAAGAAAGGTGAAACATTCTAATTTAAATACTTGACAAATTTAAATTCGTTGATTTCGTTGAAACTATAAGTATCTAATAAATTTTCCGGGGGCTCTACATTCGAATCTAAGTAATTGTAATTTAATTTAGTAAGTGCTGTATTTACAAAAATTAAAAATTGGACAAATCATCGGGATTCTTTGTCGAAAATTAATAAGTTTACAAACTTATTTTATAACTTTTAAAATTTTATTCGAATAGGCCTATCCTTTGACTCTATACATCATCGTCGGCAAGTGAAATATGGTCAATTTTTCTTACTCATGATAACAAGATTTTCAAATTTAAAACAGAACTTAGTGCCCAAACCCACCTGCCACGCCAGCCACGTTGTTGGGGGTACGATTCCCGCCTCAGGACAATTTTTTACCTACGATCTGCAGATGTTTGTTGCGGGTGTTCTGGGTGTTTTCTATTTTAATAAAAAATACCCATCCAATGTTAAATTTATGTATATTAGTTATGTCATGATAATCTCTGCCATATCACAATCCCTACCTACTTTGGGACTAGGTGATGCTGTGTGGATTGTCCAACATAATTTCTTTTATTATTTTCTACTATAACCTATTATTCTCTATAGCTTCTAAAAATTAATTAAATATTAATTATCAAAATACATTAAAGTCCTACATCTTTAAATATTTTTCAATTAGGCCTATCCCGAGACTAGCGACTCTACATCTTCGTGTCCATGTGGAAGAAGCCCCAGTTTGTAAATACGCGGCCGCGACAGGTCTCGACATGCACTGAGGTAGTCACCCTCGGAACCACGATAACCTCTGATCATTTATAAAACTTAAACTTACTCATTTGCTCGTGTTTCCAGCTCGTGTTATTCAGATGATTTACGCTATTATGGAGTGTAATTTAATGCGAGATGATTCAGCAGTAGTTCTGTTGTTTTGCTGTTACAGAGTTTCTTTAAGCTCTATGCAGACAAAGCAACTATTGCGGGAACAGGGAACTCGCAACTAGTTGTTCACAATATATTTATATTAAAAAGTTGACAGTTTCGTCAACTAAAGTTACTCCGTCTGCATATCGCCTTAGTAAATGTAAACCTTATGTTAATAAAATACTCATGATTTTTAATGTGGGATATTGTTTTATAATTATTATTCCTATTCTATTTATTTATTCCGTCGTACCTAGGTACACTTGATGTCGTTACATTTTATATTTATGTTACTGTTCAAGTTCTTTATTCGTAACAATAATTAGGTTACATGTCAATTTTTTATCAATAATTAACTCATTGTATTTTACTCGTAAAATACAATTTTAAAATATTATAGATAAAATAATATTAGAAAAATATACAACTTAAATTTAAAATTAAAAAGTCTCAAATGAAAATAATTGAATAAGAAAGTGAAATATGTCAAATAAATTATTTATTTTATTTATATAAAGTAATTTTACGCACGTTTACGTACCTATTAAGAATTCATCCAACGTATAAAAACATTGTTTTATCAACCATTTCTTAAGTCTAAACTTAAAGGACTGCGTCGATACCGCATCAGTGACATTAGACGGTAGTCGGTTGTATACTTTTGGCCATGACGTGCACAAGCTTAGAAGTTCGCTCGAGACACCTGGGAAGCGCCTTCAGCCCCTTCGACTGTCCCAGTGCATAGCTGAGATCCCCGCGCTCCTCGTACTCTTCCAGGTGACATCTTGCGTATAAAGCGGCCTGAAAAAGAACCATGGCAGAGACAGTCATGATTCCGAGAGCTTCAAACAGCGGTCGGGCTGATGTGTCTTGTGACACTCTCACTATCGCTCGCACAGCTCTCTTCTGAAGTCTGAAAGCGCGCTCCCAGTCAGCTGCACAACCCCAAAATTCCACTCCCTATTGCAGGCGTGAGTGCATTGTCGCAAAGTAGAGGTTCTTCACCATGTCTGTGTCCAGTGATGACGAGAGGCGCCAGAGAGCAAAGCAAGCATTGCCAATCTTCTTACATAAGCCATCAATATGATGTTCCCATGTTAGGCATGTGTCTAAAACAAATCCTAAAAAGGAAGTGTTGTCAACTTGTCCAACAGTTTCACTTATAACAATAACACACAAACTTTGAAGGTGTAGGAAACACCATAAGTTACAAGGGTAAAAAAACCAGATAGAGATGATATTTAAATAAAAATAATTAGTCAGTGTCAAATAAATTCATTCTTTAAATCATGATTTTTGTATAAAGTCATGATATAGATATGATAAGAATGATGGAGCTTAAATTAGCTTAGCGCAATGATCAAAAAGATGTTAGAACGGCAGGTAAAGTGATAACTTCATAATAACCAGGACTGAAGAGACTAAACGCATAATTATTATTATAAGCTGCTCTACATTCTCTAACTGGCCTAACTTAGGGTTACTGTAATGCATCCCCAAAAATCCGTGACCAAATTTTTCAGTTGTATGTAATCCATACCCGAATTTCAAACTTCTGTAAACGATGACCAAAAATGGCTACTTTTTATCACCATTAAGGTAAAGTACAGTCAGGCAAATAAACGACAATGTTTAATAGGTCAAACATTCACATACTAACATAAAAAATCAACATGACGATTTCCAATAAAATTTCAGTACGAACTTTTCACTTGGTTGTTTTATTAATTTCAATAATGAGTTACAAAATGTTATTGAATTCTTGGGATAGGGTTCCTATCACAGATCCTATTCCTGACTGTTTTGTCAGGTAAGTTGTATCTAACTAATTTAATATGTATTTTCATATTATTTTACTATTTTTATTTCTGTCTGTATTGTTTCCAGTTTTAGTGTGGTAAAATAAAGTGCTTTTTTGTATAAGTATCTATGTTTTTAACTGTTATTGAAAAATCATTTATAATTAATTTGGAAAATTTGTTATTTGCATACGTAATCATTAATATTAATTAATTTAGTTTATTTGTTGTGGAGGAGGAGCAGGACATCCTGGCACAAGTATATTTATATACTTAAAAGGATGTCCTACCAACTGTTTAGCATGTAGAGTAAAATATTTAATACAAATAAACAATTTTCAATTTCAATTTCAACTATGTAATTTAAATATCCTATGAACTATTTTTATGACAATCAAGATTTTATTATTTATTAAATGAGCATTCACTCAACTCCTGTTGCAGAAACAGCCTAATTTCCCACTAATTATAAATGCTACTTCCATCAATCCACATGCGGTATTGGCAGTAAATTGTCTTTATCAGCTCAATGTCGCGGGGTTCAAGCTGTGACGTCACACGCGATAGGTAGCTTATCGTACACGGCCGATTGTTTCTGTGGAAAACTATCAGCCTCGGCCCCTCTTTGTACCGAGCCGTGATAACCTTATTAATCGCGACCCTTCTGGCGTGACAATAACCTAAATCTCTTTTTCTGATTTTTTTTATAACCTGCGAAATTACTATGGGCTAATTAGGAGTCAGATTTAGTTTTGCGATTGCCGAGCGACTGATTCCGAGTTAAATTACATCGATGACCGTAACATTTCGTGTGATAAATAATTCATCGTTGGAATTATGCATGATGGTAACCCTGCTTACGTCAGAGGAAGCGCTTCTTTTAATGACTTCAGCAGGCGAGGAGGCAGATAAAAAGACAAGCGGAAATGCTCGTCCGTCTGTCAATGCGGCGACAATGTCGTGCTATTTGCGTTAAACGGACGATTTATTTCAGTCAGTCGTGGCGTGAATGTCCGCAGCGGAATTTCGGCCGCAAGGAATCCGATTCCGTTAGTTTGCATGGCTGCCGTATCGTGATCGGTCCGGAATCGGATCCGCTGCGGATCTGGTCTCTGCGCCTGTTGCCGGGTGGCGCTCGTGCATTATGCCTCTTCACTCGTCGTGACGCCTCGCCTCGACACCCCCTCTATTACAGCGAGGCGACCGACGCCGCCCGTGGACTGCGCTTGCTGCGCGCATAAGGAAAATTCGAGATGCGACTGACTCATCACCCCCGTTCACCGCCGCGCCGCCTCCACCGCTGTCAGTTCGCCCGGCAACACACACTTTCCATTTTTAATGACGTTCTAAAACAAAGCTGCATGTGATTTTTGTATTATTTTCTTACCTTTTAAAAGGGTATTCATCCACAAGGGCGAGACGGCACGTGCCGGTCTCCGGTCGATGCTCACTCACAGCTATTTCCGATCGTAAATCACACTAAACGTCAGCAAAAAGGAGGATCCGCGGCCGGCGGTATGGTGGCGCTGGCGGCGGCGCGGCGTCGCGCCTGCGCACAGTACGTCGGTCAGTCTGGCGCGCGCTCACGGAACTGACTGCGCCGGCGCTCCATTTGGGTCACTGTCATACGGTGGTGGGTAGTGGGGGACACATGCTCGCCAGTGTGCCTCTGAAAAATTATCGTCCCGCGAATATGTTTCACCGATGCGGGCGTTTTCCCCTCACGATATGCACCAATCATAGGCGTTCGCGCCGTTCACTGTTGCCGCCAATTTTTCGGCAGCCTGCTGGCGGCAAAAATTAGCAAATAGCGACTTCATCGCTCGAATCTTTCGATGAAACTGATGTCTGACTGCGTGATTTGCGTGAATGACGACTTCAGTTCGCGACTCTTCACCTGTTGTACTACCTATCTCATTCTACCGCGGACAGTCACCGCTTTCCTGAATCTAATTGGCTTTTTGGACAATGTTTTAGTCATAGGCATTGAATCGCTAGCCAAGTCTTTATTACTTCGGTTAAACTAATACTTTACTCCCCTTCATCTGTATTTTATGAGCATTGTAAAGGGACTTAGCAAGTATTCCAATCATTATTATTAGTGACGATTTTGTTTGGAGATAGGTAAGTATAACATTCAGATGCTAGGTTGCTACCTAATTATGCGAACGACAAGTAATTTTCAATTTCAACGCTTATTACATATTCGATAATAATTCAATTTAAAACCCAAAAATTAGAATTAAGTACAAATGTTTTTTCTGAGAAACATGCTGTGTCCAAACCCAATCATTTTATTTCTAATGGCCTGGTAATTTTCCAGCTTATTTTATAGAATTTTCTTTCACCTTTTCCTATTTTTCCACCCTAGTCTGCTGCTTGCATCGTGGCTTTACATTTAGGCCTAATTATTTAAGAAGTCCGTGGCCATGGCAGCCTAAAATCGAGTCTCCAACTCAGAACTGTCGTAAGCGGCGACGAAACCTACCAGAGAAAGAGCAGCAGCTTCTTTAACTGTATTTTTAACCTCTTACTGTGCTATCCTGCCTGCCAAGCGACTACCCATGGCAGGCGCATTGGTGACCATCTCGTAATGGTCATCGATAATCTGGTGATTATGGAAAACCATCCCTTATTTGGGGGAGGCATGTTGAGGATGCAAGGAAGGAGGGGCAAGAAAGGATTTAAACGGTGTCAGTTGTAAGGTTTTTTTTTCAATTATGTAATTATGTGTGCGGTTTTAATCCTACTTCCTACTAATCACACTAATATTATAAATGCGAAAGTTTGGATGGATGTATAGATGGATGGATGTTTGTTACCTCTTCACGCCAAAACTACTGAACAGATCGGGCTGAATAAAGCATAGGCTACTTTTTATCCCATAAATCAGTTCCCATGGGATAGAAATCACCTTTAAACGTTTCTGTAGAAACAACGCGTGCGAAGCCGCGGGCATAAACTAGTATTATTATAAATGCGAAAGTTTGTAAAATGAGAAATTTTTGTTACCTAGGATCACCAAAACTACTAAACAGATCAAGATGAAATTTGGCGTACGTTTAGAGCAAAGCCTGACTTAGATAATTAGGCTACTTATTATACCGAAAATACGCGTGCGAAGCCGCGGGCAGAAGCTAGTTGTAAATAAAGAAAACTTCAATACAGTAGGTACTTAATAAAGGAATTATACATATCCAAATTACTTATCCCTTGTGCGTCATATCAAACATTTATTTAGGCAGTTAACTATGAATACCTTTGCTTTAAAGTGTTACAGTTTCTTAAAAACTTGAAATATTGCTCCCGGCACAGCTTGGGAAGTATTTCATTCACATTCTGCTGGGCGCCATCACGTCTAACTAAATTGTGAATGGAATGGAGAAAGTTCTAGAGATAAAAGTTCTTGCAGTGATGTGCTTATGTGATGGACTTCTGATACATAGGTACGCTTAAAATAAAATATGTAGATAAAATATCCCCTGTGCCTCTAAAAAATAGGGTTTCGAACATATTTCATATTCGGTGTGCAGTTTTTATAAAAGGATAAAGTTTGTGCCGTGGTAAATACCTATGTTTGACTGAAGACAACGCCAAAATTACTGAATGGGTCAGGCTGGAACTTTGCAAAACAATATAGGCTACTTTATATTCCAAAAAACGAGTGCTTAGCCGCGGGCAGAATAGTTAATTATAAAGAAGACTTTTTCATTCATTGAGTTTTGGCCCTAAATATATTTCTGTGAGCAAATATAAATTACATATTTGTTTTCTTCTGAAATGGAGGGGGTTATTTTAGCCTTCTAACAATGGTTCGGACATGATACTATTATCCAGAAGAGATTCTTCTCTTCTGGATTGATGACATAAAAACTAACGGATAATAACAGTTTTTGTCTAATAATGACTGAGAACATCTGTCATAGTTACGTATAAAATAAATATTTATAAATATATAGTTTTAAATGTATAAATGTACATTTAAAACGAAAATTTCTACATTTTATTGCTGACAAATAATTTGAATGTTTTGAAAAACTAAGAAGACTCGAATCCCTTTTTTTACACTGCTTTGAAGCTTTGCGGGAGAAAAACGTATCCCTCGGGAAAACAATTTTTATGGAACTACCTTGGGATTATTCTCTATACAAAAGCGAAAGAATTTTCAAAATCGGTCCATATCCATTCACGAAGAAATCGACGAACATACATTAAAATCAGCGCAATATTGGGCAAATGCCTTAATACTGCAACATGCTGAGGCTGGGACCCTTTTTACCCTTTTTAACCTTAACCAATTATCTTCGTAAATACAATACTACTTAAAACTACTTTATTTATATTATTCTGTTTGTGATGTGATTTTTCTGTATAAATATACCATAAATAAATAAATAATGTAAGCACCTACATATTAAAATAAGTTGATAACTGTGTTGTTGTATTCTGCGTAAAGTTATGCAGGTACTAATGTGTTTTTTGGATAAAATAAATTATTTCTCTCTCTCTCTCGCTCTCATAAAAACACATACATACACACAACATAGAACCTCCTCCTTTCGAGGTCGGTTAATTAGGAGGGAATACATACTCCCATAACGATTTGCTGAGTAGTTTGACCGCATTCCAATCTTTAATAGCTCTCTCATACATAGGTAATTGTTTTTTTGAGGTCCAATTGTGTAATGATTACTTTCGATCGCCAATTGTTTTTCATAATGATTAACCATACGATAGGCCTAAACTAAAGGTACAATGTAACGTGTCGCACAGCGAGTGTTCGTGCAGTTTCCTATTCGTATAAACGCTATAACTTATGCAAATGATAGAAGAGTTGGTTTTCCTTGAAAACGAATAAGACACAGACAACATCTTTTTATTTGTTTTCCAAGTAGACCCCCAAGTACGGGGAAAGAAGGTTCTGGCGACGAGCAAGGAGACGGATTTTGTAAAACTTATCATGCTCGATGCGAATGATCCATTACATTGTATATAAGTAGGTTATGTAATATATGTAGTTATATAATATAATGTTATGTATGTAGTATATTTTAAGCGTAGTATTATATTGAAAGTATTTATTTATATAACCTTCATGAGTACACAGATCCCCTAGTACTATCCAATGATCCTATCCATCCACGGTTGTCTGGTAGAGATCGCTCTTGACCGATAAGACCGCCACTTGTCACTTCGTTTTTAAGCTGTTTTGTTGTATTGTTTCTAATTCTATCTATAAGTGTGCAATAAAGAATTTTCTATCTATCTATCTACGCCCCGCACCACCGGTCACGCCACCGTATCCGGCTAACGTGCTTTCTGAGGTACGGTGGTGTAACACCGCCAACTTCTTGACTCCGGAGAGCTACTAGGAATTTTTCTTGTTACAAAAATCCCAACATATAACGATGTTTCCGTCCGACGACGTTAAACGATTGGTCTTGCGCCGGACCTCTCATCGGTCATCTCGGTCTGCCGTCTCATCGGATTATGAGAGTGAGATTGGGAGTGCACCTGTGTTTGTGCACACAGTTGTGAACTATAGTATGTCGTGCGCACTTGGCTAGCCTCAGTAAGACTGACCGCGGCGCTGAAAATTCGGCTAGGAGGACATCATAGGCCTAAAATCACTCGGTTTGAAGAGCAAATAACTTGGCCTAAGTACTTAAGGGTCCGGCGGAGGATGAATTTCCCATACAAACGTAGTACCAAAATGATGTGTAATTTAAGAACATTTTCACCATGGTCTGCTATTATTTGTATTAAAATAGTATTTATCTAGGTTCCTGACACAATTTTATTTCAAAATACTTATCTAGAAAAATACTATGAATAAATTCATTCTTTGATGTAAAAATGCGATTGGTTTAATTTCATTTCAGAAAGGTATTTTGAAAAATAATTGTGTCAGGAACCTAGATAAATACTATTTTAATACAAATAATAGCAGACCATGGTGAAAATGGTCTTAAATTACAAATCATTTTGGTACTACGTTTGTATGGGAAATTCATCCTCCGCCGGACCCTTAAGGCTGTTATAGAGTAGCTTTCAATTTAATTTTGCTTCTTCAAACAAAGAGCCCATCATCTTATGAATTGAGGTAAACTATAACCAGAAACATCGTCAAGAGAAGAATGAGTATATTTTCATTTAGACTTTCGTGATATAACGTCGTCGGTCACATCGTAAATAGTCATGTAGGTGAGATTGTGGGATTAACGAAGGTTTTTCCCCGAATATCTACCATTCTTTTTTCATAAGCTCATTTTGACCCACTTATGGGCAAGGCCAATAGGCCAAAATCCTTTACGAAGGATAAGAAATACCTATATTTTAATCTTACTGATGTAAACTTAGTCACTCGGCAGCTTAGTTGATATAATTTATTATATGGATTAAATATGTCAGGCTTTATTTTAATCAACAAAATTATCAGATCAAATAGCTACTTAGCACTTTCACAAGCGTTGTTTTATTGCTATCTCACGTCTTTGTTATCGAGGAATTTGATATGAAATTGCCGTTTCGATAATAAATTTCACTGAAAGTCACAATCTACATTTAACTTGACTTTATCTTTTTTGGTATTTTGTTTTATAAAAGTAGATATAAAAGTAGGTAGGTAACAGATTCTATCCTACTAATATTATAAAGCCAAAAGTTTGTGAAATCAACATTTTTGTTACCTAGGATCTCCAATACTACTGAACAGATCAAGATCAAATTTGGCATACACTTAGAACGTAGGCTACGTTCTAAGTGTATGCCAAATTTCATCTTCAACTTAAACAATAGGCTACTTATTATACCGAATACGCGTGCGAAGCCGCGGGCAGAAGCTAGTTATATTATAAATTCGAAAGTAACTATGTTTATCTGTCTGTCTGTTACCTTTTCACGCCAAAATGGGTGAACCGATCTTAATGAAATTCGGCGGGGAGATAAACGGAATCCCAGGGACGGACATTGACAGACATGGCTACCTTTTGTCCCGGTAAAGTGCGTGTGAATCTACGGGCAGGCTAGTTACCTTTGCTATTTTATGGACGGGTATATTATAGCCTCTCTTTTGGACATACGATCCAGTACCGTATAACAGTAAGGTACCTACGGTAAGTAGAGATAAACCATTCTAAAAATGCACGCCGAGTGTAGGTATCTATGACATTATGTGGAGGGTGCCTGCATTCATCACGGATGTCAGCGGGTTAACTACGAACCTTATTTGAGTCGGAAGAACACCAACGTTTCATCCCTTACATCTGTAATGATTTCTTCAAACTACGATGGTTTTTATAGTAAAAGGGGCGTGCATTTGACGACCTCTGTGGCGCGGTGGGCGAAGGTCCACCTGCGACGCAGGAGGTTGCGGGTTCGATTCCCGCCTCGGGACAAATATTTGTACGATCTGCAGATATTTGTTCAGGGTGTTCTGGTCGTTTTCTATGTATAATAAAAAATATCTATCTATGTACTCGTATATTATTATGTATATCAGTTATCTAGTACCTAACCATAACACAAGCTCTGCTTACCTTGGGGCTAGATAATGCTGTGTGAATTGTCCAGCATTATTTAATTTATTTATTTTTAGAATGGTTTATCTCTACCTATCTATCTTCAGAGTTCAGTAAACAATTTATTGACATCAATAAAATTAAAAGTTAAAAAAAAAATCTCCTATCTTCAGTGTGGTAAGTACTTTCAGAATTGAAAGAAAACGGTGAGTTTTAATTAAATGCCGCAGCAATTAAAAACACAGTTATAGAACTG
Source organism: Eupithecia subfuscata (assembly GCA_963564075.1). Classification (NCBI taxonomy): domain Eukaryota; kingdom Metazoa; phylum Arthropoda; class Insecta; order Lepidoptera; family Geometridae; genus Eupithecia; species Eupithecia subfuscata. Next base: position 5,650,619 of record OY751108.1, read on the forward strand.
GCAAAAGCTAGACATAAATATAACAGAATAGCTTACGGTCTGGTACGTTGCACATGCACAACCCGCGACTTTCCTCGTGGATGGTACATTGTAACATTTTGTATCTGCCTTCCTATCAACACAAGCTCATTATAAAATGACGTGTCGCTATGATGCGGCACGGTGCTGCTTTGGTCATCAGGCACAGACGCAGAGGTCAACTTCTTGATTATAGCGTCTTAAGGCACATGTATGACTCAAACTAGCACCGCTGCCTTTTCTTTCTTATAATTACGTTTGTTAAAGGAATTTTTAAAAGTCCATTGTACTGTTTATGATACCTATCATAAGCTTTATTTTAATCCCTCTGAAATAGTTTAGTTTCGCATAATTTAGACAGAGAAGCGAAAACAGAGTTCGGTGGCCACGAAGAGTAACTTTGCTATTATGCACAAAGGAAATAAAATAAAACTATTTTATGGGCATTAATATAAAACTAATGATAGGTACCTACCAGATACTGTACAATGGAGTATTAAAAATTCCTTTGATTAACGTAATTATAAGAAAGAAAAGGCAGCGGCGCTAGTTTGAGTCATACTTTCTAAATTGAAACTGTAAGTACAATAATTTGATCGACATTTTTGTCTTAGTAACAGGACATCAATGTGTGACATTTTAACAATTTATATTATGAAAAAGGTGTTTGGTTTTAATTTGGAGGAGGTCTCGTCGAGAATCAATAATTGTTCCACGACGCTATCAAGTTTTGTCTCCATCCAACCAACTAATAAAATTACATAAACACCAGAGGACCTTGCAAGGCCATTTTGATATTATCTTGTTCAAATATCAATCAGCCTGCATGACAAGTTTTATTTATTAAATACAAACCTGTACCAAAAACCAAGCAAATCTTTCAATATTTTTAGTAAAGCACCACTCACCTGACTGCTTTTGCGCTCCTCTGGTATCCATGCAAATCCAGTTCAAACTAGTTTAAACATTCAGAAGAAAAACAGACCAAAAAGTATTTAGACCTACGTTCTGTAAATCAGCGCTTCTAGCCATCGACAAAAAGGCTTGTAACCTCCTGTTTGTTTGGCAAAACTATGACGCATTGGTCAGATTGAAATAAAAAAGCGCGGCAAAAATCATGGCTGGTTGGGCGGGGCGGGGGCGGAGGGCGTAGCGCCCTTGGTACCGCCCCTTTGAGTCAGCAACGATGATGCTGACGATATAGGCCAAAGTAAACAATGCACATTCGAGGACCTTAGACATTGTTGCTACTCAACATTCTTTGATGCTTTAACTAAGCCCCCTTGTTGCGTTTCTAGGCTGATACTCGAGATGATTCTTAGTACGTACTTATCTCAATTATAAATCAACCTTGTCGTAGAAATCCGCCTATAAAGTGTAGCCTGTTTTTGGAGTGCAGCTTGAAATTGGTCAATTGTGTGATTGGTCAATTGTAGGTACTTAGATATAATAATAAAGACGCTAGTAGACATTAAATAGTGCCACAATTGACATGGAAAAAAATATTTTACGTTATCTCACTTGTAGATAGGTAAGCAGTAGCATTTACATTACACAAACTTCCTAATCTTATCTTGTGAAATTTGGAACTCAGTTTTCTTTCACACAATTTGTATGTTGTTGTAACAAAATAGTACAACAATCAATCAACAAAGTACGAAATAAACAATCAACAATTTCCATTTGTACTAGAGACCAAAAAGAAAACGACGCGTTGATGTCTTTAAATAGGAAATAGAATGCCGTCGTAGCAGATCCGCGTAGCACTGCTACGCGGAATAGTCAATCTAGTGCTACGGCCTACGGCGTAGCAAGTTATTTTGGATCATGTGCTACGAAGTTACAAAATCCAGAAGAAACATTATCTTAAAAAAAAAATTGTTTTGGTTCTTCTAATCTTTTTGGGTAGCGTAAGTATGGGTCGAACGTAGGTGGCGCAGCGCTCTGTAAAAAAAAATTATGACTTAGCACTTATACAGGAAGTCCTACAGCCATGCCACGTGGAGGGAAAGTATCTTAAATATTGTAGATAGAAAATTTTACTGGAAGAAGACTTCATATTGATTTTAAAGACAAATTAAACTGCATTCGAAGATTTTTGAATAATCGCCTGTTTGAAACGGGAATAGAACCCGCCAAATTAAAAAAAACACCCGTAATTTTACGATACTTAACAATCAAAAAGCTCAATCGTAAGGATTTTTTTCAAATACATCTTATATAGAAAATTTCATTGTCTTCCTTTTATTTAAGATGCTATGTTATTGGAATAAAATAATCCTTACTGTGGAGCCGCTTGATCGGTATCGTAAAATTACGTTATTAATTGTTATTAAAATCAAAATGAAGTCTTCTTTCAGTAAAATTTCTATCCACAATATTTAAGATACTTTCCCTCCAGGTGGCATGACCGTGGGACGCCCTGTATAAATAATGTTTTGGAGAAGTGACCATAGGATAGAGATATAGATACGAGTATACTAGCTAATAGCTATTGCTAATAGCTATTGCTAATAGCTATTGCTAATAGCTATTCCTAATAGCTATTGCTAATAGCTATTGCTAATAGCTATTGCTAATAGCTATCGCTAATAGCTATTGCTAATAGCTATTGCTAATAGCTATTGCTAATAGCTATTGCTAATAGCTATTGCTAATAGCTATTGCTAATAGCTATTGCTAATAGCTATTGGTAATAGCGATAGCTAGCTAGCTAGCTAATAGCTATAGCTAGCTTTGGGTTGCCATAGCTGTTGATTTTTCTAAAAATATATTTTTAAAAAGATTAGTTACAATTCGACGTGACGCCAGCGCCACTGAGATAAAATAAACAGACAAATTTAAATAACTACCTTGATATACTAGATAATAGATACCTATGACTAATGAAATCGCTAGAATTCTAGATAAAATTCTAATCGCAATGTCGTATAAATTTAGCTATCATAAATTAGCTTTATTAGATTGACTCCTTCGCATAATGTAAGTTATTTATTATTATATCTTGTACCTTGATTATGATATCATAATAACGTTTTACCTATACAGAAATCTGCCTTATTCATGACTAGACGATCGCCTCGCGGTTTCACCCGCGTAGTTCCCGTTCCCGTGGGAATTCCGGGATAAAATATAGCCTATGTCACTCCCTGAAAAGTAAGCTTCCTAACGGTGAAAGAATTTTTCAAATCGGTCCAGTAGTTTCGGAGCCTATTCAATTCATACAAACAAACAAACAAACAAAAAATCAAACCTTTCCTCTTTATAATATTAGTATAGAAGTATAGATGAAAACTAATCGGGCCCTGTTTTGAAGTCAAGTTTTAAATATACTTATACCAGATAGTGAATTTAGGCTCTAGAGTAGGTACCTATTTAAGTAAATCTGCGTTGTCACAATTATCATTAGAGTAGGTAATGGTACCTATAGCCATATTTTTAACCACCATCACTAACTAGCAGTTATCACACAAATTTTGGCACACATCATTCAATTAGGTACGATTCAATCGAGTTGTGTAAGGAACCTTTCCAACTTTCGAATTGGACACACTTCGGTGATTCATCAGATGATGGTAATACCTAATATTGTGGCATGGCGTGCCTTCCGTTCCATACAAGTCTTATTAGGTTTCCACTCAATGACCATAAAGAGTCTCATTCTTAGAGGTAGAGCTATATTTTGGTGACGTTTATTACATTTGATGTCTCACCCCACAAACTATGTAAGGAACAAATTCAATTGGCTTCCAATAGGTTGTTTTGTTACCTACATAAGTCAGCAAATATGTACTTAGATCACCTGATTTCATGATCTAAACCTAGCTAGTACATGCGATGCAAAGTACCTAATGTATCAGGGACCAATCCACATTAAAATCAAGCATAATCAAGAATCGATACTGGTTTGTGGCTCATGTGGTTGCTATGTCCACACCCAACTAAGTTGCACAGTTTTCTCAAATTGTGTTTCACCAAGCTCGTGCTCAAAATAATCTACCAATTACTAACCAGCAATTTACATGTAAAGTGGAATTTAAAACGTTACTAAAATTGATATGAAGCAGTATGAAGCTTATCTTCAAATTGTCAAAGGTAGCGGTGCTCTGCGCGGGCGCGGGTGAATGACCGCCAAACCGCGCCAATCCACCATCTTGGATTCGTCACGGAGCGCGCGCTTTATGTCTTTGAGCGCGAACTGGCCACTATTCACTGTTTTTAAATTTCGATTGATCTATGCAGTTTTTCAGTCTGATGCTGAAATGAGGTTATGTCTAAGTTTCCGATTCGTTGCAAATACTAACGATAGAAAGGTAGATTTATATGGGCCAATCCTTTTTCACTCTTTGGCAAAAGCTTGTCCGATTCTCTGCAATATAAGTAGGTAGGTATCTCTGTAATTTAACACACAATACATGTGCTCAGTTAAATAAATTAAATGGAATTATGCTGGACAAGCATGCCTCGTTTTTGAGAGAGTTCTACAACATGGATTGACTCTACCTCTAGAGTAGAATAAATAACTATATAAATAGTGCAGGACAATTCACACAGCATTATCTAGCCCCAAGCTAAGCAGAGCTTGTGTTATGGGTAGGTAGGTATACTAGATAACTGATATACGAGAAGGTGTCTACGAAGAAACTAGCTAATTGACTTACCACGATTCTAATGCTGATATAGTACCTAACTGCCAACATAATAATCCTGTTTTAACTATGGGTTAAAATAACTCAACCTCAGAGGTAGTCACGTCAATAAAATATCTATCTGTAGTGTCACTATGTTAGCTACTTTTGTTGACAATTAAAAATAAGTCATTATAATCTATCTTATCATCGTCACGCTTACGCATAGGTACGTTTACTCGATTCATCATTTGCACACGCTGTTGCACATGCACCCTTTTATTAGAAGAACACTAGACCTTAAAACCACTTTGATATGTAATATTTCATACATGGTGATTGTTCAGTTGGGAGTCCTAGGTCATTGAGCATGGTAGCTGCTTAGCAACACAGTCGTCATTAAGATTTCTCTGACTAAATCGCCTTGAGGTCAGAACAAGGTCTCCGTCCGCTCTCATTGCTGGCTGCAAATATTAGTGGACTGATTCATTGCATTGCCTTGAACTTAACATGTTTTGGCTGTTATTTAATTTGAGAAGAGGACTTATTTGCCTATGTATTTTGTTTAGAACCCCTTTTTTTTAATTTTATGTCTAAGAACTTTTTGAAAGACCAAGAAGGTCTTACAAAAAGTTCTAAGACGACATAGACCTGAAGAAAGATAAACCAACCTTACAGGTCCATTTTATATAATTTACTGACGTCTAATGTTGCTATTGCTACCTCACTTAAAATACGTAAGTACATAAATAATCGTTGTTGGTCAAATAAGCAAGCATAATCATAGTACTTCACCAAATAAGTGCCTACGCAGTCCGTAAAAAATTGCACGATTTTCACATACAGACCAAGACAGCCAATTAATTTTTGGCGGGTTGCTAAGCCGAGATGAAACTTGCTGATACGATCACATCACGAATCCTGATCTACTGTACAAAAGTCTTCACTTCAAGCTAATCCGAATTAAAACAAAAGTAGATTTATTATATTTGAATCCTCAAGAACGAACAAATTTATAAAAACCAGCTGATGTTGACCCGACAGACGTAGCCCAGTCCGATAAAAAACACATTTAGGTATGTAGATTAGTAGGTACCTACTTCTATATATATAAAAATGAAACCCGTTTTCCGTTGTCATGGCATCACGCGTGAACGGCTGGACCGATTTCGCTAATTCTTTCTTTGTTGTGTTTGTTATTGTCAGGAGAAGGTTCTTATGAAAGAAAAAATTAAGAAAGTTGGAAACATAAATTTCCACGGGGGCGAAGCCGCGGGGCGCAGCTAGTAGATAAATAAAAATGACTATCATAGAAGAATACCCAATCTAGCGATTTTCAGGTCACTTTTCTTATGCATGTAAAATTAAAAACCTAAGTACATGTCGAGCTCTCACCTGATTTCTATCATAAGTAGGTACTTACTTGCCAATATTAACCCTCAAATAAATTTATCGCCGACGTATTTTATTTATTTAAATGCATTGCCACTTTGCCACAGACATAATACTAGCTGCGCTGTAATTTGGGCTAATGCATTTAATTGTTTGCGTCACACTTATTTTTTACATGTATAGGGAACTGAACTGTTTTTTAAGTGACAAAAATTGTCTAGTAATCGCTTTTTAGGCCAGCTCTACCTTATACGTAGGTAGGTAGGTAGGTATATCAAATATTATTTTTACAATAAAAAAAATACTTGCCAAATTTATTATGATAAACTAGTTTATGCCCCGCGGCTTCGCACGCGTTGTTTCTAAATCGTTTATAGGTGATTTCTATCCCATGGGAACTGATTTATGGGATAAAAAGTAGCCTATGTTTGATTCCAGGATTAAAATTACCTGTATGCAAAATTTCAGCCCGATCCGTTCAGTAGTTTTGGCGTGAAGAGGTAACAAACATCCATCCATCTATACACCCATCCAAACTTTTGCATTTATAATATTAGTGTGACTTTGCACAATAAAATTGTTCTCCTTAAATCACCAAAGCACCAAAGCAGTACATAGTGTACCAGTACTTGCACTCCATTATCCGTACTTCACCAGCTCTCCCACGCGGAGTATTCTGGATTTCTATTTTTAGTTTCATGTTTTTTCGTTCGATTCCTCTTCCGAAACGAGTTTCAGAGTGTGACCGTTACAATGTAACTAAGGAATATAGTTTAATCTGTGGCATGGCTGCGGCATTCCTCAAGGCCGTTCCTTCCCTGGAGAGATTAATATTTATGGCATCACGTACCATCAGGCACTTGTCGAATCTATAATTAGGTATCTACTTGAACAGTGAGTTTTTTCTTCCAATCTAGACTTGTTTGTTGTCTTCTAATCTAACAAGTCTAGATTGGATTGGTAACTGATTCGATATCCATAATTTTTTCGGAATCACATGTTTTTAGATTTATAATCTTCAAGCTGTTATTTTATGGTAGACTTGCAGATGAAGTTCTGTTATGTCCCCCATGAAGTCCCTTTGATGAAATTATGGTCTAGCTTGTAATCGGTTTTACTAAAGATATGGAAACAGACAGGGCCGTCTTAAACTAGGCTGGGGCCCTTGGGCACACAAGAATTCGCGGCCCTTTTGGAAAGTAAAAAAGAGAAATAAATAACATCTTTTACTAAGTACCTATGACCATTTATTATAGGTAATCAAAATAATATAGTATGATTATAATGTCATTAACCTCTCATGTGGCACACCCCTCGCCCCGCCGTTGTGTGGCAGGTACTTCCGCAAAAATCCGCGGACAATCCGCGGAAATGCATCACAATGCATTATTTCGCTGATTTCTTGATTATTATCTACTAACACCTCGTAACATCTGTATATATTTGAATTCTCCATAAAATTTCCTACAAAACAGCGTGGAAACATTCTGATGTTGTACATATAACGTAATTAATGAGGTTGATTAAAATTAAATTATAATAATTGCGGAAAAATGGTAAAATTTTAATATTTTTAAAAAAATCATAAAAAAACTTTACCGTTTTTATGTCCAGTTTGAGTTTTATTATAGAGATTTACCATCATATTATTACACTAAATACAAAAAAGAACACATTTCCAAGCCATTTAATTTAAATTAATTTTAATTCAGAAAAAACGATAAAAAAATGGCGCGGGTGTCGGATTTCAATTTTAAATTTACGATTTATTTAAAAAATTCTTCTAAACTTGGTTAGTTTATGGTTTTAACGTCAGCTTGACACTGTCAGTCAACTTTTAAGACATTGACATGGCTGAAAAGTTGACTCTAAATACATAAATTCGACGAAACAAAAAAAATCGGAAAATCGACCATAATATGGTCGCAGCTTGACTTTGGAATCCCGAGTGATTGCGTGAGTGATCGCTAGATGGTGTACTTAGTAAATTAGGTAGGATGCGTTCAGAAATATTATTAATTAGTACAGTAGGAATAGGCGTAGTCATCGATCTAATGGCGTAGTAGGTAAATACCTTCTGTTAAGATTACTGATCTGTGAAAAAAGTGTAATGTGCCTGACAAAAATGTTTTGAGAATAAATGTGTAAGAGAAATTGTCGATCCTTCGGGGCCCCCTGAGAATGGGGGCCCTGGGCACGGGCCCCGTGTGCCCTTATGGTAAAGACGGTATTGGAAACAGAGAGTTTTTTCAAACTTTCGAATAGTAGATTAGGCACTTTACCTACTAAATAAAAGTTTGAGAGATTTAGAAAGTATTTCAGTTTAACAGCTCCAAGAAGAAGTTCTAAAAGGTTAGCAAAAAATTTGGTTTTTGATTACCAGCCAGCTCTACATTTATGAACATTTTAAATTTTCATAATGTTGAGCTTTCGGTACCAAATATCTAACTCACTTCGACGAACTCCGTGGCGCATCGGGCGAAGGTCCGACTGCGACGCTGGCGATGTTGCGGGTTCGATTCTCGCCCAAATGTTTTCAAAATGCCCAAATGATTTTCGCACAAATGTTTACACGATCTGCAGAAATTTGTTAAGGATGTTTTTCTAATATCTATAATTAAAAATATCTAATGTAGTATAATGTAATAAGTAAATCAGTTTTCTAGTTCCCATAACACAAGCTCTGCATAGTTTGGGCTTAGATGTCGCTGTGTGAATTATCCAGCATTACCTATTTATTTATTTCCCTCCAGCCAGGTAAGATGATGATCTGCGAAAGACTGCAGGCAAATGCTGGACGCGGCAAGCTGAAGACAGGGCGCTATGGCGCTCATTAGGGGAGGCCTATGATCATTGATCCCCAAACTAGGATAAATCTGTATCTTGGGGACCACCTTCCATGGGTTCTTATAGAAGACAATATCAAGCTGACGTTTAAATTATGTTGAGGTTAAATCAAAAGTGTATTTGTACTTTACGTGATGGGTCTCCTGAGAACGCCGGTCTCTTAAGAGTCCGGGCAACAGGAGATACCATTCGTGTGTGTTATGTGTGTATTGTGTGTGTGTGTTTGTGAAGTGCTCCTGAGAACACCGGTCTCTTAAGAAGCCGGGCAACAGGAGATACCATTAGTGTGTGTTATGTGTGTGTGTGTGTTTGTTTGTGATTTGTGCTCCTGGGAGAGAACGGTGAACACGTAAGAGTCCGTGTATATATTGACATAAGGTACAAATTGGTATGTACCAAAATGTTCCTGATCTAACCAGATCATGAAGTGAAGTATTGAAATCCTCGCAATAAAACATGTAGGTGACATTCCGTGTGCAGAGAAACTAGCCCAACGGCATTCAGGGCGAGCCCTTAGCCGTGTACCGTTGTGCCTTTGCTCAGGCAAATGATGGTATGGTTGTCGAAACATATTTCTTGACGACTTCAGTGGCGCAGCGGGGGAAGATCCGCCTGAGATGCAGAAGTTCGATTCCCTCGGGCAAAATGATTGTACGATCTCCAGGTATTTGATAAGTTCTTAGTGTTTTCTATCTATAATATAAAAATGAATCGCAAAATGTGTTGGTAAGTGCATAACTCAACAACGCCTGGACCGATTTCGCTAATTCTTTCTTTGTTGTGTTTGTTATTGTCAGGAGAAGGTTAAAATTAAGAAAGTTGGAAACATAAATTTACAGCGCAGCTAGTGTATAATAAGATTTTTCTATCTATCGAAGCGACGCGTGACCCGAGAGCTGGTGAGTATCTGGCGCAGCGCAATCAGCATTGCCATACAGCGTGGCAATGCAGTCAGCGTCTTGGGGACGCTTCCGACTGGTATTGATATGGATCAGTTGAGCTACCTGTAGATTGCTTGCAACAGTCTGCAGTTACCTCAATCGTTTCAATTGTATACTAGTTCAATTTATTTCTATTATTTGACTGTAATTCTCTATCTATGTATTAAATATATCAGTTATCTAGTACCTTCCCATAACCGAGGATCTCCTTGGCTTAGGACTAAGCTAGACGGTGATTTGGAATTGTCCGGCATTATTTTTGAACTATATCCCTCATGGCTAAAACTCACGGTCATTCCAGGCCACAAAACAATGACACGTCGCCTTTATTCTGCGTGAAGAAGAAACTAAACATACGATGAACTAAGTAAGCAATTGAAATAATTCGGAATACAACGCAAACCAATAAATTATTCCAATTTCTACACTGGATAGTAAAGCCCGTTTTTCGTAAGGCCATTATTCTTGATGTGGTTCTTAAGTATTATTTTCTTGGAGCAAATACTCTCCGCAAAGAATTTTTAAATTAAAGACGGGTAATGGCAGAGATATCGACTATTTTCCAAAATAAGTAACCTATATATTTACTAAGCATTATTTATTGAAAAATAAAAGTAGCAACCCTACGACCACGCTTCGCCTAATGTATTATACCATTGGTTGAGGTTGGCACGATGTGTCCTATCAGTCTGGCTTTTGAGTCATTGGTATGCACATGCACAGCGGAGCTTTGCCACCGCTATCTTTTGCCAAATCTCTACGTACCTGTACCCTATCTCATTTTTCTCATCATCATCATCAATATTATAAAGGAGTACCAGCAGGGCTATTCAGACTCTCCGCAACCGAGTCATCGACTCGGAATCTGACACAAATTCGCACGAAATTCAAATCTTTTAGCGGTTTTTAATATTTTCTGCGTTCTACGAGGAATTGAACTTTTTAACTTTTCAGCTCTAGGTACCCCAAGCTTACCACGCTCAGCGCGTCCAGCATCTTCAAGAATCGGATTATCTAAGAAGAGTTCTTTCTGTGAAATAATTCTTGTTTCAATAATTCTTGTTTAATTCTTGTTTGCCTTTATAATATAAAGATACCTATGTATGTATATCATTATACGAGTATGTGTGTGTAGGTATATACATATATATTTAGGTATATTTGTAATATTTGTCGGTATTTGTATTTAAGATACTCGTATGTATTAGCTACGTAACAATGCACACGGATCCCCATCTTCAATCCAAAGATCCTATCCATCCACGGTTGTGTGGTAGAGATCGCTCATGAGCGATAAGACAGCCAATTGTCACATAGTCTATAATTTTTGTTGTTTATTTTAATATTGTATATTATTTTGATAAGTGTGCAATAAAGAATGTTCTATCTATCTATCTAATGCTGCTGAGATCTCAGGACCCAGACTTTAGAGTGAGACATTCATTTTTTTTATGACGTCACTGTTTGGTCCAGCCTGTATTGTAAGCACCGGTACTCTGTGTCTTTTTTCCCGGTGAAGGACAATCTTTAAATCCAGAGTGAATGAGTTTTTCTAGGAAAGCGTGCTTCATTTTACGTCATGTTTTTCTTCACAACTTTAGTGAGATGGTAGCCAAAAGCTTGACGATTTCCGGTAAAAAAAAGAGCTCTACATATTTATTTACCTGAATAATAAAGAGTGCTAAATCACAATGTCTTGGAGGTTAGTGGACCGAAGAACCTGTTGATAAGTTATCAACATTAATAAAACCGAATGACCCAGACAATGTTATGTGAAGGAGTTATCAAGAAAATTATAAATAAGCATTACCTACCGCTGTCTCTTTATTTAAAATTTATTTCAGTAGATAAATAGAGTAGGTAGCTTCTGTTGCCCGGACTCTTAAGAGACCGGTGTCCTCAGAAGCACCTCAACAAACACACATTCACTACACAAACACAACTCGCTTCCACTTACACTTGTACCACACAACATCATGAACTTACTATAGAATAAGGCCAACAGAAACCTACCCTCAACAAATTTCTAAACAATATTTATTCATGATTCTATTTACACTATTTCTGAGAAATGTTTTTGAAATAACATTATTGTAACTCATAATGTATGATAAGGAAGAGCGTTACCTCCTAATACAGGTAGTTTTATACTTAAAAGGAGGTCTCGAACACTGAAAAATGTATAAAGTAATTTAAGAGAACGATAATAAACATTTTGTATTTTGTATAGATACAAAATACAAAATGTTTATTATCGTTCTCTTAAGGGGGTACCCTACCTCGTTATTGTGTGAAGAGGATAGGCATAGGATTTCGCGTTCACAGGAGCGGGACAGAGCAAAGCGGCGTAAGCCCAAAAATCAAGTTTTTAGTAGTTATTTGCTCCCCACAAACATTAGAATAGTTAATTGAAAAAAAGGCAACATATAAAATGTTCTTTATACTTAGCTCAATTACTATGCTTAATCTCAAGATCGTATCATCTGTATTTATTGAGAAATTAGGGTTTTAGTAAAAAATTGAGGTAACTTTGCGATTTTTTTTTTATCGAGAAAATTTTATGGAATCGTGTTTTCGAAACATATGATCGATAGAATAAGTCCTGAACTTTACCATATATAAATTTCAAAGTTAAATATTCAGTAGTTTGGAAGATATGGAGGTCCGACGGAGTTGAAAATAAGCAATTTGAGGGTAGGTACCCCCTCCGATTACCCCATAGGTCAAATTAGAATGAAAATGATCGGCGAATATGTTTGAAAAAGTGGCCAAAACCTCTGGCAGCTATTTGAATTTTTTTTACTATTAAGAATGTTATACAGGCCCGGTGTTCGAGTGACACCTTGTGTAGAGCTGCACATATCTTGGCTAAATTATAAGCATTAAAAGTACTCAATGCCCAAATTGGAACGTAATAATGATATTTGACAAGTACATTTTTGAAATTTTCGCGAAGAATCGACAACCGCTGGGGTAGACGTGTTCTTGAGTGGAGACCACGACTCGGCAAACGTAGTGTAGGACGCCCTCCGGCCAGGTGGGATGACGATCTGCGAAAGACTGCAGGCAGCTGATGCTGGATGCGGCAAGCTGAAGACAGGGCGCTATGGCGCTCATTAGAGGAGGCCTATGTCCAGCCGTGGACTATTATAGGCTGATGATGATGATGATTAGCTTGGGGCTAGACGATGCTGTGTGAATTGTCCAGCATTATTATTATTATTATTATTATTATTATGAAATTTTCTAAGTGCGTATGATAATTGCCGCAGATAATATTTGATGAAGTGCTTGATATGTCCTTGAGACCCACTTTATTTAGGACTTCCTGTCGGAGCTTCTATGATATTAATTCTCTCTTGCCGTGCGTTCAGACTTTAAATGATGCCATTTCGATCTTGAGTCATTCAACACGAACTGTCAGCTAACCTGTGCGAGCTGACTCCTATAATGGCTGGAGCATGAGTAATAGTGTGGTAATAGCGTTGACCGACAGTCACTGATGATTCAGAGTTTCATACATTTGGGCGATGCAAGCTTCTGATCTAATTGTGTTTCTGTGGTTGAAAACTTTCGAAAATCGGATAGATAATAGGTACTGTAATCATAACCTTAAAAAAAACAAATTTTACGTGAAACATATAGAGAACAGCAACGGAACTGGCGGCCTTATCGCTTAAAGCGATTTCTTCCAGGCATCCAAAACGATGGGAGAAAAATACAGGATGGCGGTGCTTCTTAACATAAATGACACATGAGGGTAGTGCAGCAACATGAGGGTAGTGCAGAGGGTGCCTATTATTAAATGAATACTTCATCCTCTACCATCTTGTTTTTTTAACCGACTTTATAAAACGGCGGAGTTTCTATGTTCAGTTGGCTGTATGTATGTTTTTTTGTGTACTAAGTAGGTATGTTCGCCGATTTCTTTGTCAACCGTGGTTTGGTCTTTTATTTATGTACCTTATTTATATATAGAACAAGTTTATGCCCTATAGAAACGTTCAAAGGTTCTTTCTATACCATGGGAACAGATGATAAAAAGAGTATGGCTATGTTTTATTCAAGGCCTAGAACTAATTGTATGCGAAATTTTAGCCTGATCCGTTCAGTAGTTTTGGCGTAAAGAGTTAACAAACATCCATCCAAACATCCAAACTTTCGCATATACCTAAGGTACTAGTGTGAAATTTGATTATTGTATTATGATTTAGATATTTCGTGCAATAAATGAAATGAAATGAAATGATAATCCTAGGGTGGTCCCATAGACATTTAATTCCTAAGACATAAGGTATTATTTGTCACGTCAAACTTAAAAGAACAATGTAAATGATGAAGTTGGTTTTTGGTTTTTAAAAACAATCACTTGTTGTCTTTTGTGGTTATGTGGTTATGGCAGAAATCACCTTAATTTCTGACGGGATCCCTTTCCTTTGTTGACATCTTTCCATCAGCTCAGCACAGCACACATTGGTCCACTGGTTGGTTTGGTTGCCTCTATCGTTAAAGGAATGTTCAGTAGTGAAAAGGTACAAAGGGGCAATAAAATAGAGACCTTCATTTCGCTATAATATGCTTAGGTCACTCTGTCATCTGTGGGTTAGGTTTACGCCGAAAACAATGAGAGGTCAGAACTTAGCCACCTGATGTGATGTCCTCCTAGCCGAATGTCGACCACGGCGGCCAGGCTCATCGGAGACTAGCCAGATGCGCAGGACATATTATAGTGCACCAGTGTGTGCACGGAACGGAAAGCGAGGGAATAGAGAGTGCACTTGTGTTTACAACCTCACCTCACCTCGACAGCCTGTATTGGTCCACTGCTGGACGCAGGCCTCCCCCTGATAAGCGCCTTGTTGGCGGAGTGTTTACAAGTGCACTCTCTATTCCCTCACTCTCATAATCCGGACGGCAGACAGACACGACCGGAGAGAGGTCAAGCGCGGGACCAATGGCTTAGCGTGCTTTCCTTTGTTTAGCCACCTACCTACCTAATTAATAGGTACCTACGTAACTTAGGTATCCTTGGTAATAAAATCAGTTGGAAAAACACCATCTAGACAAAATGGTGGTCCACCACTTTACAAGGTTTTGTTTAATTATGAAAGTGGTTTTGAAACATAAAGCATGATCATGACGTTTTGGTCGTAAAAGAAATACCTACCAGGTACTTTTAATATGTAGAAGCCAGGCCGTGAACTAAGATCTAGCGATTTAATAAGTTAACAACCTTAAGTTCTGTTAAATGTAGGACGTTAGTGACTTGTTAGTTAGTTTTTTTTGACGTGACAACGTCTTATAATTCGATAGAGCCGGCTGCACGCACGAAAAAACATGACGTCATGCGGCGTTACCTCATGCGGCGTTACCTCGCTCTTTTCTTAAGACGTTGTCACGTTCAACTATCGTCAGTAAACCGACTTTACAGACAACCAATTTTTTAACATGGCAGGAGCCTTTACTCACAATGAAAATTACACTAGTATTTATAATTGAAACGATTGAAATTGTTAGTTAGTTAGAATATAAATACAACCTATAATTTTTATATATACTTATGAAATTAAATTATATATTTTCGCGCTTTCGGGTTTCAATTATTATAGATTTTAATTTCGGAGATTAAATTCATTTGCGATTCTTATTTTTTCCTTGTTCTGCATACATAAAACAAGCTGTAAATTGAATAATTTACAGCTTGTTTTGCTTGTGCTTCAGCGAATGCTGCAGCACTCTATAAACCATTGTACCTACTTACTTTATTTTTAAAACAGCCTTACCTACCTATAAAAAAAATGCTGGACAAATCACACAGCATTATCTAGCCCCAAGGTAAGCAGAGCTTGTGTTATGGGTACTAGATAACTGATATACATAATAATATACGAGTAGATCGATAAATATTTTTTATTATACATAGAAAACGACCAGAACACCCTGAACAAATATCTACAGATCGTACAAAATATATTTGTCCCGAGGCGGGAATCGAACCCGCAACCTCCTGCGTCGCAGGCGGACTTTCGCCCACCGCGCCACAGAGGTCGTCTAGTTTGGGTTAACCTTGACTAGGGTTCTCTAATAATAGCAATAAACATAATTTTGTGTAGCGGCGGTATTATGTATATCCACCTACAAAATGCTTGCTAGACATCTAGATCACTTTCGTCTAGTTCGCTCGATAATTTAAATCCAAGCGTCAACGTACTGCCAGCCACCGTGTCGGAAGAACGTAATGTTTTATATCAATTAATTAATATTTTGAGGCACGCTAATTAGAGGCGAACTGCAGACAGTTAAATGTTAAGATTATGGTAAGCCGTGTAGCGGTATTTTTATAAAACTTTACGTGAACATTTTGAGTTTGACTCAAAATTCGTATTTGCAACAAAATTATTGGTCCACAGAGTGCTGATGCTATAGTCCAGATAGAATGAAATGGTTTTATGACAGGACCCTGAAGAAGTGAGAAAGAAGAAGTGTATATTTATTTAAATTTCTGACTGAGTATTTCCATGCGACATACATAATATAAATACTAGAAATAAGAATAAACTCGCTGTGCCCACAACTAGGCTACACAAGATAAATGCATCTTTTAAAGGGCAATGTATACGCTTCTACAACAAAACTCCAAGTGAGTTGCAAAAATTATCAACATATAAATTCAAACAAATTGTCAAACATATCCATTGCAAAAAGGCTTACTACAAAATATCAGATATCTAGAGGATAAAAATGCTTGGGACGAGTTTTGCTCCAACTCGAAAAGTAACAACTAACAGGCTAAAGGTTTCTCCGTCGCTTCTTAGTCTAAATACCGAAGAAGCGCAGAAATAAAAAATATCACTTTATTTCCGTGTCAGTGTTTAGTTTTATAATTTGACCTTTCCCAAGTGTAGGAAGGAACATTTATTGTAGGTATTTATGGAAATAAAGAGTTTTTGATTTGATTTGATTTGACATGTTCATTTTGGATTTAAGATATTCGATCCGATCTCCAATCGGACTGATGTGGCGCGGCGGGCGAAGGTCTGCCTGCGACGCAGGAGGTTGCTGGTTTGATTCTCACCTTGGGACAAATATCTGTACGATCTGCAAATATTTGTTCCGGGTGGTGTAAGAAAATTATATCTATCTATGTTGGTAATGCATTGTAATAAAATAAGTGTGTATATCAGTCATCTAGCCCTACCACAAGCTCTGCTTAGCTTGGGGCTAGATGATACTGTGTAGATTGTCCAGCTTTATTTATTTATCTATCCTTTGTTGCAACTCCGTAACCATCACAAATGAATAATTTGTCAATAAAAAAATTATTAATTTCTTTACCTCGCCTTTCATTTCACAAATTAGTTTATGTAGGCCTATTTATATAATGTATTTATTGATAATAAACAAGCAGAATGTGACTGATGTGTCTATATAACACTGTGTTGAATTTAGTCATTGCATCACTTTTTAATGTTTGTTTTATGGTGCTCCCACACTGCTGTTAGAAAATGTTAACTAATGTTAGTAAACATTTGTTTACAAACATTTGATCACAAATGTTACAAAATGTTTTCATTTTAGACAATGTTAGTAAACATTTTATAACAAAATAAAACATTTGTTATCTTTTTTCTTTTTTTTAAACAAAAAATAAAAGCTATTCCAATGAGCAAATCTTCTTCCATTTTCATGTAGACACCTCAGAACGCAAAACCAAACAAAAATGTTATAAAATGTTAGTAAACTTTTTCCGTCAGTGTAGGAGCACTTGTAACATCAAACATTTTCTAACGAAATGGAACAATTAATAACATTTGTTAGTAAATGTTATAGAGTTAGAAAATATTTGTAAACATTTTCTAACAGCAGTGTGGGAGCACCATTAGTCATCCCAATGCTGCTATGTTTAAAAATTCTCTCTCTATTTCCTCCTCAAATTTATCTCTCAATATTGCTAAAGGTAGCAACGCTCACTCAAAAAGCTTCAATGGCTGTACCTTAATTCCCATGCTATCTGGCACTATACACGGCTTTAATTAGCGGACCATGACAAGACAGCAACAGTAGGTACAGTGGCTTTCATAGATAGATGACCCCCTCACGGGTTCCAAGTCTCGTACGTGTACGAGACATGGAACCTGTCAGGGGGTCACTGTACCTAGGTACTGTTGCTGTCTTGTCATGGTCAGGTAATATTACATTAGTTATTTGGGATATTATTAGATTTCTAGAAGACTCTTTATTCACAAAGAAAAGATTATACTAGGATTTACAATTGAAACAATTGAGCTAACTGCAGACTGTTGCAAACAGTCTACAGGTAGCTCAACTGATCCATATCAATACCAGTCGGAAGCGTCCCCAAGACGCTGGCTGCATTGCCACGCTGTATGGCAATGCTGATGCGCTGTGCCAGATACGCTCTCGGGTCACGCGTCGCTTCGACCAGACGCTTAGATAATTTTTTGAAAACCCGAAGATCGTCGGTACCTACCCCACGGACCTAGGGTCCGTGGACTCCAAGGGGAGCAAATGTGTAGGCTCTGTCGACACATTTGCTGCATATTTGCGCCTCTTGAGTTTTATTAGAAATTACCCTGAGTGTGCGAGCTTACGCACTATAATAATAACATAAATCGTATACCTATTGGTTTTTTGGTTTTATAATAAAAAAAAATGTTGTTAATATGATGAGCTTATGCCCGCGGCTTCGCACGCGTATTTTCGGTATAATAAGTAGCTTGTTATCTAAGTTAGGCTTTGCTCTAAACGTACGCCAAACACCTTGATCTGTTTAGTAGTTTTGGAGAACCAAACTTTCGGCTTTATAATATTAGTAGGATTAAATAAGAAGGAATACTTTTTATTACAAATATACATGAAGTATAAATAAGAGAAATACAAATTAAAATAATATTTAAAAAAAGATACAAATAAATAATTAATACAAATACGAATTAATTCTTAGAAATTAAAATTACCCGCTTACGATTAGGTACTATTACAAAATCCTTGTTGTTCTTATCACAGCTTCATATTTAGATTTTATCGAAAGACACTAGTTTTAAAATATTTCTGTATCAATCAAGAAATTAACTACCAACGGAAGCATTATTATTATTATTGTCTATGACATCAAATTGAATTATATGCTTTGTAATGACTCTATGGAAATATTTTTAGGGTTTTCCGTTTCCGCTAAAAGAAACTACTTCCGATTTACTCTTGAGACAATGTACATATGCTGTGCTCTGAAGAAATAAAATTTTACTATAAACTCAGTGTTTCACATTCCAACTAACTAATACCAACCCCAAACAGGCCACCGCAACAACTTCAAACTTAATAGGGGGGTTACCTATCAATGAGCATCACTGTACCAGAAGGTATCATTGAGATCAAAGCGGCACAGACGTTCGCCCAGACACCGGCGGCCGGAGGAGAGGGGCCAGACGGCTGAGGGGAAAGGGGAGGAGGTGAGAGGGGGGGCGAAGGCTGTGTTACGTCAGACGCATCCGGGTTCGCGGCCGGCGCACGCGCCTCTTTTATTGCCTGTGAGTGAGCCTATCTTTGCTAAATGACAGTATTGATTCGACTCCTCCAAGGCTGTAGCACTTCTACTCTTGTCAAAATCAGGCATTTTCCGTCGTCATTTTTCCTCGCATGAGCCTGCGATTGGGAGGAGTTTCGCCTATTTATTCTCAGGTGGCAGGGGGTAATAAATTCAAAAATTATATATCTTGATTTATGCCCTGTATAGCCTGTAATCACACTAATATTATAAATGCGAAAGTTTGGATGGATGTTATAGATGGATGGATGTTTGTTACCTCTTCACGCCAAAACTACTGAACGGATCGGGCTGAAATTTTGCATACAGATAATTCTAGGCCTGGAATAAAACATAGGCTACTTTTTATCCCATAAATCAGTTCCCGTGGGATAGAAATCACATTTAAACGTTTCCATAGAAACAACGCGTGCGAAGCCGCGGCTGCCCGCGGCTTCGCACGCGTTGTTTCTATGGAGCTAGTTACATTGATGTAGAAAAGGGGAAGATGAGGCACTAGCTTCTCGAAACCGGCAGGCTCAAATGAAGTCCAATTGTGTGCTCTCGCCGCAGTCATAGTAGGACCGGCGGCGCGGGCGGACGTGATTCGCGTGCTTGCTACGACGTACTGACTGTGTTTTACTGACTAAAAGACTAAAGCAATGCCTTCGTGTTCGTTCACAAGGTGTACAAATAGCTCAAAAACCAAAAACAAAGCCCAAAGCATCACTTTTCACGCGTAAGTACACCAAAGAATTTAGTTTTTTGATTAATTTACTGCCTTTTTTCGCCATTTGCAGAGAGGGATAGAAATATACGAAACATAAGTGTGTAAACAGAGATAGCAATAGCCTTATTGCGAGTCGAGTCGTTCTTCAACTCGTACCATCAATTTTGTCCCAACTGGTGTGAGTTGACAAATCGTAAAGATGATAGGTATTATTTTCAATCTGCAACTCGCATCACTCTTTGTTTCTATTGAATTTATACGTCGAGTACAATCACAAACTCTATGTGGAACCTCTATCATTTGTATTCATTTCACATTATTTTATGTACAAAACACAAAATAAATATACCTCTTGCCTATTATTTTACTAACTTTTTTTGGTTGACTGTACTAAAATTCAAATTACTAACGAAGCGTATAACATTTTTACGATTCGTCCGCTCATACCAGTTGGGACAAGATTGATGGTGTGGGTTAAAGGAACGACTCTACTATTGTACCTACCGTAACTCGGGGAAATCCCGAATTTGTTTTATTATACCTAGTGGGGTCGTACCAGAGATTAATATAGTTGTCTCTGTCTCACTTCGGTCTTAGGTACATCTTGCCATCTTTGTTGTTCTTTATATTGCACAGGACTGGAAATGTAACTGTGAGCGTATGTGTTTGCGTGTAGTTGTAACACAGGCCAGTTGTTGAGTACGCGCTGGGAGAACGTAACCCATCTTCCCTTTTCTACATCAATGGCTAGTTATAAATAAAACGTCAAGTGCGAGTTCGACTCGCGCACTAAGGCGAGACCTTGTTCATTGTCAAATATTATGATTCTAGGTCAACATGAAGTATATTTTGGTCAAGGGAGAGAATCAATAATTATTATTTTTTTGTTAATAAACTACAAATTTACGGTTTTCAGATTTCCTCGTTATTTGTGTTATATGACCTTGCTTCTTAGTCTTACCAAATTTTATGATTCTAAGTAGATGGGAAGTAGGTACCATAGGTTTTGGTCCATGGCGAGCATTAAAAGTAATTTTTTCAGTAAATAAATTATAAATTTATGGTTTTCGGATTTTTCCCTCTACTTTTGCTATAAGACCTTGCTGCTCACCAAATTTCATGATTCTAGGTCTACGGGAAGTACCCTATAGGTTTTGTGTGTTTGTGATTCCCTTGGAAATTTCAAAATATTCGGACATAAATGGCTGTAACTTTAGAAGTTTTATTTATATCGCGGCTTCAAGAAGTTACGGACTTGAGTATTTGACGTTAATTTCAACTCGATACGTCCATGCGTTTCTGAGAAAATAATTTAAAGAAGAAATCAGACAAGCTAAATATTCCATCACACCAGCGAATTCAAGCCGTAGTGTGTATGTAGTGTGTGCGTGCTCAAACAGGCTCTGTTGCTAAGCTACGCTGCGGTCGCTTCGGCTCCGAAGGTACCGATCGGAAATGGTATGAATTCTAGGCCAACAATGAACATAGCCTTGGTCAGGTTCGGGTAGGTACGTCTTCATGGGCCGCTTTGAGCGCTGCGCCACAGGAGTCGTCGAATAAGTGATCGTAGTCAAGTTGTTGATCAAAATAATACACAAAAATAAGATTCTGCCCTTCCTCTGGTAGGTTCCCTTAGTCGGGGAGAGCGAAGGTGACGGAAAAATGGGGTCGGCGTGTGTGTGGATCGGTGGGCTCGCCAGCCATGTATAGGAGGAAGAGGGGACGCCAGTCGGGCCGCGGAGGTTTTAAATGTTCCCGTGGTTCGGCGAAAATGGCGAGAGAGGGACACCGGAGAGGTTTTTAGTGGGTATTACGTCCTTCTCAGGGCCTCGAGTTCCACATAAGTCTGGTCTCCCCCAGACCAGTTTATTCTTAAACGAATTTTCTCGCCAATAAAAAAGGTAAGTAAGTACTTACTACTTACTTAACTTTCTTTATAAACTTTTGTAAGAAAATGTTTTTATTATATGCAAGTATTAAAAACATTTTCTTACAGTTTCAAAATCACTTGACTACTTACACTTAGGTATGACTTATCGCTGTCAACTCTACCTCCAAACGTTAACAAAAGGGCCAACTAAATAGGTAGAAATAAAATCGATGCGCGAAAGTGTGTGATTGTCAAGATTGGAAATAAAATTCATGACGCACAACATGTTGTGCATAATATTTCTACGCTTCCGTCATGTCAGTCAAGATAATGATTGTTGGGTTTGCTTTCAGCTCTACATAGACGTCTACATTCTTTCAAATGTGTAAGATGTACCTACCTATGAGTAGGTACTCATATAGGTACTATAGGTAGCTAGGAAAACGACATACCTATATAAGTTAGGCACCCAACATTTATGCTTTGAAATTAGAATAATCGCACTGCAGTCGCAGGGCAACACACCCAAATCAAGAGCCGTCCCGTTTATTTAAATTGGACGCAGGGTAAATCGATTAAATTTTCCCGCGGATTACAGATCTGCACGAGAGGCAAGGGACTCCGTGGGAAGAGTTGAGTTCCGGGTGCAGTGTGCCACTTGCCACGCCTTTCACCAGCAAGGTCGCTCCGCGGCCGCGCCACTTTCTTTTATATAACCACTTACCAGCTAACCACCTAACCTAACCAGTCACATACGAACCTCTTTGCATGCGGAATTTGACAGTCGAATTTATACCGATGACGTCATTGAGGTGATTCACCGCGCCTGTTGGTCGTATGGTTTGTTTGACCGGTGGAACTTGTTTTGACTGCTGTGTTAGTTTATGCTGTTGACAACATCGTCAGTTTCGAGGAATTATCTATAACTTACGTTATGTATAATACCTATTAGACTGGCCAGTACCTTTGTTAGGCTTTTGTTTATATCGTTTGGACTTGCAGATTCACCTAAGGCCTTTCTAGTCAAAACAAGATCCGTCTATAAACAAATAAAGTTACTAAGTTACCTATAGGTAGGTACTTACCTACTGGTTAGTTAGAGACTTCGCTACTTAATAAATACCCACCTACCTAAAAATAGTAGGTAGGTAGGTTAGGTACTTACATCAGTACCTACCTAGGTACCTACCTAAATTTCAGATGGATCGCTCTGCAAACTTTACCTAGAGATGCGTAGGAACTGTAAATTCTTAGACTTTTTTCAACATGTTTGAAAAAGTAGGTAGGTAGGTATGAGACCTACAAACATTTAAAAAAGTAGGTACTTACCTAGGTAAGTATTTGGAATTGTACAAACTGATAGGTATCTACCTTTCATTTGATACCCTACTTGACCTTGTAGGTCTCATTTAAAATTCCGACATCACAATAACTGTACCTACTTAAGTGTAAAAACGAAAATAAAAATTTCAGTACAAATAATTAATTTGTACCTAAGTATTTGTAAGTAAGTACTTAGGTAGGTACTGAAAATTCTCATTTTCCTTTTATCATGTTTCTTTCTAAATTTATTATCATTTTAAATTTCAACATAATCTGAGCTGATTTTAAACAGGGAAAAAAGGACAGACAGAGCGAGACCATATGGGTTTCGAAACCATACTCGAAACTCAAAAACATAAATACTTACCTGCTTATGTATCTATTAAAAATATATCTTTGTCTTAATGTCAAGGTAGGTATATCTGTTTTCTAGTACCCACGCATAGCACACTTTGGGGTCACAGCATCACAGCACACCTAGATGATGCTGTGTGGATAGTCCAGCATTACCTAGGTACTTATCTATTATTTATTTGGAAGATAATACAGCTAGACAATGTGAGCTCGCTCGATACAATAGAACATGAATATAGCGGAACATCCTAGTTTATATTGTGGCTTTAATGCCAGCCAATCGGCGCTTCAGCGTAACAACAATTTGGCTATTGCCGCCAAAAGTGTGAGAAAGTGACAGGCACATCCGGCATCCGGCACGATCCGGAACTCGGTTACATCATTTGATTACCGCAATCGTCAGCGGCCAACTGTGACATAAATGTGGTGTAAGAGGTTTTTTTAGTTGACTTATCAGACGAGTTCATTTCCTAACATAAAGTAGGTACACCAAATAAATTAAGAAAGGGCTATGTCACCCAGCACAAGCTGTTAATGTTAACAAATTAATCCAAAGCTTACATACTCGTATCGTCGTCGTCGTCGTCGTCGCCACGCGTCGTCTGGCTAAGGCCAACCGACCTTAGCTTAGCTTACTAGTGCGTGTTCAGTGATCACGATCAGCGTCTGCGAAGTTATGGGTAACTTAGATTTTTGGAATAGAACATAATATTCCACTGATCTCAAAAAATTTATGGTGAGGAGTGAAAGTTGGTGGATACTTATTTTGTTCGTCCATGAATTGTACAAAAGTAAAAACGTCAAAGTCATGTGTCTAAATAATTTTGACATTGGCATTAAAAGAAAAATGTCATGTTCACGTCAAAATTTCAAAATTATGAGAAACATCGATGATGCGTGTTTTGTTTGTGAAATAAATAATTTATTTTCAATTATATGCTCATTTCAAGGTGGTTATTGGCCTAAAAATCAACATTAGGTGTTATAATATCGTTTTGTAACTATGAATTCAGTGTGGTAAGCGTGATATTCCAATATAGAGTTTTGGAGGTAAACAATGTCATGTGTTGTTTTTCATCGTCCTTTTCTCCCATAATGTCGTAGATTCGTGGTGCTGTCTGATTATATCAATAAATAATGTTACCGGCAACAAGTCCCCGTAAGAAACTGAAAAGTCCCGGGCAGGACACCCTTCCTAACCCTAAAACTACCATCACGTAAGTGTACCCTCAATCAATTTTTTTAGCAGTAAAAAATTCGCCAAAACGATATAACTCAAAGCTTATAAAATTCTGTGAGTTGTTCATTGCGGAATACAGACTTTGTCCACGCCATTGCTTTATTATTATGCTATGCTACTCACCTTGAACATTCAACTTCCTAGATTCAGAATAAATTAACTATTAACAGATTCTTTGATTATATCTACAAAGTTTATAATTTTCAGGTGCACTAATGTCCCAGAGAGCTTGTTTGAACCGAATGCAGCGACTCAGCATTTCTCTAAGTTTGGCAGATTAGTGCGTATAAAGCTGTTTCCTAGAAAGCAAGCATGTGTGATCGAGTTTGATCAGCCAAGTGCGGTAGAACGAGCTGTGCTCAACGCTGGAGCCTATGATGGCTTCATGTTTGATGTTACTAGAATGAAGGCGAGAGTGTTAGTATTTGATGCTGTTTTATTATTTTGGTAGAGTCCGCGCAAATCTTTGCTCAATGAACTTGGGCACAGAAGAAAATGTGTGCAAGTACAATCAAATAGAAAAGTGATATTTACCAACTTTCAACCCACCCCAGCTTCACACCCGTGCGAAAGATAGACCTTGAGAGTGGTAATGTCACACAACGTTAAATCTGTGGTCTTGTAGTTTGGAGTAAAACAAAACTAACATGGGTTTAGCAAGAGTTTAACTCCCGTTTAAACTATGGCTAAGCCGTGTCTTACTGTAAACCATCGTGAAGCACACTTTTGTGGTAACGCTTTTGCTAAACACGCACTCGACAGATATTTAACTTTTTTGTAGTAAAGCTGTTAATGTATAAGAGAAACTATCAATATCAGGGAATACTTCACAATATCTCAAGAACAAAATATCAAATCAACAACACGAACACTGAACAACTGTCAAAGACTTTGCTGCATCATTGTACTCAAAAGCATTCATTCGACAGTATTGCCTACTTGATTATTAATAAATTTGCTAAATTGTTATTATTTTATTTTAAACCTGGGTTAATTACGTTAGTTAAAAAGTTTATTTATTCTAACATTTTAGGTTTTAAATAATCCATCATTGGGTACAAGATGGTTTTAATATTGAATTGATAAATAAATTAATGCAGAACAAAATGTGCTAGACAAAATAATAATGCGCCAAAGTCCTTGCTGGCAACCCTGGTCTTAGGTCTTAGGTGGAAGTACTCTTGTTTCCGCATTTAGACTCGTGTTTGGTCCATTATGCGTCTCATTTGCTAGCATAGCCAGCCTAACTCCGTCCAGAAGCGCAGAATCTTCCTGGGATCTTCACAGGCTTCGCGGAGTGACCTCGGCAAGTTGAGGATTTCTGTTCGTTGTGTTGTTACCCCTTCGCATTCCAGGACTACATGGGCAGCTGATTCGTCGTCGCTGAGGCATCCTCTGCAAAGAGGGCTATCCGTCGTTCCGATGGTAAATAGGTGTTTGTTTAGTGGGCAGTGTCCTGTTAGTGTTCCCACCAGGATACGCAGGTCCATTCTGTTTAGGTTTAGCAGGCGTTTTGTCAGCCTCGCTGATGTTGATGGAAGCGCCGCTCTGGCTTGTCTGCATTCTAGAAGGCGTGTCCATCGTTCGTTATGCATCTCTCTAGTTCTGAGCCTTATCCATGTCTGGAGTAGTGAGAATGGTAACGGTAGGAAAGGTGTTGGACCTTCTGTTGGCAACCCTGGTTTGACAGACAGATCCCCTCTCACCCCATCCTTTCCCATCAATGCCTTATTTACGGTACGGATTGTTTCGGTATGCAGCCGTTGAAGCCAACTTCACACAGCTCATAAAGATTTGTGTGGACTCTATTATTTTGTTTATGTGGAACCCAAAGGGATGCACTGTGTATTTGATGTTGTTTTATTATTTTGGTATCTCGTTTCATTTTATTATCCATGGGCATATCCAACAAGCCACACATTCATTGATTTCTAGTCAACGCAGTTCAACATATTTACTGCCCAACCTTGGCAGTGTAACCGAAAAGAATGCACTTGCTAGATGGAGCTGGAGATAAAGTAAAAGTTTGATGATAATATCAAACGGTATATGAGACGACAGCCCTGCAGTGAGAAGACACATGCTAAAATAATAATAATAAAAACTCAAATGTCCAGCATAAATATTTTAAATTGTTTATTTAAATAAACATATTTTCTATTGGTCTTAGGCTATTTATTTGTTGTAAAAGCTTTCTATCTTCTTATTAAGCAAGCCTTGAATTGTTTTTTTGCAGAAGAAAGCGTAGCAAGGCTGAGAATGACCCTGATTGGGTCCCAGATTCTGATGTTGCTAAAGAATTATCAGCAATGAGAGGAGGCCCTACCTATGCAACTAGAAACAAATGTAAGTTTAAGTTACACAGACTCACTTGACATAATAGTAACATACCCACCCGCAGCTTTATTTACATGTAAATTTAATTTTGTCAGTTTATTATCATTGTAATATTGTACTTACATTAATTTAGTTTAGTTTGACAATGCCCTTATACAGCAGCATACTTTGACATACCCTTAATTAATTAATTTATTATTTATTTCATTTAATTTTCTGTCATGTCTGTCTGTTTTTTTAGCTTTGTACCTTATGGTGTTTCCTGTAACGAAATACCTATACATGTAATTATTAA
This sequence comes from Eupithecia subfuscata, assembly GCA_963564075.1. NCBI lineage: Eukaryota > Metazoa > Arthropoda > Insecta > Lepidoptera > Geometridae > Eupithecia > Eupithecia subfuscata. The sequence goes on from OY751108.1 coordinate 5,678,141, forward strand.
AATAGTACATAAACATAGAATGTAACGACATCAAGTGTACCTACGATGGAATAAATACAAAATACAAATACATGCTAGGATGAAATGCACAAATGATCATTAGTAAAACGCTCTCATAAAAAAATGGGAAAAGAATTTTAGCACAAGTGTTATTAAAGAAAAACTATTCAGTGTATCTTTTCAAAATAATTTTATGCCTTGAATAACTAAACTATGTCGGCACTGGCTTTATTTTTGAGTTTCCTTTCTCCGTATATTATTTGCCCAAAGTTGGGCTAAAATCAGTGTTGAAATACGAATGTTTAGAAGGTTGTAGTTTTCAAATGTATAGTCTTTTTACAGTTTTGGGTGTATACAAACAAAGATAATGATAAGATAAATTTATTTAATCCTTTGTTTTGGATGGTCAACATCAAGCAGCGTAGTAATTACCCTTCCATGTTTGTATGGAAAGATGAGAGACTTGTTTAACCTAAATGCAAAAAAGACTTCTTTCCATATGGAATACATTGATCAAGTTTGGGTTTCTGTGTACTTTCTTATCTTATTCTGTCAACCAAGAAGTCTGTTGTTTGCAAGATCATGATGCAGAATTTGAGTATGAAATACTGAATGCTTAATTGGACTTGGTCAACTATACACCGATTATAATGATTATATGATGATAATCAGTGATCAGTGCCCCCTCAGTGACCTCTTTCAAAAATAAACTGGACAAATATGTAAAATGCACTGACATGAACATCTTATGCATCAGTTTATGAGCTGCCTGTTTATTACAAATAATAATAATTTATTAGCTCTGCTTAATTTGGTTTTAGATGATGCTGTGTGAATTAGACTGAATTATTTAATAATATTAAAAATGTTTATTTTCTCTCACAAAGGTATCTTATCTATATCAAGCTTACATATCTATAAATCAGGCTTAGATTAGGTAGTGTTTAAGCTATTGGTGGGAGAGTAAATATATAAGTACTTAGTATGCATAACCACCTGTATTGTGAGAGACTGGTGCCTGTTAAAGGTTTATGAAAAACCTGTAGCACAGGTCACTAATCATTAATCAATCATTAAAATAATCATTATTTATTTATTTTCAGCAATGGATGTATCACCCGACAATGCTGTGCCTAAGGTGCTGAAGAGAGTCATCAAACAAACAGTGAGGAGGGTACCAGAGCGGCAGCCAAGAAAACAACATACTCTGTGAGCTTTAGCTAAATTTTCAAAACTTTCGTTTGCATTTATAATCATTATCATTTACTAATTTTTACTTAAAAACTATTTGAGAATGATGCAAAATGCTGATATTGACACCAAGAAGATAATTTTGCTTTTTTGTGTGGTTTGTATAAGAACTTCTACAAACGATTCTATCTTGAAAATAGCTGGAATAAATTTGAAATGTTCTAAACTGTGATTGTATTTTGTCTTGCAAAAACAGTACAGGTAAAATAGTTTTGGGAAAAAGAATTTATCTGTGAGTCTCAAGAATGATTTAAACTAGGTCCTAACTAAATCTTTCTGAGACTGAAGATTCAGTTAGAATTAGTACTTTAATCTTTAAAAATAACAATCAAAATATAATAGAAACAAATTAGAACTAGTATTTACAATTGAGCTATCTGCAGACTGTTGCAAAATATCTACAGTAGTTTAATTGAATTATTCTTCATGAGACTCAAAAAAAAATTTGTTTTGTTGTTATTTATAATTATTTATTGATCTTCCAGAGCTCAACCTGCAAGTGGCATAGAATCTCCAGTAGTGATCACCACTCAGACCACTAAAACTACCATCGAGGCTGCGTCAGAACTGCATCAGCTGCGATTCAAGATTTCACTCTCCGCTGATGAGATGTGGAGGACTTTGGATGCTAGAGACAGGTATGTTTCATGGTTGTCTGGGAGATCTTGAGCGCTCTTGAGCGATAAGACCGCCAACGGTTGCTAATTTCTAAGTTAAGTGTGCTATAAAGTAATAATAATAAGCCTTTATTCGGACAAGACACTTTCTCTTTGTGGTTCATATATATCTCTTTTCTTCCATTTCTGTGAGTCCATTTGTCAGGTGGCAAAGGCCTCCTCCAATCTTCTCATTCTGGCCTTTCTATGGCCATAGAAAGTGCAATAAAGTAGGTATTAATTAAAGTAGGTATGATTTGTGACACAGAAAGTAGTATATACCTGCGATTTAGTAATTAGATAGAGATAGACGGCCTCTGCGGTGGGCGAAGGTCCGCTTGCGACGCAGGAGGTTGCGGATTCGATTCCCGCCTCGGGAAAAATGTTTGTACAATCTGCAGATATTTAAAACTTTTAAATCCATCTCAAAACTCAAATCATGGTAAGTATCCCGTTGTAAATGACTTTAATGCAGATATCTGTTCAGGGTATGTTTTCTATGTATAATAAAAAATATCTGTCTATGAAGTGTATTGTATTTACGCATTCACTGCCAAGCCTCAGCGGTGCGACCTGCAGGGGCGCGGCGCCGCCGCGACGACACTGGGGAGAAGGCTGATTATGCGTCTTGGGCCATGATTGTGTTAGTTTAACACGTTGCCTGTGCATGACCCACCGGTGGTGCATTTTGAGGTTCTCACCGTACCCGCGCCCAACAAGTTCAAAGGCCTGTAAACATGTAGGTACACGCGTGAGCTTATCCAATATTTTGGCATACACGTGTAGCCAAAAAATTAATTAACAAGAAACCCGGAGGACTGTCATGGCTGCACAGGGAACGTGTTAAGTATATCAGATATCTAGTACCTATAACACAAGCTCTGCTTAAACTAACACTTTCATGGTCAAGACGCAGATGTGATACGGGCATGGCAATATACTAAATGTTATTTTTGAATGTCTGCAGAATTCTGAGATCTTGGGGCGGCGCCGGCTCGCGGGTCAAAGTAGGCGGCGCCACCATCGGCACTTGCCAGGATATGTGCCCTGAGAAGGAATTGCTGCATCGACAAGCCGAGCATCAGGTCAGTTGTGCTACATTAATCATCCACACTGCTGGGTGTAAATCTCCTCCAATTTGTGCCACTCATGGGTCTTGGGCTGATTACATCCGGGTCTTGTTGGTATTCCAATAATCCTACTTCCTACTAATATTATAAACGCGAAAGTTTGTAAGTATGGATGGATGGATGGATGTTTGTTACTCTCTCACGTAAAAACTACCTAACGGATCGGGCTGAAATTTTGCATGCAGGTAATTGTAATCCTGGAATCAAACATAGGCCACTTTTTATCAAATAAAACAGTTCCCATGGTATAGAAATCACCTTTCAACGTTTCCATAGAAACAACGCGTGCGAAGCCGCGGGGCGCAGTTAGTAGTATAAATAAATAAATCTTCGCTATATCATCACCACATCTAAGTATTCAAAGTATATAATCTACAATCCTATAACATTATTATAACCTAACATTTGTTAGGTCTTACAAATTTTACTTAAAACTTTCGGCTAAGTAATAACATCTCTGTTAGTGTTTTATGTATTTAAAGAGGTAGCTAATTACATAGACAAGCGGGTGGTCCGCCACCACTTTGTCCGTTTCCCCTGGGAACCCATACCTTTCGGTTAAAAGCTACTCCTTCACCTGCCGCCACCACAGCTCGCCAAGTATCCCGTATTGTACAAATGACTTGAACTATTTCTTATAAACCTCTCTTTTAAGCGATAGCTAAAATTAGTTTATTTTATTCTGTTTACAATGTCCGAACGAAAATAAACACTGCTGAGTCGCTCCCTAAACTAAGTTTCATGGTCCAAGTCGCACTTGTCGGTCAGCGCCGTGTAGCGTTCGTGAATGTGTTAACGTTGACATATTTTTAGCGAAAAAGTAACCAAAAAGTGGTTCACCCAGTACTTATATAATAAGGTTGCCTGGAAGAAATGGCTTTCAGCAATAAGGCCATCTGTTGTCATCATCATCAGCCTAGGACATAGGCCTCCCCTAATGAGCGCCATAGCGCCCTGTCTTCAGCTTGCCGCATCCAGCATCTGCCTGCAGTCTTTCGCAGATCGTCATCCCACCTGGCCGGAGGGCGTCATACACTACGTTTGCCGAGTCGTGGTCTCCACTCAAGAACACGTTTACCCCAGCGGTTGTCGGTTCTTCGCGAGATATGGCCGGCCCACTGCCACTTCACCTGTTGTACTGTTTTGTAATTTAGATTTATATAAGATTTTTTTGACATAAGTATGTACAATAAAGTGTTAAATCAATCTTATTTCCAGATAATGCTGCTAGAAACAGACTCTCAAGGGGTGTTAGAGCCGCGTCGAGCCGTCAAACAGTACAGCAGAAGCTCCGCCGATCAGGAGATACCCATGTGTTACGAGCTACGGCCCGCGCCCGTCCTCATGATGACTTGCTCCTACTTGCTGCAAGAAGTCGCTGATACTACTAGACAGGTATGGGCTGAAACGTCATGCATGAGTGTACATCTATGCTTGAGTGACGTTTGTGCCATAGAAAAGCGTTACTCAACATAGACCGATGACTGAGCAATATTTCATCATTGAGCCTTAGACGCGGAAACATCACACAACTTTAGAAACTCTCTCAGGCATGTTTCAGCGTGTCCGTCAAGTTAGCAGCCCCGCCATGGAATTGGTGGAATTGGTCATACATCTATGACACATTCAACATGAAATCAAATAGGTATCAGTGCTATCACCTTAAAAAGTTCATAATAGAGTATTTTTTTAATATTTTGTATCTGCATTTAAATAATAATTTTACTTAGATTATTTGTTATTGAAAAATCATTTATAATTAATTTGGAAAATTTGTTATTTGCATACTTTATCATTAATATTAATTAATTTGGAAATGGGAAATGTTTTGTGGGATAAAAAGTATAGATAAGCCTATTTACATATGATTCGAGGCTTAGAGCTATCCAAAATTTCAGCCCGATCGGTTCATTCGTTTTGGCGTGATGTGAGGTAATAAACAATCCATCCAAACATCCGCATTTATAATATTAGTGTGTTTGATTATAAATAAAAATAATCCTGGACAATCCGGCGGCCGTGTGGTGCCGGCTTACGATTTGCACTACCCCAACTCTTCCCGCGGGTGTCTTAAGAGGCGACTAAGGGATATCCACCGGGGGCGGGCAGCAGCGCCCCAAGTGATAAAAACTAATAAGGCGCTTATCAGGTGTATGTGGCATGGCACTCAAAAGGTTAAACATCTTTAACCTCGCAAAAAAGAGTCGGAACAATTCTCTAAAATTCCTGATTTTGGTTTTGTTGAGACTATTATGAAAGTTTGTTCAGTCATTGATTTATACCTGACTAGACGATCGCCTCGCGGTTTCACACACGTAGTTCCCGTTCCTGTGGGAATTCCGGGATAAAATAAAACCTATGTCACTCCCTGAAAAGTAAGCTTCCTAACGGTGAAAGAATTTTTCGAATCGGTCCAGTAGTTTCGGAGCCTATTCAATACAAACAAACAATCAATCAAATCTTTCCTCTTTATAATATTAGTATAGATAGATAAACGCTTTTCTACAAGAATTTTCTTAGATCGAGTGATCTTATGAATCGGGTCGTAATGTCTATGCTATTTATTTTGCAGATTAGCTTAGCGGACTGGTTCCATTACATGTGGGACCGCTTCCGCGGAATACGCAAGGACATCGCGCAACAAGCTCTGTGCTGTGCAGGTAAATAAGTTGATATCACACATAGTCTGTCTGCTCTTTGTAAAGTCCCGAACTGCAAAAATTTTGAAACTTGTTGACTCATTGTGGTAGTTTGAGAAAATAGCTGGTAAAAAGTAGGCTTTGGGACTACGGAGGTAACTTAGTACTAGAGATGGGTAACCCGGGTTAAAACCCATGAGTGGGTGAAAACAAAGTTATCACCCAATTCATTCCTCCCACTGGGTGGTTTGAGCGGGTAAAAATGAATTATGTAGAAATTAATAACAATTAAGACTTAAGTAGTTTTTCTTTATTGATTCGTTATTTATATTTCATCATCATCATCTCAGTGGAAAGACTTGTACTGCTGGACGTGCTCTTTCGTGATTAAATACATTTTTGGTGGCGTGCACACTAGCGCCGCCACCTATTTTAACTATACTTACGTTAAACACAAGAATTTTCAAATGTACAGTTTGTGAAACCTATCCTAAGCTTTTTTTTAATCCCTCTGAAATAGTTTAGTTTTGTATAATTTAGACAGAGAAGCGAAAACAGAGTTCGGTGGCCACCAAGAGCAACTTCGCTATTCTGTATAAAGGAAAACTAATTTATGGCCATTAAAAAAAGCTTATGATAGCTGATCATCAACTGTAAAATGGACTTTTAAAAATTCCTTTGATTAACGTAATTCTAAGAAAGAAAAGGCCGTGGCGCTAGTTTAAGGCATGCTACACCTTAAGGTCCTGCGCCAGTCTCATCCTGGTTTACTTCTAGCAATGAAGATTAAAGACAGACATTTATTCACAAAGAAAATTATACTAGTATTTACAATTGAAACAATTGAGCTAACTGCCGACTGTTGCAAACAGTCTACAGATAGCTCAACTGATCCATATCAACACCAGTCGGAAGCGTCCCCAAGACGCTGGCTGCATTGCCACGCTGTATGGCAATGCTGATACGCTGTGCCAGATATTCACCAGCTCTCGGGTCACGCGTCGCTTCGACCAGACGCTCAGATAGTTTTTTGAAAACTCGAAGAGCCTCGGTACCCCACGGACCTAGGGTCTCGACTCCAAGGGGAGCAAATGTGTAGGCTCTGTCGAGACCTGCATATTTGCGCCTCTTGAGATCTTCGGCAAAATCTGCCGCCGCACCCGCCCTCACGGATGTCCTCGGAAGATGGGAAGGCGCAAGTGTGTCGACGCATGTAGCGTCCCACACAATGGGCCTCCCCAACTCCCATGGGACTAGTGTCATACCGTCGGGCCTCTTACCATCGTCGTCACGCAACAGACCATTCGGTTCGAGAATAGCTGGTACGTTAGCGGTGACAAAGGCCCGCCGGATGATGTCGTTAAGGCTAGCGTGGCGAGATATCCGACCGGCGGCTCTAGTGCACGATAATCCGTGATGACCAAGCTCTTCGACAGCAGTACCGCACTGGCATTGATGAGGCGCGCAACACCTTGCACCCAACCGGAGACATGTTGCGATACGGAAAGTTACGGGATCCAATAAAGTACCAGTGTTATATGAAGGAAATGCTTGCAACCAATGTCCTGACTCCCATTTAGAGACGGCCAGGAGGCGGGCACGATCTGCAGAGCTGGAGCACGTTTGTAACAAACAGTTCAGATTAAAGTGAATAGTGTCTTCTAAACTGTGATGCATCCTCGGCCAAATTGTCACTTAACATAACATCACTGTTGTCAAAAAAAAGGTATTTTCCAATGAAAAAAAAAATACAATCGTCTACCTCTCTCGCCCTTCTCTCTCTTGCCTCCTAGTCTACATACCGAAGCGACAGAAATCAAAAATATCACTTTATTTCCGTGTCACTGTTTAATTTTATAATTTGACCTTTTCTAAGTGTACATTTAATGTATTTACGGAAATAAAAGAGTTTTTGATATTGATTTCGCCGCTGCCTTGAAACCCAGCCACTCAGTTAGCGCCTCATCATCAGGAAACGTCCACAGCTAAACATAGGCCTCCCCCGATCAACGAATAGGGGTCCTGGCACCGTACTCGAAGTTTATGATTCGTTTTCGTGCAAACGCTTATCTTTTGCAAGCGACGTAAAAGTTGGTTTTGCACGACAACGAAAACGAAACTTCGATTTTCCTTTTCAGAGTAGACCTATGAGCAAAATCAAAAACTCTTTATTTCCATAAATACAAATGTACACTTAGAAAAGGTCAAAATATAAAACTAAACACTGACACGGAAATAAAGTGATATTTTTTGATTTCTGTCGCTTCGGTATGTAGACTAAAGTAAAGAAGCGACGAAGAAACCCTTAGCCTGTTAGTTGTTATTTTTCGAGTTGGAGCAAAACCCGTCCCAAGCTTTTTTATCCTCTAGATAATCTGATATTTTATAGTAAGCCTTTTTGCACAGCAAGGTTTTAACAATTTGTTTGAATTTATTTACTGATAATTTTTGCAACTCACTAGGAGTTTTGTTGTAGAAGCGTATACATTGCCCTTTAAAAGATATTTTAATTTTGTGTAGAGCGCATCCATCGATCCATCGACTCCTTGTGACCGCTTCAATGCCGTCGATCCATCGGGCGGGATGTCTCCCCACACTCTGTTTCGCATTGCATTATTAGCACCTCATTCCACCTGCCATCTTGTCTCTTTATAGTAATTAAATTAGTTTATTTCTTTTCTAGAATCAATAAACCTAGTAGAGATGTGCGCCCGTTTCCACGCGCACTGCGCAGCCCGACTGGCCGACCTCGAACACACGCAGTTCGACCAGAAGCTAAACACGGACAACCTCACCAAGTGTCTGCAAACGTTGAAGCATATGTACGCTGACGTCACGGTAGAACAGAAACCGAGGGAGGCTGAGTTTAGGGGATATATCGCGCTGCTTAACCTTGGAGATGCTAATTTCTGGTGGGAGGTAAGTTTGACTCAAATCAAATCAAAAACTCTTTATTCCTTTAAGAACAAAAGGTAATTGTGCAATAAGAAAAGGTCAAATTCTTAAAAGACTAACATCAGTTTAACTAATTCCCGAATACTCAAACGCAAATCACATAGTCCGTGGTCGCCGCTTTTTGGTGGTTTTCAATGAAAATCTGTCAACAACATGTAAGCAGTCCTCGCTTTTTCATTTTTATCGAGAAATGAGAAGGCGAAGGCCAAATAAACGTAGTAAAAAAACTATATAGACATGTATTTTGTTACTTATTTATCAAAATAGCTTTAGCCGTTTTGATGATTGGAGGAAAAAAAGAGTGTTCGGTAACCACATAGAAACACTCGAAAATCATAATCATAACGCCTCGCGGGTTGCTATTAGGTCAAATATGATTTGCGTTTGGGTATTTTTGATTCAAGGTATATTCACTAAGAAATGCTACCAGTTATCAGTAATTTTTTTTTTTCATTCTACAGATAAAGCAGCTTCCCGAGGAGATACAAAAGTCGGAGCCCATCACCTTCGCAATAAAAGTCTTCAACGCGTTAGACAACAACAACTATGTACGGTTTTTCCGATTGGTTAAAGAAAACGCTACGTATCTGCAAGCTTGTATTCTTCTCCGGTATTTCAACGACGTCCGTGCAAGGGCACTAGCCAGAATCGTCAAGGCCTATGCGCCCAGAGGAGGATCACGTTTCCCCGCCGAAGATCTATTCAATGCGATAGCGTTCGAATCAATAGAAAAAATGAAGGCATTCATAAATCATTACGGTCTGAGATTCGCGAAATCAGACGATTATGAACTCTCCGTTATACTAGACAGGAACCAGTTTATAGAAGACAGTGATCCTTTCGCTACCTCTCGAGAGCGCAAACTGATAGAGTCGAAACGGCAGAGCACAGTCGGCCAAGTCATAGCTGGCGGTGAATTGCCCAATGTCGACTTTTTACAACATACCATGCACAAGAGTTTTACTAAAGAAGGCAGGTTGAAGGAAACGGCGCTGGTCGCTGAGGAACAACACTTTAATACAATTAATGACAGCAACAAAAATGTTGAAGCTTTGAAAGCTGAAATCGAACGGCTTGCAAAAGGTGGAAAAGTAAACTCGGAAAGTACTGAACCGAAAACTATTTTTGTGAAGCCCGACATCAAAACTTCGAGCCCAAGACGAAAAGCAACGCCTGCTGCTCCTGATGTTAGTGATTCCAAATCATTTACCTTCAAACCTGCTATAACTGTTGCTCCAACAGAAGTAATTGCAAATTCCCCAGAGAAAACGTTCGACACGGAAGAAATATTCTCGTTCTCTGAACCCCAAGTAACACAAAAAGATTCAGTGAAATTCGTTACACCTCCTTCAGCAAAAACTTCTTCTGGGTTGAGTGAAACACTGTCTGAACCTAAAAGTCTCTTTACCCGCACAAGCGACGATAGTAGTGGTCTGTTTCAAAAATCACAAAATGTTTTTGGCGCGAATAAAACTCTGTTTACGAAACCGGATTTCCCCAGCAAACCGACAGACAATCTGTTTACAAATCCCAAACAAACGGTGTTTGGAAGGAATGCGGAAAGTCAACTATTCAGAGGTGGCGTGAAGCCGAACGATAATTTGTTTTCGAAACCAGAACAGCCCAAATCTGTTTTTGGCCAAAATATTGCAGAACAGAGAAAAGAAACTGCATTTAGCTCAAAATCGAACGAAAGTTTATTCTCCAAGCCTCTCCCAAAACCTCTGTTTGGCCTAAGTACGGATCAGAAAACTGCATTTAGTGGCAGCACAACAATCAACGAGAACGTGTTTTCGAAGCCTGATACGCCTAAGACTGTGTTTGGTCAAATTTGTGCTGAATCTACATCAGAAAAACCAAAATCTGTATTTGGGCAGAGTTTTGAAGATACTCAACAAGAAAGTTCAGAAAATGTATTTGGATTAAAACCTCCTCTATCAAATAACACTGAAAGTAAACCAACATTTGCCTCGGAGAACATATTTGCCAGTGCCAAAGACAGCCTATCAACGTCAAAACCTGACAGCGGCGTACAATTTGGAAAAGGCAGCAATATATTTACAAAACCTGCTTCAAATCTCGGAGAGTCTAACCAAGGAAGCAGCATTTTTACAAATTCTATGCAGAAGACCGGCGAATCAAACAGCAACATTTTCGGAGCTGCAGGCGAGCAAACCAAACAGAGCAACAGTATCTTCAGTAAACACGTACAAAAAAGCGAAGAAACAAAGCCAGGAATTAACATATTTGCAAACTCCGCAACTATTGGCGGAGAAATCAAACCAACCAGCATATTTGGAGCATTTAACAAACCAGATCCTAAAAACATATTCGCTAACCCAGATGTTATAGGGAACCAGAAACCATCGATATTTGCCAGTAACGGAGATGTTCCAGGTACTAAGCTATCACCGGGAAGTTTTTTCAAGGGCGCTATCAATCCACCGAATGGCTCAGATGCTGAAGGTTATTCCATATTCCAATCTAAAAACAAAGCACAAACAGTCGCTGACAACATTTACACTTCTCTCATGGCTCCGAAAAACGATACGGCATTGAGTGTTTATGAATTTAATCAGGAAGCTGAAAACGACGAGCAAAAGCAGGTCGAACTACAACGTCTTCGAGAAGAGAAAATTAAACAAGAAGAAGAGAAACGTTTAGAAGAAAAATTGAGAAAAGAAGAAGAAAAGAGACGGGAAGAACAACGAAAGCAGGACGATGATCGGCGCAAAGCCGAAGAAAAACGAAAAAAAGAGGAAAAAAGACTTCGTGAAGAGCAACAAAGGTTGGAAGACCAAAGAAAAAAAGAGGAACTGCGCAAAAAATTAGAAGATGAGAAAGCAGAGCTAAAAAGAAAAGCTGAAGAAGAACGGCGAAAAATCCTAGAAGCCGCCGAAAAAGAATCAAGTCAGTTGGTCGAAGAACTGTTATCTGAGCTGAACAACGAAACCAGTCGGGAGTTGTTAAAAGAAGAACAAGACAACTTCAGGCAATTGATGAAGTTAGCTGGAGAAACGAACGAAGAAATCATCTCCATATTAAGCAATGAAATATGCTTTGCAGAAATTCAAGCAGAGTTTTTCCTAACTAGAAAGATTATGAGAAAGTGGTTTGATGTATGGCGAAGACAGTATACCAGGAATTTAAACAGAAGGAAGTGGCTTGATGATACGCCCGTTTGGCTACCGAACAGAGATCCTATCGAGCAAGCTTCGAACCTGAGACGAAGAGTAGAAGATGCTGCCCTCAAAAGTATGAATGCTTTTCACAGAGGGTATAAGTTCTCAGGTGAACTAAAGTCGCTTCCCCCACCTGAGCCTTACAACATTATGGAAATAATAAGGTCGCCACTATTAAAACGCATGAAACAAATATGCTATCCATATGATAAATGCTTCTTTTGGAAGGTGACATTGGTATCGCCTGGTAAAAATCAATGGTTATGCAGAAAGATAAATGTCGAAAATTGGTTGATTGAAGCTTTCAGTGACAAAAAACCTCATGAAGAGTCCGAGACTTTGATTCATGTTGGCAAATATTCTTGGAATCGCTTAATGGATTTCGCCATTTCTGTCAGTTTAGCGAAAAGAGAAAACAAGGTTACTTGTGCGGAGGCTGTCGAAGGCACAAACGGTATACTATTTTACTCGACTGAAAATGATAAAAACCTGATAGAAACTATAAAGCAAACCATTAAAAATAAGTATGCAAATCAATTAATTCCCGTCGCTGTAATCATGCCCCAGCAAAATGATGCCACTCACAACGCCATACAAACTCTACTGGCAGAATATGTAAATAGTAAAATCATATCAGGATACAAAATATTTTTCTTGGATCCTAAAAGTATAAATGAGTTGTTGAATACATCAACAAAGAGCGCTTTGAAATGGATGGCAAAAAAATTCCCGGAAATCCCACCCATAGAGATAGATTACTTGAAATCAATATGCCAAAGATATTTGGGCAATGAATTATGGTACAAGTTCAGAGCAGAGCGAGATAGCCGAATGAGAGATGTCCTAAAGGATATACAGAAACTGATAAATTGCTATAATGCTGCTGTGGATAAGCTGACAGAAGTTATCACCGATGAAGAGCTATTTAATTACCCACCATTCCCCTTAGAACTTAAATCATATTTAGAACAAGGATTTCCATATCCAAAAGCTTATGAGTTCATACCCAGTAATGTGAGAACCTCTGAAAATGTATCCATGGTGCGAGATTTGATGAAGCTTCTGAAATTACCCAACACTTTGTCAGCATTTAAACCTCAGAGTGCTGTAAGCATGCAGCAGCAAATTCGCTCATACTGCAATCAGATTGCCTGGTTTGAAGACCCAGAAAAAGTTGTGTGCAAGGTTGTTGCAGTCCTACCTCACGAACTCTCAGATTTAAACATGTCTTGTGAAGACTTCATTCAATATTTTGCAAATTATGATCTCATAGACTTTTTAAATATAATTATATATGAAAAAATAAATTGTTTGAACAATTTTGATACTAGATTTGCTGTGTATAAAAAATCAATATTACAGGAGTACTGTAACATGAACTGGTTGTATGAAGTGAAATCATTATTAGAGATGAAGCATAAAGCTATAGATTATGAGGATGAAGCAGATCATTTCATCAAAGCAAAACGGCGCAAAATAGCTATGGCTTCTTTGGAGTACCTCATGTTGGAAGATAATGACAGTAAATTAGTAGAAACTAGTATCCAAGAGTCCAACGCTGATATTTCTAAGTATAGTGATTGTTCGAAAGCTGTAAAACAGCTTGAAGAAGAGATTGAAGAAGGAACTAAAAAATCTGTTGAATTTGAAAATATGCTCAGAGCTGCACTTGCTGATGTGTGAAGTTTTAATTGTAGATTAGTGTTTTTGTATGTAATTATTTTTAAACATTTGTTGAATTCAATTGTAATAAAAGATATTAATTTTTATCAGTTTTTTATTATAAATTACAATCAGTGTAGGTAGACAGAATCATTTTACTATTACAGATTGTTGATATTACTTACCATCCTCTGAGGGGTCTACAACAACTAAACAGGAATCCACAAATTCTATGAAGCAGGGGTCGTGCATGTACTCTTGAATCAATATATCAGGATTGTAAGCGCTATCTAGTGTTACCAACATCTGTCGTAAGTATGGATCTTCTAGACATTTCTTTAGCTCAGGCGACTGTACTGAAACAGAGTGTTTATGCGTAAAGAAGCTGGTTGTTGGTAGAAATATGGAGGCTAATAATAATAATAAGTCCACTTGGAGTGGATACCCTTAGCCAGAGCTGGTGAGTATCTGGTGCAGTGCATCAGCATTGCCATACAGCAGGGCAATGCAGCCAGCGTCTTGGGGATGCTTCCCACTGGTATTGATATGGATCAGTTGAGCTGCCTGTACATTGCAACAGTCTGCAATTAGCTCAATTATTTCAACTGTAAATACTAGTTCTAAGTTGTATTATTTGATTGTAATATTCTTTGACAATAAAGATTTACATAATAAGTACAAACAAAATTTGTTCACAAAGAAAATTATACTAGTATTTACAATTGAAACAATTGAGCTAACTGCTGACTGTTGCAAACAGTCTACAGGTAGCTCAACTGATCCATATCAATACCAGTCAGAAGCGTCTCCATGACCCTGGCTGCATTGCCACACTGTATGGCAATGCTGATGCGCTGTCCCAGTTAATCACCAGCTCTCGGGTCAAGCGAGGCTTCGACCAGACGCTCAGATAATTTTTTTAAAAACCTAAAGAGCCTCGGTACCCCACGGACCTAGGGTCTCGACTCCAAGGGGAGCAAGTAATAATAAGTTAAATATATAAGATCTCACCGAGCATTCCCAATTTCTGTAGCGGCACAGTGTCTTCAGTTGGAAATTCATATTCTGTAGGGTTCTTATCTTCAATTTGTTTGGGTGGCAATGTTGTTTTTTTGCATGTAGTCTTTCTGTGTTCTTTAAAGCATGGTACTGAACAACTGGAATAAAAAACATTCTTTTTATTGATAGCAAGTGTGTCGTCCATCATTGTGGTTGTTGGTTCTGTGCTGTAAAGTAAGATGTAGTTCTGATGTCTATATCTCATGTACAACATTATTTAGTATCTACAAAGTAGGTATGTACCTACAATGCTTTATTATTACAGGGCGTTAATGCTCGCGACAGTTTATAAAACTACTGCGCATTTTTATAGCTACTACTAACTGCGCGTGTCTATCGTTTCCACACCTTGTTTTTTATTTCCTGGACATACTCTATTCAGTGTATTTTTTCATATTAAAGGGAAGGATAATTGGAATAAAATACTTACTAAGGATCCTGACACGTCGGGCATTTATATTTTGAAGCTCCGTAACATTGAACACAAGCCATTTTGGCCATTTTGGTTGAATGCAATGAAGTCGATTTTGTCCTTGGAACAGATTTTTTCGACACAGGGCGTTATCAATTGTTTGCTAGTATCCAGTACGTTTATTACCAGTTATCTTGAGTTATATTTAAGCTTTTCAATCACAATTTTGGAATCATTTCAATTTTCAACATTTTCAACATGAATGCAGATGTTGGTTTTTGTTCTACTTTTTTCAACTTCCTTCAGTCCAGTGTGACCATTGAGAAAATACAGAACCTGCCATACGCTTACTGAAAATCTGCCAAAACCTGCCCAACACTCCAAGAAAAATGCCATAAAATATGCCACATACTTTTTTAGTGATTCTTTGATTGGAAAACAAAAAAAAAAACACTTATTAATATACTCAGATGACTTATTAAAAACATAATAAAAAAAACACAAATACATAAAACTTAAATTATACAGTATTTGCTTATAACTTCATTCAATACTACTTTGAACTTCTTTTGTGGTTATAATGGCAGAACTTACTAGAACTTACTAATTATCTACAAAAATACTATGAAAAAATTCGTTCTTTGATGTAAAAATGCGATTCGGTTTAATTTCATTTCAGAAAGGTATTTTGAAAAAAGCTTGTGGCAGGACCTAAATAAATACTATTCGAATACAAATAATAGCAAACCATGGTGAAAATGTTCTTAAATAACAAATCATTTTGGTACTACGTTTGTATGGGAAATTCATCCTCCGCCGGACCCTTCTTAATGTAGATAATTTACAGTTTTTTTTTTTTTTTTTTTTTTTTTTTTTTTTTTTTTTTTTTATATAATATAATAATGCTGGACAATTTACACAGCATTATCTAGCCCCAAGGTAAGCAAAGCTTGTGTTATGGGTACTAGATAACTGATATACATAATAATATAATAGTACATAGATAGATATTTTTTATTATACATAGAAAACGACCAGAACACCCTGAACAAATATCTGCAGATCGTACAAATATTTGTCCCGAGGCGGGAATCGAACCCGCAACCTCCTGCGTCGCAGGCGGACCTTCGCCCACCGCGCCACCGATAAGTTGATGATTACATGGCGTAGAAATATCACCAAACATTATAAGGGAATTCCCCTTAAAGACTACCTCGGACTAGGAGTTGCCAGGTGTCGGTAAAATTATATAGTTAAAGTTTTTGTTCCCAAATCTGTCAAAATCTGCCACACTTCTATTTCGTCAACGTAATATGCCAAACTGAAAATTCCATAGCCAAATCTGCCAAAATGGCAGAAATCTGCGACAAATGGTCACACTGCTTCAGTCAGTCAACTTCAATTCAATTCAATTCAACTTCTTGTATGATGGCTTCTACAGTTTGCTTGAAATTTATCTGACATTGACAAAATCATGACAAAATAATCACGCTGACAGTGACCGTCACTGTTGATCGACCGACCACTGTTGACCGACTCTGAGGGTGCATTCCGACGAATAACGCTACTTAAGGCATGAATCTTTAGATGCGCTAGTGTCGATAAGTAGCGCGCTCCAAATTACTGTAAGCGAGACAAGAAAACGATATCCCGTGCAACTTCATATATAGTCATTACACGCGCCATTTTGCTATATCATAATATCAGATAATATCATATCACCGACCATCCGACAAACTGAAATCACTGAGCGCTCTGTCAAAACTGACAATGAGGATCCGTTCCGTTTTTAGTTGAGAATGCAGATTTATAGAGCTAAGAAATCCATAACACACAGTGCACAAATTATTGTTCTACGACAAAAATTGACGAAGTTATGACCAAATTAAATTAGTGATTTAATCCGAAACTATGTAATTTTTTTCCCAAACTTATAGTTTCGGAATAAATCACTAAAAACTGATATCTGCTTACGGTTAACGGGCGGCGACCGAGCGAGTGACGTCACACGCACTCAAGGCGCGGCGATCACTCGGTGAACTTCGCTAGTAATTTAGTCATAACTTCGTACGTAATGGTCTGATTTGGATAATTTAAAAATATATATCATTTTAATGTCAAATATATAACGTGGATAGGTAGGGGTGATTAGTACAAAACCGGGTATCGGGGTAAAATAAGGACCCGTCCGCATTCATACACCACTATTTCATGTTACACGCGCTTTTGGCTAACCTGACCAGCTTGTCAACAAAAGTTTGAAGCGGCCACTGCGTTCTGTGAGCAATAAATAGGATTTATTGTTTTCTGGATATTTTGATCTAATATTTGACGATTTTCAGTGTTAATTGTTTTTGTTGGCGTTGCAAGGTTAGTAAATTACATTATATTTGTTCGATTACTTATATGGATATTTAGGCCGACATTAAGATAGAAAAAAGTTTTGTATCTGGTAATATTCGATTTTATTCGCATGATTGTCTACGGCAATTATCCTCGGGGCATAATCGTACGGGGTAATTTCGGGTAGGACCCGGTTTTGGACATAACGGTATTTCACTAAATTTTTGTCTTATATTATAGTGTTTCACACACAGAAATGGCGCGTAATTATAAAAGGAAGACTTGTCGTCAATCATGGGATGAAAACCATATGAAATTGGCCATTATGGATGTTGTTGATGGGAAATTTGGATACAAATTGGCTTCTTGTCATCATGAATACAACAATTTACCCTTGTAATCGTGTTAAAAGTAAAATTGACATTGTAACATCGTCGCCGTATAAAGAAGAAGGTTGCAGGGGATGGGAGAGAGACGAACTTGGTGAATTTCGTTGCTATCGTTTTTGAGGGTAAAATCAAGTACAGTACCCGATTATGTACCACCCATGGGGCAAAACCGTAAAAATTAAACTTTTTTCTAATTGGTTCCTAGATATTTATATTTAATAATAAGGCTATAAAACTATTTCAATTAAGTGACTGATAAACCTAAGTTCCCATTACTAAATAAAGTTGATTCATGTATCGTAAGACTTCTTTTTTATGTTTGATTTTCCTTAGGGTCCCGGTCTTACCCCACTTTCCCCTACTAGTTCTATTGAAATTGCTAACGTTATGGATCCTCATTAGCATCGAACGCAAAATATCGTTGTGATCGTTAGTAGCGCTGTAATCGTATTTCAGAAAATAAATAAATTTTTAGAAAATTTTTAGAAAATTCGCAGAAAAGTTTTTACTTTTCTCTGTGTTTCTACACGGAATAAAACTAGCGTAAAAGTAATTTTGAGGTTCAAAAAAACTGCAACGGTAACTTTTGTACTTTTATTAGAACACTCACTAAAAACTAAATGGTAAGTATTACAGTCGTTAATTTAGATTCAACCGTACAGTACCTATTCTCTGGCCAAGCGGAATATACAGTATTTGTAAACATGCTCCATTCCTAAGCTAAAACTTACTTTCTTGATGTCGATTTTCGATAGAATTTCCACTAGAGTACCTACACAAAAAATTTGTTCCGAAACGAATTAAATTTCAACAGTAGGTAAATTCACGAAATTCATTCGGTGGTACAATTTTTCAATAAACACGCCAAAAAGAGAATTTTGGATTGTTGTGTTGAGAGTTTACAAACATTACACATTGAGAATGGCTGGAGTATAGTTATGTTCATAGAGATACATTATTTTATATTATCTACAAATACCTACCTAACTTATTTACATAACCAGTGCTATTAATGTTCATCTTGTACCTTCCGGCGGCATCAAAGAAATTCTAGGTGCCCTTAATAAAAAAAAAATGCACAAATTACAATAGTAAGTACATAACTAAATATATATACTATACTAAGGTACCTAGACGTAACTTGGTAAAAGTAGGGGTGCCGAGCAGGGTTACTCAAACTCTCTGGTACAGAGTCATCGACACGGAATCTGACACAAATTCGCACGAAATTCAAATATTTTAACGGTTTTTAATATTTTTTGCGCTCTGCATGAAACTAAACTAGGAAGGTACCAGAATTTAAGTTACATAAACATAAATAATACCTCTATATAGCATTTTGTATGATCCCATGTTTTAACCAATTTCGATTTAGTGCTACTTTTGGAGCAAATGTATCAGGTTCATAGAAAATGGTCTACGATTTGTGCAAAACTACTTTTCTGATAGTTTAGTTCCTTGCAGAAACGAATAAAATATAAAAACCGCTAAAATATTTGAATTTCGCGCGAATCCGTATCAGATTCCGTGTTGATGACTCGTCAGCGGAGAGTCTGAATGGGCCTGCTGGTAACCTACTTACATGACAATATTTATATCCCCATAGTATAAACGAAACTATTCTGCTTGTTAATTCCGCTGGAATTTTAGCTGAAATAAGAAAGTACTTACTCAAATTCGGCAGAAATATTTATTTACATAGGTAGAGGTAGTCAAAAGGAATTGTCTAACTTTCCATAACAGCAGCTACTAATAATATAGGGCGATACAGGGGCAGACCTTACAAATAGTTGGTACGGTCCGTACTATTTGCTCTACCAAAGTACGAAAATCACAAACTTTTAAAATGTTGTGGTATAGTGCGGCGCTGGCATAGCATTCTGAATTTGAATTAAATTGTTTTGAAATACGATTGAGTCATGTTTTGAACGCAACTTCAGTATTGGTTTGTAGCAGTAAACAGTGAGTTTAGTCAAATCAAAACATTACTATTACTAAAAGTACCTACAAAATTTGTAGATAATGTGGGTAGGTATAATGAATTTTTGGGGTAAGATCACGCGGCACCATTAATTACATTACTTACCTATCTTTATACATACATAACTCCGCTTGCATACAAATCGAGTTTTTTGAATGCTACATTCTTAGAAGTTTGCTGAATTCACAGATGTAGCAATTACATCGGTGGTTGAATTATATTAATGTACCTAGCAAGTGGCAAAAATACTCAATGGCTGCTTAAATGCGGTTTTAAGAATGCGAAAATTGATGGTTCTTCGATCACATACTACCTAATGCGTATAGTACTTAAATAATGCGTATAGTTCGTCGTTTGGTCTTGGTTCTTAAAAATAGTGTCTACTTTTGTATTTGGTCCTGGGTCCTATCCAATAATGTTTAAAGTCCTTTTGGTTCAAACGTTAACTACGTAGGTAAGTATAGGTCTAATTCTAAGGGCTCCTTATACACGGACGGCACGTTGCTAACGGCAAAGCAAATCTGCACCCGTCGACGACGGCTGTTGAAGAGCTGCGGCAGCCGCTGCAATCTGCACCAACATCTCGCATCTCGCAGAGTGTTGTATTTGTGCACTGCCCCTCAGGCTAACTAGGCCAGCCCAACTCCTTGAAATAGCGACGTAAGACTTTTGGAACATGACATAATTATGCGTTTCAGCTTCCCACTAGGCGTAGACGGAGTTGTTCTTTCCTTCATTCCATTCGACACTTTAGTTCGTTAGTTTATAGTTCAGTATGCAAGGCAGGCTTGTTATCGGCGATATAGTACATTGGAGCTGGTGCGGCGGCGCCCGCGTCGGCAGCCGCGAGCGCCAGATACCGCGCGCGTAAATGGTGGGCGCTCGCCTTGGGCTGCCGGGAGCGGGTGAAGATACCCTTCCTGTTGCCTCCTACTCGGGTTATAGCTGAAAAAGTGACATTAGATAGGTAAGTAAGGTACATGAAAGTTTTGAGAATGGAAATGGTATTAACCCTCTGGAAATCAGGAGCCCTATTTTAATTCTCCGAATACAGAATTTCGTGTTTCTTTTCGTTTTCTTTGTGCAAAGTGGTAGGTATGTACTTACTATAATTCGGTGTAAGTAGGTACCTATTAGATTGCCAATTGGCCGAAACGAAACACGCAATTGCGTGTAGGAGAATTAGAATGGGACCCCTGGAGTCCAAGTGCCTTTCATTAAATCATAAGGTGCAAGACCATCGTTCTAATCTGTACGAGCGGTTTGTTTACAAACATTCTACATCGAACCGCACTCACCCTGAATATGTCCCTCGTTGAGGGATGAAACGTTGGTGTTCTTCCAACACTAATAAGGTTCGTAGTAAACCCGCTTACATCCGTAATGAATTCTGCATCGAGTTTTGCTAGTGTATAATTGATTAAGAATAGGCTAATAAAATCTGTTTGCTTTTAATCACGCTTTAGCGCGCAGAGTTTGAAAAATCTTACACTGGATTTGTTTTTCGGGGAAACTGTACCATCAACTCACAGAAATAGGTACCTAAGTACCTACTACAGCGAGCAAGAAACAAAACACAGTACCTAGGAAGTTAAAGTAGTTACAGGGACCAAGACTTTGGTACTTTGAGGCCGGGTCGGTTCTTGAATAAACAATCATTTCTATTGCTCTTGATCATCGATGTATGAATTTTACTTATATCTGTGTTCTTGTTGGGTAATTTTGAATATACAGGGATTCGAATCCGACTTACTTTGCTGTGTCTTGAAGTCAGCAAAGTTCCAGATGAGTTCTCCGAAGAAGAAACCTGCGCGTCGCAGTCTGTCGAATGCCTTGAAGTGCTCCGACAGCGTTGCAACTTGGTACTCCTCAGACCACACGTATTCCGGATACTGGAAATATCAAGGTAAGTCCTTTAAGGTCACCTTCTGGGTCTAAACTTAAGCAATGACCCCAATCTTTAACCTTTTGAAGGTCAGAGGCACGTAACTCCTAGGGTAGGTAGCATTCGGTCTAGATCTAGATTATACCGTGCAAGACAGGGTATGGTTACAGAATAACCATAGGTACTTATGCATAAGTTAGTACTTATGTATAGGAACATTAGGAACCCTATAGTAATCAAATAGTTATAACATAAAATACTGTATCGATTCATTTCGATCTGGAAACAAAAACTTCAGGGTTTTCGTAGAAGATAGGTTATACCTCAGTGTAACCTATCTGTTTTAGTTTCCATTAAAGATAAGAAAGACAACACTTTCCATAATAATGCTCTTATTGGTGTGTACCATAGAAATCTAAATGAATAATTTATGAATAATGAATAATGCTGGACAATTCACACAGCATTATCTAAATAACAGTGCCTTGTTATTTAGATTTCTATGGTGTCTACCTACTGAAGTCCGGCGTAGGTATAGAGAGCGCTACATAGAACTCAGTTATCTACTTAGTGATGATGATGATGCCCTCCTAGCCGAAATTCGGCCACGGTGGCCAATCTCAACGAAGGCTAGCCAAGTGCGCAGGGCATATTGTAGTGCACAAGTGTGCGCGCAAACGCAGGTGCACTCTATTCCTATCTACTTAGTGCTCATTACACAAGCTCAGCTTAGCATGGGGCTAAATGACGCTGAGCGTTTTTTCCAGCATTATTTATTTACTATAGCTTATTCTATCGTCTCACCAAATGCAAGCCAGCCATTGTATCTGCTCCATACTCAGACATGAGCACTGGCTTATTGTGCTTCTTGAACCAAGCTGTGGCTTCCTCCAATACTGCACTGGTTATTGTATTCAGCTGCCCCGTGTTCTGGTACCACCCGTTGTACCGGTTAAACATAATAACGTCTAAGTGCTGACCCTGAAACGGTGATGTCCTAGCGTTATACCAATTCATTATTTTCTTACCAAATGCAAGCCAGCTATTGTGTCTGCTCCATACTCGGACATGAGCACGGGCTTTTTGTATTTCTTGTGCCAAGCGGTGGCTTCCTCCAATACTGCACTGGTGATCGTGCTTAGCTTTCCCGTGTTATGGTACCATGCGTTGTAGCGGTTAAACATTATTACGTCTAAGTGCTGGCCCTGAAATGGCAATATACTCGTGTAATATTTTTCTTCCACGTTTTCGATCAGCTCTAACTTGGACTTGATCATTGAAAAACTTTCCGTCGTATACATTAACAAAAAAAAGGAATGGACCGAAGAAAGACCCCTGCGGTACACCTATTGTAACTACAGAATATTTACTACCTTATGCCTAAGTAGTATAGGTAGTGTTTGTTGGACACTGACATGGTTGAAATGTTTTTTTCCGAAAATACGTTTTAGAAGTTTAGATGAAAATATTTTGGGGAAGAGAAGGTCGACCTTTAAATAAAATAAAGATAAACCTTTACCTTAGTTGCGTGATATTATACCCACCTACTTTTAGTTGCGTTTTAATGAATAGTCATCAATTTAAAACTAATAATTTTGACGTTAGATCAAATAAATGTATTTTAACGATTCGAAGGTCTATTGCTTCATCTATTTAATTGACGCAGTAAAATCAAGAATAACATGTTTATAAAATTGGTTATTAATCGGTAGGTTAAGTGTTTTAAATTAAACTTCTAGAATCGTTTTACCAAACACATAAAGATAAGCCGAAGGTATTATTTTTTGTTCATTACTTAAGATGAAGGTGTCTAAGTAGGTATACATATGTATTGAAACATTATCCTCTTCATTAAAAGGAAAAAGAGATCTAATAATGGTGTAGATATACCATTTGCGATGTTGTCGATCGATAAACCTCTGCGCACACTAATCCAACACCACATATATATACGCATAGCACAAAACTGTGAATTCAAATATGGGTTTCGTATCTTTAAAGAAATTTTACTTGGACATAAAATCTTTAAACGGGTGGTCCGCTAGCTGTCTGTCATCAGGAACTCCGCTAGCGAGTTATCGAGTCATCGACAATAATAAATTTAAATATTTTTAATATTTGCGCGAATTTGTGTCAGATTCCGTGTCGATATTTTCTGCGTTCTCCAAGGAAAAAGCTATATATATATAATAAAATTATTACTCATGCATGTATTTATATTTAAGCAACATTGTAACTTTATTTTTCACTGATAATATGTTTGTATCGTTTTTTAGTATTAAGTGCTTTTAATTTTCAATGTTTGGCTTTATTGTGGTTTAAGAGAAATAAACAAATTTCATTTCAGTGAGGTAGTAGGTACTGTTGGAATAATGCGCGCAGAGCTTTATAGCTTCGCATTTTCATCGAATCATTTGTAATGGTACTTATTTGAATGTCAAATTGTTTTATGCGTTTTTTGCATTCAATCAGTCTTATCTTTCACAATGGTATCGGTGAGGATTAATTAAATTAATTGGTAAGGCATTGACATTTCCATCTAATAGGTTGTTTACATTTTATAAATGTTCATCTGAAATAATCCGACGGTTAAATTTTAATTGATATGATGTTTTTGATACAAGTTATAACTAAAATTTAACTGATGATAGTTTATTTACACCGTCCAGGCAAAACATCTTACAAAATACTAGCTGCATATCTTACTACCCGTTGTCCTATTACCCGTTTTCCCGTAGGAAAGAAGCATTTTCCCGCGGTAAAAAGTAGCCTATCAGGAATAATGTGGGCTTCTAATGATAAAAGAATTTTTCAAATCGGTCCAGTAGTTTCGGAGCCTATTTAATACAAACAAACAAACAAATCTTTCCTCTTTATAATATTAGTACAGATTAGATTTTTTGTTATTCTAGTGCGTAACCCCACACGCAGGGTAATTTCTAAAAAATCAAATAATATCGCAAAAAATTTCAAAAATCCTTCCCTTGGGAAGGATGCTGGTTCAAGTCCCGTCGAAGACGAAAATTTTTGCGATATTATGTATTTGATTTCTTAATATTATAGATTATAATAATATGTTTTATATTAAGGACGTGTTATCTATTTCCATACTGACATTATAAATTTGGAAGTAACTCTGCTTGTCTGTTTGTCTGCCTGCTACCTTTGGACGCCTAAACGGCTGAATGGATTTTAATTATATTTGGCAGGGAGGTAAATGACATCCCAGACCTAGGCTACTTGAAAAACGCGTGCGAACCCGTGGGCAGCAGCCAGTATAACATAGTTATAATACGTGCATGTTACTTAATCTGAACGAACCTTAATATTACTAACCCTTTTATTTACTCTTCTAAGACCTGATCAGGCCAATTTGCCGTCGCCATTTTTCGCGACTTTTCAGCGACTGTGAGGAGTTACGTCTATTTATTCTCAGATGTCAGGGGTTAGCACAGGTTATCATATCATACTTATCATTCAGCCCATCACAGACGTAGCTATAATATATAGCAATATGAATCATAGCAAGGTATAACGCGATATAATCTTCTGTACAATACACGCAGCTATAATTTATATTTCTATCATAGTACACTACGTACCTACAGTATAGCACGGTATATATTGCTATATATTATAGCTACGTCTATGTAGGGCTTAACCTTACAATAGAGATCCGGAAGAAAATAATACCCTTTTTACTCACCACTTTATCCGCGGTCACTGTTTGAGAGATGGCAATGGTAACCGGCCGCGACAGGTCCATGGATTTCACGTGGTTCACTATTTTCCTGAAAATAATGAAATCTTTACACCTATACATAACCTATTTACTTAGTTTTGTACGGAATATGCGTGACAATGCAGCCAGCGTCTTGGGGACGCTTCCGACTGGTATTGATATGGACCACTGCAACAACTAAACAACAATAAGTGTTGACGCGAGTCAGCGAGCACTGTTGTATAGGCATAAGTGCTACAAACAGGTTAAAGCTACATAATCTTAACTATACTTGCTGTAATTAACGCTTTTCTAACTCTTAAAGTTTTCTTACGTCGTTCATTAAAGTTCTAGAACCACCATTGGAGCTAAATTTATTTTTTAACTCCTTTATAACGTTTTTAGTCAGAACTGAGATAATTATTACTCAATTAGACAGGTAAAAGTTATAATAATAACTGTATCTGACACCAAAATGTTAGTTGGGCTACCTGTAGATTGATTGCAACAGTCTGCAGTTAGCTCAGTTGTTTCAATTGTAAATACTAGTGTAAATACTGGGGCGCCATAATCGCATGTGCGACAAAGCCCTTAATAAAGATTTAAAAAAATACTAGTGTGATTTTCTTGGTGAATAAAGGCTTTTGCCACATAAAAAAAATATACTGTATATTATGGGTAAGATCGTCATATCCTACTAATTATAAAACCGAAAGTTTGTGAAATCTGAATTTTTGTTACCTAGGATCTCCAAAACTACTGAACAGATCAAAATGAAATTTGGCGTACGTTTAGAGCAAAGCCTAACTTATATAATAGGCTACTTATTATACCGTAAATACGCGTGCGGAGCCGCGGGCAGAAGCTAGTATTATCATAAATTAAATATCTGCTGCTCAGTTTCAGAGTTTCAGTAATAATGCAGTGCTTTTAAAGCGCATTCGGAAACATAATTTTCTAACCGAATACCAATAAATTAACACCCAGACAATGACAAAAACGGGTTTAAAAACATAGATATAAGTAAAATTCCGTTAATTTTACTTACATCGGTATTTAAAAGCGTTGGTTGTAACGTTTTTAAAACCAACTAATGCTGAGACAAAGACCGTTTTGAAATTCAAAGCAAAAATAATCTAAAACTGAAAAGTAAGTCTGTTTTGTCGCCGAACTTTTTAATTTATAGCACGTTTTTGTTTGTTGGTGTTACAAATTTCTTATTCTTAAAACTTATTCTTATTTTTAGGGTTCCCTACCTCAAAAGGAAAAAAGGAACCCTCACTTTGTTGTCCGTCTGTCTGTCTGTTTGTCCGCCTGTCAACCCTCTTTTCTCAGGAATGCGTGGTCTTATAGCAAGGTCTTATAGCACAAGTAAAGGAAAAATTCCTAAAACCTTAAATTTGTAGTTTATTCTCAGAAAAAAAACTTTTAATTCTTGCATAGACCAAAACCTATAGGGTATTTCTTGTTTACCTAGAATCATAAAATTTGGTAAGAAGCAAGGTCATATAGCACAAGTAACGATAAAAATCTGAAAACCGTAAATTTCTGGTTTTAACTAAAAAAAATTAGTTTTGATTCTCTCCTTCGACCAAAATATACAGGGTACCTACTTCATGTTAACCTAGAATCAAGATATTTGGCAAGAAACAAGGTCTTACAATTAAACGGAACCCTTAGTGCGCGAGTCCGACTCGCACTTGACGTTTTATTTATTCTTATTAATCCTTATTTTTAAAACTTACTCGAAGTAAGGACCGGCCAGTAAGTTTGCCGATCTGGGCTCGTTAGATATGGACCACGCGACTACGCTTGGGTGGTTTTTGTCTCGCCGAATCAACTCTGTCAACGACTGCTTGTGCTTTTTCAGCAGGGTATCTGAGAAAATGCTGCAAAAAGAACAATATTTGTTAGTTATAAAAAACTCAGCATAATGACACCCAACGAGGGCCTGGCCATATCAAAAACCAAAAGGAAGGTGACTTTCAAAGTACACTAATTGTAGTGTACACTGGTATCAGGCGCGGTCCCAGGGGGGGGGGGTCACGGGGGTCATGACCCCCCCCAAAATCTTAGTTTAGGTACTTAAAAAATTGCAACCCACAGCTTGATGATTATATTATCCTGTTTACTTCCGTTACATTGATTATGGTTACCAACTGCAGCAATAAAAAAAATCGCGGCTCGCTCCGCTCGCCGATATTACTGTTATTTGGGCTCTGTGTTTTGATTAGCACAGAGGCAACGTTCCCAATTTTATTGGTCTGGCTGGTCCGCTATTGTCAGTTTGTATCAATCCAACCACCACAATAAAAAGCACAAAATATAACAAATTATCTGCGAGGTCACTGTCAACCAGTACAAGAAATTAGTAGACAACAAAATTTTCGCGTTTTGGTCTGGTTGCTGATAACATTTGTTCCTTTTGACTATAATCCACAGCTCAAAACCCGGCCCGCTATAGGTCACTTTGCCAAATTTTCTAAAAAGTTGCCCAAAATCTAACAAAAACCAAAAATTATCGCAGCTCGCTCAACTTGCCGGCAACTTTACACTGTCTGCCTCTTGTCATGGGCTCATCCCTCGTTTGAGGTCAGTTTTCCAAACACTCCAAAAACCTAAGGAAACCACTAAATTATCGCAGCACGCTCTGCTTGCCTCTGATAACATTCTGCTGTTTTGATAAGGTTCTGGCTTGCTTTAGTTCAAGACTCCTTCTCCGTTTCAGGCGAGCTTGCAACTGCAAAATATCTAATACCAAACATCTCACACGTACAGCCAGATCATAAAAATTTTCGCGGCTCGCTTCGCTCGCTGTTGATTCTATATGGTGTCTAGTCTGTTGTCCGCATATTTGGTTGTTATTCGTGAAACTTTAAAATTGTTCTTCACACTAATATTATAAATGCGAAAGTTTGTATGGATGGATGGGTGTTTGTTACGTCTTCACACCAAAACTACTGAACAGATTGAGCTAAAATTTTGCATCGGTGTAGCTCTAAGCCTGGAATCAAACATAGGCTACTATTTATCCCATAAATCAGTTCCCATGGGAAAGAAATTACCTTTGAACGTTTCCATAGAAAAAACGCGTGCGAAGCCACGGGCAGAAGCTCATAATTAAGCTTCCTTGTCTTGCATGGACGCTACCTCACCAATTTCAAAAAAGGCTGCGGCTCATTCAGAGCTCGCTCCACTCGCTGTTATTTATTTTCTGAACCAGTTTGTGACAACCCGAAAAAGGGAACAAAAATTTCGGCGGCTCGCTCCGCTCGCCGCTACATCCTTTTCGATGTCTTTTTAGTATTTCTAATTTTTTGATAATCTCCTTTGCTCCGCTCGCCCCGATTTATATTCATAGCTTTATATCTACCACCGCAAACTTTTAAAAATTTTCGGGGCAGGTTTCTCTCACTTTATTTTGTCATAGGCTCTAACTTACTTTTCCCCGAACATCAGACAAAATCTCCAACAGTTTTGAGGCTCGTTTCGCTCGCCATTACTTATACTTCCTATTGTTGGGTTGGAAGTTTGGGGAAGGGATGTTTGCGGCCAATATGCAAAACACTGCATTTTGCGGCTCGCTCCGCTCGCCGATAGTATTTTGTCCTTCTCTGTATTTGGTCCAGTGCTTGACACTTGTTGAACATCATTTTGCTCGGGTAGTTACCCGAAAAAGTAACAAAAAGTTCGGCGGCTCGCTCCGCTCGCCGTTACATTTTTTCCATGTCTTTTTTGTATTTCCAATTTTTTGTTGATGCCCTTGCTCCGCTCGCCCCTATTTATATTCATAGCTTTATATCATCTACCGCAATTCTCTAAGATTTTCGGGGCTTGCTACGCTCGCTATCATTTATTTTTTATAGATACCTATCAACAACAAAATAAATGATGCGGGCGAGAGTAAGCAAGTGGACCTACTCTTGCTTACTTTTGCCCTTCAGAAATTCAGAAAACAAACTTCAGAAAACATTTCAAAAATTTCGAGGCTCGCTTCGCTCGCTATAACTTATACCTACT
Source organism: Eupithecia subfuscata (assembly GCA_963564075.1). NCBI lineage: Eukaryota > Metazoa > Arthropoda > Insecta > Lepidoptera > Geometridae > Eupithecia > Eupithecia subfuscata. Next base: position 5,707,426 of record OY751108.1, read on the forward strand.
ATTGTTGGGAGTTGAGTATAAATTTTCCGCGGCTCGCTCCGCTCGCCGATAAAGTTTAGTGGTTTTCGGTGGGGTCTGCAACCGCCTACAAGTACATTTTGGTGCTACGGCCCGCACCAAGTGTGACCCCCCCCAAACTCTTGGGCTGCGACCGCGCCTGACTGGTATAGTCTTTCTATCTCACGAAGTACGTTATGCTATGTATGTCATAGTGAATGCATGTACACATTGTTTTAGTGTGCGTAAGCTCAGAAGCAATCAGTCTCGCCCGAGACGCGGTCCGGGTCACTAGTGCTCATTGTATTCACGTCAGATTTTGGTAGCGAGTACCGCCAGCATGACAACTAAGCGCAAAGTCACTACTACAACCAGGGCTAAACGGACTTCGTGAGATAGAACAACTATGTTATATTTACTCTTCAATATATTTTTTGTTAAGAAACACAAAGATGGCGCCCAACGCGGGGCTTTAGCAAGTCAGTAGGTCAGTAGGTCCTTTTTAACTTCTTAAACATAGGCCTGAGCTAAATTTTAATTTTACCTTGCACACTATACTTTTTATTTTTTCTTAAATTAAATCACAAATTCCTAACTTAGCTTTGCCTATTTAAGTATGTTTCGTGTCGTGCTAAATAAACTTTTTCATTTCATTGATACTGTTATCAAACATTATATTTTTATTTACTAAGAAAAACACTAGGTACACTTATGTCATTTATCTCGCAGCTTGCAGATATATCTACGAAATCAGGTAAAATCGGTAAACTTACTCAGTATCCCCACTGGGGCATTCGTCAATGATCATGATGCCGTGTTCGTCTGCCATCTGGTATATTTCTTCAGCGTACGGATAGTGGGAGGTCCTGAACGTATTGGCGCCAACCCATTTGATGAGGTTGAAGTTTTTAACCCAAAGCACGGGGTCCCAGCCTTTGCCTCTAATCTGTTGATTGATACCGATGAATATGTTCTTTATACTGCAAAATTGGTTTCTATAAAGCTTAATAGGTAATTATTTAAACTCGGTAGCTTTTGTAGTTCAGTAGTTTCGAATCAGTATTATAAGAAGTTCGTATATTAATCATTACGAGGTAATCATTAATCATTACGGTAAGAGGCCCGACGGTATGACACTAGTCCCGTGGGAGTTGGCGAGGCCCATTGTGTGGGACGTTACATGCGTCGACACACTTGCGCCTTCCCATCTTCCGAGGATATCCGTGAGGGCGGGTGCAGCGGCAGATTTGGCCGAAGATCTCAAGAGGCGCAAATATGCAGGTCTCGACAGAGACATTTGCTCCCCTTGGAGTCGAGACCCTAGGTCCGTGGGGTACCGAGGCTCTTCGGGTTTTTAAAAATTATCTGAGCGTCTGGTCGAAGCGACGCCTGACCCGAGGGCTGGTGAGTACCTATCTGGCGCAGCGCATCAGCATTGCCATACAGCGTGGCAATGCAGCCAGCTTCCTGAGAACGCTTCCGACTGGTATTGATATGGATCAGTTGCGTTACCTGTAGATTGTCTGCAACAGTCTGCAGTTAGCTCAATTGTTTCAATTTTAAATACTAGTTCTAATTTATTTCTATTATTTGCTTGTAACTTTCTCTGTGAATAAAGCCTTTGTTTAATCACAAAAAAACATTACCTATTTTCTTCATTATTTAATTCTAAGTCGTTTTAATTTTATACGGGCCTAAAAGGAGCTAAAGCTAATTGACGTGCCAAATGTGAAACATAATTTAGTGACAGTGTAAGCTAACCCGCCATTCTTTCCGTTTGGTGTTTGGCGTCTTTAACTATAAACATGATTCTTGGTATGTCCTTTTCGCATTAATCATAATGCAGAACTGTTTATGAAAACTTATCGAGGTACCTTCAATTGTCAACTTCGATCTATAGGAGTTTACATAATAATTGTTTGTTTTTCAAGCAAGCAGCAGCAGTTAGAATAGGTACCTATCATAAAACCTAATACGAATGAGCCAAATTTCCGCGTTAGGTTTAAATTTGTTTGCCTGTTTCGTTACAGTGCTAGCAATGTTTTTCATGAAAATACCCATTTGCCCATTAATCTCAAAGTTTCGTTTTTCGACATTTCCATGAAAACCATGGGTCATAGGACGTTATATATAACGTATGAATTTATTTACTCGTAAATCTTTGCAAAAAGAGTTGCAATTGCAAGTAAATACAGTTCTACGAAAACGGTAATACTGTTCGGCTTCTGAAGTGTCATGGCAGGCGGCGCCAAAAATTTCATGAGAAAATGGGGGTAAAAAAACTAAAATAATGGGGTAAAAAAAAACCTGAGTCACACGCAATTTATATAGATCTTACCAAACTTCTTATAGAGTAGGTGATCGGAATGCTGGCTTTTATTTCGGTCAACGAATTAGCATTGCCATTCAACGTGGCAATGCTGCTAGCATTCTGGGCACTCTGCCTTCTGGTGACGGCTTAGATTTTTAAGAAATAGATATTATACTTACCTGAGAAAATGGCGGTTCCATTTGCTGTTTCATGAGATTCATGTCTCTGTTGTATTTTAAGTATTTATTCAATTTATATGCGTATGTAATTATAGTATTTTGTTATGTCATAGTAAAATACTATAACCTAACTAAACTAAACTGTAATGCATATAATTATGTATAGTCTATTTAATACGCAGGTTAAAATTAAATCTTATATCCTCTGTTTAAGCACGTTTACCCACTTTTACAACTTTGTCTCTCTCTCCCAATAAGGTTTGCTGGAAGAGACTGTTTTCAAGGTTAAGCTGGCCTTTGCCTTTCGATTTTTCCTGTTAAATGTTTTACTTGTACCAGCTATATTGTGCAATAAAGAATTATGAATTTCTTTTCTCAATGTTGGTAACATAATGATACACAACTTACATCTGAGTCCTCATGCATCCCAAATCCTCTCATGTAAACTGGTTTCTCGTTGATGTAGACTGTAGTGTTGCTCCAAGTGACGGTTCTGATCCCGATTTTCTGGGAGTATGTGTCGATGATGTTCCCATACGTATCAATTAGTGAAGTCTGGAAAATAAAACAACAATGTGACATTAGCGTTACCTGCTACGAAACTTTGCACGGCTGTAGTTCTACGAATGATTTAGCCAACTAATAATAGTACCTTACCTATAGGTATACTTATCGTACATAACTTCTAGAATTGCATTTTTTTAGTTTTAGCAAACCAGGCAAAAGTCAAAGTCCTTTATTTCCTACTAGCTTCTGCCCGCGGCTTCGCACGCGTATTTTCGGTATAATAAGTAGCCTATTATCTAAGTTAGGCTTTGCTCTAAACGTACGCCAAATTTCATCTTGATCTGTTCAGTAGTTTTGGGGATCCTAGGTAACAAAAATTCAGATTACACAAACTTTCAGCTTTATAATATTAGTAGGATAACTTTAGAGAAACCTGACTTCGGTTCCGAAGAAAATAGTATCAAGACATAGTTAAGGCTAAACGAGTCGCTCATCTTTCCATACAAACGCGGAAGGGTAAATAATACGCTGTTTGATGTTGACCATTCAAAACTAAGGATAATATCAATTTATCTCGTCATAATCTATGTCTGTACCTGTACACACCCGAAACCGTAAAATAGTACAAATAAAAAAAAATACAAGCTTCTAAACTTTCGTATTTCAACACCGATTTTAGCCCAACTTTGGGCGAAAGTAAATAACATACGGAGAAAGAAAACTCTAAAATAAAGCATGTACCGACATAGTTTAGTTATTCAAAAGCTGAAATAAATTTATTTTGAAAATATACTCTCAATAGTTTTTCTATAATTTTTTAAAAAAAATTTACGGGCCGTTTTACGAATAAATTTATATGCATTTCATCAAGCGCGCGGGAATGTCTATTATGTCAGGTGAGATGGCATACATTTAGGCCACGCCCACTGATGAGTTGGACCGGACGACTTGTGCAGCCTTAAGTCTCATTTTCCTCTGGGATTTGGTGCAGACCGCCTTTATCGTCCGTAAGTACGCAAATCCCATACAAAAATGAGACGTTATGTGACGTCTACATTAGGTATACACATTTTAGTCTACATTAGGTATAAACATTTTAGGTACCTAGGTAAATCTAGGAATCTGGCCGTGCGGTGGCGGCTTAGTTGTTGTACACTCATAGAAATATAAGTCAGTTCCCTAAAAATAGCGATAAACATAATTTGAATATCAGAAACCAACATAAGCTCGCTGTGCCCACAACTAGGCTACACAAAATTAAAATATCTTTTAAAGGGCATGTATACGCTTCTACAACAAAACTCCTAGTGAGTTGCAAAAATTATCAGTAAAAAAATTCAAACGAATTGTCAAAACCTTGCTGTGCAAAAAGGCTTACTATAAAATATCAGATTATCTAGAGGATTAAAATGCTTGGGACGGGTTTTGCTCCAACTCGAAAAACTCGAAAAATAACAACTAACAGGCTAAAGGTTTCTTCGTCGCTTCTTTACTTTAGTCTACATACCGAAGCGACAGAAATAAAAAAATATCACTTTATTTCCGTGTTAGTGTTTAGTTTTATATTTTGACCTTTTCTAAGTGTAGGTACATTTATTGTATTTATGGAAATACAGAGTTTTTGATTTTGATTGATTGATTTTAGAATTTGCACCACCCCAACTCTTCCCGCGGGTGTCGTAAGAGGCGACTAAGGGATATCCACCGGGGTGGGCTATAGCGGTTCCCGCAGAACAATTTTACCACCACTCTGCGATCCCCAACCCGCATGCCCAGCGTGGGAATTACGTGTATTACCTCCCATATGATAAACAAGTTTATGCCCGCGGCTTCGCACGCGTTGTTTCTATATACGTTTAAAGGTGATTTCTATCCCATGGGAACTGATTTATTAGATAAAAATGCCTAAGTAGCCTATGTTTGATTCCAGGTTTAGGATTACCTGTATGCAAAATTTCAGCCCGATCCGTTCAGTAGCTTTGACGTGAAGAGGTAACAAACATCCATCCATCTATACATCCATCCAAACTTTCACATTTCTAATACTAGTGTGACTAGTGTGAAGCTAATAAGGCGCTCATCAGGAGTGGACCAGTAGGTAATATAAATAAGTATAATATAATACAAGTTTAAAGCCTGTAAGATCGTAATAAAAAATCTAGGAACCGTTAGATATTCAGGTATAGGCGTGAAGGACGATAGATTAAGGAAACTGAAGGCAATAAAACCAGGAAACTGATTTATTTTTACGAGTAACGAATTGGCAGATTATTTGCTTAGTAAATATTGCCGAACTTAAGTAAATATTGCCGAACTTAAGTAAATATTGATCACGCATCAACTTTAACTCCCGACACAAATAGTAATTCAGGAATTCTCTTGAAGGTTCATTAAGTTTACAGGAAGTTTTATGTTTGGTTTGCAAAAGTATTTTTTTTTTAGAAAACCTAGCACCCTTAAAACACACGAGTTATGGAATCCCACTTACTGAGTAATACATATTATTGCTTTATACTACCTTCGAGGAAAATCATCGTTTTAGAATCTTCAAAATCACTCTAGTAAATTCAAATTCTTAACTCAAATGTGCATGTGAATGTGCGATTTACACATGGTTCTTTTTTGACTTACTGTTCCGAATACGGAAGAGGCCGATATCATACGGCGGATTCGGAGTAAAAACTTTTTGTCGATTGAACTAAGTATTATGAAAATAACCACAGCTACCGCCATTTCAGAAAATTTTAAAAAATAACACGTTAGAAATGGATTTCCATACACTTTTCTCTCCCGCTAAGCGCGTGAGAAATGAAATTCCATAGAGTTTTCCCTCCCGCATTTCAGTGCGCTTGCAATGACGTACTTTCTACCCTATGTTTAGAAATGGAATAAGCAATTTTCTGAGCAGGTGTAGTATAAAAGAACACTTTTGCCCTAATCACCACGCTTGGCAGGCGTATGGGCGATCGCAGTGGAGGTGTTAAAAATACAGAGAAGAACGCTGCTGCCCTTCCTCCGATAGGATCCCTTAGTCGGCTATTACGACATCCACAGACTGGGTTTAAGGGTCGATTCTTACACTGCGGCCTCCACGTTCAAATTTTACTCAACCAATTAAGTACTTAAGTTGTACCTACGTATCTTTTTACTGACTAAACGTTATGCTGTATAGAGGGTGATACAAGCGAACGTTACCTGGAGGGCTACCTGAAACATTGCAGATAGGTTTTATTGAATAAAACATTTCTTTATTTTTAAAAATAAGTTAATCCTGCATTTAAAGAATTTAAAAAAAATCTTGTCTGTTTCGGTAAAACAAAAAAATAATATTCTGTATTTTTATGAATTTGACATGACATTTTCATTTATTATGTGACATTGACATTTTTTTGAAAAACCAAAAAAAACATACTGTATTTTTTGACACCAATCGGATCAGATTTTTATAGGATATTTTAGTGGGTTCGACAAACGGAGGCATTTTTATTAACTCGCTGGATGCAGTTTAACTTATTTTTAAAAATAAACTAATGTTTTTTTTCAGTAAAACTTCCTATCGGCAATATTTCGGATACTTGCCCTCCAGGTAACGTTTGTTTATACCACCCTACCCACACCACCGTCTTAAATTTTTTTTAGCTTCCTGTCCATAAAGGTTGCCTGGACGAGATCGCTCTTAGCAATAAGGCCTCCCATTGTACAACGTTATCTGTAATTGTCATTTCCTGTTGTATTTCTGTTTCTTGGTGTGTCATCCTACTACTATTATAAGGCGATAGTTTGTCACCCTAGTGTGTAGCTTGTGCCGTTGTGAAGATGTTTGGCCGAAGACAACGCCAAAACTAAATGGAAAAGAAATTAATAATATCCCAAAAATTTTCGACATCGACAGGACTTAACCTACGGCGCTAGAGTCCGTAGGTAGTCCCAGATGACACTTAAATCGGACACTTAATTTTCGACGTCTACGTCACTTGACTTCGTGGTGTAGTTGGTTAGCACATACCTGTACTGAGGGAAGGATGCAGTGCAGGTTCAAGTCCCGTCAATTTTTATTATTTGATTTCTTAGAAAATACCCACAGCGCGAGCTTACGCACTATTATAACAAAAACCCTCAATGGATCAGGCTGAAATTTTAAACACATAAACATGTAGTCCTGGAATAATATATACTTAGGCTATTTTTTATTCAAAAAACGCCTGCCAGAAGCTAGAATATTGTATTGTATTGTATGTACCTACCTTGAAGGTATACAGATACCCCGGCTCCGGGTGCATCAGGTACGGCCACCACAGATGAGCGTTCCCGATCTCCAGCAGTCCAGCGCACTCCTGGGACGCCGTCACCTGCACGTCCTTCTTATCAAACAGCTGGACGAGGCAGTTGGAGTTCTCTCCGCCGATCGACGTCACGTTGTATACTATGAAACCTGAGCAGAACAGAATGAGGATCAGTAAAGTTATAGCAAATTCAATAGAACTAGTATCCACGTTATTTTTTATGATTATAAGAATGAATAGGTACATATCTTTTTGAATGAGGATTCGTAACATTTTTAGTTGAGAATGCAGATTTATAGAGCTAAGAAATCCATAACACACAGTGCAAAAATTATTGGTCTACGACAAAAATTGACGAAGTTATGACCAAATTACTAGCGAAGTTCACCGAGTGACCGCCGCGGGTGCGTGTGACGTCACTTGCTCGGTCGTCGCCCGTTAACCGTAGGCAGATATCTGTTTTAGTGATTTATGGGATATAAAGTATCCAATGTTTAAGTCGAGGCCTAGAACTTTTTCCAATTTCAGTCCGATTCGTTCAGTAGTTTTTGCGTGAAGAGGTAACAAACATCCACTTATCCAAATTCCATTCTATATCATGTTTGGATGTCCAAACTTTCGCATTTATTATATTAGTGTGATATTAGTTTGATGTATACTGTTACAAAACCTTGCCATGCAAAAGGCCTTATATAAAATATCAGATTGTCTAAACTTCTAGAGAATAAAAAAGCTTGGGACGGGTTTTGCTCCAACTCAAAAAATAACAACTAACAGGCTAAAGGCACAGTAGATTCTATTGTGCTAAAGGTTTCTTCGTCGCTTCTTTACTTTAGTCTACACTAGCTGTACCCACGACTTCGTTTGTGATTGCCATACCTGCCGACTAATTAAGTTCACATTTAATTTTAACCACAGTTTCTCATAATTTATTATGAAACACCGTGCAAAAAAACTTAATTGCTCAGAATTGGATCTGTTACACTTTCAATAGGTATAAGTATCGATATTTAGGTACTTCCCTAGTAAAATTGTGTATAAATCTACGGGGGATAGCATGTTGTCATCTTCAATCCCCCCCATTCCTTATCTACATTACTTTTAGCTACGACTCGGCCAGCGTCAGTGTTAACACGTTGATGGACACTACTAGTATACTGATGCTTACTGATTTGTCACTACTTTTTTTCATACATTGTCTATAGACGTAGTGTCACAACGCGTGGTAAAATATATATGTAACAAGACAGTACGTTTATAGGCGTCATCTTTAGGTCATTTCCAGGGTAGTTGGTAGGAATCTATGTAGCTAATGGGTGCGGCTTGGAAAAAATAGATAGGAACTTACCTACCTACTGATCTTTTTCTTCAATCTACAGATAAAATGTATTCTTCCCCGTAGTATGAACTCAAATCGTGAGTTCCATTCGAATTCATTCAGTAGTTCCGTCGTGATGCGCGATTAAAGAATTTTACTTTTGTCCTCTCTCCCAGAGGAACCTTACTGAATTCCGGAATAAAATGTACCTATCCCATGTCTTTCCTTGTAGTAAGAATTCAAATCGTGCCAAATCTCATTCCAATCATTCAGCAGTTTCGGCGTAATGCGTGGTGAAGGAATTTAACTTTCATCCCCTCTCCCAGGGGAACCTTAATGAATTCCGGGATAAAATGTACCTTTCCTCGTAGTACGAACTCAAATCGTGCCGAGTTTCATTCGAATTCATTCAGTAGTACCGTCGTGATGCGCGGTGAAGGAATTTTACTTTCACCCCCTCTCCCAGGGGAACCTTACCAATTACCGGGATAAAATGTATTTCATGTCCTAACTTGTAGTATGAACTCAAATCGTGCCAGGTTTCATTCCAACTCATTTAGCAGTTTCGGCGTGATGCGCGGTGAAGGAATTTTACTTTCATCCCCTCTCCCAGGGGAACCTTACTGAATTCCGGGATAAAAAGTATCCTATGTCCTTCCTCGTAGTATAACCTAAAATCATACCGAGTTTCATTTCAATACGTTTAGTAGTTTTGCGTGATGCGCGTTTAAGAAACAGACAGACAGACAGACAGACATGAATGAAAAAAATTACAGTTTTGGCTTCAGTATCGATAATAGAGTGCCCTCCAAAAAATTTACTAAATATCTTCAATGTACAGAATTGGACCTGTTACAGTTTTATTATAAGTTTATAGTACTGAAGCGACAGAAATCAAAAATATCGCTTTGTTTCCGTGTCAGTGTTTAGTTCTATAATTTGACTATTTCTAAGTGTAAGTACATTTATTGTATTTTTATGAAGAGTTTTTGATTTTGATTTTTCTTGGACAGTCACAATGTAAAGCCAACCTCAATTACTTTTCTCTAAGAAAAAACACAGCTTAGCCATTACTGTAGGTATTAAAAGATTCTAATAATTAATGTCCTCCTAGCCGAATTTCGACCACGTCGGCCAATCTCATCGGAGACTAGCCAGATGCACAGGACATATTATAGTGCACACGACAGACCGAGATGACAGGGGAGAGGTCAAGCGCAGAACCAACGGCTTAACGTGCTTTCCGAGGCACGGGGTGTAACACCGCCAAATTCCTGACTCCGGGCTGCTACTGTGAATTTTTCTTGCTAGAAAAACCCCAATAACAACTCTGACCCGGGATTAGAACCCAGGAGCTCATTATCAGCAGTTGAACAAGCTAACCGCTAGACCAACGAGGCAGTTAAGTTTCTAATAACCTAAGGGGTAAGTAACTATGAACGTACCCGTAAGTCCCTGTATGTCAGTGTTGACAATGACGTCATCGATGTAGACCCGTGGCGTGGAGTAGAGGAACACGGAGCGATGGATGCCAGCGTAGTTCAGGAAGTCGAACGTGTACATCTGCTCTTGCTTTACTTTGTTATGCCTGTGAATACCAGTAAAAATAGTTTTAAGAAGTCACTTTTTAAGAATTTGTCATCTACATCATCATCATCTCAATACTTTTTCACAGCTGGACATCCTCCAGCATCTGCCAGCAGTGTTTCACAGGTCGTCGTCCACAAGGCAAACGTAGGATGCCCTCCAGGGCATCCTACGTTTTCCCAGTCGCGGTCTCCACACAAGAACACGTTTACCCGAGCGGTTGTTCGTTCGGCGGGAGAAATGGCCGGCTCACTGCCTAAGCTTGCTAATTTTTTGAGCTTCTGTCGGATGTATTCGTTTCGAATAATGCTCCAAGAGCTATACTCGGGAGTGTCTCTGAAAGACAGGCCTTCAGTGAAACTCCGAGTACAGGTAGCTCTTTCCATAGCTCGCTGAGTGACTTTGACCAACCTTACTATGAGTGTACTCGTACCTACCAGCTCTTTGGATTAATGTGTTTTTTAATTATTATGCCAATTTTTTGTATCATATGGACCCATGTAGTCTGAAATAAATGTTTATAAATTTAAGTTATGTATGACAGTAAGAAAGCGCTTGAATTCTTTCATCAACAACTGCTGGGTAGAAATGTCTTCCATAAATAAATAATAAATAATGCTGCACAATCCACACAGCATCATCTAGCCCCAAGCTAAGCTGAGCTTGTGTTATGAGTACAAGATGACTGATATACATAACAATATAATACATTACAAAGATAGATATTTTTTATTATACATAGAAACGACCAGACTACCCGGAACAAATATTTGTAGATCGTATAAACATTAGTCCTAAGGCAGGAATCGAACCCGCAACCTCCTGCGACACAGGCGGACCTTCGCCCGCCGCGCCACCGATGTCGTCAAATACCATAATGTTAAGATCTCATGAGATTCACCCACCTAAATGGTGGGTGAATCTCATGCGATCTAAACATTAAGCTTTCCATTTATAGACCTTCCACTCCAGTTTAGGAAATCGTAAACACAGGATTGTAGAAAACATTTTCAAATGCGGTGTTTATGTTTATTTTATTGGGTCTCGGAATAGGCGGTATAAACCACGCATAAACAAGTCCAAAAATGCACGCCGAGAGTTCAAAATACATGAGTAATTCGGCCTAATCAGAAGGGATTTAAACACAACATACACGGTTAAAATTCCGACCCGACACTCAAGCTTCAAAAACTGTTAGGCGATGCTAGGTAGGTAAGGTACCTGTACTGGGGATATTATGTTTAAGTGAGTGGTATTTAGATAAGGAAATGATATTTTTTATTACAAATTGTGTGTGCTGTGGTGTTTAGTCGGTTTTTTGAAAGGTTTGATGTAACAGGCCTGGATTTATATTTTGGTTTGCCTCTGGTTAACCACATTCTTTAGATGTTATACAAATGTGCGATGTAAAAATTAAGGTTGCAGCCATTCCTCTCTGACAGATAGAGCAATACACATTTTTGAGCGATTATCACACTTTCACCTTTCACCCCAAAATAACTCTGTTAACTATGTTGATGTATACGGGCTGATGTTGATGATGATGATGATGAAGAAGTAATCGAAAATGTGATGACGTAAATATAATGTTGGCGCGATTTTGAGTTAGGCCACAAAAACGTAATTCCTCAATGCGGAATCAGTTTGGCCTCTAGGAAAAAGCGATTATCGTTAACCCTATGGAAAAATTCCCCTCCACCAGTTTAGCCTCTAGGAAAAATAATAATAAATAATGCTGGACAATTCACACAGCATTATCTAGCCCCAAGCTAAGCAGAGCTTGTGTTATGGGTACTAGATAACTGATATACTTAATACAATACACTACATAGATAGATATTTTTTATTATACATAGAAAACATCCAGAACGCCCTGATGTCTGCAGATCGTACAAACATTGTCCTGAGGCGGGAATCGAACCGGCAACCTCCTGCGTCGCAGGCAGACCTTCGCCCGCTGCGCCACAGAGGTCGTCAAAAAAGCGGTTAACGTTTACCCTATGGAAAAATTCACCTTCCACCAAACATTGGTTTGTGGTTTACCGACGCAACACACCATGTATCACACAATACACTAATTTATTAAATGGCCTGGGTTGAACCGGCAAGGCCTCCGGAGACTAATGAACCATTCATGATCTGCTGTTGCTTGTCCTGTTACGGAGCGAAAGCGCTTTAACTTCTGACATCCTCATTTTCTATACAATGAAATGAATGAAACGTGTACGTTTTGTATTTAGAGTTATTGTAATTTTTCTAAGCTCTTTCAAAAGTTTTAAAAGTAGGTAGGTACCTAAGCTTCTAAATGGCTGTCCGCTGTTCTATGTGATGTGATCTCAGCCCATCGATTTTAGTAAAAAAAGGGAGATGAGGTACTAGGTTCTCGAAAGTGGAAAGCTCAAATTAGGTGCAATTCGGTCCTCACCTCAGTCATACTCGGGCCGGCGTTCGTGTTATTGATTAAAATACTACAGCAATGCCCTCGTGTTTGTTCATTATGATTGTCGCACAAGATTGGAAATGTAACTGTGAGCGAGTGTTTGCGTGTAGTTGTAACACAGGCCAGTTGTTGAGTAAGCGCTAGGAGAGCGTACCATATCTACAGATTTCACTTACATCTATATATGTCTCACATATTTGCAATGTCCCTGAGTGAATGACTTGATATTGGAAGACACTGGAGTGGCAGTTCAGGAAATCGGCAATAACCCTTATGCGATGGTCGTGTCGTGTGATTTGTAATGCAGTTGTAACACATGCCAGTTGTTGAGTAAGCGCTGGGAGAGCGTACCATATCTACAGATTTTACGTAGATCTACATATGTCTCACATATTTGCAATGTCCCTGACCCGAGTAAATGACTTGATATTGGCAATGAAGTCACTGGAGTGGCAGTTCAGGAAATCGGCAATAACCCTTATGCGATGGTCGTGTCGTGTGATTTGTAGGTAATGCAGTTGTAACACATGCCAGTTGTTGAGTAAGCGCTGGGAGAGCGTACCATATCTACAGATTTTACTTATATCTATGTGCAGGAGTCGATTCTCCCGCCACTGCCGCCTTGGCCGCGAACGACTGGCAATGTGTATGTATGAGTGGCGGCCTATATGGGCCCCTTACCCTATGCTCGTGTCCTTGATGTAGCCCTGAGGCACAGTATCAGGCAGCAGCGTGTTGTCGACAGCCACCGTCAGCAAGTTGCTGGTGTTGTAGCTCACGAGGGAAGTGATGTCGGTCTGGAACGGCAGGTGTCCGATCTCGTGGAACGTCGCCGTTTTACCGTTCACGTACTGCAATAAAATTACACAAGCTATTTTAAGATCTCGTTTTATTTTATACTTCCTCAACAGCCTGTATTGGTCCACTGCTGGACGCAGACCTCCTCCTGATGAGCGCCTTGTTGGCTTTTATCTCATGGGGGTAATGCCCTTAATCCCCACGCTGGGCACGCGGGTTGGGGATCGCAGTTCGGTGGTAGAATTGTTCTGCAGGGGGCGCTGCTACCCGCCCCCGGGATATCCCTTAGTCGCCTCTTACGACACAATTCTAAGCTGGCACCACACAGCTATTTTATACTTAAGTAGGTTCTACGTACTGACGGAAAAATTAATGTTGTTATCCATGCTAATATTATAAATTTGACAGTAGATCTCTGTCTGTGTGTCCTATCTCTGTCTGTGTGTCCAGTGACTTAACACCTAAACGGACCTATAATGAAATTCGGCGGGGTGGTAAACGGAATCCCACGGACGGCGAATTTTTATCCCGGTAAAATACGTGCGAAGCCGCGGAAAGAAGCTATAAAAATTATTTGTATCTTTTTAGAGTTCAGTACCTTAAAAAGTAAAAAAGAACCCTTATAGGATCACTTTGTTGTCCGTCTGTCTGTCTGTCCGTCTGTCAATCCCCTTTTCTTACGAACACCTGGAGGTATCGAGTTGAAATTAACATCATTATACTCAAGTCCGTAACCTCTTGAATCCTCGATATAAATAAAACTTTTAGGTCAACGCAAAACGCGTCGAAAGCTACAGCCGTTTATGTTTTTTTCTTGAATTTTGAAATTTCCAAGGGAATCACATACACACAAATCCTATAGGGTACTTGCTGTAGACCTAGAATAATAAAATTTGGTAAGAAGCAAGGTCTTATAGCAAAAGTACAGGAAAAAATCGGAAAAACGTAAATTTGTACCTTATTCACAAAAAAATACTTTGTAGCTTGCTATGGACCAAAACCCAAAGGGACCTACCGACATAGAATCAAAATATTTGGCAAGAAACAAGGTGTCTTGCCAAATACACAATTTACAATTATACGGAACCCTCGGCGCGCAAGTTACGCTCGCACCGTCAAGTGTAAATTATCTTGTTTAAATCTTAGTTTTACATAATTGTGCATCGTTGAGTTAATTCAATATCGTCAGCCTTTATGTATAACTAAGAATTAAAAAAATATTGGCCATTTTGGATTTAAAACGTCATCAAATTTGATATCTTTACCCTCTATTGAATATCTCGGCTTTAAGACATCTGATTTCGATGATTATATTTTTGATTGAAAGGTTGTTGTTTATAATTCTTCTCATAAAAATTTGGTAAAGATCTGATCAGGATTTTTGGCATGACGAGCCGAATGCAGTATAATGCAAGATAATATTAACGTACATTAGTCTTTGACTATTTAAAGAATATGCACTTCTTGTCGATTTGAAAAAAAAAAGATAAGATAAGATGTATTTTGGGTTGTATGGGAGCAATGCAAATTATGCATTTTAGGAATGCTGACAATTATTTTTAAATCTCGATGAAACAACAGACAATTTTTAATTTTTGTGTTGCGAGGTTTTTACAAACATTGCACCTCGAGAATGGCTTGAAGTTAAGCTAGAAATATCAAAGTTTAATAAAGGTCACAACAGCCTTGGGCAAGCAAGGGTCAGCTTGCTGTTTTCATGAATACGGATATAAACAGTTTAATATCATTTCGCACGCAATGGTTTTAATTTAGACTGAAGGCTTTCTAAGTAGCATTTTTCACGCTAAGCCAAGTGCGTCAAATCGATTTTTTTTATCAAACTGTAGGTAGTATCCCATTTTATTTTTCGGGAGTAAAGTTTTGGCGTTATACGGTTTAGTTGAAAAAGTCTCATTTAACAAGCCGTGGTCGCGGCATCGCCCGCTTAGGATTCAAAATTTCATAGGTTTTTAATTTCTCGCGCGGAACCTTAATGCTTTTTCTTGCATAAAAGTATTATGCTACGGCTCCACCTGCGTTAGCGTTGAAGTTTGTGTTAATGTCTATTAACCCTTCCATCTTGGGACCAAAATGTCAGAAATTAATGACAGGCCGTGCGCCTTAGACACAATGGCGTCGAAAATCTCAATTTGACTGCCAAAAAAAAAATCACGTCCACAGATAATAATAACTTGAGAGCTGGTGTCAAGGGACACCCTGATGGAACGAAGTTCCTTTCGATTAATAGTGGGCGTGGGAGTCACAGCACGGCTTGCTTCGCTCGCCGTGCTGTTCCCCTATACTAGACACATGCCCCCCGTCATCAAATAAGTAATCCTCACCCTCTTGTTAGTCGAAAACGATACACATATCAGATTTTTTGATGGGGGAGGGGGTTCCGGGGTCTGGGGGCGTGGGCTTTGTCGCATTGGGCTCGCCAATATAGTAATGTTGGATTGTTTGTTTGCTAAAAATTAACGGTTGAAATTCTGTATATTTTTTGGAATTTTTAAAACAAATACTAAAACATCAACTTTTTGTAGAAGAAAAGGTATTAGGTAGCATACTTCTTCTCTCTTCTCTTCGTATGATAATTTATTTTTTATTAGTATCACTAAATCCACAGTCTGTGTGAATTGTCCAGCATTATTTATTATTATTATTATTGTTGGAGAAACACCTTCATGCTCTATCCTTTATGGGTATAGAGGTTGACCTTTGATATCTGTCTAGATCTATTAAGTGACATGTTGTTTATCTTAGTTACAGTTTATTCAACTGTCTGAGTGTCGTTGTATCCTACTATTTTCTAAGTTCATTTAATACACGTTATATCCAAATTCCACTGTGCCTATCACTCTGCCAAGTTATCCCAACAAAGGTTATGGGCCCAGATGACAAAATAGGCAGACAGCGAGTATTTAAAATAAACGTTGTGTAGGTATGTGAAAAGACAGCCATGTCGGGCATACGTATCGAGTTGTTGAACAGAGACAACTACGATAGCTGGAAAATCCAGGTAGAGGCACTTCTAGTAAGAAACGATTACTGGGAATACGTAAGCGGTGAGAAACCAAAACCGAAATCCACATCTGTAGCCGTTGATGGTGTATCATGGGAGGCTAGTGATAGAAAGGCTAAGTCTGAGTTGATACTGGCTATAGATCCGAGTGTAGTTCGTCACGTAAAAAAGGCGACGACTTCACGAGAGGTATGGTTGACGCTGGAGAGAATGTTTGCGTCCAAAGGGCCTGCGAAAAAGGCAACCCTGATGAAAAGGCTCATGTTACACAAGATGAGCGATAAGCAGAAAGTGAGCGAACATCTCGATTATTTCTTTGAGGCAGTGGACAAGCTCGAAGAGATGGATATCAAAATCTATGATGACCTGATAGCGATCATGCTATTGTATAGTTTGCCTACGTCATACGAGAACTTTAGATGTGCTATTGAATCTAGAGATGAGCTTCCAAAACCAGAAAATCTGAGAATAAAAATTCTAGAAGAAGAAAATTCGAGAAGTAACCAGGTTGAGAGTATGGAAGGAGCAATGTATGTAGACAAACACAATCGGAATAGAGGGCACGGAACAGAAGCAACATTTAAATTTAAATGTTTTAAATGTCACAAATTTGGTCACAAAGCATCGGACTGTAAAGTGAAAAAACAACCTATGTCTGAAACTAAAAATGTAGAGTCGTGTACAAATGTTGAAACAGAAGCTTTTACCACTCATCAATTTTCAGATTCCTTCGCGGTTGATTGTAATCGTCGTCGTGAGGAATGGCTTTTCGATAGTGGATGTACTAGTCATATGTGCAACGACGTAGCAAGGTTTGATGAGGTATTGCCTTCATGTGATCAGCTAAAATTAGCCACCGATTCATTAGCAACAATACAAGGTAAGGGAGTCGTTAAGTTAACAGCATGTAATAATGATTGTACGCGTAATATTCAGTTGAAAGATACGTTGCTAGTTCCCGATTTACGTAGTAATTTAATTTCGGTCGCGAAACTTACTGATAGCGGGCATACAGTTACGTTCAAAAGTGATTCAGCCCATGCAGTGAAAGATGATGAGGTCATGCTTACCGCTGACCGGCGCGGTGATTTATATTACTTAAAGAAATCAGGGAATGCATCAGTATCGGCAGTGTCAGGAAATAATGATTGTGATTTATTTGAATGGCATGAGCGTATGGGACATTTGAATGCTAGGGATTTAACTAAATTACTGAAAGAAAATGGTGTAAATTTTTCTAATATAAACTTGTATGATTGTGATGTGTGTGCTAAGGGAAAGATGACCAGATTGCCTTTTGCGAATTCCGGGAAACCCTGCAATGAGAAGTTGCGAATAATTTATTCCGATGTGGTCGGTCCAATGAGAGTTCGTTCGAACGGAGGAAATATTTATTTCGTGACTTTTGTCGATGATTGTACTCGGTGGTGCGAAGTTTTTATGTTGAAGAATAAGACTGACGTACTGACAAAGTTCAAGGTTTTCAAGTGTCAGGTTGAAAATTTGACAGGTATGAAAATAAAATATTTTCATAGTGACAATGGCGGAGAATATAAAAATAAGCTTTTTGATAAATTTTTACAAGAAAATGGGATTACTCGGAGATTTACGACGCCATATACACCCCAAAGTAATGGCATTGCAGAGAGGATTAATCGCACACTTTTGGAAAAGGCACGGTGCATGCTTATATCGTCAGGATTACCGGCAAGTTTTTGGGCGGAAGCGGTAGCAACTGCATGTTACATACGTAACAGATGCCCAACTAGCAGTTTAAAAGGTAAGATTCCGTATGAAGAATGGTTTGGTACATCTGTACGTATTGACCATTTAAGAACATTTGGTTCAAAAGTACATGTTTTAGACAAAGAGCCAGGGAAAGATAAATTTGCAGCACGTAGTGTGGTCGGAGTTTTTGTAGGCTATCCAGCCGAGGCTACAGGATATAAAATATGGCTACCGGAGAAACGGCAGTTCATAGTGTCGAGGGACGTGAGGTTTCATGATAAGGTGTTACCTGTGAGTCAAAATAAGCTCGAATATTTAAATGAAGAACCTGTGAAGCCTGTTAATACAAATAACTCGACGAAGAGAACTGTGGAGTTTGAAATCCAAACTGAAAAACAGTGTAATATGCCTTTGATAAATGTAAGACCAGAAATCCCATTGATTAATGAAACAATCATAGAACAAAGCGATGAAACTGGTGATGACTCTGAACCCGTAAATAGAAATGTAACTATGAAAACAGGTCCTGGAAGACCGAGGGTAGAGAGAGGTCATGTTGGTCGTCCGCGTAAGGTATATAATATGATTGAAGTAGAGAATGAAGTAACAAGTGATTCTACGGATGATTTTGTTGATAGCATTGACTTTGCTGGAGCTATTGAGACAACGTTGAAAAATGCTTTGAATAGCGAAGATAAAGTGGATTGGGAAGAAGCTATTGCATCAGAAATAAGAAGCCTTGTGAAGAATGATGCATGGAAAATTGTTAAAAAGCCACCAAATCGTGATATCGTTGGATGTAGATATGTATTGACAACAAAGTTAAATGTTGATAAAACAGAGAAGAAGAAAGCTAGACTTGTTGCAAAAGGTTTTAGTCAAGTTCATGGAATTGATTATCATAAAACTTTTGCGCCAGTCGCTAGAATTGCAACTGTCCGATTGTTAGTGGCACTTGCTGCCGAAATGGGCATGGAGATAGATCAAATAGACATTAACACAGCTTACCTCAATGGAGACTTGTACGAAGAGATATATATGAAAGTTCCAGAGCTACTAGAAGAAAGTTTAGAAAAGCTAGTGAAGACCGATGAAGCTAATACCGATATAGGTCGAAGGGCAGAAAAAATGCTGAAAGACATAAAAGCGGGTGGTAATAGCTGTCTTTTGAAGAAATCTTTGTATGGACTAAAGCAAGCTGGCCGACAATGGAATATCAAACTTGATACAAAGTTGAAGGAGTTGGGACTTAAGCCAACAGTGAACGAACCATGCTTGTACCATAAAAAGAACAAAGATGACCCAGACCTTTTCGTAGTAGTGTATGTCGATGACATTTTGATTGCGTCGCAAAAGAGAGCAGTCATAGACAAGTTTAAGTCAGACTTGAAGAAAAGATTCGAGTTGAAAGATTTTGGTACAGCAACGTTTTGTCTTGGAATCGATATTAAGAAAAATGGAAATGAATTTCATTTATCACAAGAGAGGTATATAAATGAAATTCTGAAGAAATATTCCATGGAGAACTGTAATCCTGTGAAAACCCCTATGGAGACAGGCAAACCAGTGATAAGTCAAAAAGAAAAAGTTGAAAGGAAATTCCCCTATAGAGAACTTATTGGAGCACTCATGTATTTAAGTGTGTCAACAAGGTTAGACATAGCTAATGCTACAGCAAAACTAGCACAGTTTGCGGACAATCCGACGGAAACGCATTGGAAGGCCGCAAAGAGGATCCTTCGGTACTTAAAAGGTGGTGCGGGTATTTCCTGGTGTTCGCAAAAACAACGCATTGTGGCTACATCGACGTGTGAGGCTGAGTTCGTTAGTTTAGCGGAGGGTATGAAAGAAGGCGTGTATCTAAATAGTCTGATGAGAGAACTAGGCCTACACAAATTCTGTAAGGTAAGAATGCATGCTGATAACTTAAGTGCTATTTACCTTGCTGAGGATCATGGTGTTTATCACGCGAAGAGTAAGCACATCGACATAAGACACTTCTTTATTAGGGATGTACTGCGTGATAATACCAACATAACGTTGGAGCATTTGGCAACGGATAATATGCTGGCAGATATCCTCACCAAACCTTTGCCTCGCGTGAGACATGAGTTTCTTATAAATGAGCTAGGCTTGTGTTTGCTAAAGTGACTTTAAGAGAGTGTTAAGAGCATTCGTTGAGGGGGTGTGTTGGAGAAACACCTTCATGCTCTATCCTTTATGGGTATAGAGGTTGACCTTTGATATCTGTCTAGATCTATTAAGTGACATGTTGTTTATCTTAGTTACAGTTTATTCAACTGTCTGAGTGTCGTTGTATCCTACTATTTTCTAAGTTCATTTAATACACGTTATATCCAAATTCCACTGTGCCTATCACTCTGCCAAGTTATCCCAACAATTATTATTCTACTACTTACCTATTAGGTATATACAAAATTTACGTCAGAAAAAAAGGATTTACTTTTTATTTTATACTGTTGATTGAGCAAATTATTTGTAGGACAAAAGCAATTGAACATACTTTATGACAAAATAAATATAATTATATCTTCTTCTTCTCTATTTATATAAAAATGAATTGCTGTTCGTTTGTCTCGCTAAAACTCGAGAATGGCCCGACCGATTTCGCTAATTTTGGTCTTAAAATATTTGTGGAGGTTAAGGAAAGGTTTATAAGGTAAGAGCGGTACAAAGTTTGCCGGGTCAGCTAGTAATATAATATAATATCCCATAGGATGAAATACGATCATACACACACAAGCATAGCACATGTGAGAAAACACGGTCGTTGTAAAATACGAACTGAAACCTTTGTTCCAAAACAAACGGTCTATTTTCATTGCATTTGGAGGTGTTCAAGACAATAGGAATATGCCATATATATATATGACTCAATGCCTATCGCTTATATATGTTCCGAAACATAACATCCTATGCGACCTTATTGAATCCCTCCCCACACGCTCTTCCTGGTGAAAATAACGAAGCAATCCTTTTTGAGGAGTTGTTAATGGTCATAAGACAGTTAAGACAAGACGAGTCTTATGAAATGGTATAAAAATATATAGATGACTGATATCTATACTAATCTATACTAATATCATATCGAGGAAAGATTTGATTGTTTGTTTGTATTGAATAGGCTCCGAAAATACTGGACCGATTTAAAAAAATCTTTCACCGTTGGGAAGCTAACTTTTCAAGGAATGACATAGGCTATATTTTATCAACGGGAACTACGCGGGTGAAACCGCGAGGCGATCGTCTAGTACTTAATACAATACACTACATAGATAGATTTTTTTTTTTATCTAGTACCCATAACACAAGCTCTGCTTAGCTTGTGGCTAGATAATGCTGTGTGAATTGCCAGCATTATTTATTTATTTTATTATTCTTTATCGCATAACATTTATTTTCTTCTCAACCTACTTAATTATTAGGTCGAGAAAAAACGACCTATTCTTGCCGTCAAAAGCGAAACTTTGAGGGTTGTAGGATGTTTATTGAAGACGACTCCAAAACTGGTACTATGACTGGTACCTACTGATTGAATCTGCCTGAAATTTTGCAAAGATAGACCCCTACAATAACAAAGATTATTGACGTGACAACGTCTTATAATTCGATAGAGCCGGCTGCACGCACGAAAAAACATGACGTCATGCGGCGTTACCTCGCTCTGAAGCGTTCCATGTAAGGCTTGAAGTGCAAGCGAGAGCGCTCGACATCCGTCTCTCTCCTACTTGAGTGAGCGATGCGTCTGCGTGGACAGCTGCTATACTATAGTACATTTACATGTTTTGATCGAGTATCAAATGCTACCATTCCATCAGTATTTTCCTAAGACGTTGTCACGTTCAACTATCGTCAGTAAACCGACTTTACAGACAACCAATTTTTTTTATATATCGATAAAACACGTGTATAAACGCGCATAGAAACTTGTAAATAGGAAGTTGCCTAGGTCTAACTAAATATCATAGCAACAGCCGCGTCTCATGGTCCGACCGAAGGAAGTGGATTGAGTTTAGATTGAGCGGGGTCAGTGATTCTTGAACTCTGTTCTATCTATGTAGTTTATTAGCCAAGCGTGTGTGGCCTGAGTAGATCAAATGTTTTGGATATCTTACTAAATCTAGGAATTCTTTGTGACTTTCTTTACTCGACGACCTCGGTGGCGCGGCGGGCGAAGGTGCGCCTGCGGCGCGGGAGGTTGCGGGTTCGATTCCCGCCTTGGAACAAATGTTTGTACGATCTACAAATATTTGTTCCGGGTGTTCTGGTCGTTTCTATGTATAATAAAAAATATCTATCCATGTAATGTATTATATTATGTATATCAGTCATCTAGTACCCATAACACAAGCTCTGCTTAGCTTGGGGCTAGATGATGCTGTGTGGATTGTCCAGCATTATTATTATTATTTCTTTGATTAGGTACTTAATTTTAATACTTTTGTTCAACTACACATACTTTTATATTAACATGTTTTTATATTACTTACTTACTTAGTAGGTAGGTACCAAAATTGTTTGACTGCTCGAAGTTTTATTTAATGTACTTAACTTTAACCCGGGAACGGTGACGTCGATTTGACTTACATCTTCGGTGACCCCGGTTCCACGCACCGGGGTTTTCAATGGAAGATTGTTCAAAATCTTTTATTTACCGACCATTTTTTTTGGTAATTATAAATTATTTGACAATAAAACAACAATATTTTATTAATCACAGACACGTTTATTTACTTTTTACACACATATAGCTTTTTAAACATTTTAAAACACAACAATCCTCATATTTTTTGAATTCTTTCAGTTTTTTCAGTTTCTAGACTCTTGGAACTTTTATTTACATATTCTTATATATAATATATATTTATATAATTATTTATTTATATGTAGAAACGGTGAAGTCGATTTTACTTACATATTCGGTGACCCCGGTGTACCGCACCGGGTTGGCGCCAAAACTCATGAACGTGCGCCCACTCTGTCGTCACGGGCTGAACTGTCGGTGGGGGAGGGGAAATCAGGCAGCTACTCGAAATCGCGACGAAAATCGGCGGCGGGGGCAAAGTTATTCGAATTTTTCAAGTCACCCGGTCCCACAGACATACAGGTCACCGTTCCCGGGTTAAGATGTTTTTCTTAGATAAGTGAAATGTATTTCTTTTTAAGAAATAAATATTCTTTAAACCTAAATCAACACAAATATGATAACAAAGCCACTAAAATTCAGGTAATATTATTACAGTAACATCACAAGTATGTTGGGACGGGGAAAACAGAAAGAAAGGTAGAGAGACTTTGCCATGCAGTGAGAAAACATGGGATAAAAGTTCTCATGAAATGATTGATATTTTTGTGAATGAACGATATTGAGAAACATCAATCCTATACTACTATCTACATCCTATACTACTCTACCTATATTACTACATACCGAAGCAACAGAAATAAAAAAAATCACTTTATTTCCGTGTCAGTGTTTAATTTTGTAATTTAACTTTTCTAAGTGTACAATTATTGTATTTATGAAAATAAAGAGTTTTTGATTTTGATTTTTGATTTCAACCCATAGCAGAGCAAAGGCAGTCTGAGCCAATTGAATTATTATTAAGGTAATCTAGGTCATCCTATTAAAATAACAGCTGGTCATTCATAACATTGGCCATGCAAGAAATTACGATCAGGTGCTTACGATACGTAGTCTATCGACGAGTCACGTCACGGAGTTTACGATTTCGATCTATATGCTTATATTAAGAAGTAGGTTAGGTTACTTATAGGTACCTAGGTCCTATTCTTCGGAAGTGTAAACATGGCCCAGGCCCTTCGTCGGCTGGTGTAAACAATTACCAGTGCCTTGCTTGTATAGATAGGCATGTTTTTAGGGTTCCGTACATCAAAAAGAAAAAAGGAAGCTATAAAGGATTACTTTGTTGTCCGTCTGTCAACCCCCTTTTCTCAGGAACGCGTGGAGGTATCGAGTTAAAATTAACATCAAATATTCAAGTCGGTAACTTCTTGGAACCTCTATATAAATAAAACTTTTAAGTCAACGCAATCAAAGTTACAGCCGCTTATGTCCGAATATTTTGAAATTTCAAAGGGAAAATTCCGAAAACCGTAAATTTGTAGTTTATTAGCAAATCAAATTTATTGAGGCTCTCCCTGAACCAAAATATACAAGATACCTATTTCCCGTTGACCTAGAACCATGATATTGCGCAAAAAACAAGGTCTTACAACTATACGGAACCCTTAATGCGCGAGTACGATGCGCACTTGACGTGTTATTGTTTCACGAATGTGTGTCAGTCGTAGGTCCAGTAGTAGGTAGAGCATTGCAATTGTCGTGTGCCGACAGCAACACCTACGATCTACGATATACAATCTCAAGCAGGTCAAATAGCCCTTCTACATCCTGATTTCACTTAGAAATTGCAATAGAAGTTTAACCTATTTTCAATTTCAAACAAATCACTTTTGAATAAGCAATAAGTGGGAAGTAAACGTTAGTTAAAAATTATTTGACAATCGTTATTAAAGTGGAAAATTAATAATAATCAATAAATATAAAAAGCAATCCCACTTTTCGTTGTAATTTTATAACTCAAGAACGGGCTCACCTATCCAAACCAAATGTTTAGGCTTCGTTTGGACTATTCAGTAGATGGTTTATGTGAAGTTAGCACAAAATCGGTCAAGCGGTTCTTCATTTATCACATTTTTTGTAACAAATGAATTCAATAAATGCCGGATCATTTTAGAGGAAAGGTTTAAAAGGTGAGAGCGGTACAAAGTTCGCCAGGTCAGCTAGTAAAGTATACCTATAATCAAAATTATTAAGCAAGATGACCGATTTACATTTTCCTTAAAAATTCCATATTAAATTGGACCATGCCGTCTTTGGTAATCAAACATTTTTATTTACACGCCTACGATAACGCAATTTGTACAACCGATATACGTTTAATTATTTAATTATTCGACTTTATCACGAAAACAAGCAAAACATGTTAGGGAAAAGGAACTAAATAATGTTTAAAGTCAGCGGTTACCCACTGTTTTACTTGTATTAGTAGGTATAGGTTACCTATCGCAAAATATTTCTATGAAATAGAGTCTCTATGTCCTCCTTTCTTATCAAGGAAAAGTCAGAACGATATTTTTATGCTAAACTCATTTACATCATGATTTGAGTTTTGAGCTTTTCAATATTTCGGCACAGTTTCAAGTTATTCCGTGATCATGGCGCATGAAACTCAAATCATGGTAAATATCCCATTGTATATGACTTTAGTGTTAATAAATATGATGGATTTAAAAGATTTTATTATGGTCTTTGTGTTTGACTAATTCATTAAGAAGCGGGTAAACTACGAACGTGGTGTTCTTCCAACACAAAAAGATTCGTAAGTAACCGGCTCACATTTATAATGGATATGGTCTCGATCAAATGTTGTTTATTTTATTTTTTAATTGGCATCGAATTTTTAATAAGTCGACGAAAAACGGGTGACTTACGCATACAAGTTGACTCGTTTGCTGAGTGGCAAAAGACTGGTTCGGATGTATTCGTGGATGTATCACTCATAATATTTTCACCATTCATTGGTTTATTTACATGTTCATTCAAAATCAAAATGAGCAGCAATAATAATATGAGTGAATACTTACGAATACATCTGAATCGACCAGCCGGTCATAGGATGCTTTGACTAAAGCTACAAAAAAATTTATAAAGGACATTCGAATGTATTTACTAAATCTAAATTATACCCTAGATATATTTACGTAATCCAAAAAGAATTGTTCTGTCTGTAAGAACTGTCATGTGGCTCTAAATATAATAAAATTCCTAGTGACATCAAAGATTTACCTTTAAAATTATTTATTAAAAAGTTAAAATTATGGCTTGCTGAAAAAGCTTTCTATAGCACTATAATAATTTTAAAATGATGGCTTGCTGAAAAAGCTTTGTATAGCACTATAAAAACTATCGTAGTTTGACGAATTCATTACGTTGGTGTTCTTCCAACACAAATAAGGTTCGTAGTTAACCCACTTACTTCCGTAATGAGTTTTCTATAGTGTTATATAACTTAAGGATCTAAAATTGAGAAATTAATAGGTAGTCAACATTATTGATATTTATTTTTCTTTAATATTTTTTTAAGAATTAATCAAAATCTTTTAAATGTAATTTTTATATGAACCTACTTTTAAAAATTTTTGCAAGCCAATGTGTTTTGGTGAAGTATGTGACACTATTTTAATGTTTAAGTCCTTGGTACTATGCAATAAATGAAATTTCCTGCAATAAATGAAATGAAAGATATTTCTGTCGGTAACTGTACATCCAAGTGTAGGTACCAACACGTTTCTAGACCACAACTCATTTGCTATTATCGCTGTTATGTTTACAAGCACGATTCGTGAGGTAACTGCAATAAAATAACGTACTCTCGCCTTCTACAATAACCACTATGATACCCGCCACAACAAACAGATCAACTCTACCATTACTTTTATCTCTACGAATGAAATCATTAATATGCAGATTACTGTGTTTTCAACTGGGACAGAGAGAAAAGAGGTGGTGTTTCCGTATAGCTTATATCTTTAGTTTAACCTGTATGTATCTACCTAAATGCCTACTCGTACTATACGTACACTCATAGTAGGTAGGTATACTACCATAATCATTTGTACCTAGTCTTAAAACAATGCCTGCGATGGGACCTAAGATTACTCTTAGAAAGATCACGATGCACACAGGTAAGGTAGGCAACACTCAAGTGAAATTCTATTGAAACAGGTATTAGGTTATAACTACATTTTTTCTTCTCATAAAAGGCCTTTAAACCAACGCAGTATTTGCTATTAGGAGCGGTAGCGGTTTCTCTCGGATTTCACTCGGATTCGCGCGGTATTTCTCCCGGTATATCAGTGAACAGTAGGATTACCGCATATCCACTCGGCGTTTGTAGGTCTGATAATTAGACACTCGTATTCGCGCTGTATTTCTCCCTGCATTTCAGTGAACAGTAGGATTACCGCATATCCACTCGGCGTTTGTAGGTCTGATAATTAGACACTCGTATTCGCGCTGTATTTCTCCCTGTATTTCAGTGAACAGTAGGATTACCGCATATCCACTCGGCGTAGGTAGGTCTGATAATTAGACACTCGTATTCGCGCGGCATTTCTCCCTGTATTTCAGTGAACAGTAGGATTACCGCATATCCACTCGGCTCGACACCGCTTTGGGCAACGAATACCGCGCCACCTAAGCGTAGGTCTGATAATTAGACTTTTAAGCGCTTTTTGCGCAAATGACTTTCTAAAATTTTATCTGGACCAGATAAACCAAAATCTCAGCCTCTTAAACCTGTCTCATTTTTCTGCATAGATACTGCTTAAACCTCAACCTCAACAGCCTGTATTGGTCCACTGCTGGACGCAGGCCTCCCCCTGATAAACGCCTTATTGGCTTTTATCACATGTGGGGTAATGCCCAGAATCCCTACGCTGGGCATGCGGGTTGGGATCGCAGTTCGGTGGTAGAATTGTTCTGCAGGGGGCGCTGCTGCCCGCCCCCAGTTGTATATCCCTTAGTCGCCTCTTACGACACCCGCGGGAAGAGTTGGAGTGGTGCAAATTCTAAGCCGGCACCACATAGCTACTGCTTAAAATGCCTTATTAATAAATGCTTACCACTTCAGCGGCATAGTGGACACTGCTGAATCGCAACCAGACGCGACGACCAGTCGACCAGGCGGAGGGCACGAAGAACCGGCGGTCGTACCAGACCACTCCCACGTGGTCCCGCGTCGCAGCGTCCTCGACCACGTCGTTGTATGATGATGGTACCGGCATCGGTACCACGGGTCCGGTCTGTAAAGTATTATTATTATTTTATTAAAGGGGCTGAGAAAAAAAGGTCCTTAAGGGTCCGGCGGAGGATGAATTTCCCATACAAACGTAATACCAAAATGATTTGTAATTTAAGAACATTTTCACCATGTACTGCTACTATTTGAAATGAAATTAAACCGAATCGCATTTTTACATCAAAGAATGAATGTTATCATAGTATTTTTCTAGATAAGTATTTTGAAAAAAAATTGTGTCAGGAACCTAGATCAATACTATTTTAATACAAATAATAGCAGACCATGGTGAAAATGTTCTTAAATTACAAATCATTTTGGTACTACGTTTGTATGGGAAATTCATCCTCCGCCGGACCCTTAAGGACTCTAAAAGAGCATCAAGGAGTCTAAGGTCAAAACCAATTTTAAAAGAAGTGAGCGAGCGATGTGGTCATTTTTAGAAGTAGGCCATTTGATGAGAGGCTAGCACGGTCAAGGAGTAAGTAGGTAAATAGTTAAGTGATTATAATAACAAACTAATCATTCTGGACACACATCATTATCTAGGCCCAAGCTAAGTAGAGCTTGTGTTATGGGTACTAGGTAACTGATATACATAATACAACAAACTACGTAGATAGATTTTAGTATACATAGAAAACATCCAGAACACCCGGAACAAATATCTGCAGATCATACAGACATTTGTTCCGAGGCGGGAATCGAACCTGCAACCTCCTGCGTCGCAGGCGAACCTTGCACCGCTGCGCCAAAGAGATAGATAGGTAGAAAATTCTTCATTGCACACTTTTCAAAATAATTTACAAACAAAATAAAAAATACAATAAATGTGACAATTGGTGGTCTTATCGCTCAAGAGCGATCACTACCAGACAACCGTGCGGTTGGAGGTTGTGTAAATAATAGGTAATCTCTTGGCTCGTAGAAATAATGATTACAGCATTAAGATGTGGTTAACAAAGTAAGACGTAGTAAACAAAGTAAAATATATCAAAATGAGAGAAGTCATCAACTGCTACATGTAGTAGCAGTTGTACCACCGGAACTTCGATCGAGTCTACGGATTTCCACTTCCGATGATCCTGACATGGAATTTTGCTTTATCGCTTTCTGTAGAACGATTGCAATTATCTACTACTAGCTTTTACCCCTCACTTTGCATGCGTTTTTCCGCGAAAAAAATCATCTTTGTTCTACCCCGGGATACCATCTATCCCCTTGTCGAATTTCATTAAGTTTCGTTCAGCCATTATGGCGTAAAAAGGACAGACAGAGAGACATGTTTACTTTCGCGGTTAAAATATGAATATTGGTTGATCGTGTTAAGCGAAACGTGATTTTTGCTACCACAACTATAATCCGTAATTGAGTATTGTGTGTGAGATGAATGATTGGTACTGGTAGGTACAAGTCCACCCACATTGATAAATACCCAGAGCTCGGAATAAAATATAAATGACACAATGAGTGTACGAAATAAAATCAAACAGAATATTTATTCCTGTGCCCACGCGCAAGCGTTTCGAGTGTTTGTCTGTATATCAAGTCATTCAAGAGGAACCCATGAAAAAGTTCGCTTCTTGTAGTGAATCTCCAGTTTTCTTGTGTCATCAGTCATCACTGATACACTGTTATTTCTCTCATCATCATCATCTGATGATGATTCATCAGGCCATATTAGTCTACTGCTGGACATAGGAATCCCTTCATAAGCGCCAAAGCGTTCTGTCGATCACAGATCGTCCCACCTGGCTAGAGCCTTCTAGTCAGGTGGGACGATCTGTTAAATGTGTCCTACACTTCGTTTCCCAAGTCGAGGTTTCCACTCAGGAACACGTTTAGCCCAGCGGTTGTCGGTTCTTCGCAAGATAAGGCCGGCGTACTGCCACTTCTGCTTGCTAATTCTTTGACCTACGTCGAAAACTTTGGTTCTCTGTCTTTCTCAAATTTTTCGGAAACTTCTTCCTCAGAAGACCCTTCATCTCAATCATTAAGCAATTCCAGAGAGAAGCGAGAAGAATAATAGTAACTTTAAAAGAACCTTAAACCTGGAAATGCTTAGTATTTTGCCGGTTTCACTTCTTTAGAATATTTGGTTTGATAGCCAGATATATTCCTTAGTTATGACATTGAACTGATTAAAGACTGAAAAAATTACAACCTAACTGACTACTGAGAAAAATAACTGTCTAGCTCCTGCCCACGGCATTGCCTCGATTTATGAAAAACTTCTGCTTTCGGGATCGCGCGTGATTTTACGGAATAAAAAGTAGCATTTATGTTATTTCAGTCCTGAACAATAAGTGTGCAAAATTTCGGCTCGATTCATTCGGTAGATCTGGCGTTGTCTTCGGCCAAACATCTTCACAACGGCACAAACTTTCGCCTTATAATTTAAGGCGGTACCCTACCTCGTTATTGTGTGAAGAGGATAGGCATAGGATTTCGCGTTCACAGGAGCGGGACAGAGCAAAGCGGCGTAAGCCCAAAAATCAAGTTTTTAGTAGTTATTTGCTCCCCACAAACATTAGAATAGTTAATTGAAAAAAAGGCAACATATAAAATGTTTTTTATACTTAGTTCAATTACTATGCTTAATCTCAAGATCGTATCATCTGTATTTATTGAGAAATTAGGGTTTTAGTAAAAAATTAGAGGTAACTTTGCGATTTTTTTCTATCGAGAAAATTTTATGGCATCGTGTTTTCGAAACATATGATCGATAGAATAAGTCCTGAACTTTACCATATATAAATTTCAAAGTTAAATATTCAGTAGTTTGGAAGATATGGAGGTCCGACGGAGTTCAAAATAAGCAATTTGAGGTACTATACCCCCTTAAGTAAAAATTTAGGATTATTGACCAATAGTTGCAGTTTTAGCAAACAATCGCACATATCACACAAACATTATCTAAATTATAAAAGCGAAAGTAAGAGTTACTTTCTGACCTTTCGTCCGTCTGTCTGTTACCGTTTCACGCCTAAACGGCTGAACAGATTTTAATGAAATTTGGCATGGAGCGTAACAATACCCCGGGGACGAACATATGCACTTGAAAAGCGCGTTACGTTTTCTAGCTTATCTATCTGGGACTGGAAAAAATGCATTTTAGATTCTAAAACAACGTCATAAATTTGATTTCAGCTTGTACTTCTCCGACAGAGAGCTATATATATAACAGCGGTCTTTCTGCGTTGATGCATCTCTTTCTACACTATGCAAACTGAGCGAGACTAGACCCAGATAGATAGATAGCGCACTGCAAGTGTAGAACCACTATGAGGGCTCATATATACGGACTGCACGTTGCCGACGGCAAGGCCATGTTAAAATAATACAAGGTATGCTACTCCGAGATCTTCCCAAGCCTACGTCACTGTCCACTTGCCACAAAATTGTGAGGTAACGTTCATTTGCCAGTGACTATCAAACTTTTATTGACGACTCGCGTTATTGATCGGATAAATCATTAAAATAAAATGGGCGGTTACTCTATCCGTAACTGTAAGTGTGAAGGGCGGTAAAATAAGGTTCTTTAAATTCCCGAAAAGATAATCTTTGGCTGAAAAATGTTCCTGCGATTAGATAAATTTCATTTCAAGGGAAAAATTGATTTATCCATGTGCAGAGCTCATTAGCGTTGCTCAAATTATGGAAACTAAGTTTGAAGAATTTCATGGAAAACCTAAAACCTACATCTAGATCTCGAATCTCCCAAAACTAAAAAGTTTGAGAACCACCGTAGCGGATATGACGTAGACTTAAAACCCACGTGACCGTTGTTTCTCGGGGTACCTTGTATTTTTATACCATGGGCAAGGCAAGGCAGCCGTCGACGGGTGTAGTTGCCATGCCGTCAGCAACGTGCAGTCCGTGTATATGGGCCCTTAGACTAACCCTGTCAAGATTCTGCTCAAACCAGCCATGCCGTTGTCCATACTCCGGATCCGGCGGCGATACCCTGAAGTTCCAAATCCCATCTAGTTTCTTCACATCCCTGGTTTCCGAGGAGCGAGGGTATAAGGCTGCGTTGCTGTAGGTCTCTCGTCTGTTCTGTATCTCGTTGGCGCTTTGCTTGCGACTCACGACTGCGCTGATGCAGTAGACCAGGAGAAGGGTGAAGATGACGGCTTTTAGTTTACAGCCCATCTGTGGACAAATAAAATAAAATAAATAAAATTGTTGATGAACTTTTCGCATAGAATCAGACGATTCAAGAGCTTGTACAGAGAAGCGATCATTTTATTGGCCACCACATGCTGTTTTCGTATTTCTGATACTTAACCAAACTGACTTAAACAAACGAAACCAATATAGGTATTTGAAAGGGATTGCAATTTGCAATTGCTTTACAATTGCAAATTGCAATACCTCAATCATCTAAAATTAATTTGTCGATTTCATTGTTCTTCATTTTATTATTTACTAGACGATCGCCTCGCGGTTTCACCCGCGTAGTTCCCGTTCCCGTGGGAATTCCGGGATAAAATATAGCCTATGTCACTCCCTGAAAAGTAAGCTTCCTAACGGTGAAAGAATTTTTCAAATCGGTCCAGTAGTTTCGGAGCCTATTCAATTCATACAAACAAACAAACAAACAAAAAATCAAACCTTTCCTCTTTATAATATTAGTATAGATTAGGTACTAGACGATCGCCTCGCGGTTTCACCCGCGTAGTTCCCGTTCCCGTGGGAATTCCGGGATAAAATATAGCCTATGTCACTCCCTGAAAAGTAAGCTTCCTAACGGTGAAAGAATTTTTCAAATCGGTCCAGTAGTTTCCGAGCCTATTCAATTCATACAAACAAACAAACAAACAAAAAATCAAACCTTTCCTCTTTATAATATTAGTATAGATGTAGTTCTTGGCACTAGTTTCCCTCAAAGTGTTACGTTAATACCTGCTCCAATCCAACAAATCCAGCATTTTCAGTTCAATATTAGTTTAAACAGGTTTAAAACGCACCGGACGACGTTATGGGCTGGTCATCTTAAGAATGTGAATTAGATAACAGTTGGTGGACGGATTAACTGGATCATAATTCTATGGCACTACACTACAAGTAGGTCGAAGAATGGAAAATGAACCGTCAATAAAATACCTATTTATGAAAAATTCCGCTCTTATTATGATGGATGCTTGATTGTTTTCCATTGCAAGCGAATATAACGCAAATTGTGCCGGCACCCTAGGCCGTATGCTAATATCTATGAATGATGATCGTGCGCGAGACGAATGGGATATAATTTAAACTCTGTAAATTCCGTTCATGACACCAGCCTCCTACCACTAGCGGGACGAATAGTTTTTTTTTTACAAAATTATATCCCATTCGTCTCATGATCATCATTCATAGATATTAGTGGTACGAATCGGCATGAACGGGATATAAAATAATATTATTCTGTCCTTCGGCCCACTATTCCGTTTGGGTCCTACGAAAGCCAGCCAGTCGAAGTAGTTAAACCAAGTGATATAACGAAATATGTAAGTATGAAATGTTGTTTTTAAAGACATAGAAATGCTTAAGGTAAGTAAAACCGTTTCCAATGACCTAACAGGGCCTGAGAGAGGATCATTGATTCCTGTATAATTTCGTTCATTCTAAGTTCTAGGATATCCTGCTTCTTCTCATTCGTAGCCTTCTTGCCAGAACGGTCGTGGTCGTCATGGCGAGTCTTCTGTTGTATGGGCTGATATCAAATTCAAATTCATTTATTAATTCAGACACAAAGATCCATAGATTAGAGTAGTAGTAAATGTCACACAGATAATCAAACAATAATACAGTCATTATTACCAGAATTAATTTATATAATAAATTTGTTTAGCGGAGGGGTTGATCAGGCTTGACATCCAGTGCCTTTGCAGTTTACTGCAATGTCTATCAGCCAGAACCCCTATCAGACTGTTGGTGCTGCCCAGTATCCTGCCTTTTATAGATGTTATTTTATTGCGAATCACAGCGTAAAAGTCCTTTGCATGTGCGTCAGCAAACATGCCAGACGCACTACAGTATCTCGGCAGCCCCCCATATCGCTTACGATATATCGCCATCTATCCCTGTTCTTGATCTACAGGGTGTAAGCGTAAACAGTCTTATCCTTGAAACCACGTATGTACACCCCTAAAATAAGACGATACAAGTTATTTTTAAAAATAAAAGTCAATTAGTTTCGATGGAATTTCATAATTCATTTCTCTGCTATCCTACGTGATTTTATGGACACCCTAGTGACCTTATCACGCCGCGCCGCCCGCTCTCGCCTGTAGCCGGCCGGTGGTTTAGGTATCGAATCGTAGGTACCTACAACTTGTGATGGAACTTTCCCTTCATACTTTTCCTGGATTAGGACAGGCAAAAAAAGCTACTCTAACACATTTGCCAGTAAGTAGGCTAAAGTAGGTAGGTACTTTTGGCGTATTTAAAAAGTTCATCATCAATCAAGTTTTATGTACAATTCAATTAAAATTTACAGCTTTATGTACAGTTTGATTTACTCACATTAGGCATAAAATGTTTTCATGACTTGTGCATGACTAGGCACGGTGAACTGGCCGTAGGCACGTAGCCTTTGTGTAGCCGCTAGGATCGTTTCCCGGCTTGGCACACGTTGTTCTGGGAACCGCTCTGCGTACATCGTACGAGCCAAGTTCATGTTGTCACCAGCGATGGCATAAAGTCGCACCATTTCAGTCCACTGTTCATTTGTGAACGACATCGTCACTTCTCTACTTAACACAATACGCGAACAAATCGGCACATCACAAATTAGCACGGAACGCGTCGTGACGTGCTCACTACCTAGCAGACGGGCCGCGACTGAAAGCGCGCGAGCGGCGTCTTTGTTTGATACCGACAAAGCAGGCGAGCGGCGCGGACGCGGCGTAGGTATGTAGGCGGCGGCGCCTTTGTCGGCGCGCGAGCGGGTCTTTGTTTGACGCCGCCTGCTTTGTCGGTTAAAGCAGGCGGCGTAGGTATAAATGTAGGGTGAAATGCTTTTATGATGTATGAGGATATTTTTTTCAAAATTATTAAAAAAAAAAAGTTTAGTTTTTTTATCGGTTTTGGACTCTGCTCATGATTCTGAACTTCTGGTTTCAAGGATAAGACTGTTTAGCCAAACACCCTGTATATCCATGCTAGCCAGGACAAATAAATACCTATTTCACTTTTTTACAGCTTGAAAAGATAGTATTCCGACACGGATTAGCACCTCCATGGTATCAAGTGTAAAAGTGAAACACAAAGATGCGGGGCTGGTGCCCATTCTTGCGTGAACGTTCATGCTCATTGACTATGACTTCTATTTACTACGACCAAGAAAGTAATCATTGATTTTACGAGATTGCTTTTTACGACTTATTTTGTCCCCATCGTGGACATTTTCAAACTACTTAGTATTTTTAAAGAAGCCTACAAGAGTGTTGAGCTAATTTATGTTCTAGGCTCACGCACGCAAGAGGCATAAAAATGTAGAAATAGGCAAAGAAAAAAATTAATTGTCGTTGAATGTGTGCGTTAAGGGGGTACCTACCCTCAAATTGCTTATTTTCAACTCCGTCGGACCTCCATATCTTCCAAACTACTGAATATTTAACTTTGAAATTTACTTTGAACTTTTGAAATTTATATATGGTAAAGTTCAGGACTTATTCTATCGATCATATGTTTCGAAAACACGATTCCATAAAATTTTCTCGATAGAAAAAAATCGCAAAGTTACCTCTAATTTTTTACTAAAACCCTAATTTCTCAATAATTACAGATGATACGATCTTGAGATTAAGCATAGTAATTGAGCTAAGTATAAAGAACATTTTATATGTTGCCTTTTTTTCAATTAACTATTCTAATGTTTGTGGGGAGCAAATAACTACTAAAAACTTGATTTTTGGGCTTACGCCGCTTTGCTCTGTCCCGCTCCTGTGAACGCGAAATCCTATGCCTATCCTCTTCACACAATAACGAGGTAGGGTACCGCCTTAACCAAATGCCGACGCATGTACTCTAATGATTAGTAAAAAATTGGTTGTCTGTAAAGTCGGTTTACTGACGATAGTTGAACGTGACAACGTCTTAAGAAAATACTGATGGAATGGTAGCATTTGATACTCGATCAAAACATGTAAATCTACTATAGTATAGCAGCTGTCCACGCAGACGCATCGCTCACTCAAGTAGGAGAGAGACGGATGTCGAGCGCTCTCGCTTGCACTTCAAGCCTTACATGGAACGCCTCAGAGCGAGGTAACGCCGCACGACGTCATGTTTTTTCGTGCGTGCAGCCGGCTCTATCAAATTATAAGACGTTGTCACGTCAAAAACTGTTATAATTACAATTTATTGTGTAATCTTATCGCACGAACTTTTGTAAAAAAAGAATCCTAAATGTCTGATTCCAAATGAGCGAGCTATCTCATTCCGCGTGTCAACAACACCGCGAGGTCTCACTGCGGTAAGGGCCTATCTAATGATTTACATCATAGGATAAAAGTATACGTATACATTCCTCAGACGAGTGACATGACCTATGCATATATTTTCAGTTTTTGGTACATTACCCAAACACAGATATCTCGGTAAACCCCAAAGCTTCGGCGTGATGCATCTTTGCTTTTATAAGACGCAATTTTAATTTCACTTTCGTTGTGCATTTCTTGGTATCGCACTATTGTTGTATTTTTTCCTCGTAGGTATGTGTTCTTTGAATTATTCCTCATCGGTGAATGAATACCTTGATTGAAGGTACATAAAATAATTAAGTTTAGTTCTGAAAACTTTCGAAAACTTGAAGACTGACAGATCTAGTGTCACTCGGGATACTAAAAAATTGAAAAATAATATAATCTTTTCAAAAGAGTTTATGATACGTATACTTACAAAGCATTTTTAATGTCCATGGTTACTCTTTTACACAAAGAGGTTTTATTAGCTTTTCTTTATAATCCAGCCGAATTCGATGTGAAATGTTTGTAAGCAAACCACAACGAACTGGTCGAAGCGACGCGTGACCCGAGAGCTGCAGGTGAGTATCTGGCACAGCGCATCAGCATTGCCATACAGCGTGGTAATGCAGCCAGCAGCGTCTTGGGGACGCTTCCGACTGGTATTGATATGGATCAGTTGAGCTACCTGTAGACTGTTTGCAATGCAACAGTCTGCAGTTATCTCAATTGTTTCAATTGTAAATACTAGTATAATTTTCTTTGTGAATAAAGGCGCCTTTTGTATTAAAAAACCACAACGCAGCAAACCAAAATTTATACATTTGAGTCGAGTTTCAGATATATTTGTTAGCAGTATTTGCAGAAGGAAACACCTGATATCGACTAATAATGTAAATTGTGTTCAGTACGGCGCGGCGGCATACGGCAACAAAGTGAAATTCAGGTAAGTTTTGAGCGGTTGGCTTACAAACGAAACATTTCACATACAATTTGGCAGGAGTATAAGTAGGTACATACTTTCGGCTAGCTACCAAACTTACCGAAAGTATGGTCGGGCTCAGTGTTTCTCTAGCTTCGAGATTGTAAAATCTACAGCCTCAATTTAACCAAGCCATCTACAGTGTAGTGTAGATGGTTTGTATTCTCGATAGTCAATTCATGTTGGAAGAACACCAGCGTTTTTTATTTTTTTTATTTGCTTTTGGTGGCTTTTGTGTCATTGCGGCCATAATAGGCCTATTGTGATCGCCACTTTGTGTGTTCCGCCTCGAAGCAGCGGCGTTCATAATTCGCCACTAACCCTTGCAGCTGCTAGGAACTGTAGGATTTTCTTTGGGGTGGAGTCTCTTAGCTCGTCTGGGCTGAGCAGGTGCTTGCCCAGATGGATGCTACGTTTTTGCATCAGTGCTCCGCACTCTCCTAGAAGATGGAGAGGCGTTTCTTACGCCTCTTCGCAGAACCTGCAGGATTGTGTGTCGCTAAGCCCCAGTTTGAACATGTGCTTGTTAAGGCGACAGTGTCCAGTTAGGCCTCTTGTCATGATGCGAAGGTTGCTTCTGCTTAGCGCTAGGATTCGGTTAGTGTACCGTTTGTCGAAGGCTTTTATTAATGATTTTGAGTGGCTCATGCCCGAGGAATTCTTCCAGAGCTTGGATGATTCCTCGTAGCAGGAGTCCAAGAGGGTTCTGAGAGCCAGGCACCAGCGTTTGGCGAGCGCGATAAAAAAATCATGAATGTGCACTGTTTCGCAAATAATTTGGTCGAGATCTCAGGAATCTTGCGGTCTATTGAAATGACACATGTTTTGATTCGTAGATTATTACTAACTATTTGGTTCCTTGAACCAGTATCTTCATTAGTTGCGTAGTTTCTTTTAAATAAAAAAACTTGATATTTGCGCTCACGCCGCCGTTCCAAAAACGTATGCTCTGTTCCGCTCCTAGGAATGCGAAGTCCTATACCTTTTTCACAAAATAGCGCTCATTGCACCCTCTTAAATCGGTTACAAGCGTCAAAATAGTTTAAATAGTCGCACCAGAGTCGGGGCTTTGTGCGTTAATTATGGGAATTCAGAGTACCTACGGGCTCGTTGCGGCATCACACACATTGTTTTGCAATTGCAGTTTTTGTTATTCGTGTCGCATGGCATAGATAGAACAGTGAGTTTTTTATAAATTGTAGGTAAATAAAGTACCTATCTCAAATGTAATAAGCGAAAGGTTTTGTTTGTTACGTAGGTACTCATGTAAAAACTACGGACTTAGATTAAATTTATTAACATTTATACTAAGAGAAAAACTACTCACTGCTGCAATTAATTATCTTATCTTACAAAAGATGAAGGTTAGATAGATCCCTATTTGGTTTGAACAAAACACAAAAAAAACAATTAATTATGTAGGTACATGTTGTTAACAATCGGAACCTTATCAAAGCAAGAGCTCCTTGTTGGTATTATTAATTATACCGTGATGGTAATATAATTAATTAATTAGCATTAAATTAAGTAATTTCATGCCGTTTTCAACGAGGCATTATGTAGACTTACGCTGTTGTAATTATTTTTACTACTATTCGTTACGTCAGATCACAATATTATATGTAATATATGATATAATATGTAGCTCAAGAGGCTGCTGTCCTTCCGTAACTATAATAATTTACATTTCTGTGGATAAATGTAATATGTATAACCGACTTCGAAAAAGGGAGGAGGTCCTATGCTCGGCCGTATGGAATTTATATTTTATGCATACAAAATATATAATATAATCATCATCATCATCCGCCTATATTAGTCCACTGCTGGACATAGGCCTCCCCTAATGAGCGCCATAGCGCCCTGTCTTCAGCTTGCCGCATCCAGCATCTGCCTGCAGTCTTTCGCAGATCGTCATCCCACCTGGCCGTAGGGCGTCCTACACTACGTTTGCCGAGTCGTGGTCTCCACTCAAGAACACGTTTACCCCAGCGGTTGTCGGTTCTTCGCGAGATATGGCCGGCCCACTGCCACTTCAGCTTGCTAATTCTTTGAGCTATGTTTGTATATTATATGTAACATAATATTCATAATATTCGTTGATTTCTTCGTCAATTGTGGACTGATTTTGAAAAGTCATTCGCTATTGTATAGATAATAATTCCGAGGTGATCTCGTAGTTTTTTTATTGGACCACCTTTAGTAGTATTTATCCCGCAGTTTAAATGAATTTTACTTAGCACATAGAACATTACATTAAGGCGGTACCCTACCTCGTTATTGTGTGAAGAGGATAGGCATAGGATTTCGCGTTCACAGGAGCGGGACAGAGCAAAGCGGCGTAAGCCCAAAAATCAAGTTTTTAGTAGTTATTTGCTCCCCACAAAC
The DNA here is from genome assembly GCA_963564075.1 of Eupithecia subfuscata. NCBI lineage: Eukaryota > Metazoa > Arthropoda > Insecta > Lepidoptera > Geometridae > Eupithecia > Eupithecia subfuscata. Next base: position 5,747,330 of record OY751108.1, read on the forward strand.
ATTAGAATAGTTAATTGAAAAAAAGGCAACATATAAAATGTTCTTTATACTTAGTTCAATTACTATGCTTAATCTCAAGATCGTATAATTTGTGTTTATTGAGAAATTAGGGTTTTAGTAAAAAATTAGAGGTAACTTTGCGATATTTTTCTATCCAGAAAAATTTATGGAATCGTGTTTTCGAAACATATGATCGATAGAATAAGTCCTGAACTTTACCATATATAAATTTCAAAGTTAGATATTCAGTAGTTTGGAAGATATGGAGGTCCGACTTAGTTGAAAATAAGCAATTTGAGGGTAGGTACCCCCTTAACAGAATAAAACAATAACAACTAGTATATACAAGTATATCTATTTCTAAAAAATCGCTCTGGTATCTTTTTTTTTTTTTATAAAATCGGAAAGGTCAATGACACTTACGGACATTGGAAGAATTGTGTCGACCAGACGCAGAGCCATTAACCAAGAATTGAAGTGAATCCGGAACCCTAGCACATTGTCATGCCATGCTTGTACGAGGTTGACGTTAGAAACAAGACGTCGTGGCGTCTCCCTTTTCCATACAATTTGGTACAGCGCCTCTATCGTGCGGACAAGGAATTACGCAAATAACATAGGTACTAAAAGGAGACGTCACGACCACGTCAAGATACAAGATATAAGATTTTATTGATAATATAAATTATTTACACGTCAAATTAAATTATATTACATAGTCTTCGTTACATTTACATTAATATTAATCGTCTCGTTACTAACGTCTAATAAACTCACCCCTCTGGTCCAAAACCTTTGAACAACATCCTGTCTTACAAAGACGGGAAGGAAGTTATAGTATATTGTTCTTTCTCACGAAGTTACGTTGGGATATGTATGTCATAGTGAATGCATGTACACATTGTTTTAGTGTGCGTAAGCTCAGAAGCAATCAGTCTCGCCCGAGACGCGGTCCGGGTCACTAGTGCTCATTGTATTCACGTCAGATTTTAGTAGCGAGTACTTCAGCATGACAACTAAGCGCAAAGTCACTACTACAACCAGGGCTAAACGGACTTCGTATACCTACCTAATAATGCCTTTTGCGTCATAATAATGACATGTGTTCTAATATGACAATTAATTATTAATAAAATTAATTTAATAATAGATAGATTTTTAAGAAATAGATTTACCTACTTGTATTTACTAGTTGTTATTGTTTTATTCTGTTAATGTACCTAATGTTCTATGTGCTAAATAAATATACTTGGAGTTTCATTTAATAATCATTTTGTAAATTGTTTAACTAATGGTTTATTATTCATTTTGTAAATTGTTTAACTAATTGTTTAATAATCATTTTGTAAATTGTTTAACTAATTTTTCAACTAATGTTGAGTCTTTGACCTTTTCTAAGTGTACATTTAGTGTATATAAGGAAATAAAAAGTTATTGATGCTTCATTATGTACGATGGTTTTGTGATAAAATTACCACTAGGGAATTATGTACGTAACTTTTACAATTTATCTTTAAAGGATAAAGAAAAATTAGAATGCTAGCTAGTAGAATGCTGGTGATGTAGAAAAAAACTCGCTGCGGTTTAAATAAATCTATACTAATATTATAAAGAGAAAAGATTTGATTGTTTGTTTGGTTTGTTTGTATTGAATAGGCTCCGAAAATATTTTACCGATTTGAAAAATTCTTTCACCGTTAGGAAGCTTACTTTTCAAGGAGTGACATAGGCTATATTTTATCCCAGAATTCCCACGGGAACGGAAACTAACCCGCAAACGGAAACCGCGAGGCGATCGTCTAGTAAATGAATAAGGATAGAGAATTTACAAAGCATCATCTAGCTAGATCCAACGTAAGTAGAGCTTTGCGATATGGGTAGGTACCTACTGATGTGTTAGATATTTGATTCATTATTAGATAAGGCACCTAATCTATGAACGGATCTTCAATTTAGGAAGTTATTACGTTTTAATCCGGAAAATAATTATTAGCAATTTGTTCTTACACTTGATCTGTTATCAGATTAAATTGGTGGTTTGTTGGTTTTTTAATTTCCTATAATTTACCCTATAACAATAACATTATTAGCGTGACTTTTTGTTCGTTCTTAATTTGTTATGTTACAAAGCTATTTAATTATTACTTACCTACCTAAATATTATGGTTTGCAACTTAATTTTGAATATTTTTTGTGATTGGTAGGTACCTAGGTATCTTTGCCGGGTTAAGACTAAGTTTTGAATAGAGATGAAAAAAATTCCTACTAAAAACGCTTCCCATGATTTTGTAGAAATAAATAAATAAGCGAGTGTTCAATCACACAGTTGTACAAAACCACTTAGTATTTATACTAGGAATCTACTTGAGAATCTTGGATGTTGACACTACTAGAAATTAAGCTATTTTTTTATTTTAAAATTTTTATAGGAACGAATTTTAAATATATACTTAACTCATAATAACGATAATATGTGCGGGCTAATGGACCAGCTGACGAAACCAAGCTATTTCTATTCCTCTTTTAAATTTCAGTGAAATCTTATTATGAGTATTTAATAACCCTAAACCCGGTAGATAAATAAATAAATAAATATTGTGAGAAAGGTGTGTGGATTACCACACAGAATCATCTACCCCCAAAGTAAGCAGAGCTTGCTTGGTTCTAGACAACTGATACACGATACATTACATTCTTAATAGGTACATAAGATAGATATTTTTATTATACATACATAAAAAACACCCAGACCACCCGGAATAAATATCTGCAGATCGTACAATCATTTGTCCCGACGCTGATTCGATTTCCACTACCTCCTGCGTCGCATTATATACCTATATTGAATGTACTACATTACATCTGACAGGATAAAAAAGCCAGTCGCTTATACCTAAAGCAAGTATTTTTATTTTTACACTTATATTTGACCTATACATACCTAGAGCAAGTATTTTTATTTTTACACTTACATTTGACCTACCTAGGTATAGTTTTTGTTTAAATGAATACCTAGATCCGACCGGTTAACTTTTCTATTTTTCTGCGCACATGTCGCCGCCGTGGTCGAAATTCGGCTAGGACGACATAATTTTCGTCTCTTTTCTATTGTGGTTGTTAGCAACTGGTAACTAAGCGGCCATAATATTCAGCTCTGCAGTTTTTGACCTAGATTTGATTCTTTTCATTGACTCTACAGATCTGTGTCATAAAAAAACCAGATGACATTTTTTTTAGATTTTTGTGGATTCTATATTATTTAAGGTTTTTGTTATTATAGTGCGTAAGCCTCGCACTCTGGCTAATTTCTAATTTCTAAGAAATCAAATAATATCGCAAAAAAAAATAAGAGGGGAGGACGCGGGTTCAAGTCCCGTCGAAGTCGAAAATTTTTGCGATATTATTTGATTTCTATATTATTTCCGGATATAGCAAGTAATTTTTCAAAATTGTTAAAAAAACGTAATGTTTATTTTCAATATAACTTCATGTTTTAAATATTTCTCGTACTTGCAATCCATATCTATCCATGTAATGTATTGTATTATGTGTCTATTTCATCCATCTAGTACCCATAACACAAGCTCTGCTTAGCTTGGGGCTAGATGATACTGCGTGGATTGTCCGGCATTATTAATTTTTTTATTATGTCCCATGACGTTGGGACATACTGTATATCATCATGCAAGGCCATAGCCATACCCATAGTCCAAGCCTCTTTGGTATGTTTGCGTTAAATTAGGTCAAACAGGACAAACAAACATTTTAAATGTGGCCAAAAACTCTGACCTCTCGTGTCGTGACTAGAACAATAAACGACATTCTTTAACGTTTATTACGCGTAAAAGTATTTTTATGCTAATAACAGGTAACTAAAACTAACCATGAGCTTTAACAAAAAGCCTAGGTGAGGTAAAGAAGTAAGAACTCAACGGAAATATTTTAAAATCTTTGGTAGGTGGATGGAACCAAGATTTTTTTTAGTGCTGAATTTCTGATCAAGGCCAAATTGTTCAGGATTGTTCAATTACTTTAGTCAGTATAAAATTCAATAATAAAACCTGTGTCAATATCAGCGAATCTGTTGACTAATGGCCATGTCAATGAGGAGGACATCCTTATTTCGATCATCAACCCGAGGCAAAATCAAAATAGCGTTTTATAGATCCGTCGGAATCGAATTCGAATCCTACGTTTTCGATTCGGAAACGAATCGAATGAATTAAAATATGATGATGTCGTTCTCGTAACCCAACTAAAGTAAATGAAACAAAGTATTAGGACAGCATGCAGCCCTGAATTTACAATAGACGGATTACCTACATAAGCAAAGTTGTTCTAGGGGCCTACTCGTAAAAGGAAAATCGGAGTTTCGATTTCGTTGTCGTACAAAACCAACTCTTATGTCCCTTGCATAAGATTAGCGTTTGCATGAATCAGAAACTTCGATTTCGTTTCTAAGAGTACGGTCCTTGTTGGCAGGTGTCAAAAATGTTGCGTTTCCTAATTAGATACCAGGTACCTACCTTCTTATAACCATTTGTAAGTATATACTCGTATATGAGGTCACGCAAATGCATACGAACATTTGAAAATACCCGACATTCAATGAAGTGTTATAATTACTAAAGTAACACCTGCATATTTTTTGAGAACACATTAGCAGTCTCATTAGACCCCATTGCCTTTTGAGACATTTTCACTTAACCCGGTCAGGCCGTATCAACTCGGACTAACAATAAGCCGATGTGGAACTCGATGAATTTATCTTCCAACCTACCATTGCCGGATTTGATTAATTTATGTCAAGATGATGTCACCTAAAACTTATACAAAAACAACAAAAAGCAAAATTTAACGATAAAAACAGATATATAGCGAGATTTAAAATAGGTACTACTTATATAATAAAAGTTAAGAAGTAAAAAGTGTTTATTTTGTTTTGTTAGATATGAAACAATCGATTACAGTTACAAAAAAAATACGACACTCAGGGGTGCTACGGCAGGAAAATTCTGCATAGCGCTGGTCTTCCTTGTGTCCGCTGGTGTCCAAGCCAGAATGAAGCCCGTGTGTCGCCACGCGACGCACACCACATTACACAAAAATTCAGAGAAAATAATTAATATTATTATTTTCTCTGAATTTTTGTGTAATGTGGTGTGCGTCGCGTTATCAAGTTAAGCCACATAGTGTTGGAATAAAACAAAGTTAAAAACACAAAATCTTTCGAGATTATAACTCACTTTTTGAGCTTTAAAAGTTATTAATTGTACTGAGGCCTAGAACAGCTGCCTAACATATTAGTGAGATTTCCTTGTGATTCTATTAGATATTTCTTTAATAATTTTTTGAATGCACTCAACTCGTTTGTTCCAATTTACTTAGCTCATAAACTAACAACAAGTAAAGTAACACTCGCCAATCAAGCTATCATATTAAACTCTTATATACCAGACTCTTTATAATACTAATATTATTCTATTCAATACCTTATCAAAACCAAAAAAATTTGGTTGTCTGTAAAGTCGGTTTACTGACGATAGTTGAACGTGACATCGTCTTAAGAAAATACTGATGGAATGGTAGCATTTGATACTCGATCAAAACATGTAAATGTACTATAGTATAGCAGCTGTCCACGCAGACGCATCGCTCACTCAAGTAGGAGAGAGACGGATGTCGAGCGCTCTCGCTTGCACTTCAAGCCTTACATGGAACGCCTCAGAATGGAACGCCTCAGAGCGAGGTAACGCCGCATGACGTTATGTTTTTTCGTGCGTGCAGCCGGCTCTATCGAATTATAAAACGTTGTCACGTCAACAACCAGCGATACGCGGTCTCTGCTACGCATCAAGCTGTCATCATTTTACGCACTATATGTTCCCTTTTTGTTTGTTAATTATAATTACCATTTCCTCCTATTTATTTGAACGATCTAATGCAAACCAACCAAGAGTTTCACTTCCAAGCGCGTTTAACATTAGACCACGGCCGCACTGCAAGTGCCTGCCTAACTAGGCGTTCGCTTCGGAGCAGCTCACCTACCTAGGTGGGCTGGGGGGTTCGAAGATGGTAGCCATAGCAGTAGCTTCGATTCGGTGATGGTAGGCATGAGCGTCGCCTGAAATCCAAGTCTGTCATCGCCTCCAGGCAATGAAAAAAGAAAACCCCTACCAAAGTGTGATATCTGTCAGATCATCAGATGTCTTCGTTTTTCGTTTTCGGATTTATAACTCTCAGCCACGCCTAGCTATCGAAACCGCATTCAAATGCAAAAAAGGATAAACAATTCCGCAATACTTAAAATTAACTTTCATGTCGTTGATTTTTATACAGAATGCTTAACAAATCATCAGAATTGCCATACAGCCAGCGCGGCTTCCGACTGGTATTGATATGGTTCAGTTGAGTGTCCTGTAGATTGTTTGCAACAGTCTGCAGTTAGCTCTATTGTTTCAATTGTAAATACTAGTCCTAATTTGTTTCTATTAATTGATTGTAATTATCTTTGTCAATAATATCGATTTGAGTTCGGTTCTTAAATACTTAAATATTGGTAACAAATTATATCATCAATTTTAGCCTGTTTTTGTTTGGATTTGTTGACATATTTTGCAGCAAAGCGCGACCATAAGCACTTGCAGTGCGGCCGTGGCCTTACGACCATCTGTGAACAAAACAGTTTTGACTAATTGTCATTTACCATTGTAGAGTAGTTTTGACTAATTGTCGTTTACCATTTCAGAGTAGGCAAATTTAAATGACACCAGCTGTTTGGCTTTACATGACAATGTACACACCGTTACTCGGTCAATGAAATTTGCATTACAAATATTTAATCCGATTTCATCTAATTGTGTGAGGTTTAGTTACTTAGGATCGTGTTTGTTTTAAATGAGGTTGTGTTTTCAATTATTGTCGGCTACCTGGCTGTTCAATATTTGGTATGCCAGTTCATTATCTTGGTAATAAATTTGTGCGCAGTTGCTGTCTCGTTGGTCTAGCAGTCAGCTTGTACAACCGCTGATTATGAGGTCCTGGGTTCGAATCCCGGGTCGGGCCAATAGTTGTTATTGGGGTTTTTCTAGCAAGGAAAATTCACAGAAGCAGCCTGAAGTCAGGAATTTGACGGTGCTACACCCCCGTGCCTCGGAAAGCACGTTAAGCCATTGGTCCTGTGCCTAACCTCTCCCCGGTCGTGTCGATCTGTCGTCCCATCGGATTATGAGAGTGAGGGAATAGAGTGCACCTGTGTTTGCGCACACACTAGTGCACTATAATATGTCCTGCGTATCTGGCTAGTCTCCGATGAGACTGGCCGCCGTGGTCGAAATTCGGCTAGGAGGACATTATTAATTAATTTGTACAGAAGGTACCTACAGCTACTTTTAGCCCACGTTGCAAAAGACGATGTGGGGCATGCATGGGTGATGATGTCCTCCTAACCGAAGTTAAAAAGGGGTAATGTTACGACTTTTTTCAAAATATTTCGAAAAGTATGAAAAACCTACAAAAAATTCAAAAACTCTTTCGAAATGTACAAATTTTGAATGTACAATTTTTTTCCTGGGATTTGAAACCCTAAAAACCAACGACATTATAGCGATCACAGAACGATGAATGGAGGCTCTGGACGGCTATTTGTTGCATCGTTTGGGGGAGGCCTATGTCCAGCTGTGGACGTATACGGGCTAACCACGGTGAAAATATTATCAAATTACAAATCATTTTGGTACTACGTTTGTATGGGAAATTCATCCGTCGCCGGACCCTTAACTAGATAAACAGATCTGTATTTCCTATAGCTAGATCTAGGGCCGACCGCCCGCGGGCTTCCTCGCGATCCTTACCGCAATTAGGTACTACATATTTCGTAATGTCAATATTTTCGTAAGACATGGGTGATCGACCGCGTAATTGGCTCGCTCTTGCCTTACCGTGCCCGGTGGTAAGAGTTGACCTAGAGGGCACTCCTTAACTCCGATTACCATCGTGCAGTAGGCATGATGTTGCGTAGATAGGACTGAACTAGATTTATGACATTACATGTTATATTTACAAACATTTATTACATTTACGTGTAATAAATGCATGTAAATATTGTTAGCTAACGTTGGACAAATTACCTAACTTTATTGTGAGTAGATTAACATTTTTAAACTTCGAATTTTATACGGTAATTTGCTCGTAGGTAAGTATCACATCACACTGGGTGACAAATCAACATCGAGCTATGCTGCGCTGTACTGCGCTGTGCTATGTTTGGTCAACTCGCTCGTCTAATATTTTAATGAGAATACAAACAAACCATGCTGTGCTGCGCTGTGTGAGGCTACGCTCTGTTTAAAAACGCAGCAGTCTCGAGCGAGGCGCGCTACCCGCCCCGTGCTGAGCCGCGCTGTGCCGAACTGTGCTATTTTTATTTATGAAGCTCTGCCATGCTGCGCTGTGTCGCGCTGTACTAGGTTTTTCAAACATGGAGCACGCTGCATGCTCCTTCATCGCCCTCAGACGAATATTTAAAAAAATCGTCTTCAGTGGCAATATTCTTTAGAAAATTAAATTCTCCGTATTTTTCACGTATGGTGTGTGGTAACAAGCTACCGTGACTGGACTCTTTTAACGACAAAATAACACATAAAATATCCATATCCGCTTCTTCTTCACTTTCATCTTCATCGGATTCAACTATGTCGTAATGTTTACGTTTTTTTGAAAATAAAGTCATTTTTAATACTGAGCTAAGCAAAGCGCAGAAAAACGTAGCTTAAGAAACACAGCACAGCACAGCGCAGTACAGCGCAGCACAGCTTGATGTTGATTGTTAAAACAACGTAGCTTAAGAAACACAGCACAGCACAGCGCAGTACAGCGCAGCATAGCTCGATGTTGATTTGTCACCCTAATATTATAAATGCGAAAGTTTTGATGGATGGATGTAGGGATGGATGTTTGATACCTCTTCACGCCAAAAATACCGAACGGATCAAACATAGGCTACTTTTTATCCCATAAATCAGTTCCCGTGGGATAGAAATCACCTTTAAACGTTTCCATAGAAAAAACGCATGCGAAGCTGCGGGGCGCAGCTAGTTATATATACATACATGTTTTTTGTACAAATGGGTTTCACATTATTTACAAAGAAAACCATAGAGGTTTTTAAATGAGTATTAGTGAGTCAGCCGATTAACTATACAACATAGGTTTGAAAGTGATATTAATAACGAATTTTACTGAACAAGACTGTGCCGAAATATTGGAAAGCTCAAAATTTAAATCATGGTAAATATCCAGTTGTAAATGACTCAAGTTACATAGATTTAAATATACGTATCTACTTAGTTTAATGATTTTATGGAAGTGCTTTCTTATTTGAAAATATATCATGAACAATTTTGACGTAACATTTTTTTTACCCCGACGCAAAAAGAGAGGGGTGTTATAAGTTTAACGTGTCTCTCTGTGTATCTGTGTATCTTTCTGTGGTATAGTAGCTCCCAAACGGATGAACCGATTTTCGTTTTGTTTTTTTTTGTCCTAGATAATTTTATCCTGAGTGTTCTTAGCCATGTTTCATGAAAATCTGTCAGGGGGTTTTAAATTTTTTTAAATTTTGTGCTTGTTATACTTATCGTAATATTATTTATGTGGATATTAATTTTATACTTAAGTATCTATGTAGCTGTACATAATATATTGTATGTACCTGATAAGTATAAACTCTTTATGGAAATGCTTTCTTATTTGAAAAGTTGGTATTTATCATCAACAATTTTGACGCATTGTTTTTTTATGTGGATATTAAATGGTATCGGAAATAGCATTCGATATTGTTTTTATCAGTTTTTGTCGTTATTTTTACAAACAGCTCGTGTTTCTCGTTATTTCTGTAATTTAAGTAATTGTTAACTTCCAAAGAATGTACGGTTTACTTACGATGAAATTGAATTTGCACGCATTCTCGTAAACATATCGTAAATAGTTTACAAACAAAATATTTAGGTACTATTTAAATTTCACATTCCAACCTACATATTTACCTAACTTATACCAACAGGGGAAAGTAGCCAGCCTCTTGGGGACGCTTCCGATTAGTATTAGATATTAGTGAACACCCGGGTGTTCGCTAAGCACGCGACGTGTTAATCAGTTGAGCTACCTCTAGATTGTTTCTGCAGTAAGCTTAACTGTTCCAATCTTACTAATATCCATCTAACCATTCATCAAACTAATATTATAAATGCGAAAGTTTGTGTGAATGTTTGTTACCACGTATCTCCGTAACTATTTATCCGATTTAGATGAAATTTAGTGTGTAGTTAGTTTAGGTTCTAGCTTGAATAACACATAAAATAATGTGATCTAGATAAATTAACGTCTAAGGGGGTTAAAAAGGGTGGTAAAATTTCTATGGAAAGTTATTATTCGTTGGTTCGATTCAATCAAAACTCGGTACCTATAAATAAACTATTAGGCAAATAATGAATTACTTTAAAAAAAAAACTAGGATCCATAGGATTAGCAATAAATTTCTGAAATTTGCATGATTTCCACGCGGGCGAAGCCGCGGGGCGCAGCTAGTAATATTATAAATGTGAAAATTTGCATGTTTGTTACCTCTTCACGCCAAAACTGCTGAACGGATCGGACTGAAACTTTGCATAGGTACAGGTAGTTTTAAGCCTTGAATAAAATAGAGGCCACTTACTCGTATTTTCCCATAAGTCAGTTCCCATGGGATAGAAGTAACCTTAAAACGTTTCCATAGAAAGAACGCGTGCGAAGCCGCCGGCAGAAACTAATAGTAAATCCTAATTGGATGTGAGTAATTTTCTTTGTTAGATAGATAGATAGACTTTTTATTAAGTACAAACACAAACAACACAGTACAGGAAAATTAGTACCTAACAAAATTATAGTAACAGTTTATAAGGTAGGTACTACATATTAGGTAGGTAAGCAGGTAGAGATTAACCATTCTAAAAATGCACACCCCTTTGACAATAAAACTATTGTAGTTGCACACACACAAACACCCCTCACACACACACTCACTCACACACAAACAAACACACTTTCCCCAACAGAGGCTGGCTGTTTATGAATCTTAACTGTAATATTTAATTTGTTTGTAATTTTTTGGTTGTTCATTTCTTTTTTGTTTTTTTATATTTAATTTTTTTTAAACTAAATTGTAATCATACTTAACTGTAGATAAATAAGTAGCTTTATTTAAGTAATTTTTTTGGAACTCTATCCATATTAATTTCGGAGGAGGGCGTTGTCATCTGCGACACAGTTTTTAAATTTCTGCAGATGACATCGTTTTTCATTTTATAACCATGTAACCATTGTTTCTGTTCCATAATAAACGATTTTATTATTATTATTTATTATAGTTTGATGAATTCACCACGGATGTAGGCGATGAAACGTTGGTGTTCTTCCAACACAAATAAGGTTCGTAGTTAACCCGCTTACATCCGTAATGAATGCACGCCCCCTCCACAAAACTTCATAGGTGCCGTGAATTTTTAGAATAGTTTATCTCTACACAGTTATAAATTTATAACACAAAGTAAAAACATAGAAACGTAATTTAGTTTAAAGTAGACACCTCCACTAATAGTGCACTCGCCATAATAACAATGATGGTAGTTAGGTAACTCTTCCCGCGGGTGTCGTAAGAGGCAACTAAGGGATATCCACCGGGGGCGGGCAGTAGCGCCCCCTGCAGAACAATTCTATCACCGAACTGCGATCCACAACCCGCATGGCCGCATGGGGATTATGGGCATTACCTCCCATGAGATAAAAGCCAACAAGGCGCTTATCAGGGTGAGGCCTGCGTCCAGCAGTGGACCAATACAGGCTGTTGAGGTTGAGGTTCAGTTAGGTAGTCACCACTCAACCAGGGCGGGGGCTACATATGCGATTCTGCGCTGCCGTGGTGAACCCAAATGGGTCAGTCTCAGCTTTATGCTGTTCTGCACCAGGATAGGCACAAAACGGCGCTGATTTTCAGACTGGCCCACTTTGTGTCAAAATCCAAATTTCTTCATTTCCATAAATACAATAAATGTACACTTAGAAAGGTCAAATGTACACTTAGAAAAGTCAAATGTACACTTAGAAAAGGTCAAATAGTGACAAAAGGTCAAATAGTCACTTAGAAAAGGATAAACAGTGACACCAAGAGCCGAGACGAGAGGTATTGCTCTCATTAATGATCTAGAAAAGATTTTTACGATGGTATCAGTAGTCCGGTTCAAATAAGATCAAGTGACGGCAGATGCTGGATGCGGCAAGGCAAGCTGAAGACAGGCCGTTATGGCGCACACTAGGGGAGGCCTATGTCCAGCAGTGGACTAATATAGGTTCATCATCATCCTCATCCTATATTAGTCGCCATAGCGCCTAGTCTTCAGCTTGCCGCATCCAGAATCTGCCTGCAGTCTTTCGCAGGTCGTCATCCCACCTGGCCGGAGGGCATCCTACACTACGTTTGCCGAGTCGTGGTCTCCACTCAAGAACTCGTTTACCCCAGTGGTTGTCGGTTCTTCGCGAGATGTGGCCGGCCCACTGCCACTTCAGCTTGCTAATTCTTTGAGCTATGTCGATAACTTCTCTGTCGGATGTATTCGTTACGAATTCTATCCTTCAAAGAGACTCCGAGCATAGCTCTTTCCATAGCTCGCTGAGCGACTTTGAACTGGTGGACCAGCCCTACCGTGAGTGTCCACGTCTCAGCTCCGTAGGTCATATAATATAGGTTGATGATGACCAACAATGATGAAAACAGCTAATGTCTAATGTGACAGCGAATATCAAAAGTGACAGCGAAAGTCAAAAGTGACAGCAAATGTCAAAAGTGACAGCAAATGTCAAAAGCGACAGCAAATTACATAAATGTTGAAAATACCTTTAAATGGAAAAAATCTCGTCAAGCTTAAAACCACAACTCGCACACCAAACAAAACAAGTGCAATGAGAAGAGTGGTACCTGACAGTTCATGTTGGGAGTGGAAGATGACTAGCGGGGATTCTAGACCTAGAAGACAGAAGAAGGACAAGGTTGTTACTTGTACTTATTAATAATAATTATTATTATTTTGTTTACATGACTCTAACGATGCCCATGTAGTATTAAGCCATAGAGTGATTTTGGGTACCTATCAGAATACCCATGTAGTAAAAAGACGATATCGACAAAACGCCAAGAACCTGAAATGCCATAGTATTCAAGTAGTCGTTAAAGTAAAATGCCCTGGTAGCAAAACGACGGGATTGCTTTATGTCAGTACAGTTAAAGCAAAAAACCTACGTTCCGTAGGATACTTGCTCTTAGAGTTGAAGTGAATAACCTCTTTACTTTAACTTCCTATTGGAAACTAATGTTCTTCGGAGACGGCACTTTTAAGGTACCCAATCTATTTCGCCAACTTTACACACTGCACGTGGACATTGACAGTTGTACAAAAAGAACAAACGTTGTACCATTTTAATTTGCGTTGATGCCGAATAAATGCGAAGACACATATCGATACCTTAATTTGCAAAACGAATAACTCCACTTTTCTTCGAATATAACTTTTTTGTACCGGAAAAAACTAGATTTTTTTCTCTACAGTTTGCAATTCTAATATCTCCACGATTCCAAGCAGTTTTGCTTCAAATCGCAATTAGAAAATCAAATAACTCCACTTGAAACGAAACTTGCTCAATTTTGACAAACAACTCCCACGGATCCGCCATTTTGTATGGTGTCACAGCAACAAATGCATGCTCTCGAGTGCAATAATTTGAAAATAGAGATAATATTGTGTTTAGAGACCGTGTAAAGATTGAAGATTGGCGACAATTAACGTGGTAAGTGTATTGGCAATTTATTTTAGCAAATAACTTTATTTTGACACGAAATGCGACTACTTACTACTACGACAAATGCGAATACCTACTTGACCTTTGATTATTTCAAAGAATTCAAACAAGTAGCATTTTATATTCGGCCAGGAAAGTTGAAAGGTGACCCAAAGGTAAACAAATAATTTTTGTCTATCGTCAGGTATTTATTCTGTTCAGGTCTAGATTAAATTAGGGACCTACCTACATATAATATAATATAATATAATATAAGCCTTTATTGCTGTGTTTTTACAGGGTATTTTTAAACTATGCCTTATTACTAACTTATTATTTATTACTAACGTATTATGTTTGTTATTATTCTGTATCGGCAAACGTTCATTTCTCTGTAACAGCTTGTCCTCCGACATAGGCCTCCTCTAAAGATTTCCATATAGTCTTGTCCTTTGCTGCACGAATCCATAGTGGACCGGCTATCTTCCTTATATCATCTTCCCATCTTTTAAATTGTCTACCTCGATTTCTTTTGCTATCTCTCGGGTACCATTCTGTTATTAATTTTGTCCATTTCTCTTTTCTTTCTCTCAGCATATGCCCCGTCCATCGCCATTTTAATTGTCTATAAATTGTATGTGCATTTTTAAATTTAGTTTTCTTATTTATTTCTTCTATTTTCACTCTGTCTCTTCTTCTAACTCCTATTGTACTTCTTTCTATTCCATTTTGGCAGACCTTGATCTTTCTTTCTAATTGTTCGGTCAGGTTCCATGTTTGGCAGCCGTATAGTAAACATGGCATAATGCACGTATCATAGAGTTTCCTTTTTTCTTTCATTGGCATGTCTTTATTCTTCATTACTTCACTCAATGACCAAAAGCGTTTCCAAGTATTAGTAATTCTTCTCTCTATTTCTTTACTCATGCAATCTTCTGTAGATATTAGCTGTCCTAAGTAAACATATTCGTCTACGTATTCTATTTGTTCGTTATTTACTTGGATCTTATCTGTATGTGTAGAATTGGTCATTATTTTTGTTTTAGTTAAGTTCATTGTTAGGCCTGCATTCGCACTTTCATCTGATAGCTGTTGTAACATTAACTCTAGGGTTCTTGGGTTGTCTGAGAATAGTATAAGGTCATCTGCAAAGCGTAGGTGGCTAAGTGTTTCGCCGTTTATATTCAGGCCATTATTTGTCCAGTCCAGTTTCCTAATTATCATTTCTAGAACCGCAGAAAATAGTTTAGGTGAAATAGGGTCTCCTTGGCGTACACCTCTTTTGATGGGGAACTCCTCGCCAGTCGTTTCCAGTTTTATTTGCGCAGTGCTCTTAGTGTAAACGTTTCTGATTAATTGAATATATTTTGTTTGTACCCCTTGCTTTTCGAGTGCATCCCATATGTATCTATGCTCTAATGTATCAAATGCTTTATTGAAGTCAACAAACCCTATGTAATAAGATTTGTTGTATTCTTTATATTTTTGTTGGATTTGTCTTAGGGTGTGAATGTGATCCAGAGTTGAAAATTTGCTACGGAATCCTGCTTGTTCTTTTGGTTGGTTATCGTCGAGTGCGTTAGTAATTCTATGAAGTATAATTTTTGAAAAAACTTTGTAAATATTTGACATTAAACTAATTGGTCTGTAGTTTCCGACATCTCCTTTGTCTCCTTTTTTATGTAGTAAAATAATAGTTGATTTCGTCCAGTCCTTCGGAATAATTTCTGTTTCTAATATTTCATTGAATATGCATGTTAGTTCTGTAGCCATCACTGGCAATGTAGTTTTAAGTAGTTCGTTTGTCACCAGGTCTGATCCGGGTGCTTTATCTAGTTTTTGAGAGTTAATGGCTTTTATGGTTTCATCTTTTAAAATGGCTGGAATTATTTCTGTTTCTACTTTATACCTTTGTATGTGTTGTTCATTATTATTATTTTTATATAGATTGCGATAGTATTCTGTAGCGATTTTTAGTATTTCTGGTCTTTTACCTGTAGTTTTGCCATCTTTTCGCTTCATGTTTGGTATCCAATCTTTTTTGTCATTTAGTTCTTTCACTGCCTTCCTTATTCCTCCGCTTCGTTCTATATGTTTTTTCATCGTGGATAGTCTTTTTGTTTTTCGTTCCTTCCTTATTTGTTCGTTTATCTTTTTGCTTACTGTTGCTATTGCTTGACGACTATCTTTATTTTTTCTTTGTTTTAAAAGTTCTTTGCGTTCCTGTAATAGCTTTTTGATTTTGCATGAGACTGATTTCTTACTAATTGTATTAATTTTCCTTGTTTCGATTATAAGTTGATTAAGAAGTCTATCATATTTATCTTCTATTGGTATTTCTTCTTTTAGAGTGTCGTCGATTGCCATTTTGAGGTTTTTAAGGAGTAGATCTGTATTTCCTATACATTCAATGCCTGTATTTTTGGTTCCTATATATTTCCTTGTTTTTGGGGTACGTGTCCCTAACATTGTTGCCCTAACCATCCTATGGTCAGTGTTGAAGTTCAGATTGTTTATAACAGATATATCTTTAAAAACTTTGATGTTATTTGACATGATGTAGTCGATTTCGTTTTTGTAAAGTCCGTTAGGTGAGATCCATGTCCATTTTTTTGACGGTTTCTTTTTGTAAAAGCTATTTAGGATGCTCAGTTTATTTTCTAAAGCAAATGATACTAGTCGTGTGCCGTTCTTACTCCTGGTTCCATATCCGTATTTTCCAACAGTATATTCTTCATCTTTTTTTTGAATTCCGATCTGTCCGTTAAAGTCACCCATGACGATTACGTTTTTGTGTGTGTTTCCGATGGTATTCTGTAGGTCTTCATAGAAGTTTTCGGTTTTTGTTATGTCTTCTTTTTTGTTTGTGTCTGTTGGTGAATATGCCTGGATGATCGACCATTCTTCTCCTGTCTTCCCGTGTATTGGTAGTTTTATATTTAGGACTGCAATTCGTTCTGAAACACCTTTTAATTCTTCTATATTGTTTGCAAGATATTTTTTGATCATGAATCCGACTCCGTACATCCCAGGCGTCTCTCCCTTGTAGTGTAATATGTATTTTCCATAATCCGCTATACCTTCTCCAAATCTTTTTATTTCGCTGAGACCTATTATATCCCATTTTATATCTTGCAATGCTAGTTCTAGTTCTTCTAGTTTCTCCGGAGTTCTTAATGATCGACAATTGATAGTGGCTACATAAATATCTTTATTCTCCTTTCGTGTCTTATTTTGTACCTTTAGAGGGTGTTGGTCCTTTTCCCCCACGAGGACCAGTCGGCTTGGGGGCCTACCTACATAATCGAATTTAAATGAATTTAATGCAAGTTTTTTTTATTTACAGGTCACTGATATAAGAGCTATTCAATATAGACATAATGGCGAAATATTTTACAAGTTGAGGTTTGGAAACGATTGGACACTACTAAATCAAAGAAAAACCCCTCTTGAACCTACTCCGGTGGAAAATTTAATAAACTTGTACAATGAGCGACGCAAAATGACAAAAAAAAGTACTCTGATTTGCAACAATTAAAAACATCAATGCCCCTTGATTATCAGGGTTACTATGATGCCCTACCGCATGATAGGTAATAATAATCTTAATAAATAATCTTCTTAAAAAAATACCTGGTTAAGCCTAATTTTTAAGCTACTTTATTTTAAACATATTTTTAATAAAAACTAACAACTCCATTTTTTGTTTCATTTTTTGTCAAAATAAAATATATCAACTCCAAAAATCCTTATTAAATCTATACGCTTAACAAAAATTTTATTTTTAATGGCTGTTTAATTATAGAAGATCCACAATTTCCAACGGGATTTTTGTTTCTTCTGTTGATCTCTCAGAATATTTTTAATAACGTTTTTAGTCTCCCCTGTAAAGTTTTCTGCAAAGGAGTTATTCGTTTTTCAAATTAAGGTATCGATATGTACAATTACTTAATTTCACGTAGGATGTCCTTTTTTAAATAAATAAATAAATTTACAGCTGATCCATTTATCAATTTATCTATTTCTGTGTGTACCAATATTCCCAAGTTCCTTGGTTATTTTCTGTCTTGTCTGTTTTATGGCCTTGAATTATAATATAACATAGGCACCACTTATTGTAACCCATGTATATTTAAATATGACATTTCCAAGTGTGCCTTGTGCTCTTACGGCGAATAAATGAGTATGAGTCACAGAAATCTGAATAACAAGGCACTAGAAATCGTAAGCGCGCGTGACCTTGTCGCCGCTCAGGTGACTCTCACGCCACCAGTGCGTTCGTTGCTGTTCAGTTGCTCTCGAAACGTGCGTGTGTAAAAATGGTGTGTTGCAGCATTTCCCATTGCGGAAATTCTTCCACAAGTTGTAATTATATTAATAAAGGAATAACTTTTCATCGGTAAGTATTGTTTTTTCTAAATAATGCCGTTTTTCCTTAAAATTATAGAATCTTTAAAAGTAATACGAACGTCACAGTCGACCGTTCTTATTATCACGTTTAACTATACATTGCCTCTTATTTTTATCAACATCGGGCAGGTACCTCATTACAAAAAGCAATGTACTGCACAGTGAACGATAACGTTGCGCGCTCGATTTCCTATCGTGGTACGGCCGCAGAACTCGGTCGCGAACTAGTGTTGTGACACGGTAATATTATCCTTAATATTACCTTGGTTGTGATTTGTAAAACAACTTTGCATAATTTAACATAGGTAGTATTTTAGGAATACGATGTTACATTAAAATTGTTTATTTATGAATTATTATCATAATAACTAACTATCTATAAAGCTTGATTACCACTGACTGACTGACTGACATAATTGTTCTCCTTGATGGTGGAGGGGGAGGTATGTTTTTTTTGCAGAATCATGTAGGGGGTGTCCGGGGGACCTAGGAAAAATTCCGACTTTTTGAGATTTGCCCCCCGGAACCACCGCCCCCCAGGGGGGCGCCAAGCAGAGTCACACTGATGAAAAATTTTTAGGGGGTTGTATAGAGGGGGTCATATGATTTCGATTCCAAAAAAAATTTTACCCCCCCGTTCCTCCCAAGACCCCCCTTTTTGAGAGTGCTACCGGATGCCTTACATTGCAAACGCTGGCTGAACCCTACGAGATAGATCAGAATAATGTACTACAGTATTTTACAACTTAAAAAGGTCTACAAAAAAAATCTACGATAGTATATGTCTATCTCTTAGGGATAACCCACAATTACCATTTTTTATCCTTTACTTTTTACGAGAAATAATGGCTTATTTACGAGGCGATTTTAAGCAGTACAGCATTAATCCTTATCCAATTAAGTAACTTAGATACATTGTGCATTTAATATAGATTAATATTGCCCTTTACAGCATGTAATTTGAATGAATATTTTCGAAGATATTACAGATTTAAAATGACAGGGACATAGCGATTGCGGTATCGGCCGGAGTACCAATTCTGCAGTAGGTATATTTAGTATAAGCATTGCAAGCGAAGCCGGGGCGGGTCGCTAGTTAATAATAAATGAATATTGAAGTACCAACTATATTTTTATTTTATTAGTACAATGCCCTAGTCATAGAATAACAGTACGATAGGTACGTGACCTGATATTTCGTGCCCAGCACTAGGGTAGATTACATTAAAATGACGTCATAACGACAACAAATGCAAACTTGTCACTAATGTGTGAGTAAGCGAACGTATGCAACTACGCATAAGGCTTAATTTGGTTTGCACTGCATTTTTGGATGGGCGTAGCCGTAATTCCGTAGTTATTGTCTGTGTATGTAGTGGTAAGGTAGTAGAGGGGGCGAGCCGGCGACACGCATTCCCGATAGATCGGATGGTACTCAGCATTTCTAGTGCCTTGTTATTAAGATTTCTGTGGTATGAGTAATATACTTTGTTGCTAGAAGACCTTAATTATAATCAAATAATAAAAACAAATTATAACTAGTTTTTACAATGTGAAACAATTGAGCTAACTGTTGCAAACAATCTACAGGTAGCTCAACTGATCCATATCAATACCAGTCGGAAGCGTCCCCAAGACGCTGGCTACATTGCCCCGCTGTATGGCAATGCTGATGCGCTGCGCCAGATACTCACCAGATATCGGATCAAGAAGAACATATTTACCTAATTATCTAATTTATATAAGTAAGCAAAATACGCATAACTTAAAAAAAAACAGCACTGTATTCCAAAACCCGCCCGCACTCGCTGTCCACGACGACGCACTGACGACTAATCAATTAAGACCATAATTTCCCGGAAACATTGTTAATAAAATAAATAATGCTAAATTAATCCACACGGTATTATCTGATCCGAAAAGTAGCAGAGCTTGTGTTATAGTTATACCTTTTAAACTAACTACATCACACTAATATTATGCGAGAATTTGGATGGATGGATGGATGTTTGTTACCTCTTCACGCCAATACTACTGAAATTTTGCATACAGGTAATTCTAAACCCGCCGGGTCCTTGAAGATAGTATGCCAAAATGCACTGACTGATGGTCCAAAGGAACAAACGACAAAATGTGCAACCGTCAAAACTTTCAGTTGGGAGTGTTGGGACTATTGTCAAAACTTGAAAACGCACAAATTTTCTAACGTCAAGATGTGCAATGAGTAAAATGTAAAGGCAACAAAAAGTCAAAACGCGCCATAGACAGAACTTTTCAATGACAAAATGTGTAATAGCAAATATAACAACACCTCCTTGCATTGTAATAATACTCATAGATAACAAATAGATAGCATGTCAGAACTATTCCGTCAAACTCAAACAAACAACTCGACCAGACAAATTACAAATAAATAAATATATAGTACAGGCACAGAATATTATAATACTGGTACAGGTATTTCATGAAGAATGGAAGAACCGATAATTATGTATATATTCGAAAAATCAAAAAGGAAAGCCAACTATTTTATATGGCTTACACCGTTTTAATTTCAAAACAAAGATCCTGGAATCACCATAGGCTTTTTCCCATAAATCAGTTCCCATGGGATAGAAATCACCTTTAAACGTTTCCTTAGAGACAACAAATTATATATTTTTTATCATACATCCGAAACACCCAGACCCGAAACAAATATGTATCTGCAAATCGTAAAACATTTCTTCCGCAGCGGGAGTCGAACTCGCAACTTTCGGCGTCCCAGAACCTTCGCTGCGCGACTTAGGTCATCAGCTAGGGCCAGGCTACATTTTCTCCGCCTGCGGCCCAATATCGATGCCGTAACCAAAGTCCATTCCCACTTAAGGGGGTACCTACCCTCAAATTGCTTATTTTCAACTCCGTCGGACCTCCATATCTTCCAAACTACTGAATATTTAACTTTGAAATTTATATATGGTAAAGTTCAGGACTTATTCTAACGATCATATGTTTCGAAAACATGATTCCATAAAATTTTCTCGATAGAAAAAAATCGCAAAGTTACCTCTAATTTTTTACTAAAACCCTAATTTCTCAATAAATACAGATGATACGATCTTGAGATTAAGCATAGTAATTGAACTAAGTATAAAGAACATTTTATATGTTGCCTTTTTTTCAATTAACTATTCTAATGTTTGTGGGGAGCAAATAACTACTAAAAACTTGATTTTTGGGCTTACGCCGCTTTGCTCTGTCCCGATCCTGTGAACGCGAAATCCTATGCCTATCCTCTTCACACAATAACGAGGTAGGGTACCGCCTTAAGTACCTGATCTAATCCATAGTGCTTTTCACAAAAGAAGTCCACTAGGCGCAGCGCTGTAGGTAGTGCGATCGAATAAATTTAAAAATAAAAATAAAATAAATAAAAAGGAGTTAATTTGTCAAAATTATTAAAAGGTTATAAATAAATTATCTTAAATCTTATAAGCCCATGTCTTAAGCTAAATGCTTGTCAGACCAGTATTTACGTTCTTTTTTGTAGTACCGCTGTGATAGATATAATAAATAAATAAATAAATAATGCTGGACAATTCACACAGCATTATCTAGCCCCAAGGTAAACAGAGCTTGTGTTATGGGTACTAGATAACTGATATTATATTTAATACAATACACTAAATAGATAGATATTTTTTATTATACATATAAAACAAAGAACATTTTTGAAATAAGGTTTTAAAAGAAAGTACTTATGATGTGATATGTGTGTAAAGGTGATGTGATAATGAATAAGGTTAAGGACTCAGAATCGCTGATTTTCAGTCCCACCTAGAAAATGAATTAATACTGAATTTTTTTAGTGAATTTCCAACTGATAAAATATTTAGTTCCACAAATTGCCGCGGGACTTCTTTCGTGAAAAGCAATCTACAATAATATATGTTCGAAAGTGACTGTCTGTCTATCTCTCTGTCTGTCTGTCTATCTGTCTGTTTCCGTTCAGCTGAACGGATTTAAATGAAATTTGGCAAAAAGGTAACTGGTATCTCGGGAACAGACATAGGACACACTTGAAAAGTTCCGAGCCGCGGCCGACAGAAGTCGAAGGTAGCAGAATGATTACCCGATAAAATTATCTTAATTTTTAATAACAAAGAAAATAACAATACCAGAATATAAACAAATCAGAACTAGTATTTACAATTAAAACAGTTGAGCTAACTGTAAACTGTTGCAAACAATCTAGAGGTAGCTCAACTGATCCATTTCAATACCATAATATCTTTCTCAATTCCTCTTCGCATTAGTAACCAGGCTATGCCGTGTTCTTCATTTCATAACCTTAATTTGTATTCCTCTGAGCGTGGTGAGATAATACTGCTTATGTGAATTGTGTACCTACTCTGAATATATGAGGGTATGGTCGGCCATATTAAAAGGGACAAGGAAGTTTGAAGGAAAATGATTTAAACATTGGTTGTACGAATTATTTACCAATTTTAGACTTTCAGAACCAATACTCAGTGTTATATTCAGTAGTATAACAATATTATGGTCATTTTTAATTGCTCATTTTCTTTTACAAGATACTAGCTGCGCCCCCGGCTACGCCCGCGTGGAAAATAAAAATTATCACTTAGGGGTATGAAAAATAGATGTTGGCCGATTCTCAGACCTACTCAATATGCTCACAAAATTTCATGAGAATCGGTCAAGCCGTTTCGGAGGAGTATGGCAACGAAAACTGTGACACGAGAATTATGACCCATGTCAAAACTCAACTACTGGCGGGCAAACCCAATACATAATCGAATATTGGATTTGTGTAACTATGACCCATAGGTGAGTGAGGGAATAGAGAGTGCATCTACGTTTGCGCGCACACTTGAGCACTATAACATGTCCTGCGCACCTGGCTAGTCTTCGTTGAGACTGGTCGCCTTGGTCGAAATTCGGCTAGGAGGGCAAAATCACCCATAGCATAGGTGACCCGTAAGGGTTCAAATGCAAAATTTAATTCAAAATATTCGAACTTCCCCATAAAGGAGGAAATTCTTTCATAAGCGTAATCTTAAATTACAATAATTATTCTATAATAGTAGTTCACATACAATACCTTGACTTATAATAATAAAATACTTGGACATTTCTGTGATTTTGATCAAACGTTCTTATTGTTTAAAATTTCTAAATAGTTTGCAAAATGCTATTTAAAATGGTTCGAGATATGAAAAAAATATTGCAAGAATGTAGCGCGAGAAACATTATTGCGAGAAATTGCAACTGGAACGTGGGTAAACTATTATTAGTATAGTATTATGACATTTTGAGTGGGCACCGACTTTGATAGATCAGCTATTTACAAGAAAAATCTATAGATGTACCCACTCATTTACCCACTTATAAATGTAAAAAGTAAACATATGTATAAGGTACCTACCTATATGTATAATCAAAATAATATAAAGGGTGACACGTAGGTAATATGCGTTCTAAGCTAAACGGTGGATCCCGAAGGTTGTAAATCGATCGATCAGTTGTAAACGATACGAAACGATCAGTTGTAAATAACGATTGTTTGAATTTCAAATATGTATTTTTTCTCTATTCGTAGAAACGAATAAACTAAACTAGAAACTTTAGTTTATTCCTCACCATGTAACATTCCGGTAGTTTGTAACTAATGCGTTTTTCTTTTACACGCACCCTTGCATTACTTAATATTATAAAATACTATCTGCGCCCCGCGGCTTCACTTGCATGGAATTTTCAGTACTTTATAGCAAACCCCCTAGGAGTAAATTTGTAAAAATAAAAAATACCTACGTATTTCATTACTTACTTTTTAGTATATTTATACCGAGTTTTGAGTGAATCGAATCAAGGAATAATAATAATCCATATAAACTTTACCACCCTTTTTAACCTCCTAGGAGGTTAATTTTTGAAAATTAGATTAGCCTATGTGTTATTCTAGTAAACTATCTACACACCAAATTTCATTAAAATCGGTTAAGTAGTTACTACGGAGATACGTTATAACAGCCATTTTCAAAAAATATGTACATTTCGTGAAAATTCTTGTCCGGCATATTAAATATTAAATAAAAAAAAAAGTAATGTTGCTTTTTTAATTTTATCAAGTTTTTTTACAAATTTGAACTTTTCTCTTATGTTCCCACTAAAAATATATGGATCTGTTAAATCGATTGTAGATTAAAAACTCTTTTTAATGATTTCCACCCTCCATGACCCATACAAAAATAAATGTCCTTTTTGCACCTTAGAAGCTTCAAATCATATTATTGGCTCCAACATGTTCTTTATCAAACCTAATCCATTTATATAATGTTAATAAATATATTTCCTGTTATTTATTGAGAACCAATAATAATTTAGACAATATTTCTAAGATAAAAAAATACTTTAATGTTTGTCTCAGGTTTTAAACATGTGAGTCACTCAGAGGATGTCACGGAGGATTTCCATAGTTTTCGTTGTAATTCTACCACTTAAAGTTATTTTTTGATTACTGGCAACACTATGCGGCCTACTAGTTCTCAACAATAACTCGGCCACTTGATTTTAGTTCCATTTTTTGTGTTGACAAAAAAGACCGGCCAAAATTCCCAAAAAAATCATGTGAATCACGGTGGATTTACAAACGAAGTAAGGTGTGTATTATTTTCAATTATTTATACAGCATAGACCTAACAAATGCTAGTTAGATTGTGTGTTCCATTCATCTGTAATGCTAATTATTTTTACAGAATATTTTTGGAGGTTAGGTTTTGCACAGAATGTTTACCAACATGTTAGTCACATTTCGTGAATTTTCGTGACTCATATGACGTGACTCACATCAACTTGCAAAGTAAAGGTTTGCTTACACTAGCAAAAAATTATACATAGTGTAATATTTAACTTTCCTGAACGGATTTTCTGTAAAACCAGATGCTTTTGTTTTATTAAATGAAACAGATTCAATTTACTTCTAAAATTATATTGTAACCTTGCATCTTACTAAACGTTTTTCTGTTAAAACATGTCATGTTAGTTAATTTTTAATTGCAATAATAGTAAGTAATAATAGTAGTAATAGTCAAATAAAACATTTTATTTTAACCCCAAACTAATTTGTAGTTTTGTTTAAAAAACTTTATGTGCACACTCCCTTACAAAAAATGTGACTCACATTACTATAAAAGTACAGGTATATCACGAAACAGTTTAGTCACAATTTCAATCATGTTAGTCACAATGTACATATTTTTTGATAATGACCCATAAATGTTATAATATTATTTGTAGGAAGAAGGATTTCACAAATATTTTTTAGCAAAACCAGTATTTTGTTATGAAATTATTTCAAAAAGATGATGTGAATCCTACAGAAATTTCAAAAAAATATCGTTATTGACAAAGAAAATTACAAAAAAATTGAAACAAATAAGAACTAGTACCTATTTACATTTTTTAATAATTTTCAAAAATATAATGTTTAAAATACACTTAGAAGAACACGAATATTAAGAAATAAAATAAAACTAAAAATTTTAGTTCTACGTCTACCAGTCGAAGGTAGACGTAGAACTAAAATTTTTACACGTGTTTCGTGGCACCCTGTATATACCTTACAAGCTTGTTGCATTTAATCAAATTTATGCAAAAGAAGTAAGTTCGATAAACTTTATTAATTTTATAACAAGTTTAACGTGTTTGTCTAGTTTCACTTATGAATTTACTTGAGCAGAATTCGCAACTATTTGTTTAAACATAGTTGAAGGTCAGTTTAGGACAGTCAAGGCTAAATATATAGTTCCTTAGGTGACCCATCGCTTAAAGAATTTGAAGATTTCTATATGGAGAGTGGCCCTAACATTCTTTTTTTTTTCAAAATGGCCGCGCACAATAAAAGTTATATATTTGAATAGAGGGAACTAAAACAAATAAAAAATGTTCTATAACATTATCTCTTAAAACGTCTGGTTTCAGAAAAACTATAGAACACTTTTCTACCCTTTCGCTTGAAAAACTATAGTTTTTTTCATTTGTGAATATCGCAGAAACCTGACGCTTTATTAGAACATCATTTCATATATTTTATTTATTTTAGTGAGCTCTATCCAAATATATAACTATTATTGTGCGCGGTGGTTTTGAAAAAAATTTAAATAGTAACCGATGTTAGGGCCAAAATTTTCAAAACCCTTTGTTGGTCCCCAACTTGAGTTTTCATCGGATTAATTGGCATATTAATGGAAGATACACTTCATGTTGCTATGACATTCCCTATAAATATCATTGTCACGTAAATATGCTATTTTTACTCACGTTTCGTCCAGGTAAAATATGTAGCTATCTGGAATCCTGGATGTCTCTCATAAATTTGATAATCACTGGCTATCCGACAAAAACAAACATAGATCGATTTCAAATATAGCAGATTAATTTTGTTGTACTATTTTAGGATCTTCTTCATTCATTATTTTGTCATCTCGCGATCTATTTTCGAATATCGTCAGCGGTAAATTAGTTAGTCAAAATGAGCGTACCACCCCGACCGATGGTTGCAAGCAGACTGGCTGAGCGAGAATATTGTTAACAGATCGAAACGCACCGGCATAAACCAACCAAATCTGATTAGACGATTAATTCAAGTATTTAGAGCGGATGTTAGAGCCACTTTACATAGCCGGGCTATTCTGATTCACTTTCTAGAGATGTATTAATATCATAGGAGTAAGCTGATAAAAACAAAAGCATTAAAGTCGGTAATGACAAAATAATAACGACAGCTTACTGTGACTGTTGGTGCGCGGTGTTGATATTGTTTTCTGGAAAAAGATAATTTGTTTTTTATTATATACCGCAATATGTATATTTACCATACATAACGAATAGGTAAAGAAAATATCTGTGGACTAATATGAATAGTAACTTCTACGTAATAGGGTCATTTTGTTTGCTTAGGAATGTTCACTCTGTTTATTTTTGCCGCCGCGGACCCGCTGCAAGATATAACATCCTCACGTGGGTCATAGACACGTTTTGTTTATGATCTGCGAAACGATATACATCAATGGTCATGTCATAGCTAATAAACTTCAGACTTGGTCGTTTTCTTATATGCGCCAGTTTACTTCGTCCTAGAAGCAACAAGGTCTTAGACTTTGTCAAGTTTTGGTCTTCTATGTTCAAAAAGTTTGCACATAACACATAAACGTTGCGCTTTGTGATGTTTTTCTCATGCTTCCAATTTTAAATTAAGACTCCCCTAATTCTAAAGCCCAAATTCAACAATAAATACCTTTAGTGACTTTTTAAAAACAACATCACTATTTTATTTCAAACTACACATAAAACTTCCACCTGACATGAGAGAATTGACAGATTATGAATTTAAATCGCAAATTATATAATTTGGCTTTGCGATAACTGTTTTTATACTATAACTGATTATTTGAAATTTAAATTTACATAAATGTTTGACATACGTACTAAATAGTATCATTTAATCTAATTTCTATGACAAATAGTCCCTTCGACGGTTATAATTTTAAGCATAGTGTTCGATATAATTTTTTAAATATTGTCAAAGCAAACCTTGAATTATGTAGGTACTACTTGAGAATGTTAATTATCTACTCTAAGCTTCAATGTATCTTAATTACTACTAAACATTTGCACGCATTTTGCACGACTATCAAGTTAAGACCATCATTGCTAACCTGTATTTATGCAAATAAACACTATCATCAAGGCTTCGTCGCTGAGCGGCTCCTACTCAAAATTCAAAATAGGTTAGGTCGTAGAAGAAGGCTTAGAATGATAGTAGACACGAGGTGTAGCCAAAAATGCGACAAATACGTCTCATTTTCCTATGCGTATTCGTGCGCTCGTATGCGAGAAAGCACCGGAGCTATAACTATGCTTGCCAACTCACACATAATACGGGTTTGACTTCGAATAATGACACTCATTTTCCTATGCGTATTCGTGCGCTCGTATGCGAGAAAGCACCGGAGCTATAACTATGCTTGCCAACTCACACATAATACGGGTTTGACTTCGAATAATGACACTCATTTTCCTATGCGTATTCGTGCGCTCGTATGCGAGAAAGCACCGGAGCTATAACTATGCTTGCCAACTCACACATAATACGGGTTTGACTTCGAATAATGACACTCATTTTCCTATGCGTATTCGTGCGCTCGTATGCGAGAAAGCACCGGAGCTATAACTATGCTTGCCAACTCACACATAATACGGGTTTGACTTCGAATAATGACACTCATTTTCCTATGCGTATTCGTGCGCTCGTATGCGAGAAAGCACCGGAGCTATAACTATGCTTGCCAACTCACACATAATACGGGTTTGACTTCGAATAATGACACTCATTTTCCTATGCGTATTCGTGCGCTCGTATGCGAGAAAGCACCGGAGCTATAACTATGCTTGCCAGCTCACACATAATACGGGTTTGACTTCGAATAATGACACTCATTTTCCTATGCGTATTCGTGCGCTCGTATGCGAGAAAGCACCGGAGCTATAACTATGCTTGCCAACTCACACATAATACGGGTTTGACTTCGAATAATGACACTATGCCTCTGCTGTGTCAGCATTGTGTTTTACCTCTAAAGGTTAGGTAATTTAGTCTCCATACAAATGGCTAAAGACGAAGTAGCTATGTCTTGGGTGAAATCCGGCTGCATAATATTGATGATGATGAAAATCAACCTAATAAGCACATAAACAAGTGATAATACAATGGTGCACTATGCTTTTTGCTATTTAAGCAGGAACTCCATCCGAACAGATAACAAATCACCAAACACTTTAGTTACCCGTATGAATTTATTCTAATGTTCTCATTATTGTCACCTCGAAAATTTATGGATTTAGATATCGTTTTGGTGTGGGTAGATAAGGTTCTAAATAGCTTCATCCTGTTCAGCTGAATTTAATACCTAACTTTAATATTAAGTGCACACCTCAATGTTAACAAAAAAGTGCGCGTTGAAATCTTTTGTATGCAAATTTTGAATTTAGGCAGGTACTTAAACTTACATAATAATAAGTAGATGTCTGAGCAACGGGATATGAAAAATATCTTAAATAGGTTAGGTATGTTTTGATCTCAAAAAACTGATGATCGAGTGAACTCCACTGGTCCAGCCCGTCCCGGCCTCTGACAATAAGGAATTGGGCCAGGCCTCGAACCGTCGAAAGTCAGTGCAAGGTGACCCTGCTCTGTAGAGTCATTAAAAAAAATAAGGTCTTACCCCCGGGGGTACCCGAAAGTACCCTGTGTATGTATGTTCCCCGATTTTTCGTAGTTTTCGAGTTATGATTTTTTTAAGTTATCAAATCGAGACTCGTTGGTCCACAAAATCTTGTTTAAAAAGACTGGGTCTTCCTGAGATGTCAGCAGCATTATTTATATTTATTATATTTAGTAAGTAGGTAATTATGTTATGTTATTTGTTATGTAATTGTAATGTAATCATGAAATAATTATTGTTTTGTATATTTATCTAATTTAATCATTATTATTGTATAAACTAATTTTTTATGTAATTTGATTTTATTGTGATTTTTTTATGTTGTATATTATATGGATTACCAATCTGAAATAAATGAGTAAATAAAATTATTTCATAGAAAGCAACTCTTCTTGGTTAGTCCGATTCTTGAAGATGCTGGACGCGCTGAGCGTGGTACCTTTCTAGAAAAATAACTTCGTAAAAGTCACGATCTGGGCTAGAATAAGCTTAAAAGTTGGAATACCTAACTAAGTAAAGTAAAACTATTTTTAACTTTTAGCCTCTTTCTAGCCCAGGTCGTGACTTTTACGATTTTTTATCAATTTACGATGAGAAAACTATGATAGCCCGATAACGAAATAGCCATAAATATGTGGCGAGAAATGTGGAATTTATATTTTACCCAGGAGTGACCAATACAGTACTTTTTTCAACATTAGAACTACACCTATATATTACTGGAATGCATTTTGATCTCAAGAAATAGCCGACCGTGTGAGCTCAACTCGATTAGCCCATCCCAGTTCTCAGACAATAAGGAATTGGGCCCGGCCCGACCTCGAACTGCATAGTCAGGGCTAGGTGACCCTGCACAGATCGTTGCACGCTGTATGTCATATCACTTTATGATGAGAAAAACGTTATCAATGACTGATTGAATGAAGGTTAGGCATTGATTCGACCTTAACGACCTTAACGACCATAGAATTTAGAATAATTTCTGATCTTATTTTGACGCTGCTCCTTTGGTAAGTTTTATACGTTTCTGCACCGTTCAGGTGGCACGGAATCCATAAGTACTATTGAATTCGGAAGCATGTAATTTGTAGGTCCATGTGTATTTAATTGGTAGGACCTGTGATTCCGTAAGCATTTAATTTGTAGGTCCATAATGTATATAACTGGTACCTGTGATTCCGTAAGTATTTAATTTGTAGGTCCATATGTATTTAATTGGTAGGACCTGTGATTCCGTAAGCATTTTATTTGTAGGCCCA
The DNA here is from genome assembly GCA_963564075.1 of Eupithecia subfuscata. NCBI lineage: Eukaryota > Metazoa > Arthropoda > Insecta > Lepidoptera > Geometridae > Eupithecia > Eupithecia subfuscata. The sequence goes on from OY751108.1 coordinate 5,778,153, forward strand.
TATGTATTTAATTGGTGGGACCTGTGGTTCCGTAAGCATTTAATTTGTAGGTCCATTTGTATTTAATTGGTAGGACCTGTGATTCCGTAAGTATTTAATTTGTAGGTCCATATGTATTTAATTGGTAGGACTTGTGATTCCGTGAGTATTTAATTTGCAAAGCCATTAATTGATAGGACCTGTGATCAGCGTTGCCACCTTGGTGATTTTATCACTAGATTTAGTGATTTTTTGGAGTACGTTGGTGATATTCTGAAGAAAAAAATCACTAAAAAAATATCTGATGATATTTCGTGATTTTTATCGAATCTCGAAATTTTTTGAAAATACATACAATTAGCAACGAATTCCCCAATTTATGTGAAAATAGCAGAATCCTTTTCTTAGACAGCCGAAACGATTTGTGAAGGATTTCTTAGTTATTTCGCATATACTATGGACGTGCAAGTAAAAAAAAAATTATTCACAAAAATATCGACAAGAATGGGAAACCTAAGAAATCAAGATGTGGTTACGGCCTGTAGCAAACGATACTACTACAGCGTTTTGTAATTTTAATCAAAAAGAAATATTTACAAGAATTGCCACACATTGAGAAACACAGAGTTGTGTGTATAAAAAAAACACAAAAACAAATATCTATCTAGCTTAGTGTCTAAAAAATTTGCTATTAGATTCAGTATGTTGTGTTTTTAGTTTCTTATTTTCACAACTACATTATTTTGTAGTAGGTATAATAAGCGGCACGAGTCGTGAGCACGCGCATGTACACTTTTGGCCCAATTTATTCAGAACCGTTTTTTACCAAAATGATTGATAGGTACCTATGCAAACTAATGAAAATATTAGTGGTACTTGAAATTTTACTTTGATAGAGTAATGTTGTAGGCCTTCGTGAATAAAATATAATAATCTCAATAAAACAATATTATCTGAGAACTTATAACTGTTTTTCTTTATTTTTCAAATTATTTAAATTCGCCTCAATCTGTCGTCAAATAGGTAATGCCTTCCATAAAACTAGACGCTGAGTTGGTGCTGGTAGAGGCCACTGGCTCATTAATCTCCTCAACATCGTCACTGTCCTCATCCTCCGAATTGGTCTCGGAGTCATCGTTACCAACGTGAATTAAAAATTCTTCTGTCATTGCATCCACTATATGAACGTTTTTTTATATACTCCTTCTCATTTTCCTTCACTTTTTGACAGAATTTTGTCCATTCATTAGCTGCCATTAAATTAACTTTTTCCTTAACAAGACCGTTAAGTGGCTAACGTTCCAGGTCACATCCTTACTGCCGACATAGCCTTGTATTGCAGCCCATGCCATTTCAATGGGATTGAGGTCTGGGTGTTATAACTCACGTGAGTTATAGCAATGAAAAAGTCACAGTTTGATTATGAGTGTCATTCTGTGCCTAATTGCGGTGACCATAGAGCCACTTTATGAGCAAGTGTGTTGAAAACCATATAAAACAAAAACACTTAACAAATACGAAATAACAAAATTATGCTACTATTTTAACATCCAAAACGTAAGTCTATAAAATTGCACGAAAGTGTACAGTAGCCGAATGACACCCCGCCCCGCCCCCATGGCTTCAAAAATTAACTACTGCGCAGGTGTCAGTTGTGCTCACGACTCATGCCTTATACCTACCTAGCGTGTAATTTCATTTTAAATTATCTAATGATTTTTGTCCAAAATATCCCGATCTAGTGAGTTTTGAGACCAAATCTAGTGATATTTTTGTCTGCAAAGTGGCAACACTGCCTGTGATCGAAACATGGTGAATTTGACCATGAATGAATGGACACGGTACGGTACCTATTAAATGTTATGTACCTATGTGTGCTGTGCACATGTATCATATTAACAACAACGAAATTATATTTGAAATACATATTGTAGGTAAATACATGCCAAAATACTTCTACTACTTCCCATGTGGTTTGCCCTATTGTAACCTTCAGGCACCTGTCCGTTTATCGTGTGTAGCATCAATGAGTTTTTAAAAAAGGAGTACTGTCAATTTAAGGTCAAATCTCCTAAATTACCTACCAGACATCTTAACTCAAAGTGATAGATTCACAAGAAACTTAGTTTTAAGCATATATGTAGGTACATTTATGTACATTTACCTTAACTATTGCCCTTGTACCTACAGCAAAATTTTATTTAGTGCAGGTACCTACTTTGGACGAGTCATAGCTTTAATTTGTAGCATCAATAATTTGTACTTATATTTTTTTATTTGTATGATTTATGACAATAAAGGAATCTGAACTGAATCTAATCTGAATCTAATCACCAAGAGGAACTTACTCTCGTGTCTGAGCATAATCTTCATAGAAGGCGTAAAAAAAAACGAATTTAGTCGCAGTTCATTGAACCGATAACCTATGGATCAGAAGCACCGCAAAAACTTACAACGGCTCTATTCAACTTCACAATAAACGTTTTTATGAAGAGTTTGAAGAATTCGACGTATCTACCTTACCTACAGATCGTTAATGCCTTTATTTTATTACCCATCAAGTCGCCTTATCTTGAAGTCGACAACCTGATAAACATAGTCAATGGTGTAATGTTTGAATAATTGCAATTTAAAAACATTTTCCGTAGAATTTTTTTTAACGAAATATGTAGGAGATAAGGACCAATAGTGTAAACATAACCTCCATCTGATAAGAAAATTTAAAGGATCCATTCAATCGATTACGAAAAGACACGCTTATCTTATTATCACGCAACAAGAATTTATTACAAAGTACAGTTATCTACAATTTAACATTTTACAGGTTGACATGTATAGCATAATTTAGATTGTTACTGCATGAGCATCGATGGTTCAGTGGTAGAATGCTCGCCTGCCACGCGGGCGGCCCGGGTTCGATTCCCGGTCGATGCAGTATCTTTTTGATTTCTGATTTCTTTTATTTGTGTTTGTTTATACAGACACTTCATCACATCATACGTCAGTCATCAATGTCATCATCACCTATCAATTTCATTGTCTCCTCATTTCTACTTTTGATTGATCAAAATCCCAAAATATAAATTGCCTGATATATTTTTATTACTTATATATTATATCTTGATATGTTTCTGTGATTTTAATTTGAAGGAAAACCACAGGCATCCAGAAATTAACAGACTTACAAATTGATAAATACCAGAAAGCTTATTGAAGTTTATCACAGAGTACAAACAAAACATAACGTAGGTAAATAATTCAAATGCAGCCAGACAGACTTAAAATACTACAAGAAAAATTGAAAGCTTAGGTGTTCACGGACAAAACGCAATACGCCGTATTGATATAAATGAAGATTACTTCAACTTCGAAGTCGTTTCAAAATAAACACAACAATAATTATCCTTTTATTTTTCAAAAAGAATGCCGAAACCAGGGATTGAACCAGGGACCTTCAGATCTTCAGTCTGACGCTCTCCCAACTGAGCTATTTCGGCTGTGATGAGACATTCGAAATAACTGATATCTTGCAATAATAAATTAAAACAATATTATTTCATATGCATAGTGTCAGGAGATTAGGTGCTATCCATCGATGAGATCTAAATGAATAACCACTCATCACAAAAATAATAATAATTCGTTCAAACAAAAAATTCTACAGAGCCATCTGTTCGTTTTCATATAAACAAGATAAGTTTATAGCTCGCCACAGGAACCAAACAGTACAGAATGTTGCCACTCGACGTAAGATGTCTCTGACGCAGCTAGTGGTTCCGTCATTTTTTAACCATGGTAGATGTCGCCACTTGTACGAACCATTTACGCTTATACTGAAAGGAAAATAATTAAATAAATAAATAAGTACCTACCTAATTTGTGTTTTAATTTTAATTCATTTATATATAGGTAATAATGAAATCACACTTTCCCCAACAGAGGCTGGCTGTATAAGAATCTTAACTGTAATAAGTATTTAATTTGTTTGTAAATTTTTGGTTGTTCATTTATTTTTTGTTTTTATATTTAAATTTTTTTAAAACTAAATTGTAATCATACTAAACTGTAGATAAATAAGTAGCTTTATTTCAGTCATTTTTTTGGAACTCTATCCATATTAATTTTGGAGGAGGGCGTTGTCATCTGCGACACAGTTTTTAAACTTCTGCAGATGACATCGTTTTTCATTTTATAACCATGTAACCATTGTTTAATTTTATTTATTTATTTAAATTATTAATAAATTTTTATAGTGTGACGTATGATTTATTTACTATTCTTTAGATTTGGTTGGTAACTGATATTTTGATTTTTGTACTAATATTATTTGTAAATATTCCGACACAAATTTATTTGTTTTAGAATAAATAAACTGAAACCATCTTATTTATTGATAGGTACCATAAAGTATGAGTGGACGTCTAATGTAACATAAATAATTTGGCGTTTTTTGAAAAACTATAAACCGACTTCTAGTGGCGACATCTAGTTAAAATTAGAGTCAAATTTAGTTTGATGACACATCGAGGTATACCCTATCCAATAAAAAAAGAATTATCAAAATCAGACTAGTCTGTAAGAAGTTATGCGTGGTCATACATAAAAAAAATATACGCATCGACTTGAGAACATCCTCCGTTTCTCGTCGGTTAATAAACTGCTTGATATTTCACATAGCAATATAAAAAAAACCCAAAGTGAGCAGAGCTAGATATAAAGGCTCTAGAATAGAACCCCAAAAAATTATTAAGTATCATTAAAAAGTAAAATATTTAATTTCTAAGAAATCAAATAATAAAAAATTATCCAGAATGCGAGGCTTACGCACTATAAACGTAAAATATTAGTAAAACGTCTATTAGTATTTGTTAAGTCATAGTATTTTATGTATTGTATTATAATAATATGCTGTGTGAATTGTCCAGCATTATTATTATTATTATGTAGTAGTCTATTGAATAAGTAGGTTAAAATTAATTATTGTTTCCTTTTTTTAAGCACATGCATCCACATTTACAAATTTGTCTCTGGTTTGCTGGAAGATAATCTTTTTAGGGTTAAGCTCGCCTTTGCCATTATTTTTCCTGGTAAATGTTCTACCAATCAATGTACCAATTTTGTGTAATAGAATTATGAATTAAAAAGCTTCCAGTATTTGCACTGTCATCGGCGAGGTAGCATTCATTCCATATGCCATTGTAATCAACGAATGCAACAGGACCTTCCAAATCGGATTTCCTGGTCCAAAATGAAAGAACAATGGCTGTGGGTGTAGATTACGGGATAATTGGACACACAGAGGGATTTGGATTGGAAGCGAAACATAAAGGAGCAGCTGGTTTTGCGATGCAAGTCATGGGGTTCTTGATCGTTACCAACCTCTTTACAAATTTTAATTTTAACCTTCAAAAGAGATAGTAAATATTTTTCAGTACATACTAGCTTCTAGCCCACGATCGCGTTTTTCTGGGATAAAAATACCTAGCTTAGATGTCATTTATTCCCTGTCTAGATTTACTGAAATTAATCAAAACTGCATCCCAACTCGTTGAAAAGCATATGGGGCTTTAAATCGTTACCATCCTCGTTACAGGTTTCAATTTTAATCTACAAAAGAGATAGTAAATATTTTTAAGTACTTAAGTACGTACTTAGTACGTACTAGCTTCTAGCCCACGATCGCGTTTTTTCCGGGATAAAAATACCTAGCTTCAATGTCATTTATTCCCTGTCTAGATTTACTAAAATTATTCAAAAACTACAGTCCGTCCGTTCAGTACTTTTGGCGTAAAGGAAGAGGTAAGAAAGATACTTTTATAAACCATCGCATGTATAAAATTAGTGTGATGTGCCGTGAATCAGAGAGCGTTTATCAGAGCTTATTGTTTGGACGCCGACGTCGCCGTGCCTGCAATACAATAAAATAAAAAATCATCACAATCACACTAATATAATAAATGTGAAAGTTTGGATGTATGGATGGATGGATGTTAGATACCTCTTCACGCCAAAACTACTGAACGGATCGGGCTGAAATTTTGCATACAGATAATAAAATTCTAGGCCTGGAATAATGCATAGGCTACTTTTTATCCCATAAATCAGTTCCCATGGGATAGAAATCACCTTTAAGCGTTTCCATAGAAACAACGCGTGCGAAGCCGCGGGCAGAAGCTTATAAATGCGAAAGTTTGGATGGATGGATGGATATTTGTTACCTCTTCACGCCAAAAGTACTGAACGGATCAGGCTGAAACTTTGTATAGATGTAGCTCTAAGCCTGAAATGAAACATAGGCTACTTTTTATCCCATAAAACAGATCCCATGGGATAGAAATAACCTTTAAACGTTTCCATAGAAACAACGCGTGCGACACCGACACCAAATAAAACAGAAACACAGGACAGAAAAAGACAAATACATTACGTTGCACAATGGGCGGCTTTATCGCTATGAACGATTTCTTCCAGGCAAGCTTTGGATGCACAGGAAGTGATAGAATAAGTGAATACGGTGGTGTGTTATACAGAATAATATTTGGATAAAACATACGTAAACAAATAATGATAGCTATAAATATCCTACTATAGAGCCGAAAGTTTGTATAATTTGAATTTTCGTTACCTAGGATCTCCAAAAGTACCGAACAGTGGAGAACATTTAGCCTGACTTAGATATTAGGCTACTTATTATATCGAAAATAGCCGCGGGCAGAAGCGAGTATAATATAAATATGACGGATATAATCCTAAACGTATTTTCGGTGTAATAAGTAGCCTATTATCTAAGTTAGGCTCTAAACGCACGCCAAATTTCATCTTGATCTGTTCAGTAGTTTTGGAAATCTAGGTTACAAAAATTCAGATTTCACAAAATTTCGGCTTTATTATTTTAGTGGGAATTATGACATTAACAGTTTGATGTTGAGGTAAGAAAGTGATCAGCTCTTAAATTTTGTCGTTGTGTGTGCCTTCATTTTTAGTCAACGTCTTAGCTACTACGAGTATTAATTCAATTCATCCATTGTATTTTAGGCATTCCGTCCAAGCCTCTACAACCGACTTGACTATTGTTTTGTTTCCACAGTTAAATCAATGAGTGTTACCATGCTCCTATCAACGGATAGAAGCTCAGACGACAATGTCGGTGTGAATCACAGAATGACACATTCTGCATCAATGTATTGATTGATGCAAAAAATATCGATAGCGGATGTTTTCTGCAGAGTATGTGGTTATCTGTCGCCGTACATAGAACGTGGCAAGTGCCCCATGAGTCCACTGACAGGTCATACGTCGGTTTGTAGATGTAATGCGCTCCAAACTCGACGCGACGTGGATTTGCAAGTTTTTTTTTTCATATAAGACTTACTTATTATTATCTAAACACTAGCCAAACTCGTAGAATGTGTATAAACAAACCACTCATAACAACTAAAACTTCAACTTTGGCTAGTATATAGATACAACAGAGCATTCAGTATCAGAGACGGATATAGTTTTCATCAGCCTATGTTAGTCCACTGCTGGATATAGGCCTCCCCTAATGAGAGTGATAGCGCCCTGTCTTCAGCTTGCCGCGTCCAGCATCTGCCTGCAGTCTTTCGCAGTTCGTCATCCCACCTTGCCGGAGGGCGTCCTACACTACGTTTGCCGAGTCGTGGTCTCCACTCAAGAACACGTTTCCCCCAGCGATTAACGGTTCTTCATGAGATATGGCCGGCCCACTGCCACTTAAGCTTGCTAATTTTTAGAGCTATATCGATAACTTTGGTTCTCTTTCGGATGTATTCGTTACGAATCCTATCCTTCAGAGAGACTCCGAGCATAGCTCTTTCCATAGCTGAGCGACTTTCCAGAGACCAGAGACGGTTAAGGTAGATGAATTCAATTTAACTAGGTACTTACATCAAATTCAGTAGTTGCGGTAGTTCAATCTTATATTTAAAAAAAATTATAGATATTTGGGATTTGGATCACGACCTGCGAAAGACTCCAGGAGTGCAGGCAGATGATGATGCGTCAAGCTGGTGACAGGGCGGTATGGCGCTCGTTAGGGGAGCCTATGCCCAGCTGTGGACTAATCTTATCTGATAGATATTTGTACATAAAATAGGGTTTCTGTTGCACGGTTAGGTAAAATCCAATCCCTGCAAAATTTACTTAGTTGAGTGGGTAATGGTAGTCTGAGCGTTAAAGTAAAAAATCATAAACAAATTATGGGTGAGTGGCGCCAGCCGCGTTAGCGCCGCTTATAAGGAAAGTATAATCATCGACATAAAATATTTATAGCTTGAGTTTTGATTAAATGTTATTCAATTTTTTTATTGAAATGTCTAATTTTATACGGAATGAATGGATCTATGCAAATCGCACATTCTCTTATAGAAAGAGAGGATAAATTTCAATAAGCCACCTAATATTTTCTGGAATAAATAACTTTTATGGTTATAATTTTTTCGTGGTAGAGACAAAAAGCAAGTTATATTCATTTTACTATTATTGTTATTGAGGATCCGTAACGTTATAGCAATTTCAATAGATTATCCACGTTATTCTTTATGACGTAATAATGATATATCTTTTTAAATTATCCAAAACGGACCATTACGTACGAAGTTATGACTAAATTACTAGCGAAGTTCACTGAGTGATCGCCGCGCCGTGAGTGCGTGTGACGTCACTCGTTCGGTCGCCGCCCGTTAACCGTAGGCAGATATCAGTTTTTAGTGATTTTCTCCGAAACCATAAGTTTAGGAAAAAAAATGTCACGACCAAATAGACTCAGTTTTGAGAGGCCCATCTATTACTTATTAAAAAGTTATTCATTCTATCCCATGGTAACTGGTTAATATGATAAAACAAATACCTATTTATTTTCACAGAAAAATACAATCAACTAATAGAAAATAAATAATAGTGATAATAATATATATAGTTTTATTCGAGGCCATTCAGTAGTTTTGGCGTGAAAGAGTAACAAATATCCATCCATCACAACTCTTTCATTTGTAAATATTAGGTACTTACTAGATTGATAAATGTCCTATAATATTGTAAAACATTTTTTTGTTCCATCATCAATAGTTTCCGCAGCGCATGCGATGATAGACAATTTACGGCTAATTTTTTCACACCTTGGCTTACATTATTGAAGTTTTAATAGGAATCTCAAATTTTTTTCAAGTTTTAAATATAGCCTATGTTACTCAGGAATAATGGGGCCTTCTAACGGTGAAAGAATTTTTGAAATTGGTTCAATAGTTTTTGTGTTTATTCGTTACAAACATACAAAAATACAAATCTTTCCTGTTTGTAATATTAGCATAGAAGTATAGATATAATGTAGATTAGTGTGATGTGATGTGATTTTGCTTGTTAAAACATAATTTAGCTTACAAAGTCAAGCGGAGCTTGACTAACAACTTATAGATGACTGATATGATAAACCTACTGACTAATAAATAGATAAAACTTTTCTAGCTTTCCCGATTTGTTACCTTAATCTTAATTCACAAAGAAAATTACAATCAACTAATAGTACAACTAGTAGTTTACAATTGAGACAATTGAGCTAACTTGCAAACAATCAACAGGTAGCTCAACTGATCCATATCAAATTTAATAATTATTTGTCGGGTATTTGCGAGAACATAATCATTATTTATAATAAACAGATCTTACGAACCTAAGTAACTTTATTTTTTACCCGACTTCGAAAAAAGAAGGAGGTTGGTCGACGGTTTTTTTACTTTTTTATGTATTTTCGTCGATTTCTCCGTCAATTATGGATTTGGAAAATTCTTTCGATATTGTATGGAGAGTTATCCTGACGTGGTCCCAAAAAAAATATTCCTGAGAGATTAGTATTTACCCCGCACACCTTAATAAACAGTGTAAATACTAAGGAATTTCAAACCTTTCGTTTATTATGTACTAGACGATCGCCTCGCGGTTTCACCCGCGTAGTTCCCGCTCCCGGGAATTCCGGGATAAAATATAGCCTATGTCACTCCCAAGTTTCCTAACGATGAAAATACAATCAAATCTTTCCTCTTTATAATATTACTAGTTTATGCCCGCGGCTTCGCACGCGTTATTTCTATAAACGTTTAAAGGTGATTTTTATTCCATGGGAACTGATTTATGGGATAAAAAGTAGCCTATGTTTGATTCCAGGATTAGAATTACCTGTATGCAATTTCAGCCCGATCCGTTCAGTAGTTTTGGCGTGAAGAGGTAACAAACATCCATCCATCCAAACTTTCGCATCCTACTAATATTATAAAACCGAAAGTTTGTGAAATCTGAATTTTTGATACCTAAGGTCTCCACTTTGTCACTACTGAACGGGTCGGCCGTTCAGTAGTTTTGGCGTGAAGAGGTAACAAACATCCATCCATCTATACATCCATCCAAACTTTCGCATTTATAATATTAGTGTGATGTGATGTGATAGTGTGATGTGATGTGATTAGTATAGAAGTATAGATATTAATTTTGTACCTAACCCGAGTGCTAAACCCTTATACTCGTGTAAGGCCTTGTCAGGCCAATTTGCCGTCGCCATTTTCCGCGACTCTTCTGCGTGTAGGAGGAGTTACGCCTATTTATTCTCAGGTGTCAGAGGTTAAATTACTTAGATTTGCAAATATTTTATTTACTCATTTATTTCAGATTGGTAATCCATAGATACAACATATTTTTTTTACAATAAAATCAAATTACATAAAATATTAGTATAAACAATAATAATGATTAAATTAGATAGGTATACAAAACAATAATGATTTCATGATTACATTACAATTACATAACAAATAACATAACATAATTAGCTACTTAATAACTTAAATTAAATTAAATATCAATGACCACCGTGATTCTCAGGTGTCAGAGGTTAAATTACTTTGACTTGCAATCATATTTTATTTACTCATTTATTTCAGATTGGTTATCCATAGATACAACATAAAAATATTCACAAAAAAATCAAATTACATAAAATATTAGTATAAACAATAACAATAATAATAATAAATCGTTTATTTCTCAAGGTCTTACATATAACATAAATTATAGGGAAAGTACATTTGTGTTTTAGACCTATTTCTCCATTTGGTTCAACTCCTCGCTCTAACTAAGTTTTTTCAATAATAATGATTAAATTAGATAGGTTTACAAAACAATAATTATTTCATGATTACATTACAATTACATAACAAATAACATAACATAATTACCTACTATTAAATTAAATATCAATGACCACCGTGCGAAAGTTAACAGCAAATAAGTTACACCGATTAAACTTTCATACGCAACAGTACGCCTTCATCACTATTCAGGGTGCGTCGTACAGAGGAAGTGGCGCGCAAGACAGTTAGCTTTTACTTGCAGAACGGGCCAGGACATGAGACCACACATTATGGAGTCCTTCGGTGTGGTGATCAAAGTCGGTGGAATTATTTAACTGGTTAATGATTATATCGGGTATTTATCGCGTACCTTTTGTTTCATTTCCCCTAAGTTTCTACCGCGTTACAGCGATCGTGGTCACGGGGCGACTGGATGTACTCGGAGTTACCACCGAGAATTGACGGCAGTATCCACGACTACCCTCAATTCGTCTTCAGAATCAGGAATGTCCAAGTTCACATTCCGACACACTACACTGACCGTGCTAGACTCAGGAAGTAACCACTGGATTGAGCTACATGACCCAAAAGTTCTATCCTTGGAACGCCACTACTACAAAAGGATGGTTCGAGAGGCGATTGAGATCAAGAAACACCCGAATTTTAATCGTGAAGATGGTTTTCGTCTCTCTTCCTCGTGGAATACTGTGATTAATATGTGTGTGCGTCGTCGTGATCCAACTGTACTGCAATCGGACACGGTCAGTGTAGTGTGAACTAGTGAACTTGGACATTCCTGATTCTGAAGACGAATTGAGGGTAGTTGTGGATACTGCCGTCAATTCTCGGCGGTAACTCCGAGTACATTCAGTCGCCCCGTGACCACGATCGCTGTAACGCGGTAGAAACGTAGGGGAAATAAAACAAAAGGTACGCGATAAAAACCCGATATAATCATTAACTATGTTAACAAATCGCGAAAGTTTAAATAGTTTTATTATTTAACTGATGAACGTAACTTTTTCAAGAATTTTTTTGACAGTACACTCACACTCACTATAATAATAATAATAAAAAAGCTTTATTGCAGGAAAGATTTGTCTAAGGTAGGTAGGTACAAGAAGTTCTTATAGACAAACTATCATATCCTGCAATTGGTGGTCTTATCCCTTGCAGAGATTTCTTCCAGACGACCATAATTGAAGGAACCCTGTATCTTAGGCTACCTATGAGCTAGCTAGTTGTAGCTAACTGTATGTTGGATTAGGCCACTGTCAGTGAGTCGGACAGCTCCGGTTGCTCACTGTCCCCCGAACTAGTTGGTACTGTATCTCAGGGGCTAGTAAACGGCCACCTGCGCCAGCCTCTCTGCCAGTTCGCCCAACTCAACTATCCTGGCGCATCAACCGCGAAGTGGGTTTTGGCCTCCGACACAATTGATCGCCACCGGCTTCTGTCCTGCGCCGCCTCCGTCCAGTCCGGTTCGAAGATTTGAAGTGAGCGAAGGTCCTTCTCCACTACATCCTTCCACCTGCATCTGTATCTGGTTTTTTGACAGTACCCCCCCCTCATAATTTAGATAGTAATCATTGTTATTTAACTCCTATTGTTTACCTAAATTAAGTATAAAGAAAATGTGCAGTTCCTATAATTCTAAGTTAATTAACTTTTGTTTATAATAATTATTTTATTGTATGTCCGAAAGGACAAACTGTTGGACAATTACTAGTTCATAAGACCAACTACGTACACAGTTTGAACAATACATGTTTCTTATTCTTATTATTTTCTTTTTGCAGTAGGCCAAGTCTAGGGATTGTTGTCCTGGGTGAAAAGACAAAATTGATTTGTCATATCATTGGCCTCTTGACATCTACAAACGACGGATTCGAATTCGATTCCGACGGAACTTTAAACGCTATTTTGATTTCACCTCGGGTTGATGATGGAAAATCCGAAGCGAATCTGTTGAATAATGGCCATGTCAATGAGGAGGAGCTCCTTATTTCGATCATCAACCCGAGGCCAAATCAAAATAGCTCTATATAGATCCGTCGGAATCAAATTCGAATCTGTCGGATTCGATTTCTTCCAACACAAGGTTCGCAGTTAATCCGTTTACATTATTAATTCGTAAAACTACCAGAGTTTTTATAGTAAAATAGTTGAGTGTCATTTGTTTTGGGATGTAGTCCGTACATAATCGAACTTAAAATCCAAAATTTTGTACCTTCTTACTTAAGTACAAGAAATCCATAACGGACAACCGCCTAAAAAAAGGTAAGTAAGAAGACATCATGAGGTAATGATATGCCAACGACAACTTTTTAACTTTTAATTTTACATCCTTAATTTAGATTAGACAAACCATTTGCGGAAACAACACAAACAATAGAGCAATGTTTTTGAAATTAAATCAATATAATTACTTCTACTACAAAACATCTCTTCACAAATTATTACATATTAATTATTTAGATTTATCATTATTGTTAGTAATGAATTTATTACTCGCAATTATGCGAACTAATGCAATTTTAAGATCCTCATAGGAAGATATATTCCCTGTTTTACAATTAACATACAACAATTACCTACAAATACAAACAAATCATTATGAGACATGTCGACTTCCTGTTAAGGACCCAATACACCAATGTCGCCGGCCAGCCGACAAGGTAGACATAACATTGTCGGCTGCCTACAATATTCATTTATGTACTGAACTATCTCCGCCTACCCGCGGCTTCGCACGCTTTTTTCCGGGTTTACAGATAGCCTTTGTCTGTCTCCGGGATACCTTTGCTCGGTTAATGAAATTTGGCAGGGATGTACATACCTGCCAAATTTCATTAACCGAGCATCTCTGCTTCAAGTTTGGAAAAATTTGCTTTCATCTGTGAGTTTGTTGGTTTTCCTCTACAGCTGTGCAATTACGCAAAAATTACCCTTTCTTTAATTGACATTTGAAAGCCCTTTGAATGGCCATGAAAGTCTTTTCACTGATCATATCGATACAATAGTAAATTTATTTATTTATTTATTCGTTCATTTATTCAATAACAAAATCCAATTACGAAGGCCATTCAAAAGCCTTTCAAATATCATCATCATCGGCCTATATTAGTCTACTGCTGGACATAGGCCTCCTCTAATGAGCGCCATAGCGTCTTCAGATTGCCGCATCAGGCATCAGTCTTTCGCAGATCGTCATCCCATGTGGCGGGAGGGCGTCCTACGTTTGCCGAATCGTGGTCTCCACTCAAGAACACGTTTACCCCAGTGGTTGTCGGTTCTTCGCGAGATATGGCCGGCCCACTGCCACTTCAGCTTGTTAATTCTTTGAGCTATGTCGATAACTTTGGTTCTCTGTCGGATGTCTTGTCTCGTCTGTCTCACAAATGTACCTACCCTAAAAGGATGGGTGGCTTTGCGTAATCGCACAGCAGGTCGTATTTTACAACAAAAGCGGCCAAAAGAGGGCACCTAAATATTTCCATCTTATAAGATCCGATTGTGATGGTTCTTCTTTTATTCGAAAGGTAGTAACTTTAAGTTGGTCTCATACAAATTTAGTGAGGATCTGATGAGGATCTTCGGCGTGAGGAGCACAATAGCTCTTCAATGTGAGTTTGAGCTCGCGAGGTGTGCTGTTCGCAGAACTACTAATTGATATCAGTTTAGCCAGGCGTGAAATGATAACAGGAGACAGACAAACATAATTACTTTTGCTTTTATAATAATACTAGCTGCACCCCGCTTCATACAAATTTCTGACATTTATTGCACCCCCTAGGGGTAGTTTTGTAAAAATATAAACGCAGTATTGAGTGGATTGAACCAAATAATTTTCTGTAGAAACTTTACCACTCTTTTTAACACCAATTTTGGAATCAGAATTAGATTAGCCTAAGTGTTATTCTAGAACCTAAACTATCTACATACCGAATCTCATTTAAATCGGTTAAGTTGTTAAGGAGTTACGTGGCAACAAACATTCACTCACACAAACTTGCGCTGCGCCCCGCGGCTTCGCACGCGTTGTTTCTATGGAAACGTTTAAAGGTGATTTTTATCCCAGGGGAACAGATTTATGAGATAAAAAGTTGCCTATGTTTGATTCCAGGATTACAATTACCTGTATACGCAACATTTCAGCTTGATCTGCTCAGTAGTTTTGGCGTGAAGAGGTAACAAACATCCATCCATCCTTTCGCATTTATAATATTAGTGTGACTAGACGATCGCCTCGCGGTTTCACCCGCGTAGTTTCCGTTCCCGTGGGAATTCCGGGATAAAATACATATAGCCTATGTCACTCCCTGAAAAGTAAACTTCCTAACGGTGAAATAATTTTTCTTCTCTTCTCTTTCCTCTTTATAATATTATTAAAGTATAGAAGTAGCAGTGGAGCACCAACACCAGTGGGTGTTTAGGGTTCGGTGTGTAGACTCAATTATAGGACGAACTTCAGACCGCAACACGCTTTGTTTCAGAATAAAAAGACTGTACTAATAATACATAAGTAAATATAAGTGCATAATATTAAATTTATGTAGGTAAATGGCTTTACTCAATGGAGGCCAAGAGAAAGAGGTGGCAAAGCCATAGAAAATAACTAATTGAAGAGAAAATAAGAAGCTTAAGTATATCTATCTATGTAATGTATTATTTATGTATATCAGTCATCTAGTACCCAAAATACAAGCTCTGCTTAGCTTGGGGCTAGATGATACTGTGTGGATTGTCCAGCATTATTTATTTATAATTTGTATCATAGGTACTTAACTAATCCATCCAGAGATTTGAGTACGTTTTAATAATATCTAAAGTCCATAACATCAAACTACTATTTACTAAACCTACCTATTAGTCGTAAAGGTGTACCTAATGGTCCTATAAGGAGAATATATTGAAATGAATAATTAAGTACCTAATACGTAATTTTAAAACAAATAATTCAACCTCATTGGAATTTACCATAAAAGTGAAATAAACAAGTGCAATAAGTACTTTTAACCGATACTTATTTGACACACTTTCCACCTCCATTTAAAGTTTGACGTCTATGCTTGAGTCATGTTCACTTACAATAATTACGTCGACCTACTGCTTCTTCTGAGAGTTGAACTTTGTTTTGTGGTTTAGAGGTGAGCGAGCGTTCTAGGGGATCTGGGTTTTCCCTGTGAATCATGAACTTGGACGTCAGGGCGGCTAATCGGAAAATATTTTGATCTGCTTATGGTTATATGTATAGGGAAAAAGGAATCAGTCGGCTTTGCAGAATTACTTGTGTATTTTCACCTAGTCATCATCATCATCATCATCAGCCTATATTAGTCCACTGCTGGACATAGGCCTCCCCTAATGAGCGCCATAGCGCCCTGTCTTCAGCTTGCCGCATCCAGCATCTGCCTGCAGTCTTTCGCAGATCGTCATCCCACCTGGCCGGAGGACGTCCTACACTACGTTTGCCGAGTCGTGGTCTCCACTCAAGAACTCGTTTACCCCAACGGTTGTCGGTTTCACCTAGTGGTTGACTCTAAACCAGGATGGGTAGAATTTATAGGGCTAAGGAAACATTAGGTATGCTTAGGTAGCTTTTATATCGTTTTTTTTTAATTTATCCACTACAAACCTACAGCTTTGCTTGCGTTGTTTCTATGGAAACGTTTAAAGGTTATTTCTATCTCATGGGATCTGATTTATGGGATAAAAAACCTATGTGCTATTCCACCTACGTCTATGGAAAATTTCAGCCTGATCCGTTCAGTAGTTTTGGCCTGAAGAAGAAACCTACATACATACATCCATCGAAACATTCGCATTTATAATATACGCCTTATTTTGTGCCTGAAATAAACGGATTTTATTATACCTACGTCATTAAAAACAAATCAGTACTATAATTTACAGTTGAAATTTAAACAATGGAGCTAACTGGAAACTGTGGCAAACAATCTACAGGTAGCTTAAATTTATTTATTTAATATTAGTGTGATACAAAATAATAAAAGTAATGATGTCTGCGGTACCTACATTATGTCTTGCGTAAAGAAATAGCATAAAAAATGATTAATTACTTTTTATTTCACGCTGTGTTTGGTAAAACTTCAAACGACACGCTAAAGACTAAAGTGGTGTCAGCTGCCAAGTTTACCCACATTTTGGAATCCTGGCTCAACACACGGCGTGTTATCACAAACAAACTAATCTACCGTGAATGACCGTAAAGCTATGTTGGTGAAGCTCCACAGAAGATTTGACTGCGGTTCTGGCTGAGAGGTTTCCAGCTCCAAATCATTAGGTTATTATTTTTACGACTTATGTGGCGCGGCGGGCGAAGGTCGCCTGCGACGCAGGAGGTTGCGGGTTCGACTCCCGCCTTGGAACAAATATTTTTACGATCTGCAGATATTTGTTAAGGGTGTTTTGGATGTTATCTATGTACCTATAATAATAAAAATATCTATTTATGTAGTGCATTATATTAAGTATATCAGTTATCTAGTACCCATAACACAAGCTCTGCTTAGCTTGGGGCTAGATAATGCTGTGTGAATTGTCCAGCATTATTACTTATTCACAGATTGTTATTGAAACAAAATGTTTAGATAAATATTTAGTAGATATTAGTATTTTTATTAGTATGCGTATTAGTTGTGTATACCTAGATATAACATCGCCTTAGGGCTTAATAAAAAAAACCTGTAATGATGTTATTCTGTCAATAAATAAATAATATATTATAATTATATAAAATTATATAATAAGATATAATTATATCATAATATATTATAATTATATAATATGATATAATTATATTATTGATATTAAAAGCCCTGAGTATATTATATATATTTTTTAATTTTCCATTAAGTTACCTAGTCAATTGAAAACGAGCCAGTGGTTTGGCTTGTCGATAGTATCGAGTCCATTAATTTATATGAGATTTGTGTGTATGGGATTTGTAAGGGATATTTGTTGTGAATTCCATTTTACGCTACAGGCGCTGTACCAAATCTCAAACAAAAACGGAACGTTTCGATGACGCGACGTCTCAATGAGAAACCAACTCCTGAATAACCAAAGCTCTTTGTCCGTTCAAACAATGGCTAAAATACCTGTATGCTTCAATTTATCAAATCAAAAGCAATAATAAAGGTTAATTTGGTTGTCATTACCGTTTCTCGGTACACAACATGGACATATCGAAACGTTCACCCTGCTTTTACGATCGTTCAGTTTATGTGATCGGTGAGCAAGCGAGATGTGAATCAGGGTTGCCACCTGCATAATTTCATAAATTATTTATTTTGATTGCTTTACATTTACTTAAGGTAGCTTTGATCTAGGTCAAAAGTATGTCAATGGATAAAAAGCATAGTCAATAGAAAAAAATATCTTTTTTACATCAGACTAGAAACAATAAAAAATATTTTGATCCGATTTATTGATCATGCATGTCGTGATTTTTTTCGTTTTGTAAAGCAAATTTTTTTGTAAAATGTAATTTTCTATGAAACAAAGAGTTTATCCTTAACCCATATGCATCACGAAAAAGCCGTGTTTGCTTTGGTTTAATTTTAATTTTATGTCCCTTTCCCTTAGTGACTCACCAATTACATAGATCTTACCTACCAATTCTAGCCTGCGCAGGCCCCCCGCGAGCTATGGACATCCGAACAGAAAAAGCACAACATGCATAATAACAGAATAAAGTGGTCATCCATAAGTCCAGTGTTTTTCTAATAAAATGGTTGTAAGCTGTAAGCTGTGTGGTGCCGGCTTAGAATTTGCACGACCCCAACTCTTCCCGCGGGTGTCGTAAGAGGCGACTAAGGGATATCCACCGGGGGCGGGCAGCAGCGCCCCCTGCAGAACGATTCTACCACCGAACTGCGATCCCCAACCCGCATGCCCATGGGGAGGCCTGCGTCCAGCAGTGGACCAATACAAGCTGTTGAGGTTGAGGTAAGCTGTTACGTCGTCTTTAGCTTTGTACCTGAAATTAATTGCCACCAATTAATGTCAGTTTCGGAATATTTCTAGGAATAAAATTATAACCCAACTTGTTTCAGTATTTCAGATGTAAAACTACTCATGGTTATAATTAACTAGCTTCTGCCCGCGGCTTCGCACGCGTATTTTCGGTTAAATAAGTAGCCTATTATATAAGTTAGGCTACGTTCTAAGTGTGTGCCAAATTTGATCTTAATCTGTTCAGTAGTTTAGGAGATGGTAACAAAAATTTCACATTTCACAAACTTTTGGCTTTATAATATTACTAGCTTTTGCCCGCGGCTTCGCACCCGTATTTTCGGTACAATAAGTAGCCTATTATCTAAGTTAAGCTTAACACTAAACGTATGCCAAATTTCATATAGATCTGTACAGTAGTTTTGGAGATCCTAGGTAACAAAAATTCAGATTTCACAATCTTTCGGCTTTATAATATTACCAGCTTCTGCCCGCGGCTTCGCACGAGTATTTTCGGTTAAATAAGTAGCCTATTGTTTAAGTTAGGCTACGTTCTAAGTGTATGCCAAATTTGATCTTGATCTGTTCAGTAGTTTTGGAGATCTTATGTAACAAATATTTCACATTTCACAAACTTTCGGCTTTATAATATTAGTAAGATAGTTGGTAGGATAGGATGTTAGTATCGGCTATTTATCGCGTACCTTTTGTTATTATTTTCCCTATGTTTGTATGTTGTTTAAAAAGTTTTTCTCATCGGTAGCCCTGCAAATGTTAATCGTAATTAATTTAGTAGATGCAGTAGAGATGCGCTGCTTTATGATGTGCAATGATTTCAAGTCTCTCCGTCGTTTTGTTTGTAGTTAATGTCATTCTTCAAATGGGTTTCTTTACGATTTCACTCGCTCAAGAAAAGGCTTTACAGCTTGTAAGTTAATTGAATAGCTGACGCGACAGGAATTAAAATAAAATTACTTGATTGATTGCTGTGTGGTTCCTAATCAAAGATTTTTAAATCTTTCTGCCTGTTTAGAATTTGCACCACCCCAACTCTTCCCGCGGTTGTCGTAAGAGACGAAGGGATATCCGCCGGGGGCGGCAGCAGTGCCCCCTGTAGAACAATTCTACCACTTTTACCCGCTGCTTCACATTCCAGTGCAACCCTGATTTGCAATTACCTTAAGGTTGAATGAAACGAAAACCCCTTCATTATTATTAATTTTGGAAAACTTTTCCATAAAAAATTGAGTTAGGCCTACAGGAATTTCGGGGGAATCTGGTAAGCCGTGCCCGGCCGCATTGTATTGTGATTATTTTGTAACAAAACTAGTTTACCTAGGCTAAGGCATTATTTTTATAATTATCTTTTTACTGTTCTAATATTATTGCAATGACGAATAAAAAAAGTATTCCTACAACTCCAAGATTTTGCGCCAGTCATCCTGTGACTACGCCATCGGCGATGAGTAAGTTGAAACGTCGGGAAAATTAACAGTAAATATACCAGAAATACCCGATATTGGTTAAATTATAATGGGCATCTGCTTACAGACCGAAATAAAAAAAAACCTAGTTTGCTAGGTAGGTACGGTACGTGATGCATCGGGAAAATTTGGAATCACGGTTTATTTCTTCATAACCTTATATGGTTCAGGGCACATGAATGTATTTTTTTACACCTAAGAAAGTTGAAATAAATATAATAAAAAATTAAACCATTTTTAACATATTTGTTTTATTTATTTTTAAGGAAGGCTTTTAGCTTAAGTATATATAATTACAAAATAAGTTACAAGAATCTATCAACAAAATAGCTAATGAATGACCTTCACGGCTAAATGACAGTGTGGATATCAAATACGCAAACATAGGTACTTTAGAAAAAAAATTGAGTTAAACAATCATCGAAATTAGCTATGGCGATTCGAGTGATATGAACAAAATATACCTACATTTACCTATAAAACAATGTTTATTTATTTATTTTTTATTTATTTATTTATCCTGTTAATTTACAATAATATTCAATGCAGTCAGCCTATAGGTACTTGTCTATTGCTGCACCTCCTATCTTAGGTCCTGGAAAGGTTAGTTATAATATCTAACTCTACGAATAAATAATTATTACTTATTCGTAGATCTAACTCTATCCATGATTACAAAAAATGAAATTACCTAAGCGGAGTTTGTGGGATGCTAGGTCTAAAAAAAAGTCACTTGTAAATGTAAAAACTACATGGTTCATTTTTTCAACCAGCACATCTTTGTAGGTATTTAGTGTAAGTATTTGTTTCGTTTTCTTTAAATAGGTACATATCTATATATTTATTCAGTGCCACCGTCTTTTTTGTTCCTTAATTTCCAGTCCATCCCAAGGTTGCCTGGAAGAGATCGCTTTCAGCGATAAGGCCGCCCTTTATACTTCCTTTTTTTCTAAGCTTTTCTCTGTATTGTTTCCTGTATTTGTGTGGTATAATAAAGTGTTTTCTATCTATCTATCTCATCAGATTGTAGGTACAGCATATTTTGTTTTATTAATAGTTGCAAAAAAAGTAGGTAAACCATTCTAAAAATGCACGCCCCCTCCACAAAACGTCATAGACTTGGCGTGCATTTTTAGAATGGTTTATCTCTATCTATGTACCTTATTAATCTTATTCATAAATGCATGCACATTTTATTCTGATTACTATGCCGTTACTAAGTAAAAGTACCTACCTGCTACAGAATTCTCAAAAAGGCTTGAATTTCTCTACATACATTAAATTCTATAGTACATTATATCCGACCCAACAGCTCCCGTACCTATCTTATTTTGGTATCAAGTTTCAAAGCCCTTTTTACGCAAAAAACGAATATGTACTTACCCAGTACCCACTATGTGTATTTCTTTGATAAACAGTGCACTTTAAAGACGCCGTTCTCGTGAGTCAGTTGAGTCACTCCAACGTAGCTTTTTTATTTACTTACTAAAAGTTAAATGATCGATGACGAAAAGCAAATTGTTTTCACTGTTACGGAATAACAGAGGTTAAGTAGGTTCTGATGTGTGAGTCACACATCTGGGACCTAGAGTGGCTGGGTCTTAAACCAAATGAAAAACTATCGTCGATTAATAATAATAAAAATATACCTATCTGATAATAATAATATACCTATCTGAGTGTTTAGTATGACCTGTGCGCATTATTTTACGAATATTTCCGTCGTTTTCGAGTCCTTCCTATACATTTAGCGCCTTGCAGCACACTTACCGGATCGAGAAGAAATACTTTTAGTAGTATGACAACGATCCAATCGTTTCTTACAAACTCGGTGATAGTTTTCGAATGTTTTTGAGTGATTTGCCGCAGCGGCAGTCACGTTTGCGCCATTGATGTTATAAAAGTAAGTAGATAGAGGACTACCTACATAGCTTAGTCATAGAAATACCTTCAATTGGTGCTTAAAAAAAATAAGAACACACAAGCAAACATTTCACTCGATACCTAGGTACTTGCTCCGAATCTAAGTTTTTCCCTTACGATCCATGAGCGTACCAAGTCTAACCCAAACATGTCAATCATAGAGCTTACGCTCGCTCAAAAATTATCTTGATTGATTATAATTTTTATAGGTTTCGTACTTTTTGAAATAAATTGAAAAAAGTCGAATACGAATATCAAGCCTCACCTACGCGAGTACATAGGCTCTAAGAAAAAGACTCAAAAAGATTCATGTATGAAAAATCACACTAATATTATAAATGCGAAAGTTTGGATGTATGGATGGATGGATGTTTGTTACCTCTTCACGCCAAAACTACTGAACGGATGGGGCTGAAATTTTGCATACAGGTTGTTTTAGGCCTGGAATAAAACATAGGCTACTTTTTATCCCACAAAACAGTTCCCATGGGACAAAAATAACCTTTAAAGATTCCATTGAAAGAACGCGTGCGAAGCCGCGGGAAGAAACTAGTATTTTATAAACAAAGATTTTTTACATCATTTAAGCAATTTTGCCTAAAAAAACACACCAAGAACTTCGTAAAGCAGTGAACATCATTATATACATATACGTAATTTTCTTTGTGAATAAAGGTCTTATTAGTTGAAAACTAATTAGTTGATTTTATGTGTTATGTATGTATGTGTATTATGTATGTGTGTACATGTTTAATGTATAACAATAAATCGTAATTTGTCTGACCATCGACCCGACCGACATCCTGTGACGCGATAAATGCAATGATCTACAAACACGATCACAGAACAACCAACAATTACCGCACATAATCAAACTAGAACGGTTACTATCACTTATCTATGTTATTTCGGGATTAAACTCAACAATTTTGATACTACGAGTACACGGTTTGTTCTGCCCAGCCAACCTACCTAGACGACTGGTTCTGCGTGACAACCATTTAGGTATCTATTATGTCATTTTCATTTTATCTACGTAACTGTGTTGGAAAATATTATTATCGGCGGCGGAGTATTAAGTTATATTATAATAAACTGGTTGTCTGCGTGACAACCAGTTAGGTACCTAGATGTAATTTTCAATTTTTAAACGTAACTGTGTTGGAAAATAATATTATCGGCGGAGTATTAAATTATATTAAAATAAACTAGTTGTCTGCGTGACAACCAGTTAGGTACCTAGATGTAATTTTCAATTTTTAAACGTAACTGTGTTGGAAAATAATATTATCGGCGGAGTATTAAATTATATTATAATAAAGTGGTTGTAAGCGTGACAACCAGTTATGTACCTGGATGTAATTTTCATTTTATCTACGTAACTGTGTTGGAAAATAATATTATCGGCGGAGTATTAAATTATATTATAATAAAGTGGTTGTAAGCGTGACAACCAGTTATGTACCTGGATGTAATTTTCATTTTATCTACGTAACTGAGTTGGAAAATATTATTAACGGCGGAGTATTAAATTATATTATAATACATCGGCCAAAACCCACACAAACTGAAAGTTCACAAAATGACACCGTAGACGAGCATTTTTTTCAAACTTTCGCGATTTTCTAGCATAATAATCTCTTCATATAAGCACGATATTTTTTCTACGAACTAAAAGAAGATTTGTTATCATATGGTTTACTAAGAACCAAAGCTGTCGATGATTTCAAAGAAGTAAAAAATAGACAAGAATCACATCACACTAATGCAAAAGTTTGGATGGATATATGGATGGATGGATGTTTGTTACCTGTTCACGCCAAAACTACCGAACGGATCGGGCTGAAATTCTGCATACAGGTAATTCTAATCCTGGAATCAAACATAGGCTTTTTATCCCATGAATCAGTTCCCATGGGATAGAAATCACCTTTAAATTAAACGTTTCCATAGAAACAACGCGTGCGAAGCCGCGGGCATAAACTTGTTCTAAATAAAGTTTGACAGTGCTATTACAGGAACAGTTTTGATCTTCGGAAACAATAAAATTTTCCAGGTGCTGCCTAGGTTTGCCCTGGCATCTATAAACAGACCGTGAAACAATCCGGACATGCTTACACAGATGAAAATAGAAAATCGGTCAAAGACCACGGTGGCAATAAACTTTTCATTGTGCTTTTAAAAGAGCTAGACAACGCCAAAGATCCAGTATAATTTAACGGGCGTTTTGTTTTAAATTAATTGGATCACCTGTACTGTACCCTATAGTTTCACTACCTTACTTATGTCTATAAATCTGTCAACTTTAAACCGTTGCTTTGTGGTGTTTTTTTTTCTCCTTCTAACGTGTTATCTGAATCAAACATACGACTCTTAGCGCCACTTGTAAAACGAATAACTGGCTTAATTATGATTAACTAGTTGCGCCCCGCGGCTTCGCACGCGTTGTTTCTATGGAAACGTTTAAAGGTGATTTCTATCGCACGGGAACTGATTTATGGGATAAAAAGTAGCCTATGTTTGATTCCAGGATTACAATTACCTGTATGCAAAATTTCAGCCCGATCCATTCGGTAGTTTTTACGTGAAAGAGTAACAAACATCCATCCATCCATCCATCCAAACTTTCGCGTTTATAATAGTGTGATGTGATGTGATGTGAAGTATGGATTCAGCCGCTGACTAGGTACGCTCAAATTTTCCAGAAATTCGTAATAGTGATTAGATCACGAAATTCTGATAGTGATGAATCGATTGGAAAAAGATCGACGGTGACGATTCGCTAAAAGGTAATTTTTATTTATTTATTTAGGGCGACCAACTAGAAATAACGCAAGGAATACAAATTAGAAAACAAAATACTTAAAACTAGTGTTGTCTAAATTACAGGTAGGTAGCCATAACATGCGTAAATAGCAAGGCAAATCAACTAAACATCTCACCAAGCTTAGGTTATCAATGATAACCTAAGCTTGGTGAGATGTTTAGTTGATAACTTATCATAGGTAACATAATGTTTATAATCAAATTATAATAGGATAAGATTTATAGGTATAGTTTTGTAGGTACTTGGTAGGTAGGTACCCGTAGGTGGACTTATAACCTACGGGTACCGTAGGTTGTAAGTGCAAGTTACAATAATAAAAAGTAAAGAAGGGATGTCAGTAGGTAAATAAATAAATAAATAATGCTGGACAATTCACACAGCATTATCTAGCCCCAAGCTAAGCAGAGCTTGTGTTATTTATGGGTACTATGTAGATAACTGATATACTTACTTAATACAATACACTACATAGATAGATATTTTTTATTATACATAGAAAACATCCAGAACGCCCTGGACAAATGTCTGCAGATCGTACAAACATTTGTCCCGAGGCGGGAATCGAACCCACAACCTCCTGCGTCGCAGGCAGACCTTCGCCCGCTGCGCCACAGAGGTCGTCGAGGTAGTACCTAGGTATTAGATAGGCAGTACCGCGGTTAGCGAAAGTAATAGTAGAGTATGTATTTAAAATCAAGATCGTCGTTGAATCGTATAGATATACGAGATACTAAGAATTTCGAAACAGGTACTATACTAAGATAGTGCTTGTTTCGAATAGTATTGATTCCTTATTATCATGTGAATCCGGCTATTTTCCTTATGCTGAAGAATTAATCAATCCTAGACAAAATTCTAGTAGGTACCTACTGCAGGCAGGCGTGTCATAATTTAGAAGACAAAACCTTAACCTTTTTTACAAGAACGGAATTCTTTGTGAATCATCCTAAATTAATCTGATGCTCATTTATCAAAGGTAGGTATTTCAGTTATTTTATCTCACTATATACATAAACCTATACAAAAGGTTATCATGAATAATAACGTTAATCGTCTACTAATGAACATATAACCATTATTTTTAATTAAAGTTTACCAATTGTTCCACAACACTGATGAAAGTTTCTGAATGATTTTTCCAGATTATATTTTATTTTTGAAGACTTGATTGATATTAATTTGAATTTTCCTGTCTTTGTCATCATCATAGTTATGGATCATTTAACCTAAGGTCTTTCTAAAACACTAGTTAGTTTCATATTGACCGAGTAATAGAGAGCCTTGCTGGGTTCTTCTTGTAAAAGCTGTAAAATGATTCGCATTGAATCATTTTACAGCCTTTACAAGAAGAACCGCAGTTTATGATGATTCTTCTAACATTTGAACTGCACCATGGTATTTGAGAAACTGACAGTCGGTTGTTCGTAGGGTAATTAGCTAAACACTGATAAAATCTATTGAGAAATAGTTTTTTCTCTTGCTGAGTTGATGTTGTAAAGAAGTTAGATCATTGATTTGTTAACTTTATAGATGACTAGACGATCGCCTCGCGGTTTCACCTGCGTAGTTCCCGTTCCCGTGGGAATTCGTGGATAAAATGTAGCCTATGTCACTCCCTGAAAAGTAAGTTTCCTAACGGTGAAAGAATTTTTCAAATCGGCTCCAGTAGTTTCGGAGCCTATTCAAGACAAACAAACAAATAAACAAACAATCAAATCTTTCCTATTTATATTATTTATTAGTATATATCAGCGTATGAACAACCAGCTGTTAAGCTGGTTCTTTTTAACCGACTTCGAAAGAAGATAGAGGAGGTCTATGGCTGTATGAATGATTTTTATGTAAGTATATATATTTTATTTTTTTTATTTTACGAATTTTAGGAAAACTTACAGCTATGTTTTTACAAAGGTCTTTGCTTAATATAACATGCATGATATGCTACTGAGGGCTAATTACAAGTTTCCACATAATTATATACTAAAAAACTTAGGTAAAATCAATAGACGACGATAATCAACTGAAAATTAAATAAAAATTAAATGAAATAAATAATAAATTAATTAATTATGGGTATGTCAAAGTATGCTACTGTATAAGGGCATTGTCATGCCGACAATAATATGAACTTGATGATTGTGATTATGGCCTAAAATTTGCGTGCTCTAGCGGTACTCGGCTAGCGAATGTCAATCCAACTAACCTACATTACAGACTGTGAATCATAATTTACTTTCCTGTCCACGAGATTATTTTAACAGCTGCTTCTATTTGTTCTTTTTTATTGGACAATTTTGTAAGTGGGCCTAAATTCAACTGGGTTGACTTGAGTGTTTGTTTATGTAGCTAGTTTTTGAAAGAACGCATCGGATTAAATTTTTTACCCTTTTACTTTATTCTTTTTCATTTTTGTCGACTCCTTGAAAATTCTCGAAATTATTTACTACTAAGGTTACTAAGGTACCTGCACCTAGCCTGGTTCTTAAGATAGCCCACTTAAATAAAAAATCTACTGATACCGTATATCCGTGTATACCGGTGTTATAAAAATCCTTAAAATTAGAGTTTTAAACGTACCTATTTTGCATGTACGTCCGCGACTTAATTGTAACCGGACTACTGAGACTACACCGATTATTTTACCTAAAGCATGGACTAACTGGGATCTACGCCCAAAGGTTTGGAGACTATATCGTTAAAACTGTCAAAAGGGTATTATTTTAGCAAATTTTATACTCTATATTTATATAAATTCGTTAAGGGGGTATAGTACCTCAAATTGCTTATTTTCAACTCCGTCGGACCTCCATATCTTCCAAACTACTGAATATTTAACTTTGAAATTTATATATGGTAAAGTTCAGGACTTATTCTATCGATCATATATGTTTCGCAAATACGATGCCATAAAATTTTCTCGATAGAAAAAAATCGCAAAGTTACCTCTAATTTTTTACTAAAACCCTAATTTCTCAATAAATACAGATGATACGATCTTGAGATTAAGCATAGTAATTGAACTAAGTATAAAGAACATTTTATATGTTGCCTTTTTTTCAATTAACTATTCTAATGTTTGTGGGGAGCAAATAACTACTAAAATAGTCACGACTTTGCACCAGATCTCACGTGTCAGCAAGATCACGTACAACTCCTTAATTAGTGAGAAGAAGTGGATATGCTTGCAAACAAGTTGTGTTATCTCTAGATTAGAAACAGAATCGCAATGTTGAAATAAGCGATGAATATTGAAGTTGAATATGAATCAGCCTCGTGACACCAGACTTGAGGAGGGGTTATTAAATCATCTTTATTAACCAAGAGCATATTATTAATGAACTTAAATAATAAAATATGATATAATTTGGGTACATTAGCCTATAATAACAAAGAGAGTCACAATCAGAGAATAGACACACACAAATTAGAACTAGTATTTACAATTGAAACCATTGAGCTAACTGTAGACTTTTGCAAATAATGGAAAGAAACTCAGCAGGTAATTTATGTTGTTACTAGCTTACAACCGCGGCTTTGCGTCCGGATTCCGGGACAAAGAATAGTATTAAGTCTGTGTTGTTCCCCAGGTATTAGGATACCAAACTAATTTCATAGAAATCAGAAGTTTATTCTTGAAAAGGTCACATCCAGACAGATTTACTGTCGAATCTGTAATGTTAGTTCATTGTGACCGCGGATTTTTAAACTACGAAAAACATCATAGTAGCTAGTAAAAACTATTTTATGAAAAAACTGCATACCTACTTCAAAATTTACATACACTTATTGCACTATAAACAGATTTTATTTGCACTTATGATATTGTTTGAAATCAGCATACAAAGTGAATATGAATCATCCCTTATGGCTAGACCTTCATTATCATTTACGTTAGGAGTAAACGCCATACAAGAAACTTTTCTGCAATCTACCGGTATATCCTAAAGTAGGCAATATGGTAAACTACCTACCGCATTGGTTTGCAACTTTGGCATGCATCGCTTCTCGTTTACGGTATTATCAGTCACCCAGTTTAATCTAGACACAAGCGATCAATGAATATGAAAAATTACAGATTTTCTTTTAAATGTTGGTTTTTTAAATTTAATAGCATGTAATTTACCACTCCCCTCATTCATTAGATGACAATGTGATCAAACAAAGGTTTATTCTCGATAAAAAAAACATGCCTGTTGGTTTCGTAAGTCCAATCATGCAATCAAATCAATGCCGAACCGTCATAAACTTTTTCGATAAGAATGATTTAATGTTTTTTTAAGTTTAATCTAATCTTTATTTCATAAAATTGATTAAAGGCAGGATACACACACTCACAGTTTCTTGGATTTCTTTATCTATTGACGATCAACAATGACCGGATATTACAGGTTCTCGTAGATCGTTGGACGTTTCTAAAACCCTAGCCTAAAATAAGAAGTCGTTTATTTAAAATTACCCTAAACTGGGTTAGAGAAATAAAAACGTGGCGTCTATTGTTTACAAGAACATGTAAAATATTCAACCAGGCTCTCGTCTAGCGCAGATGTTGTTTGGAAACCAATCTAGTCTCGAAGTACGTAACTACAAGTCTAGACGGCGCTTCGAGGATAGATACCTATTATTTCGGCGAAGAATCAGGAAGGTACACACACAAAAGCTCCATAAGCAAATGTGTGATTGCTCTACGTATACGTAATCTAGAACTCTACAAACATGGCACACAAAGAAGATTGAAATCTCTCTGATTTTTAAAGCCCTATTGTTTCGCGATGCACGATGGCTCCCTGCGGTACACCATGATAATTGTAAACTCGGAACATCGAATTGCCGACTAATGAATTCCCCTAAACTCTGCACAAAGAACGTACAGAGCCAAACAAAGGCGGTCACGCAAAAATCTAAAAGAAATTTTAATCAAGAGAGTTGCTCCTTGTACCACGCACTTCATTGTGCGTCGACAATAATAACCCATGCGTTTGTTTGACGATGTTTTATACACAGCGTAGGAATAAAGCACATGTGGAGTAACCGGGGCGCTTAAATTCAGCCCCTCGGTACACACTTTCGATCGTCCGTGCCCTCTCTGGCTTCGAAAGAGACGGCCACCGAAATGTGTAGACGGCCTAACGGGCCGGAGCGTTCCGTTCACCTAAAAGTTAGTTGTTAGATCGCGCGTGGACGCGCTGAACGCCTGCGCGCGTACTGTTCGACTTGTTTATTTTTATTTACGAAAATATCGTACTTATTGCGGATTTCTGAAAGAAAAGTGCGTTGTTTTCTACTCAAAGTTCCGCATTTGCTTGTGCGTTTACGTGTTTACTATTCATTTTGTTTTGCTTATTGATTTTTCGTTTGCCTTAAACGAATTAGTCAAGTAGGTTTTCGACATAGTATTTCGATGTAAAGTTGTGATGTCTTCTGAAAAGTTGATAGTGCTTTCAGTGTCAGCTGTGCAAGATTGTTCGCTATCCCTCTCTTCCGACTAGAAAGGGAAAGGAAGGTCATATTGAATAGGGAATGGATATTTCGCTCATGGTTTTCTTTGGTTACTGCATGTAGCTGTTTGTGAAAATGTAAGTTTTGTTAAATTTATTATTTAAGTTCCATGTTATTTTATGGTTGTAGCAAAAGCTTGAGCTCGAAGCTCGGCAGTTGTGTTATGATATTTTATTTGTGGATCATTCTCGGTCATATGTGCGTTTCTAATTGGAGCCAGTTTATAAATAATCCAAAGTTAGACAAGTTACGTTTAGCCCGTGCCAACTGCAGTCTTTGAGCCTGTTACATTTAACGGTCAAGTAAAACTCAATTTGAGTTTATTACTCTTTCATTAAATTAAATGAAAAGTAAATTGAATGACTTGGCCTTTTGAATTAAATTGTTGAAGGTAAACAAAAGACCTGAAGAATGACTCAACTAATAACAAAAAGCTACTATAATGAAATTTCAAAATAGGTGGGATAGGTGGTCTACAAAATTACATTTTAGAGTTTGTAGATATTGTTAATTATGTGTAGATATTATCTACAGCTAAATAGACGAAAAATTTAACCATCACTAGCAAAAAAAATTTTGTTTGGCCAAATTAGTGCTCAATGCTGGAAAATTAATTAGTAGATCCTAACCGTAGGTATTTAGTATAACATTATAACTAAATTGACGTTATAGTAGTAGGTATTTTGTTCCATTAAAATACCTAGAGGTCTCAGGGTCAGAGGCCAATAAAAACGACTAGGGTTTCGAAAATGTCCCAAAAGGATCCAAGCTCAGAGAAAATTTGTCCCAAGACGAATTAGACAAATAGGGCTTTTAGGTGGTCCTTTTATTATCCTTTTAATAAAGTATCTTATAAACTAAATATACAATATTCACCGTGGTAATAAGAATTATACAGCTTACAATTATCACCATCTTGCGTGATTGTACAGTTTTAACCGACTTCAAAAAAAGGAGAAGGTTTCATGTTCTGCTGTATGTATTTTTTTTGTTTGTTCGTCGATTTCTCCATCGACCGATTTAAATGATTCTTTTGCTATTGTATACAGCATAATCTCTAGATGAGCCCATAAAAATATTTCTGAGGAATTACTATTTGCAATAACTTTAAAAGCCAGTGTAAATATTTAGTCATTTGAAGTCAGTATTTAGTATTGTTTTCAAAACAATCAAATTATGTGTGTGTAGTAGCAACTATTGTGTAGGTACCTAAGTTCACTGGCTATACCATTATTCTTATCATTTCAGATGACACAAATTTTAGCTTAGAAATGACCCATTTATTTATTTGTCCTTAGTCAAGTGCGTTTAGTGGCCTGGTCGTAAATTAATTCTGTTTAATATTTTCCATATAACTTATCAATTCGTTTATATGTTTTTGTTTCGCTTCTTGTTTATTATGACGTATTTTGTGACTGGCTCTAATTCTTATGTTTGTAGTTGAATCATTTGCTTCCTTATTTGCACTAAAAGGGCGATATTTTACAATAAAATGGCGAAGGAAGATTTATATAGGGGCACAGGTGTTATCGGCCTGGCATAAATTATTGCCTTATCAATGCTACCCTCTGTCGCATTATAGGTATTCATGTCGTAATGATAGTGAGAGCTTTTCCCTATCTAACTTACAAATCACAATATAACTTTCTTATAAAATTTATGGCATGATAAGTACCTAAGAGTTATATCAATCATCGATAATAACAGTGTCCTTTGATTATACTGTAAACTACTTCATATTCTCGTGGAATTTCTTTGTATGCGTAGTTTCTTATCGGGTTGCGACATCTTAAAACATTCATTTGTTGCAGAAATCGCTTCGATATCTTAAACACACAAGAACATTATAAGTACAAAGCACACATCGCCGCCCACGTAGACAGATAACGCTGCATCCCGTCCACAGAGAAATTAATCTGGAACACGGTAACAGGAAATATGCCGATAAAGTTCCACTCGCTGTAACTCCACTAGACGAGGAACTCTGCACAGCCAATCTAATATGCTTAGCTGACATACACAAACCATCAGCTACCACGATGCAGACACATATCGCCATCACGGACGACGTTCCTGGCATCATAAACAATACTAAACTAAAGACGCTCGTAGATTCAGAGAGAACAATGGGTCAAAAAGCTGAACCAAGAATACCAAGTTACATATTATGTAGAGATGACAAGAATCATTCCAATGAAAATTTAGACGAACACGAATTGACTGATTTAGATAAGTGTAGGATAAACGACAAAAACGACAGCGAATACGAACAAGACAGGCAAAGCCCGATCAGGAACAGACAATGTGAATTGCATAAGAAAGACGACTTATACGGAAATGAATCGATTACCAGGAGGGTTGAATACGGTGAAGCAAGGCGAGCCGATTTGAAATTTAAATGCGGTGGTCGGGGCTGGATGGATTCGATGAGGCGGACAATGGTTCGAGTAAGCGCGGTCGCCGCCATCGGGTTGTTCCTTGCTTTGCTGGCGACATGTTCCGCGGCGCCGGCCAAGTCCCGGCCTACACGTAGCCACCATCACGAGAAATCTGCGGTGAGTTTTTTCTTCCTTTTTACTAGCAATGTACGGTTTATCTCGAATTTCGCGTGGGAGGACTAGACGCACCCGGTCTTTCTCGGTTTCATAAATATACCTCAATTTATATGTAGCTACTGGATCTTCAGGTATGTCTCATGCATACTAAACAGTCTTATTCTGACGACTTGATAAACTTTTGTCTCGTCTTAGCTTCGCCGGAAACAGGATCCTAATCCTGCCCGACATTGTATGGTATATCTGAATGTGCTTTACTGGGACAATGTCGTCTTTCATAACCGTTTTTCTTCATACCTTACAGACAAAGCATTGTTGTGTTTGTTTGCGATCTAACGATTAAAACTATTATAGTCCCCAACGACTGATGCTATGCGGGAATTTTTTATTTCGTCTAGATTATTCTCAAAGTCTATTTACATCCTGAGAACGTTTGATTGTCCCTTAAATGGGGGTCTTTCATCTCGTGACAGATTAAAGTCCATTTCTAGGCGTAATCCTACCAGCCAGTGCAAGTAATATGGGGACAAAAAGTCGGTGTGTCGTATTAGATTACCGGCAGTGACAGACATTCGGACCATTTGGGGGAGATTAATGGGCTAAGTGACGAGTGGGGGCAATTCCTTTGCCTCCGCAAGTCGAAAGACGTCCGGGACCATTTATTTCGGAGACGGAATGTAACAAATCGTGAAAAATTCCGACTAATTTTCATCAGGGTGGCTTGCCAGCGAGTATTTCATTTGTTAAAGGAAAGTTTTAAGTAACTTATACTATTTTTGTATTTAATTATAATATAGAGTAGTTGGTATTCTGAGAACTTTAACAATGGCACTCGTATGTTAAGACGATATTAATACGTGGACATAATTCACCCGGTATTTTTATGGCACGCCCTTCGTTTTAGTTGATCGTACACATCGATAGAGTAAATTTTAACACCAAGTAGTATCTATCTGTTTTCACAATAATACAATAACCAGAGGAGAACTCTGGGCCTAGTTAAACCTAACAGAGGAGTTATGGCACTTCTTACCAAAGTGTAATGATGTTTTTTACCTGCATTAATAACTCTACTATTCTAGTTTTCTATTCTATACAATGGAAATTATCTAATTATTATGTAATTATTAGCGGGGCAATGCAGCCGGCATCTTGGGGACGCCGCCGACTTGTATTGATATGGATCAGTTGAGCTACCTGTAGATTGTTTGCAACAGTCTGCAGTTAGGTCAATCGTTTCTATTGTAAACACTAGTTGTAATTTATTTCTATTAATAGTAATTTAATTTAATAATAGTAATTTTCGCTGTGAATAAAGATATTATCTAATGTAATGTTACACAGCATCGGCCGGTCAATGGGTTAAGTCAGAGTTGAACGGGCTTTGATTACAGCATTAACACTCCGTGACCGAGATGGTTAGCGGCTTCCTGTGCTCCCTGTAAGTTGTTTTTACAGAGATATTAAAGTTTCAAAACACTTAAATAGATTTAACTTTAGTTTTTCAAACTTCAGAACACATTTAGATTAATAATTTCACTATTACTCCTTGATCGTAGTTTGGTACATATATAGTGATCTGTGGTTCGGTCTAATTTCTTTGAATGAAAACTCTTTGCTCTTTGATTGAGAAATCATAATATGTATATTAATAGTAATAGTAGTATTCTAGTGGACCCGTGCGACGTAATCCAGTCATCCCGTGACCACGACAGAGTGTAAACCTGTTGAAACGTCGGGAAAATAGGTAAATGAACGATAAATATCCGTGAATATTTAAAATAGTAAGTTTTACTATCATCATCATCAGTTACAGCCTGACTCTACCCACTGTTCTGTCCCAAGTTGTGGTCTCCCAAGTTTTTATGACACTCTCTCCGGTCTTGGGGGCCTATTTTAATTCTATATTAAGCAATTGCGTGTATCGTTTCGGCCAATGTTGGTACTCTGCACCGAACTAGCGTACCTACCAATTTGCACAAAAAAACTATACACGCAATTGCGTATTTGGACAATTATAATAGGCCCCCAGCGTTAATCTCATGCAGGTTCACCCGGCAAATGATTTTCAAAAAAAAAAAACAAGTTGTTGTGCTTTATTTTTTTTAAATATCTTGGTATGGTACCCCAACTACCAACCATGGGCATGGAATGCGCAGATTATATACATAAAGTTACTCTTGATGTCCGTACGTAACAATGTAATTATAGTAATCCATCAGCAATCGTCTTTATTTAATAGAGTAAAAAACAATTAACATAGGGACCTGGGAAACTTATTTGCGCGGTATACTGTACACGGCGTCAAAGGTTTTTTTCGCCTTTGCCTACGATTACGAGTATTTCGACTATAGGGCTTAAGGAATTTTGGCAATTATTTCGACATAGCGTTCTTTCAATTTCAAGATCTTTCTGTACAGCGTTCATTCGAGATTGTGATCGTTCGGTCTACAGTTTTTCGGTGTTGTGTGCTTTCGGTATTCCGTTATGCATCCTCATGTGCTTTCGGTATGTCGTTCTGCGGTTTCGTGTTCTTTCGGGTTACCGTTCTCCGGTATTTCAACTTCCGGTATTCCGTAGCACAGTCATTAAATAGGCATCTGTCTACTATTTTACGATATTCGTAACTCTGCTTTTCTGATAATCTAGAATCAAATTGGACCATTTGTAAACTTAACGAACAGTAATTCAAAATATAACGTACCAGACCTTTTGGTTATGTAAGTGATAACTGGCCAGGCGTATTGCAATAGTGTTAAAACTGAGCTTAATTCAGAATTGATGCAAGCTAATTTATTGGGCAAGCGATAGGCAACGAACACTTGCTAGTTCTTTATGCCAACTTGGTTGTAAACTTCTTTTTGGAGCGTTCTAGTTTTTAGAGCCTTTCGGTATTGACCATGCGGAGTAAAAATAATATGTAGAGTTGTAGATTATTTTACCATTTTTCTAAAACACATATTTTTGGATCTATGATAACATTTCGTTGCATAATGCAATTTAGATACAAGTTAAGGAGGTTGCGGGTTCGATTCCCGCCTCGGGACAAATGTTTGTACGATCTGCAGATATTTGTACAGGGTGTTCTGGATGTTTTTCTATGTATAATAAAAAAATATCTATTTATGAAGTGTATTGTATTATGTATTTTAGTTATCAAGTATCCATAACACAAGCTCTGCTTAGCTTCGGGCTAGATGATGCTATGTGAATTGTCCAACACTATTTATTAATTATTATTATTAAGTAAACAAAATACTAAATCATCTTTGTTACACCTACCACAGATATTATAATACTATACTACTACACCTACGAATTGATTAAATAATGCATATACTAGTATAGTATTATAATATCTGTGGAATTGGTTATACACAGAATGCAATTTAATGCATGCACTTCAAAAGAAACCGCCAGCTTATCCGTCTTCAATTGTTTTACATTTTGAATTTGATTCAAAACAATTGCTTTATGTGGAGTTCTACTATGAATCTACATTATATCCTAGTTATATCAAACTAGACGATCGCCTCGCGGTTTCGCGTAGTTCCCGTTCCCGTGGGAATTCCGGGATAAAATATAGCCTATGTCACTCCCTGAAAAGTAAGCTTCCTAACGGTGAAATAATTTTGCAAATCGGTCCAGTAGTTTCGGAGCCTATTCAATACAAACAAACAAACAATAAATTATTTCCTCTTTATAATATTACTAGCTGCGTCCCGCGGTTTCGCACGCGTTGTTTCTATGAAAACGTTTAAAGGTGATTTTTATCCCAGGGGAACAGATTTATGGGATAAAAAATTGCCTATGTTTGATTCAAGGATTATAATTACCTGTATGCAAAATTTCAGCTTGATCCGTTCAGTAGTTTTGGCGTGAAGAGGTAACAAACATCCATCCATCTATACATTCATCCAAACTTTCGCATTTATAATATTAGTGTGATAGATGTCCTAAATAATTCTTTTTCAATGTAAATTGAGCTCTATTACAAATCGCTAAAGAGCGAAAAACATCCATATTTTTATTGAATATGTCTGGAAACCCTAGCTCAGCGGGAGTGCGCAAGATTCCAGGGAACTTTGCAATCATGGCACATTTACGTGTGCTCCACGGTTTATTATTAGTGTGGGCGTTTGTGCAAGGTGACCTAGGAGAGGCTTAGGTTATCTTGAAAGGCATTTTTTTTGCGGAGTAGGTAAATCTTGCCGCAAATGTGTGGATTCGCACATATATGTATATATTTTATTTTAGCTGAAAACTTCGTGAACAAAATTAGAAATTAAACTATATTTCCATGTCAAATTGCATATTGGATGATTAAAATAGGCCTCCAGCGTTAATTTCATGCAAGTTCACCTGGATTGATAAAAAAAACACGAAATTAGAAATTAAACTATATTTCCATGTCAAATTCTTATAATTACATTTTAAGAATTTGACTTTTTCTAAGTGTTATTTGACATCATATTTGACTCTGAATCAATTTTGAACTTCGTCGAAATCTTTTTATCTTGCTTACCTGGAAAATGTAGTAAAAGGTACTACCTACTTCCTAATAATATTATAAAGCTGAAAGTTTGTAAAATCTGAATTTTTGTTACCTAGGATCATTAGGATCTCCAAAACTACTGAACAGATCAACATGAAATTTGGCACACGTTAAGAACAAACTTTTTCAACTTACTTTTTATAGGTACCGATAATACGCGTGCGAAGCCGCGGTCAGAAGCTAGTCTATACTAATATTATAAAGAGGAAAGATTTGATTGTTTGATTGTATTGAATAGGCTAAGGCTAAACTACTGGACCAATTTGAAAGATTCTTTCACCGTTAGGAAGCTTACTTTTCAGGGAGTGACATAAGCTATATTTTATCCCGGAATTCCCACGGGAACGGGAACTACGCGGGTGAAACCGCGAAGCGATCGTCTAGTCTGTTATAAATTTGTTCTCAAAAGAGCGTACATTTTCAAGAAAATTGTAATTTCTTGGAAATGTACGCATACAATAACAACTTTCTGTATTCTGGGTCACGTTGTAAGGAAAGAAACATGATTGTTGTTTTGTATGTCGCTAGGTTTTATAGGAGGAACACTGTAGGTGGTATCTGTACCTGTTGTTCTTCGAATTAAGAGTAAAATCTGCTGCCAGTGCAATGTCATAATGTGCGATATTGCGGCGAGTAGGTAATTTTATGCTCCTTCCATGTTTTTCGGGTCATCAGAAGAGTCCTTGTAGTGACAGATTTCAGACTTTGTCTACTGAAAACCTACGTATTAAACGCCACAAAAATAATAACCCAAAAGTTACCCCGAGTGTGAGGGTTTACGCACTACGATAACAAAAAATTTGCCTTACGGAAAATTCGACTAAAACAATTCGTCTAAAACAATCCGACTAAAATACAATTCGACTAAAAACATTTCAACTAGTAACAATTCGACTAAAACGAAAAATTTTGTGTCAACATATGGCTCTGGGTGCAATCATACATATACACACCCTGTCAGTCACAGAGTCGCCACGAACCCCCCCCCCCCCCCCTTTCGCGGGTGTTGGACGGGTTTCGTTAGGAGTAAGTTAATGTTGACCTGTTGGGGTGGGAGGCGTACAAGTCGGGTCAACTCAAGGTCTTTAGTCGAAATGTTTTAGTCTAACTGTTTTAGTCGAATTGTCTTAGACGAATTGTTGTAGTCCAATTTTCCGTAGACGAAAAATTTAGGTACTTAGATAGTTTGAAGTCAGTTTCTATTCATCCAGAAATATTCAAAAACTAGATAGCAGGTTCTAACTAATTCCAAAACATGAGTGAAGTAGTAAGTGTGACTTAGATCTTCACATCACACCGTCCCTGTAAGTACATAAGAATTAAGTTTTGGAATGTATTCTGTAAGTCAAGTTTGAGTAATTAAATAAATAAATAAAATAAATAAATAAGGAGACGGTCTATTCTCGATAAAAAAAATGACTACACAAAAACCCCGTGTTTTTGTTAAAGACGATTCAGTAGCATTGAAGAGTTCAATAATTCGCCATATTTAATCTCCATTCTCGACTTGAACCATAAATAACAGAACTAAATCTTTCACATTCACTTTCGATAGCACCACGTAGCAGTGGATATTACTATATGAAACCTACTGTTATTCTGCGTTATCTCGAAATATTTTTAAAGAAAAGACTATATTCAACGTCGCTACATTGTAGCTACTTCGCTGCAATATCCCGTTTATTCACCTACAAAACCTGAGCTCGAAAGTCCTCCCACAAAACAGCTGGTTATGATAAGTGAAACAAAAGGTGTCTGGGACTCGTGTAACTACAGACTGCGACTGATGTGTATTGTCTACTTCTTACACGTTTATGATACAACTTAATAAAAGTTGACAAGAACATACTGAGATAAGACTTGGCATCTAGAAATAAAGTAGTTGTTGCATTAATAACTCTAGACTTAAGTTTAGAAATATTAAGCCAAGCAAATATTTCTAAAAAAAATATAGGGACACAAAACGATGTCGCCCAACGTGGGGCTCGAACCCACGACCCTGAGATTAAGAGTCTCATGCTCTACCGACTGAGCTAGCCGGGCTAGTGTACGAGTTGTCGAAATATATCATTCGTATCATCTGCTCAATAATTATCTGAAAATATGTATTCTTTTCATCCGTGCTAACGCAGCGATACGTATCAATTGATATTTTAAAACATAAAAAACATGAAATACATGCAAATTAATTTTTGATAAAAGGTTTTGTATGGCTATTATTTTGCGTTTATTTTAATTAATTACGAATAACATAAAATCGTTATGGTTTAAATGTATTAAAATGTTTAAAATACTGGTTTTGATTGAATGAGTGTAGGATGCTCACAGATAGCCCGTATCTGGGTCAATAGCACCGGCCCCAGGCTTTTGATTTGTTTGACGTGAGTCATATTTCAAAGGCAAAGGGAATTGGAGCACTTTTTTGAGCTTTTTGTTCCTTGTTCTTCTATTGTTCTCGACTTTTTATTTTGTATTTGGTATCCACTTTGGGGACAGATTTTAGCTTTTTGTTTTTTTGTAAGTTATTTTTAAAACACATTTTTGCGCCTAGATTGTTTGATTTATCTATCTACTTATGTTTATCAAAAGGACATGCTAAAATAAATAAAAAAATTAAATAAAAAAGCGACTGCAACATCTAATCCTAACCTTTTACTCTAGGTACAATACCTAACTGAAAGAGAGTTTAAAAGCCTGTCTTATGCTTTCGCGAAGTTACTTTGTATTTTAAAGGTATCGAATTTTAGAGACAGGGCTGAATATTCGGCATAAAATGGCTCTACCCAACCTACAAATAAGATACCTGGGAACCAAACAAAGCTTATTAAAGGCTAATAATTAATTTCCCTAATTTATGGTAGAATGGTAGACAACTTAGGTACCTGAATATCGATCTAAATCGAAGTTTAATAAGTTGGGAACTATTAGCCTAATTGTAACTTACCAAAGGCTATAGTTAGGCCTGTAACATAGTCTTTCGCAGATCGTCGTCCCACCTGGCTGGAGGGCGTTCTACACTACGTTTGCCTAGTCGCGGTCTCCACTCAAGAACACGTTTACCCCAGCGGTTGTCGGTTCTTCGCGAGATATGGCTGGCCCACTGCCACTTCAGCTTCCTAATTATTTGGGCTATGTCGATAACTTTGGTTCTCTGTCGGATGTATTCGTTACGATTTCCTATACTTCAGAGAGACTCCGAGCATAGCTCTTTCCATAGCTCGCTGAACGACTTTGAACTGGTGGACCAGCCATACCGATATCTTTCAATCTCTCCGTGCAAATAACACCGCACGCATCTAGAGTTTCTTTCATCTATGGACGAGTCTGCGACGATTCCATTGTCATAGAAAAGCGATTGGCTAGGAGAATTTAGTCCCTGTTTAGTAGGGTAAGGTCATGGTAAGGTCATAAAGGACAACCAAGCGTTCTATTGTTCAATTTGTTTCGAAGCTCGCCTGTTCAAACTTCTTGACAGGTGTCAAAAGTTTAGAACATGGGTTAACTGTTACTTTTTATATGAATATAAGGTCATTTTCAACTAAATATGTATAAAAAGCAACCTGACAGACGGACAACGAACTACCTAAACCGATGAACCTAGAGATTCGAGAGCAGAAAACATTGTTGAAGTATCCTGGGGGTGCTTTAGGATAGCTTTTCGGAAAACTCCCTCAGGAGCATGAAACAAACTTCCATTCATATAATGGAGTTCTTACTATGAAAACTACATTTTGATAGCCTCTTTAGTGTCATAGGTTGGACGACTTTTGCTCTAACAGAAAATTACGAAGTAATCAATAATAAATAAATAGATAATTCTGGACAATCCACACAGAAGCTAAGCAGAGCTTGTGTTATGGGTACTAGATGACTGATATACCTACTTAATACAATACATTACATATAATATCAAGTTGTAACTTATATTTAGTTGGTCATACTATACTTACTCACCTTCTAAATTCAGTATATATCCTGTTATAGATTTTGGTTTTCCAATCACGCCCTCACATCATTCTGGTATATTTATTTTCTGTAATCCTTTGGAATTTTTTTATAAGCTCGGTAAGGTTTATGACTATGTA
This sequence comes from Eupithecia subfuscata, assembly GCA_963564075.1. NCBI lineage: Eukaryota > Metazoa > Arthropoda > Insecta > Lepidoptera > Geometridae > Eupithecia > Eupithecia subfuscata. The sequence continues at coordinate 5,820,175 of OY751108.1, forward strand.
ATGCTAAGTGCATTACAAACATTGGCAGAATTGAGTCGCCCAGACGCAGAGCCATTAACCAAGAATTGAATTGAAGTCAGGTGCCGCTATTTTGTTAAAAAGGATTGTTAGAAACCAAGGATTGGTAGACGTTGACAATCAAAATTAAGACGCGTGATAAAGAGTTACCTAAGTTCGGATTACAATAGCAATCCAGCCCAGTAAACAAGTTTAAAACGCTTTAAAAAACGAGATTTTTATTAGGTTATACAAATTTTGATGACCGTTTCTCTCGAAAGCGGACTACCCTGGCTCCAGCATCAGTTTAGGGATTTCTTTCATTTTAGGTACCGTTTGTCATCGGAACCATTAAGCATGCAAATAATGCAACATTTCAAAGTCGTAAGTTAAGCAGAAGTGGTTAAATTTAAACTAGGCTACCAAGATGGAACCAAAAATACAAGAGAAGTAAAAGTTTCCTATACATCGGTCCTACTATTTTGTTCTACTAGTAGGATGACGAGGGAGACCAGTTTCTGTTCGTCCTACTATGACATATTAGAGCTGTAATAATTTATTTATACCACCTGTATATAATTAATACAGTTGACACTAGTAATAAAAGGCAGAAAAAAACTATTTATTAGCACAAATGTACCCACTTTTACAAATTTGTCTCTCTCTCCCAATAAGGTTTGCTGGAAGAGAACTCTTTTTAGGGTTAAGCTCGCCTTTGCCATTATTTTTCCTGGTAATTGTTCTACTTGTACCAATTTTGTGCAATAAAGATTTATGAATTATTTACTAAAACTCTTCCATTGAAAACTCCCTATCCTTAATTTGTTAGAAGGTGGAGGGTGGTTACTGATTCGGGAATCGCTTACGGAGACGGTCAAATAGCTCTGCTGTGTGGTCAAAGTCAACTGTGCGGCTGCTCCGGCGTTAAAATTAGTATTTGCATCAAAATTGGCTCATCACAGCCTCGGTTTAACCTCTGTTCATTAACAAGCTGCGTGTTAATTAAGTCGCTGATATTCAGCGATAGCGCGTTGGTAGCCATTATTATTATAATTTTGCCCCGTAGGTACTTTTTGTCATTAGAGCACAGAAGTTGCTAGTTGCCTGCTTTTTGTCAATGTCCTTTTTGTGTCTAACTAAACATGGCGGACACGAACATACAAAAGAGAAACATCTTTATAATTAAGTCATATATTATCTAAGTTTGAGCTGATCATAATTGTATAACAAACAATTAAAAATACTAGACTACTTCTAATTTGTTATTTGTTAAAGATTATTTAGACCTAAAATAAATACAAATTATAAATGTAAAATTAATAATACACCCAGGCTTGTGCTCCGTAATGGATAATTATACTTACCATATTAATGTAAGTATTCAGTTTATGTTTTATTAAAAAGTTAAAATTAGTTATTGACTTTGAATTAGCAGCGAAGCCCTAACTCAATGTAAGCAAATTTTATTCAGGCCCGCTTTATTTTACTTCTACATTAAATAACCAATTATTTCAAATTCATAGAAATTTATGTTGATTCGAGTTTTTCTAGAAACTTTTAAAATTTATAATTGTTTGCGACAGCTGAGGCGTTAACCACTAAGGTGAAATAAAGAAAAGCTTTGAAACTTAAATTTTTAATTAGATTCTTCACCTGAGTTTAAAGTTTTAAAGTATTTATTGTAACCATTTATGTACAAAGATCTTATTAACTTAACTCGCGAACGGCCCGCGAGGGCTCGCTGTTGAATGCAAGCGGTGAGCCATCTCATCTGTCATCCATCATCTATCTATGGACTTCAAAATTTTAGGACCATCACTAGACACTTCTTTGTGGGTGCCCTAACAGGGAATAAAATAGGTGCCGTTAATGGGGTGCCGTTAAAATTGGTGCCCTAAATGGGAATACTCCCTAGCTAGGTCCATCCAGCTAGAGAGCTAGCTAGTCCCAAAATTGTATGTAAGTATCCAAGTTCTTAAAATATCTAGGAGATCATAAAATACCTAAAGTTTCGACCATTTCTATAAATAATTCTGCTGTAGCTTACGTGATAGCTAGTACCCACTATAGAATTTTCTTTGTTTTGAGCTAGACTGGAATGTATTGCGTTTTAGCACTAGCTAGACAAAGGCTTTCCAAGAATACGATACTACGCTGCAGCAGTTTATATAGCTAATGAAATGAACGAGTTTTCTAAAAATTAAAAGGGTTAAGATATATACGTTCTGGAAATTCTTATAGAAGATACGCCCAGAATAAAATAGAAAGGATAATCAATAGTGCGATTGATTGAACTATTCAGTGAACGTAAAACTGCTGTCATAAAACTCTTATTTCAGTAATCTAACATAAATGAAATACTTCTACACAAAACCTACATGATGTCCTCCTAGCCAAATTTTCGGTGGCTAGTCTCAACGGAGGCTATCCATGTGGGAGGACATAATTATTAAAGTGCACAAGTGTGTTCGCAAACACAAATGCACAGAGCGTGCTTTTCAGAACACATATTTTCTCATGCACTCGTGCCCTGTCAAAATCTGTCAGAACCTGACAAAGAAAATCCTTGACCACTAACATCCTGACCAGATCAGCATCAGGGTAATAAAACGAGCCTTAAACCAAAAGCATTCGGTTCATTTCCGTTTCCTTCTTATTTACTGCTGTTTCTGGTACTTTTTATACTTCACAGAAACGAGTGTGACCTAAAATACTTAGTGCATGTTAGTCGAAGATGGCGGACGATGATAAAGCTGTTTCCACGAATTCGTATAACGTACTTACGTGTAAAAACTGAAGCGTTAATATTGTACCTGCCTTTTTAATTAGGACTCTATATTGTTTTGTCTCGTTTGTTTCTTTGTTGTTTGTATTGAAGTATTTTTTTCATTATTAAAATGCCAAGCAGAGATTGTTTGCAACATCAAAATCATAATATGTCTTCAGTTGGTTCAATTGTAAATACTAGTTTTAATTTGTTTCTATTAATAGAATATAATTTTCGTTGTTAGCAGAGAATTTAAAAAAATGCAGCAACACTTCTTTGATTTCACTTCAGTTTTTTTCGAGGATTCAAGTTCATTTCTCTAATCTACTGACTGACTATGACTAACTTCTACATTTTTATATAACTTCCGTATTGCACCTTATTCTCTAAATGCGTGATATGATACACGTGTTTCTATACAACACCAAAAACAAACCTATTAACTCTGTTATCATCAGCTTTATCATCAGCTGCAATAGCCTCTTGGACATGTGCCTCCAAAACCGGAGGTCTGTGCCATAATGACAGTACTATCACAAAACAAAAGACGATCTTATCTATAGCAGCTCTACAAACATGGAAGGCACGGCTAGACCAGACAAAGTTGACAGCCCTATGAAATACGCGTCTACTGTACCTTTGCTAGTAAATTAAACATAGACTGGTATAGGAACGGATATTGATAGAAGTCTAGCGTTTCGCTTCAGAGACTATCATTCATATTTGTGCAGATAAGTTTTGGAAACGTATTGAATCTAGGCTCTTATCTAGATATATGTAGGTAGGTACCTTTAATATTATTTTGCATCGTTGGTTAATACATATAATATTTAGAATAGATAGATACCTATTTAAATTTTCAACCTTAAACAACCACGCTCGAAAAAAATCTATATAAAGTCGTCATTTGGCAATTGTTGTTTCTAGGTTAGTCGAAAAAACAAAAGGGACTGCAATTTTTGTTTCTTTGTCTTTCAGACATACAATTATGATATCTGTATTATTATTTAACCTTATGGTTTATTACCTACCTACCATTATGCATAATACATCTTACGGTTTATTTTTCTACATCTGCTAATTTCGGTAAATCGAGTGCATTGCCACAGCTCCTGCATTTGTACAGAGCTCGCGCCGGAAATCGTGTCTCGAGATAATTATAGACACAGACAGTGACGGCAATACCACTTCGCACATCAAACGCATACGAAAGAAAGAGACCGATGCTTTCAGTCGATTATTATTGTACAGGGGTTCCATAATGATAATTAGGTTATGTTCAGATAATAGGTTTTGGTACTTTTAGCTTGTTGAGACCATTGAAGCGTAAAACAAACGAGTAATGTTATTTTATTATTATGGCGTACATTGCTCGATTTCGATATCAAAAAGCTATACCCATTTCGGTTCTTATTCAAAGCGTGTTTCTTATAATTATACAATGTTAATTACTGTACAATTTGATTCAAGATACATCACATAAGTTCCAAATTAACCGATCGTTAAGTATTCATTGCATGTACTTCATTGACTGAATAAGTACTAGCAGACTTGTTCCGGTGACTCACTCTATATCCGTTGAAATGAAAGAATAAAAAATACAAGCGAATTTAAGCTGTATTCGATTGTATGAAGAACGTTCTCATTTCCTAAAAATTAAAAGTGGCGCTTCCGCTTTATACAACCTGTCTATTGTTATTCTAATTTTTTTCGTTAGTATTTATAGATCTCAGACTTTATTGCGATGACTTTGTTGGTTTGACCCATATCTGTGTTTAGTGATGTCGGATATGCGTAACAATCGTAGTTTTATGGTGTCCAAATATTGATTTATTTAATGTTTTGATTTATTAGTCGCAGAAATGATGGTGATAGCTAACAAACCCATAAATCTTAGCGGTAAATGTAACAGTTTGAAGAACCAATAAGGTAACAATAGAATTTATTACAAAAGAGGAATTGTGTCATATAAATACTGGGAAAATTTAGATTTTTTTAATGATTTTCTTTGTTATTCGAATTTGAAGATATGAAAGTTGCTGAAGTATAATAGTAAAATTGTTAAGGAAAAGAAAAGTTTATAAGTAAAAGTGAGTCCTTGCAGAAAAGTTTTACGCACGACATAGCAGCTATAATTTCGCCACATGTCATGTAGCACGAAACGGTGGTCAAGTGTGGTGGAAACATATTTTTAAGAATCATAATGAAGCCATAAAATAAAATGTATTACAACTGGGCCCCTACGTGACTACGAAATATGTTAAATAGTATAAGATAACTTTACCAGCCATCGCTAAAACTCTAGGTAAAAGAATCCGGCATACTGACCATAAGACACAATGTAAATTATTAGATGTTACTTATGTACGTATACGTTATACGACTATACGTAGGTAGTATAGGTACCTTACCTAGTTCATAACGTTAAAACCTTAAAAGTGCATACCGCATTCCCACTGCAAGCCCTTTTTGTACGGTCAAGTTTATTAACTCATGACTGGAAACGAGACTCACCGCTCACGTGTGACTCAATTGAAATGAACAAGCAAACCTTTTGCTGAACGTTTTTCTAACCAGTACATAGTACGGGTGGTACGTTAGTTCATGATAACGTAAAAAGTTTTCCTTTTCTTCCATACGTTACAGTACAGACGCCATGCAGAGCTTTTACCGAATAGAGAGGAATTCTACTTCCCGCAGTTTGATAGCGATTGAATAATTTCATACGATCGCGATGAAATTATTCAATTTCCAATGGTTTTAAAAAATATGGCAGAGGCTATTTTTACGAAATATATTTATTTCTCATCCTATTTTTGTTCTTGTTAGCGAGATAGAAGTTATTATAGTGTATAGAGTTCACGAATATTTTTCCTATTCGTATTTTACTTACACACTCATACATCTGGATTGCTAATTAAATCAACTTTTCTACGAATCTACCGAGCAAAAATCTCCAAAATGTATACCCAACCAATAGATCCAGATTAAATAGATTTGAAGTTCAGAAGCCTTGAAGATATCTAAAAGTACCGAAACCACGTAGGTTTATTACATGACCGCTCAAAGAATATTAAACCTGAAAAACATAAAAAGAAGCACCAACCGTTTCAATATATTTACCTATTCTACTTTAAAGGGAAAAGGTTTATTTACACTGAGTTGCTTAACAAGCCGCTCTCCTAATCCTACTTTATAGGCTCGTAAATGCTAGTTGAATGTGTAAATTTTATACAATCTTCTTTTAATGCAAAGACCGTCTGTAAAACGTATTGATTCCCGTAAATTTTCTTCAATTTCATGCCAGTTTCGTGTCCTATTTGTCATTGGACTCAAAGACTCATCGCGCACTTGAATCTCTAAGAGATCTTCCACACTCAGGCACGACCAATAATTGCAAATTATATTGGTATACCTCGAATATTTCATTAAGATATTACAGATCACCTGACAAAGTGAGTATCACTTCAAATTATTTCAAACTAGCTTCTGCCCGCGGCTTCGCACGCGTTGTTTCTATGGAAACGTTTTGAGGTTATTTCTATCCCATGGGAACTGATTTATGGGATAAAAAGTCGCCTATATTTGATTCCAGGGTTAGACTTACCTGTATGCAAGATTTCAGCCTGATACGTTAAGTAATTTTGGCGTGAAGAGGTAACAAACACCCATCCATCCATCAATCCATCCATCCATCCAAACTTTCACATTTATAATATTAGTGTGATGTGACTATTTATTTGACAATATATACAAAACATGACAGGAACATTACAACGTTATCCTAAACCGTTGTATGTGAAGTTATACGTTATTTTACACTATCAATCTAGCTTCTGCCCGCAACTTCGCACGCGCTTTTTAAGTAGCCTATGTACCATTACCATTACCTCCGAAGTACCATTTACCTTTATGCCTTTCCTTGAGATAAGAGAGATGATGATAGATGAAATTTGGTACCAGGATGGCTTGGATCAGGATGGCTTGGATGGCTTGGATGATCTTGGATACATAGGCTACTTTTTATTCCGAAAACGTTTAGTTTTTCCGTGAGATGGTCAAATAAGTTAATGAACGCGGGTAACACTGCGGGGCGTACCTTTCATTATCTTAAATATTTAATGAATATTTTACGTCATACCTAGTACCTAGGTTATTCATTCTTCTACAAGAGGAGATACCCAAGTTGTCGTATTAAGGCGCTACCCCGACCCAAATCAGCGCTACCACCTATTTTATTTAATTCCTCTGTTAAACGAAGGAATTTTAAAAAATCGATTGGCCAGTTTGTGCTTCCTATCATAGGCTTTTTTTTAATGTCCCTGTAAAAGTTTTATTTTGAATACTTTAAACAGAGATGCGAAGTTGCTCTTTTTGGCCACCATGGTGGGAAAAAAGAGCAACTTCGCATCTCTTCCTACACTATACAAACTAAAACATTTATAGAGGCATTAAAAAAAAGCTTAAGATAGGCAGCACAAACTGCCCAATCGATTTTTGAAATTTCCTTCGTTTATCAGAATAATTAAATAAAATAGGTGGTGGCGCTGTTTTGGGTCGGGGTAGCGCCTTAAAGGTATATTTTAAAATGCAAGCAAGGACAATGTTGCTGTTCCGCACTGATACCTAAGGAAGTTTAAGACATTTTTTATGAGATGAAAAACATAGCCTTTAAACCAAGGAACAGTAAGAAAGATTTTAATTAGCTTAAAATACACTTGGAATATAAATAACATTCGCGAAGTGATATATTTCAATCGTCCTTTTCATTTCGCTGAGAGGGTTAAGTAAGTGGAAGACATGTGTTGTAGAGATCTGTTTGATGATATTCACTGGGTACTGACAGAACTGATCTTAATGTTCTAACAATACACTAGTTTATAAATAAGTCTAGATATTGAACTTGCACAAAGGGTAAAGAGCACAAAGGCAAACAGAATTTTTGCTGGGTTTAACAAAGAGCTGTCTGCAGAAATAGCAGTAACGTAATAGTTTTCTGTGATAAAACATGACAAAGAATTATTGTCACTAATGTAGTTTTAGGGTTATTATTAAATTCCTTAATAATGAATCTTTGAATAATCTCTTAGTATCTTACCTACTTATAGAGCACAAAATATTATAGGTTAGAGTACCTAAATATGTTAGTAGAGTACGTCCACAACATCTCCAGTACCTACTAAGTAGGTATTTACATAATAGTATGCATTTAGTTTAGCAAAGGCAAGCTTAACCTTAAAAAGAGTTCTCCTCAGCGAAACCTTATTGTACTTCAAGTTAAAAGCAAAACTTTAGTTTTTTCCTTAAAATCTTAACGTGTTAGTAATTTTTCGTCTGCGTAGCCAATTATTTAGTGCATCACTGGCTACCAAACCAGTCTATACTAACTTGAACCTATCTGTGCTGGCTACGTGACCTGCGCTCACGTGCAAGTCTTTTTGCATTATTAAAAGGTGTGTGGAGTATAATTTATTATGTGCACTATAATGATTTGTTCCACTATCTTTACGACGATTTATTAGCGTTTCGAATATCATTCGAATTACCGCTGTCATCATTTTTGACGAGCTTAATGATTCATTCGAGGTTTTCAATTCCAAGAAACAACAAATGCAATCATGTATAACGGTACCTATAAGTTGAACCTAAATCCTTTCACCTAAATTTGAATCATGTAAGCCAGTGGGTTGACTCACTTTATGTATTTGTCTATAAAATGTTTTCAATTGAATGGCACAATTGCTTCCGTTGATTCTCTTTGTGGTACAAATTTTGCACCACGTTGTGACGTTGTATTTTGACTAAGAAGAACCCATTGACATCATATTTTATGAATGTGCCAGCGGCGTTGGATTTATTTGGATTTCAATTTCAATTTTCCTTATTGATTTATTATATTGCTTTGTTTTTAATGACCCTGCTATTTTATAATAACACGTTTTAAACTTACGAACCTTTGTTTAGTGCGTGAACAAAATTAAAATTCTCGATATTTGATTAGGTTCATTAAATCATTAGGTATATGTCGCGTCGATAATGATTGGGATTGTAAGTACCAATTATTACAAAAAAAAAATTGGTTGTCTGTAAAGTTGGTTTACTGACGATAGTTGAACGTGACAACGTCTTAAAAAAATACTGATGGAATGGTAGCATTTGATAGGTACTCGATCAAAACATGTAAATGTACTATAGTATAGCAGCTGTCCACGCAGACGCATCGCTCACTCAAGTAGGAGAGAGACGGATGTCGAGCGCTCTCGCTTGCACTTCAAGCCTTACATGGAACGCCTCAGAGCGAGGTAACGCCGCATGACGTCATGTTTTTTCGTGCGTGCAGCCGGCTCTATCGAATTATAAGACGTTGTCACGTCAAAAATGCTATTACTGATTGATTTCTATGGTACCAGGAATTAAGGAGTCATAATGTCAATGACCAGACGTCTCATTACTATAAATTATTAAAAGCGATTCAATAGTGCATTGAAATACAAATAAGTAGACGGAGGGTGTCGAGCCGGCGGCGCTTGCGTCGATAAATATAGGCTAAGGTTGAGGACATTGACGGTAGTAATTATAGCAGCCGAATCAACGCTTTCACACCTTTTAGTATTAGCGAGAGAGAAAATAAACGGTTTTTAAATTTGTTATTAAACTAGCTGCTGCCCGCGGCCTCGCACGCGTTTTTCAAGTAGCCTATGTACCCCAGGATGCCATCTACCTCCATGCCAAATTTCATTAAAATCTGTTCAACCGTTATGGCGTGAGAAGGTAACAGACTGAGTCATTTTCGAATATATAATATTACTAGCTTCTGCCCGTGGCTTCGCACGCGTATTTTTGTTATAATTAGTAGACTATTATCTAAGTTAGGCTTTGCTCTAAACGCACGCCAAATTTCATCTTGATCTGTTCAGTAGTTTTGGATATCCCCTAGGTAACAAAAAATCACTATTCCCAAACTTTCGGCTATATTAGGATTATGGATATACATTATAATTATGTATTTTACGCCAGATGCATAAAATGCAATGCACCCCCTAAATTATACACCTTTATGCATTTAGACAAGGGCTACCATTATACCATCACGCACCTCCTGTGGTATAAATACATGTCATGTTAGTAGAGACTGGTAGTTACACTACGGTACTTTCACTGAAGGGCGTGACCCGGTCAGCTGATATATTGTCGAAATAGTGCAACATCGACAAACCGGTATAAAAGCAAGTATACTTACTCAATCTGCGATTGAGAATGGCAATCTTGATCGGATTATCTTAAGCACAAGTAGGGTGTTGAATCTGGTTTATCCGGTGGATAGCGGGCACTGATTTTTTAACTAATTATTACAGCGGGGCAATGCAGCCAGGGTCTTTGGGACGCTTCCGATTGGTATTGATATGGATCAGTTGGACTACCTCTAGATTGTTTGCAACAGTAAGTTGCAGTAAGCTCAACTGTTTCAATCAACAGTTATTTAAAAATTATGTAGTAGAACACTCTGTCTGTGAGGAGGGCGATGGTGTCTGCGACACAGTTTTATTAAAAACTACTGCGGGCATCATCGAATTCCAATACTTACTACAACCATGTAATTCGTTACTAAATAAAGTACTTTAAACTAAAAAAAAAAATTGTAAATACTAGTTCTAATTATTTTCTATTCCCTTATTATATATTTTTTAATAAAATAAATAATGCTGGACAATCACAATCCAGTCACCATCATTTAGCCTCAAAAAAGCAGAGCTTGCTTGTGTTATGGGTACTAGATAACTGATATACATAACAGCTTTCACATAGTAAAGGGTATAGTCGCCTCAGTGGTGATGAAACCTACTTGCCACAAGCACTACCAAAAATCTTAACTTTTGAAAATCACAATCAATATTGATTAATTCACAAAGCATTGTATCAAAACTTGATTGTGATATTCGGGAGTTGTGTTTTTTGGCAGTGGACCACGAATCTCTCATCGGGCCAGACTACACAAAAGGACGGCACACTTCTAATGAAAACTAACAAAAAAATTAGGTTTTCTACAGTGCAAAACTGTATATTAGTTTACCGAAAATGCACTCAACGAAAAAAATACGCAGAGAAAATAGACGGTCGTAAAAAAAACTCAAGTTTTTGATACAGGGTCCCTGTGATTGGGGATCAACCGACAAACTTGTGAAAAACAGCTCCACAATAAACCCATTAGCCGTGCTATCGGACAAGAGGTTTATGGCGGCAGTTGGTAGAGCATATCGGTGGAGCCGAATTTGTAAAGGTCCCTTTGCCCTTAACTTTGACATGTTATAGGGATAGAATGGGATGGAGAATTTAGTTATAGGTTTCTTGGATTCGTTTTCGAACGTCTTCAATCTGGAGCAGCAAGTAGTGAAAAAAGAAGGAAATAGTAATTCTAGCAGTATTGGTATGAATTCATGACCTACAATATACATGAATACATGACATTATAGGACATAAGAGACGTGCCTGGAATAAGAATTTTTCATTAATTAAAAAAATGCGTTCTAGCACAAGAGGTTTAGTCAACAATTCTTCTCCAATTTTGCTAATCGCTCGACTGCTCCATGAAAATTAATATTATTAATTTTCATGGAGCAGTCGAGCGATTAGCAAAATTGGAGAAGAATCTCCTAAACATTCCAAAATGGTAGAACATATGGGGGTCCAATCGATGTATATTGTAGGCCCCTATCACCCCACTTCGTTTGATCCATGTATCACCCAGTATACCTGCTACCGCTAATATTATCAAAAAATATAACTAACCTCTACCCATAAATGAACGAGAAAATAAATTTTGTGTATTCTACTAGGTTCGTATTTAACATACTACATTCATCACAAAATTAATTATAAATTGTATATGTAAATATGTTAATAAATATATATATAAATTATTTTGTAGATTAATTATAAATAATGTTATACCTTTGGATTACTTTATTAATTCTTCGTGATATTCTGTACAAAACTACTCTTGGTATAAATAAATATTCACCCTCGGGGGTTGTAAAAACTGGCAAAGGACACCCTCGCTGCGATCTATCAAGATATCGGATTCCAAGCCGTATAATCTACTACCTTCCTGCTAGATAGTAAGGGAGGTATTTTTAATTATCAGACTCTATCGCATGTACGTGAAAGGAGCTTTATCCTTAGGCTAAAGTTAAATTTATGGATATGACACGTGTGGCTACCATTTTAGTTTACTTGCCAAGTTTAGGTACAGTTTGATAAAGTTGGGTAGGTACTTTGTGACAGAATTGGAACTTGTGAAATCTTTAGACTTTGGACTCACATGACAAAATGGGATTCCATCTTGAGCATCAATGTTCTTTTCTTTTATTATCAATCAAATACTTTGTATTGTGTCGGAATGTTTATAAATATAATAACTTAAAATCAAAAAATAATAAATCAAACAACCATTTCAAAATGTTTTTATTATAGGTATTTCTTCCGAATTTTACGTAAGATGATAATATACATATTATCCCGACCTAGGTATATATAGGATAATATGTAGATATTATCTCGATTGTCTTATGTTTTTTCATACAACAACCCACGCTGACGTCACAAATCCTAGCCTCTAGTTTACGAAAAACAAAAGGGAATCGCGTCAGCTTTTAAAAAATTACACGTAGGTAGGTATTTACTTATGAGCTTATCTATAAGGTTGGAGTAGGCACTTGAGCCCGCTTAACTATTGTTCGTTCGTAGTTTTAAAAGTTATTTCTACCTCTTATCTATCTAAATATAAAAGTACATTTGGTGGCGATAAAGATAAGGTTGTTTACCAACTTGAAACTTTCCTAACATTATCAAAAATCATGTAAATGAACCTACGTACCTTAAAAGATTTTTTTGAAACATAACAACATTTATTCACAAAGAAAATTATACTAGTATTTACAATTGAAACAATTGAGCTAACTGCCGACTGTTGCAAACAGTCTACAGATAGCTCAACTGATCCATATCAACACCAGTCGGAAGCGTCCCCAAGACGCTGGCTGCATTGCCACGCTGTATGGCAATGCTGATACGCTGTGCCAGATATTCACCAGCTCTCGGGTGATAAAAGATAAGTATTATTTAATTATTTTTTTTGAATTTAGTATTGAAACAGCTGCAAATAGTAAAATGATCCTTCATGAAGTCATAAAATACTGATTTATGTTCTACTTTATGTTATTTAAGTAGTGGGTACTTCAAAAGCTTTCCTCTATCTGGTAAAGCTATTGATAACCCTACGAACTCAGTTTGTGTTATTTCATTACTATAGTTTTGTTTTTTACTACTCTTTTCTTAGTAAGAGTAAGATACCCGCCCTGGCTTCGCACGTAAAAAAAGAAGTGTCCTTAGAAGGTAATTGATTTTAGCGACTTAGTTAGAAAATTTAGACTTTTCTACATACGCAAAAGCTTCGTTCTAATTTTGACTATGCTGCATTCTGTGGGCAACTGGGCCCACAGAATCGTCCCTGTTGCGTACGTAGCCAATACATCCATATTGGTTCTTCATGAACCTTGGGTGAAAAATATCTGACCGGCAACGGTGAAAACAACAAAAAAGGCCGATAAAGAAAGTACTGAACGCGCGGAAAGCGGCTTTGTTTTATATCACGTAAGGAAGCAGAAAGACTTCAAATACTAAAGGTACTTTTTAAAGATTTTAAATTAAAAAGTCCTCTATTCTTGAGAATAATGATCAAGTTGATATGAATATTCATGACCACGTGCCGACGAGATCATTCATATGAACGTCTGTCGAACGTCCATAATAAAGGAATTGCATCGCTATCTCTGAATGCTTCTATTGACAGCACAATATAGAGAGTAGGACGCGAAGGGTGATATTAAATTGTTAAAAGCATAGGTTTTGGTTGTAAGAATTTTTTATAAGCTATCTAGTACCTGTAACACAAAAAATGTCTAGAAAAAAATAATATGTTCTGAACCAAATTTAAGAGATGCTATACAAAACTTGAAGTTTGACGAATTCATAACGGATCTCAGAACCTTATTTTGTGATGGAACAACACCAACGTTTCATCCCTTAACGAGGGACATCTTAAAGTAAAGTAAAGTAAAAATGTAATCTTCAAGGTGAGTGCGGTTCTAGTTGGTGTTCTTCCAACACAAATAAGGTTCGAAGTTCACCCGCTTATATCCGTTATGAATTAAGAGATGCTCATAAAAAATGTTTTTACGAAATTGACGACTACTTTAACGATACTTTTAGCGACTTGCAAATTAAATTGTAAATAAGTATAGGCACCAAATAGAAAGTAACTAAGTTCGTCTTCAGTAGAAAGGCACGATACCGCCAGCCTTCCATTGCAACACCCTAAATGGGTACCTACATACTGTGATCATAACTTAAACTCACCTAATCACTAAGACCTGATTGTATGAATGCTGCCACGAGATGAAAATTATAACTATTTCTTTTTAACACAAGCTCTGCTTAGCTTGGGGCTTGATGATGCTGTGTGGATTGTCCAGCATTATTTATTTAGTAAAATAAAAACTTCAACAAGCAGAAAAACGGACAAACACGACGAAGCTATAATTAAAGGCTCCCTACGGTACCCTAAAATACCTACTTGGCACATGGGGTGTGTATAGATAGGTATTATTCAATGGAGGTCGACATAATACGATAGCGGGAAGCGCAATCGATTGTGGGGTCGTTGACACGGGAACTGACCTTTGTAGACACAGCTGATCGCTCGATGTGTCATTAAAAATGCACTCGTTTGCTGCAAACTTGTGATATGGAAGCTTGGATGCACTTGCTCTGTCCATTCATGAGTAGAGCTTAACTCTATTTACCCTTTTTCTTGTAGTTTATATGACGAGCTCCACAAGTAGACTGTAGAATAGTTTTAAGCAATTGCTTGCTGAAAACGGAAGAATTATAATTTTCAGTTCATATAACTTTGTTTGACAACAACGTTCTAAGACCCAAGTGTCAACTTGGTCACAACAGATGGGTAATTTTAAACAGTTGTTTTGCAGGTTTTGACACGAGTTTTCATACATTAAACTAAACTAAAATGTACTAAACTAAATTAAACGTCAATGTTAACCGACAAAGGTGCCTAATTGAACAATTATCTTCTGGTGAACACCGGCATAAGTAACAACATTCCTTTCTCTTTCGAAGTGAATTGTTCCACTAGTTCTGTATGTAACTAGTGGGAATAAGCACGTAAAATAATTTTTGCAGTTTCCTGATCTTTCTGTGATCTTCCGTTGTTCCTTTTCGTCTACAAAAAGCAAGATAATTCCAAAAAAAACTTCAATGCCCAATGTAATTTAGGAATCCGAATGCAGAAACAACGTGCAACTATGCACGTCGCAAAAAAACTTTGGACACGATTTATTTACGTTTAACTCTCTACTGGGAATAACTCCGTCCTAACTTTTTTATTTATAAACGAAAAAACTTTCGCACTTCGTTTCTTGTTACTTGTATCTTGTAATCTTGTTTATCTTGTTCTGAAACAAACGGCGACGTTAGTTACATGCGTTCGTAATTTTGGGTGCTTCGCCCTGACGGCGCATTCACACATCAAGTCCGTTTACGTGATTGGTTATCGTACAACGTTTTTTATCGGCGATGGCGTAGGTATAGTGGTAGGTAAGGTGGTAGGTTCTACGAACGAGTTCACACCCGACAGTGTTTCAGATCTAGAGTCTACTTTGAAGAATGATTTTACACGGATCGTTCGAAACGACGGATCGGTCATCCGTCGTTTCGAACGATCAATCACAATGACCAATGATTTTTTTAGGAACAACTTGGTCGATAGGTTTCGTTTCATTTCGATCCGTAACAGGGCCACCTCGTTGACCTCTAGAAAAAAATGCCGATCCGTCAAAATAAACATGGTCCTGTTCACGGGTGCGATTTATCGTGTACGATTTTTTTGGTGATAGTGTATGTACCTACTTAGTTGTAAAGCGAGCTCAGTTCTAGCACCCGAAAGTATTCTGGATCCGGTAAACACACAACCAAATAATGTCCCATAATATTTTGCACGCCTAAAGGCAGAAAACAATGATTAAAATGTATACATACTAAAATAAGACAGATCAGTAAAACATCGTATTTTCAAGCAATAAATGAACTTTTACGTATTACTATACTAGCTTCTGCCCGCGGCTTCGCACGCGTTATTTCTACGGACACGTTCAAAGGTAATTTCTATCCCATGGGAACTGATTTATGGGATAAAAAGTCTATGTTTGATCCCAGGCATAGAGCTACACCGGTGCTAAATTTCAGCTCAATCTGTTCAGTAGTTTTGGCGTGAAGACGTAACAAACATCCATCCATCTATAGGTACATCCATCCATCCAAAATTCCAAACTTTCGCATTTATAATATTTGTGTGATTGACAAATTTTGTAGGTATGTGATAAAAAATTATTGTTTTAATTTGATTTCTTAAACATTAACTATTTTCTCCGCAACAATGTTGTAAGCCGAACCATGGCAGACTGGAGATACAAATATAATATTATTATGATCTAAGACCAATGTAATGTTAAATAAATAAAAAAAGGTAGCACTCCGGGAGTGCCGGCAGAAGTGAAAACTTACATCTTACGATCTTACGCTTTTTCGATCAGCATCACGTGACCCTGACGCGAGTTTAAAAGTTTTTACCCATACAAAAAAAGTGCTCAGCGCCGCTAAAGAAGTTTTCACTTCAATAAATAATATTATAATGCTGGACAACTCTCACAGCATTATCTAGCCCCAAGGTAAGCAGAGCTTGTATTATGGGAACTAGATAACTGATATACATAATAATATACGAGTTTATAGATAGATATTTTTACTATACTGAATAAATATCTGCAGATCGTACAAATATTTGTCCCGAGGCGGGAATCGAACCCACAACCTCCTGCGTCGCAGGCGGACCTTCGCCCACCGCGCCACAGAGGTCGTCGAACATGTTACCACCTAGTTATACAACAATAAATCCATTTATCATTTACTTACATAAAACTGTTTGAACATAACTTACATGTAGCAACGGATCCGTTAAAACGGATACTGTAAATTCGGATCGTCCGTGTAAATGCGCACATGCCTACCTCTTAAAGGAAGTAACGGCCAATCAGGGGTTCGGGGTAGCCATAGATTAGTGTACAGTAGCCTGATCCTGGGACATTGACTCATGTCCAGCGGTGCAGATAATGAGCTATCCCTTTGTTGATGGTTTGCTGAAAAGCTTGTAAAAAGAGAGAGTAATGACCGGCGTTTGTCCTCAATTACGTATTGCGATATGGCAGGAACTGCTTTGTAGAATGTTTATTTTAATTATTAAAGAGGACGGAAGAAGAAGAGCAGGTGGTTTACTCTTGTAAAAAGTTATCCTGAACTAGTTTTTTTATAAACATTGGCATTTTTGAATGCAATGCTGCGCGTGATGAGGTCAGATTTGTATAGAATTTTATTTGATTATGTTGAACGTTGATCGTTCAACAATCGGCTTAGGTAATTAACTGAATTGCGCGTTTGCGATTCGCCTAACCATTCTAGAAACGGGCTGATTCTACGATTCGGCGGGTACATCACACTAGTCATATTAAACGCGAAAGTTTGGATGTATGGATGTTTGTTACCTCTTCACTCCAAAACTACTGAACGGATCGGGCTGAAAAAATTTAAAGGTAATTCTAGGCCTGAAATCAAACATAGGCTTCTATATGATATAAATCAGAATTTAGACTTGGCGTCTTCACAAACGTGTTTGTGATGATGGGCAGAATCTGCAGTTTGCACAGTGTTAGCGAACTACCAATAATACGGTATTAAAACGACGTTTTGTTTTAAAAAAAACCACCAACATGAGAGTGTGGTCAGATTGAAATTAGGTCCAGTTTCAGTCTCACATCATTGAGATGAGAACTGTGAAAGTCAAGAGTACTAAGTACCTCTACCGACTCCAGGTTCTTATGACTCTCTCTTCTCTCTCTTCTTATGACTCTCTCAAGGTTCTTATGTTTCTCTCTCGACATCTCCTTCATTCCCTAGACTGTATAGATCCCTCAATTATAATGTCATTACCACAAACAATTCTGTCATTACTACACAAATTGTTTCTGCGAAAATAACAATGTTTTTCACATTTATTAAAATGGATGATAAAAGACGCGCGAGGCTGTCATCAAATAAAGCAACAGCAAAATAATTCATTTAAAAAAATACTCGCACAATTTCATCAGACGCCGAAAGATACCAGATGGCTTAGTAATGTGACCAATTGAGGCATTTTTATGGCTTTCTTAATATTGTTTTTGTCTCCAGAGAACAACCTGTTTATTTATTTTAAATATACCTACGCTGTTCATATCACGTTCAAAAATTGCAATAAGATCTAGCTAGCTTATAATTAAATTACTAAAATTAAACAAATATGATAAACACTACACATGCAGAGACAAGAACAAAATTTAAAAATTTAAAAACCCCTTGACATGTTTTTAAGAAACATGGCTAAAAACACTCGGGATATCATTATCTAAGACACAAAAAAAACTAAACGAAAATCGGTTCATCCGTTTGGGAGCTACGATACCACAGACATTCTTTTGCGAAATAGTTTTGTACGATAGTACGCAATTCTCCGCGTGCGATTCTACTCGTTAAGTCATCATTGTACTCGTATGCATCGACGACAGATCAAGCCACGTTTTAAATAAAACATATATACATAGGCTTGTAACTTATATACATAAGTTGTGTCTTAAACTCCGTATACTTAAACTTTAATGTAGAAAACAATTTAAGAAGGTTACACTATTTTACTTAGCTATAACATTGACGAACTCAATATAATGTAAGCGGGTTTACTACGAACCTTGTTTGTGTTGGAAGAACACCAATGTTTCATCCCTTACGAGGGACTTCCTCAGGGTGAGTGCGGCTACACTATGGTACTTAACCTCTCATCACCAGTCCAGCAGCCAAGCATTGGATTATAGCAAGGCAAGCATTGAATTGTTTAGGGAAGGTTATTTTCTGTAGTAGGTACGTACTGTGTATGCAGCAAATTTCTCGAATCATATATTCCACGCACCATAAAAACATTTTAGTGAAAGCATCCGATGTTTCATCGAAAAATAACGTAAGTCCCAGTTCTTTCAAAGCTCAAACTCCTGTGTGATATCTGTTTCACGAGATCAATAAAAAATGATGCGATGAATCATTTCTACACAATGTGTTATGAAATGTAGGTCGAGGAAAGTTGACGACTTCCTTACCTGCCATCTGTAGAATGTTATTATAAGCAATTACAGTATTTATGATTGTATGAAATGTTTATTATATGAATCATTTTGAAGCCACAATCGAATTCTTGTAAACTCCATTTTCTTTTAACATACGATAATTATACTTAGTATCGTAATGGTGGTAAAACTCTTAACCGTCTCATAAATAAATAAAAAAAACATTAGTTATGTAGATGAACTACTTAGAGTCATTTTTGTTTTAAGGTGACCTTCAATAGGATCTGTGATATCAAGCCCAGGCTATCATGAATCTACTCTTATATCTATACTAATATTATAAAGTTGTTTGTTTGTATTGAATAGGCTCCGAAACTACTTGACCGATTTGAAAAATTCTTTTACCATTAAAAGCCCACACTATTCCTGGTGAACATAGGCTACTTTTTACCACGGGAAAATGCTTCATTCCTACGGGAAAACGGGTAATAGGACAACGGGTAGTAAGAATGCAGCTAGTAATTTCTAAGTTGTTATCTACTAATAGTTTTAGTTCGAAAATGATGAAAATTATTCGAAAGTTGAATAACAATTTCGGTGTTGGTATTGTGGACGACATGCTTATGATAGCAGCTTGGGTATGCATTCGATAGTAGGTATATAAGCATTTTGGTGTAAACTATGAGCTTCTATTAAGTTTTTCATAAATAAATGGCTCCTCAACTCAACAGCCTATAGCAGTGGACCAACTGCTGGCTGCAGGCCTCCCCTGATCAGCGCCCGGCTTTTATCTCATACCCGTAATCCCCACACTGGACATGCGGGTTGGGGATCGCAGTTCAGTGGGTAGAATTGTTCTGCAGGATGCTGCCCGCCCTCTGGTGAATATTTAATTAATGTAATTGGCTTTGATAACAGTTTTAATTAAATAAATTAATAAAAAGTATATAAATAAATCCCTTAGTCGCCTCTTACGACACCCGCCGCGGGAGGAGTTGAATAAATTATTATAAATGTCTAAATGTCGACTTTTAGGTACCTATGCCCTCGACCGTACAAGCCTTTGACTATACATACCTATACATATATAGCCTTTCATTGATCTCAGTACACTTTATTTTTCAATAAACACCTTTACACTTGACCTGCCCTCTCCAAACATCTCCAATAATGTTCTGAAACACCCTTTCCATTCAATATTTCAAATTACTTACATTGAAGTGTCACTCAAACAGTCTCAGTAGGTACCTAATATTTCAGCATTTCGTCGTATTTCGTCGAAAACGTGCTAATTCAAGCTCATGAGAGCTTTCTTATTGGAGCTTCTTATGCGCAGATAAAAGGACTTTAGGTGACCTGAAAACGGCTTATTTTTAGCAAAGTCAATTATGTGAGACCTTTAATAAAGGTTTAGGTACTATGTGGTTATTGCATTCTAAGTCTAACACAAAAAGGTGACCTTTTGACCTACCTTAATAACCGTCTAAGCTTTTGACAAACAAAATATTAATATGTAGGTACTTAGGTTAAAAGTACTTGGTTAAAAGTAAGTTTTCCAATCTTCTTTAAATATATCTTCTTTATATATAAAAATGAAACCCGTTTTCCGTTGTCATGGCATCACGCGTGAACGGCTGGACCGATTTCGCTAATTCTTTCTTTGTTGTGTTTGTTATTGTCAGGAGAAGGTTCTTATGAAAGAAAAAATTAAGAAAGTTGGAAACATAAATTTCCACGGGGGCGAAGCCGCGGGGCGCAGCTAGTATATATATAAAAATGAAACCCGTTTTCCTTGGTCACGGCATCACGCGTGAACGGCTGGACCGATTTCGCTAATTCTTTCTTTGTTGTGTTTGTTATTGTCAGGAGAAGGTTCTTATGAAAGAAAAAACTAAGAAAGTTGGAAACATAAATTTCCACGGGGGTGAAGCCGCGGGGCGCAGCTAGTTTACAATAACACCATAAGAATCGACCCAAAGATATTTCAATCAAAATTATGATGCCCTCGTAGCCGAATTTCAGCCGCGGCGGCCAGCCTCAACGAAGGCTAGCCAGGTGCGTAGGACATTATTATAGTGCACAAGTGTGCGCGCAAGCACAGCTGCACTCTCTTTTCCCTGACTCTCCTCTATTTATCGATCTACGCAGCCCGTGAACACCCACTGCTCTCATCATTAAAATAATGTTCGTAATGACTCAGATAAACTAATTTTATTTTATTTTACTAATGGGTATTCCCTATTTAATGTGTGGTCATCAAGTTCACAGTCATTATAACACTCTGTAGTACCTAGTTGTACCACTACCTAAGAAATGTTTGTCATACAACCACGAACGATTAAAGTTTTCTTTCGAATTACCTTTTACGTTCATCTAACATTACTTTCTGCTCATGCCATAGATGTAAGTAAAATCTGTAGATATGGTACGTTCTTCCAGCAGCGCCTACTCACAACTGGCCTGTATTACAACTACACGCAAACTCTCGCTCATAGTTACATTTCCAATCTTGAGCAATAATTACGAACGCCGCCGCGCCGGTCCGACTATGACTGAGGTGGGTGGACCTAATTGCACCTTTTTTGAGACTCCCACTTTCGAGAAGCTCATCTCCTCTTTTATACTTAGATCGATGGCTCAGGCCTACAATTTATGCCACTGCGAGTGATGGTAGGTAAACTAATATTGCCTGTCTTCACAAATATGTAATCAATCATATAGATTGACAAACATCGTTGAGCAATTCCAGCTGCTAGGTCAACGACTTGTTTATTAATATGACATTAATGTTATCGATAAAAACCATCCAATAAATAGAGACGGTATTATTAATTTTGTTTTATTTGAGAATAATGAAAAGTTTTTCGAAGCGATGAAGATTGAATTTGGGAATGAAATGATATCCAAATATGTACCTACCTACTTGAACACAAAGGCAATAAAAATATTACCTATATAACAGCCTTTCTAACAATAACGCACAGAAAATAATCTAAGAATAAAACGTGCGATAATGCATATGCACACACATGTCTAACCTATTGCATGATAATCTGGGGAGATCCTATTTGAATGTTGGCTTGAAACAATATGAGCAAAATGAAATCGTTTAGCAGTAAATCTGTCTAATGTGGAATAAATCACGAACAACAACGTGTGACATAAATCAGCAGCATATGAAAGGTCAACCCTTTTAGGCGTTTTGGTACACACACACACAAACACACGCGGAAATATCACCTAAATGGATTACCTATAAACAACACCGATGATTTTGATTAATGAAAATGTTTTGCATTGAAATATTAAACGCTTTTTCTGACAGATATTTTGACTGTGATTAATTATGATTAGGTATGCAGGCCATTGAGTATGTATTCTATTAATTATTTTGCTTTTAATAGCTTATTATGCGAAGTATTTATCATTTGCAACTTAGGTATGTTTCTTTAACTTTAATAATAGGTACCATAAAAAATAAACGGACTTGCAACCACCTTACAGTAAGTATATTCTGACATTCTGAGAGCTATACAAAAACTAAAGGAATGCAGAAATAACTTAAGCAGACTCTAGATCTACTATTATGTTACTTATGTAATCTAGGCGCCAGTGAAATACATATTCAGCGTGTATTTGGTCTACTTACGACGTGTCAGAAGTGCTATACCCAATTAGCATAGATTATCATTAATACATTTTTGATTAGACTAACAATAACAAAACAAGGGACTAATGTAACACAACAATAGGTAATATGTATACAAAATCTAAAGTAGACACTATTAGGTACAGAACCTGATAGTATAATATATACTATAACCACAGATATTAGAATACTATACTACTATAACTTTAGTTTGTTAGTAGGTATCAGTTAAAGATATTTTTTATCCTATATTTGATTATGTAAAAGCCAAAAGAGAGTCTATTTGTGTCCGAGAAATCCTACACAGACGAAATATATTTTGTGTTTTTATAAAATATTAACAAGCGAGAACCTACTTGAGGGATTATAATTATGGTAATAGCTAATCTTTACAAAATATCTCTACCTGCTTAAAATATATAAATCTAAACTCAATGGTTCAATGGTTCAATGGTTGGTTCAATGGTTCATTTATTGGTCAAAATATAGTTTTACAAGTCAAATGGTTAGGTACATAGTATACCTTAAAATATACTATACTAAAGTATACAATATCTAGTGGCACCATTAACAATTAAAATAATAAATAATCAATTAATTATAATATTTCAGTGATTAAATTACATATACACTTCAATAAAATTAATAAACCAATCGATAAAATTCATTAATAATAAATTATGTCATTGGAAAAAATAATAATTATAAAATAACATTAGCATATTATTTCACAAATTCGTCAATCCTGTAGAAGGACTGTTCGATCAGCCAGACTCATACAAGTTTGTACAAATACACAAGAACAATAAAGCTAATAGTATGAAACTAATCTAGCAAGAAGTTAAAGAGAATTGTGGTCAAATAAATTATTTGCGGTTGTGCGAAACTCAATCTGCAGATTATACTTTGGAACAGGTTTTAGTACATAGTCAGCAAAGTTTATCTAGTTTTTGCTCTCTGGGTTCAGCTTTTACGGAATAACATTAAAAAAATTACCTTGAAAAATACTGAATTTTCTGTACTAACTGGCTTATTTTTATGATACATGCACAAAATGTATCGCAAAGAAAATTTTAAAAAACCGTTGCTATGTAAGTATTCTGTGTGGTCTGAAATGTATACGTTATTCATAAAATTATATAAAATATTCAATTACAATCGTAGGCATCGAGAGCTTACGAAGGATTCTTGGTAAATTATATTGGATTGAGTGGTGAAAGTAACTCAAACATCTATAAACCCGCTGTATAAAATATTTATAAACATTGAAAATATTTTATTACGAACCCCTACTATAGCATCACGACTTTTTGCTAAACAAACAAAACTCGCCAGACAGGTACTAGGTATGAAACGAATCGCTTCGTTCCATACATAGAATTCAAAGTTCGAATGGCACTTTTAAAAACAAATTCCGTCTCGCCTTTTTAAGTCAGCTGTATACTTCCTAGAGCTGACTTTAGAAGGCTTCTGATGTAGGAACCTTTGTTTGTTTTGCCTAACACATTATTGCTTTGTAACATTTTACGGCGCAGCTATATTTGCTCCCCTAGTCTACTGAAGTTCCCTTTTATAAAAACCACCTACATACACTACACGAACCGTCTCTTCCACTTGGCAGTTTATTCCGTCCAGACGACTTAATTCATTAATTAGTCTAGGGAGTACGGTTCGATACTTGGCAAATTTCCGGGAAACGATCATCCTCAAAGACGGGGACAAGATTTTTCAATCAAAGTAGATTAACTCACTACAGTAAGTACCTAACTGTATTTTTACTAAATTTTGCATTAGTTAGGCTACTGGTGCTATAAACTGAAGGTTATTTTTAGAAAATTATCTAAGCTGAAGTACTTTACTAGATTCTGATAAATATAGATATTTAACCTTTCAACGATAAAATAGAATCAATTAAAGACTTCTTGGATTTAATCGACTTGTGCTTTTAATCTCATGTTAGAAGTGGAAGATTAAATTTACAGAGTAGGTATTCACTATAAAATAAAATATACCAGGAATCAATATTTTATACCTACATATGTATATTGGTAAACGCGTGGTCGGTCAACCTGTTGCCAAGCTCATTCGAATGCATCTCGAATCGATCTCACATCAAACAAAGGCGAATTCAAATGAGTTCTCACACCCGTAGTATGGTTGTAAAATGGTATAAATCGGCACAATGATTCCAAACACGTGTGTTTTACAGCTCAACCTCGGCGCCATCCACAGGCTTATTGCCGTGACGGTGACCTGTCGGCTACTGGAGCTGCCCGTAAATATTTATAACCTTCGGGCAGATGGAATAAAAATAATACTTATGTGAGGCGAAGATCGATTCAGTTACGAATAAATGGGGTATGCATAAAATCATGTTAACCCCTGATAGATGAACCCTATTAACCTAGCAAATCCCAACTCTTCCCGCGGGTGTCGTAAGAGGCGACTAAGGGATATCCATCGGGGGCGGGAGGCAGCGCCCCCTGCAGAATAATTCTACCACCGAACTGCGATCCCCAACCCGCATGCCCGGCGTGGGGATTATGGACACTACCCCCATGTTATAAAAGCCAATAAGGCGCTTATCAGGGGGAGGCCTGCGTCCAGTAGTGGACCAATACAGGCTGTTGAGGTTGAGGTTGAGGTAACCTAGCAAACCAACTAGATATTAGGTCGGTACATCTCGGTACATGACAGAGTGACAAAAAATAAATCTAATTTGTTTGTTTTGTGGGTTATTCAAATTATAATAAATAATTATTTAAAATTATGTATTATTTAATCCGTATTTTCGGTAGGTTAGGTTCGGTAGGTATACTTAGTCGTTCGATATTTTTTGCCCTCCTTACCTTCAATTCATAAAGCTAAGCTCCTATTCATTCAATATCGTTTGTTTTAACACTTTGGCGTTTGGTTGCATGGAATTCTTCTTCAAAATTAATTTATTGTTGCTTCAATTCAACAAAGCTGATATATGAATCACAGAAGCAGGTTCATTCAGTGTCGTTTGACGAATTTGCAATCTATTTGTTCCAATCACTATTAAATTACCTATTTAAATCTATTAAGCTCTGGTCTCTAGGAGCGACGACCTGTGGAATCTTTCTCATAAATATTGACATGAAAAACAGCATTATGAGATTGTTTAAATTTCACAAAATGATTAATAATTTTAAAATACATTTTCAAAATTCAGAGGATTTCAATAAATTAACAAATTCTGCTAAAGAATGTAAGTTTCAGATGAAAATTTTCGGAGAGTACCAAATGTGTCATAGGGTCTGTAAATTACTGTCCTTTGGAACATGAATCACAATTAGTCTGTCTATGAATAGTATAAAATAAATATTAAATACTATGTACAAATTTGTATGCAGATTAAAAATGCCACCCGAGAATAAGAAATGCAAATAAGATACAAATCACCAGAGACGCAATATCAATGGACATTAAAATGCAAAGTAATGTATATTAAACAATAGTTTTCAATGTCTCAACTCTAGTATCGATAAATCCATAAATTGCAGCTTCAATGTAATTGCAACCACAGGATGTAACCTATCACATCCATTAAGGAGCTTTTCTGAACTTCCCATCGTTAAATTTCAATCGACCATCACTTATATTGAAGGGTTTAGAGTTTATTTTGCAACGATAGAGATCCTGGGTCGAGTATCAATGACCTTAATAGTAATTATGGGCTTCAATGGACTGAACGCAGGGGCATGCTTAATGGAGAATATTTAATTGTTATTACTATTGTTTCGGGAAACAGAGCTGTAAACTTCGCGCATTTTTATCAATATTTCAGAGAATTAAACTAATCCATTTGTTAAAGGACAAAGGAGTGTTGCTTTTAAATTAAAAGCGCTTTTAATTTAAATTAAAACTATGACCGGATCTAGTAATTTCCCTAGGGCCCAATTCTGCTAGCCAATCGCTTAACTATGACAATCGTCACGTTGAATCCGCAGATTAGAGAAACTCCAGATAGTGCGTTCGTAAAGAATGATGCAAACTTAACACTTTTGACGTCTATCTGTAGTTTCTTTCGTCTTAGATTATCATAGCAATAGAGATGATAACCCGGGGCCACTTTTTATCGCACGCGCAAATAGTAAATATATATACAAACCAAAAAAATAAAAAAAATACCAAGGTAAATTACCAAAACATGTCATTTTGCGACAATGCCATTGTAATAAGAAAGCGATTAGTTTAGCAGAACAGGTCCCTCTGTGCTTCGAATTAAGACTAGTGTTCTTCTAAATTTAAATGATAATCGATCGGTTCAGTCTAAGCTACTCAACGCTGCTGTTAATCTTCCGATTATCAGCGAACACCGAACCAAAAAATCCTTTTGGATTGTCTTGCGAGAGAGGCCACATAAAGTCCAATTTATGCGATTTGAAAAAAAGGACATCGAATATTTTTACCGCTATTTGTACCTACCTTCTTGTATTTAATAATACTTTGGTTAATTGGTAGGTAACTTCGATGTCCCATTTCCAATAAGTGCACAAGAATCCTTAAAAGTACCCTCCAGGGCGCGCTTGCATGTTAGAGTTATAAACATTAAGGAGTCTACACACTAAAGGCGCAAAAGCTGCCGACACAGCCCGGCGGGTTGATGTTGGCGGCTTGATTGGCGATATTTTGGCGGATTCACGTCAATACATCGAAGCCGGGTTTGTCGCATTGGGCTGGTAAAAATTATTGGCGGCACGAAACCCTCTTGAAAAGCCGCGGTGTGTCGCGGAATAGTTGCTGACATTGGTCGCGGACATCCGGCAAAATATTTGTGGCCGTGCCGCCGACAGTTGTCGCGTACATGAGTCATGTCGAAAGAGGTCGGGAGGCACTGTTGCCGACATTATTCTATGATGCCGAAATCAACCCGCCGCCCGGGTTGTGTCGGCAGCGTTGTCTTTGTGTGTAGACTCCTTAAACATTAGAACGTTAAGTCGATGGTACGAACGATCACCCATAAAAGTGCCGTTGTTATAGCTCCCATTAAAACTACGCCGTAGAAAACTGCAGGATTTTAGATCTTGGTTATAAAGTGAATGGGCTCAATTTAGAATTAGAACTTTATGTTATAGGAGTATTTCTTCAGGGCTACTAACTAGTTCAGGGCGGAGGCGACGTAGACAGACCTACTGTCAGAGTCGAAGACATGTTTTCTAGTTGTTTCTTTCGCTTGCGAAGACGCTCTATCTACCCTTTGTAGTTTTATTTAATGTAAGTTAGCCCAATTGTTTTTATTGTAAGTACTAGTTTCTAATATTTGATTGTAGTTTTCTTTGTTAATAAAGATTTAACAAGTAAGTAGGTAGGTACTGAATCTTATTCTTGACTCTAAAAACGACGTCTCTGCTTAAAACATGATTTGAACCACGTATAACATTATCATGACATAAAAAAAGTAAATCTTCATAACCGTGTAGCAATTTTACTGATTAGAAAAACCTATAACACTTCACTTCGGTAAATGTAGTAAAAATTCAAAACATTTCCTTTAAGCCTGGAAACAAACTCTAATGAAACTGTTCACCGTTTACCGAACAAAAACCACTTACACTTTCTTACCGTCTGACACGTTGAATTATCTAGCTCGATGAGCATTTTCACGTCAGTCTGGTCGAATCGACCCATAAAAAAGAAAACCCTTACCTACCACATGCATACGTATAGATTGAAGGTAGGTAAATATCCTATCGAATGTCTATGGTTTTGTCTACAAGTCTTTTATCTATTGAACCACCTGTCTCCGCCACTGTAATATCTTTTCGGTCGATTAGCTCCGCACTAACCTTTTTGTATAACCATTGGTTTGAAAGGGTCACGAAATTGGATATTCAGTTAGACCTATGAATACACTGTGTTTTCAATACATTTCTTTAGGTGCCTCTAAAGTTGATGAGTAGAGATGAGTAGTAGAGCTTTAGCTCTACTTTTTGTGTTGTCTTTCGGCTATCGTCTTTTGTTTGTTTTACGTTACAGAAAAACAAAAAACGCAAGCCGCACATCAAAAGAACTTAGGTAGGTAGGTACGCGTATGTTATTCTGAAGACGATGAGCTGAGAAATATGTTTACTGAGGTTATAATGAACTCTCTCAATTTTTTTTCACTATTGTTTATTCCAACTAAGGAACCGAAGATAAAATGTTGTAAGTATTTTATGTAATTCTAGTTTTTTACCACGGGGATTCCGTAAGTACTGAGATCTAGACCTAGTTTGACAACCTTAAAAGCAAATAAATAAATAATGCTGGACAATTCACACAGCATTATCTAGCCCCGAGCTAAGCAGAGCTTGTGTTATGGGTACTAGATAACTGATATACATAATACAATACACTACATATATAGATATTTTTTATTAAAACCATTCCAATAAATAAGTTTATGCAGTAGTCTAGGTTTTTGAACCGGTAAGGTAGGGGCCTAACCTACTCGTTTTGTACAATAGAAAACGGACGTCTTCCGACAAATAGAGGGTTGTTTTCATTTAAAAACTAGACAGAGCAGGAAATATGAAACCAGTGCAAAGTACAACGCGTTTAAACATTATTTTTTAAAAGTTCAGTGAACTTTTTATAGTCGTCGTCATGAATCCATCAATCGTTGCATTTCAGTTAACGGCGGCACAGAACGCACTGGCAACGTTATTTAGAGCTTAAGTTGGAAATTCAGGGTTACTGCAGTTTGTTTGTTTACAGCTGACAATAAAGATCTGTTCATATGTCAAGGTTGCATTATATCTGCGCTAGCAGATAGAATCATCGGTTGTTATTATTATCATCACTATTTCCTATCGTACTGTCTTAACTATTATAACCTGTCTGTCTATGTCTACTAATAACTATTATAACTAGATAGTAATCATTGTTATTTAGCTCCTATTGTTAACCTTATTTAATTTTAAGTATAAAGAAAATGTGCAATTCTCATAATTTTAAGTTAACTAATGTTATTAATAATTATATAATTATAATTATATTATTGTATGTCCGAAAGGACAAACTGTTGGACAATTACTCGTTCTTAAGACCAACTATGTACACAGTTTATACAATAAATGTTTCATAATCATAATCATAACTTTAAAGGGGGGTTCAGATTCGGCCGTAAAATAATTTTAAGAATTCCCAACTTTTAGTTTAAAATGATTAAAAAAACCAAAATGACCATGTGCTTAATGTCATTAAGCTTGACAAGCAAGTCTGATTTTGTGTTTCTATTTCCAAACTCGAAAAATAAATATAAGAGCAACAATTTAGCGCTCTTTTAGGAATATAGTACCAGTATGCATCGATGGCACGACCTCGGTGGCGCGGCGGCCGAGGGTCCGCCTGCGGCGCGGGAGGTTGCGGGTTCGATTCCCGCCTTGGGACTAATGTTTGTACGATCTACAAATAATTGTTCCGGGTGTTCTGGTCGTTTCTATGTAAAATAAAAATATCTATCTGTGTAATGTATTATATTATGTATATCAGTCATCTAGGACCCATAACACAAGCTCTGCTTAGCTTGGGGCTGGATGATGCTGTGTGGATTGTCCAGCATTATTTAATTATTTTATTTATTTATTTAACCAGCGCAGGTTTTTAACGCCTGCATAAGCTGAGTTGGGACCATTTTGTAGCTAAAGCTAAAACTAAGTTTAATAGTATTAAGTATATTATATTGTCATTTTGTATTATTTATTAGTTATGTAACGGTTTTTAATTTATGTCTTAGCTGCAAATAAAAGTTTTTTTTAATTTTATGTATGGATAAACCGTGTTACAAATTTCCGGTGTGTTGTGTAAACTGTTTAAATCGACTTCGGTTCAGAATGCGTCTCTTAGAAAATTTTCATTACTCGTCATTAATTTGTTGATTTAAGCTCGTGCAAGGAGTTTGATTGGCAGGCGCATCGTAAACACGTCAAGTGAGATACTCGAGGATATTATTATGAATAGAAACAGCTGTTCGTCTACTTAGCACTTTATCATAACAAATGATGCAAGTAATATCAATGTAATGTATCACAGAGAAAGTGTAAGTGTGAATTTTAACATGATCTTAATATACAGGGTTATTTATAATTCGATGACACTGCGTGAACTGCAGGTTCTGTCCATCATCACAAATACGTTCGTATAGAATCCAGTTATTAATTCTTAATTTTTTTCATGTCTTAGAAAAAAAAACGAATTCACCTCTGTTACAAAATGTTAAACCCGTTTTTCCGGAATCCAAAGAATTACTAGAGACCGATCTCCCACTTCCACAGCCGCTGTTATTTTAGGGTAAAGCCATTTTTAAGTTTAGTTTCAAATAAAGCCTCCCTAAAGAATGATTGTTGAATGGAGGGGGGTACCTATTATTAATACCAAATTTACGAATTAAGACCTGGCGTCTCGTCACAAAACAAACGTGTTCGTGATGATGGGCAGAATCTGCAGTTCACGTAGTGTCAGTGACCAATTACCCTGTATAACCCTTGAATAGTCTGAAATTACGAAAAACTTACAGAAATATTGATAACGATATAACAAGCAGGTAAAAGGAGGAAAGAGAGAAAGACAGACGCGTAGCAATTTGTGTTGAAGTAATCATACGTCAACTAGATTTTTTTTGTCAAAATGTATGTAAGTTTTGAATAGTATATCAGTTATCTAGTACTCATAATCATAACACAAGTTCTGCTTAGCTAGATGATGCTGTGTGAATTATCCAGCATTGTTATTATTTATTGGCAGCAAATACGGCAGACAATCACAACATCAGTCCTTCCTGAATAAAGAGACCTTTATTCTCTAATATTCATTCTCTAAAAGGTATCAAAGCTTTAAATAGTTTTCTATCTATCCATCAGTTCAGCTATCACTTCCAATCTGCAAAATGTGCTTTTCAGGAGCAGGGAAAGTTGGTAAAAGCATCTGTTCCGGGATAATCTCCCTATTTATCAGCAGGTTATTTATGTCCCACTAAATTGTCCCACACTAGCTTTAGCTTAGGAGCTTTATCTAAACTTTCCCATCGCATTTGTATAAGAAACTGCAAATTCTTGTAACTTATGGGGCATTATTTTTTGCTTATACACCTTGCTTGGCAAAATGAAAATTCCTGAACGCACAAACGCACAATTAGTTTAAAACGCAAAGTAGTTTCAATTCTTTTGACTGTCTGGTATTTTAAGACCAGAGTTAGGCACAACCCGTATAACCTTTTGGATAATTATTATGCATCTTATGATTGAATGTTTGTTCTTGTATCTTTATCAGTTTCAAATCATAATATAAATTTACAGTGTTTTTGGAACACTCACTTATTTCGGAGGAGGTCGTTTTCATCTGCGACATAGTTTTTCAAAACTTCTGCAGATGTCATCGTTTTCATTTTTATCCATGTAACCATTGTTTTTGTTCCATAATAAATGATTTATTATTTTTATTAAATAGTATTTGCTATAATGCTTTCAATATAGTGCAAGAGAAATTTGATGTCATATTTTTATGTATGTACCTACAGATCATGTAGGTACAGTCATTTCAGGATAATCAAGGAGCATTGACTCAGTGCGATCACCGTCATATAGTAAACTTATGTCTGTATGTACCTAATGATTGTCTGTAAAATGATATGTTGATTGTCCTTACAATGGGATTGTGAGTTTCAGATTTGTTTTGTTTTTGATTCCTTGTTTTTATCGTGTTATATTGAATCATCTTTGATTACATGTTCTTGAAAGGGAACAGGATATGGGTTTTTGGTTTGAGTAAATTATTAGGTCTTTTATTTAATTCAAAATGTCCGACAGTAATTATTAAGTATCATCATCATCATCATCATCATCAGCCTATATTAGTCCACTGCTGGACATTAATTATTAAGTATACGACATAGCATTGACCACAGCGTTGCCAGATCTACTGATTTAGCAGTAGATCTACCTGCTTTTTGAACCGTCTACTGATCTACTGATTTATTTCTATTATTTCGTGAAATCTACCTGATTTTTCCCGAGCGCCAATGGCTCCGTGTCTGTTTGAGAGAGTTTGTTTAGTTCGTTCGTTTCTTTATCTGTAGTGTGTTCCTATCTTTTTCGAATTGATTGGTCGGTCCGTTCGTTCTTCGATAAACTTTTCCATTGTTGCCAGATCTACTGATTTAGCAGTAGATCTTGTAAATGGATTATTAGTACACTTCCTACGAGTAGATAATCTGCTTGATTTTTGAAGAGCCACTGATTTATTTTGTAAAATTCGAGAAATCAACCAGTTTTTCCTGAGAGAGATTCAAG
Organism: Eupithecia subfuscata; assembly: GCA_963564075.1. Lineage (NCBI taxonomy): Eukaryota > Metazoa > Arthropoda > Insecta > Lepidoptera > Geometridae > Eupithecia > Eupithecia subfuscata. Next base: position 5,853,163 of record OY751108.1, read on the forward strand.
GCCAAGGCATAAGGCCTTGTAACAACAAAAGAAATTATAAATTCAATTTCACTTGGTGTTCATACGATTCTCGTCAGTTTCAGTCACGTTCAGTCAGCTTGGTTTATGGCGAGATTTGTTCATTTCCAAGGGCACTGATCAGGTTTTATCAGGTAAATAGAAATTTAAAAAAAATAGACACCTAGCATCCCTCTTTCTGTGATGAACATAGTTTGTTTTTCTTGAAAGGAACAACGGAACACCGTTGTACACTACCTAGTTACCTACCCCTAAAAACCTGTTCAGTGCCCTTGGAAATGAACAAATCTCGGCGAATTCCAAGCTTAAGAGTTGCTTTGATCAATGTTTTCATATCAATGTAAAAAGTTTATTACAAACCTACTCAAAACACATAATTTTTTGAAATTCAAAAGCCATGAATATTTTACTTTGCAACTTAGGTACTTTGATGAATGCCATCATTGAAAAGTGAAACACACACACTGGACAAACATACAAAAAAAATCATCAAAATCGATTCATCCGATAGGGAACTATAATTATAGTGTCCTAGCGGATGAACCGATTTTACCAAAAACCTTACAGATACCCACCACGCATTTTTCGTGTCAAAAGCTAGAAATTTGTAGTTTTATCAAAATCTACTGATTTTTTCTTCAAGCTACTGATTTTTTACGTGACTTTCTCCTGATTTTGTCAAATTCGATCTGGCAACACTGATTGACCAATTTGAATATGAATAAGAATTTTACGAATATCCATTTTCTTGCCAAGTAATTGATAGATATTGTGATAACTCTTCATATATCTTTTTGTCTATATTTAATTTATCAAAAACGGCTGCTGATTCTATGCTTTGATCGAATTGTCAAAGTAACTGATAGAATGATATTCTCTTTTGAATTTGTTGAACAACAAAATGCTAAAATTATTTTAACATGTGCACGGCGCCTGTCGGTCGTATACTAATGTCTTACAATTACCACGATATAGGTTTCATAGTTAAATCGACAAGGCATTCTGACCTCTAACATGCTTATCATAAGGCGTATAGTACTAATGATTGTGATTAATTACATAAAGGATACAGTCCAGACGATACGATGAACTGAGATGACGTGGCAGGGTATATGTATAAAAGGGAAAAAAGTTAAACTAAAGATGTATAGCTCGTAGCACTAATAGCTATTTAATTGAAGTCTAAATCTATATTAATAATTTCGGACCGGTCTACGGTAGACTCGAATGAAATGCACATCAAATTGAAGAGCGTAAAAAATTAGTCGATCCGAGTCGACAACTTATAGGCGGAAAATTCGGATTATCGAGTAGTTTCAATATGAAAATGCATAAATTGCTAAAAAAATTGTAACGGCGTTGCAAAGTAAACATGTATAAACATGTCTATGGTTCGGTCTTGGTACCGTGGACGGAAGAAATCGCTCCCCAGGGTATATAAATACTCCTTGATCGTAGCTTGGTACATATATAGTGATCTGTGGTTCGGTCTAATTTCTTTGAATGAAAACTCTTTGCTCTTTGATTGAGAAATCATATATATATTGCACCCGTGCGAAGCCGGGGCGGGTCGCTAGTAATTTAATAATGTGTATGTATAATCTAAAGGAATCAAAGTTATCGTTGTGTAGGATGCCGTCCAGCCAGGTGGGATGACGGTCTGCGAAAGACTGCAGGCAGTTGCTGGATGCGGCAAACTGAAGACTGGGCGCTATGGCGCTCATTAGGGGAGGCCCCATGTCCAGCAGTGACCTAATAAAGGCTGATAACGATGATGATGAATAAAGAATAGAGCGAATAGGCCAAAGGAAAAGAGAAAGGCAGACTTGCATAAAATACCCTTATCCTTACCAACATTTTATCAGTTCATTTTTATTAATATTATAAAAAGAGAGCATAAACCGACGCTGAAATCTGCTACTCACATGAATGTGTATGGGTACCTCCACATTATCTACCTTATATATATATAATACCTTATACCTACTCAATCACAAAACTCAAGCTGAAAATACCATAACAAATGGACATTAAACCGGGATAAATCACAACGTTAGTGATTTTATAATACATTTATCTTTTCTCCGCAGGCAGTGAGAATGTAACAATGACGGCATAAAAATCTTTAAAAAGAATTATGGGCCTATAAATATTATTAAAGTGACCGTTTTGCGGCATTGCACTGACAATTTGCTGGCGGTAGTGATGTGCTCGTAAATTTTATCGATACAACAGTTATACGTAAACTCGTACGCATTGTCTAAGTATATGACGACCTATACTATATATACGACGACCTATACGACGACCTCTGTGGCGCAGCGGGCGAAGGTTTGCCTGCGACGCAGGAGGTTGCGGGTTCGATTCCCGCCTCGGGACAAATGTTTGTACGATCTGCAGACATTTGTCCAGGGCGTTCTGGATGTTTTCTATGTATAATAAAAAATATCTATCTATGTAATGTATTGTATTAAGTACTAGACGATCGCCTCGCGGTTTCACCCGCGTAGTTCCCGTTCCCGTGGGAATTCCGGGATAAAATATAGCCTATGTCACTCCCTGAAAAGTAAGCTTCGTAACGGTGAAAGAATTTTTCAAATCGGTCCAGTAGTTTCGGAGCCTATTCAATTCATACAAACAAACAAACAAACAAAAAATCAAACCTTTCCTCTTTATAATATTAGTATAGATATCAGTTATCTAGAACCCATAACACAAGCTCTGCTTAGCTTGGGGCTAGATAATGCTGTGTGAATTGTCCGGCATTATTATATTATTATTATTATTATATTATACGAGTATTTTAATAGTGAAAAAAAATCTGTATTGAACCAAGAAGCTGTAAATGTCTAATACCAGTGGCAAGTAAGAAAAGGTTTCACAAAGAGTGCACCAAATGAAATATGAACACTGGATTTCCGAAATTAACTACAGCATGTGGTTATTTAAACAAATATGTATGACTAACCCACATCCATACTTAATTATTATAAATTCGACAGTAGCTAAGTATGTCTGTCTGTGACTTTTAACGCCTAAATGGCTTAACAGATCATAATGAAATTTGGCAAGCAGGTAAACGGTATCTCGTGGACTGAAATAGGCTACTTGAAAAGACCGTGCGAAGCCGCGGGCACAAACTAGTACTATTTATTAATAATGCATGATATCATTATGCAAGGTGTTAAATCTACTAGATCCTACTTAATAGGAAGAACTTACTGCATTACATTAATTAAACAAATCCTAGCGTCAATTAGACTTGGGAACATTTCTCTCGTCTGCATAAATTAACATAGCGGATGATTTCCTCTGATCAACACTTCATTGATTTATTACAGATAAAGATAGATGTTTCCTTTAGGTTACTTTGTATCCTAGTGACTATTTACAGCATAGATACAAATATATATTCATATATATACAGTCTAAATATAATATGCCTGTATCTGTAAGGAAATACAGAAACAGCATTTAATAGTGCGAAATTCACGTAATATTCCAACAACCCTTTATATTATAAACCTCAAACTGCTAAAAACTAGGAGCGCATCAATCAGTGCATAGCAAAAAGGAACCACATGCTGGTAATAATAAGGCCTATCCTAATATAGCCGTAAAATTAAATGAAATATATCATTTCGTCTTTCGTAAGTCTGCTGAACGAATTCATGAGCACGCGTCATAATTTAGAAGACTTAATTTACTAAGATTTAAGATATATTTGCAGAACGATTTTGTCGCTCATTGCTTAATTATGATAACGACTTGGGCTGTTAGACTTTTCATCCAGACTGAAACACATGGGGGCCATCCAAATGATAAATTGTTTCCATTTTATTAGTGAAAATTTTATAAATCTGATCTCGTTTAGGAGGACCAGGAGGTCTACTCTGGAAACAAAAATCGAAGTTTCTGATTCGTTTTCAAGCAAAATAAACCTTTATGTCACATTTCATAAGATAGCCCTTACACGGAAACAAAACAGAGACTTCGATTTTAATTTTTACGGTTACTGGTGATATATTCACCAGTAACCGTAGGGGGTCTACCTGGTTATCATCGAAGTAATAAATCACCAGCTATGATGCAAACGCCAATCTATACTAATATTATAAAGAGGAAAGATTTTATTGTTTGTTTGTTTGTTTGTTTGTATTGAATAGGCTCCGAAACTACTGGACCGATTTGAAAAATTCTTTCACCGTTAGGAGCTTTACTTTTCAGGGAGTGACATAGGCTATTTTTTATCGGAGCGGGATATACGGGAACTTCGGTGGTGAAACCGCGAGGCGATCGTCTAGTAAATAATAAAACATTAATTTAATAGGAAACATACAAAGGGAAACACTTTCCCAACTCAACAAGAAATCACATCAAACGAGTGAAAATAGATTGTCCGGTTCTCTGGGGCTTTTCGAGTTCCGATGCGTTGCTTAGGGCTGGCATACCACTGAAATTTTTCTTTTACTTTGAGAGTTATTTTATAAATATACTATACTTGAAAAACCGTCCTTATGTTGGCTTATTTTTTAGGTTGTCAAATCTGTTATCTCAAAGGACGTTTGACTCGGTCACTAAGTTTCAAAATTTCTAAACATGTGTACATAGGTACCTAGTACCAATCTATATATTAGAAGTATGGTTGCTTATTGTATGTACATTGTTCGTACATAATAATAATAAAGTTAATTTTGAAACTTATAAAATACTAAAATATTGCATGCTTACTTAAATCTACAATTTTGACAATTTTGAAAAGAGAATGTAACTATAAGGATAGATAAATCTAGTCAATAACAGTGTTCTTGTACAAATCCTACTTATTTCAACAATTAAACTAAATATTCACTATGAATGAGTGAATAAAGCTAGGTTCACATTTCTATGTCGGGGTGTGTCGTGGCGCGCCAGAGCGCAATCGGTTACGTTCACTTAAGCTAGGTTCACATTTCTGTGTCGGGGTGTGTCGTGGCGCGCCAGAGCGCAATCGGACACAGCAATGTGAACCTAGCTTAAGTTATACCTAATAATGATTTTGAAACATTTGATAGGTTTAGGTTGAAGAAAAGAAACATAACCATATAATCAAGAAAATGATCCTGATTTGATTTTTCACGCATGTTCTACATAATATGCCTAAGCTGCCCAAACTAAGCAGTATAACCTGCAAGAGTGCATCAATTTAGGACTGTAACGTTTAAAAAGAGTCTAAGAAACAATAAAACGGAAACTATAGTCCAAAAAAACTATTTTTAAAGTCAATTAAAACCAACCCTAGACACACGGGCTCGCGAATACGGCAGGCGCCGGGAAGACGCGGTGAATCATCGCCCTCATTATTAACTCCCACCAACCAGCGCATTATCAACCTTATCACAATCAAAACAAAGAGCTTTTTTCAATACAACCGCGGCTGGTATTCTCTAGCACAATGACATGAATTGGTAATGTTTGTACGTGGCAGCATTATCTTGATTCTGATCTGCCAGATTAATTATGCTTTGTGTCCTTCACAAAGGGCAGATTAATATTAGACAATATTGACTTGGGAAAGCAGGGGATTATGTAAAATTCTGAATAGAAAACAGATTCGGGGAATGTTTTCGACTTTATGTAAAAGTAGGCCTGAGCCAATATATTTGAGCTGGTGTATGCATCCACGAAATCTAATGAATTTATGACTCGCAAGATCAGTTTTAACTTGTAAAATTTCACACACTTGTGTGAAAAGCATTTCTAGAACATTTTAAAGCTAAGCAATGACACCTTCGTCCAGCGCAAGAAGACTCAGCCGCATCATTTTATGTACAAACGAAAACAAAAACAAATCAAAACCAAGCAAGAATATGATGATGACGACAACACAGAGTACAACGGGTAATAAAAATATCCCATCGAACATGCCAAGAAAATTGATTGCACATTGGTTCAGTAACTGATAAACACATTTCCCACTCCATAAACATGCCGTTATCTGAATGAATCACATTTTGACAAGTCCGTTGGTGGTACCATCCATCGTGCGATACCATTATGTACACCCCTTTACATGATTAATACGGTTTATGTACTTCTGCTTACGGTGATAAAACCAAGCTTTCACCTGAAGCTTTTAGCACGCCTGTGGAAATAATTCAAAGTATTTTGAACTTAGTTACGATAGTCTCATAAATAAAAAATTGAGTGATCGGCGATTTTAAGGAATTACCGGTAAATTACATGCATATAACTCGAGACATTGTTGAATCATCACGGCAATCGAATCTTATGAATTCAAATTCATCACTGCCAGTTGATTGCTTACATTATGCTACAGTCTACGGCTTTTGGTAGAAAGTACGCACAAGACTACAACGTAGCAGAACTAGAAGATTATATTGAAATTATGATTATTTGAAACTTTATAGAATTTACATAATTTCATGACAAAACACTGGTCTTGCTGAAAATAATAAGCAAAACATATGTTAAACATTTTGTAATTTTTAATAAATAAATAATGTTGGACAATTGATAATCATATAGTGCGTGTAAAGGAAAAAAAAACCTTTATTTTTTGCAAAGAAATAAAACAGTATCGGAAAATAAACAATAAATTCACAAGTTGATCCCCTCGAGATTCAGAAACACCTCCTTTCGGTTTAGTACACCCTTTCCGTGGCACCCTGTATATTAAAGGAACTTATAGATAATTCAGGTAATTCAGATAATTAAAATTTCAGATAATTCAGGTAAAGTTGACAAGCAAGAAGTAGGCCCGGCACAGAGGTTATGACTGAAAACGATGACAAGGATTATGTTATTAAAAAGAAAACAAGGAACATCCCCAGTTACATAAGAATAAAACCAGGTACTGAATCGCAGAAATCCGACCATGAACAGTGTAGCTGATTTGATGAAGCAGAAAAGATTTCTCCTATATGATTTGTCCACGAAATGCTACAATAAGAGCCAGACACTGCCGAAGCCAGTGAACTGAGTAAGCCGAATTGGCTGTCTCACTATAATTAATCGGTCATTGGCGAAGGGATATTATGTCCACGAACAATTTATCAAAGCAAAGTCCACGACGCAATTGCTAACATTGCTTCGTCGGATCTAGATGAAGATAAGTGAACCGGCTGACCTATATCACAAGCTGTGTGAATTGCCAATCTACTTAAGTTTATGGGAGTTTTCATAACTATTTTTTTACCTCATACATATCATCATTATCAGTTCTATTATCCACTGCTTATCGTAAGCCTCCTCTAATCTGCGGGCCTACTAAAATCGAAGTTTCTTTTTCTTTGTCCTGTTAAACAAACTGTTACGTCGCTTAAATATGATTAGCCTTTGCACGAAAACAAATCAGAAAATTCGATTTCCTTTTAGTAGTATGGGCCCTGTACTCTTATCCTCCACCTTTGACTGATCGCATCTAAGTAGTTCTCTTTGGCAATCTTTGAAATATCTATTCGTTTCTACTTCATAATGATAAAAACATGCATTTTGGCGCAGCCTACTACACCTACTCATCCTTTAGCAATCCCGGCATCTAGAGCAATATTAAGTCAAAGTTGGTTTTTAAATATTTATCACAACAAGTTTATTTTCTTTAAAAACAAGCATTTTCGCAAAATCCACAACAACAAACAGCACAATTTCCGAAACTGAAACAAGATTACTGTTACTCCAGACTTTTGCTAATTTTATGTTCCCTCAAACTCCACACTTTTACTAATTTTATACTCTCGCAACTCCAGTTTGAACGTCCGGGAGTAACCCCCTCTAGACACAGACGATTGGCAAATTACTACATTAGCTCTCAACCACTTAGGTTATAAGGGAAAGTTCTAAAGTATTTAAGCTTTACAGCCACGTAAAATTTTTATGTTTTAAATCTACAATTCTATAGTTTAGTTTTAAACGCTGCTATTCATTTTATTTGCAACGCTTTCGCGACGTGTCTATGCGACTAACAATAAAATATTATACCTTTTTTGTAGATCGATGACCTTCTATTACATGAAATTGATTTTACCTGATGAAATGGTCCGTCCGAATGTTGGCTGAAGCTCACCGAATCATGAAGAGCTTTTACTCGCCTAAACTTGTCATATTCTGTAAATCAAACAAAACCAGTAATAATCTATCTATAGTGGTCATTTATACCATCAACATGTAGGTATTAGGTGCCTATACAGGAATTACCATGGACTGAAGTAAATATTCACCCAGGGTTAATCGAATATAAAATATCTATGTCCAAGGTCCTGACCAACAACAACATAAAATAGTAAAATTCAACGGGTACTACTTTCAACATACTCTCTGCACCACCATTGTCAGCTGGTATAAACAGCAACAGGTTGTAAATACGCAATTCAATTCAATTCAATGCGCTTATTTCAGCTTAGTAAGATACAAAGATACATAATATTTCAGCCATAGATTCATTAATTACAAAAAAAAAATTATGGGACACACTATGTACACACAATCTTCACAATCGCATGGCAATATAATTATGTCCGTCTCCAGCCTTCCAGCTGTAAGTTTCAGATAGCTACTAGCAATACTCTGAACACAAAGACACTTTTGATGTATCATTCTTCATGTTTTTCTTCGATTTGTATATACCTCCTATCAGTGTTAATGGATTTATGACACCCACTAGAGATTCATTCAACGGATGGCGACCTTGCCATTCTGTTTCAGTTTTCCGACCTCGAGCCATATGATCCACGGTCAATGACTTGTGAGTCAAATTTGAGCGTTGCGAGAACGACCTAGTTTAGTTTTTGTATTATTAACAAGAGGTGTAGATGGCAAATTAAATTTTCTTTTGAAAAGGCGCTTGTCTATGTTTTAGCAGTGCTTTCACAAAAACGGCGGATTTTAGTAACGGACTTATTAGAAGGCATAGGTATACTTAGTTCTGTGTGAATAAAATAAAGTAAAAAAGAGTTTTTTTTTAATTTTTTTATCCGAAATAGGGTGCAGTATGGTGTAGATTTTCCAGAATTATTCTTTTATTTTATCTAAAGGTTCCTCTCTTGGTCATGGACAAAAATTGCTGAATATTGATAATTTTTATGCCACGCAAAAGCTGCTTTTAGAAGATTTACCTACGCCCGATTTACGCGTTTTTGTCGATGACTGGGAACTCGGGCATTGGCTTAGTATATTAGGCTATGTATATTTGGCTTACCTACTTGCGTCAGCGCTATTTTATGGTAAAGCCACATTATCAAAACCGAGGCCTTACACCTGTCTGCGTTTGTTAATAACATCACGAAATGCGAATGTTCATAATCCTCCCCGAAATTAGATTTTCGGTGTATTTATTTTGAAGATTAGGAGAAAATATGAAATTACTTGAGTTTAGAAAATACTTGAATTTCACTATTCAACCGACGAAAAACGGAGGAGGTTCGACGCGTATATTTTTTTATGTATGACCACGCATAACTTCTTACGGAGTACTCCGATTTTGATAATTCTTTTTTTATTGGAAAGGGTATACCCCGAAGTTGGTCCTATATAAATTTGAAGTCAGTTCATAGTTTCTTAGAACACGCCAAATTATTTAAACTCTTTTGTTCCTAATTGTATTAAGTCCCATAACACAAAATGGGACATCTAGTACCCAGACCATACCACAAGCTTATCTTGGGGCTGATGCTGTGTGGATTGTCCAGCATTATTTATTAGTTTATTATTAACTAATTGCTGCCCGTGGTTTCGCACACGTTATTTCTATGGAAACGTTCAAAGGTTATCTTTATCCCGTAGCAATTGATTCATGGGATAAAAAGTAGTTTATGTTTTATTCCAGGCCTATTTCAGCCCGTTCCGTTCAGTAATTTTGGCGTGAAGAGGTAAGGGTAACAAACATCCATACACCCAAAATTTCGCATTTACAATATCGGTGTGATTTTAACCCACTTCGACGGGCTTTATAAAGAAAACTGTCAAATGGGACCTATCTCAATCATCGCCTGATTAGATCGAGGTTGATACTCGCGTGGGTAGACTAGTATTCTAGGGACAAAGGATCCCTTTTGTCGGGGCTCTAGGGCTACACTGAAAAGACAGTTCTGTCTTTGATATCTAACCGATGCCACACTGACCGCATGTCATCTCTTCACAAAAGCGTTTTGAAAGAAATTGACCTACTAATATTATAAAGCCGAAAGTTTGTGAAATGTAAAATTTTTGTTACCTGCGATCTTCTAAACTACTGAACAGATGAAGATAAAATTTGACGTACATTTAGAACAGCCTTAGATAATAGGCCACGTAATATACCGAAAATATGCGTGCAAAGCGCAGAAGCTGGTATAATATGATGTGTCTTATTTCTCGTCAAAATAAATACGTTTACTGCTGATCATACCTCCCTCAAAAAAGGAAGGAACCAATCAAAAATACATAATCGTTTATTTAAAAAAAAAAGTAATAAATAAAGTTAGTAGGTACTCTATCTCTTGTGGTAGCCACAATGTAGCTGTGTTGTAGGGGAACAGCTTCTTCTCATATTTTAAACTAAAAAGAGGTAGTTTATTTAGCTTAAAACTGTGGCTTAAATAAATAAATAAATAAATAATGCTGGACAATTCACACAGCATTATCTAGCCCCAAGCTAAGCAGAGCTTGTGTCATGGGTACTAGATAACTGATATACATAATACAATACACTACATAGATAGATATCGTCGCCGTAGAGCGAAAAGTCACTAACTAGGTCATTTGGTGTTTTGAGTTATGGAGGTTTAAAGTTTTTAAAAAACAAATAAATTCATAACTTTCTTTCGGTATGGGATATTTCTAATTTTATGGTCTCATATGTTAGGAAATATAAAGGCTCTTAAGGTCGATTCACTACAGTCAATGAATGACTGATATTTTCAGGGATAATGAAAAAAAAACTGACTTAGTTACTTTTCGCCCTCAAATCTTGTACTAACTTTGTGAGACAATGATTTGATAGAAGTCACCAACTGACTTTTCACCCGTGTTTGGATAAGTATATTTAGTGTTTAAGTAATGTTTCTAACGCTCTTATCTGCTTAATTTTATATAATTTATATTCCTCGAATCAGGTAATCAATAAGAAAATGATAAATAATCAAATGCAGTTGTCATACTTCCTTGAAAAATACTAAAAAAAAAACGCATTCAGAACAAGTTATAAGCAAATTAATGATTTTTGACGTATTGTTAAGATTTGAAATATTGAAATCCTATTAAAAACATTAATGACAGCATTCTGGTCCAGTGAGTCTTAACATTGTGAATGTCGTAATTCTTGATCATGATTATCGCTTTTCCATGGCATAATCGCTTCTCTAACATAGACCGATGACTGAGTAAGCTTTCACAATACGGCTTATAGTGGCATCGGGCTCCAGCAGCTTTTCTGCAACATCTTTGTGTGTAGCTGTAAAGTAGAGAGTACTCGTACAATGAATGAAGATAACGGGGAATGGTCCAGTTCAGATGACGAACGAATATCAACGGGTTTTGATTTTCTTGGCCTCTGAAATACATTACAGTGTGGTACAAACGAACATTACCTGGACGGAGGGTAGCTACCCGAAATATTCAAATGAGCAAATTTTACTGAAAGGAAACATTCCTTTATATTAACTGCTTATTTAAACTGCTGCACTACTTGAGAAGGCAACAACAGCCTGTAGTAGTCCACTACTGGACGCAGGCCTCCCCCTGATAAGCGCCTTAGTGGTTTTTATCACATGGGGGGTTATGTCCATAACCCCATGCTGGGCATGCTGGTTGCCCAGCATGGGGATCGCAGTTCGGTGGTAAATGTTTTGCAGAGGCGCTGCTGCCCGCCCCCGGTGGATATCCCTTAGTCGCCTCTTACGACACCCGCGGGAAGAGTTGGGGTGGTGCAAATTCTAAGCCGGCACCACACAGCGAACGACGCTGAGTCCTCGCCGAGTCATCCATTCTTTGCGGGAGTGACATGGTCATGTTGACAAAACTCCTTTTAAATAAATAAAGCAAAAAGAGATCCATACTGCAATGCTTGAAAACGAATGTTTTCAACCAGTGCGTCTTACCCGTCATGACCTACGGAGCTGAGACGGCTGACCTTAGGGCTGATCCACCAGTTCAAAGTCGCTCAGCGAGCTATGAGTAGCTAAGAGTAATGCTCGGAGTTGTTCTAAAGGATAGGACTCGTAACGAATACATTCGACAGAGAATCAAAGTTATCGACATAGCTCTAAGAATAAGCATGCTAAAGTGGTAGCTTGCCGGCCATGTCTCGCAAAAACCAACAACCGTGTTCTTGAGAGGAGACCGGGATTCAGCAAACGTAGTGTCGGACGCCCTCCACCCAGTTGGGGACGGCCTGAAAAGGCTGCAGTCAGATGTCGGACGCGGCAAGCTGAAGACACGGTGCTATGGCGCTCATTAAGGGAAGGCCTATGTCCAGCAGTAGACTAACGATGTTGATGAATCAACGAGGACGTTTCAGACAGGTGGCTTGGGCCTAATATAAGTCACTAGCCGCCGAGTAAGCAAAATCAAGAGCGTAAAAGTAACTAAATTGCACGTTTAATTGTCTATCCTAACACAGACGTACGAAAGTTTGGCTATAATAATCAACAAAACACTTTAGCTATCATTCAAAACCAAACTTTGTAGCCAAAATTTTGGGGCGAAAACTAACCTATCATGTTAAATGATTTCTTACTCTAAAATTATGAAGTACAATTATCGCAAACAGCGATCTAGAAGACACTAAGTCGACTTGGTTAGTTTTCGCTTTCAAGTTGTGTATCAAACCTGCTACCACATAACTAATCAAGTATATTTAGTTATTTCTCGACTAGACTGGGTCCTAGCAACAAGTTATTATTTTAGAAAAGAAAGTAATCAACCCGACTTAGGTTCATATTTTGCAATACTTTCAAGTAGGGAAAAAGTATCTAAGCCTACTTAGTTAGTTTTCGAAATAAATGCTGTGAGCCAAATGTAGAGTTAGTGAATTTTTGCACATTCTAAAATGAAAACCGTGATAGCTAGGGATACGGTTGTTAGACTGAAAAATGCAGAAAAAATCGGGGATTTTGATGGCACATCTAACTCGATTTGGGCCAAATAGCGAGTTAGTGACTTTTCGCTCTACGGCGACGATATATTTATTATACATAGGAAAACATCCAGAACCCCTGAACAAATATCTGCAGATCGTACAAACATTTGTCCTGAGGCGGGAATCGAACCCGCAACCTCCTGCGTCACAGGCGGACCTTCGCCCGCTGCGCCACAGAGGTCGTCAAATAAGTAGTTAATTTCTAGTTCAGCTACTAAAACGACGAGTAGGTGGTACTACAGTATACAAGTCTATAGGTACGCATGATATATTTTTATGGAGAACTTTCTAAGATGTACTGGATACCAATTCTTTGCGTTATGCACAAATTTTTAATAAACAAATAGTAATGGCAGTTGAGGTTTTTTTGTTTTATTCTGGTAATGTAATTTTCTGTGCTAAATAAATATATCTTTCAGTGGAGGTTTAAAAAATATACAAAAGGGATCTGCTGTCCTTCGTCTAGTAGTTTCCTCAGTTGTCTCTCGACATCCACTGGCTGGGCTTCGCCGTCTGTTTGTGGGTTTTTTTTATATTTTTTGCCGTGATTTATAAAATTGAGAATAGAAAAATAGTTGCAGTTGGAATCAAATAGAAATTGCACAAACCAATCATAGCATAAATAGTGATACATGTTTTAGGATACTATAATTATAGGTATTCGCTATTCCTTTTGCACAGTAGGTCTCAACCTATGATCGCCAAGGTCAGAAGACTTTTATGCCCCATGACGCACTTGCCCACCGCCAGCTTTGTGTAGCGGCGGCGCGGCGGGGTGGGCAGTGAATGCGATGTCCTAAAGCGGATGATATTCTGATAAGTTATTTTAATTCTGCTAAGTTATGTGAACTTGAAAGAGTCACCTTTTCATTAATTTAGGCACTTACCTACATAATAACTTTATTATACTCGCTGCAATTACTTGAAAACGCGATTCAGTCGTAAATTGTCACAATAGCATAACTAGTTTAACAAAACGGGTAGAGTCTAGGGTTTTGATTGATTGTGGGTAGAACCATACTTAAACCAGCTCAGCCTTATTCCAGGCTTGCATTTACTACAGCTTACAAATAGCTGCAAATTATGTCAACAAATCCGAACAAGACAATGGATTAGCAAAGTAGATCAGAGTGGAATGGAGCAACTAAAATTCGCGTGTGAATCCAATCAAAATTAAGATTTTGGTACCAATATTAAATGAAGAAAGGATTTCAAATCAACGAGGATTGTACATTAATTTTAGGGTGGGTTTCTTATAATATTTTTTGCCTAGATTTATAAAATTGAGTATAGAATAAATAGTTGCAGTTGGAATCAAATAGAAATTGCACAAACCAATCATAGCATAAATAGTGATGCCAAGTTTTGGGATACAATAATTGTAGGTATTCGTTATTCCGTTTGCACAGTAGACGATTAGAGACATAAAACTTCATTATGAATTCGTTAAACTACGGTTAGTTTAACAAATTCATAATGTCCAATTACTGTCTCCTCTAGGTACCTAGTTTTGATAGTAAAAAACAAATTGTCCCGAAGAGAAAAATTAGAAGAGTACGTAGACTTTCTTCGTCTGACAAATTGTACCGCCTAGCCACATGGGGCCCAACCAAAATTCAACCCCACCTTTATGACGCAGAGTCCATTTTAGTGTTCAGGTATAATGATGATTATTTAATGCCTGAACAACTGGACATGCTACTTGATTGCGTGACGCTAAAGTGGCTACTACATAGGTAAGACTTGAATAAATAACTGGGACTTACCAAACAAAGATTTTGTAGGTCTCAAAATAAGCTTTGATGTCAACAATAGGGCCTTTTGAATTCATGAGCTAATTTTCTAGTGTTGTCAGTATTATATCACAAAGTTAAAAAGGTCATGAATTGACATTATTGAGGTTATCTAGGTAATTGAATCAGCATGCGTCAAAAAGGCCCAAAATAATGTAGTTGAAGGCGAGGAAAAGGGCATACATTAATATTATGTAGTAAATACGTAATACTACTGTCGTCGATGGCAGTTGTTATTGACGTTTATTTAATTCAATTATTTCAATGACATCTAATGTTTATGTTTTTAATTTCTATAACTATAGTTATGTACTATTTACTCCTAAAATATTCACGTGCCTAAACTTGGGCCAGATATGCAGCTCTACTGTATGATTCCATCAATTTTTTTTGTACCATGTCTTATGTGTATTAATGTTACTGAATTACTAAATGATATGCTGCAACAAGACTATTGGCGAAGATACCTTCATATCTACACAACCATGTCTCATAACAATTACGTACCTATTAGATAGATTTTGTTCTGCTCGATTCCTTCATCTCCCTTGGCCTGTGTACCACCTTCACTACGACCGATAAGCCTGCCAAACGTTTGTCGTAATAGTCACAATGGTCTCTGCTCAGAGGCTTATGTCTTGGACGGTGTCGATAACGATGATTTCAAGCGACTTACGACATCAATGCATTCCATACGCATTCCCGTACCCATTCGGCATTGCAATCAGGACAGGTTCAAGCCAGGTTCCAGCGGTGCCCTATTTGGTATCACAGTCTTGCTCTTTGCGTGACTGCCTTGTTTGGAACCAGATCTTTTCTTTGGTTTTTCTATTGTAAATATAGCTTTTTCTGGTTTGAACTACAAGTTGGTATAATAGTATTGAGTCACGACTTGATTGTTAGTGGTCCGGATGGACTGGATTTGCCCCCTGGGACTCGCTTACTCCTGCCACTCACTATGCAACTGAAGTCGTCATAACTAGTTAAAATTAGTTTCGGAAAGTGCACTATGAATCCAAAATAGAAACAGCTAATTTCAAAACTAATGTTGTCTTTCCATTATAGTTCCAAGGTTTTTGTCCTTTTGAGCTGTTTAATGTTAGTAAACAAGATTTATAACTCCTTTGTGAGCTTGGATTCCATGTGTAAACCAGCTTTTGCCTTGTTAGTGCTATGATGTAGGCAATTTGAATCACCTTTTGGATGATTTCACTTCTGGAAGCGAAGTACAAAGTTATCATAACAATCTGTAATGTAACTTATATCCTACTAATAATATAGAGTTTGTGCCATTGTGACGAAATTTGGTCATAGACAACGCCAAAACTAGGTATACTATATGATTAAAAAACTAAGTATATTAATTAAGTATATCAGTTATCTAGTACCTACCCATAACCCTAGCTCTGCTTAGCATAGGGCCAGATGATGCTCTGTGGATTATTATTTATTTATTTCTATCATTATTTATTTATATCAACCCTCTAATGTCCACTGCCAAGACGGCACCAATTGCTGTCCTAAAGCGCCTCCATCAATCGACTCTACAAAATCCATCGAGTATTAAGTCTATTTCAGATATTTTCGAACATTTTCAAAAAAGAAAAGTTTCAGAAGTAATTTTTCAGGTTTTATGAGTTTTATTAATAGCTCAATCAAGACTAGTTCATTATACACCTTAATAATTCAGCATTCAGATTATTAATAACATAAATTACCTACGAATGAAATTAAAACTCCATTATTTAGAATAATTGGTGCAATTATTCAAATCTTTATCTCGTCGTTTTGAGAAAGTTTTTACAATTTCTTTTTTTAACAAATTTCTCGATAAGGCTTTGTCACATAGCTGACCAGCTGGTCAATTAAGACTTATTGATTCGTGAGTATACCGCTCATACTACTTTCACCAATCATTGACTGCATTTGAATTACAAAATAAAACAAAAGAAAACAACTAATGAGCTGAGTAAATAATATGACTGATACACTCACGAAAAGATCTGAAATCTGAATGGACCAGCAGATGTGTAAAATAAGCGAACCTCTTTGAAGAGGAAACGAAAACTACTGAATAAACCCTGAAACATAATTATAGCAATTTGTTTGCAGTTGGCCAGTTTTTCTTGGCAAGGCATATTAGATGAGCTAAACGTTATAGCTTTCTTGTCAGGTAAGTATAATGGAGACGCGGCTTCGAACGCGTTGTTAAATATATTTTTATTAATTCTTAATAATATAACAGCATCTGGAAACGTTTAAAGGATATTTATATCCCATGGGAACTAACTAATGGGATAAAATGCCAATGTTTTATTCGAAGCCTAGAACTGCATATATGAAAAATTTCAGCCCGATCCGTTTAGTAGTTTATCTAAGCATCCAAACTGTCGCATTTATAATAGTCATTTTGTCTTTGCCTATTCCAACATTATTAGATATTAGGTACGTACCTGCCTATAGTAGCAAAAATACTAAAATACATCACAATAAATGTAACAGCACACTATTTCCCACGCTTAGTCCTAAAGCGATTGCTTACACGCGTTACGAACATTCAAGAGCTTGCCAATCGCGACGCGACAGCTCACGACAGAATGGATCTTAGTAATTAAATGTACAGACAGCAAAACAAATCAATAATAAATGATAAATCTTGTATATTTCTCAGACAGCATCCTATCCTACTTCCTACTAATATTATAAAGCCGAAAGTTTGTGAAATCTGAATTTTTGATACCAAGGATCTCCAAAACTACTGAACAAATCAAGATAGAATTTGGCGTACGTTTAGAACATAGCCTAACTTAGATAACAGGACACTTAATACCGAAAATTCGTATGCGATGCCGCGGGTAGAAGCTAGTTATTTATATAAAGAAGTAGCAAAGAGTCCGCATTGGAAATATAAAAGTGGACAAAATTGTATCATTGCACCGGCAAGATAATAAGCATTATCTAGCCCCCCGAGCTTATTTCAATTAGATGACATGACTGATAGCTTTATAGTTAAACTAGCTTCTGCCCGCGGCTTCGCACGCGTATTTTCGGTATAATAAGTAACCTATTATTTAAGTAAGGCTTTGCTCTAAGCGTACGCCAAATTTCATCTTCATCTGTTCAGCACTACAGTTTTGGAGATCAAGATAGGATCCCCTAAGATCTCTTTCCTAGGATTTCCAAAACTGTAGTTTTAGAGATCCTAGGTTACAAAAATTCTGTTTTCACAATCTTTCGGCTTTATAATATTATAGGATTGTTTTAAATAAATTTACGTTGGATCCATGTGTTTTCTATGCTAAACATAGAAAATATCTAGATCAGGAACTTCTAGATCCAGCAAATATCGTAATCAAAAACGCAACTTGCGTGTCAGGCCACCTTTCGCTCACTAAGCTACAAAGGTCCTCGCCATTTTAATCTTTAAAAAAATCACACACTAATCATCTTCATAGGTATATTACTGATAGTAGGTAAGCCAGCAGGGTATATATTTTCTTCAGTCGAGTCGCGTAGGTATATCAAAAGAAAGCAAATATTTCTTGTTAAAATAAATTTAATATACCCACGAATAACATGACGACTCATATTAATAACTAAAACTCGTAAAGAAAACACACTGAAAAATATCAAAGTAAAAAAATAAAAACCTTCTCTTATACTAATGATATCAGAAAGAAACAAATTTTCTAATTCAGCTCAAAAAGGCTACAACATGTAACATGGTAAGGTTCTTAAAGCTCATATAATATTCAAAATTTAATTTACTAATGCAGACCTTACGGAGCTTTCTAGAAAAATGATGTAGCTTTCAAGTTAGTAACACTTGTGGATTGAATCTGCCAGAGTGGCCTGGGAGTAACATTAGATGCTGCCTGAGTAGCCTGGGAGCAACATTAGATATTATCTAAACACTGAACGATAGATACTAGCAAGATGCCTACCCCTCTAGAGACAATATGAGTACTGTATGGCTTGACAAGGAGACTGTCTGAATGCAAGTCCTCAGGGGACCTACGACATTATTCATAATCATATGTAAGTAAGTCATAATCAATCGCACATTTTACCTTTTTCCTTTTTGTTATTTATTATACATATACAGTAGAATACCTTAGAATATACGTTAGATTTTAAGTTTTTCTTTGTCAAAATTAAATATTTTTAAAATAGAATTATATATACTTACTACTCGTATATAAATATTGTTAGAGTAGCATACCTTAGATGCTAGATTTTAAGTCTTCTTTGTTAACATAAACATTGTTATCTGTAACGTTTGTTATAGAAGAGCGAGATCCTCTAACACAAGTTTTTTATACTTAAATGAGGTTCTCAATTAAGGAATCACTAATTGTAAGCCAGTTACAGAAGTAATTTTTATTTTATTTTATTATTATTATAAGTGCCTTATACCACAGCCTACCTATATGCATACAGTCGTTACACGAAGGCATTTTGACGTGGTTTTGACAGGACAATCGTGCGGGGGGCAAGAGATGGGACGGGGGAGGGACGCTCCCGAGTTGCTTACATTACCTGACGTAGCCTCTTTACAGCTGAATATTTTGTACCTATTTCTTCTTTTGTGTAATTTAATTTTAATTGAATACTATTTAGACATAAAGGCACTCTTGTAATTTTGTGCTCCTTTGCGTTCCTATAGTTGAAAATAAATGAAATGCAAGAAATTACCGCCTTAGTAACTCGGGAGCGTCCCAAACCCCGTCCCTTGGCCAACGTACGATCGATCGCCCGGTCAAAACGCCTTTGTCGAACGACTGTATTTATATAGTTAGGCTGTGCTTATACCTACCACCATAGAGTTAATACGAGCTGCTGTCAGAGCAGAGGAAAAGTCTCATTCAAAAATTTATTTGACTTTGTCACAGACTTTGTAGTCAAAAACTAATCTATGTGTGAGTCGACAAGCATATAACTTCAGTGCTTTCACACAAGCGCACTTATACGAATGGAAAATTTGTCGCAATTTTTTGGCCTACACCTTTTTGTATCTACTTCCTACTAATATTATAAAGCCGAAAGTTTGTGAAATCTGAATTTTTGTTACCTAGGATTTCAAAAACTACTGAACAGATCAAGATGAAGTTTGGCGTACGTTTAGAGCAAAGTCTAACTTAGATAGGCTACTTATAAAATAGGCTACTTATTATACCGAAAATACGCGTGTGAAGCCGCGGGCAGAAGCTAGTTCATTATAAGCCTTCTTCTACTATGCCTGCCTTAGATTAGATGGGTAAAGACACGGAATTAAGAATTCTATTTCCGTGGGTAAAGAACATAATAGGTTAAGGTCTATGCTAGAGCACTGAAAACCGTGGAATTTAATAAGTTGAGATAGCATGATATGATCTCTCTCTCTCTCTCTACAGACTGTCTGCCTGAATGTATGTAAGGTCCATGACAGTACCACTTGGTCCTTATACCTAAATAAAAAAATTACGGGTGTTTTTTTGAATTTGGCGATTTCGATTCCCGGTTCAGACAGGTGATTATTCAAAAAAAGTTAAAATTGTTTTTAATATCAATATTTAAGAAGATATTTTACTATGATAATAATAATTATAATAATAAATAAACAATGCTGGACAATCCACCTAACATCATCTAGTCCCAAGCTAAGCAGAGCTTGTGTTATGGGCACTAGATTACTGATATACATACCTTGTACATGTCAGGTATGTAGGTCTCAACAGAGCCTACTCATTTGCTCCCCTTGGAGTCGAGACCCTAGGTCCGTGGGGTACCGAGGCTCTTCGGGTTTTCAAAAAACTATCTGAGCGTCTGGTCGAAGCGACGCGTGACCCGAGAGCTGGTGAATATCTGGCACAGCGTATCAGCATTGCCATACAGCGTGGCAATGCAGCCAGCGTCTTGGGGACGCTTCCGACTGGTGTTGATATGGATCAGTTGAGCTATCTGTAGACTGTTTGCAACAGTCGGCAGTTACCTCAATTGTTTCAATTGTAAATACTAGTATAATTTTCTTTGTGAATAAATTTATTATTTTTTCCTTGTACAATACATTACATAGATAGATATTTTTAGTATACCTACAAAGAAAATATCCAGAACACCCTATAATACCTCTATGCCTTCTAACTTTTTTTGTTTACCTATCGGCCAGGATACGCGAGGTTAAAAACTTTTTATAGCAAGCCATCAAGTAGGTTCGTATCATATTACCTACTTGTTAACTTTGATAGGTCTTTTGGAAGGTCTTTCAAAGTGAAAGAAATCGGATCTTTATTTTTGTTACAAGACAAGAAAGGCGTTGAACATTTCACTAGAAGAGCGATTGTAATCCGACACCGATGGCTGGCGTCCACGCGATCCCTATCACATCTACTGAATGAATGTGGATTCTGTCTGTTACATATACTTAGTCCTTATCCTTACATTTGATAAACTAATTCATTTATTTAAAAAAAAATTACACCCTATATTAAAAAAAATCTAGGCATCGATTTCCCGCTGGCAGATTTATCAAAGACTAGCTGCCCGCAGCTTTATAAGTACGCTTTTCTTCTGAATAAAAAGTATCTCATATAAAGAAGTAATATCATATCTGTCAGTCTCCAAAATACCATCTACCTCCCTGCCAAGTTTCACTGAGATCTGTTCAGCCGTTTTGGCGTAGAAAAGTAACAATCAGGCAGACAGATAGAGTTACTTTTGAATTTGTAATATTAGTATGGTAGGTATTAAGTTCTACACTAACACACAAGTAGTTAATTCTCATAGTTTGTGATTTAGCCATATATCCTCATCTCAAGACTCCTTGTATATACATAGCCATACAGCGTGGCAATGCAGCCAGCGTCTTGGGGACGCTTCCGACTGGTGTTGATATGGATCAGTTGAGCTATCTGTAGACTGTTTGCAACAGTCGGCAGTTAGCTCAATTGTTTCAATTGTAAATACTAGTATAATTTTCCTTGTATATTATGTACGTATATATATAATATTATGTATAATACGGAACGTAGTCATACTTGATCTTTGATGTATAAGTAAGTACTTACTTAAATAATTTTGGGAGAAAATTTAAAAAAATAAACATCAACTTCATCTTTCATATGGATCAATTGAGCTATCTGTAGATTGTTTGTAACAGTCTGCAGGTAGCAAACAATTGATGATTCAATTGTAAATATTCGTTCTAAAATGTTTCTTTTATTTGATTGTAATTTTCTTGGTTAAGAAACTTCAAAACATGATGAATTTTAGATTTATCTATAACAGTATTAGTAAGGCAAAACTATTCCCTTTTCTTTCCAAACATCGCGTTCCGGAGCCCTCTCTGCAAATCTTTTATAACTAACATTTTTATAATGTTCCCTTTCTGCCATAAAATAAACTGTTTAATGTCATTTTGAGATACAAGAAGCTTCATAATGAGGTGTTGTTGATAAATTAACATTTTTACGAGGTGTCCTATAAGGTGTTATGGCTTGTTCATCTCTGACCTTCTAGCTTCTGGACCGATGCCAAAGGTTGGGCGCCACTGACTGGGAACTGATGACTTGCTGCAATTCCCTAATTTTGTCTGTACATTGTGTGTCATGCATTACAAAAATTTGTGTTCCTATAATATTAGATAGATAGAAAATTCTTTATTGCACACTTATAGATAGAAACAATACAGCAAAACAGCTTAAAATCTAAGTGACAAGTGACAGTCTTATCGCTCAAGAGCGATCTCTACCAGACAACCGTGCATGGATAGGATCATTGGATAGTATTAGGGGTTCTGTGTGCTCTTGAAGGTTTTATAAATAAATACTTTTAAAATATACTACATACATAACATTATGTATGTATATATACCTACATATACTTACATAAACTCCCGACCTCACCTCCCGACATAAACAGACGACCGATGTGGCGCGGCGGGCGAAGGTCCGCCTGCGACGCAGGAGGTTGCGGGTTCGATTCCCGCCTTGGGACAAATGTTTGTAAGATCTACAAGTATTTGTTTCGGGTGTTCTGGTCGTTTCTATGTATAATAAAAAATATCTATCTATGTAATGTATTATATTATGTATACCAGTCATCTAGTACCCATAACACAAGCTCTGCTTAGCTTGGGGCTAGATGATGTTTTGTGGATTGTCCAGCATTATTATTTTTTTTATTTTATTTTTTTTTATTTTAAACTACTTATATACATAGGGACTCAGGTATACGTTCAGTGACAACATAAACATAAATATCTATATTTTATAAAGGGAAACAAGGGTGTGGTCAATGACAGCAGGACAAATAGTGTTCCTTTACCATACTCTTGAATATTGGTAGTATATATAATAATAATTTTGATCTACTTGTGTTTTCTTATAAATGTATGAGGAAAATTGCTAAGTTCATAAGAATTGGATCAAACTCACTTGCGTCAGTGGCCCAAACAAATCCAAAGGTGTAAGTGTAACACAATCTTATATATAAAAATGAAACCCGTTTCGCGTTGTCACGGCATCACGCGTGAACGGCTGGACCGATTTCGCTAATTCTTTCTTTGTTGTGTTTGTTATTGTCAGGAGAAGGTTCTTATGAAAGAAAAAATTAAGAAAGTTGGAAACATAAATTTCCACGGGGGCGAAGCCGCGGGGCGCAGCTAGTGACTAATAAATTTCAAGGCACGTGCTGTGACTTTGAACTCACAGTATCAGTTAAGTACTACAAGTATAGCCAACTTTAAGAATTAGAACTTTATTAGAATCATAGAAGTTCTAATTCTAATTCTAATTCTGTTTGGGGGGAACTGAGATTTGCACGGACATCTCGCATGGGAGTGTATTGTGCATTATCCAGGCCCTAACCAGCCCAGCTCCTTGAAGTACCGGAGCAGGACTTTTGGTGACTGACAGCTTCGTTTCAGCTTCTCTGTGGGTGTAGACGAGGTTGACTCCTCAATGAGACCCTTCAGCCCCGTCTTGCGTCTGGCTTCCTCTGTGGCCGTGCAGTGTAATATGACGTGTTCCACAGTCTCTTCTTCTTGGAAGCAGCCACGACACAAGCCGCTGTCTGTGGCTCCAGTCTTGAACAGATGATGGTTCAGCTCGCAATGACCTGTGATGATACCCACCATTGTTCTCAGGTCCTCGGGGCTCATCTTGAGCATCTTGTTTGTGGTTTTCCTGTCTATGGAGGGGAATATTGGTTGAGTATGCTTGCAGTCTGTTCGACGCTCCCATAGTTTTTGGTGTTCTTTTTCTGAGTTAAGTTTTAGTCTAATTTTGACCTCTGCTGTGGGTGGGTTAGAGAGGCATATCTTAGAAGTTATATTAGTATAGTTAGCGTCATGTAAAAAGAACGCTGGCGGTCAAGCTGCGCTGCAGGCGATATATAGGTCTATTTGGTGGTATGGTTCACAGCCAGCTACGAACAGCTCGTGATCCCACACCTCATGGCGTACGGCGTATGCCGTACGCCATGAGGTGTGGGATATGACAGGCATATGAACTGTGAATTTGCGAATTATAGGACTTGGAATAGCGGGTCTGGGATGAAGACTTTTGTAGTATTTGTCATAGTTATAGTCGTATAGTATCTAAATACATTTATTCAAGTGCCACCGTCTATATTGTTTTTTCATGTCAGTCCATCCTAAGATTGCCTGGAAGAGTATGCTCTCAGCGATAAGGTCGCCCTTTATATTTCCTCTATTCTTAGCTTTTGTCTCTGTATAGTTTTCTAACTTTTTGTGGTATAGTGAAGTGTTTTCTATCTATCTTCTATCTATAGTATAGGTTACCAATACGAACGGTGGTCTATCTTATAATATTTAGGACTTCCTACGGTCTCTAGCGCCGTTATCTTATAATAGTTATCTTATACCTTATCTTATAATAGTTTTAAAACTTCTAGTAAAAAAAAACATATCCTCATTAAGCTCCAAAGACGCAGAGCTTAGTTGTTCTTCGGAACACTAGAGTGAATATTTTGTTTTACCTTATGTCAACTTATCGTGTGGCTTAGAATTTGCACCACCTCAACTCTTCCCGCGGGTGTCGTAAGAGGCGACTAAGGGATATCCACCGGGGGCGGACAGCAGCGTCTGCAGAAAAATTCTACCACCGAACTGCAATCCCCAACCCGCATGCCCGGCGTGGGGATTATGGGCATTATATGATAAAAAGAGATGAGATAAAAGCCAATAAGGCGCTTACCGGGGGGAGGCCTGTCTCCAGCAGTGGACCAATATAGGCTGTTGAGGTTGAAGTGAAGATGTCAGCTTGTAAAATGAATGAAAATGTTTCCAAGCATATTATATCTAACTTAATAAAAATAATAAGTTGGTCCTATTAAAATAAAATACACAAGGTTTTGCAAGCATCTCCATATTCTCCATTATTCTTCATTTTAGGACATCAGTAATACTTAGTTGGTGAAAGTATTAATTTCAGGAACCCCATTGTCTTCAACGTGATTTCATTCAATTTCATGTGTCACAGCCGATATTTGAAATTCAAATTTGCCCTCATCGCCCCAAAGTTTGAACTTCCGACAATGTTTGGTTTCCAACTTTGAACTTGATGACACATAAAATTACTCTTGGAAGTTTGAACCCGCGGTTGACGGTCATATTATTTTGTTGTTAAAATCTGCGTAAGTACGTGAAAATATACTATCGTGCACTTATTTTCGGTATAAGAAGTAGCCTATTATCTAAGTTAGGCTACGTTCTATTCTAAATGTACGCCAAATTTCATCTTGATCTGTTCAGTAGTTTTGGAGATCCTAGGAAACAAAAATATCACATTTCACAAACTTTCGGCTGTATATTTTTAGTAGGATACATGATCTATTCCTTTCATAAACCAAAAAAAGTAATCCCAAATGATATTTGTTTATTGTAATTATTAAAATAAAACTATTCCGAACGAATACCACTCATAAACGAATCCCAAAACAAGATAAACGGTGTTAAACTAGGTCACAAAGAAAATTACAATCAAATAATAGAAATAATTTGAACTAAATATCAATAACAATTGAAACAATTGAGCTAACTGAAGACTGTTGCAAACAATCTATAGGTAGTTTAACTGATCCATATTAATACCAGTCGGGAAGCGTCCGCGTCTCCAAGACGCGCTGGCTACATTGCCCCGCTGTATGGCAATAGTGATACACATGCAAGGTGCTTTAGGTAGGTTTAAGATATAGATAAAAATCCTACTAATATAATAAGTGTGAAAGTTTACATGTTTGTTACCACGTATCTCCGTAACTACGATTTAGTATGTACTAGCTTCTGCCCGCGGCTTCGCACGCGTTGTTTCTATGGAAACGTTTTGAGGTTATTTCTATCCTATTCTATTTTTGAGGTTATGTCAAGTCACACTTGAATGCTATCGAACGGAATAAATAGTATCCTATGTCCGTCTCCTGGCTCTAAGCTACCTCCTCACCAATTTTCAGCCATATCGGTAAAGCCGTTCTTGAGTTATAAATAACTAACAAGACTTTCTTTTATATATCCATATATTACTATGTATTATAGATTTAATATGTAGATAGTTTAGGTTCTCTTATTTTCAACCTCTTTTTACCACTCTTTTTTCTGAGGGGGTTAAAAGGGTGGTAAAGTTTCTAGGGAAAATTATTATTCCTTGGTTCACTCAAAACTCGGTAAAAATTAACTATAAAGTAAATAATGAATCACATATTTTTTATTTTTACACAACTACCCCTGTGTGTAACAAATTGCTGAAGTTTGTATGATTTCTACGCGAGCGAAGCCGCGGGGCGCAGCTAGTTGTTCATAATGGGGATAGAAAATCTAAGGTCAAACTTCAATCATCTGTATACATAGCTACCTTTATACCCCGATAGTAGAGACTTGATAGCATAATTTTGAGCAAACTCCATTAGACAGATAAAAAACGATAAAAATATAACGAATAAACTGCATCAGACTAATAAAAACGGTAAAAAATAAAACGAAATAAAAAGTCCCTTTGCATAGGTACTTAAAACTAACGTAATACACTATTATAGTGTATTGCGTATACCCTATAATAGGGTTAATAACACAAATGGGATTGCAGCACTCAATACAGCCCCAATAGTTTCCTTTATTTGTTTAACGGTTAACTATAAATATCGCCCACTGCATAGCTAAGATTCAATACACTTACAAGAAAGAGCTTTTAACTAAAATAACATAAGGGTTTGTACACACATTGCGATGCGACGACGAGACGACGACATTCGATAGCGTACGAATACCTCAGACGAACTGCGATGTATAGATACGTATCTATACATCGCAAAAAATCTATTCATCACAAAAAATTACGTACGTAATTTTTTTCCTCGAAGTTTGACGAATTCATTACGGACGTAACGTTCTTCCAACATAAATAAGATTCGTAGATAACCCGCTTACATCCTTAATAGATAAGTAAAGTTTATTCTTCTTTTGTTTCTTGTAAGGATTAAAATTATGAAAAGTGTATTTTGTTAGGTATTGATTGTGATATCATCACATTTTCACAACAGAATAAAACCTAATGATTACGTTTTCGTTATGAGCTGACAAAATCGCTGCTTAAACATGAAAAGTAAACTTATATAAACTTGGTACTTGGTATTCGCAAATGGAATATGAGAACATCAGTTTCTACTTTTAACTTTCATTTAATTACAGCTCACTCACACATTCTGACGCTAAAAGTAAAACTAAAAGCAATAAAAATTAGTATGTTTTTACTTGCAAAAAAGTTAGTTTTTATCAAATACAACATTGGCATTGTAAAGCATTGCGATAAAAACCGCACCGCACCTTGTATCTAAACCATTACTCCCACATAACTCACACGATGTGCGACAGATGTTCGCAGCACGATGCGATGAGTGATCTGACCTATTAATTATCGTTACTAGGCTCAAAGTGGTCGGCCTTATTAAATTATGATGGTGGCTTCTTACCGATAGGTCGATGAAGCAGAAAATGCTTCGTTTTGCCTACTTGCGATTTATCACTACATACTATAAAACAAAGTCGCTTTCTCTGTCCCTATGTATGCTTAAATCTTTAAAACTATGCAACGGATTTTTATGCGGTTTTTTAATAGATAGAGTGATTGAAGAGGAAGGTTTATATGTTTAATAATAGTAATAGTAGGTAATAGTAGTATTTTATTGCACCCGTGCGAAGCCGGGGTGGGTCGCTAGATTCTCATAAAAAAATCACTATTATGAGAAATTACTTATTACGCTATGGTGATTTTTATTTCAATGATGATTTTGCTTGTAATTTTAGTATTAATATTTATTTCGTATTTAATTTTATAATGACTCGAATATGGACACCCTAACTTATTTTTTGTACTAAAATTTATTGTCTGAAATAAACGAATTGAATTAGGTATTAAAAAACATTTTGGTGGTCGGTCAGTATATAGGTAACGTTAGGTAGAAAATACGTAAATTACTTACATTCAAACATTATCAGTAACAAGACGCTTTACATAAAACCTAGATCTAAGAAAAACAATTATTATCCACGAAATTTAAGTATTTTTAAAGCAAAAACGGAAGGCGAGCTGCGTATTACAATGTTCCAAACAAATCACGAAGCAAACATGATCTAATTTATCTAGATCTAAGCTTCAAGCAACTACAACCTTCTGTAAACAACGAACGCCAAAGAATGGAGGGTTTTTTTATGCCGCCCTTCTAAGTGCCTGAAGAGATTTGGATGTAGGTAGAGATAAACCATTCTAAAAATGCACGCCCCCTTCACTAAATGTCATACAATCGGTGTTCATTTTTAGAATGGTTTATCTCTACCTGTGCATGGGGTATCGTTCGCATCCTTACATCATCCCGAGTGATACTAGCTATATTTTTTTAATCATCGCACTAACGTTCATCGTCATCATCAGCCGATTTAGTCCACAGCTGGACATAGGCCTCCCCTAATGAGCGCCATAGCGCCCTGTCTTCAGCTTGCCGCATCCAGCATTTGCCTGCAGTTTTTCGCAAATCGTCATCCCACCTGGCCGGAGGGCGTCCTACACTACGTTTGCCGAGTCGTGGACTCCACTCAAGAACACGTTTACACCGGTTGTCGGTTCTTCGCGAGATATGGCCGGCTCACTGCCACTTCAGCTTGCTAATTCTTTGTGCTATGTCGATGACTTTGGTTCTCTGTCGGATGTATTCGTTACGAATTCTATCCTTCAGAGAGACTTGCACTAAGGTTGCGTGTTTTTAATTTTTGGATATTCGCTTTGTTACTGTCGAAGTTCAGAGGGGAAGGCGTCTATTTGACGTTAGACGTGATCGTGACGTTTCCTTTTTCCATAAAACTTGGTACAGTGCCTCTATCCTGCGGACACGGATTTATGCGAGTTTTGGAATATACACTCTATACTTCATTACATTAGGTAGGTACGACATCATGTATTAAATTATGATTAAATTTTTCGTATACAAACAATAAACTAATCAAACATTTTAAACCTAATTAGGTATTATTTTGATTGACATACAAATGATTAAAGGAAAAGAAAATTTGAGCAACAACGCACCCGCCTGCCTGAAAATTAAGCCCCTTTAATAAAAATTATGATTAATTGAATATACTATTAATAATATAGCGTGCGTTAACTCATTACCACGCGTGAAATTAAAACTACATCGTTTATCTCAGCATCGATGTATGGCGTCGATTGAAACGACGACCCTTCTACGAAGGTACAGTTCAATAGAAAAGTTAATTGTGACTAACGCATAACATTCGGTAATCATTAGTAAGTAGGTACTGATAGGAAGCTGTGTGGCTTAGAATTTCCAGCACCCCAATTCTTCCCGCGGGTGTCGTAAGAGGCGACTAAGGGATATCAACCGGGAGCGGGCAGTAGCACCCCTGTAGAACAATTCTGAAACCAAACTAAGATCGACAAACCGCATGCCCAGCGTGGGGATTATGAGCATCACCCCCCAAGAGATGAAAGTCTATAAAGCGCTTATCAGGGGGAGGCCTGCGTCCAGCAGTGGACCAATATAGGCTGTTGAGGTGAGGTGAGGTAGTAAGAACTAACGACGTAACAAAACAAAAAGCCAAGAGTAAATTAAATATTTTTTTCGCTAGGAAATGTATTATTTTAGGATTTCTTTTTCGGTTTTTATTGCTGATGAGAAACTCGGATAATATTAGCATAAATCTTTGAGTTTAATAAATACGAACCTTTTAATAAGTATCTTCATTTTTTCTCTTGTTCTATCACTTCCTGTCCATCCAAAAGTTGCCTGGAAAAATCGCTCATAGCGATTAGGCCGACCATTGTACAACGTAATCTGTATTCGCATTTTCCTGACCTGTGTTTCTGTTTTATTTGGTGTGCAAAAAAGAGTATTTGTATTATAGTGTAGGTACATTTTGTAATTATTAAGATGGAAGGCGCTGACATGTCGCCGACTGGCTGCGTCGGCCGGCAGGTTACGTCGGCAGGCGCCGGCGACTTTGCGGTGTTAGACCTTCTTGCGTCTATCCTTACGAACAGAGTGCTACAAAACAAAGTATAACGGTTTAGGATATTCCTGCCATGTCATGTTATGTCTCTTTTGTCGAATAAATAATTTGTAATTTGTAAATTCACGATGCACTTCAGCAGCCCACTGTACCACTATGGGGTTATTCTCGCATGATTTGATCGATGACAGCTGACAGGGTGGTAATGATGGAAGCTGGGACGGTGCTCATAAATATGATAATTTACAGGGTGGATTTAATGGGATATTTCGCACTTACGCATAGATTTATCGTATGCGTGCGGGAAATTATTGTTTACCTCGGGCTATAGTGTAAGTGCAGCGTAAATCAGTGTTGTGGTTATTCTTAGACCCACTGCCCTTTCTAGTTCTGAGTATTCCGATTACGAATGAGCTTTAATTGTTACCATGTTAACTATAGTAGAGTATTTCCTATCGCACTAGATACCTACCTCCTATTTGTTAAAGGATAGATGGAATAGGGGGGTAAAGAAAATACTGGCTGTTTCGGTTACGAAAAAAAGCACGCTTGAAGACGAAATTTTTTTTTGTGCGTGGCCAGTATTTTTATCACTCACCCCAGTCGCTCGCATAGCACAAAATAACCACAAGGAGGGGATTTGCTCTCGCACGTGTGCTAAGCACAACATAAAACACCTTTTAACAAAACCTTCAAGTCCGTTTGTTTTATACTTCGGGCGCGTTTCTGCTACAAAAAATACAATAACTACTCACCAATGTCGAGTTTTCAGGACTGCAATCTGTTACCAAGTGACACAAAACCCAATGAACCTATTAACTCCTAGAAAGTAGAACAGGGTAATGACAGGGATTTGCTAATTAATTACAGACCGATGGGCAACGTCACGCGAGCTGTTCTTGGACACCCTACTTCCTGCGGGATAGCATTTGGCTTACTTAGGGCTAATGGCTGCCTTGATAGAGGTCAATGATTGGCAATACAGGGCAATAGATAATTATGTAATGCAATCACTACGAGAGGGACATGAGCATGGTTGAGGCTCCTGTCCATAGTCTAGATAAAAGTTAGATTGATAGTTATATTGAAAACTAGCTGCATTTTTACTACTTGTTGTCCTATTACCCGTTTTCCCGTAGGAATGAAGCATTTTCCCGCGGTAAAAAGTAGCCTACCTTCTTAAGGAATAATGTGGGCTTCTAATGGTAAAAGAATTTTTTCGGTCCAGTAGTTTCGGAGCCTATTCAATACAAACAAACAATCAAATCTCTCCTCTTTATAATATTAGTATAAGTACCTAGATTATTGTGTTATTTTTAATTTCTACCTACGTGTTTATGTATTCTAAATCTGAGAATAAATGAGTTAATAGTAATAAAATCGCCACTTATTTATACATATTTAAAATCGTAACACTAAACACAACCGAAAGTAAAAAACTTCAGTAACTATGTTTTCATGCTAGGGTAAATTTTAAACAATGTTAAAGTGAAAGTTTAACATTGTATAAAATCTACCCTTGCATGAAGCACAAAATTCGGTTTTAAAAAAATACAAGGATTCGGATAGGAGACTAACCAGATGCGCAGGACATATTACCTATAGTGCACAATACAATACAATACAATACAAAATACTTTATTGTACACCAACAAAAATACAAAACACGAAACCTTACATAAGATACAAGTACAATGGGCGGCCTTATCGCTTAGACACAAGTGTGTGCGCAAACACAGGTGCACTCTCTATTCCCTCACTCTCATAATCCGATGGGACGACAAATCGACACGACCGAGAAGAGGTCAAGCGCAGGACCAACGGCTTAGCGTGCGTTCCGCTTAGAGCGAGACGTCATACCATGAAGATGATGAGGAAAACTTTAAAATAATACTTAGTTTAGTACTTACTAAGTCCTTCGAAATCTCCAAAAAAGGAAAGAGATAAAGCAATCAGATTATGAGAATCACTCCAGGAAAACCATAAATTATCTGATGCCAATATAAGATAATGGCAACCTCAATAAAAAATAAATACAAACAGGTGATAAATCTGTACGAATAATGGATGTCTATTAACACGGTCCCAATTCTATCACTTCCTAGATTATTAACCTAATTATTTGGAATAGGTACATAAAACTGTAGTACCACTATATTTCACAGTTTTCCTGAACAATGCTCGAAAAATATGTTAGATTCATAGATATAAGTAAAATTCTATAGATATGGTAGTTATGGTACGTTCTCCCAGCTCAACAAATGGCCTGTGCTCAACAAATGGTTTGTGTCTAGTTGTAACACAACACGTGTTACAACTAGACACAAAGACACGCTATTTCCAATCTTTTGCAATATACCCACCTATAATGAACAACAAAGATGAAAAGTCGTACCTAGACTGAAGTGCGACCGAGACAACAATACGCACTCGAAACACGAACGCCAGCGGCACCGGTCCGACTATGACCGAGATAGGTGGACCTAATTGGACCTTATTTGAGCGTTCCACTTTCGAGCAGCTAATACCAAATCTCACGAATTTTACTTACATTGATGGTTAGATAAGAGAATAAACGTTAGCAAAACCCACTTCGTGCACTTCAATCTCTCGGGTCGGGAGTACAGAGAGCTGTCGGTAGATATAGGCGTGGAACACATCGAACAAGTATATTGTACAACCTTCCTTGGCTTCCAACTGGACAGTGCCCTTGATAATGATGACTATGACATAGGCAAAATTATAATTATCATGCTCTATGGTGTTCAATGGGGGAAGCCTAGATATGGTTGGTGATGATGATAAACCTTAGGAATACGACCAAAGATTCAAGTAGCGAAAGTTTGTAGGTCTACCTACAATAATATATTTTATAATAAGTATCTGTATACTTTTGTCTGCTGACCCATCTACTTCGGTGTTTCACTGTGTCGTTTATATGAATTTAAACAATACAAATTTGGAATAAGTAGGTGTGGGTAGAAAGGGGAACTAAAATCAAATGTTTTGGGTCGAACGGAGCAAAATACCTATTGGGTAGAAAAATCTTGGGTCGAACGGGGAAGCACTCATCTTTGACCTTTAGGTTTGTTTTTACAAGGTAGAATAAACAAAAATAATATCGCATTGTCATGCATTGCGTAAATCATTGAATTTGAAGTGCTCATTCTAATAGTATTTTACGGTTTGCATGACGATTTAACGTAATTTTCTATATTCTTCCCTAGATAACAGTCGCCGCGATTGGTCAGCACTATTTTAACATTAATGTAATGATTTAGGTCGATTCTTTATATCATTAGCTGTTTATTATGTCATATCAGATTACTACAAATATCAGTTGAAACTCAAAGCAAAAAATCTACCGTCAAATTGTTAATTTACAAAGGTGTATAAAAAGGTCCGCGTGTAAATAATCTCGGTAGCGTTTAGGGTGGTTTAGAGATAAAAACGTGAATAGAGGCAGATTGCTTTACAAAGTCTTTATTGTGGGCCGTAAAGTTGGGCTACAAACGAATTTGGTTTTGCTTTGCTAGAGGTGAATAAATTAGGTTTGCTTTTGCTAGAGCTTATTGTGTTTTGAGTGTAATAGTGTTTGAGGGTGAAATCGGATTAGTTGTCCTATATTTATTAGTAGTGTATTGAATAGTGTATTGCATGTATTAAATATATCAGTTATCTAGTACTTACCCACAACACAAGCTTTGCTTAGCTTGGGGCTAGCTGATACTGTGTAAATTGTCCAGCATTATTTATTTAATTCATAATATAGGTAAATGTTCGGCATCAAATCTAACATCCATTTATGGTTGATCAACCTCATAAGCTATGACGAAATTATTCCAAAAATATACTCAAAAATCTTTTGACTTGCTAGGTATTTTAACTATGAAAATTATAACAAATGTACTAAGGCACATACCTTCACACGAAATACAAAAGCCACAAATTCACACGTTTGAACGATAATAAATAACTAACTGAAAAATAATTAGGTCCCGGATTGTTGTTATTTTTTGTAGTTTTTTATTTTGTATATACCTATAGCTACAGGCACTATTTTAATTTAGAGGCTTTTCACTAATCAATCTGTTTGTTCTTTACAGAGAAGTTATCTGGAGAACTTTGGCTATCTAAGAAAAGGAAGGCCTGAAGTCAGCAACCTGGTGATGGGAGATCAGATGCAGTCTTATGAAGATGACTTCAGGATCGCAATCAAAACCCTGCAGGTACGAGTTTTCTAACTTCTTGCATCCTATACCTACAACTACAACATACCTATAGCCTAAAACATAGTAGCCGTCAGTCACAGCTGTCTACAAGATATAGCCTAAATAATAAGGCTAATGATATAAATAAAAATAATAATCCCTGATCTCTGAGGTGGCCGTCATTGAAATGGATGAGGAGGCCCATGCTACTGACTAGGTACTTATTTTACTTCCTAATAATATTATAAAGAAGAGAGATTCCGAAGATGAGAAGTCGTGAGAGGTTTGGGCTCAAATTTGGAAATGTAGTTCTAAGTCTCAAATAAAATAACGCTTGCGACCCGTGGGTAGAAGCTAGTGGGCACATAAAGGTGGCAATTCTTACTGAGCTATTAGGTTCGGTAGACAGACATTTGGTTTTCTGCTTTACCTTCACTATTTTGCGTCGCGTCGGCTCAACGCGCTTGCATGCGATTTTATGACTATTCTACATAACCCAGCCGATAGGTTCTATGACCCTCCATCATAATAAAGATTTTACGACAAATTTACTAACCACGCAATGTTTTGCAGGAATTCGGTGGTATTCCCGTCACGGGTGAAATAGACAGTGCTACCTTACATCTGATGAAGCAGAAACGGTGTGGGAGACCAGATAGAGAAGAAGGTGATGAAGAGAGCGGGCATGGACATAGGAGAAAGCGGTTCGCGATCCAGGGGTCGAAGTGGGAACACACGAACTTAACATGGAGGTATGTTTGTAGATTAAATACTTTTTACTCAAAACGTAATAGTAAGGTTTTCAAAGCCTAAATGCTACTACAATGACGATAAGCGCCATCTGTTGATGAGTAGTGAGACTTCACATTCAGCGCCACCTAGCGAACTACGTAGTGGAGCAGTATGATTGCTGACGAGGAATTTAGTACCGCTACTCACCGAACAAGCGCGCTGTGTAGCTAATAGGATTAATCCGTGGGATTAATCGTCAGATGTCGCTAGTGTACGTGAACTTGAGTTATTAAATATATTTTCATGTTTGACAACGAACGTTGTTGGTGCATAAAACTACGGAACTTGATACTATTCAAAATTACCTATTACTTATATTGGTGTCTTCCTTCCATAATATCAAGTTTTCTTTTAAGAAAATAAAGCTTAAGTAATAAGGTTGGTTCCTACATGGTTCCTACACTTCCACACTATGTAGTCTACACTCTAACTAGGGAAAAGTTTTGAGCGATTTCTGACTTTAAAGTACCTATAGGTACTTCAACCTTAGATAGTCCCATAGAAGTGTTTGATCAGTTTATGAAACAGGATCGATGGGCATCAAAAAAGTTTTTGTGTAAAATGCCCATTTTTGTGTTAACTAATTTTTTATCTGAGAATTGGGATTAACATTTCTCTAAAAGATATATGGAAGTCTCGTAAGACAATTTTCCGTTAGCTACACCGGTTAAGGTCTATGTGTAAATCAATGGAGAAAATGATTTGAATTAATTTAATCATGGTGGACTTTTTGGCATTGTAGGCAGTTAGGGGTAGGTAACAGTCCCGTCCAAAAAGTCCACCCTGTTCTAAATAATTCAAATCATTTTCTCCATTGATTCACACATAGACCTTAGTCATAGGACTTAAGTACATACCTACGTTGGGCGCTCAAGATCTGAACCCATACCTACTGATAATTTCGTACTAACTTGTAACCAACGCAACAGGCGTGTGAGAGCTTGCGAAATTTTCATATTATTACCGAGGGGGAACTGAGGGGTTAACATGTTTTATGTGATTGCTGAATTATTTACTTTAGGGCCGCGTAAAGTTGATGACAAATAATAGTTAAATCACAGCCCTCGTTAATGTTACGACGACCGACGCCGACGCTTTCCGTTTCCCTTCTTTGAGCTTTGTGTTTTGGTTGTTGTAAGGTAGTGGGTACCTTAATTACATAACACCTAGATCGTACGTCGTAATTCGTACTTCGTACTTTCGTACTTTCATACTTCGTACTTTCGTACTTCGTTGTGCCGTTCTGAAGATGTTTGGCCGAAGACAACGCCAAAAAAATTTTGCACACATAAGATCTGGACATAGAGTTACATTATAAGCTACTTTTTATTCCAAAAGCACGCTTGCGAAGCCGCTGGCTGAAGCAAGTTACTCATATTGTAAGCAACTAGTTTAAAGGAAGGTGTAAGAAGTGATAGCTTAGATCACCTATAATTTTTACAATAATAACCTCTGAACAATGGAGCGAGCATGGTCCTTGCAATAATAAACTAACGTTAATAGTCTACGTTTTTAGCAATTTGCTATAATCTAAGAGTAACAGCCTATTTAATTCTCCAACACGAAATTTCGTGTTTCCTTTCTGCCAATGTACTTACTATAAGGCTGGGCGCAAACGGACCACCGGTCGCCGGCACCGGTGGCGAGCGGCAAGCTGTTTACACGCTCTTACATTTTGTACGAACTCGCCGCACACGCGTCGACGACGGTGGCGGCCACTCGCTACAGCAGTGTCCGTGACTCGCCACTTGACGCCGCTGCGCGCCACGCAAGACGCCGCGACGGCTTTCGCCACTGACACCCAACCTCGTATATTAATTTTCCCCACTTATTGGGTACTAGACGATCGCCTCGCCGTTTCACGCGCGTAGTTTCCCGTTCCCATGGGAATTCCGCGATACAATATAGCCTATGCCACTCCTTGCCTTGATAGAAAATTGCCAAAATTTCACAGCTGTAAGTACATCAAAATGTTTGTCACTTTATTTTAGCTATTAAACAGAGATTTTTTATTTTAATGACTCATTGATATCACCTATGTAAAATCTGAGCTGAAATCATTTTAGCCTATCGAACAAGGCTACTTGTACTAGAAGAAGAAAGAAAGAAGAAAGAAAATCCATTTATTTGGACCAAACATACACACACAATATTAAAAGGAATAAAAATTAGGTACGGGGCGAAAATGGTCCCTGTCTCAGCATTATGCCGCTACGAAGCAGCAAGTAGCGGCGCTGATTTTCAGACATGGCCTCGTGTGGTGGCACAAAGATGGTAAAAATATTAACATAGGTACAATGAATACCTACACAAACAGACAAGAGTAGATAGAGAGGTTACATACAACACAGGAAACTTATTTCTTGTACTAAAAACGTTAAGAAGTAAAAAGTCTCATTTCATGGCTTGAAAGAGGTTTTATACCTGAACTCGCATTCGTTACCTCCTTGGTTTTTTGTTATTATAGTGCGTAACCCCACACTAAGGGTAATTTCTAAGAAATCAAATAATATCGCAAAAATTTTCGACTTCGACGGGACTTGAACCCGCGTCCTCCCCTCAGTACGGGGATGTGATAACCAACTACACCACGAAGTCAAGTCCCGTCGAAGTCGAAAATTTTTGCGATATTATTTGATTTCTTAGTTACCTCCTTGGTTTATTTATGTCCAATAAGAGCTTCTTTTCATTCCTTTTCCAAAAAAAATAGGGATGCTGATGGCTATTATCATCGCAAAAAATCTACTCTTAAAGGAGACGTGATGCCATACAAAATGTATTAGATTGATATTATGTAGGCGTAACCAATATTTTACGTAGGTAAATTTGCTAGTCATTGTAGGTAAATAAATATATAATGCTGGACAATTCACACAGCAATATCTAGATTTTGATCTAGATATTTATTCTATCTTATATTTAACTAAATTTTTCCGACAGAACAACCCCACCCATCATAGGGACTATATTGTAGATAAAATATACCAAAAACATTATCTATTTATGTAGGTAACTCTATTTTCAATTGTCTTGTGACACTTCCGATAATCATCATTACAATTTGATTTTAGTTTGAAGCTCAAATTTTCGTAAGAATTTACTATTAAATCGACCACGTGGGTAAAGCCGCATAAATATACCAATGATTGAGATCAAACTCTACATAAACGTCTAGGAAGTTTTTCAAAAAAGGTCTTATAACGTATCCTTTAGACTCCCTGATAAACTGACTACATTGCTGGCGAGTAGGAAAGGTAGTAGGTAGGCTCAAAGAAGGTGGTCAAAATAGATTACGAGGCATTTTAAGCAAAAACTTAAAGTTATTTACAAAAGTCAAAATTCTTACTTCCTATTTTGAAAAAATAAAGTTGCAAACCACCAGCTTTATTGTAAAAAGCTTTTACAAGAAGTCCTTACTCGGCGAGTCGGCGCGCGCCCTCGTAAACCGGCCGCGAGATGGCGCTGCCTTTACTGCTAGTTTGCACAACAACCTGCAATATTGACAGACCATTAATTCCGAAGGAAATTGTGCTGAAGCCGCGGTGATTGTGAACTTTTCAAATTATCCGGGTGCTCCTCGCTTGTTTCACAAATAGACAAGTGCCCACTCCGGGGACGGCAAGTTGAATAAACCCGGGGCAGAATGTCGTGTGGCCACACTGTTGAGGATGCAGTAATCTAGATCTGCTAAAGGTTGTACCACACGCGAGCTGAGAAAACATTGTGAATTGCCAACAAAATATAACAAAAAATTGATTTAATTTTGATAGATAGGATTAAATAGCTTTCAGTAAGCATTAGTACCCATAACACAAGCACTGCTTAGCTTGGGGAATGGGGATAGATAATGCTGTGTGGATTGTCCAGCATTGTTTATTTATTTTATTTATTAGGTACCTAGGTAAGATAAGTAAAGGTTTTATTTACTGGTAGGTACAACTAGAATGCACAGAACGTAAGTAAAGATTTTGTTTGTGGGTTAAAAGGGTTATTCTGGTCCTAATTATGTAGGTACCTACTTAATTCGATCATCTTTTTTATCCAAAGTATTTTAATATTTTATGTTTGTACAGACTATTAGGTATACCTATAATCTGTACAAAAATAAAATATTTTTGAAAAGAAAGTATTCAACAGGGAAAGGTACCCACCTATCCTACCTACCTAATAACAATCTACCTATCCAAATCTTATAAAGTAAATTTATTCCGAGAAAATATTGCGTAAGCAGGAAAACCACTGCAACGTTTCCATTTAAATAGCCGTTATTATTACGTATTGAATGTTAAATGGAGCGTAAACAAATATCCCCGTGTTTCAGACATCCAATACGATAGTTATTTCAAAGTATTGTTTTGCAAATCCAATGTGTATGACAGCCAAGCGACGGGTACATCTGGCCACCCGCCGCGCGAGGCGCTGTCATCGCCACTCAGACACTACCTACCAATAATATTATTTTGTTTGAATGCCTTATTGTTATATCGGAGCAGTTATTTCATGATAAGCAAGGTTTCAAGCTGTATTCATGATGGAAATCTACATCCTAATAAGCTTAAATACTTTTTGCAGTTTATGTTTCTTTTTTTCAGCATCGTGTGTTATTTGGCCGCTCAATTTCGGATGGATGTGATCACAGTTATTCAAGAATATGTTATTACAGAACTTTTAAGAACATATATTCTACATAGTCAAAAATTAACGTGTTAAAATATAATAATATTATATTTTAATAATATTATATTTTAACACGGCAGCTACGCGCGTATAAGTCAAAAATTAACGTGTTAAAATATAATAATATTATATATTAATAATATTATATTTTAACACGTTAATTTTTGACTTATACGCGCGTAGCTGCCTACTTCGTCGTAGGTAGGCGTCACGTTTCGTAGACCTATACAAAACTAGGTTACGAAAGCTAAGTTACTTTAACACAATGTTTTTCCGAGAAAAACATGCGGATTACTTAAAAAGTTAAAGTGGAGTTAATTAAAATTAATTTTTACTTAAGAACTTGCCCATTCAAGCAACGAAGAAGACTGTAAAACGTCATTATTTTTAAAAGTAAGAAAAACTCGATTTCAACAAATGTTCGCAAATTAAAAACTGTAACAACACGTGAAAATAATATTTCGCCGTCATTTTTATGGCTTCGTCAATTACGACCGGGAAATAAAGTTTTCCGAGAACAAAACGTGTTATCGACCAACTGTTGAAATATTTACCATGAAATTTGGAAGACTTACGTTTTGTAGCAAATTGGGTCCCAACTTTCTTATATAAATCGCGAGTTAAACCAGAGGGGTGAGTCTATTAATTTGACGTTAGTAACGTGATTGTGACGTCTCCGGTTTCCATGCAATTTGGACAGCGCCTCTATCAATATATCTATGAAAACTTATTGTACACTCATAAAAATATAAATCGGTTCCCTAAAAATAGCGATAAACATAATTTTAATACCAGAAATAAACATAAACTCGCTGTGCCCACAACTAGGCTACACAAAATAAATGTATCTTTTAAAGGGCAATGTATACGCTTCTACAACAAAACTCCTAGTGAGTTGCAAAAATTATCAGTAAATAAATTCAAACAAATTGTCAAAACCTTGCTGTGCAAAAAGGCTTACTATAAAATATCAGATTATCTAGAGGACAAAAAAGCTTGGGACGGGTTTTGCTCCAACTCGAAAAATAACAACTAACAGGCTAAAGGTTTCTTCGTCGCTTCTTTACTTTAGTCTACATACCGAAGCGACAGAAATCAAAAAATATCACTTTATTTCCGTGTCAGTGTTTAGTTTTTTATTTTGACCTTTTCTAAGTGTACATTTATTGTATTTATGGAAATAAAGAGTTTTTGATTTTTGATTTTTGATCTTGCGGATAAAGAACTACGCAAGGTCGGACGCTATAATTACTCATTGGATTTGCCAATTGAAATTATGTCTTTATTCTTAAAAACAAACACGCTTATATCGAGTACTAGCGACCCGCCCTGGCTTCGCACGGGTGCAATAAAATACTACTATTACTATTATTATACATATAAAATTTCCTCTTCAATCACTCATCTATTAAAAAAACCGCTTTAAAATCCGTTGCGTAGTTTTAAAGATTTAAACATACATAGGGACAGAGAAAGCGACTTTGTTATAAACTATGTAGTGATGTATAAACTAGTTAGTTTAGATTTAAAGAACTTTATTCTCATACAAACACAGGCTTTACTTATAAATGATATAGGTACTCGTATAAGAACAAATTAATCTATGTTTTACAATATTTACACTAACCTCTGGGTCCATATTTAAATAATAACTAAATTTATTTTAACTAAATACTAAGTAATAATATTTTATCAATACTTAAAATTATAACAACTAGTAAGGTACTTTTTGTACTTACAATGAATAACCTGTAATCAGTTGTGTCCAAGATGGCGGCACATATTGTGTCCTCCGTTGGTTGCCTCAGTGAGGCGATCCACCGATCTGAGCCGAACAGTTGGTCGCCTCATTGTGATTCTAACCAGACAGTAAATTTGAGTGTACTCAAAGGTTCTCTCTCATATGTAGGTTATTTCATCAGGTTCATAGGAAATTAATAAAACATAGGGCTTCGCATACAAAAATTCAGGGAAGTCATGATTTATAAGCTCGCCAAACCCTGTCTGAGCGTAACCACCATGTGGTAACTCAATATTGCTTTAGTTCCTTCTCTTGTTATGACACGGCACGGTGTACGCACTTCTAGTATGGTCAAGAGGGCTTATTCTAAAATACTAAAATAACCCAGTAGTCTTAAAAAGACCAACCCAGAAGACTGAAGTGAACTTCTATGCATTTCTATAATTTCTTGTAGAATGCGAACTAGGTCATCGTTTGAATAGGTGCTTCACAATATCTTTATTGAGTCTCTATTTTATAGCGACTGCGATCTCGATGTAATAAAGCGCATATCGCTTTTATTGAAAGAAGTCAGTCGATGGAATGAAACCATTCGATATCTATGTACAGTTTACGACAAAAATCGGTGTACAGTTTATGGTAAAAAGCGTTTTTGGTATTAATAAACGTCATAAAGCGCTAATCCACCTATTTTATCTTATTATTAAGCAGAGATGCGAAGTTGCTCTTTTTGGCCACGATGGTGAGCAAAAAGAGTAACTTCGCATCACTGCCAAATTAATGTAATATAGTGCACTCTGCCAATATAGTGTCATATATTAGATAGATAGATAGAAGATAGAAAATTCTTTATTGCACACTTATAGATAGAAACAATACAGCAAAACAGCTTAAAAACTAAGTGACAAGTGGCGGTCTTATCGCTCAAGAGCGATCTCTACCAGACAACCGTGGATGGATAGGATTATTGGATAGTATTAGGGGTTCTGTGTGCTCTTGAAGGTTTAATAAATAAATACTTTTAATATAATACTACGCTTAAAATATACTACATGCATAACATTATATATACCTACATATACTTACATAAACTACTTATATACATAGGGACTCAGGTATACGTTCAGTGACAACATAAATATCTATATTTTATAATGGGGAAACAAGGGTGTGGTCAGTGACAGCAGGACAAATAGTATTCCTTTACCATGCTCTTGAATATTGGTAGTGACTTTGCACGCCTTACTGAGACTGGCAGCGTGCTCCAAAGCTGTACAGCGCGGGCAGTAAATATTATAGGTTAAAGAACTTTATTTTCTCATAAAAACATTACAGTTCACTTAAAATGAGATAAATTTAAACAGTAAATGTGTACTAAAACTAAATTTAAGTAGGTAAATAACTCCTGGTCGTTGAGGTTTAACTTAAATTAATAATCATAACTAATTATGTTATTTATCTAATAGTGTCACATTATATTTATGTAGTTATATTGAGTAGACATGTGCTTTCAACATATTTTTGTACTTATTAATGCTATCACATTATTATATGGTATTTGGTAAATTATTATATATACGTGCTCCTTCTGAAAGAATCGTCTTTTTTCCGTAGTTCGTACGTGTATTGGGTAATTTTAGTTTAATTTTGTTTCTCAAACTATATTTATTTTCGTTCTTTTAGTGTCATATAGTATACTATACAAAATAGAACTTTTACAGAGGCATTAAAAATAAGCTAAAGATAGGTACCACAAACTGTAAAATTTTTGAAAATTCCATAGTAGTCAGGGTCGGGTTAGCGCCTTAAGAATAAAGTTTCAGAATTTTTCGGCGTTTATTCAACACTCGCATCTGCCCGCGGCTTCGCACGCTTTTAATCAGAATAAAAAAGTCTGTAGTATGTTATTCCTCTCTTAATTCGTTTAGTGCTTTTGGCGCTGTCGTCGCCTAGGCATTTGACGATGGCACTAACCGGATAAATGTTGCCTTCTTAATATTAGTAGCATTATCATGATGTCGATTCTGATGTTTTAGGATTCCTAACGTAAATTTTACGATTTCTAAATTTTCTAAGTTAGGTTGACCTAAAATTATGGTATTCTGTACAGATCCTAAAAATACCTAAAAATACCACAAAATCCTTATTCCATTTTTTTAAAAGAATCTCCCCGTTTTTCACTAGAATACATTTTAATCACGACCAAATTAGATGGATGCCTGCTAAAATTAGGTAGACATTTCTAATCATGGCTCAATTCTAAAACCACAGAATCGACACCAATATTGAGTAGGAATAGGATGATGCTCTGAAGAACTCAGTGGCATATCGAGCCAACATGTAGCAAGTAGCAGATTCGATTCCAGTAGTAAGATTTTCGAAATGACCTGGAAAGATATTATTATATTTAGGAATAGGATCTATAGAAAGAAATTAAAATATTCATACTAACTTCATAAATAAAAAAATTTAGAGTTAGAATTAGAATTTAGAAAATCTAAATATTTACCCCTGGTGGGACTCGAACCCACAATCCCCGGCTTAGG
The DNA here is from genome assembly GCA_963564075.1 of Eupithecia subfuscata. NCBI lineage: Eukaryota > Metazoa > Arthropoda > Insecta > Lepidoptera > Geometridae > Eupithecia > Eupithecia subfuscata. The sequence continues at coordinate 5,897,569 of OY751108.1, forward strand.
AGGCCGATGCCTTATCCATTAGGCCACAGGGGCGGTTGTCAGAGGGTTGAATTTGATAACCTTGAGAAGGTAAACTTACTACTCCTTTTTTTCAGTTGTAAAATTATTAAATACTAGCTGCGCCCCGCGGCTTTGCACGCGTTGTTTCTATGGAAACGTTTTGAGGTTATTTCTTTCCCATGGGAACTGATTTATGGGAACCATAGAAAGAACGCGTGCTTTCTATGGAAACGTTTAAAGTTGATTTATCTCCCACGGGAACCGATCTATGGGATAAAAAGTTATGCCTATGTTTGATTCCAGGATTGGAATTACCTGTATGCAAAATTTCAGCCCGATCCGTTCAGTAGTTTTGGCGTGAAGAGGTAACAAACATTCATCCATCCATACATCCATCCAAACTTTCGCTTTTATAATATTAGTGTGATGATATTTTATTCTTATAACTATTCATTATATGAAAATTGCCGCATCAAAACTAAGCAAACACTGCCATACTCGAGAGTGATAATTGGAAGTGATAAAAAATAATTCTACTTTTATAATTAAATTTATATATTATAATGTTTTTACTAAAACTAAATAACACTTCATAATATATCTGAATATACCTCCTGTTTTTTAATTTTACGGAACAAAATAGTCATTATTTTTTATGGACAATTTGCCGAACCATTCTCTACAAAAAAAGCAAAAGAATCATCAAAATCGTACATCAATTGGCGAAGATAACGTATATACATAAAAAACATACAGTTGAATGAAGCGTGCTTAAAAATAAATAATAAATCATCAAAAAGTTGGCCGCCCGAACAGGGACTTGAACCCTGGACCCTTGGATTAAAAGTCCAATGCTCTACCGACTGAGCTATCCGGGCTCATGCCGCAACAGCTGAAATTATGAATCATACTCCCAAGGACATTAACAATATCATTTCGTAGCAATCCACGGTAGCACTTCACGCACGCGATGACGTAGCACCCGCGTAGCATAGCAGGGCGTAGCGCTACGAAACCTCTACAAACTATGTTCAACGTTGATTCTGTATTTCATACAGACCATTTTGTATTTTGTTTTCTTCAATTACACAAGTATTTTAATTATATTATTATTAGGTTTGATTAATGTTTTATTACAGTACAGTAAAAAATTCTTTTAAATGTCGCAATACGTTATTTCCTACTGCAGAACCAAGCTACTCAAAATAAAAAGCTGTTATCTATAGGTATCCTGGGATATCACATTTCAGTCTCGCAAAAAGGGTTTCCACTGCAGCGTAGGATCCGCAATGAAAAATAGCGAGGAAAAAGAAAATTAAATTTGCGCTCTCTAACAAAGTTAATCACTTCGTTACGGGACTGTAACATGAAGCCTTCAGCTATAGGAGAACCTGATTGTGGCTAGGAGACTCTGACGTCATTTTATCTTCCACTTTTACCTCCAAACTAGGGCCCTTTTCTACTTAACTAATCGCTAGCAGAGCGAGACCCTCTAGCACAGGTATTTTACTTAAAAGAGGGTCCCCTACCACTGATATGTATTAGATTAAGTAAAAGAAATAAACTATTTTGATTATTTTTTTTATTTTTGAATCGCTGTACTATGAGAACGGTATAGCCGCTGAATCGCCAACATAGACACGTTTTGGTATTCTAGCCTATTCTATTCTATCTAATTAATTAAAAGATACTACACACACAACAGATGGAGGGACGCACGTATTAAGTTTCGGTGTTAAAATCAATTAAGAACCATTCTATCATTTACAGTTGAAACAATTGATCTAACTGCAGACTGTTGCAATCAATCTACAGATCCATATCAATACCAGACGCTGGCTGCACTCTATTGTCGACGACCTCGGTGGCGCGTCGGGCGAAGGTCCGCCTGCGGCGCGGGAGGTTGCGGGTTCGATTTCCGCCTTTGGACAAATGTTTGTACGATCTACAAATATTTTTTCCGGGTGTTCTGGTCGTGTCTATGTATAATAAAAAATATTTATCTATGTAATGTATTATATTATGTATAACAGTCATCTAGTACCCATAACACAAGCTCTGCTTAGCTTGGGGCTAGATGATGCTGTGTGGATTGTCCAGCATTATTTATTAATCTTTACCACACATCACAAAAATGATCATGTAAATATAGGTGTGAATCCTATAGTGACAACAAATGGCAGACAGCACAATGACTTTGTCGTTTTTCAGTTTCTTCTGACGCCGTTCTATAACCTTCTATTGTCTTAATGGAAGACCAGCGTTGGTTGCTTGCAACCTGGGTGGGTTCCAAGCAACCAACACTGGTCTTCCATCCAACCCATGCTGAGCCAGAGACCCTTTTGTGGCTTTCGGGCTTACATTTATAAGTATTTTTATGTTGTTTTTAATTCTAGAAAGTGGTCTGGTTGCACACATAAATCTATTTTATGATTATTCCTACCTCGATCGTGGTAAAACTGTCGGTTTGCAAAAACAAACCAAGAAAATCATAGTTAACAAATCTCGCTAAAAAGCTTACTAGTATTCAAATTAGACTTCGAGGTTTATAATATTTACCACGATCGGAGCATTTTTGAAGTTTCCGATATTTCAGTACAGTTGCATGTGCCATGATCACGGAATAACTGAAATGCTAGTAGATTAGCTCAAAAAAGGTTCACAAACATGATAGTTTAAAATATGGATTATTTCGTTACCATTCGCTATGTGTTGGCAGTTTTGTCACCTTGGTTTCGTTCTTTTTTTTGCTTTGCAGTTTTAAGATTCTACTCAAGCGTGTATTATTGATTCGATGTAGGTTTTTGGTACGATAACTTTAATAAGGTTTTCAATCAGTAAACGCGTTCATTGCAAGGAGCTGTGCAATAGTAATCGGTGGCAGTCAAAGTGTTAAACAAAAGAGCATTTATTGTGGATGGTCCATTAGAACACTTCTCGCTATGTTGCTTTCAACAGTTTTATAGAGTTAATTCGATCTACTTTGCAGTAAATCAATAGTAATTTGGCAGTCTAATACAATTTGGTATGTGGGAATGCCGTTATAGTGATGGTAATTGATTTTGGCTGCGTTGTAATAGTAGGGGGTGAGTAAATCAGGCCCGATCCGGTTCGAACCGGCTCGCTCGCTCGCGGCGCGCCGGAAACAATCCGAGCATGAAGCAAGTATCTGAAATTCCAATTAAGGGGAGGCTCTAGACTGATTCGCAGGTCTACTGCAAGCGGCCGATCACTCACTTGCACTTTTAATTAATTTATTTATTGAGTTCGCGAATCGACGGCGCAACTCGGGCGGCGCCGCGCCCCGCACCCTGCTATAAAAGCCGTGGAGAAACGGCGACGTCCGTCAGTGCCGCCGAGACGCTAGCGGCGGTAGGCGGGCGGGCGGCCCTGTACGCGTCGGAAGGTTCATTTTAAAAGTTATAATGTAGGGTGGGTAAGGGGATGCGTAGGGTTCGCGCGGCAGCGGCGGTAGTCGGCGGTGGCGACCTTGAGGTGAGTGATGCAGCGCCGAGTCGATAGGCCTCGGCGCCCCTCAGCTCACACTCTGCACTACAGCTGTTTTATTTGTATGACGTGCCTGCCATGTCTAATCTGCGACGTCTATTCTTGACGCATTTCTTTTCTTAAATCTCTGATAGCAAAAACACAATTTTTCAGAACGAAAAAATCACTTTTCAATCCAGTTTTCTGTTCTAAATTGTTAAAGAGATTTCTGCAAGCTTAAATATTAAAATACTCATCTAATTGAAGACATTGTGTTTATCAAAATACCATTTTGAGAGCGGAGAAACCTTTGCTGCACATGTTTATTAACTTTACCTTAATTTTACCCTTTTACCAATAAGGATCGGGTCAATGGGTATCCGTTACAACCAATTTCATTTACGAAGTCTTAACAAAATTGCATAGAATACATACATGGCTCGCAGGTCAGCGATTTTCTTTTCAGATTTTCGTCTTTGGTGGTTCTAGCACCTTTAAAATTCTATGAACTACAAAAAAGTCGTTAATAATAATCGCTAAAATCGTTAAAAATAACACACGTCCATTCCGTAACGTAGTCAACCGTGAAAAAAATTTTCACGCCCGTCGGTGCGGCGTTATACTACGATAGCATTCATAATCCGCCCGCCCATGGGGCTTCCACCAATCGAGTTACGTTCGAAAAATCGGAAAATCGGCTCCCTCATAAATCGTTAATACAATATACCTAGGAACATCTAGCATGTACTTGGTCGGTGGCCAAGTATAGACGCTCTGTAATTACAGTCTCAGGAACGGGTCTTAATTTGCTTAATTCACCCGCTCGGGCTAAATCGCTAGATTTAATGGGATATTTGAATGATGTGCATTGTTTTAAAACGTCTTGCGTCTGCTTGGAACGTTCCTATTTACGCGGCTATTAACATAATAGCTTGTACAGATTGGGAGATTAATGAGGAAATAAAACATGTTCAAACGTCGTTTGCGTCAATCGTATCTAAACACAAAATTGTCAAACATGACGCTTGACGCTCAAAAACGCGATGTATAAAGAAGGCTCTATGCCTACAGCCTATCACACTGATGTTGTTTATCACGCTGTGTGATCGGAATCGTAATGGAGGAAAACGCGGAAATAAGTTACTGCCTTAATATATCGCGCGTAATTTGAGATGCTAATGAATAATGGAATGAATAAACTTTTCCTAGATGTAAACTCCGTTTGTTTCTTTTTATTATGTCAAATTATTTATTTTTTATATTCGTATATTTCCAAAATCAAAACCTTCACAATACGATAGTTATTTTTAAAAACCTGTAATGGTGATATTCTTACTTTGTTTTTTAGCCGTAAATATTATGATTTATCACAAATTTGTATGTAATGGATGTAATCTGAAGTCTACGAAAATATACGGTGTAAAGCGGATTATTTCGGTTAAGCAAATAAAAAAAGATCATAAGGATGCGATAATATCTTTCTCTCTACGGGAGTGACATAGTCATCCTGACAAAACTCCTTGAAAAAAAAAAGAAAAAAAAATCATTCAACACAATCGAACCACAGGGGTTAAAAATCATCATATCAGTCTATAACGTCCACTGCTGGACATAGGCCCATACGACTCCACGTGGGCGTAGGTAATGCCTAATAAATAGGATTCCGTTTAGTGAAACAAAAACGAATGTCAAAGTTCAGCAATATTTCACTCCGTACGAGGGGTTTTCGAAATAAAGGACAGTTTTAGCCACGGTAGCCGGGCTGCTTTCGTGTGGTTTGCAATAAAAGCGCTCCTAGTGAGCCTGTGTAGTCAACCGTGGTACTCCGTATTTGGAGCATGAATTTTAGATACGTGAAACCAAGGCCGATAAACGTGAATAAATACTACTTAAGGAGAGTCCAACCGAATATTACGAGCAAACCGATAGCGAGTAAACCATCAGCACACGTACCTACGTCCAGACTTGAACATGACTCGCCCATAAGAGATTTTGGCCTAATCACCGCCCTGGACAGGCAGTTGGTGATTGCACAGATGTTTAAATACACAGATAGAAGCTGCTACCCTTTCTCAGGTAGATTCTCGACTTACGACATCTACAAGCTGTGTTAGAGGAATCGATTGTTACACCGCGACTACCACGGTCAAATAAAAGAATGTCGTATGACTCTGATAACTCGCAAACATACCGGTTGCGGACTGCGGGTACCCGTCAATAATGCACCCTTTCACACGAATTTATATTATTCTTTTTGGACCCTGAAAATTTCTAGACCGTTATAAAAATCCGAACCACGCGCTAACATTTATCTTTATTGTAGAAGGTTAAGGAAACAAAATGTATTTGATATTTTGCACAAAATAGCAAAGGAGCTGTCGAGAATCTATAAAGCGCGAATCTATATCCGCGAGTATCTATAAAGTGTTCCGTTTTACTTAGCCTATTCTTCGACTGATATCTTTGGGATTCGTTATCAAGTATGATATGGTTAAATAACTTGCTGCTTTGTCAAGAATCCCAACCTTCGATACCTCAATAAAAAAATACAAAAGAACGTAAGGCATTTTTGCGCCCAACGGGTTAGGCTTATTCAAAAAATAAACAACTTGTAGTTGCTATACATAACACCAGATCGTCCACAGTCTAACTGAAATAAAATGTAGCAACAGAAATTGCTAGACGTAAAAATGTAAAATGAAGCTTTGTAACCGTCAGAATATTCTCGTTTCTTCAACTCAGAATAAACATGGTGATGCTGATAGTATTATAAAATATGCATATCCACAGCCGGAAACCACTTGCATCGTGGACAAACCTACACAAGTAATGCGAATAAAATTGCGGAAATTCAACTTTTCGTCGGAAAACTTCGCTACATTTGAAATACACGAAGAGAATGCTCCGTGAGGGATTCATACTTGCAGTCTTACAAACATTATGATTTACGCTGGCCCGACCCCGCGGGTGAAATACGGTAAACAAGGATGATTTCAGACCATTTAGCGACTTTTTTCCAAACATTTGGCTTGTTCGCGTCCAAATAATTTAATAGGCGGCTCTTGCTTATTGTCGGTGTAATAAAATTGAGATAAGGAAAGAAAGCAGTCGCACAATTACAGGTGGAGTTTCAGTTTCCCTTAATGTTCTTTTTAATTGCTGTTTCGCAACAGATTGAACGAAAGCAGCTTAGAAAGCCAAAAGCCAACATAAATAAATATTTATGTTGACTTTTTGATATTATTCCAATGAAATTAAAGTTAAAATATTATTTAGTATTGTTTAATCTAATCATTTTGTTCGGATACATAAAATTAAATAATTGTACCTATAAAACAACGTATATATATCGGGTACAGTCATCAAATTAAACGAATTGTGATCGCAATTATGGAATAATGCGATCACTTTAGAAAATTTTAAACAAAGCAAGTGCAATGATTCAACTTTAAATCTATAGTAAATCGATGACTTTTTCTCACTACTTCGTCTTTACAACGTCTAACAACTTCTATAATATCAATATCAGTCCTTAAGAAAAAGACTCGCGGTTCCTACCGATTATCTTAAATCTAATAAGCATCTCTACAAAATAGCATACCCATATAAAAACAAGATCCGTCAAGTGCGAGTGTAACTCGCGCGCCGAGGGTTTCGAACGTTTGTCAATTATACAAATATGTACTAAGGGTACCGGTAAGAGATATCGCGATTTGATGAATACCTAAAAATAGTAGGCACCAAACTATATTTATCATGGATCGCTGCATAGGTACTTCGGAGATTAGGTAATTTTTTCGACTTTTTTCAAAATATTTCGAAAAGTATGAAACCTACAGAAACTTCAAAACTATTTTTAAATGTGCAAACTGATACGTTTCAATTGATACTCCACATGACCCTGCAGGTATATTTTAAAATGTTGACATCTCAATTTGTATGGAAAATGTTCATTTTCATTTTTCATTTTTTTTTCTGAAAATCTGTACAGGCGCACGAAATGTATTATTTTAAATTTCAAGTTGATAGCTGCGGTAGTTGCTGAGTTATTAAGGAAGGAAAAGAGGACAGACATAGCGAGACCATAGGGGTTTCGAAACCGATCTTCGGAACCCTTCGAAACCCTAATTATTTGGCGATTCATAGGAAAATTTTACAGCTGCTGACTCAATCAAAAATGTTTACCGACAGAAAAGCCCCTACCCTTAGCTTGCATTATCTATTCACGTCGTCGGCAAGCGTACCTAACCTTACCTAAATAGAATCGAGTTTTACGTTCACGAAATGCACTAAACGTGACATTTTGTCGTGAGTAGGGATAACTATTTGCTCCAAGGCGTTATTGTTTTGTTTTACTGTGGTTTTACCGCACACAATTTTTTTACAGCGCGCATTTCTTCCTTGAAATGTTGGAATTTTTTTCACAATAAAAATCTCGCGTGGTGGCTTGGGCTATATTGAAACAGTCTGGTTCGCTCACAAACCTTTTGTTTTCTACCAAAAAGAGCACAGAAAACAGTCCTATTTTGCAGCTTCCCAGTCAGGTAGGTAGCTGTCGAATCCTAAAACGGACACGTAAGTAAGATACACACACGCCGATTTTAGTTTTTTTTTTGTTGACCGCGTGTGAATCGAAACTTCGTTGCCGAAAACAAGTCCATATATTGGATTTCAAACCCACTAGAATGTAGAGTTTTAATCAACGTTCACTAACATACACAGGAAAACTAATGGACGACGTTTTTTATTAATAAATTCACGTTCATAGACCTGTCGTTTTTCTATATTTCCCGTTGAGTTCCTGCTCTTTCAGCTGAATTAAACAAAAACATTCAGCTCGTTATTCCGCTGCATTTTGATTCGGACCAATGAATCCATTCTGTAAACAATACCGTAATTAAGATGCCTTCATATCAATAAATCGAGTGGATACTCCTTGTTAATTGCTAGGACGAAGTGCAGCATCATGTTTATACTTGAACTGCTGAGGATTGACTTTTTGACGTGACAACGTCTTATAAATTGGTTTGCCGGGTGACACTTCAAGAAACTGCGTTACGCTCCGCTCACGTTATGCGCTCACAATGAGAGCGAGTGAGAGGCACGCGTCCCTTCCACTCGGGCATGGTTAGCCCGCCTAAGAGCGAGAGAGACAGACATAAAAAGTGAAAGGAACTCAAAGTCGTTGTCACGTAAAACTTTCGCCCGTATACCGACTTTACAGGCAACCAATTTTTTTTCACGTAAAAGAGCTTTTTACCTTTTTGACTCTATCTATGAAATACTTTCTGCACACACTTGAGACAAAAAAAACATTGAATCCGTGGGCAAAATGCGTAGATAAGGCATAAAAGTATTTTGATAAATAACTAAATATTGTAATGTGGCTTTCACGGTACGTAATTCGTATCTAGTTTAGTTTATTCCTTAATTTTTCGGGAATTGTAATATCGTGTCAAATAAATTATTTAATTTCATTTTAGTATTTTTATAGTTGCTGAAAACAAGTACTTCACTGAATAAACGCAAACGTTTGACCGCTATTTTATCAAAAACACTGGTTCAAATTACATTCCTCTCATCCCCTCGTGTTGATTAAAAGCATTTTCATCGCAATTTCCACGGTTTCGCGCTGCTTGTCTGATGAAGCATCATCGCATGTAGTTGGCGTCGATAATGCTTATCACGAAACTGGGCAGTACCTTCTGAATTAAAATTTTAATCGGATAAACGTTTATATATTTTTTGTTGATCGCGTGTGAATTGAAATTACGTTGCTGAAAACGATTCCTGTGTCTACACAGTTTTTATTTTAAGTTTTCCGTAAAATCAATAAGGATGGTACCTATAAGGTACATATCGTTTGCCTATCGATGAAGAAATCTCATCATCATCATAATTCCCAGTCTCTGTGTATAGACTTCTTCGAATTTGATGGCACTAATAGGTATATCGGTGTTGTTGAGCGCATTCAAGTCTTGATGAAGGTCTATGTACAATACAAACCTGACAGACTTGGTGTGTAGTTTTTTCAATCTCAATCATTAAAAATCAATCAAATTATTAAAGTAAGAATAGAATATTTATTTATTTATAAAAGTATTCATATTTTAGCGAATATTGCACCATTAAAGAAGCGTTAGTTTGTGTTGGTGCTCACACTCCTTTTGTACGTTTATATACCACAGCATTGCATTTGGATAGAGAAGATTATTGACAAAACAAAATAAAACTCAACTGAAAACTTTACTTTTAGAGAACATTATTTTCTCTATTACATCCTATGTAACAATTTAATTGTTCCGAAAAAAACTAAAAACCGATTTCGAATCTATTCAACACTTTTTTTATAAGTTTTGTGGAACAAGTACTTATTATATATAATATAGATTATAAATATAATAAAGGTTTTTTTATGAAATGATTTTCTAAACAACAGCAAAAAAAATTCAAATTGCTCTACAATTGACGGAGAAATCGACGAACATATACACCGATGTACATAATTCATATAGCCGAATTAAGAAACTCCTCCTTTTTATTAAGGTCGTTTATAAAATCTTGGATCTAAAACAAATTAAATTTATATTTAATTTTGATTTATATTTAATTCATAAATTTTTATTATACCTAAATCTTACACTTGAATATTTCATATGATAATTTAATTATGCTTGATTGTTGTTAATTACTTGACATAGGTACGTAACTATTTCTAGCATTATGTACCTACTCAATCTAACTACACTAATATTTAATTCTAAAACAATCAATGTATATATATAAAAATGAAACCCGTTTTCCTTGGTCACGGCATCACGCGTGAATGGCTGGACCGATTTCGCTAATTCTTTTTTTGTTGTGTTTGTTATTGTCAGGAGAAGGTTCTTATGAAAGAAAAAATTAATAAAGTTGGAAACATTAATTTCCACGGGGGCGAAGCCGCGGGGCGCAGCTAGTCAATAAATAAATTACAAAATTAAATTACCAAAGCTCATAGCACACCACACTCGACTAAGCTCGACTTTGTAAAAGTCAGTCCGCAGATCGGAACTAAAGCAATGCCTACAAAGGACATGCCTTATCCTTCAGTCTGGAGAATTTCTGAGGTATTTCTGAATCAAGCCGACGACGCCGAGGCGGCGCCTTATTATGCAAGCTCATTGTAACGTAGCCGGCTCAACTCGACACTGGATTCTACATCCTAGCCTCTTTAGGGATATGTTTCTTTATGTTATTGCGACGCGTTTTTACAAGATTGTATCGTTGTGCCTTCTTTATTGCGACATCATGGACAAACTGTTGTTTCCACCTTACTTTTTAAGAACTCGTACACCGTTTCGACTATAAAAAATCTTTGTGTTTTATCACGGTTTTCATATTCGGTGGCTATAACACACCTCGACTACCACACTCTTGTAATTGGTGGGGGGCTTTTCAACAACTAAATTAAGCATTTTCATTAAGACACATTTAGAATTTATTTTGTAGAGATAGGGATTTAGTTGAACAGGCAGTTGAAAACGTTAACCCTTATAGACTCAAGTGTCCCATATGGGACTAATTTTTGTATGTGTTTGTGGTTTTGTATCAGAGATGTAATGTAATCTTTAAAATTTTCAGGTCTGTCATACATATTAACGTAGATAAACTCTAAAACCACTTCCCGCGAACGACGTCACGATTAACAGCTAGTTAGTCAAATATAATAAAGTTTATTTTCTTATCTGGCAAATAGAAATCATTCAATTTCGCCAATCGATACCATTCAAAACTAAATAGAAGGAATAGACAATCCCATTCACCAACCGTATTCACAACGTGCTCCGTCAATCTCGTAGGGCCCGTGGATTGATTGCTACGAACAGAAACAGAGTCAACAGTTGGACAGTGAGAACTCAATCCGGATTTACTCCAATCAAACCCTCCGCATTCATGTTTACGCAAAATTGAACAGAATCAATTTGGGTTGGCTCACTTAAAATTCGAACACACTCGCCCATATCCGGTGGCACATCGGTGCATTTCCTGATGTCTAGGTGCCAGACGGCAGCTGACTGTTGACTGCGCTCGGGGTATTTTGTGACATTTCTCTACAGAATTTTTTAAATTCCCTATTGAAAAATTGTCATTTTGACATAGTAACAATTTTAATAGCCGCAGTACGCCATCTTGATAATTTCATCGTAATTCCTTTTTCAATTTGTAGCAGCAACGTCGACGTATAAGATTGGCGCGTAAAACTCGCGTAAAGCGAGTGGTTTTAGAACGGTGATTTCGAGACTGTAACCGGTTTATACGCAGTGTAAAGAAATAGGGTTCTTTATGTGTGTAATCATTTTGTGTTACGGACTTTGTCACTCGTGAGCTTTTCCTGAGTGTTATTAAGGAGTCCAAGCTTTTACGCCCATGATTTAAGGAGCACAACGTGACAGCAGATGTGCACACACACATACACGCCCTCACATAATCTCACATGTGCAGTCAATGACCACAATATACAGCCTCGAATTCCATTCAGTTTTTTACGTAAGACCGCGATTCCTTTTATGTGCAAATAAATATTATTGACCCATCAAATTAAAATCAAGAAAAAGTTATGGTAAACGTTACGAGCTGTAAGCGGCAGATTGCTTTTTTCAGCGCTGTTGCTAAAATTTGATCAACGCCAGTATTTACTTTTTACAGCCGGTGCTAACGTTTTTCGGTTCCCTATTTCCATCAGGGTTATGCCGCGCGACGCTCATGAATTGGCGCAGTGTGATTACAAATTTAAGCCGTCGCAGCTAATATGAATGACAACGGGTCGACCTACTCGACATTCATTTCCCTGGGCGCCCAGCTCTTATAATAACTTACACGGCAACTTTGCCTTAAGGTACGAATATGTGCCGTCCTCGCACGAGGGGAGCCTAACCCCCGCCCTGCTCCTATACCTATAACATTTTATTTTTCCCAACAACAAAAACATCAAATCACCGAGTTATTTTGCAAGAAAAGGTCTCTTAATAATATAGTTTCAATGTTCATTTTGTTTTCGCTTTTGAATGGAGTCAAATTACACGCGGACTACAATTTCCGCCGTTTCAATTGCCGAGCTGCTAACAAATTTATACATCTGATGAAGGTGCAGAGTTTGGCACCCTATAATCCAGATTCGACCCTTGAATGGGAGCGAACGAGCGGGTGGCCGAGGTTTTAGAGTGGCCCTTCAATCAGCCCTTCCTTGCGGCTGCGGGGCTAGGGCGGGCTGCAGGGCGGGCGGGGAGGCGGCATGCCACGAGGACCTTTGAGCTACAGGCTCTTTGACACGAGCCACTGGCGCACTCTTCAAGTAATGATTCATTCTGCTGATGACTGACGCGGCTAATGCGGCAGTCCCCCCCACTCCTAGTGTTTGGATTCGTTGTAAATTTGATTTTACTGTCTGCTGTGCTTTGAGTCACTTTTCTCTTGTACAAACTGCACTGTTCGTTTGTTGAACAGTGGCTTCCTTGACTTCGGTGCGGAGGGATGGCAATTTAGGTGGGTACTGTTGAACATTATGCAGTGATGCATTTTTAAAACGAGAAACACCAGTCTTTTGTTTTAATATGGGGCGTTCACACTTTTCTTTTCAAATTGTTATGAGAAACGTTAAAGTTCTCGAAAAAAACGATTGAAACACTTTTTCACTCGAAACAAGTATAAATAACTTTGAAATAACTTTATTCCATTAATAAGCAGTGGAAGTTTTTTTATGATTACAGCTTCCACACTGTGGTAGTGTCGGGCGAATGCATGCACTACTGAGCGATCACAAAATGGCCTTTGTTGCCAGAATAAAGCAAAATTCTGGCAGAGTATACCAATTTATGAGACAATAGCGATCATGATAACCTGCCGCCTAGTTTAAATCCCTAATCGATATTCGAATACAATTTAATCTGCCTTTGTTCAAGCTCAGATTTAACAAGAATTGAATTTATGCATAAATCTGTATTGTTCGCAATATTACGTTGATAGAAAGCTTTTGAAGATTATGACTCGGTTAGACTCATTTCTAAGACAAATCATAAACTTTCAGAGATTTTTAAATAAATATTTATTGCAGGTTTATTAATTATACAGAAAAATAAACAAAATGTACAAATTTAAAAATTGTATTGTTTCCTGAAAAGCTACCTATTTTTGGGTATCCTTTGAAAATGAACCGTCCCAATTACGCGCATGTTTTTCTTCAGTGACTTTTTTAAAAACTCCTGGGTAAAAATTGTTTATAATCTCCAAAAAAATCCAATTAAAAGTTTTTTTTATCTGCGAGCTTAGGCAACAGTTTTCTGCGGGAGAGCCCTGGATTTTACCGACCCTGTTACCATTTCAACACATTCTGATTGCTTAACGAATTTTTCGACCCAATTACCGACCAGACATTGGTCCAAACTTGTAACAGAAGTTGCAATTTTTTGCATTTTTTAATTTACACTTTATTAATTTTATACATTACGATCTCATTTAATTGGGTCAGTGGTAGCTAAATTATATATGACTATTTTCTGCTCGCGGCTTCACATGCGTTGTTTCCGGGATAACAACGATATATACGTTTTTTCAAGCCATAAAATATCGAATTATTGTTCTTTAGAAACAACTTTAGTTTATTTCTATTCCATGGCATAGCATAGCTCATACATAAATTAATCTAGGTCTAGACCTAAATCTATGCCAGATTTCAGCCCGATTCGTTTGATAGTTTCGTCGTGAAGAAGTAACATCCATCCAAACTTTCGAATTTATTATATATATTAGTGTGATAGTGTAACATGAATAAAAACATACCTGAAAATGGATAAGTCACCCCTGGAAAGGAAAACGTGCAATTCAAAAAAAGCCAAGAAAATATAAATGAAACCATTTGTTTGAATACTCCCCAATTGCTCTGTGGAGATTAAACCTTACAAGGAAATACTGAATTCCCTTTAAATATTTATTTCACCAATAACACTAAAAGAGAACTGCTCCCGAAATATCATCCTGTTGTATTTTTCAATTTCTTGTATCCTCATACTGCGTCGGTAGAATATAATATATTCAGTCGATATGAGATCGTTATCATGTCAAAGAAGCTATCGCGTTACTGGACTCAAAAGACTGCGGTTTGTTTGATGCCCATGTATAATAGATTCTCGGTACACTGTAATTCTATCTCGCTAAAAATTGAAAGAAATTCAGGAAGGTCATTCGTACCGCTAAGTTTTGGAAATCGCTGCCTGTTTCTGTTTTTCCGGCCAACTACAAACTGGGTATCTCTTGAAACCTAACCTAAACAAAAAACCTAGGCTTTTTGTCCCATTATGAATTTTAAAGGTTATTTATATCTCATAGGAACTGATGTTCCTATTATTAGGAACTGACGTTCCTATGAGATATAAATAACCTTTAAACGTTTCCATAAAATCTACGCCTGTGTAGTAACATTATCAGGTTAGATTGTGGTCAAGCGAAGGTATATTCCTGAAGACAGAAACTGCGTGTGGTGGTGTATATTCAGACAAATTTTAATGTTTATTTGTTTAGTCTCTAAATTTATTGTAACTTACTGCTAGAATTACTGGACCTTACTATCGTACCTACCATTTTAAAAATGTGGTATTTCATTCTTTAACTAAACTTTCAGATATATAGAAATATTATAAAAATATTTAGCAGACTGGGTTTACAACGTTGAAACTTCACAAAATGATATGTATGTATTGTTTCTCCAGCGAATATATTGCTACCGCATATCAAAGTATGAAATAGCATTTCTTTAATACATCTCGAATGGTACGGAGTTTATGTAAATTTTGATACACGACTGGAATATTTCGTTTGTGAAGTATATAATGCAAAGCTAACATTTTACGCATTCACTGCGAGTACCATTAACGGGCAGTCTTCTTTATAAAGAAGACATATATTTTTGAAGAAATATGTATATATACGTATGTCTTCAAAAGAAAAATAATGTGTTCTTGAGAGAAATGTTCTTTTATTTTAAATTTCACTCTGTACAGTACAGAAGTACAGAGTCAATACCTAATCGGTTTTTAAGGTACAAAGTGTGCCTTAAAAACCGATTAGGTATTGAATGTGTTCTTTTGTAACACACTGGGCGGCGAGACGTTAATTTACTAGTTTCTGCCCGCAGCTTTGCACACGTTGTTTCTATGGTAAGGTTCAAAGGTTATATCTATCCCATGGGAACTGATTAATGGGACAAAAAGTAGACCATGTTTCATTTAACCTACATCTATGCGAAATATCAACGCAAGCCGTTTCGTTGTTTTGGCGTGAGAAGTAACAAACATACATCGGTTCCATCCATCCAAACTATCGCATTTACAATATTGTGTGAAGTGTGATTCCCAAATAACAACTTACACACACAGCTGAGTCCAGAATGTATTTTTGGAGAATAATTTCACGAGTAAAAAACTTGCCCAGAAACTCACAAATGTAATTAAAACGTGGATACATAAATTGTATTGTAAATAACGCTCTTAATTAACATGAGCGGTCAAAGTATTAATTTCGCCATTAATTCAGAGTAATTGCTGCGTTAAAATTTAGGCAGATATTAAACCTTAAATTGTATTTTATGTTTTTGTTTTCTCCTATATTTTTAAAATTCCTACGCCCTACATTAATCATTATAAAGTCGGGAATGATCTACGGTTATGAAAAATAATTGGGTACAATTACATACCTTCAGCTATGTCTAATTTGATTTATAACAATCCTACAAAAATTTTCCATGACCACCACCGGCATTTCTTTCTATCCTTTTATATAAACATATATTTTTGTTACAGGTATGTACAAATACACATTCTCGTGAACTGGTCCATAAAAATCAACTCCATCTTCAAGAAAGGTAAGTCAAATGGAACCTTATTGGAACGTAACTCAATTTTCTGCTCGCTCTAGTCCAGAAGTCAAACATCTTCAGTCGTATTTATCACATTGTTGCCCACAATGAATCGATTGGACTCTCTTGACCGGTCCGATGCCGGAAGCGGTGCATCCGGTTTTACCCGGATTCTTACAATCGGACATGCCCCCGGGTCACTACCCAAAATACTTTATAAAGATCCCTTTCGCACTGTTGATAGATTGTAACAGGATGTTCCATATCGATTCGAACCCTATCGGTGGACGTGATAAATATTCACACGGTTTGGGGTGAAATATTGTGATTCAGGTTTTTCCTCTACATATGGAATTTTGATACCACTCCGATCTGCAAGTATGTTTCCCATCCAATTGAAAATAAGTCTATAGACTATATACTATACCTACTATAGTAGGTACGTTTTTGAAATCTCTAATGTAGATGTCTCTGCAGTAGGTAGGTAACCTAACCTAACCTACTATTTGCACTAAAATTGTCAAAGGCAGCCGTAAATTATATTTGTTTGTCAGTGTCACAAAAACTCCAACAAACCGTGCGAACATTTAATAACGCGAAAAACCGCTAATACCTCAAGCCCCAACTCCGTAAGGTGCTTACAAAGTTTAGAAGCACTAACGGTAAAAGGCAATGCGTTAATCCCACTTCTGATATCGAAAACTCGTTCAGTAGCTCGATAATATAAATAAGAATCACGTATGTAATAAGGGGAGGAGGTGGAGAGCAAATTCCTCACACGTCTTGAGGCTTCCACGGCTTAGGCGAACTTGGGCCATTACGACGCGTCCGAGATTTCACTCCAGCACTGATGCTGTTTTCAACGTCTGTGAAATTTTAAGTTTTCGTAAAATTTCTGAACATAAATTCATATTAGTTCTGTTTGCGAGTGCGACCAGCCTTTGAATCGAACGGTACCTACCTAGTATAATAATAGTGGGACTGGTCGGAAACCTTGGTAACCTTTGTTTTAAGAAAAGAGCATGGATCGTTTAAAAGCAATAGTTTACAAATATGGTACTAACTAATTCATTATGAATGTAACCGGGTTAACTTCTAATCAGGTTAGTTGCTTCATAACGAATTCGTGAAACTACGAAAATAAAAATTTTACAGTATAAAATTGTACTTACTACGCGAATAATATTTCGATTTTTTGACCAATGTTGTGTTGAGCACGAGTTTTTATATTATTTGTTTTTATCATTTTTGTTACCATTTAATGTAATTTTCATATCATTAGCAGTCCTAATCGTAGAGGCACGATTTAGTCATGGTTAGGGGCTTTTGCGTTTTTGTCTATACGTCATCACATCACTATAATGTCAAATATAAAAATAATAAAATGAATGTACACTTTTATAACCTCGTGAACCACATAACGTAGCCAAAAGCGGAACGATACATGAAGCCTTACGAGCCCAGTGGTGGGTTTCCTTTTGCCACGTTTCTGACCCAATTAGATTGTTTAATTAGAACGGTGCAAAATTCAAGCGTTACAGTACATTTCGTATGTTCCTGTCTTAATAACAGTCGAGGTAATTTACAAATTGCATAATGAATTAGGTAAAAATACAAAAGTTGATTTGCTAAGGGTCGTATTTTAGAAAGAAGTTAGTTTAATAGTGACTTAAACAATAACCATCTTTTGTTTACTGACCGTAATTCTCGCGGTTACATATCATTTGTTTTTCTACTAAATACTGCTGACGCAAACGGTTTTTTTTACCGGCCAGTAACTTTTTTCGAACAATTTTTCGTTCGATCTCTTTGGCCGCGGAAAATTTAGAACACACATTCAAACTAGTCAGTGTTTGGCTAAAAGCCCTTTAAATATATAAGATTTAAATAAATAATAAATAAACTTATTATTGCCCTATACAAGAGTTTTTTAGGAAAGGAGTACGAGTACTTAATTCGTACTGAGATGAGAAACAAGCGATTTACAAAAGGGTAAAGAATAGGTTTTTGTTATTATAGTGCGTAAGCCTCGCACTCTGAATAATTTATAATTTCTAAGAAATCAAATAATAAGTCCCGTTGAAGTCGAAAATTTCTGCGATATTATTTGATTTCTTAGAAATTAGGGTAAAGAATAGTTTAGAACTCAATTGTTGTTAAAGGCCCGCCTGCATGTACCATCTGAAAAAGCTTTACATAGGCAAAAAGCTTTAAAATTTTACATCAGAAAACTGCAAGTAAAATTTACCCAAGCAATAAATATATCCGCAAATACGCACACCCCAATTGATAAAATCGAATTGCAATGATGGTGATTTCCACGGAAATAAAACTTTTACTGCCCGCGTGTATACAGCAATCAATTCAGCGGTATACTAACAATTTACTGCACTGTGGCATAGTAAATACACAGAATAATGTAGCAAATATTCACTTCACATAGTTGTATGAGTTGCAATACCTAAATCAGTAGAGATTTGATTTTTCTCTTTGCGTTTTCAGAGAATTTTCTTAAAATACTTCTTAGAAATAAACAGCCATTGCACCTTTCAGTGCTTGACTCAACGGGGGTAGCGGGGCGCAGGCGCCACTTGAGGGGTTATTGTATATTATTGTATTGTATTGTATTTCATATATTTCAGATAATTAAAATCCATATTACACACACACAAATTTAAATAAAATTCTAAATTACACAGTCAATAAATTAATAAATAAGATCAGATAAATTAGGTCACATTAGATAAGATTAAATAACATTGCACACATTACTAACTTACATCTAACATCGACTTAAACATCATACCCACAGACTGGTCCAACACATTTTGTAAAATGTCTCCACATAGGAGACAGACAATGCTCTGCCACAGTTTTTAGGATGCTGTTGTGACTGGCCTTCGTCCTGCTCATCAGAGATGCTGTTTTCTTCCCAATGATGATTATACTACCTATTAATGAATTTATCTCGAGACAGAATCATCAATAAGGTGTCGTTTTTCTGAAGTATGTTTTGTTCCATGACAAGAAATCGGGAAAATTTACCTATTGATACCATTGTTCGTAATAATGCAGTTCATTTTTGAATAAATAATTTCATAACATTAAAACATGGCTCACTGCAGACCGGTTGGATGAACTCAAAATTATTTATATCCATATGACCGTACCTACTAAACCATAAATAAACTCTGATACAGTGACACAAAGCTCGTTTTACATTGTAAGCCATTCGAAATAACGCAGGCTCAGTAACTCTTTACTCACTGTGTACACAGCACGTGCGCGCTGGGTACACAGTTTATGTAAATCGGTGCAGAACAATCTCAATTGGAGCTATTATACGATGATATTGGAGTATTGGCCGCAGCGGGGATATGAGCTAGTGAACTTGTGTCTACCCTGTGGCTACCTGTGGTAGTATTATTTTGCAACGTTTAAGAGGATAGTTTGGAATCAGAATCAATAACGTATATTTCTATAGAACCACTAGCTGCGCCCCGCGGCTTCGCCCCCGTGGAAATTAATGTTTCCCACTTTATTAATTTTTTCTTTCATAAGAACCTTCTCCTGACAATAACTAACACAACAAAGAAAGAATTAGCGAAATCGGTCCAGCCGTTCACGCGTGATGCCGTGACCAAGGAAAACGGGTTTCATTTTTATAAATATAGACTAGATTCTGCCCGCGGCTTCGCACGCGTTAATTAAACAAAATTGTGAATCTAAACCATTCCCAGATCCCCTTGAACACACACAAAAAATTTCATCAAAATCGGTCCAGTCGTTAAAATTGTGAATCTAAACCATTCCCAGATCCCCTTGAACACACACAATAATTTTGGAAGAGTGAGATTCCCTACCACAGGTATTTTCTTTACTTAAAAGGGAATCTCAAACATTTTCACACTATTGGTACATTAAGGTAAAGAAATAAATAATTTTGTATTTTTTTTTGTATTACAGATGTACAGTCATTTAGCAAAGTCAGATTTTAAGCATGAATTACAGTTCTGTTTGATCGTCTCCTATGACCTCAATATAAAACGTGAGGTTCAATACTGTGACATGCCATAACAAAATAACTCTCTTTGTTTCTTTATTTCTGCCTATCTTTTTGTCACAGGTTATCTCTTTGTTGGCTAAATATAATAACGGATACCTACGGTATGTAGAAAACCGTTATAAGCAGTGATCGGAATTAGGTGGGCTAAAATACCTAAAGTTCAAAGAACAGGGGCAAAAAAAATGGAGACTTCCTTACTACAATAATTTTATTGGACCCAATTGGGACGAAAATGGAACAATTGTCGCAGTTAGCATGTATATTTAATACTAGCGGCCCGTCCCGGCTTCGAACGGGTGGACATTAATTTAAAAAAAATTTGGGATAAACGTAGGTTTCTAATATTTCTGTGGCAGGACATTTTATACTTTTATCCGACTGCCCCGTTGGTATAGCGGTCGCGTGTTCAACCGCTGATAATGTGGTCCCAGGTTCAAATCCCGGGTTGGCCCAAGATTTGTGTTATTGGGTATTTTCTAGCAAGAAATATTCACTGTAGCAGCCCGGAGTAAGGAAATTGGCGGTGTTAGATGGCTTAACGTGCTTTCCGAGGCACGGGGGCGTGCCTCAGAAAGCACATTAAGCCGTTGGTCCTGCGTTTGACCTCTCCCCGGTCGTGCCCGCCACCGGTGGATATCCCTTAGTCGCCTCTTACGACTTACGACACCCGCGGAAAGAGTTGGGGTTGTGCAAATTTTAAGCCGGCACCACACACCAGTGCACACACTTGTGCACTATAATATGTCCTGCGCATCTAGCTAGTCTCTGATGAGATTGGCCGCCGTGGTCGAAATTCGGCTAGGAGGACATTAATTATTATTATTTTTACCTACCTCCCTCGCTGCGTTGCCCGGGTGTGGCGTCATTTATTTTTCTAATAGTATTTTGTTTAGATTGACATTTTTAAGTTCGTAATATCTTTTGAATGGAAAGTCCGATTTAAATATTTCAAAAAGTAATCTACAGGTATTGAAACAGTCTTAATTATAAAATCATTTATTTGGATAAGGATTAATACAGAGGTATGGATAACATGGTCAGACGTTGGTCGGTATTTCTATCAACTTTTAAAAAGTAAAAATATAGTTATACTGACATAACTACAATAGTTGGACATAATTATATGGTATCGCTGAGTTTTTTGTAGATATTTATATAGTCTTAATATTGTAGGACATTTTTTTGTTCTATCATCAAGTTTCCACAGCGCATGCGATGATAGACAATTTATGGCTAATTTTTTTACACCTTGGGTTACATTATTGAAGTTTTAGTAGTGGTCACTAATTTTTTAAAGAAATAAATATAGCCTATGTTACTCAAGAATAATGTAGCATTCTAATGGTGAAAGAATTTTTGAAATCGGTCCAGTAGTTTTTGAGTTTATTCGTAACACACATTCAAAAATACAAAAATACAAATCTTTCCTCTTTTTAATATTATTAATATATTAGTATAGAGTATAGATTAATGTTTCAATAATATAACGAACTAATTCAAATCATTTTTAACCATCCAACCCAATATATGATAACTAACATTTCTAATTGTTATTAGCTCAGGTAAAAAACTGATTCACCTCATTGTTTTCTTTTCCCAGAATAGCAGAAGCTTGTTGTCTATTTCTAGATTTTGCTATCTTTTGTTTGTCACTGGTTTGCAGTGTAAGTAGTACCTATTCAATAAACAAGTTTGGATGGATGTTTGTTACTGCTGGGACGAAAAAATAAACGGACGAAAAATTGGGACGAAAAAATATTTAGTCCTAAGGCGTCTCCATTTGGTCTCTGTTATTTTTCGAACTTTAGGTATTTTAGCCCGCCTAATTCCGATCACTGGTTATAAGTGATAAAGAAGCACTCTATTCTTCTAAAACCAATGTAATTACAAAACCTTGGAAACAAACCAGCACTCGGTTATGAAGAATTACAAGTCATTTTACAGACTAGTCTTTGCGAACTCACATTAAAGCGATTAAAAAGTTAAAAATAAATTATGAGCGTCCATGTTTTATTTCGCTTGCAGAAATATTATTTCGTAGATGTCCTGCGCAGCAGAGCGTGACAATCGCCGCAAACTTGGTTACACGGCGGGGAAAATATGGCAACCAGTGATATATTAACTTGATATTTAAGTTTGTTCATTGGGAACCATACATTTTTCATTGTAACATACGCCCCTAAAGCGTGGTTTCGTTTAGATAGTGCTACGAAGCGTAGAGGGTCTACGAATTACGAAGTATAAGTTTGAGCGGGTTCTTGGTTTTCTATCTTCCTAAAACTGTATTTCAGATTTGTGATTTGATGTCAGGGTAAAATATGTACTCCATTCAATCAATTTAATAAATAGAGGTACTTATGATATCGATATTACGTGACCAGAATCACTGAAATCCATCACTCTACGAAAACAATAATAAAGTTCGCCACATGCGGCCAACTATCATTAGGAGCAACTTGTCAAAATAAAGTAATTTTTGACGGGTATTGGATAGGCATAGTCCAGTGACTACTTAAAAATGACTTTAGCATTGTTACATTGTTTTGGAGATAGATTAGAAACACTGTCAGACGGATGGATAATAATCAAATGTTGCTTAATAACGGCATTATGCATTATGCTCCAACAGGTTGAAAAATCTTGCACATTTAATCATTTTCTTTTCGTTTTATTTTCAGTTTATTTTTAAATGTCTATCAATAATAAAGGAGTACCTAACTCGCTGACAGACAACGCACAGCCCAACCCACTGATTCTAGAGGCTTGAAATTTAGAGTGTTTGTTCCTTTTAGGGGTATACTCACTAAGAAAGGAATTTTAAAATATTTTTTTTAAATAAATCAGCAACCATTAGCGTAGAAGTACAAAATTTTACATGTAGATTTCCCTTTGATAACAATCACACATTTGTTTCATCGTTCTCTGAAATTATGACGGTGTTTTACTTTATCTAAACGAAAAGTTTCAACGAAAATGCTGTATATTTTACCAATCGTTTGCAACTTAACTACAAAATTTTACTTGTAGACTTCCCTTACAAAAAGAACACATATTTCATTCATCGTTTTCTGAATTCCGAAAGTTGTTTTCCTCATCAATATATAGGTATTAAAAAGGAGAACCTGCCTCACTGACAGACAACGCACAGCCCGAACCACTGGTTCTAGAGACTTGTACGCAAAACGCATACGAAGTCGCAGGTTACAGCTAGTTTTTATATGACGACCTCTGTGGCGCGGTAGGCGAAGGTCCGCCTGCGACGCAGGAGGTTGCGGGTTCGATTCCCGCCTCGGGACAAATATTTGTACCATCTGCAGATATTTGTTCAGGGTGTTCTGGTCGTTTTCTATGTATAATAAAAAATATCTATCTATGTACTCGTATATTATTATGTATATCAGTTATCTAGTACCCATAACACAAGCTCTGCTTACCTTGGGGCTAGATAATGCTGTGTGAATTGTCCAGCATTATTTATTTATTTATTTATTTTACATAAGTATAAAAATGTGAAATCGCACTACACAACTACACACCGAATTACTGTCGCAGTCGTAGGTTGCTCGTTTGCGCCCACACTAAGCTCTTATATTTCTAACGGCACAAGTTGTAGTGCAATAATTCGGAGTTTATTTGCGATATGCCCATTAGTGAGTTAATTATTCAGCACTGGACGAAGTTTCACGTGGGCTGATATCGCGGAGTTCCATTCGGTTGTGTATGTGTGTTATGACAGTGCTTGTAGAGAAAATAGTTCATATAGTGTATGGTTTTAATGCCGTACCCTACGCCGTATCTATGTTTTGTCGAAAAAAGCTCCTAAAATAGTGCACCCGCACTGCAGAGATCAGTGGGATGCATTCCACGCAAAGTTCTGATGACTGTCTACAATTCCCTAGCAATATCTATAATCTCATTTGCAATATCTATTAGAGGTAAGAGGGACTGCAGTGTCGAATCTAAAAAAATTACAAATATTACAAAACAAATTAACTAAAGTTCTTTACCAAATGAATGACTACCTAAATACCACATAAGAGTTTACTAAGAACAAGACAAAATAAAAAAAATTAAAACTTGCCGACCTTTATTGGCTGAACAGATTTTCATGAAACATGGCTAAGAACACTCGGGATAAAATTATCTATGACACAAGAAAAATTAAACGAAAATCGGTTCTTCCGTTTGGGAGCTACTATACCACAGACACGGATACACAGACAGACACGTCAAACTTATAACATCCCTCTCTTTTTGCGTCGGGGGTTAAAAACAAGAATAACAGAATAAAACAATTACAACTAGTATATACACCAATCTACACAAAAATTCTGTGTAGGAAATTGGAAAATTTTTTCATAACATGAACGTTTTGGTAACTTTTCAGGGCTATGTGAAATCTATACAGAGCTATGGGAAGTATGAAATCCTAATGGACTACTTTCTAACTAGTTCATTTATTTCCTTTCTCACAATAAGTTATTTAACGTTATGTTTAGTTATCTAATGCTTAGGTACCTTTTTACTGACGGCCTCGTT
The DNA here is from genome assembly GCA_963564075.1 of Eupithecia subfuscata. Classification (NCBI taxonomy): domain Eukaryota; kingdom Metazoa; phylum Arthropoda; class Insecta; order Lepidoptera; family Geometridae; genus Eupithecia; species Eupithecia subfuscata. The sequence goes on from OY751108.1 coordinate 5,922,549, forward strand.
GGTCTAGCGGCCAGCTTGTTGGGTTCAAATCCCGGATCGGGGCAATAGTTGTTATTGGGATTTTTCTAGCCTGAAAAATTCACAGTCAGGAAATTGGCGGTGTTACACCCCAGTGCCTCGGAAAGCATTTTAAGCCGTAGATCCTGCGCTTGACCTCTCCTGGTCGTGTTCGTCTGCCGTCCCATCGGATTATGAGAGTGAGGAAATAGAGAGTGCACTTGTGTTTGCGCACACACTTGTGCACTATAATATTTCCTGCGCATCTGGCTAGTCTCCGATGAGACTGGCCGCCGTGGTAGAAATTCGGCTAGGACGACATTATTATTATTAGGTACCTTTTATCTTCATCTATCCTTAGAAATCAGTACTCATATTTCAACTACTGAATATGCCCTCGATTAAAAGGGGGACTTAGCCATAATATTAATGGGTATAGTAATAGGTATTTAGCACCTCGCATGCCGCTTGGCATGCGAGGTGTTAAATACCCAGTAGAAGGCTGCTGCCCTTCCATTAGTTTCCTTAAGTCGGATCTTGGGTACATAATCAGGTTGAGTTGGTGTTCTCGATTCTGATGCTGCGACCGGTACGGAATTGCATAGATATATTATGTAAAACTAGCTGCGCCCCGCGGCTTCGCCCCCGTGGAAATTTATGTTTCCAACTTTCTTAATTTTTTCTTTCATAAGAACCTTCTCCTGACACAACAAAGAAAGAATTAGCGAAATCGGTCCAGCTGTTCACGCGTGATGCCGTGACCAAGGAAAACGGGTTTCATTTTTATATATATCTATTGTAAAACTGTATTACGAGAGGCTAAAGTCTGCTCGATTTATGAACGACTGATTTACTAATCTACTAACTAGCACCATGATTCTTGTCCCAACTGGTGTGAGTTGACGAATCGTAAAATCATCCCTCTGCTGAAATAAGTCTAGGTTTTTTATAAACTTGCTGCGCTAAAATAACTGTAGTTTCTTGATGAAACAAGACTGCTATGAAACGCGACCTAAGCCCCTTAGAGAAGTCTAGATTGTTCTTTGCCTGACCTCAAGTAAAGTGCTAAGAGATACTATTATGAAATCCGAGAGTCTAGTCTAGTCCATTAATGCCTCGATTATTATTTGACGACATCGGGGATCGACTTGGGCCAAGTTTTGCAAATATTCGGTGTCAGACAAGTTTCTTCAGTGATTTAGTTGAGCTACCTCTATCATTTGAGATCATTGAACCATTGTACTGATGACGAGAACTCTTACTGAGCAAGAAATTTATAGTCTCATCATAAGCCAATACGCTATGCTTTAAACCTCATAAAATAAATCTATACCAACGAAAGTCTATTGACAATCAAATAAAAGTGGGAGTCGGACTCGCGCACTAAGGGTTCCGTAGGACCTTGTGTCTTGCCAAATTATCATGATTCTAGGTCAATGGGAAGTAGGTACCCTGTAGATTTTGGTCTATGGCGATAATCAAAAAATTTTATGATTGTAGGTCTACGGAAAGTACCCTATAGGTTTTGTGTGCATGTGATTCCCTTGGATCTTTCAAAATATTCGGGCATAAACGGCTGTAACTTTTGAGTGCTCTGACTTGGAAGATTTATTTATATTGCGGCTCCAAGAGGTTACGGACTTTAGTTCTTGACGTTAATTTCAACTCGATACGTCCATGCGTTAATGAGAAAAGGGGGTTGACAGACGGACAGACAAACGGACAACAAAGTGATCCTCCTAAAATTATCATATCGCGTATCTCAGCATTCTCACGACAAAATACAAAAATATCTCAAAAACATTTACTGCAGTAGCCCAGACTCATAACTAGCCAGATTTCAAGTAAAATAGCAACACAAATGCAAAAATGTTTCCGTTTATAACGTCGGTTCACACAACTCGACTGTGACATAATAATTTATTCACGTGTAAACTCGTCTCTCGCAACTTAGATTGGACTTAAACGAGTATAGAGCGAACGCTAAGCATTATGCCTAATGAAGTTAAACATGCCAAACTGGGAACTTTTAGGCCATAGCCGCACTGCAGGATGGTTGGTAGAATGCTAGGGGTTGCTTCGATGGTAGATAGGCGCGTGAATGGAATTTTAAAAGGGCTCATCTTTACTAGTAAAGTACTAACACAAATGTTTAATAGATCCAAGACCGGTGGTCGTACATGGCCACCTTCTGGAAACTGTTTCCGAGTACCACTTACCTTGGACAGATTCAGCAGTTGGGTAAAAACAATTTCGAGGAGGAAGCCAAGAGGAGGATCCAGCTAGGCTGTGTAGCGCTAGGAAAATTATAATTACTGTTATTTATAGACATTTACTGTTATTTATAAGATAATTATAATAAAAAGAGCACGTGGTGTTTGTGTGTCAGTATGAATATTAGTTGATTTAGTAAGTCAGTGGTTATTATTTATGTCAGGCTATTTTCTAGTAACTCTTTTTAAAGGTTGGTAGATTCTCTAATTAGGTCAGATTTTAAAATTACTTTGTCTTTATTACGTTTCTGCCTATATTTTGCCTACGACGGTTATGACTCATTTTTAGATTGTATATACCAAGTAGCTTCTTCTCAAATCAAATAACACTTTTATTTAAATTAAAAACTAGTTTTAATCTATTCATGTGATTAAATAAAATCGGTATAATAAATTATTTATCATTGAACCTGAACTTGTGAAAATTCATTAGTAAAATGATTAAAGTTTGTAACTGAAGTTCAAACATGTATTATGCAAAGGTTTCGTTGTTTCAGCCTGGCAGGACTGAGATTTTTCACAAACAACTTGCAAACAGAATAGATATTCACGTAAAGTAAAAAACAAGGTAGCTTTTGCCAGCCGTTTTGCTCACACTCTTTTGAATATTTCTATAAGAATTATAAAAATGTACCTTGTGGAACCTTGTTGTAATCTTAAATATTTTTTGCAAAACATTAAAAATACCTCGCTCGGTAGGATGCGCATTGACGCCCCAGAAGAATGTCTCACTGGCAAAAAAAACTGAAAATACCAATCAAGTTCTTAGTTGTTTGTGGAACTTTAGCTAAATACTAAGCCTATCAAAAATCGATTGTGATATTCATAAGTTATTTGGCAGTGGGGCATGGTATCACCACCGAGGTATAACTATCCCTACCTCAACCCTAGTTTTCGTTTTTGTAAACTGTATCGCAAAAATACAAAACATAGCTCACTAGCTATCTGAGAGAAACAAACCCTTGATTTATCTATGACAATAATTACCTTAACTTCATTCTAGAAGGAGAAAAGGTGGAAATGGAAAAAAATCTACTTACGGTGAGTGAAAACGTTGATCATAATGAAAACCTACATCGCAACAAAGCCAACTCCTTCTCATTTTCGGACAATGTAATTTACATGTTTATTGCAACATGTGTCCGAGTTGAATTGATAGTTTTAACGGTTGGTTTAATAGCAATTGTTTGTAACTGTATCAGGGTAACTACATTGAAGTTGGACAGGCAGCTAAAAGGCCATTAGGTGGCTAGCATGAATTATTTGTTGCGAGCCGCGGTACACAGAGGTCGTAGCTACTGTGTAAACAGCCGTAACGTTTGTATTATTTAGGTCAGCTATACAATGACACATGTATGAAGTTATGAGCGTCTAATACTTCCTTATGGGGGATTTGTCAAGGGGGAAAACTCGAATAACCCTTTTTAACTACGTTCTCGCTCATGCCACTGCTCTTTCTCAGATAAACCTTTGGGTACTCAAAGTGGCATATGGGCTATTTGCTTTGCAAAATGATAGGAATTAATACATTTTAGACGAGACTGATTATATTAGAATTAAAAATATTTACTGACAATTCCGCGCAAAACCTTTCCTGTTGAGACTGAAAATAATGCCACCGCCGAGTACCTAAGCCGACATCGAGTAATCGAGACGATTCTATCAAAAAGCGTTCCGTTTTTGTATGAGGTTTAGTACAGCGCGGTTTTTTGCTTCTACCGTGCGGACGTGGACCTAGGTATCCCATACAAAAATGGAACGTCTCGTCGTCAAGACGAACCACCGAACTCAAGGCTCAGAATCATCGCGTATCTCATCATTTAGCCAGCTGCCCCTAAACAGCTGTGGCTATGGGCACGCAACGGTCTGCTAGCTAATCGAGTAAATTACTAGACGGCCACGATACACCATATACCGCTGGATGTACATACTCAAGGCCTACTTTAATACACCGAAGTACTAAAATTCTTCGGATCGGTACGGTTATTGAACTAAAACCGAAATTTCGGCGCAAAGTTCAAAATCAAAGCAACCAATCTTTTTCTAGTGGATTGTCGCGAAAAATATGAATTCTGGAGAATATTGATCAGATTATCCGTAGACGGATTATTACCAAACGTTACCCAATCCAGTCTCCTAAATGGACGGTTGGACCGTCACACAATAGCTTCTGAGCTGTCTTTTAATTTTCGGATGTATAATTTTTATCCTTTGTGACACTGAAATTTCGTTTGTTAGTACGATCTGTCTGTAATACAGACGTAAGATTCATTCACAAATTCAGTGAAAACTCGGCCGTATGAAATCTCCAGTCCAAAAGTAAGCGCTTGTTTTGCGGCCACATTCGCAACTACGGATCGAAGAACTAGGGTAGGAATCCTGGGAATTCTGATCATCATAACTTTCAAAGGCGCGTAACCTTTGAATTCGTGGTAATCAATACAGCCGTAAAGGCCAGTTAATAGGAGTATCAATTGACCTGATTAAGGTGAAATACTGTTCGTGAAGTCGTAAATCAGATGGTATGGATTCAGATTAGTTCATTGTTCCGGGCTACAGGATTTAACGTATCACGGGAATGATAACGCTTTGCTGAAATAAGGTTTTGAAGTATATTTTTCTGTTCAATCTACAAAATCAGATTGTAATCTTGTGATTGTAAAGGTACTTTATTGAGCCATCGATCTTGTCACCTAGCCTGGCAAGTCCAGGAAGAGTGGGTAAGTAACAAGCGGGCGAGGTCGGCCACGAAAGCGCTGGCGAGATGACCTGAACGCCTTCGTCAGAGATTGGTGGGAGATAGCGCGTGACCGCACTGAGTGGAAAGATTTGGGGAGGCCTTTGCCCAGCAATGGGACGAACCAGGCTAGATTAAAAAAAAGTAACAAGAAAGCCAGTATTTTGAAGTACGTAAGAGGGCTCGTGAAGCACAGGACAGAAAAGGCTGGCAAAAGCGAAAGGAGGCCTATACCCAGAATGATGATGAAGAGGGTTCGTGGGTCGGCCTATGGTCAGATTCGACAGTCTCTGGAACGGCAAAACGGCTATTTTGGCAAATACCACACTCTCTTGGATCTTTCCGGTCCGCCAGCCTTCCAGCAGCCTACCTATATGCATACAGTTGTTCGACGAAGGCGTTTTGACAGGGCAATCGTGCGGGGGCCAGGTACGGGGCGCCCGAGTTACTCAGGCGAGTGATTACTAAATGAAGTATTCAACTCGGGAGTGTCCCTCCACCGTCCTGTCCCTTGCCCCCCGTACGATTGCTCTGTCAAAACGACGGCAAAGTGCCTTCGTCGAACGACTGTATGCATATAGGTAGGCTGTGCTTCCGGTGTGTCTGTCCATTATCAGCTGTAAAATTTGTACACTCATATAAAAGATCCCTTTGTACAACATTCAATAAATATGAGTAGGTGGTCATCTCATCCACGCAAACTCATCCACTTCGGAGGAGTTGACCAATCCAAAATGTTTAGTGGTAGACTCACCCAAAACTTTTTCATACCAGTTTTGTACCAGTATTTTCCAATAAGTAACATCAAGCAAAAAAGTATTCCGTAAATTAAAAATATTTTGGAACACAACAATAGTTTTAAGTGCTTTCATGAAGTTACATATTATTTTCTAACCAGATTGCTGATACAGAGTCTGACCCTTATTTTTGACAGCAGAAAACAAAACATTGTTTCTACTTTATGCCCGCAAGTGCCTACGGCTTTAACTAGCGTGACCGACTTTTGTTTTCCTTTCGCAAACATACAAAACAAACGACAACACTCATTCCGAAACTAACGTGGACTCATAAAAAATAATGACCCAAAAAAGTATAAAAAGTCGCACAGTTTAAATGTTGAACCACTTAAAAGTGGGATAAACTGGAAGCGTAGTGCGAAAACTGCTTAATTTGATTCATAAGTTCGTAAAAACAATTTTAAAACTGAAATATTTAAATATGTTTGCACGTTTCCTATCTTGTAGAGAAAATTTTAAATTTTTCGCTGAATTCGGTAAATGCCTTGCCGCATTAAATCGCTGCATTGTTTTTCGTTTATTCTTTACGCGTACAGTTCATCTGAACTGCAGGTCTATTCATATAATGTACTAGTTTATTCCCGCGGCTTTTCACGTGTTTTTGCTATGGAAACGTTTAAAGGTAGGTTCCATCTCATGGGATAAAAAGTAGCCTATATTTGATTCCAGACTTAGAGCTGAACATCTATGCAAAATTTCAGCCCGATCGGTTCAGTCGTTATGGCGCGAAGAAGTAACAAACATCCATCCATACATCTAAACTTTCGCATTTATAATATAAATGTCGTGTGATATTCGTAAGTGCAACACATATCTACTATTTTCGCTCATTGGCTTTAGATAAACAATTAAAACAAAAGGATACAACCGAATGTCTGAATCAGCCTTGGAGTAAAATAATAAATAATGCTGGACAATTCACACAGCATTATCTAGCCCCAAGCTAAGCAGAGCTTGTGTTATGGGTACTACATAACTGATATACATAATACAATACATAGAAAAATGTTAGTAAATGAGATCGCAACCATGTTTATTTAGTGTGTTAGCATCACTTTTGTTGTGATGTTGGCTAAACTGATCTGTCTATCAAGTATCAACAGTAGACTTCTTGTGTCACTTGATAATAAAACCCCGTTTTGCATTTTCAACCAGTCTTCTTAGTTATTTCCCAACACAAATTAATTTATCAACCAAAAACATCCAGATCACCCTGAACTGCAGATCGTACAAACATTTTGTCCCGAGACGGGAATCGAACTTGCAACCTAATGTGTCGCAGGCGGACCTTCACCCGCTGCACCACAGAGGTCGTAAAAATTCAGTTATTTTTCAGAATATTTCAATTTTCACGACTAAAATTTACAATTTTATAATATTCGTGACAGCGACCAGCTAGTTTATTTACGAGTATTGCCGCTGAAACATGACACCCACCCGTATATCAAAGTGAATACCAACACATTGTTAGTTCTGTAGCTACACAAATAGAGAAGCAACAACAATGCTGCAAAATACTGCTTCTATAGTCGGTTCTATAATCCAAGATAGTTTATGTGAAACAAGAACTGAATTAAAAAATTTAAAAACCCCCCCGACAGATTTTCATGAAACATGGCTAAGAACACTCGGGATAAATTTATCTATGACACAAAAAAAATTAAACGAAAATCGGTTCATCCGTTTGGCAGCTACGATACCACAGATACACAGACTCTTTAAACTTAACACCCCTCTCTTTTTGCGTCGGGAGTTAAAAAAGCATTTGTAAATGAAAACTTAACAATATCTGATAAACAGAAAAAACCAAGTTAACAGCAAGGTAATCACTTAAAAACACAAACTTCAACGATGCATTATTGTATACGCGCAGCGAAAAAGTTTCATATTTGAGTTTGAAAATGCCGAGAGACGGGTGAGATGATTAATTTTCAAAACCAAAAACCATTGTGTCTGGAATAAAGAGTTATTTAAAAATTATAATAAATATTCACATGTATTTATCGTTTTTAAATTTGCTCCGACGATACGTCTCGTAAAATATTTTCCCCCGATATTACTTTGCTTTTGTAACCTCTTGGTTTACAAAAAAATTCTACGCTTCTAGAACCGAGTAAAGAGTAGGTTATATGCAGTATTATTACGACCATAACATTCTGTCTTTATTTTCCAACTGCTAAAAACTTATTTCGTCCAAATAGACTTCGTTGACTGCCGCTATGATGGAAGACATTCGAAGTCAAATTGGTGTCATAGCAAACATCAGTAAACCGTCTAAAATACTTCGTAACCAATAATATTCCGACCCAGTCACAAGCCAATAAGCATACACGCTGTCTCCACATAAGATTACAGAAAAAACGACTCGATAAAACCCCAAATTTACTACTGAGCTGGTTTAGTGGAAATTCACAGTTTGTTATAGGCCTTTTACACGCGAAAGCTTCTTTTAGCGACTCTTCAGACGTTTATTAACAAAAATCTTACTGGTTTTCAGGCTATAAACCTTACATCTGATATTTTGTGTTATAAACAGTTTGATGCGAATTATTACGAACATCGTTGGCAAAGAGGAGAGAAATGTTCTTCGACTTTTAATTAGGTCGTACTAGCATCTGCCCATGGCTTGGCACGCGTTTTCCTACATAAAAAGTATCAGTCAGTTGTTCCAAATTTAGAACTGCATCTATGCAAAATTACAGCCTGCTTCCTGTAGTAGTTTTGGGGTTGTCTTCGCCCGGCTGTCTCACAACTTTACTGTTCACAATTTTCGCCATATATTATTATTTCGAGTCCATATACCAATAGACCGATATTTTTTGATAACACCAAATTCATTTAGATCAACCTCGCGGCTACCTAGAAGTTCTCATGAAGAGGCAGCCTAGAGCTAGTACAACTCTAAGTGGGACACTCGCTGCCATCCCACTTTTCAACCAGCGTGCTTGAAAGAAATGCGGAGCGTTTTGGTTTTGGTTCTCAATGCACAAAGTCCTTGGTGGTATATAGTCTTCTTACTATAATGTCCGTCACACGAAATTCACCACAAGAAATAAAGACCAGGTTGCAAATCTTCCGCATTTGAGAAGGTCTCTCAAGCATGCCTCATCAAATAAAAATGTCATGAACGCAAAAAGCTTACGAACCAACTAACAACACAGGGTTGATTTTTGAAATGGAATTAATAGGTACAATCCCGATGGAATTAACAGTCTATTAAGCTCGAAGCTACATACAGTTCTCTTGAAGAGGCAGCCCGGAGTAGGACAGCTAACTGGGACACTCGCTGTCATCCCACTTTTCAACCAGCGTGCTTGAAAGTCTTGAAACAATGATATTGTGCATGAAGTTTCCTCTCCGCACTAAGGTTGTTAAAATTGTATATTCTCTCAACCGCTTTAAAAGTGCAAGACTTTTTACTTTCTTATGTTATATTTTTCTGTTCGTTTCTGTGAAATAGAAAGTTCGAGTCAGGTTTGGGTTGAAATTGTATGCTATAATCAGGAAAAAGGCACTTAGAAAGAGAATGACAGAGTCACTGCATCATCTGCAGATTCTGCATCTGCAGCCTATACGTACTAGTCCACTGCTGGACATGGGGCTCCCCTGATAAGCGTCTTAGGCAAGTTGTTCAAAAGGATAACCTAACAGGCGTTTTTGACATAAGTTTTCGTACAATACACATTGGTTTATTTATCCGAAAATTGTTTTGTGGTTGTAGGACTCCTCACCAGAGGCTAGTATCAGAAGGTACACAAATAGTTACTATTACTAGTAAGTTGGAACGTAGCGAAAACGATATTGCCTCAAACTAATGCTACAGAATCGCATCCCCGAGACCTAACTACACTTTCATTTGTGTTCCAGAACTCTCAGCTATTTACTTAATAAACGCTCGTTAAATTAACATACCAACTGCTCTGATAGTTCCTTGAAGCCGACTTTAATGGCAACTTCAGTTTGCTCACAGTTTCACGGCAATAAGTACCTATTTGTCTTTTTAAACGTCACTTTACACGAGGTTTTCTTCAGTAATATGCACAAACAAAGAAAATTTAAAACAAGAGACGATCGTCATTTAAAACAAGAGACGATCGTATAATCGTAAGTACCACAATGTACTGGATGGTACCACATTACGTTGCTAAACCTAACGACGACGATATGAAAACACAAAACCTAAACTGTTGCTGAGCAGACTAGCAAATGTTCTATTTCCGAAAGATAAGAGCACTCCAACTAACCGCATCGAGGATGTCGTGGCAAGTGTACATACAAAGATGAGTCGAGAGGGAGACGCAACTTCCGGCGCAGAAGCACCGACGAACGGAAGCCAGCTCACCGACTCGACATCTGCCTCACCCGACCTTTCCCATTCCATCTTTAAAAGTTTAAAACTCAAAGTACTTTTTTATTCCAATTACCAAAACGTTTGCAATCAACGAGAATCGGTACGCTTTTCCACGGATACCATTAAAACGGATATTGTGCGTTACACACAACGTTCTAAGCCAATTAGTTGGTCATTTTTGCAGCGCCGCGGTTGTATTCAGGGGAACCGGCCTAAGCTGAAATAAGCCGGTTATGTTCGGTTCGAATCTAATTAAAGGGCACCGTTTCCGTCCAAAATGCTGACAGTAGCCATTTGACGCTTTTTTGCCTTAGTACACAGCCGCTTCAACAGTCCGGTTAATTGGTTTGTTTTCGTTCGGTATTCCGAACTTTAGTTACGACAAAGTAACCGCTAGGCTAAGTAAGAAGAAGATAAACAGTAAGAATGAATAATTCGATCAAGTAATGCAGAAACCGCAGTCGCTCAAAATGAATACAATTGTTTTGTTTTCCCTCGGTAAATTTATTCGTTGTTTAGAATAATGAAACGGGCGTATTTTCTCGGGGAAATCCATTTTGTAACAATTTAAGACGAAGCCGCCTAATGTGTTACAATTTTTCGTCTATAATAACAGTATGCAAATCATATTTTGCTGAGGGATGAGGATGATGTTGCAGAGATTGCTTTGAACTGTATTTCATAATGTAGGGGCTTTGTCAGAGCAACGAAACAAAGTTTACCTTATTCGATGCTAAGTTTCAAGAAGCTTCCTTTATTCGTATTAGGGCTATACTACTTTTGAGAGGTCATAAAAAGTATTCGAGACTTGCGACATTAAGTAAAAGAGTTCCATAAGCTGTAATTTAGTAGAAAGCATTGAAATATTCGTGTATAATCTGAATAACATGCCAATATGAACAACGGGGGAATACGGGGTACGTTGGGGTGTATTTTATCCGATATTAAACGTTTGGGGAACCGCTGCTGGTGGAATATTTTACAAATTACGCAACGGCTTTTACAATATTCAATCTCTTAATAAATGAAAAACCTTGCCCCATCGTAATGTATTATTATTTTGATCATACAAATTGAATTCAAAACTGCTCAAAAATTTCAAAGGAAATATCCTAAGATTACCTAATGGCAGTAACTACGTACTAGGCACATTAAAGAGCGTATCAGTAGCTTTTCCCTTGTAATACGAGAACCTCAATTTGTCCCGAACCTTTATAATGTAATTTTTCGTCTCTCCATTTTCTATGCGAAAAAGTTAGGGATTTTATTGAAATATTGGATATCAAGTGTGGTAGAGTTGTTTTTATTATTCAAAAGTTTCCGAATTTTCCCTTTGGTCAACCCACTATGCATAAAAGACACATTGAGTTTATTTAGATTTTCTTTCCTGAAAGAAAATTGGTATTCTTAAAAGAAAAAGGGTAATATTGCCCATGTCACGGAAAATTCGCTCACACCCGTTATTTCAGTGGGGTTATGAAATATTTTTTATTCACTATCTTCATATCAGAACGTTCAGATATTTTATTTTAGAAGAAATGTTTTCTTAAAATATGCTGCTTTTTCCGAGTTTCGTTGGAACCTGTTTGCGGTAAGTAGATATGGGAAGTCAAAAAGGTTTGCAGGCGGTATTATAAACAAAATGTTATTTGAGAGACGCAAAGGTCCACTACAACCTTTTGCTTATCTCCATTAAGTTAGAATTTTGTATTTCCTCAATTTTCTACGACATCATACAATCGAAACTCTGTATCTGACTCGCAATTTGCAGTAAATATGCACGTCCAAATGAAGATCTCTGGAGGGTTCATTTGTAACAGGAATAAGTTTGCATAATGCGGGAACGCATATCTTGCGGTGCGATGACCGCGAATTCGACACCAACTAGCGGTGTCGGTGTCGTTCCCATCGAGATTGACTTCTAGCTGATTACTTTGAATAAATCTGTATAACTGGAATTAAATACATCAGGAAGGTAAATAAATATCGAAATAGTGGCAAAATCCATTCTTCAGATAGATAGGAAATACTTTATGACCAATATATAGAAAGAAACAGCGTTTAGCACGTTCGAATGGGTTTTTGTTTGTGAAAACCTTTTAATGCGTTTCTGTGGCGCTATTTTGATTAAACTGTACATAGTGTTTTTGGGTTATTGTATCTTTCTGCTTCAATAGATAATTTTTTATGAATTATTTAAATACAACAGCATAAATACTAACAATTTAAGTAATAAATTACGATTAAAACAAGATCAGTACCTATTGAAAAACTCTTCCCTGCAAAGCATAGTTTCGGAACCAATTAACTTCCTTCCCCATAGGCAATTCAGCAGACAAGACTAAAATAAAAGCAAAACAAGGCAAAAATGCACGAGACAAATTTCACGGCATGCCGTGGAGTAAACCACTCAACTGGTGAGTTTTCTTGCTTTTATTTCTGGACCGGCTGACACTCGATCGCTTACGACGCTGTCACTTCACCGCAAGACTTGATTTATGCGACCAATATGGCGGCTGCCGTCACTCGCCAACCGATATCGAACGGTATCATCGACGCGCCCATATAACATGATTACTGAAGTTATTCTTTCATCGATGTCTCTATGAGGACCTCCTTTTATAAAGAGGCTTTGATACACTGCGTATCGTCTTTCAAATAGCCTAGTTAGCAAGTCGACGAAAATCACTGTTGAAATTTACTCAGTAAGTTATGTACAAAATGAGCCTTTTTTTTCATGTGTTTTAGGTTTAGTTTATCTGTTTTTATTTTGTACTTTTTGCTGCAATAAATATTTTTACTCTTTTATAATTTTAATTTTAAACTCAACTGTGACCGTGACTTGGAAATTTTCCATGTTCTAAGATGTGACTTACATATCTTAAGATAAACAAAGACATTTTATTACCGGTCAAACCAGTAACAAGTATCAAGCTATTTATTCCTAACTAGAGCTCGACGAAACCCCGACTCATTTCATTTGAGCTTCAAAAAGGAAAAAGTTCCGTCAAGAAATGGCTTGTTCACAACGACATGAAGTAGTCTATAGACACCTCGGCTCGTCGTATTGCCGCTAAGTAGGTCGAATAATGTGACAGCCGCCAGGAGTGCACTTGGGACCCTCGGCCGATTCAAGCACCCTCAGCGATTCTCTATTCTAAAATCGGTTGATTTGACATGATTTTTAAATGTCGATAGGGACTTTATGCTACCTGGGTTTTAAATTTTCAATGTATTTCGTGACAGCGAACGTACTGAAACTCAATTATGTTTTGAGTTACTGTGACGGATACAATCGCGTGCTGGTTTTGTATGTCAATGATATAGCCGGTGCTTGCATGATCTGATCGTGTGCTTTGAGGATTAATCATAGGATATTGTTTCGAAATATATTTTTGATTTAAAACATTCGATTCGAAAAGGGGTGACATGACTGCGATAGAATGTGAGAAGGTCATTTGTAAAGAGGACCGTCGTCGTGTAAAAGCATCGTGGCGAGCTATCCATCCGATGTGTTCATCGCTCACTCATCCCAACGGACCAACTCAATTGAGAAATATTGAACCACACCTCATTGTAAAACACCTCCTTGCGTTACCAGCCAGGGTAAGTATATCTAATTATGTCTACGCACTTACTCATATTACCTACCACTAAAAGTCTCAAGATTTTAGCCTAATGACATGTGGTGAGGACACGTATCCTACGGAGCTCGCACCCTGATTTAATTGACGCCCGTCTTCATAGAACGTCATGCGGTAAGAATGTTAAAATAATTTTCGCCGTTTTCGATCTTCCTCTCGATTTCACAGCCGCGACCCGCCAAGAGTATTTAGAGAGCTTGATAAATTGGGCTTCGAAATCGATTTATTGCAAAGTCACGTTTAAACGAAAATGAAAAATTCGCAAAATCTGGTGGAATCTCATAATAGCATTTTCATCAATCAATACAATGAAATTCACGACTGACAAGGAAACGGCGTCTATTATTTTCGAATTATAGCATATTTTTCGTGATAAACACCGTCGAGTTGAGGCATCGTTGCGGGGTTTTGTAGAAATATGTGGAAGGCTTTCCTTTTTTTTCATTGTTCAGCAAATAAGCCTAGTGGGTGGACAAAGGCGGCGCGTCGGCGACGCTCGGAGCACGTAAGAGCCTTAGCATCCGCCGCGCCAGCACTCTCAGCCAGCGAGCCACCTCGAGCCTCGAGTCTCAGGCGCCTCGAGTGTCTCGAGAGCCGAGCGCTGACGAAGCCCACCGAATAGCTGACATTATTACGCTACGAACGCAAAATAGGATGCTGCAGATTATGCAGTAGCATTGTCGAATAGCTTATAAATAGCTAATTCTCTTTGTATTCAATGAGAATGTCAGTGTTTTGCGCTGGTCGTTGGTAATTCCACTAATTTTAATCTTCATTGATAGGACAGATGAAATAACTGCTTCTGACGAATTTTTAATTCTCATGTTGCAAAGGAAATTTAATATTCAATTTTAAGTGAATAAGTCTGGTAGCTCGACAATCTGCTCTGAACAAAAAGTTCCATTCAACGTTTGTAATTAGACGCCCCGCAGAGCGGGGTCTTCTCAACTTAATGTGTGTACTAGGAATTAAAACTGTTCCGACATTTTTATGCAAGATTTCAGTGGAATAAGTTAAAGCCAAGGTATATAATATACATAAGACGGAGATTTCTTTTTCATTGACAAGTTTTAATTAAAAAGATGACATGAAAGAAATGTACTACTAAGTAAGTACAGTAATGAGAAAAGAATAAAAAACTAATCACAAAACGTGTTGAATTTTCCGATGTTGTTACAAAGTAGTATCGATTTCAAAATTGGAATTAGAAAAGTTTCAAAACTTTAAATGAGGTAGTAACTAAACTTTTCACCCAAAAACAAAAGACGAACGAGAGTTGGTAGAGTAGACACCTCCCTATATGCCTAACCAAATAAGTTAGAAGCCAACATACATAGATCTACACAACGCGTCTATTTTTACTTTCTTTTTTATATATTCGTAATTTGACAGCTACGTATGAGGAACGGAAACTCGATTAGTTTTACATTCAGAGTTGGACACGAGCGAAATGCGGCTACCACGATTATTTACAGAGCGGGTCCTAACGAGCGAAGCGGCATATTTTTCTATTTACTTCTTTTATATATTATACTTACTAGATTTTGCCCGTGACTTTGCACGCGTATTTTCGGTATAAAAAGTAGAATATTATGTAAGTTAGGCTTTGCTCTAAACGTACGTCAAATTTCATCGATCTGTTCAGTAGTTTTGGAGATCCTAGGTAACAAAAATGCAGATTTCACAAACTTTCGGCTTTATAATATTAGTAGGATTTCGCTCTAATATGGTTAACCATGACAGTTGCATATTATGCTTACAACAATAAACTTATAAACGTAGTGCAGCGTTTTAGACGAAACCTCTTGGCTGCAAGTCGAATGATAATAATGTAATACTCGTACGATTTTAAAAATTAAAATCAAATTCCAGTCTACAGATAGCTCAACTGATCCATATCAACACCAGTCGGAAGCGTCCCCAAGACGCTGGCTGCATTGCCACGCTGTATGGCAATGCTGATACGCTGTGCCAGATATTCACCAGCTCTCGGGTCACGCGTCGCTTCGACCAGACGCTCAGATAGTTTTTTGAAAACCCGAAGAGCCTCGGTACCCCACGGACCTAGGGTCTCGACTCCAAGGGGAGCAAATGTGTAGGCTCTGTCGAGACCTGCATATTTGCGCCTCTTGAGATCTTCGGCCAAATCTGCCGCCGCACCCGCCCTCACGGATGTCCTCGGAAGATGGGAAGGCGCAAGTGTGTCGACGCATGTAGCGTCCCACACAATGGGCCTCCCCAACTCCCATGGGACTAGTGTCATACCGTCGGGCCTCTTACCATCGTCACGCAACAGACCATTCGGTTCGAGAATAGCTGGTACGTTAACGGTGACAAAGGCCCGCCGGATGATGTCGTTAAGGCTAGCGTGGCGAGATATCCGACCAGCGGCCCTAGTGCACGATAATCCGTGATGACCAAGCTGTTCGACAGCAGTACCGCACTGGCATTGATGAGGCGCGCAACACCTTGCACCCAACCGGAGACATGTTGCGATACGGAAAGTTACGGGATCCAATAAAGTACCAGTGTTATATGAAGGAAATGCTTGCAACCAATGTCCTGACTCCCATTTAGAAACGGCCAGGAGGCGGGCACGATCTGCAGAGCTGGAGCACGTTTGTAACAAACAGTTCCGTGTCAACTCACACAGAGGCCCGTCCCATTGCCGTTGGGACAAAAGTGATTTTGGGGGAGCAGCATCGGGGCAAGCACTATGCCAAGCCGTTCGAGCTTCGTCTAAAAATGAAATTTTCAATGACATTCCAGGTGGGACCAAAAGAGAAGGATTTAAAATTTTTTCAACTAAAGAACTAGTGCTGTAGACAGAAGACAAGAACGCTGGTAGGGCTACACTTGAAATTTTGCGTATACCTAAGCCTCCCAATTTGACAGGCAGGGAGGCCTGCGACCATGCCTTGTCATCTAAATCGATATTCAAAACCGATGATAATGTATTCTTTATTATGTTGTCTAAGCCTTCCAAGAGCTCGCTGTGTTTCCACATTTGACTACATCTCAAAGAATACGTAAATTTAGGTACAAATAGACAGAACCGAATAATTGTAAAAGCCATATGACTATTAATTTTGAGCAGTCTGTCCGAATTTTTGTGGAAATTTTGAATTTTCTCATCTACAAATGACTGAAAAGACTCATCAAGAATTGGTGAACCAAGGAGTCGAAGTGAACATTTATCAACAACTGTAATGTTGGGGGCTAATGTATTGAATTTCTCAATGATATTGTTTTTGTCTACACAAGAGTCCGAAATAAAAAGCTCACACTTTGAAAAATTTAATTCCAAACCTATTTGTCGAAATTCGTCTGTGATGATTTTTAGATCATCAAAAACTGCGTTCACTTCTCCACCTAATGTTCCATCATCCAAATACCAAACATTAAGCTTGGATTGGAGACGTTGAATTATGGGTTGGATGGCAAGGCTAAATATGGCCGGACCAAGAGGGTCGCCCTGCTGACAGCCAACAGCGGACGAAATGACTTTATTCCTATATATTAATTTTGATGGCGAACCGTAACATTGCCAAAGAAAAGGGTAAATTTCTGGAATTTTGTCTTTAATTTCTTTTAGCAAGGCGCCCCTGTCTACGGAATTGAAGGCGTTTTTAACGTCTACCTTCAGAATTACCTCCCCATAATTTTGGTCTAAAAATGTACGAAGGGAATGTACTGCGGCCTCACATCCACCTCGCGAACCAAAGCCTAGCTGAATTGGTCGGAAATAGTCGCCTAGATAGTCGGCTTCTTTCCGACAGCAGACTTTAGCTGCGAGGCGGCGGTAGGTGGTGCCCACGGCTATGGGTCTTATTCCGCCATCCTTCTTTTTGAGTGCACAAAGATTCGCACCGTAAAGGAGTTCTGTGATCTCGCTATTGACTCGGCCTGACAACATCAGGTTGATCAGAGATGTCAAATCTTTCAGAAGGACTTCACCTGCATGGCCAGACCCGCCAGATAGAAGATCTTTTAGATGCTGTGGAGTCACAGCATCCAGGCCGCCGGCAGAGCCACTCTGAAATGATGTGACAGCTTTAAGCACATCCTCGCTGGTCGTGTCCACGGCGACATCACTCTCTTCCGGTGGATCGGGGAGTTGAATATTGGCCCCTGCGGATGGATGCTTACTCTCAAGAGATATGAGGGTAGCATCGTCGTTTGGTGCCATCGTGTCATTTGAAAACATAATGCGAGAAGCACCTTTAATATCACCTATAATTAATTAATATATAATTGGTGTTGATATGGATCAGTTGAGCTATCTGTAGACTGTTTGCAACAGTCGGCAGTTAGCTCAATTGTTTCAATTGTAAATACTAGTATAATTTTCTTTGTGAATAAATGATTTAATTCCAGTGAAACTTGAATTTTGGCATTTTTACGACAAAAATTAAAGCGCTTCGATGTAACAGATTTTATTTGACATAATTTTACTAGGGCTTCATAACGAGGGTAAAATCTAGTTACAAAGACAAAAACAATAGAAATCTGCAAGAGAGACCGACTTAGTAAAAGGACAAACGTACAAAATACGGTCCAACATTTAGACTTAATTAACAACGCTGTCCTATCAGATGTTTTGCCGGGAAGGAGGTATTCAGTTAATTTGCCGTGGTTTTTAAGGCGGGGTAGTGTTCATAGCTAGCGCCGGTACACCTATTTTTTCTTATTTTTATGCTAACCTAGCCTCTGCCGGCGGCTTCACACGCGTATTTATATCGGTAAAACCCCACACTCAGGGTAATTTCTAAGAAATCAAATAATATCGCAAAAATTTTCGACTTCGACGGCGGAATTTAACGGCGCTAGAGACCGTAGGAAGTCCCAAAGATTTTCGACTCCCACGTCACTTGACCTCGTGGAGTAGTTGGTTAGCACATTCCGGTACTGAAGGAAGGATGCGGGTTCAAGTCCCGTCGAAGTCGAGCATTTTTGCGATATTATTTGATTTCTTAGAAGTAGCCTATTTCTAAGTCAGCCTTTGCTCTAAACGTACGCCAAATTTCAATTATTCAATTTTCTATTATCCATTATCTATATACCAATATCAGTCATCTAGTACCCATAACACAAGCTCTGCTTAGCTTGGGGTTAGATGATGTTGTGTGGATTGTCCAGTATTATTTATTTATCGTAATAATAAGAAAAAAATTAAGGCGGGGTAATCCCCGCCTTAATTTGCCGTGGTCTTTAAAAAAGTAGGTAATCGCTGGAAACCAAGGGAGCCGTGCTCCGTTTGTGGGGTAACAAATAGGCGGTTTCTTTTTAAGAGGTAAGTATTTTACGTTGGCATAAGTAGGTACGTTTTGCGCTTGAATAGAGCTGAGATTTAGACGAATATTGTAGATGCAGATAGTTCAGCGTTATTATTCGTTGGCCTCGTAAAATTGAGTGTTTTATGGTTCCGTACCCAAAGGGTGCCAGTTACTAAATTTTTTGCCGTCTGTATGTCTGTCTGTCCGTTCACACGCCTCTACCCTACTAATAACCGTAATATTGAAGAGTTCAACATATCACAGAAACTTATTCTGTGTAACTAAGGACTGACACTCTGTGGCCGCGTGCGAATCAGGAGGTTGCGGGTTCAATTCCCGCCTCGGGACAAATGTTTTTCGGCGTTCTGGATGTTTTCTATGTATAATAAAAAATATCTATCTATGTAGTGTAGTATTAAGTATATCAGTTATCTAGTACCTATAACACAAGCTCTGCTTAGCTTGGGGCTAGATAATGCTGTGTGAATCGTATTATTTATTTATTATTTATTATTATCTATCGCATTGAAATGTACGAATGGTACGGAACCTTTAGTGCGCGAATCCAACGCACTGGCTGTTTTATTTTTCTTTTAAATAGGTTTCATACGAACTTCATGCTTTGGCTCCTTCCCCAAGCAACTACGTAAGGTTGGTTGGTCGTGTACGTCACGCTGGGCATCACAGGGTTCCAATACGACAAGTCCACTAATGGAGCTGGCTACCCGTGGGGGGCTTTCCTATATCCGAATTAGCTTTCTCCATATTGCAAGTTACTCGTAACTTTATCGAGATATCCTTCTAATATTGGAAAAGTTTGGGGGATAGTCTTGTCCAACAGTGAAAAATATCACACTAATATTATAAATGCGAAAGTTTGGATGGATGGATGTTTGTTACTTCTTCAAGCCAAAAATAATGAACGGATCAGGTCGAAATTTTGCATACAGATAAGTCTAACCCTGGAATTAAACATAGGCGACTTTCTATCCCATAAATCAGTTCCCATGGGATAGAAATCACCTTTAAACGTTTATAGAAACAACGCGTGCGAAGCGTGGGCATAAACTAGTTTATTATAAACAAAGAAAACGACAATCAAATATTAAAAACAAATTAGAAATAGTAGTTAAAATTTAAATAACTGATACATATCAATACCAAACGGAAGCGTCTGAACTATGTAAAATATGAATTAAATAAATAATGCTGGACAATCACACAGGAGTATCTAGTCATGAATCTATGATAAAGGTGTAAAAAAATCATAGTATGTAATAAATGTTTTGTCTACTATAGATTGGAAAACTGAAAATGGTAAATACATCAATCACACCAAATACAGCAATACAACAGCCAAAATACAAAAAAGCATAGTTACTATCAAGCCGTCTTTTAAACAAAAAAATCCTTCTACAATAAAGATTTTTGTGTTCGCATTCGCAAATCAAAAACCCATCTTTTCGCTGAAAAATCTTTCCAGATCTTTAATATTTTCGATAACTCCGCCTTTCGAATCATCAACGCAATCCTCGAAGATACAATTTTATTTCTCAAGCCTTCGACGGATGAAACTCGTTTCTATAACTCTTAATCTGAGCTTTAATCTATCAAGTTTAGCCATTAAGACCGGAAGTTTACTTCCCAGCCTTATTGTTTATTTCATCTTGTTACTGATAAACTTTGGCTTAATAAGTTAAAAGGGTTTGTTGAAGGCCAAATTAGGTATGAGGTACTTAAACCTACCACACCTATTCTGAATTGTCACCCTAACTTTTACTTTCTATAAACCAAGGTAGAGTTGCTTTAAAAATACGCACATAATTTGTTATTAACACTATAGTCACTCATTATTAACAAAGAAAATTACAATCAAATAATAGAAGTAGAACTAGTATTTACAATTGGAATTGAGCTAACTGGAGACTGTTGGAAACAATCTAGGCGCAGCTCGACTAATCCCTATCAATACCAGTCGGAAGCGTCCCCAAGACGTTGACAGCTTTGACCCGTGGTAGAAATAGCCTGATGTTATATAGATACCTCGAAGGCAGTCGATTTTCTACAGTGCTTTAAGTCTATCTACTTCCTTATAAGAGGCTTAGCAAAGTTCGTTAAATGGTTGCATAAAAAGTCAGAAATCCCATTAAAGAAAGTTTCCGATAGCAGCAAAGCATCTACATTCCGGAATACGGTTGATTCGCCGCAACCTGACGCCAACTTCGACGTGTCGACTAACAAACGAACAATTTCCATCAAAGAATAATGCCCTCTATACAAGCTCAAGTAGAGTTCAAAATTAAACAGAGCGTGTAGTTATTTAATTCTTTGACAACAATGTTTCACAGCCACTTAAAACTTTTGAGTGAATAACAAATCTCCTCAGAAAAGTGTTCTGCGGAGTTTCACCGTTAAATTGTTAGTCTGTGCACAAAGGTAGACTTTTGCAAAGTTAATGTCATAATGCTTTTTTTGCGCTTTTATATGACCCAAGAGTTTTTATTGTTATATTTACCTTTTATTACTTACTTTTTTACCGCTGTCATCTTCATTACCTAACGTTACTATACTGTCGATGACCTCTGTGGCGCAGCGATGGTCCAATGCGACGCAGGAGACAAATGTTTGTACGATCTGCAGATATTTGTTATTGGTAGTCTGGGTGTTTTCTATGTAGATTAAAAAAAACCTATCTAAGTCATGTAATGCATTGTACAGTATAATCAGTTATCTAGTACCCCTAACACAAGCTCTGCTAAGCTCGGAGCTAGATGACGAAGTGTGAATTGTCCAGCATAATCACATCACACTAATATTTTATATGCGAAAGTTTGGATGCATGGATGGATGGATGGATGGATGTTTGTTACCTCTTCACGCCAAAACTACTGAACGGATCAGGCTGAAATTTTGCATACAGATAATTCTAATCCTGGAATCAAACATAGGGTACTTTTTATCCCATAAATCAATTCCCATGGGATAAAAATCACCTATAAACGTTTATAAAAACAACGCGTGCGAAGCCGCGGGCAGAAGCTAGTTTATTTATATTCATTATAGATACTCGAAATGGGTAAATATTCCTAGCAAAAGGGAACATTCAACATCTCCGAAACCAAACCGAATCCTGACCAGACAAAATACCATTACGAAACACATTGATTCATCGGTTTTCGGTTAAGAGCATTACATCCTACAACCGCAAGCCTTGTATTGGACTTGGGAACGTCGAAATGGTGACAAAAAGCCCAGTGTGATTGATGTTCTTCGGCTTATACCATTCTACTGTTAGAGGCTTACGACCGAGTTATATTATCTTTAATTTAGAGAACCCTAGTTATATGTATTTTGAAAAATATATGTTGTGCCGACTACAAAACGTGGTCTAAGGTCTGGGAGAAAAAGAAGTCTTATGTATCTCTTTTTCTAGTTTTTATTAATTCCTTTGTGGTATTTCTATTTCTAGTAGGTAACCCTAAATATTAAATTTAATATTATGAGAATGCAAGCGATTTGCATAGTAAGGTATTTAAAAAGTATAAAAATACTCAATAAATCTATGAATTCAGAAGTGAGAGGTGGATTTAATTTACCAGAAAATCTATACGTTCTGTGACAAGATAAAATTATAAGGATTCAAGCTAAGTTCGTTTATTAGCTTGAGAAATTTATCGTATAAAAATCAAATTCCGAAAGGAGAGTGGAGTCAATTTATCTTAGAAAATAATCTATACGTGCTATGACAAAAAAAGTTACTACAAATGAAGTTCGAGGGTCCATCCAGACGCATGAGGCGAGCATCTAAGGTAGCAACCGTAGACAAGTTTATTGCACAATTAATTGCATTTTATGCAAGCAAACGTTGCAGGCAGCACTTTAGTAATGAACATTCTAATATCCAGAGACTAGCATGTCTGGCCACATTTCTAATCACCTCGGGACACAAACCAACCGCAGATAAAACTAAAACTCATCGGTACTGAACAAGAAGGGAATTTATTTAATTACTAGCACAGCAGTTGACAAATCCATTTAGTGCGGAGTCGACATTATCTTTTGTTGTCTGCGACTGAGTCCAATCTATTACTAGTCTTCACTGCGGCTTGATTACTAAACTTACCTACTGTAGTATACAACCTACAACCAACAAAAAATAAATAAATAATGCTGGACAATTCACACAGCATCATCTAGCCCCAGCTAAGCAGAGCTTATGTTATGTGTACTAGATAAGTGATATACTTATAGTACAGTGCCCGCGCGGAATTCGTCAAAGGACAATACATTACACAAACTGCAAAGACATTATTTCATAATCAATCCAAAAGATTTTCAGCAATAATGTCCTGGATTTGAGCAGTAAAGCCTCGTAGCTCTATGATATTTAGTTATGTAATAAAAATTCATGAAGCACGGCACTTTAAAATTTCAATTTCCCGCTATAAAATTAATCCATATGCGGATATTAATCTACTCGTCACAGTTCATAAAATAAACTTTCAATGAAAAGCGGCAATGATCCCTTATCTCGGTTACACCCGCTTTGAATAACGATCCGAAGTGTAACCCCATCGCGAGGTTCTTTGATGTCCTTTAATTATAAAAGTTTTTCTCGTAAAAGAACCTTTTACAACTCGCCATGGAAACACTCCATTCGTTTATGGAAGGCGGTTTACGATCGCGCGAACGATATTGCACGTTTCAAATACGTTTTACTTTCAATACATTCAGAATAATATCGTATAATGAGCTTTCATTTCATTTTTCAAGCCGGATACTGAATCAAGAGACGTCAACAAAAGAATAATTAAATAAAAGCTCTGCGCAAAATCAGTTACGCCTCCTTTGTAACTTGAGCAAAGCTAAAAAATAATCTTTCCTAAACCAATAAATAACTAATAAATAATAGAAACGGCAAGAAAACAACGAAATGGTTTATGTTGTTGATACTGTTTTATATTCGCGTCCCAGGCATCACGTTTCGTCACACTGCGTAAAGTTCATTTGTCACTTGTCTAACGTTTTACCATAAATTCTCGAAAGACATTTTTGCAGAAACTTATCGCAAGAATGCCGAGAATGTACCAAACCGTGTACTTTAGTATTACTTTGGTACTTCTTTGGTACAATACGAACGGTTTACGGCCGTAGACGCTATAATGGCAGTCCCTGACGTTTAATAATTAGCTGTTGGCTCTGATATTAGACCCATTTTCTTCGCCTTTGTCGCTGTTCAAAAGATTTTTTATGAATCGTTTAAATGCCCGCTAAAAGGGTCGCGATTTGATTAATAAGGGGTTTATATACCTTTTGCAAAAACATACCTGCTTATTTCTCAAAGTACAGAACTCTCAAAGAGCCCATTACGATAAATTTTATCAGGTAAGCAGGTAAAGCATTCCTACCACTCACACGACGTTTCTAAAGAATTCCCATCCCTACATAATAACATAAACAATATCTTTCAAACCATCCCATAGTCACATGAAATAAATTCATCGACTTATTCAAATGGCATAAAAGAGAATTGTGGCCGGCTAAGTAGGGCACGGTGGGCTAGCAAACTAACATTATTTAATCGGTGGTGGAAATATCGATCAGTTTCTAAAGCTGGTTTCAGTCGACTGGAGCAAAGCTATACATATTTAAGCCTACACCTGGCCTGTCTGTTTCCCTGGTACAATAACCCAGTAAAACGATTCCAGCCTGTGTTGATTGAAACTCGAAATAGCTCAGTTTTATCCAATTGCTTCTGAAAAGGTGACTATTCGTGGATGTTCTGTTCTCGTTTCTCTTTACTGTTAGAATAACTTGAAACTTGTAGGTTTCTATATATTCTACAGCCTTCCATGATATTGCTTGAATTGCTTATAGTCCTATAAAAGTTTCAACGATTGAGGTGGTGTTTTTTTAATATCCTCAGACACGACACGAGATATGACGTACGAGAACTATTGTTCTGTTCCTAGCGGGTAACAAATCTAAATGATCATATTACTAATCGATGGCTGGGGATTTGTTTTAGTTGAGAAATGAACCACCCTCATTATTGTCCGACGTGATGAATCACCCTAGATAAACGTTTCGACACAAAGTAAATCAAACAATGAACGGAAAGCTACCAACAGTACCAACCAAGTGGAGCTTTTATTGGTCCTGTTTATTTTGCATTTTGTTTCAATGAAATTAATGTTCGATAATGCTCTAGTCATGGCATTTAATGGATCACCATGTTCAAGGGCTGTATTTTTAGCTTTTAGCGTTGGAAACAACTGAGCTAACTGCAGACTGTTGCAAACAATCAATACAACTGATCCATGGATATCAATACCAGTCGGAGCGTCTCCAAGACGCTGGCTGCATTGCCACGCTGTATGGCAACGCTGATGCGATGTGCCTGATACTCAGCTCTCGGGTTACGCGTCGCTTCTTATAATAATAACCTTAAATTAGATATTCGGAACGCATTTGGAAAATAAGAATAAGTATATCAAAAATTAAATTTGGATTAAATAACCCAGAATTAAGATGATATGGTATGTTGCTATTTTAACATAAAGTCGTAAGTGCAGGTCGGTAATTTGACATAAAGACCTATGTCCCCGGACCGGAATATAATGCTTTCCTTTTTACATATTTACACTGTTTTTGAAGGTTTATGGGACAGATAATAAATAATAGACAGTCCTTGGAAATAAAATTTATATAATTTATATAATATACCACCAATCGGGAACATTCTTTTTGCCGAACCAAAATACCATCAAATCGGTCGACACTGACGGAGAAATTGGGGAACCTAAAAATATTTTTTTATAAAAACTATACATACAGCCCAGCCGTACATAGAAATCCTCCTTCTTCGAAGTCGATAAAAATACAACAATAAATACATAACATGAGAACTAAAATGCAGAATTGGTGAGTTGGTTCTAAGCTTTAACAAAGTAAACTAATATATCGTTCCGTTGTTTTCTTCAAGTTTAAGATTCTAAGTCAGACGTTCAAAGCTATTGAGATATCATGCTCTAACAATTATAACTTAGCTGTTTCTCTGAACTAACTTATCGGGTGAACTCTCTGCTAGTATTGCAGTTTTGAATATCGATGTATGTACTTGATCTATTGTATTACCAACGTCTAAGTGCGAGAATATTGGAGATCTAGTATATAGGTAATAATTAGAATTTGCACCACCCCAACTCTTCCCGCGGGTGTCGTAAGAGGTGACTAAGTGATACTCAGCGGGGGCGGGCTGCAGCGCCCCCTGCAGAACAATTCTACCACTGAACGAACTGCGATCCCCAACCCGCATGCCCAGCGTGGGGATTATGGGCACTATTCCGTGATAAAAGCCAATAAGGCGCTAATCAGGGGGAGGCCTGCGTCCAGTAGTGGACCAATGCAGGCTGTTGAGGTAGATATAATTATTTCAGTATAATCTGCGCGCGATCAGAATGGGATGGGACCATTTTGAACTAAGACAAGTGCGTACGGACATTTACTATAACATTCTAAGTGACTTCTACGGTGACGACCAGAACCTAACGGATACTTACTTATGTTATCCAAATAATTTTAGCCACTCCACTGAGTGACGCGGCAATTAAATTATTTAGGTTAGATTTAGATATAATTTAGTTTTATGTAGTAGGTAGTTCGTTTGTTAAAATACGGGACTGATATAGTCACCAATTACTCAAAGTCCCATAAATAAGAAAGAATAAAAAAAAACATTCCTCCCATTTCGACAACTTTGAAGGAACCTTCCTTCCAATTCTTAGGCCTTTTCACACTGTCACGGCACGGTCTCCGTGTCGTGAGTAGAAATGTAGTAGAAATGTATGGGACTGGCGACACACGTTCATGACACGGTCACCGTGCCATGTAAATTTTGTCTATTTACTCATACATTTCAACTTTACACGGCACGGCATATGCATGTGAAAGGCCCTAATATCCCGTAGATTAGGTACCTAAGATAAAGATAAGATAAAGATTCATTTATTTAGCCAAAAAAATATGTAATTACAACGAAGTTTGACACGGGATGGTTATTTATAAGTAGGTACATTTACATACACGTACACAAAACAAGCACCTAACCTACCTTTAAGATTGCAAAATCGGTAGACTTATTGAGACCGTATAAAATGTAATTTCCTGTTAATGGTGAAGAGGGAAACATTTCCAGTAGTTTTAAAAGCAGTTGCCGACGATTACTTCAATGAACCGTCAGTATTACCAACGATTCTGTGAAGCATTTTCTTGTCGCTGTCGTGAATGTCTCCATGCACTTAGCCCGTCCATTAAGCCAATGCAACTGACGGATCGCGATCGTAAAACCTTTATAACATCCTTCCAGTACTTGTAAACCGTTTTGCGAGTCCTGCGCGTTTTATGTGACCTCGCATTAGAGAGTTTTATCAGGAATTTTTGGTGTCGCCAAGATCGCTCCTCTGGTAAGCACACAAGTTTGTACATAAAGACGTCTGCTCACTTCGCAGTCACTTGCCATAAATGAAAGTATTTAACTTAACGTTTCGTTACTCCCGGATCTCACTACTCCATTTACATTATAAGTATGTTATACTGAGTAAAATGCTGACAAATGAAGTTTCATGTAAGTTTTACATGAAACTTCATTTGTCAGCATTTTACTCATACATTTCCATAGTTAAGCAACGATAATTGTTATTAAATTAAAAACCTCATTCGACCACATCAGACAGTAGTTTGTGGACAATAACGTTTTATTGAAACTGGATATTACTCCCCGTGGATTAAGCTATTAAAACAAAACACAACTATTTGTATACGTAACGTACCTAATGATAATGGTGATATAGTTGTATTGGGCAGTAAAACATAGTGTATGTGTTTGTTGGGAACATATTGGGCTATAGCGGAGGCCAGGGCGGGCGGCACTCGGACGGCGCTCGGGCGGCGCGCCAAGAAGCCATAACTCAACACTTGACACTTCTCCGGGAAGCCATCCGGTTTATGGCGATTTAATACAATGCAACCAATAAAATAGCCAGTTATGCGAATGGACGGTTATTAGAAGAGGTCGTGATTCGCTCGCCTCGTAGATAAGTTTAATCAGAGAGCCATTAAGTTTTACAGCTTTGCTGGGTGCATACGGTTTATAGCGGATCGGGCGACATTGTCAACAGATCTTGCGACGCTCTTTACGGCTGCTGAAACGTTGCTTTAACGGTTTTATAGTTTTCGTCGTTCCGTCGCGCTGGCGGTCACGGCGCCCTTAATAGCCCGAGCTAAGTGCCCGCTCGGGGGCTTCTTTGCCCTCAAAAATCTGCTTTCTTTCATGCAGCGGAGATTTCCATCTTTACGGTATAAAACTTTTACTTTTCTTTTTATGGCGCGGTATACGACGGTTTTTATATCACATACGACAAGGCAAGGGTCTCGTCAAACAATTGGGCGAGCTTCACAATGAAGCTGGAATAATACGCTGCCCAATAAGGCGGAGGTCACTCACTTTGAAAACATTCCTTTTGGTCACTTGTTAACGAGCCTCATTGCTTGGGATTCTCTGCGTAACTCAATCGGTAGCTATTAGTTTCATGTGAGCGGCTGGTTGTAGGTCTTCTTTAATTAAACTGTTGCTGCGATTGTAACGCAGGCTATCAGGGTGCTGGCGACGTCTGCAGCGTCACGTCTGCTGCAAGCCCTACGTTATTAATTTCAACTCTAATTAATTAATAACATGTGAACGTTTCACCATTAATCAAGGCGGCCGTTGTCGCGCGACGTACACAATGGTCGCTTCGTGGAACGCCGGCGGCGACTGAGAAAGTCATTGGAACCTCGTAAAGCTTCGGCAAAGCAAATTGATTTCATTTACTAGAGTTGCAGTTCATTACAGGCTGCGAGTAGTTGCGCCAGGAACTTTCAACAGCGAACTTGAGAGCGACTTTGTTGGATTGAATCCGTATCGAAACACGGGTAGTTTCGACTTCGATAATTTGCAATTAGGCACTCGAAACCTTCCATAATAATGAGTTACCTACATACTCCATCCTCGTTTGTTTTTTGCGCACATTATGCTACATAAATAAATAAATAATGCTGGACAATCCACATTACAACATCTAGCCCGAAGTTAAGCATACATATTTCTACGGATGTTTAGTTAAAATTCAATATTATATTATGCGGGGCAATGCAGCTAGCGTTTTGGGGGCGCTTCCTACTAGTATTGATCTGGATCAGTTGAGCTTCCTGTAGATTATTTGCAGTAGTCTGTAGTTAGCTCAAATGTTTCAATTATAAATACTGGATCTAATTTGTTTCTAATTAAATAAGAAGTTGAAGTTGAATTTGTTTCTATTATTTGATTGTAATTTTCTTTGTCAATAAAGACTTATTCCTTATATTATATCGATAATGATAAAACTGCGAATAGAAACGAGGATCCGATAACAGCGCGTAGGTGGCTATGACGTTTGAAACGCAACAAGTAGGTAGATATAGAGCTTTGAAGAGCGCGTGAATTTTCTCACGTCAAATACGGTTGAACTGAGGAAAAACAAATCAAGCTAAGCAACATTCGCGATCGAAACTAAAATACTACTACACTAAATCTGATGGGAGTCAATGACCTATGCTAAACAAAAGACCGACTACAAAGACGAATGAATATATAATGAACCTCGCAATCTAGATCCCTAAATCAAGGAAATAGGACAGAACATAGAGCATTTTGACAGTTTAGTAATAAATAGGGGTTGGATAGTCATAAGAACTCGAAATATGTCAATTCCTAAAAAAATAACAAACAAATAAATGCATTATAATAATAGAAAAGGGAAAAAAGTTTATTTTCGTAATTTTCAAACCAAATAACAGACAAAATAATACATAAAACAGAATTTGGATAAGCTTGTTTTTTGTTAGTTTCAAGCCGAAAACACTTTGCATGCGTACAAGATTATGGAGTTCACGTCCTTCATCCAATATCCGAAAACCAAAATTGATCAATTCAGTGCCATCGGAAAAGGCAAATAGCACCCAGCCCCTACTCTACAGGGTACAGGCGCCAGGCCGCCGGGGGCACAGGAATTTCAATCTGGCCGTGATGAGCTGAGCTGAAGCGCAAATTACGCACGACCGTCCGTCTTTTATTGCCAGTGCTTTGCCTTGCATTCTCGAACGTTTGGTAAAGCCGAAATGGGGCATTGGACGCATTATCCAAAACTGATAAATTTTTACTTTAGTAGTTTGGTCACAAAAATATGCAAGCACCTTACATCAGTCCCTTTTTACAAAGTAAAATGGGTCCCAGTTTAAGCAAAGAGAAGAAACAGAGTAGGTAATATGGGGTACCTATTGATTGACTCAACCCATACCTAACACAAGCTCTGCTTAGTTCGAGGCTAGATGATGTTGTATGAATTTTCCAGCGTTATTTATTAATTTATTTGCTGACTAGGGAGTTCTTGAGAAAAACTAACATTCGCATTACGTTGTCGTTCATATTATTTGCGTGTTTAAATGTATGTGACACTTTATACGTAAAACAACTAAGTTTTATGTGTGCTATGCTAGGGATTAGTAAAATAGCCATTATCTACCTAACCTACATTGTTTCGGCAATAAACTTGTAAGTGCTACGTAAATTACGTAATTTGAAAGCCAACCAAGCTAACCAATTTGAAAAGCCTAGAGATTTGATGTCGTTCGACAAGTTTCTGCCTAAAGGTCTGCCTGCGACGCAGGAGGTTGCGGGTTCGATTCCCGCCTCGGGACTAATGTTTGTACGATCTGCAGACATTTGTCCAGGGCGTTCTGGATGTTTTCTATGTATAATAAAAAATATCTATCTATGTAGTGTATTGTATTATGTATATCAGTTATCTAGTACCCATAACACAAGCTCTGCTTAACTTGGGGCTAGATAATGTTGTGTGAAGTGTCCAGCATTATTTATTATTTATTTATTATATTATTATTATTTGATTGAGTCAAACCATACCACTATGTAAACTAGAGTAAAAGTCAGAAGGTGGCACGTGCTTACGTACACATAGATTTAATTTAGTTTAAAATTGGCCTTTTCTATGTGCTCATTCTATCACCCTTAGGAAATTAACTTTATTTGTTTTTGATTTCCCAATGTATTTAGCTATTAATTCGAATTAATTATGAATGTAAGCGGGCTAACTACAAACCTAGTTTGTATTCGAAGAACACCAGATTGTATTTAGCTATATGAAAACCAGTACAAACTCGATTATATTTAGCTTTGTACAAATAAAAATCCAATACAATTCCCGTAGATAGCTGGTGGCGCTACAGCGTCGCCAAGCAACAAGTAGGGCGACACGTTGACGCCATGGCTACATGACACAATTAGCAAATGCTCGATGTACGTTGTTTCTTTATGGGTAGTAAAAACCGTAGCTTTACGGTCTACGAGAATACGGCTACGGTGCTACGAGCTACGCCGTAGATGGTAGCTTTGAGATGGTTTAAATTCAAGTTTCAATTGTTAATTGCATACCTATACTTGTTTGTATACTACCTATACTAGACATATGATTGTTTCTGCGCTGATCATCTCTATAATAAACTACTCTAAGATCAAATTTGAAAAGTTGAGTTATTATTATATATTCTCTGCCATTTATGGATACTGGTGTTATCCAGATTATTTTTGCCGCACCGCTGAGTAAGTTCGGCCTTTAAATTGTTAAGGTTAGTTTTAAATACAATTTAGTTTTAAGAGTTTGTTGATAATTGACAAAAATCCACTTCTGCTATCCATCGAAACCCTTGCTAGTTAATGTTTCTACTTTCGTCCTAAAACCAGAGCTTATTTCCCTCTGTTTCACAAGGTCCCAAAAGCTAGTGAACCTAAAGCAACATCTTTTCTCTACCTCTGAGTGATATGTATCAATGTACTAAACCTCTTCCCTTCTCGGAGATTATTGGATATTTTAACCGACTGATGATATGGTAGTGGTGATTGTTTGCTTACCGCTGAAAAACTTAACATACCGGATTATAACGCTTTGTAATTTTATAATTATTAGTAGTATGTACTTAGTATAAGAATTCTGGCTTCTAGATTCAATTTGCTCAATTCTATTAGTATGAAACTTATTTTCTGTGTGACATTGATGTTATTGTTTTAAGTAAGTATTTTTAACTCTATTTAACATGGTGTAAATAAAGTACGTACGAAATCAGTTTTGCAGTGCCCTTCCAGGGTGCATGTACCTAGCTAGTGATAAGCCTATAACTAATCATTCACTTAGACCTAAGAATGAATGTACATGCAAGCAAAAAAAAAAAAACCTAGCGTTTTATGACACCTATGGCTGTTAATCACGAAAAGACAAGAAGTAAAACCACCGTGTTATTACAAAATAAAAGTTGCAGGGTTCAGTCCGTCCGATCTCGTTTCCCCTCATCTTAAGATACGCCTAAATAGACAAATCCGGTGGAATTTAAAATCCCACGCAAATCCACTTCATTCCTCAAAGAATTAAATTATGTTACCTCACAAAGCGGGTAGATGAGCGCAGAGATATCAGATAAGCTAAAAAGTAGCTACCTACTTCATAAAGTACCACTCCCCGCACGATATACAAATGGTTGATTCAATTTATTCTGTATACTTTCACTTTGTCTTTATGACGCTATTTTGCGTACGTATTCCTGTAAAAATATAAATTGTTTTTACATATTGAGTTCTGAAAGTATCTTCTGTATTATAATTGAAGACATCGTTAGCAGTAATGATGAGAGAACACGTGTCCACGATGTGTAAACATGTGCAAAAGTGCGCAATCGATTGTTCCACAAAATATACGAGTTACGGAGTGTGTAACGTGGAAACTCCGGCCACATACTCGAGTCGAATACGTCTGAGGGCTTCAGGGGTGCCGTAATACCAGTCCACTTCCGCTTTATTAAATTTCTTCGCAAATACACTTTTATTGTTGACGACCGACGATCTTTGCAAAGGACATCGTTGTCTTCGCCCGACGTAGACGTTTGTATTGTATGCAAATAGAGGAACAAATGGGGTCCGCCCTTACTACGTTTTATGATTTTTATGAACGTTCCGACGGAGCTCGTATAAAACGAAATGCAAGGCTTTCCAGTATAGACGCTGTCTGGTTCAATATACATCTTCTTATAATGTATGATGTTCCTCACTCCAAATATGTCTTAATTTTATAATGATCATAATTAATTATACACTTACTATTTTGTCTTTAAAACCTAATAATTGAAAAATCAGGAGAAACATTCTGTTGCAAACTGGCCACTTGGGTATCCTAACGATCATTTTTCTTTAAACCAGCCACTCCAGTGGCTCATCTGCGCCGAACCTTACATAATTATCGAGGTGACAGGTAAAACCTCTATTATTAAATTACTCACTAAATACTTTATTGCAGCTAATACATAAGCTAGCATAGCACTTAAGCGTATCATGTAAGGGCTTTTTACGCGTCTGCTATGGCTTCCTAACGAAGTTGACGCTTGAAGTTAGAGCCATCTATGTGTGGGTGTGCTGAATAATACTTGTACTTATGTGAGTGTGAAACCATTATATCGACGGTTTCGTATAAGTCGATGGTTCTATAATCATTTTTCGCGCGATTTCCTCGGTAGAGCCAGCGATAACCTTGTTAGGGCTAGCTGTAAACAAGGGGAAATAATGCATTTTCATAGAATTTGGAACCTGATGTCCGATCGATTAGTTCAGCTTAGCTATGGAATAATGAATATTAATGTACACCAAAGAAGTATTATACTTAGTAATACACCAACGGCACTGAGTCACCAGTTTGACAATATAAATAAATAAATAATGTTGGACCATTCACACAGCCAAGCTAAGCAGAGCTTGTGTTATGGGTACAATATAACTGATAAACATAATACAATACACTACATATATAGATATTTTTTCATTATACTACATAGAAAAACATCCAGAACACCCTGAAAAAATATCTGCAGATAGAAATAGACATAGACACAGGGACCTTCGCCCGCTGCGCCACAGTGGTCGTCAATATGAAAAAGTGCGTGAAAATTTAATAGAATTCTGTAAAAAAGTCCGCAAGTCCATTCCGTGCTGTGAAATCCTAAATTTAGGTCATCCCTACTCAATATAAAATCAATCACATTGCTTTCAGAACATCCTAAAACAATAAGTCGATTACTTTTTTGTTTGACTTTTCTCTGCACAGACGAGCTAAACTATAATCAATAAACCAAGCCCTACATTTTTCATTAATATAGGTAAGGGTGTGGGGTAAATGCCAGTGCTTCAGTAGGGAAAACCAGAGGGGTGTGATGAGGGGCGCGGGTGGGGCAGAACAATGGCCACCGTGACATTTAGCA
Source organism: Eupithecia subfuscata (assembly GCA_963564075.1). Classification (NCBI taxonomy): domain Eukaryota; kingdom Metazoa; phylum Arthropoda; class Insecta; order Lepidoptera; family Geometridae; genus Eupithecia; species Eupithecia subfuscata. The sequence continues at coordinate 5,957,017 of OY751108.1, forward strand.
TGGAAGCGATTGTCACGGCCCGTTGGAGCCACGAGTCACTAGGCGCACTACCGGGTCTTCCACTTCAAATTCTTTCAAAACCCCCACTGCCTTCCATTTAGGCGCTTCACTTTTTGCATAAAATAACCTTAAATCTAAATAATGTTAAGAGGAAAATATCCCCAGTACATTATTTGCGTTAAACTTTCAGAGACTTGAGTAATATTTAACGAGAAACAATTTCATTATAACCCCCGAACAAACGAGTAATACAGTGCCCGTAAGCAATAACCTATGGATGTGAGCGAAAACATAAACTGTTTAAATATTTTAGGCGCATTTTGCCGAGCAAAAAGCAAAGCGGCAAAAGTTTATTGGAAGAATAAATTGGGACTAAAAAGCAGGGCGTTGGCGAGACTCGAGTTTTTCGAGGGTACGAAAAAACCAATTGTTGGTAGATGCTAGGTAAGTAATGCAAGGGACGTGCCGCAACGAGGCGAATTACTTCATCGTACGGCGATGCAGGTGCGGCCGTACCACCACAATCAAATTATATTTTAATTGCCGAATTAATTACATTAATGCCGGGTTTTTCCGTTGCCCATGGATAGGTAACGACTACCGCAACAACACCGAAGTTCTCTGCCAAAATGCAGGAAATGACGGCTTCAGCAAATTCAATATCTAGCGTTGCTAGCTCAGTTGAGTAAACTGAAACTTCTTTGTGTTTCACCTGCTACCAAACACCTGTGTTTCGCTCACGTAACCGAATGAAGCATGCAAAGCCTACAAATAAGATGCCTTCAGAAGAGAATCGGTGGAAATTCCGTCAGTCTGCAGTTTTAACTTTGTAGGTGGCTGTGCGCCAAACAACGTAAGACAACAAATTAGAAAGACAATACTTTGTATTGTCAAAGACCCTTATGGGCTCTTCTGAGAATTAGGTCGTGAATTTTGATTGGAAAATTGATTCCCCTGTTAAATATTTGTACTTAATCGTTTTCGGAAATGACTGGGTTCAGACGAGAGTGTTTAATGCAGTAAATATGGCTATTAACATTTTTTTTATTACGTTGGCACCCCCGCGTTGAGGGTGGCAGTTACGTTGGTATTTTTATTTTACGCAGTGACAACCCCTGTAGGGAAATTGGATTGATACTACTTTTAAGGGTTTTTGGACATCACCCGCGGTTTTATTTCGAAACCAATATTGCGCTTTTATGTTTTTTATTTTACGATATTACTAGTTATTACATTTTACAGACTTGAGTTTAAAGCAAAAGCTGTAAAGTAGAATTTGCGCTCCGATTTACCAAAAGGAAGTATAAAGCGAAGCCGGAAAGAACTCAAATTGAACTAAGAAAGCGAATTGAATTGAACTACTTAAGTTCCACAGGTAGGCAATAAAAAGTAGCCACGTTTATTGCTTTTACATTCCTGTTTAAGAATAAATTTGGTGTGAAATAAGTGAGTTGAACTTTCAACTAGCAGTTGAAAGTTTTATATGATTGAAGAGTGAAGAATTTTCGGTTTTTGTAGGGTAGCAAGATGGAATGGTGCAAACCGCTCGCGGCCAATTCCCGACAACTTCTTTCCTATTCCTCTCGCTTGCTTGTTTCATATTTCTGCAACTTATGTTTCTGTCTCGAATTTTTCAATACTCCACTTTTATATATCGCTGTTTTAAAACAAAACTCGCGCAAAAACTTTAACGTTCGCTCTTGAGGTATCTACGATAAATCTTGTAAAGTACCGCTTATTATGAAACTCATTACAACTTCAGCCCACATAATGAGATTATGAAAGGCAGCTTTTTCGCCTTCATGTGTTGCTGAAACACTCGCGAAAACATGTTTACAACGAAATAAATAAAATAAAAAATTTAGTTAGCAACAAAAATCAATTCAAAAAAAGTTAATCAACAAGCATTGCCTTGTCTACAGGATGTAGATAATTCCGGTCACACATGATTGTGATGCGTGTATAATAAAATGAGTGATCCGCGGTAGAGTCGCAGCTGTCACTCCAAAAGTCAATTTTGACAAAATGGCCGTGTATTCAGAAAAAGTTTCATCTCAGCCGAAAGCTAAACGAGCAAGAGGATATGAAACAAACAAGTGTCATCATCGTCGACTCCTCAGGCATCATTCCAACGTTGTTCACAACAGTGGCACTATTGTCTGTGACAATGCTGTAGAGCCCTCCAATATAGCTACATTTTATTTAAAACCATTCAAACTGTCTTTCAGCCCGCAATGTTTGTAGCCGCGTTAGTTTGAGCAATATCAATTCATTTTGTCGCAAACATCAAAAAAAATACCCTTAGGATATTCATTTCGTAGATTTAACTTTAACTAGCGAGAAATCCTCAGCTATGAAAATAGACGGTTTTAAAATAAAACGAAATTGAATTTTTAGCAAAAAGAATCGCGAAACACGAGAGCTCTTGAAAGCTCCCAAAAATGAGACTGCAATCATACTATGTTGAGTTTTAACGAGTAAATGGAATAAAGTTTAAATCTTTGAAATACTCTGTATAAAATGAGTAAGAAAATGTTGGGTTGATAAATGATGCGCTAGTTCAATGAATCTCCATCACCGCTTCGGGCGCTGCAATTTGAAAAAGGAATTACAGTTATCTGGTTCTTGTGCTTTTTATTACCTCTCTAGATAACACAAGCGAATAAAGAAAATGCATTTTATTTTGTCTGCGGTGCCTTTGTTATACGATTTTGAGCAACTCGAGTCCCTACTTGTCTTTAGCTGCTTCAAACGCAGCCAAGTTTAAATAAATCATTTATAATTCGTTTATTTCAGGCAAAAAGCCCATGTCACATAATAATTACAAAAGTTTCAAAAATATACAAAAATAAAATTAAAATAAACAAAAATATAAATAATTCGGCCCATAAAGCTACCGCACGTCACCTTATGTTTCCCTCCATATGAAGGGAAATCCAATGGATATAAAAAGGAGTTTTGTAAACGTGGTCAGAGACCTAGTCAAAGAGTTTGTATATAAAGCAAATACCCCGGTTTTCTACCTGGCACGAAATTCCTGTCGACTGCAAATCCTGTACAAGTGTAAAGGCATAATTCCAATGCAGTCGACCGTGGTAGCAGGCACCATTCTCATATATTTGACACTGAGTGCGCTGCTTGTAGAATAATATGGATTATTCAAGTCCTCTTTGGCTGGATTTTTTACAATATAGTAAAGTACAGAAACTACTTTCTTATGGTCCTTTTGTACTTTTGCTCCTGCACAAAAGCCACTACCTATTAATTTAGTTTTATGTGGCTTTTGTATCACTGCGGCCTCGACCTCGACAACCTATATTCGTCCACTGCTGGACGCAGGACTCCCCCTGATAAGTGCCCCATTGGGTTTTATCTCATGGGGTTAATGCCCATAATCCTCACGCTGGGCATGCGGGTTGGGGATCGCAGTTCAGTGGTAGAATTTTTCTGCAGGAGGCTCTTTGTGATCGCCACTTGAGGCCACCCACATGTCTCGCCACTTCTTTTGCTCGGTTTCTATTCATTTTTCAGTAAGTCTCTTCAAGATCGAAAAAGATCGAACCAGCGATAGGAAATATCTACTTTTTACTACCGCTTATTGCAACTTTTTCGGTCGGTAACTACTAACTATTTCAGAGGTTAACTTCGACCCGAAATATTTTAATCGTGCGGAACGCCTGTTTTACTTTTTATTATTTTGTGACATTGTACTTTTAGAGCGTTATAGTAGGAACTTTGAACCGCCACATGATAAATGTGCTAGGCGGGGGCGGACACTCCGGTCGCATGTCGCTTATCAACGGCTATGCACACTGGGAATGTTGTTCAAAACTGTCAAGTGTGAGTCAAGCACGAAAAGGGTTCTTTATTCTTAGCCTTCACACTAGGGTGAAAAATCGGGTCCGGTGTGAAGGTTAATAATAAAAATTCCTAACCTTCACACCAGTGTGACAGACAGTGTGATGGTTAGTCGGTTGCCTTCCAGACATCTTATGATAATGAGGCGTTTTCCAACAAAGAAAAACCCTGTTTACCTAAAAACTCAATAGATGGCAGGTTGTGGTAGTGTGTCACGTCGACCCATTCAGGGTTTTTGCCATATAATTCCAAACTAAAATCACCATCTTTTCGGTTTCTTCTAACTATTTTTTGACATAACGAAAACGCCTCATTGGTTGAATATTCGTGATCAGGCCCACGATGGTGGGTCATGCCAAATCGAGTAGACAGTCACCACCGGGATTCCTTTTCTCGAACCAATTTCGAGGCACTTTTCAGCTATTTTCAGAACAAATGAACTTTTGAATTGTAAATATTAGTTCTAATTTATTTCTATTATTTGATTGTAATTTTCTTTGTGAATTAAGATTTATACTTACTTTTTGATTGATTTGGAAATAGCATATTGTATTGAAAGTAGCATTGATTGTTTCTCGTGGCTTGTACGGAACCTTAAAACATACATACATAGTTGGTAAACAACATAGACCGATAGCTTTATTCAGGCATGTTGTACAATTGTACATACATAAAATTCAAGTTTTGTTTTCCACCTAATTCTTCATGCATGTAAGTTATATACATCATGATTTAATTTCAACTAGCAGCAAAAATTGTTTTTTTACTAATTCATTTCATTTTATTTTTCACAAATTCATTTCAATTATTTATTATGAAATAAAATGATAAATATTCTCTAACCGGTAACAGCTGGTTTTAACGTTCGAACTGATTCATTAATAAATGATCAATTTGAATTACAAACTGATATTTTCCAATAAACTAATTGTAATTTTAGGTGGCAACAAATTTAATTGTACAAAATTGATGTCCCAGCTGAAACGATATTTGTTAAGGTATTCGAGCGGGAGGACTATAAAACGTTTACCTATGTAAATTCAGAGTGATGCTTTTTATTATTAAGTACCTACACTATTGTTTGCCGTTGGCATCACTTGCAAAGTATGTGATTAAAGTTTTGTATTGTTCTGAAAAAAACATTTATTAAAAAGTTACTACCATTACTACCATTACTACCAGTGGGGAACAATGGCACGTTTTACGATAGTGTTCCCCAGTGGGGGATATCTCGGTGGTGGACAACGGGAATAATCCCAAATTAACTTCTATTCGTTCCGAATTATCAAAGTGAAAAAGACAAATCTTATTCACTGTGATTATTTCATGAGAAAAACCAGAAATAAATTGTAAAAAAAAAACGTCATTAATCCAAACCAACCGGCCAAGAAAAGCTGTAGGTAGGTGCATGCAAATTAGCGTTTACTCTACTCTTTAGATACAAACTAGGTATACCATTTTTCTAGTCAGTTAGATCTCAAATTGAATTATCGAAATGGCGGCCTAAATGAAGTTTTCTGTAGGTAAAGCGGCTCGGTGCTAGCACGCATGTTTGCAGTTCCTGTTGACCCGATCGGGCCAGACGCAAACAGCCCCGCCCCGACATCTGGCCCCAGCGATATTACACGTACTATATTCACACACGTTTGTTCAACAACAGTTTTAGTGCCCGTAGAACCTATCTATCGATATCTATAGGTATTCTACCCTCAAGCACTAGCGCACACGCCAGTCTGAGTCGATAGGAGCAAAACAATTCAAAATTTGTTGCAAAAACTTTGTATTGCGAAGTTGACATAAAACTTGAAGACGCTATACCTAGTTGAAAATCAAATAAAGCGAGCCAGCTGTCGAGCAGTCGCAAAGTGCACGGCGACACGCTCGTCATCGTCCGATTCCGCGATTGCAACAAAATATGGAAGAACCAGAGGAATTTTGATAGGAAAAACAAAATACGACTGCAATTGCTTTTTTACTCGCGAACCTATATGTTTTTTTAGCGCATCTAGTGGTTGGCTGGGACTTTATATTACCTCAAAGTAACAAAAAGGCATAACCGATTTTAGTAAGCGAGGTATTGAAACACAATTGTTTGAATTTCGGAAGTGTTCTTAGCTTCTTACAGTTTGGAGGCCCTTGACCCCCTCATTTTGCAAAAACAAACTAAAAAAGCGGGGACCGTGTCTGGACTTTTCAAGTTTTCAAATAATAAATTGTTTAACCCTAAATATATACTTATTCTTCTCTTGCCTAGCAGAGCGTCTTCAATTTACCAAAATTGTGTCAAATATTTGGTTGAGATTTGGCATAGAGGTTGTATGTGAAGCTAAGGGTGCGGACCGCACATTCGGCCGAGTGTTGATCCACGCAATAAAGGCTGTATTGCAGCGCAAATATTGAGTTCCTAGCGCACAGTGACCCCAACTTATTCCGTAGCTAACCCCTCTATCGCCGCCGTCGACTCAATTGTCTTGCGGTAAAACCCTACTAATCTTACCCTTCATATTTTTCTGTGGCATTTCTCTGGAATTTCTTTCGTACCTACAGATCGTAGGTGCCTCTATCTGGTTATTAATGGTAAATAGAGCATTTCAAACAAGGCTTATCAAGTGGAACAATAGCAGGATGCATGTGGAGGCAGCACGAACGTAGTGCGAGTCTAATCCTCCGCAAGCTGACGAGAGCACGCACCACCACACTTCCTGTGGATAAATTAACAATTCGAAACCGGTTCCATCTCCTACTCTAAAACTGCAAACTACACTATCTTTTAATGTTGGCCGTCAAACAATATTAAGTTAACATGTGATTAATTCAAAACTATAGGTAAAACCTTATAACCTATTTTTTTTTTTGCCAAATTGAATGTAGTTGAAGTCCTACAAAATGTAGCTGAGCCTTAAAAGAGACCAGACGTATTTTCCTACCTCATTTATCAAAATTGCTTTAGCCGCTTTGATGCTTAGAGGTAACAAAGAGTGTCCGCCAACGACATAGAAACACTCGAAAAGCATAACCCACGCCCCGCGGGTAAAAAAAGGAGCTGAGCTCAATCTTGACAGATGTATACCTATTTTCTCTGGCTTAAACGTAAGCTGAAATTTCTAACTGATATATTTCGGCACAGTTTCATGTGCGATCATAGCAATCTTGAACCGAAATATTGGAAACCTCAAAACTCAAATCATGCTAAATATCCCGTTGTTAATGACTTTAGTATTCAACATGATGGATTCAAAAGTTTTATCCTGAAATTTCTTATTACCAATAACTGCACTATTATGAGAGGCACGGCCTATTGAATCACACTCGAAATTCATCGGATAAATCGTCCGATTGAAATGTAAATAGGTGCGAATGAGCTTCGTTGTGGAATTAATATTTTGATTGGATTAATCTATTAGCGCAATATCGCACTGCACAAAACCACCGACGCTCTCATGCTACCTATTAATATAGTGAAGTTGTTTTCGAAAATGATTGAGTATGGCCGACATAATTCGAGATTAAACAGCTTATCAATAATGCTGGGAAATGGGAATATATTTTTACGCTCATGGGCGTTGCTGAACACGGAATCGAATTGTTAATACTTACCCAAATTCGTTTTCGGTAAATGCGACATCTTTTAAATCTGGCTTATTGCTACTTAATTCCAATACTTTTGTATTGTTCACATTTACATATTTCTCAGTCAGAGCTGTCGAAGACGTATAGGTTAGCTGCGACCCATGGATGCTTCAGTTTTTTTACAGTCAAAAAAATGTTATAAATATTTTAAAGCAGCTTTGAAGTTTCTGCAATCTTGTATTTTACGCGATCTTAACGGGTATTACATAGTAATAGACGGGTCATGCCATTTAATGTAGCCCAGGTTAATGTACCGGACAGGTTTTAAACCCGGAACGCGTGACACGAGCCCATGTTAATAGGGGCAAGGATATCTGCTCATCCACTGGTCAGAGTTAATTTCGTTTTTATAACACCACAAACCCGAATGATCTGTTTACTAGCGGTTCAGTAATAAAAAAGGGGTGGCCATTACGAGGTGAGTAGAGTCACCCAGTCGCCCCCTATCGGGTTGCAAGTGAAACGGATCGTGGGGGGCGGTGACAGATAACGAGCAATATGGCCGGTGCTGCCAGCTCGATGATATCATGATCTACCTCGCAGGATTATTTCATTTCAGCGTCGTCGTCGGCCCCTTTCCTGTGAAAGAATCGAAAGTCATTCTGAAGAAATTTACGAGAAACCAACAGGTACCTTTTGATTTAGGTTCGATCTACTCGTTTCAATTGCGGTGGGCACCTACCTATTTAAAAGAGCTCAGTGTTTCTGTGCAGAATGAAACCTTTTTGCATAACTAACGGGGGTAGAAAGTCAGTTTATGATAATCGTAATCCATTTTTTTAACCTCGTGCTTCGATGCAATGAAACCAAAGTTACTCGCAAAACAAATCATCTGAACAAAATGCATTTAAACCCAAATACATTTTTGGAAACTTTCAATCAATTATCATCCTTTTATAATAATTTCCATCATCTGAAACTTAAAGCTTTCTCAATTTCCTTTTAACAAAAATGAAAAACTTTTCGAAATCTGAGTTGATGCCAGACCGACAGATAGCATCTATCTCTGTCTTTCATCATATCGACGCCATCGACGATTCCATCATCCATCATATTTGGACATGTTTTCGAAACGTATTTGTAGAGCAACGTATCTGGCGATCACATTCATTATTCTGATTACGCTTTGCAAACCAGAATATTATTTTCATATCTTGTATATCATAAAATATTGTGTGGTCGTTTAGTTTAGGTATAACTGAGTTATTATTATTTAGTGGAAGTAAGTAGGTAGTAGTGAGTACACACATTACATTATTATATACACTCTACATTATTGTGCGCATCAGCGTTTGTGCTGGATGTGTATTTAAAACATTTCGATACAGAACCCTTGAAAAGAAAAAAAAAGAGATTCGGACGAGATGTCCTCTTCACTTTTGGTTGAGGGTACAACTGATCCGAATCTAAAACCAAGAGAAATTAGATTCGGACGAGATGTACCCCTACTCAAAAGTGAAGTGGACATCTCGTCCGTGGATCAGTTTGAGATTCGGACCAGATGTACCGTAACCCATATTTTCAGCGGCTTTTCTAGAATACCTACCAAGTTCTTTAGGTAGGTTTATACCATTTGGCTCTAACAAGATTTTATGTTTCACCAAAATCTGATATTTCGGTAGGTATAATCCACTTAATCCACAGGGAGTGGATTTGAGTCCGTGCATGTCGGGTCGCGTTTTGCCACGATGTCGGTGACACATCCATTATACTGACATTTTCCCGCCCTTTTTCCTGTCACTTTTGACAGGTTTGAAAGCGACTCCTCCTCACCAATGTTTTGCGCGATCCTCGTCCGATCCTATCTTATATTATACTGATGAATTAAAATAGCCAGGCGTCTGTTTTATTGAACTTCAGAATTTAAAAAACTAAATTGCTCAATTTTAATCTCACATCCGGTTGTGATGAACTCTGGATTCCTTACAGAACAACAATGGAAGTCTAAGACCGCCTCGAATGCTTCGAGAATATGAGAATTCTCCGTTTATGAAGCGAAGTGGCGGATAAAGACCATTGTGTGTAGAGATGGGCGTTGTCGTTGAATTTCCACAACGATGCGCATCGTTTTTGTCAGAATGGCATCCGTTGTGAACAACGATGTTGCCGCCAACGATGTCGGCCAGGTTGCTAACACAACACTGACACGGGTGTCGATGTTGCCGCCAACGATGTCGGCCGGGTTGCTAACACAACACTGCCTATTAGATTAGACCTATTAAACCTATCTAAAGCAAACCAAACAATTAAATTAGTAGGTACCTACCTACCTACCTATTAGACCTATTTAACCTATCTAAAGCAAACCAAACAATTAAATTAGTAGGTACCTACCTACCTACCTATTAGACCTATTAAACCTATCTAAAGCAAAGCAAACAATTAAATTAGTAGGTACCTACCTACCTATTAGACCTATTAAACCTATCTAAAGCAAACCAAACAATTAAATTAGTAGGTACCTACCTACCTACCTATTAGACCTATTTAACCTATCTAAAGCAAACCAAACAATTAAATTAGTAGGTACCTACCTACCTACCTATTAGACCTATTTAACCTATCTAAATCAAACCAAACAATTAAATTAGTAGGTACCTACCTACCTACCTATTAGACCTATTAAACCTAACTAAAGCAAAGCAAACAATTAAATTAGTAGGTACCTACCTACCTACCTATTAGACCTATTAAACCTATCAAAAGCAAACCAAACAATTAAATTAGTAGGTACCTACCTACCTACCTACCTATTAGGTCCCTAGCCTACTCGAGGGAATATTTTTTTGTATTAGGATTGGCCGTTTTTTGGCGTCTCGACATTATTAGGTACCTAGGTTCACACAAACACTTTTACAAGACTTTTTAAAATCCGCGGTGCGCACATCATCGTAATTTGCGTAATGAAAAATCCAAACAAACGACAAGAATAACGAGCATATGAAACTTACTGGAAGTGACATGAGCGTTTTAGACGGGTAGGTCCTAAATTACGGAATTTGAACAAATAAAAATAATTCAATATCTAACTTGGTTCCTAGTAGTAGGGTAAATCTAAAATACCATAATACTTATATTATAACGAGACATTTGATAAAAAAAATAGATATCGTATTTTTTAAAATAATAAATAACATTGGTACATGGTTCATGCCATATCTAGTTAGATATAATAAAACGTTCAGTTCTATGTTCTAGCATCCTCTCCTCTCGCTCACACACACGCAGGCATGCGGGCGGTGAGGTATGGATGCACGGATGGATGTTCGTTGCTTAGGTTTGGCAATCGGCATTACTCGGCTGACATCGTTGTTCGCCATCCGATGCCGCGCCACTAACCTCCCCGCTCTTCCGATGTCGGTGTGACGTTCGTTTGTTGTCGGTGGCGATCGGCATTACTCGGTTCGGCATCTCGTTGTCGCAGGCATCCGTTGTTCACCTATTCGCCATCCGATGGGAACAACGTACACTGACATCGTTGGTCAACAACGATGTTAGTAAAAACGACCACCTCTAATTGTGTGTTTGCGGTGCTTAGTTCAGATGGTTGGATCTTTAAAGACCCGATCATATCAATGGCTCAAAGCAAACAAGCTGCTACCGCCAGCATCCAGTAAAAATAATTTCAGACTTTATTGTTGCTGTATTTTTGTTGGATTCAGTAAATTGCAACTTTAGAAACTTGTTACAACAATTTATCAGGCTTAACAACTTGATTAATTACTTAATCAACGCCATCTATTGGTTCTTGCATGTCGCTTCCCGGCAATCAGTCACGGATCGTCGCTGGGTGTGGACGTCCTGTCTCACATGCTACTGCAGTTATTTATTGACGCAATCTTCTCAATTCTGTCGTGAAAAAAACATCACCACCTGTGTAACGGCACCTCACGATTTATTACTTTTATTGGGTCCGGATTTACGCTGACGTAAACACCGGTCATTTTGTAGAGCCTATCCAGGCTGTATCGTTATGCGAAGGTTATTGAAATTTCGTACTAAATTGCTTTCCCTGTAATATCAGATTGTTCCTTGGGAGCTATAAATCTAATGATGAAACTTTTATTTTTTCAGGTACGTTCATCTATTATAAAACGAGGCGTAAATTACGTAAGTAAGAATAATGGACTCCAATGTTTAATAAACACTCGGGCGGGCACTTGCGGAGAAGTACCTACAGCAGTTCAGAATTCGAAGTATAAATGAGGCGGAACATTTGCTATGCAGCTCAGCATCGGCGGTGTCGGCCTGCAGAATGAGATTCCCGCGAAAATTAATTTCCAAATGCGAATAACGCAGCGTTTGTTGAGACGGGTGGCGCCAATGAACTGTCGGTAATAAATGTCATTAGCGCACGTGACGTCACGAACATGCTCGCCGGCTCTCCGCATCCAATTATGTCTCAAAACTGCCAGATATAAATTTCAATAACATGATTTGTCACAATTTGCGGTATCGCGCGAAAATTCCGAGCGCTTTTTGTTTTTTGATTGTGGGATAAAACCGGATTCCGGCTCCGCGAGGCAGCCACGGAAACCATCGGATTAGGAGATTGCAATTGTTTATGTTAACCCCTGTAATGTGTTTACCTTTTTCTGCGCACAAAACAGCTGTATGAATTACCCACCGGAATAATAACGATACACATCTTTTACCTAAAACATTGCATGATTAATCAAACATCTTAGCTTAATCAATGCGTAACAACATTAATCCCTTCGAATTACAAGGAAGTGATTCGAGCTAAATTGTAAGATTAGAGCGTCGACATCAAGGCAGTGTATAAATGATGTAAATGACACAAACTGTTAGAGGCAGCCCGGGGCTGTTCACCTCGGAGCTAAAATCACGAACAAGAATTAATCGCCAATGAAAATTTCCGACCAGCCGTGAAATTACAATTTAAGCGTCGCCTGTTTATGTGATATTCGTACAACCTATACCAAGAAACGGTGTAAAGATAATGATAAGGAAGAGGTACATTACCATCTTGCTTGATGTTTCTTTTAAGAACGCGCAAACTGGTTTTCACTATCTAAGAAACATCAGTCTTTTCAAATCGCTCTCAATTAGGTATCAAACCAATTACATAAAACAAATTGATTCTCACACTAACCCAATTAGGGTTACACCATCATTTTGATTGCTTATCCGAGAGTTTGATTAGTTAAACAGTTTTGAGGGTACTTGTGTAATATTGCCTTTTGTGGACCGCTCGGACTGAAGCCACAATTAAGGCATTGGTGAAGCCTTACTATGTAGTCGATACCTACTTAATAATACCACAGAATAACTATATAGGTAGAGGCATGTACTTTACTTTGTGTTACGTCATCCATTCTCTACGTCTATGAAGGCAATTTCGTTGCCCATTTACGTGATACCACATGTAATTCGTAAAGTGCATTAGGCAGAACAGTCGTTTGTAATCGCTTATTTGACATGCAAAAATAATCGTAAAAACTAATTATTTCAATAACTAGGCCATTACATCGATAAAAGAAACATCATCACCAAGCATTCAATTAAATTCCAAAGCAGACATATCCAGATAACAGACTCTATTACAAAAAAACTCGTTAAGATAAGCGGTACACATGTTATTTTTATCCTGAAAGTGCAGTTAATTGATATGTAATGCAATATTATCGGTCCGCCCCGCCCGCGCGCGTCGCCGCCCGCCCTTCATATTCCCAGCACGAGCGCGCGGCATGACGTATGAACCTCGCTCCAGTAACTGTTAGTTATTCCTCGGCCGCAGTCGAGTCGGCGGCGGCATACTGCCTATTATATATTCCAGAGCCCACCACTCAGGCCTGCTGCCCAAGCCCACCGCACTCGCAGTCCGCAGTCCGCACTCGATGGTCGCCCCGTCCCACATCTCACATTCCATTAATTGTACGCCGATAACACGCACAGTTTTATTGCACACTCCGCGCCTTTTATTCACGTTTTTATTTCGCGTCTAATGCAATTGCACTCAAGCAAAAACTGTATTATTCTTTTGTTTTTTTATGGTTTTGTGCGTGAGTGAAATGGAGGCTGCTCGTGAAATGGTGAGTTTTGATTTTTATATTTTTCACGCGGAATGACTGTCGGCGGTCGTAACGACCAGATATGTCCACTTCAGGTTTATTAATTTCAGGACGCGGGTATTTCAGTTTTACTATGAATAAAAACAAAACAATAAAATGTTATTTTGTATAATTTTATAGGCAATAAATTGAGACAGATAGAGGACATATTGTGTAGCGCATCAATAAGCCGCACCTTCCGTCACTCACGCGCATTGTCAGGCAATCAACAATAAACATCGGTTCTATTAAGCCATTTATGAGGACGATCGCAGTGTGTGTCCAATGAATATATCTAGTGGAAGCGTCACATGAGTCAATTTAGATTATTACTTTCAATATCTCTGGATGTCCTGTGGATATAATATGTAGATAGGTAGATAAAGTCTACAACAACGGAATACCTCCAATAAAGCGTAAAAATTTAGGTTCTGCCTATAATCACTGAGATCTGGTAGAGTATAGGTCGGTACTTACTTTCCGGAATTTCTCGAACTCTTGAAAATGTAGAAACAAACCGATTACATCACATCATACTCAGATAAAACCGAAATAAACATTCAAGTGGCCATTTATGATGAATATTGTAAATGCGGTCTGGTTCCAATTGCAAAAAAATCTTAACCTTTTCTCTTTCGATAGCAGGAAAACATGGTCTTAAATTTTCATGGCTTTGCGATTTTGGCTATACCTACATGGATGGTTCACTAGGGGACAATATATTTGGCTTACCTGCCTCAAACCGCAGGTTGAGACCGCACGGGTAATATTTACTCGGAATCGGAATAGGAACGTACTTGTTTTGTGAATATTGCCACGAAAGTTCCAGGTGTTATTTGTGAAACATTCCTTCGAATAGTTTCAATAGATTGTTGAATAACACGCCGATGCTTGTAATTTAGGCGATTGACGTCATGGCCATAGGTCAGAGGAAACATTATAAGCTAAAGAATTTTCTCATATAAACCCGAATAAGTAGGTTTATACTTATATAATTTGACGCATGTTATAAAAACTAAAAAACAATTTAAAATTATTGATCATTTACACTGATAAATATCTTTCACGGGACCAATAGTAATCCCTCGGGAATAATATTTTTGAAGAACCATTTCGGGATAATTTTCTACAAAAAAGCGAAAGAACCATCTCCCGGAGTTATCGAGTAACAAACCTTTTTTGAAAGCACTTGTAATATCAAATGAAGTTTTAAAAAAAAAGCAACTAACAATAGACGAGCATTATGTTGCCATACAGATAACCACCGGATCGATAGAGCAGCTTCCCTCGGATAGATAAGCATTGATAAGATAGGTGTTATCGTGAACCGCCCCCATCACGTCATTCAGGATCCTGACACTAAATAATCAGCAGTAAAAAAGGTTGAACTACAAATAGAGTTATTGCGAGTTTGTTACAAGTTTGACAAAAAGCTCTTGAATTTAGTAATTAAGTTATTGGTGTGGTTCCTATATTATAAGCTTTTGCTGCAGGTAGTTTTAATAATCGTCAACTTATACAACTGTTGGCTCACAAAATGATTGTAGATGTAGAGTCTTGTAAAAATAATGAATACCTCTATCATAATCATTTCAAAAAAATATTTTAGCTTTTAATACTAGAAGTTGAATTTTACGAAATAAAAAGTCAAGTGCGAGTCGTACTCGCGCTCTAAGGGTTACGTATAATTGTAAGACCCATTTCCTTCTATTCCTTGCCAAATATCATGTTTCTAGGTCAACAGGATATAGGTAGGTACCCTGTAGGTTTAGGTCCAAGGCGAGAATCATGTTTTTTTTTAAATAAACTACAAATTTACAGTTTTCGGATTTTTCCTTTTATTTTTGTTATAAAACCTTTACCTCTTACCAAATTTTATATTTCTAGGTCAACAGGAAGTACCTAGGTTTTAGTCCATAGCAAGAATCTAAAGTATTTTTTAAGTTTACGGGAAGTACCCTATAGGTTTTGTGTGCATGTGCCTTGGAAATTTCAAATACTCGGACATAAACGGCTGTAACTTTTGATTGCGTTAACTTAGAAGTTTTATTTATATCGAGACTCCAAGAAGTTACGGACTTGAGTATTTGATGTTCATTTCAACTCGATACCCACCGCTTCTCAGAAAAGGGGGTTGACAGACGGACCGACAGACGGACAACAAAGTGATTCTATAAGGGTTGCTTTTCCTTTTTAGGTACGGAACCCTAAAAGCTACGAATTTTGTAAAATTTCGTATGATTATAGTTTTTTGGTCCGAAAGTCAGTTTCATTTTAAACAACTGTTTGCTTACAAAACGATGGGAGAGTCTTGTATAACAAAAAATACTGGCATAGTAAAAAAAGGTTTTTATTTGAGCTTAGCTCAGCACTAGCGCTAGAAACACTCAAGTGTTTCTAGCTAATTTCGGTATTTAATTCGCATCACGTTCTCCCAACTGTATATAATAAAGAGAACAATAATTCAGCTTTACCAATGTAGACAATAAAATGTTCGAATATTTTTCCTTCCTAGTATCTATCGGTTCAAAAAAAAACGTCATTTTTACAAGGAATAAAGTTTGTCTATTTTTGCAAGTATCGCAGTAAATAAAGGAATGGACTAACAGTTGTACAAAAACTTTAAAGACTACTTTTTTATGCAAATATGAATAAGTATTTTTTCTTTCTAACCGGATAAGGAAGTAATACGTTTAAAAACCAATTCTCAAAAACAGGTTACAAGTCAAGTGTGTGTCAAGTGTTTTACCCCCGAATACTCAACGCTACTCAGATTTAAGCACGTTTCACATCGCGATTTTTTTACCGTTTCAAAGAAATTGTCAAAATTCGTCATCTGTGACGTTCTTAAACCTGAGTTGCGTTTGAGTATGCAGGCGTAAACTTTTCAAATGTATATATCCCGCTTAGCAAACATCATTACTTTCCTATTCCAGCTTGTTACCAAGCACTTACAATTTCGTAGTTTACAATACACAGTTCCTAGACCAAGGAGTGTGCAGTATTGTTTCATAACAACGCCTTTGTTAAAACGTGGCTTTACCAAAGCATAACCTGATTTATTTCTATCAGGTGGAAAGTTTAATTTGGTTTTCGTTTTCGATAAAACCCCTACAGAGAACGATTTGAGTTCGTAAAAGTAAGGTTAAAAACTACCTATACATAAGCCGGCATTTTCTGAAAACTTAAAAAACTACCTAAACCAAATAGAGTCGGACCACCAGAATGAAATAAAAGAATGTCGTGATCAATTAGGAACAGTCATGCGAGTGGGCAAACTCTCTAATTATCTCTAGTGGCTCCCTCAAAACTCTGCTATCCATTAGGAAAGTTAGCTTCCGTCGGGCCATGTTACACCGTCATTCGATATTAGTCATCTACGAGGAAAAACGGAACAAAGAACATACTTCGAGCCTACTTTTACTATGTTAGGCAGCTATGAGCTATCGGTTACTCATACGGCGATAACTGATGTAGCAGTCTTTTGTTATTGATATCGACTTCTCAGAGGTAATAGGTTTACTTTACTAGCTCAGTTTTAGTCGTAAACGGTTATTTACAGAGTTTTTTTTGTCATAAATCTACCAACGTAATCAAAGAAGACAATGTCGGGGTAATGAAACCATTTTTTTCCATGTTTTCATGATTTACACTCGCCGTATCTCTACGCTAAGTAAATAAATAAACATAGGTGTTAGCTGTCTTTATAAAACAATGCTTTTCGGTAACATGTTCATCGTCAATCATACTTGGGTAGCTGTTTCCTTTATAATCCACGGTAGTGTGCCGGGAACACGATCCTCGCGCAAATTGATTGAAAGCGACATTTGATATAAAATTGTGTTGTGATTGATGCGGCCCCACCTCGACGCTAAGTGCTCTGTCGTGGGGATGTACTTACCATGACATAGTTACACGCATTATGTACGAACAACATTAGATACGTGAAAGATGTCTCTACCTACTTGTCAGTGTACCTTATGCGCACAGCAAAATGTACGAGTCTACTAAAATAAATTTGCATTCACGAAATTAAGATTAAGCATTCAAGTCGTGCTTATTGTAATAGATAAGGCCATTTTAATCAAAAGTTTGCTCGTGACAGCTCATCTCTTTTATTAAAGTTTTGCAGACGTCCTTTTAAAACAAAACCATATTTTTAGATCATTCTGCAGAGGGTGAGAAAATGTTCGACAAATTGCTTCGCCGGTACGCTTAATTTACTTTACAAATGCCTTTAAAGTTTTCAGCTGAATATTCTATCGGGTACCAAATTCCTTATTCACAGTGCGATCCTACTTTAAGCATTTATAACCTCGAAGAATGTAGATAGCAAGTGCACGTAGCTACGAAAATAAGATAAATCATTTGTGGACCTAGGTACTTTAGAAAATGTACATTTATTTGGTTAATGCTAGGCACGAGCTTAAGTTTTGCACCTTACAGCGTGGTTTAAAAGCACTTACGTAAATAAATAAATATTGAGGTCAATTGGCATGGATTGATAATCGTGTCCATCGTGTCCAATGTCTTCTGATAATCTAACTGACGGACTAATTAGATTTTTTTAGGACACTAACCTAACGATACCTTATATCTTTGACATGTTCAAAACGTCAAAAAAATATGAGCACGAAATTATAAAAAGTAATGCAAACTCATTATGAATGTAAGCGGGTTAACTACGAACCTAGTTTGTGTTGGAAGAACACCAACGTTTCATCCCTTAACGAGGGACTACATGGGTTACATTCATAATGAATTCGTCAAACTGCGGAAGTTTTTTATAGTCAAAAAGTAATGCAAACGATATAGAACCGTAGCAATATAATATATTAATATAAGCCAGTGTTGCAATCCATCCATCACACTACGGATTCATAACGGTGTCCTCGTTGCAGATGTCCCATGTATAACAGATGTGTTGTATAATACAGGTGCCACACGGGGCTTAGTTGCCGACACCGTCAGTATTAATTTAGGCAACTGCGCTCTGAGGGCGCTTACGAGAATATAGTTCGGAATTATGCAATAGAGTCGTCGTTCCAAGAAAAGCAGGCAAGTCAATCTTCTTTACAAACTCTCTGTAGAGAATATCACATAAAAGCTTTGAAAATAAAGTGTAAAATGTTTATATCACAAAAATTTCACGTTAAAACATGTATAGGGCTGTCAACGGGGTGGTATCTGCCGCGGGCATTAAGCGAACTTCCCCACAAACTCATCCTTTAAGAGCCACGCCCTGGCATCGGGTGAACGATGACGTGATTCGAACGCCATATATCGCCGTGCAGGGTAATATTGTGTCGCGGGACCAACTGATAGCTCCGGCCCTTAGCAAAAAATAAGGTCGCCCGTTTACACGAGAGCAAAGGCCTTAAGTTACAGATACTAGATAAATGTTACGGCGATAGATAAGGGTGGAACACATAAAAACGTGCTCGATGTCTCGTATAAAACTGGAGTCAGCTCTGTATGCGAAGTATTGAACATTGACGATGAGCAGCATGAATGTAATTATTGCAAGTATCGGGGAAGTAAGTTTGCGAGTTCTGGGACGGTCCCCATTTCATTATGCAGGAGTGAAGCGGACAGGCGACGGCGACTCTCGGGCAAAACTTAGATTGAAGGCGACGACGCGAGCGCGTGCTTAAACTGTATCCCCGCTCACTTAGACGAAGATTTACGACAACTTTACGCTGTTCCGAACCGCTCCTCACGATGACACAGAGCGGCTTATCGCCACCAACAATCGCTAGAAAGCTAACGTGCTGCTATTTCCAACATACTCGGTTTTGCATGAATTTGGAATAAATATTTATCTCAATTTAAAATTTAAAGTCTGCGTATGCCGGGAAGCCTTATCGTATGTTGAACAGCAGACATCCTCTGATGGGTGGACGGAAGTGCGCTCGTGGGCGACTTCCGTCGGCGCGTGCGCCACGCATGTCCTCCACTGATACACGAGCAGCGATACCTACTCACCGCACAATATTGGATTACAACTTACAGGCCACCCGCATCGAATTTCAAACCTCCCGCAAATCCCAATACCGTATTGATTGATCTACATTTAAATACCTTCTCAAGTTACTGTCTAATGTTGACTGCCGACAATATTCCGCTCGTTTTCGGAAACATTTTCAACAACCGCGCACAGTAATAAACAGTTAAACACAAACGTAGAAACCTCACAATTGCTTTAATTACCGCCTCCGTTACCAAATCACGAGAAAATTCACGCCCTCAGCCCTCCACATCACAATGAGGGAATGGAAGAAGCCTGTGAAAAAGCAAATTAAATTAATTGTGATGTAAACGAGGGTAGGCCGGCACCATTCGCACTGTAAATAATAATAGATGGCGCGAGCTTCGAACCCCACCCCTTTACAATACAATTTTATTTGCTGTACAAAGTCCTAGTTGGATGTTTGTGCAATTAGTAAACTAATTGCTTATCGTTTTGGGAAGTCTCGAAGACTTGGTGTTAATATATTCGATAAATTAATATGTAGGTGGGTAATTAATAACAGATTGCGGTCAAGAAACGAAGGTGAAAGCTATATGCGGATTTATTGTGAAAACATCACGTAGGTAGAGGCCGAAATAGCGGGAGTGAGACGTCGATCGGTTTACAATTTAAGCTTTACAGCGGTCTATTTCCATCGCTTCATAAAGCGAGACCGATAACTCTCTTATGGATTTATGCAGCGATTTGAACCTAATTCGAAAAACGTTTTGTGATCTCGTATACAATGTAACCAATGTTTCTCTTATGATAAATGTTTTGTTTGTAAATGGACCTAGTTTACTTGTTATACCATAAGTTCAGCGGACAAAAACGGTTTCAAGGAAACAATAGAATAGGCACCCTATAAGACTCATCTAGAAGAAAATGAGATATTTACGATTAATTATATTATTTTGAGTTTCTCAATATTTCGGCACAGTTGCATGCGCCATATTACTGAAAAATCGCGTAAATAAATGGTAAGTATCCCATTTTTATTGAATTTAGTGTTAACAACCATGTTAAATTTTAAAAAAATATTATTAAGAAAAGTTGCAGAAGAAGAAAGAAGAAACTAAAGAAGAAACTCTCTCGTTCCCAGTTACTCACTCAACCTGGGTGTGATGTTTGCATTCGTGCTCGGCCCATCACAACCTCCTTGAGTGAGCGATTGTGGCAGAGATTCTCTGACATGAAATTACGCTACAAGCAAGTCTAGACCCTGAAGAACTTTTTGGAAGCCCTTAGAATAGCTTAACCCTTTAGATTACAGCAAATGGAAGCGTAAATGTGGGCGTATTTAAGTTTAGGAGTTAAAGTGTAAAGGTTGAGCTCTCAATTATTAAGTAGTCGTGTTATTGTTTATGTAGACTTTGTAAGTTATAGGTACTAGTAGTAGATTACCAACTACGTGATCGTACTATAAATACAAAGCCGATAAAATGTAAAATTATTTGTTAAACAATGCAGCAAAATTTTAGTTAAGACAAAAGGCAAAAAGGCAAGACAAAATTATTCAGGTAAGTAGATATAAGTATTTGATTTTTTTTTTTAATAATTATTAATGTGTGACTCGAGATTGACACAAAGATTGATAACTATTTGTATTCATTGTTTTTGTATTGTATTGTTTTGTAGATTTTGTAGTAACTATGTACCAACCTATGTATTCTTACATGAGAGTAACAACTTATCTTAATAAACGATAGTCATCATCTAGATTTCAGTGGTTTCACTCGCCTCCGACGTCAATCCTTACATGGCGACCCTGCCAGCTCCTTACATGGATACCCGTGCCATGTTTGGAACGCGTGACGCGGATACCTAGTGTAAGGCACGCGCTTTCAAACTAAATATCAATTACCTGCCTAAAATAAAATCGATAAAATTTTTAAAAAATTTGTCGGTCAAATATCCAAAAAGAAAGTGTTTCTAAACCAAAATGCAGCAGGTTCCAACGATGGACATTTGGAAAAAATAAAAAGTCATCTGTCGATGATGAGCGTAGCGATGATCGTCGTCTGCACCCTCCTGTTGATCGCTACGATATACCTCATCTACAAGCAGTATAAGAAATGTCACATCCGATGGGCGCAACAGCAGTTTGACATGTCTAATAGAGGATCGTTCCTTCAGCGCCGTCGTCGTCAACAGCAGCAGCTGTACCCTGACTTGAAGATAGACGAGAGTAAATTATAAATCAGTGTTGTGATGGTGTTAAAATATTGTGCGACAGAAATGTGCGGTGTAATATGCGCGTCGTGTGTAGATAAAAATATGTGTAAGTAAGACGTACGAGACTGAAACCTGATAATGTGAATGAACTTGTGCAGATCTATTTAATGGATACCTACCTAAACTGAACGATGAACAATAATCAACGAAGTGCTTATTACGGTAAAATTATAATAGGATAAGAGGTATGTGTATTATTAATTTTATATCGGTAATTTTAATTTTAAAGATTAATTAATGGCAGAATATTTAAATGAACTTTATAATGAACTTTTAGAGATTAGAAAATATTTAATTAAAATAGGATCTACTCGTAGACAAGGTAGTTCAATTTCAGAGAAAAAGTTAGATGAATGTAAAGTTATTATAAATCAGTATAATACTTATCTTGAAAATATAAATAAAATTGAAAGAAGTAAAGAAGAAAATGAGTGTATTTTGAAACACTGTGAGAATATTAATACTTTGTATACAGAGATAAAATTATTAACACAAAAGGTAAAAGATACTTCTGTTAAAATGGAATTCGACCTGAAAGTTGCCTTGAACTTATTACCCGTTATATCTGATGATATTTGTAACACACAGAAATTAATTGATGGCATTGATTATTACAGTTCCCTTATTGCAAATGAATCGCATTGTAATTTGATTAATTTTGTTCTGCGAACTAGGTTGTCGCAAGGTGCAAAATTAAAATTAGATTCAAAATATGACAGTGTAGAGTTACTTTTGAGTGACATGCGAAAACTCCTATTGCCACAAAAATCGGCAAGTGCTTTGCAAAAACAAATGCTCAGTTGTAGGCAGAATGATTTATCGGTTGATGATTTTGGTAAGAAGCTTTCGGAAATGTTTGTGAGTTTGACAATTGCTCAATCTGGCGGTGATTCGAAGAAATATGATGTATTAAAATCTATAAACGAAAAACAGGCTATAAGACAGTTTAGCGAGGGGTTACGAAACCGTAGGATCAGTACAATAATTTCAGCTCAGAGGTTCGAGTGCCTAAAAGACGCAGTTCAAGCTGCGATAGACGAGGACACGTCATCAATGACGTCATCTGGAGAAATTTTGTCAATGTCCCGTAACAACAATAACGCGAATTACAAAAACAATTCCAGGCAGCCAGCGTACAACGGTCAAAGAGGCTACAACCGAGGTGCGTATAGAGGTGGTTTTCGAGGCTACAGAGGTGGTTTTCGAGGCTACAACCGAGGTGGTTTTCAGCAGCGTGGTTCGGGAGTAACCCGTGGATATCAGCCCCGCGGCAGAGGTTGGCAGCCGAATGTAGAAGCTACTTCCAGGGGTAAGTCATTTCAAAACAATTTTAGAGGAAATAAACCGTTCAGAGGACAGGTTCGCCTTGCTACAGAACAGCAAGACCAGCAGCCCAGTACATCATCAGCGTCAGAAAAGATTCTTTCTTTCGAAAATGAGTTTTTTCGAGGCTAAAGAATACAATATTTTGGCTAGTGACAGTAGTTATTATATTAAATTATTTGTGAATCATTATGAATCATTTAGTTGGCTATTAGATACAGGCGCATCGATTTCAGCCCTAAAACATAAGTACGTGCAAGGGTTCAACATCCCAATTTGTAAAGAGAACATAATAATAAATGGAATCGGAGGTAGAGTTCAAGCAATAGGATATGTTGATTTACAATTATGGACTCATAACCAAACAATTGGTCATAGGTTTTATGTTTTTGACTCACTACCGTGTAAGGCACATGGAATTATCGGCCAAGACTTTTTAAGCAAGTACAGATCGGTCATTGACTTTAATAAAAACGTATTGTCATTATGGTTGAATGGAAATGAGATTGTTTTAAATATTTACAATTCTAAAAATTCAATGCAATTACCTGCTAGATCTGAATCTATTCATTATGTAAGTACGGATTTGACAGAGGAATGTGTGGTATGTACGAAAGAGATTTCGGAAGGTATTTTTGTAGCAAGTACGTTAGCAGCTCCAATCAATGGTAAGATACCTATTCGCATTTTAAATACGACAGCTAATGACATAGAATTATCACAGATAAAGCTTAACATTCAAAGCTCAAAAGATTTTGATGTTTGTGTTTTTGATTCAAAACCTAAAAATGCTGAACGTGTTAAATTGTTATTTTCTAAATTGAATTTGAATCATTTAAATAAGGAAGAGAAAATAAATATTGAAAGTTTATGTGCAAAATATTCAGAAATATTTTATTTAGATGGTGATACTTTAACAACTACAGATATTTATCAACATTCGATTGAAGTAAAACAAGGAACTCAACCAATATATTCCAAACCTTATAGATTACCTCATTCTTTAAAAAATGAAATTAAAAATGAAATTGATTATTTGTTGAAAGATGGAATCATAGAACCATGTCAAAGTGAATGGTCTAGTCCAATTTTACTTGTTCCCAAAAAATCGGACAGTAATGGAAACAAGAAATGGCGTTTAGTTATTGATTATAGGAAACTTAACAATAGCATACACAATGATAAATTTCCGCTTCCAAATATTACGGAAATATTAGACTCTTTGTCGGGTTGTATGTATTTTTCGCATTTAGATTTACATCAAGGTTACTACAATGTTAGCTTACATCCAGACAGTCGTAAGTACACAGCGTTCGATTCAGGTAGATATCAAATGACAAGACTTCCTCAAGGTCTTAAGACAAGTCCAAGTTCTTTCTCGCGAATGATGACAATGGCTATGACAGGTTTAACATATGAAAAATGTTTGGTTTACCAAGACGATGTGGTTTGTTTCAGCCGTGATTTACCGTCTCATATAAAAAATTTACAAGATATTTTTGAAAGGTTAAAGAAAGTTAATCTTAAATTAAATCCTAATAAATGCATTTTTTTGCAAAAGGAATTACTTTTCTTAGGGCATGTGGTTACGTCCGAAGGAGTAATACCTGACCCAAATAAAATAAATGTGGTAAAAAATTACCCAATCCCTACAAATTCAGACGAGGTCAAAAGATTTGTTGCTTTTGTAAATTATTATAGAAAATTTATCTCAAATTTTGCAGAAAAGGCATATCCATTAAATAATTTAGCAAGAAAAAATATAAAGTTCGATTGGAACAACGATTGTCAAAAATCATTTGAATTACTCAAACAATGTGTTATTTCTCATCCTGTACTCCAATATCCTAATTTTTCGGAGAAAAATGAATTTATTTTGCAAACAGATGCTTCCGGATTTGCTATCGGCTCGGTATTGTGTAATGGTGATGGTAAGCCAGTAGCATTTGCCAGTAGAAGTTTAAATAAAGCAGAGAAAAGATATCCAACTATAGAGAAAGAGTTGTTAGCTATTGTGTGGTCAGTGAAACATTTTAGACCATATCTTTATGGAAGAAGGTTTAAAGTTCAATCCGACCATAAACCACTTTTAGCGTTATTCAGCATGCGAGATCCTTCAAGTAGATTAATGAAATTTCGACTTATTTTAGAGGAATATGATTTTGTTGTGGAGTATGTAAAAGGAAAAAATAATTCAGCAGCTGACGCTATGTCACGCTTGCGTATTACATCAGAGGAATTAAAGGAAATGAATGAATGCAGCATGAATGTAATGACGAGAGGACAGAAAGCAAGAATGCAACAGCAACAGGCACAACAGCAACAAGATGTTGTAATTTCTCACGACGATCGGCTTGATCACCCGAAAGTTGTAGAAATGCTACGTAAGCCTAAACAATTTATTGAATTACGTTTTATAAGCGCGCATGAATTAAAACGATATCGTGATTTAAATGAGATAAAGTGTGAAAGTAAAGTATTGTGTTATGTACCATGTGTAAGTACCATTTTTATCAATCCAGCATCTCAATCGCAACTATCGCCAGGCGAATTTGTGAGAGATTTGGAAAGATTTTGTGGAAGATGTGAATTAAAAGAAATATATTTTATAAAAAATAATAATAATAATATTTTTGTAGAAAAAGTAATTAAAGAGGTACAAAAAATGAGTAATTGGACCGGTCCACGACTATGTATTTTAAAAGATGTAGAGAGGATAGAAAATAAAGATGACCAACGTGTGATAATAAATGACTTTCATCTTTTGCCCACTAGTGGCCACGCGGGCATTAGACGAATGGTCAATAATATTAAAAAATATTATTTTTGGCCAGGTCTAGAAGTTGATGTAACTGAATTTATAAAAAGATGTGATAAATGTCAGAAACAAAAATATTCGTCTCATCATACAAAGGAACCAATGGTTATTACCACAACTGCAACATCAGCGTTTGATAAAATATTTTTAGATTTGGTAGGACCTTTAGAGAGAGATAATTATAATTATACCTATATACTGACAATACAATGTGAACTGAGTAAGTACATCGAAGCTTATCCTTTGCTATCTAAAAGTTCGGTAGAGGTAGCTAGAAGTTTTGTTAATAATTTTATTTTAAGATATGGAATTCCAAGGTGTATAGCAACAGATATGGGCTCAGAGTTTCTATCAGCTACAATGAAAGAGGTATGTACACTTTTACATATAAAACAATTACAGTCAACAGCATATCATCATCAGAGTATTGGCGCATTGGAGAATTCACACAAGCATTTAGGTAACTATTTACGAATACAAACTGAAAATCATTCTGATGCATGGAGCACGTGGCTTCCTTTTTGGTGTTTCTCATATAATACTTCGGTACACACTGAGACAAAATTCACTCCATTTGAGCTAGTTTTTGGCAAAAAGAGTAATTTACCATCGAACTTAAATTCAAAAAAGATAGATCCCCTTTACAATTATGATAACTATCCCTTAGAATTGCGTTACAGAATCCAGACTTCACAGAAAGAGGCAAGAGATAATCTTATTTCGAGTAAAATCAATAGGAAAATAAGATATGATCAGAATATCAATCCAATATCATATATGCCAAATGATTTAATTTTAATACGAAATGAGACAGGAAATAAATTCAAAAGCATTTATTCAGGTCCTTATTCTGTTATTAGAGATTGTTCACCAAATGTTGAAATAATTAAAGATAATAAAATGTATTTAGTACACAAGAACAGGACTAAGCGTTATATACCGCCTGATTCTTGATTTTAATTAAGTACTTTTATAACCAATGTACTTATAGTAAGTAAGAAAACTATTTTATAAAAATATTATAAACAAACATTATAGGTACAATTATTAAATCAAGTTAAATTTATTCCTAAGATATTATATATTATTTCATGTAATCATTATAATGTATTCGATTTGCTTAAGAAAATGTAATTAGATTTAAAATAAAATAAACTATCATTTATTTTATTTCCCTATTGCGGTGGAAATGTAGTAACTATGTACCAACCTATGTATTCTTACATGAGAGTAACAACTTATCTTAATAAACGATAGTCATCATCTAGATTTCAGTGGTTTCACTCGCCTCCGACGTCAATCCTTACAATTTGACTACTCTGTGCCTGTTTTGTTATTCTTATGTAGGTATCTGACTCCTGGACGTTTTGCTTTCAACTGTAAGTCCATTTGTAAATACTTAAATAAATAAATAAATTAAAAAAAAGAGCTGGTTTCGTAAAGATAGCTAATTTTGTAAAATGTTGTAGGAGTAGCATAATTATTCTATTATATTATATTAGTTATTATATTTATAATATTATAATTATTATATTAGTTTGCAAACAGTATGAGCTCTACCTACTCATTTACTTGTGATTCCTTGCGAATTCCTAAGACGTCGACTTCATATATTTTTAGAACAACAATATTTGTAAAGACCGTTGCATACCTCAGCGAAGTTTGATAGAAAAACGATTGGCTGCCGCATGTTGGCTAAAATAGCATCATGAATGTACAGAAAACAGGCACACATCTATTTCGTGATTTATACGATACTGGCTACCGAACCAGCGCTGCAGCGGCTTACGACATCGGAAAGCAAGGAGATTATAGATGCAAAGAATTTTATACGATAACTCGGGTTTGAAGTCCGTTGGAGTCTATCAAAGCCGCTGAGGAAATGTTACTTGGTCCAATTTTTATAATATTTAGTATACCTAAAGATTTTCATGATATTATGTAGGTACCTATGTAGTATGTTAAATGTTTCTAATAGAAATAAAGGGTGGTGTTCTTTGAAATATACTCGGACAAGCAGCTTCTTTGGTTAACTTTGATGTCAAATATATGAAAACGTCTGTCAAATTTGTCAAAAAATTAAATTTGAATTTAAAATGTAATAATATCTAGTCTAGTCACACTTTCTACTAATATGATAAGAGCGAAAGTTTGTAAAGATGGAGACAAGTTTGGGCGAGAAGCACGCCAAAACTATTAAATACTTAGAACAGGCATAGACATCTCTAGAGCTGGAATATAAGTTCAGGCTACTTTTATTCCGGAAAAAGCGTTCTAAGCCGCGGGCAGAAACTAGTTTCAAATAAAACCTTAGTTAAACGCGCCAAGGGATCTTAATGGTGATCTGAAACTGCATTGGGACAATGTTTCCGACGCGGAGAGTACAAGAATGTGTCCGTTTTTTCAGTCGTTCTTATAAACAACGATTCAAATGATTTAATGTAATTAAAATTCTATTTGGCTCCCTCGGCGTCGAGGCTTAAGTAACTTTGCAATCTAATTAAAATAATATTATAGTTAAAAAGTAAAACGATTGATCTATAATGTTTTAAGACCAAGAGTTTAACAAGAACCACATCAAAAGTTCTGAGGAAAAGAACCTAAAACCACAAAATACAACGTAAAATTTTGAAAGTGTCAGAATAACAGTGAATATAGGGTGAATAGAAAAGAAAGTGCATTGTATTGCTTACGTCAAAGTGGGTTGGCAAACATCGTTACCCGAGAAGCGTGCTCGCTCTCCGCCAAGTAAATGCTTTTATCCTGTTCCACATAGCACGTTATTGTCCACCGACGTTGAATAATGGACCCATGATATGCTACCTGAAATCTCTTTACTTTTCAATCAAAATGTGACTTTCATTTTGTTGCATTTTTGCTTCAAACACCGACGGGAACGCTGCTAATTTGGTGGCACAGGGATTACTCGTTGATAGCTCTCTTACCTGTCATCGTTAGTCATTTGTTTTCTTCTATTGACATTATTCAGTTAAGAACAGAACACTAAGTTTATTTATTTAATAAGTATTCCCGACAAAAATATCACATAGCATGCAAAATAACAATAAAGTGGTTTAAGACCACTTTATTGTTACTTTGTGTCTAGTGTTTTTCTAAGTTTTTCTAGTTCTCTCGAGTTGGTAGAGGATTAAGGGGGAAAATGTAGAATATATTAAGAAAGGCAAACTAGACATAAATAAATAAGTGCTACACAACCTACAGAAAGAAGCCCAGGATCTCAAAAGGCGCAAATATGCAGGTCTTGACAGAGCCTACACATTGGCTCCCCTTGGAGTCGAGACCGTAAGGTACCGAGGCTCTTCGGGTTTTTAAAAACATATTTGAACATCTGGTCGAAGCGACGCGTGGCCCGAGAGCTGGTCAGTATCTGGCGCAGCGCTTCAGCATGCCATATAACGAGGCAACGCAGCCAGCGTCTTGGAGACGCTTCCGACTGGTATAAGATCAGTTGAGCTACCTGTAGATTGTTTGCAACAGTCTGCAATTAACTCAAGTGTTTCAATTGTAAATACTAGTTCTAACTTATTTCTATTATTTGATTGTAAATAAAGTTATAACCTACAGAAATAAGTAAATCATCTCTGATTATCATTCATACTAAAGGCTGTCTGCTTCTGCTCTTATGAAAGCTATAATAAAATAAACCGCTCTTTTCTCTCCTAAGCATAATTTCGACAAAGTGCTTCTGTCAGTAACTATGGTCTCGGCTCCGATTACTTTGGCCCTTTCGAGATTCCTCCGTAAAATAATAACAAGGATCCTTCACGGACGAAAAACTTTTAAACTGGCTTGTATATTCGAATTAAACAAAGTTTTTCCTCATTAGAGTTTCTTTGATTGGGAATCATAGTATTATCAATCAAACTTTTTTTTTATTGATAATGGGTAAGCGTTTGGCCACCAACGCACTTAAAGTAAGAGAAGATGTGGCCTAAGACGGAGCACGCTTTCTCAGAAGGAACTTATTTACCCTGGATTTGAAGACTCCAAGATTGTACTCTAGAAGGAAAACAGACGCAGGAAGCTTATTCCACTCTTTGGTCTTGCTTATTATAAAATTAAAGGTAACAAAAATTCAGTTTTCACAAACTTTCGGCTTTTTTATAATATTAGAAAGAAAGAAAGAAAAGAAAGAAAATTAATTTATTAGTTCACTAGTACAGCTTGCAACTATTACAATTACTTAAACTTATTTAAGAATATTACAATCAAAATTACCTAGTTAATAATAATAATAATAGCAGCAAGTAACGCAGCGAACCAAAAGGTCCCATCTCAGCATAATGTTGCTCCACAAAAAGTAGAGATAGGATAGGCTTTAGATTAGTCTTTTATCCCAGGAATACGCGTGCGAAGCCGCGGGCAGAAGCAAGTATTTCCATAATGGGAGTTGTAACACAGCTGTGGTTTTCTCACAATCACAGCTGTCTTGAACAAATTGACTGGACATAGCATTATCATAACGATTAGTGCCAGAATACCACATGTCTTAACGATTTTTCGAGGATATTCTTGTTTACCGAAAGGAAATTTTATTCTGAACTATTTTCTGCTCGCCGCTACGCACGCTTTGTTTCTATGGGAAAGATTAAAGCATATTCTATCCCATGAGAACTGATTTATGAGATAAAAGGTAAGTATGTTCAATACCGGCCTAGAACTACCTGTCTGAAAAATTACAGCCCGATCCATTTCGTAGTTTTCGCGTGAAGGGGTAACAAACATCTAGACATCCAAACTTTCGCATTTATTATATTAGTGTGATTGATAGTAATTCGTTGGCCGCCAAACGCCGTTATAAGCGATTTCATAAGGTTGACCTAACGTCGAAATATTTTTTTAAACATTGCTACCGATTAAGTACTTGAACGAATTAGAAAATTTTACGAAGCGCATTACGATGAAATCGCAACATCAGCCAAAGTTAGTCCACTGCTGGCCATAAGCCTAAAGAGCATCGTAGCTCCTGGAAAACCCCTTTATACTACACCTGCTCAGAAAATTGTTTATTCCTTTTCTAAACATAAGGTAAAAAACACGTCATTGCAGGCGCACTGAAATGCGGCTGGGAAAACTCTTTGGAATTTCATTTCTCACGCGTTTAGTGGTAGAGAAAAGTGTATGGAAATTCATTTCTAAGACGATATATGGCAAATGCTAAAACTAGCGAGTCCAAAAAAAAAGGTGTTATTTAATTTTTAATTTTCTGAAATATCAGCAGCTATGGTTATTTTCATTAGTTCAAACGACAAAAAGTTTTTACTCCGAATTCGCCATTTATGATATCAGCCTCTTCCGTATTCGATACAATAATTTAAAAAAAACCATGTGAAAATCGCACGTGCGCGCATTTAATGCTACATTTGAGTTTACAATTTGAATTTGCTCGACTGATTTGAAGATTCTAAAACGATGATTTTCCTCGAAGGTGTAGTATAAAGCACTATGTATCACTCGGGAGAAAGTGCGATTCCTACCTCGTGTGTTTTAAGGCAAATGACACACTCGATAGGAATTGGGCACATTCTCGCCTAGGTGTACAATGTACTATTATTCAACCCGAAATGAAGATATGATTCTTGATCTCGTGCCTGCTCTAACGTTTGCCCGCACAGATAACTTGCCTACTTCAGTATGAAACATGATTAAGCGCTACAGTTCCTGATTAGGCACGCTATGTCCCACACATTAATAGTACTACACAGCACACCTGTCTGATTGCTTGCATTGCATTGCACCGATGGAATCTGCCATTTAACTTACAGTCAACTGCGCTAAGATGTTAAGAAGGTAGTAGGTAGTATTAGTAAGCAGGTAGTATTCCTAGTTTTACTTATGTAATTTGAATTTTTGTGACGTTTTCAAGTGTCCTGTAAGGTGTAAAGGAATTAAAGCACTTTGATATTTGATATTAGGAACAGTACAGAGAGCTGCATCGATCGGTGACTCCTATGACCCCTTGTAAAGTTTGAAAAAACAAAACCTAATGTAGTTTACGAGTCTTGGAACCTATCAGGGGTTACCAATCTATAAAGCTCACAGTACTTTGTCGCTTTATTTATTTTACAATTTTAGGAAAACTAACAGCCAGGTTACTATAATAACAAAAATGGTGCTTAATTAACGGCTAATTACAAGTTTCCACAAAACATTACAAAATGAAATTATTAATATCAGACGAAAAAAGTTGGCGCTTTTGGTTAAAAATAAAAACTAAGTAATCACAATATGAACTACTCAACAAGACGCTTAGTTGAGGTATTAAAAAAATCAATATCTACTACTTCGTTGTTCCTATGTTGTTTAAAATCTACTTACTCGAAGACCACGTGTCGTCCGTCAATAAGCGCTCCTTAGAATGAAATCCTTAGACAAGGTGAAATCCTTAGACAAGGTGCTAAAGTGTTCACATCTAAATGCAGCTGACAGTACAAGGAAATACCAGAATTCCAATACAGTATTTTTATATTATCTGCGTTTCTTAGGTAATGTTTTCATAACAACATTCTTGATATAAATCTAATAATTAAATCATAGCATTAATTCCATTTGTAATTATTCGATGATACTGTATTGGATTTTCCCAAAACAGTGTGAATATTTAAATATTCTGCGGATTGTTAATCAAATAATATATAGACGTAGGCCAATTTCACATAAGTCAGAAAACACCTAGGTACTTCTATTCAAAGAAAATGAAAACGATTGACGAATTTTTTATTGCGTAAAATTGCAAACTTAGTCTCACTTCGAAAGAAATAACTACTAACGAAATAAAAACTATGAACCGACTTTAAATTTTTATGGGACCAACTTCGGGGTATACCCTTTCCAATATTTTTTTTAAATCAAAATCTGAGTACTCTGTAAGAAGTTATGCGTGGCCATACATAAAAAATATATAAATGCGTCGACATAAGAACCTCCTCCGCTTTTCGTCGGTTGAAAACAAACTACACACTTCCTTAACTTTCATCAAACGTTCTAAATCCATAGCTACCTTAAGCTACAACATACCCTTACAAATCCTTACACTGTCTTACACCTACGCCTACCACATCTAGCTATCTCTTACGTAACGTAACGCACTCGGATTATCCGTAGACGCTGGCAGTGCCACCCGTCGCGGTTGCCAGGAGTACTACGCTAAGCCCAGATCTGCTACGAGCGCTACGGCGTAGGCATCGACGCATTCATAATTTTATGAATCTTATTGTACCATTGAAATTAGGTAAATTAATATTGTAAGAAATCAAATGAAGGGTCCACTGCAAGAATGATGAATGTCCATTGTTTGTTGTTTTGAGATAATTGAGTTTAAAGGTTAACATTGGTGAAAAAAAAACTCAGAGCTGAAGATATGTTAATATTTTTTATTAAAAACTAGCTCTGTTTCTATGGAAACGTTTTGATTTTCTTTGCTATAAACCTCACGGAGCCCGAGACCTTTCCAACGAATGCAAAACCGTGGAAATCGGTTCGTGCGTTCTGGAGTTATAGCGTCAGGAAGGAAAATCCGACTTATTTTTATATAGTAGATGAAGAACATGTATTATTGGATTATTTTCTAGGAAAATGATTGTTCTATAAGTTTTAGAAATGAATGAAAAATTATATAATCTAAAGTAAGTCATAAAAATTCAGGACTAAAACGATCTATGTCCACATTGCCATTACGGTCAATAATGATATTAATAATATCGAAAATAATTGTCGACTTCGACGGGACTTGAACCCGCATCCTTCCCGCAGTACGGGAATGTGCTAACCAACTACACCACGAGTTCAAGTCACGTCGAAGTCGAAAATTTTTGCGATATTATTTGATTTCTTAAAAATTACCCTGAGTGTCGGTTACGCACTATAATAACAAAAAACCTTAAAATTAATATTAGTGGGCATTTTACGTAGAACAGGGCCCAGGACTGAAATTAAACTGTCATAAAATAAAAAGTTTATTCAGACAAATGTTGTCCAAAAATACACATTCTACATTAGGTACCTACATATAGTTTTATAGGGAATTCGTTACACGGTGAAAGGATTTTCTAAATCATGTTCGGGACTCGACATGTGAAAATAAAACAAGCAGTGCTTGTGAGTTGGGAGCGCAAAGACTGAAATAGCTTTTTTGGACAAAAATCGCTCAAATCTATAGAAAAAAATTATTTGCCGATCAATTAAATTCCAGGAAGCATTTGGCTGAAATCAAACCGGCACAAGAAATAAATGCAACCACCGACAAAAGCTAAAAGTTACTGATTACTTGAATCTACTCTGTGACACAAAAAAATACTCTTAGGTTTAAAGAACTTTATTTCTCATACAAACTATGCAGTTCATTTACAATGAGATAAACATATTTATACTTATTAAATTAAATGTGTGGAACTTCTGAGATCTATAGTAGATAACAAAAAAAATACCTTGCTACCTAATGAAAAGAAAAATGGAAACTATATCTGTAATGAGTGTACATATTCTTTTAGCTTAATTTTAAATATATTTATGCTGTCACATTTTTTTACACTGTGCGGTAGATTGTTGAATAATTGTGCTCCTTCTGCAAGAATAGATTTTTTTCCTCTTTCTCCTACTAACCACACGACCACTGCGCTACAGCGGTCGTCTACGCATGAATTATTTGAATCCTATTTGGGGCTGAAGTACCCTAATAGTGTTAGGAACACCTACATGTGCTCACGGTAGATTAACGTGTTAGTCTAAGCTCGGCTTTAATAAATCGCTTAGTTTGAAAGGCGAAATTTTAGGGCAGATAATCTAATTTGAAACAATTAAAAATCGTTGTGCTGATGTATAAACATTTAGCAAATTAAAAAAATTACTAACTGAATTTTAAATAGGAAGAGCATAGCAACCTAGAAATTTGAACTCATTTAACATTTGAATTAAAAAAATTGGTTGTCTGTAAAGTCGGTTTACTGACGATAGTTGAACGTGACAACTCAGAGCGAGGTAACGCCGCATGACGAGGTAACGCTGAATGACGAGGTAACGCCGCATGACGAGGTAACGCCGCATGACGTCATGTTTTTTCGTGCGTGCAGCCGGCTCTATCGAATTATAAGACGTTGTCACGTCAAAAACATTTCAGTTATATAAATAAACAATAAAACAAAAAGCTCGCAATACACAAGTAAACAAAAGCTCGATAAATATCGTTAGTCATTTGTTTTTCTGCAACATAGCTGAGGGATTCGACAAATTTTCTCCCGCTAAATCACGTGCTGACTACTCTATTAACTCGTTAGGTTATGTAAATGTAAACGGCGGGCTCACTTCATCTCCACACAAGACTATTAGCATGCAGCTAAAAGGAAACCTCTATAAAACTGCGCTTCAGTTGCGAGAAAACTGCGCTTCAGCTGCTATAATAATGCACTTCAGTCGCTCGTTTGGACACACTGCACTGGCAATGTAACTGGGGAATAATTGTTGTAATACGTGACCAGATTTGGCCATTTGGTTTTCCTTCTATTACGTCCGTACTAACATACTGGCTTGTTATGGAGAATTATTCCTCGTAGCATCACAATTACTGTCTTAAACTGTAAGGTGACACAAGTTTTCGTACATTATACCTACCTACGTAAAAGTTAGCCGATAAAGTAACTAATTCGCTTAGAACACCCAACTTACTTCTTTAGCAATGTTTGGTCGTTGTAATATTGCTCCTTTGCTTCTATGACAAAGGTAGGTAATATCGCTTAGACAACACTCTTCTAATCCTACAGAGGTAATTGTACACGTAATAATAATAAAAGTTAATACAAAAACATAAGTGTTATGCCGCGACAGAAGCTGTAAACGCTACTGGATAATTGTTGGCACAGCTTTTCATAAACTGTGGCTAGTTTAATTTTATACGTGATTTTGGCCTGAATCGTTAGTGAGAATCGTACATTATGATTCTTGACTTACCGCAAACTAATTCTAAACGAGTCATCGAAAATCTTAATCACAAGGCATTTTAAACACAAGCTGCTCCTTCCTTGCTGATCTATAACCTATTTTGACTAGTAGGTATCGCTTCGCTCACGTGGTTAAAACCTAGCATATGGCAAGAATAATTAAGCTCTATTAGTGAAAGAACTTTCATTATCGGAGCAGTAGTTCCATTTCTACAGCATCACTTATGTACGAACTATACATCTTTATAGATTTTCACGTGTTTCACGATTTTCAATTGTTTCACGTCAAATTGTATAGCTTTTTGACACGATTGATAAAGCTGTCTTCACTAAGCTACATCCCAGGGTGGTTCTACACACACGGCTGGTAATTTGGCACTTTGGCAGCAACACACCCCATTGCAACACCAATCCTACGGCCAGCGTGCAACGTGATTGCTTTTATTAACTACGATATCGTTTGCCAGGTTCTACTGATAGATTCGATGAGTTTAAGGATGATTAGGTTTTCTGACGACGAAAATTTTTGATGTTGATTTCCTTTTCACTGACCAGTTTTTAGGTAACTGCATTTACACAAATATTGTCTTTTTAGAATTAACTACGACTATTATTTACTACGATATCGTTTGCCAGGTTCTACTGATAGATTCGATGAGTTTAAGGATGATTAGGTTTTCTGACGATGAAAATTCTTGATGTTGATTTCCTTTTCGCTCACCAGTTATTAGGTAACTGCATTTACACAAAAATTGTCTTTTCAGAATTAACTACGACTATTATTAACTACGATATCGTTTGCCAGGTTCCACTGATAGATTCGATGAGTTTAAGGATGATTAGGTTTTCTGACGATGAAAATTCTTGATGTTGATTTCCTTTTCACTCACCAGTTATTTGGTAACTGCATTTACACAAAAATTGTCTTTTCAGAATTAGTTTTATTACGCTCTGGCAGAGCGTAATAAAACGAATTGTGAAAAGACATTTTTTTAACGCGCATTGGAATGCTTTTCATTTAGTTGCACAAAGTGGTTACGGAGTAACATTCCTTAAGCCGGATATTGACCGGTGTAACGAAGCGT
The DNA here is from genome assembly GCA_963564075.1 of Eupithecia subfuscata. Taxonomy (NCBI): domain Eukaryota; kingdom Metazoa; phylum Arthropoda; class Insecta; order Lepidoptera; family Geometridae; genus Eupithecia; species Eupithecia subfuscata. The sequence continues at coordinate 5,994,003 of OY751108.1, forward strand.
AATTTACTATTCGCAACGAGCATAATACGTTACGGCGTGTGCAAAAATCCGTCTCGTTGCTCATTATGAGCGGCTTTTTACCTGTACCGACTGCACGAACGTTCGCTGTGTAACACGTTACTTTAAGCAACGTAACAGTCAGCACCCGGCCCGATTTACATTGACAGAGCTTTTATTTACACGTAGACTCGAGATCCGAGCCGGATTGAAATCATATACATAGTTAATTTTAGTCACTCGTTTGCGCAGACACTCAATAAGTATATCTCGCGGTAGTACGTCCCACCTGACCGATGACTCCATAGAGCGCGCACGTGACTCCCAGTTTGTTCGAGTTCAGCTCCGGTATCCAGTAATTAATCAAGTTGTTTAGTTGCGATTGAGGTTTATCACTGCTGCCACTAATTGTGAAACTTTGTCCGACAGCACAGCTCAGAAATTCAATTGCTGTACCCCAAAAGCGACTCTATTATCAACGTACCAAAATTATGCGTGTAATATAAACATGGGCGCAATATATTCGCACCTCATTGTAATGCACAACAAACAACCTCAGCATATTCACGACATATACGAGCGATTTAAAAAGCCCTCGGTGGTATTTCCGCGAAGACGCTCAAATTCCTGGCGGATTTGAGACCGAGGCGTTGCTTAAGATAAAACAATTTCACTTTGCAGATTAAATAAAAGGCCCCTGAAGTCACTCACGGCGTAGAGTCAAGTGCAATTTTAGGACGGAGTAAACCCTCGAGGAAATTTTAAGGTGTTTACGAACATCTGCATAGGGTAGAGTTGTTTACCGCCTTCGGGTCGGTCTCAAAACAATTTATTTGAAAGGTGTCGCGGTGCAATCCACTCAGCGATCACCTCCGCTACAAATATCTAGCCTGAAATAACCTGGGTATAAATCACTCCGAGGAAATAACTCGTTCGACCCATTTACCTAACTGGACGTGTCTTGAGGCTTCGTCGACCACTGCAACATTCACGATATTGCGAAAGATTTGTTGAATGATGAACCTCAGATTGAATTGTCACTCTTTTAAAAAGAACATCTATCTAGATTTTCTAGAATCATCTTCAAACCTTTTTCTTTATACCGAGCTCTTACAAATGGATCGGTAAATATTCGGCTTACGAAGCTATCTAGCGGGTTTCAAGCTAACAAATTGGCGAACCTACTTAACTACAAAAGCTTTAGCACGAAAATGTTTTAAATTTAAAAACCGCAAGATGTTACGCCTAAGCTATAAAAATGTGAAAGACGTGATAAGGTTTATATGAAAACGTAATTTATGTTGTCATCAAAATACCAACTTTTTATTTCATGGCACCTTTTGTTTTCGCTTGTGAAAATATTTTATGGCTGATCATAACACGATATTTTCGACTTCATATTGGCTTGATTTGCCTTAGCTTTTAATCCCACATGTAGGTTATAGTCGATCTAATCTATTATCCATTGGCGGTAAGCGATGTCAGTAGAGCAATGAACCGCGGCACAAATCAATAAGCGGCTCTTCAAACGCTTGTTTCTACTAAAAGTACCTACTAATGCTACCATTTTTTTCATTACAAGACGGAGTTTTGAAAGGTTTCTAAATGCGTTTACCAATGTCAAGACTAAATTATTCAAATGTAAGTAAGTTCATATGTTTCAAACTTATGACTTCGTCATGGGTTCAGGGTTTTAGAGCAGCAATTCTAGAGCCAAATTTATGAATATCTATTGTACTCACGAGAAATTAAATAATTAGTAAGAATAAGGAAAAGTCCAAGTCGCTGTAATCTGGGTCCTCTCTTATTATTTTAGACGGTACCCGACGACTCTGAAATTTACTTAATTATGTTATAAAGATACCAATCTGAATAAAGTGGGCTATGAGGGGAGTTCTTGGGATCGGTCGACAATTGCCATCTTATCGCCTCGCCTTAAACTTTACATTCATATTTTATTCTGTAAATTCTTAGTGGAGCTTTAGTGCGCGTCTTTCTAAGCTGGATGGGTACCTATCTCGGGAGAAAATAGTAGTACTTAGGATACTAATTAATGACATTTCAAACGCCAATCAGAACTTGCACGTAATACTCTTCTGTCTGAATCCATATGAACTTATAAAAATTTACCTAGCTTTTGTGTACCTTAAAATGAAGACTCAATCTTTGCACTGACAATACACGTATAAGGTCTAACCATAGATACTTCTTTGATCCTCTAATATCTAAATAATAAATTCAATAATACGTGATTAATGCCTTTATTCTCGCTTTGATAATGTTAAGTGTTCACTGCCCATCCATGTAGAAGATTATAACTTTTCATCAGTAAAAATCTAATCACCGAGCATCCCAAACCCAAATTGTGTTATGTATATTTACAAAGGCTTTTCAAAGGAATCCCCGTGAACACAGCCCATGCGTTCAGGAACAGTGAACGAAACACGGGGCGCTGAAATTCTGGATAAATATTCAGTTGTGGGATAATTAGTTTTGGATGGGAAGTGGCAACTGGATTATCGTGCGATATTGGTTCGTTCAATTATTAAATTGATCGTTTTGCTCCAAAATTGTTGAGATTTTCGTATAAGGTTTCATAAATAAATTAAACTGTATCAATAATATTCGCAGTATTCGTGACCACTACAGTAAGTAAAGAAGACTAATAGAGTGATTACGGTATTATCTATAAGTTATCGTTATAAGAGTCTATATTGTTATTATCCTTTTTGGATTAATTCTTGCTCGATAATAACGTATTTAGTTATTAAGTCACTTGCGTGTGTGTGCAATATAACTTACGTGTACAGCTTAGCTTAGCTACTTCTATCATTTAATTTCTAATTAGATTATCATTTCTTACTTGCTTCAAGTAATCGAATGGTAAGAATATTTTTACTTTAACTGTTTAAGTTAAATGTTTAAGACGACCTCTGTGGCGCAGCGGGCAAAGGTCTGCGTCACAGCAGGAGGTTGCGGGTTTGATTCCCGCCTCGGAACAAATGTAAGATCTACAGATATTTGTTCAGGTGTTCTGGATTTTTTCTATGTATAATAACACAAATATATACCTATCAATTTTATAGTATCCATAACACAAGCTCTGCTTAGCTTGGGGTAAGATAATGCTGTGTGATTAGTCCAACATTAAAAAAAAAGTAGGTACCTAGTACCAAAAATTATGTAGTTGCTCAATGTTTTAATTAAGAAAGGTGCAAACTCAATTTAAAGATGTTTTCTCATAAAAGTAATATTTTTTTCTTTTGAAATTTAAATATAGGTACTCTAAACCTAAAAAAATGACTCGTAACTTTATGTATGATCCAGTTAGGTCACCTTAAGCTATGGCACCCATGTAGGTGCAGTCTCAATCTCGTTATCGGAGGACCGTTCGCTGAAATAGAAAACGGCTGGTGATTAATTGGCAATTACTCCGCCAGCGAGTAATTCCCGTGCCCACTTGTCGCCTGGCGATAACTCGCATATTATTTTTCAACAGCAAACAAATTGATCGTGTGTTCTCTGTGAACATGTTTACGAGACGTGGTGTGTTTTGTAGGTAGACACACTACTCACCTAAAAAGATGACAATCGAAAAGCAAGCAGGATGCATATAACATGATATTAACAAGATAATGTTCTCGGAATGTACTAATATGTACATATTTTTGATAAATTACCATTCCGGAATAAACTAACAGCAATGCTCATGAAAATGTTTGATATGGGGTTTACTTTAACATGGATTCGGTCAAAGGGGTTCAAACCGCGGGGCTTCTTACAGCATGTAGGTCTTCTTTTGTTAAATGATACCTAACCATATTTCCAACTAAGTACTTATGCTCCAAGTAAATCACAAAACCTAATCCCACAGCTCTACCTACCTCCTCACTAAGATCTTCGTTCGTTATATCCCCTCAAACATCAGGCGTTAAGTTACGTCCCTAATGCAAAAGTGTAATTTGCTATGATATAACTCAATATTTAGCGAGGTGTAATTGAATATTTTTCCAATTTGTCGCGCGTAATGGGGCAAGATTGAGTTGACGGTCCCTTGCGGGCCCTCCGAGGGCGGGACGCTGGCGACCACAGCTCGGGTTGTTGCTTCGACTCTTATCGTCATGTTTTACACCAAGAATTATGCTCTTGGTTCCTAGTTCGATAACGGTGTAGGTACGTAGGAACCTAGTCGTTTGTGTTTTAATTGTGAAACTGAAAACGTTTCGTGCACATTTTTTTCTGGACTGCAAATCAAACTCAACCGTCACGTTCGGGTCAGTTACGCTGATCCGTGTGTACTCGGGTCCAGTCGGCAACTTTAAAGTTGTCACTTCTATCGTGTGGTCATAAGCATACACCCTCTTTTTTGTTCAGATTTACCTGAGTGTTTGTCAGGCCTCGAACCAGTTTATCATATTTTTTACGGATCTATTGTGCCTACAACCCGAACTTTTAAACGCAACTTTACAACAAAATGGTAGATAGTATATGTTACTCGGTACTTTCCTTTTATCTTCATTTACGAGTTCCTTAACAGTAAAACATGAGGTTAAAACCGAGTAAACTACTATTCGTAAAGTTTAACAACAGGGTCTATTCGGTTTGGAACTGTAACTGGCGTTCGGAGATTTCCGGAAACGGAGTTTTAAGAGACAAACATCCCATCTACTAATCTAAAACTTATACAACGAGATAGGTATATTAAACCGAACAAAACCGCTTTTACATGGTATTTAATAAAATAATATTTAATATTGTGCCCACTTATATCGGGGTGCTCGAAAAGAAAATGGCCGACTGATATAACTTAAAAACAAAAAATTATAAGAGCACGTGGGCAGTTACTGTAATCCAATCTAAGTACATCGAAATATTTCCACACATGAACATTATGCCTTTAAATACCTACTAACCTACATATTTGAGTCCTTCCACCCACGGCTTAGCTACTTCCCACGCAAGATACCTCGATGAACATAAAGCACCGCCTCGTATGCCTGTCACGCACTGTTTTGAGTCAACGAAAAGACTCATCTTTCATCACCCGATTTCCTCCCGAATAGGTTTACGATATATCCCGGTAATAATACTCGATCATTATGGTCTGGAGCGGAAGTTCCTTGCTCTGATATTTTATAGCACGGTGGTATGATGAAGTTCAACTGAACTCGTCGGCGAAATACAGTTTGTATTAGATACATGCCTCATTATGATATGAACAACTTTCTGCCCGATTTACACGCGCTTTTTCTATGAGAGCGTTCTCAGGTTATTTATTTACATCCTCTGGGAAATGATTTTTGGGATTAAAAGTAGGCTATGTTTTGTTCCAGGCCTAGAGCTACATTTATGCAAATTTCAGCCCATCTGTTCAGAAGTATTGGCACCATGAAGTAACAATCATCCATCTATCCATCCAAACTTTCGCATTCATAATATTAGCGTGATGCTCAAAGTACGATCCATAATATCTACTTATACGGTAGTTTTGGTATTATAAATATAAGAGTTTGTAATCAGTTTTATAATTTATTCTTGTTATAATTAAATCTTCCCGAATCAAATCGCTAGAATCGTGTATTCCGTCCGTATTGGTATTGAAAATAATCAAACATTCAGAACTCAATCGTTTCACTCGTAGCTATTACCAACGCAACGATTTCTGGTTTACCGTATTCATGTTATTGCATTTTGACGTAGCAATAGCAACGTCGAAGATGCCGGGCGGTGGTGTCACGTCGGTTCATTCCAGTGGCGATCGCCAGCAGCATACTAATATACTCTCAGCGAGCGATTCCATGTAATCCCTCGGTATTCCGCCGCTTGCTGCCGCTCGCGCCGATTGTGCCAACCACCATGTTGAATATGTAACTGTATCTAATAAGCGACTACCCACACCGCACAGATTGATCTCATCTGTAGCTATAGCGATTCCTTTTTATATCAGACACCAACAAGATAGGTTCTTTAGCAATATCAAAATTTGAACCGGCTCCCTTTGTGCATGTCCACTCCCTCTGGATTTTATCATGACTTTCCTCGTTCTATCATGACCCGGAACGGCTGGGATCGTAAAGCACTACGACATATGATTCAGCACTAGTAATTCGTCTCGGCCTCCGGCGAAACAAACTCAGCTTATCGCATAACATAAATTGGCAACACGTCGTTAAGGCGACCCGCACACTGCGAGCGGCGTTTTATCAGCAGTCTCTCGTAAACCAACTCTGTCTGTTATTGCAAGCCGGCTGCGACATTTTCCGAGACTTTTTTCATATCGCAAAACACCCGGCCGATCGTAACGCAAACCGACGTCCGGAACGCCGCCTGCCGTCGAACCGCGTAAACGATTTGGATAGTACCGATAAATATGTCCATTTGGCAGTGCGCACCCGCTTCGAGCTCGTATCACTGAAAAAGCGCGCCGCCTTGAGCGCTGCTGTAATTAGAGGCCAATCGTAAAACGAAAGGGTTGCGCCGGGAACGTCCCATCTGATAATGAGCATGACTGGCGCGGCTCCAGCCGCCGCCGCTCATATTAGGCGGGCTCTCCGCTGCCGCTATCGTTACGACTTTTACACTTTTACGAGTTGTTTAGTTTACAGAGCCGGTAGCGCGACCTCTCGCTGCCAAATGCCAGTTCGCGGCTCACCGCTCGCACACGCTCCCTAAATATCGTCACCGCTACGTGTTAATGAGATGTACGCTTCAGCCTCGTTTGGCATGGTGCGGAGTCGCCATCTCCCGTCCGCGCCGCGCCACCGCGTCATTCGCCCTGACGACTCATTGAACACGTTTATCATTTCTAGTTTCAACCTCTATTACTTCTCTTTGAGTGCCCCAGTCGATAACGGTTGATTCACGTTTTAATGAGATCCTGAGTCAAATAAGTACAAGAGAATATTAAAAACAAAAGGACATCACCCCTGCTATACAAACTGTTGCCATCCGTTTACAATAATGGCAAGAGTTTCATTCCCGACGATATCAATTTTGCTCAGTGGCTCTTAATTAACATTTCTTTTCTTTCCTTTCCAGGTGAGTGAGGAGCGGAATACGAACCCGGGCAGGCTTTGTGCGGCGCGCCTGCAGGGCCGCGGCCACTCGCGCGCACGTGAAAAGAATATTACACCGCTTTCAATTCGAACACAGCAGAAAAAATATGATCTGCACTTTTGTAAGCGCAAATGAGGTTCTCTTTGATGTGGGACTTAATTTAAATAACTTCTCGGGTTGGGTGGGTTCTGTCTGATTCCGGCTCTATGGAGAAACAGGTGGGTAATTACGCGACAATGACGCCGGTCAAATAACACGTCAGTTACTTGCCCTCAGATTTGATGAAGCTGCCAATATAAGTAGAAACGGAGACGGTGGAAATAAATTCACTGAATATTTTACTGTTCCGAGATTGCATTCGCTGTGCATTGTCATCGTATTGATGCATATCGCGCGCGTGAACCCATTCCACCTCCTGGGTGACCGCTAAATGTATTTCAACTTGTTCTTTGCACCTAGCACCGATAGAAAATAGAAAATGCAAGCAATGATTTAGGGCTTACCAACTCGCCGGAACAGATCGCGGCGTCTGCAAAACGTTGCTCGAGAAAAATATTATGATAAGTCGATTCCTTTTATTGCTGAATGTAGTACAACTGCATAAAGTTTTATCACCGTGCCGGATGTATGCAAGCACCTATGAATATTTTATTATGTTCACAACGTTCTTCCTGCAGACTATCAAGATTTAGGTACCTACATCGAAAATTGTTTTATGGGATACTTATCAACAATGAAGACAAACGTTCTCTATCTAAATCTCGAGATATTATTCCCACCCTGTAACACACTTTATAAAGGTACAATTCGGTGTACGACACGAACACGGCACTTTTATATAAAAATGACATGTAAATCCATGTTACCAAATTCCCGATCCACTCATACAAAAGCGAGACAATAAAACCGAGTGCAACGCTTCAGAAAAGTAAATAATCCGTTGTAACAGAGATCAGGACTCCGACCTCACTGGAAGCTGTTGAACCCTGTTCCCAACTCGAATCATATTAATTTATGCGACACGAGAATGGAACTTATTCACGAAAACCAAAGGTTTGTAGGATAGTGGTGGGAGTCTTCAGGAAACTTCAGAACTAGTTAGGTACCGGGTTGTAATTAACAATGGAGTTGATTTTCTCACGAAGTTTTAAGCACAAAATTTGTAAGTAAATTATTTTCAGATCGATAAAAAATTACTATCAACAATTATGGGAATATCACGTAATAGTAATAATCCACCCTAGGTTTATATTTATTAAATGTGCTTTAAACTAGACTTCTATGTACTGACCAATATCTGATCACCAGCAACGTATCTTGCTGAAAAAATCTGTCCATATATTTAATGCTTTTCCCATGCCTGAAAACATCACCCATATATTCCATTTCGGTATTTACACCGAGCGCTTACTATAAATTCGTGTACTGGACTTTCAGTAACAATAATTCCCGATCTGTACATAAAAGTGCAATACCGTTACACAACTCGTAACAAACAGGGACTCTGACCTAGGAGTACGAAACCCGTGCGCTCACCTCGCGGTCGTCGACTCAACTCCAATCACTACACAGTGTTATTATGCAACATGCTTACTCTGAATACAAATCTGAAGAACTGAAGAGAGACTAACTTTTTAAATCCCATTTAAATGTCATTATGGGCGTTGAAAAATCTTTGATGATCCTAATTGTTCGTCCTAATTTAAGCTTTGGTCAAGCCTTGCTTGGCAGAAACCCCCATCGGACTTTAAAATCCTTCATGTTTTGAATAGATATCATGTAGATATCATTCATTTAACAAGCAAGGTTTCTTTATCGCTCTAGATTTAAAACTATTACGTTACTGTAACTCTTGCCTTACTGGCACGGTTCAAAAACCTGGAGCATCACGGGGTAGTCAGGGTAGAAGACAAAGGGTGCTAGTCCGGGCAAGCACCTCGGTCGGTACCCTCTGGGTTCTTGCACTCACTGCACGCTCTATTTCTGATTATACTTTTTCGTTATGCTTGAAGGATACTCGGAATAAAAGGATTGTTCATTTGCAACGTACTGCATTGCAAACGGAATAAGTGGATATGAAGTTATTTATGCAATTAGTTAGAAAATTGTAGGAGCTCTTTGCAGAATCATTATCCGGGGATATACGATCATTTCATCATCTATGGCCTTCTAACGGTTACGGACTATCCAATTTTTATGTAGTATTTTAGGCGACATGACACTCGATTGAAGGGTTTTCGGTTAAATAAAACTGGCAGAAAAATGTTAACCAGCATTTAGTACTTTAAGCATTAGTTTTGTTCCATTTGAAAAGTTTCTTTCACTCTAGAGCTTGGGAGCGCAGTTGGAAGGATTTCCTTCCAATAGCACTTCCTATTTCTGAGGATATTGAAGAATATGTTCAGTTCCTCTGTTTGCATAAGAACACTGTCACCTTCCTGTACCTTGCGTTCCTGTGAGGAAACCATTTTCACATCATTTCCGTTTCTCCTTATCATTAGGAGACTTCCCGAATGAAATTGCTGTTCGAACAGTTTCATATTCAAATCAAATGGGTTTATTCTATTTTAAAAAGAATACCAATGTAACTATCTCATTCATTCGATGGCTTATAAGTATATTTAATAGTTACATAGTGGGACGTGCATTCGTGAAATAAAACCTCTAGTACATTAAGATATTGAATTTGAATTCGCTCGCGTGTTCATATATGAATCATAAACAGTCATTAAAATGAACATAACATTACCACAAAGTGTATTGCTGTCGGATAATTTATTGGTTTATGTCATCTATGGTTTGATGTATTCGCTAAAGTATCTACCTATGTTATACATAGTAGAGGCAACAGCCTGGTTCAATCCGGAACTTATAAATTTGCTTAAACTTGTTTGAGTTGAGAATTCCCACGATGTTTGTACGGACGTGCGGGTCCATTTAAAGCCTAAACCAACCACTAACTTCTGAGAAAGTACCAATAACTATGCCTTTATGATAAATTATTGGTAAATATCCGAGGCCTCTGTAAAATATGTTAAGAACATAGATTTTCTGACTTGTATTTTTTTAGTTAGATAAATTATAGTGTAATCGGTAGGTGTTTCCAATTTCTACCAGTTATTTTATAAATAGGTTTTTAAAAATCCTAAGCGTAAGTGACAGAAAGAAACAAAGTAATAAACAGATTTTTTTTTAATAACATAGAAAGTTTAATCAAATTATTTAATCTTTCTAAGTAACTCTAACAGATTTGAATAAACTTATAGTAAAACGGCTCTATATTAGCAAGCGCAAACAAGAGGGGGACCTCTTCACTTAGGTTCACAACACAATTTAGAGGGTAGCGCAAGGAAACGCTGTTATTTCCCCTGAACAGTCCATACGAGTGAAATTGATTCAGTAACTTGATTATTGGTAAAATGAACTTTGCGAGGAGGCGCGCCTTCCTCGGATGCTAACGAAGCTAAAAGAGCCTAGTTCTTGATAAAATTTCGCGACTGCATATTTTTCACTCCTCAGACGAGACTGGTCTGGGTGTTCTGTTTCCGTTTTTAAATACTTACCTATCTAGGTACCTATAACTTCAGATGAGTTCTCGATTTCTTTTTTATGATATTGGTAGGTGGTTTGTAATTGTTATACCGTCATCGTACCGTAGACTTCACCAGTTTTATTGCACTAATTTATTGCAAAAAGATACATCAAAATTAAAGCGGCTAACCTATAGATTTCGAAGGTACCAAACCTACCATAGGTATCATGTCATGTCGCTCTGAAATCCATATTAATACCTCGGATTATCTTTTACCTTCTTTCACAGCGATGTAATAAAATTCAGCTTAAAATACCTATTACCTATCCGCATAAAACCGACTCGTGGCTTTCAGTTAAATAAGTTTTTGGGTAGGTATATGAAATGTTCACGAAAGATGAATGCGATTAAGGTTGGGTATTTTGATAAATCCATAAGAAGGTCGTGACTATTTGTTGTTTTATTAATAAACATGCCTTATAATATAACGTGTTATCTGAAAACTTTAAAGCTTGTGAAAAAACGTAGGTATATTATGTAGATTTTTTACGTATTCCTGAGAATAGGATTTTTTTTTGCATTCAATGAATACTTGTAGGTGCAAGTAGGTACACCCAGTTTATCAAAGCTGTCAAGGACTTACTTATTGATGTTTTGTTTCTGTAAAAGTTGTTTAATTATATTAAACACCAGCGACGCGATTAAACATTAGTTGAGGCTGCGGGGATTGCCGGGAGGAGACGCCGAAGTGACGGCTCATTTTAAATGTATCAAGAGTTCACTCCAACTAGTTGCAGCCAGCGCCTCGCCGCCGGAGCGTCTGAAAACAATCCCAACTGCGTTAATCACTTATTTACGTCCCAGGTCCACTGCCGCCGGAGTATTTCTAATGAACGCCGAGAATTCTGGAGAATCCTAATGAACCGTGGGAATTTCGATTCTAATGAAGCGTTTTCACTCGTTCTTAAATCGAGTTGCGCAGTTTGGTCGGACATTGTTGCGGTGCATCGGGGGAGAGTAATTCCGCTCGCTTCCGGCGGATACATCTCCGAGGACGAACCTGCGACTAATCAGTTTGTCATTTCCGCAATCACTCCCGCGACGCCTCGCTTTGAATATTTCATAAATACGTGACCTTTGTTTACATAACCAGGCTTGTTATTGGCAACACTACAATGTACATCTTGGAACGCTTGGTGAAACCGTTTCCTTGTAGGTCAGCACTTTGGACGCGGAAAAATAAATAATTTCTCAATACACTTAAGTGCTGAACCATTCCCATACGTAAATGGATTCCATAAAAGCCAAGCTCTCCACTACCGTCACTAACCGTACTTAGACTAGCTGTAAAGCTACAATTGGCACTTTAAGAATTCAAGACAAACGCTTTTAGTGCCGAGGTAGATAAGAGAGGTAAAAATAACTTGGGTCTTCTCAAGTTAGATCTAAGTGCATCGGGCGCCAAGCTACGACAAAACTAAAAGAAACATCAAACAATTGATTTCGAGTTAGATCACGTTAGATTGGTTTTATTGGTCTTAAAGCAGACAAGGATTGAATAAGAAATGGGGTAAGTTTATAATCCTTGACAAACTTGAAGAAGTCCTGTACGGTGCGGTAGATCAATGAAACATTTTGAGCTCTTTAAATCTGATCTATTTTACCTGCACCCAGCTTTTATGGGCATGTTTGTTTATAATATAATGTAGATAGGCACAGGTCAGGTTTTAAGATTAAAGATTTGGCATTAGTACCTAAGCATTAAAAAAAAAGTAAAAGTATATTTATTGCAATTACCTGTAAAAAGATGGTAAATACAGTGAATGAGTAGCAATGTAATTTGCCCTTTTTGGGGCGTGCAATGGTCTTATTAATTTACATGCAATAATTAATATAAAAGAAAGTATAACTAATAAACTAAAATTAATGTTAATAAACAGAATTAATAAAGTAGATATACATAGAATTGATATAAATTTAGCAAATAATTAGTAATTATTTGCTAAATTACTTATTAGTAATTATTTGCTAAATTACTTATTAGTAATTAGTAATTATGACATAAATTTAGCAATTAACTTCACATCAAAAGATACCTAATCTGTAAGCAAACTGTCCCTAGCTTTTATGAGTTTTAGCAAAACGCAAGGTTGAACGTCAGGAGGATTTGCTAGGTGCCCCTAATCTGCCTCGTAGCTGGCAGGAATATTCATAAGCGCTCGCAGCGCCCCCTGTTATCAACCGGAACTGAGACGCTGTTACCGACGCTTGAGCTACATCGAAAGCTTTTGGTGTAAATGACGGAGATAGGTTCGAAAATAGGATTCCTAGCTCAGGTAGACCTGAGATAGGAGAATTAGATGGCTTGGGTCGTTAAGAGTAGCATGAATGTAAATTACGTCAAGTAAAAATCACTTTGTTTTGTGTCGTATTTAGTAGAACACAAACAATTAAGGGGTAGAATCATAGTGACCAAATAAATTAATATCTCAGCATTATGCTAACGGTAGCGATGTCTGTGTACTATGCTCTGATTTTATGCGACAATCGACACACATTTGATGCAATCACGAATCCTCCAAATATAACATAGAATACCGGAATAATGTCTTAACAAGACAAAATTAAGAATTTTAAAAACCCGCCGACTTTTATTGGCTGAACAGATTTTCATGAAACATGGCTAAGAACACTCGGGATACAATTATCTATGACACAAAAAAGCTAAACGAAAATCGGTTCATCCGTTTGGGAGCTACGATACCACAGACAGACAGATACACGGACAAACACGTTAAACTTATAACACCCCTCTCTTTTTGCGCGGGGGTTAAAAAACCCGAGTTACGAAGAGAAACCTGAATGTTTGATTCTAAATATTATACGAACTGAAAAAGCCACCATTCTTAGGAAGCTAAACCTCATATTCTTTATCTTTTAAAGTTTAAAAGCTCTGGAACTTTGAACCAACTGTTGTCATCATCTTGTCTATCGATGGTTATTTTATCCAGCACGTTTAGACGCCGCGGCTGCCAAATAGCAAATTATCGTCCCGCTGGCAACCAATTCTTTCGTGTTCATATGCTACTCGAGCGAGAAGCGCTTATCGCTTTTGTTACCGAGCTTTATTTGATCTAAACATTTATGAATTAAAGATTTCCTTTAGATTTTATTAGTTACTTAGATCATTTATACTGAGCGGTGTTTGTAGGTAACTAACTTTTGTGGCAACTCGACTAAAGGTTCCTTTAACAAACGTTTAACTCGTTTAAAAGGATCTAAGTGCCTAGATTTATTTTCACGAAAAATTAAAGTTTTATGTTTTAAATTCAGGTCGTAAATGCACTAAATGCGGGCAAGTTGCGGTATTGCAGCTTCGTCCCGAGTTTCCAATTATATCCCCTTTTAGTTCAGGCAACTCATATAAAAGTTCCACCACCACGTGTCTTTAACTAGGTATTAAAGGGTAAAGCCCTAGCGAGCCCGCTTATGGCGGCGTTCCATTGCAATCGATACGGTCATTAAGCTTGAATAGGTACTCCACTATTAAACAGTCATTTCCAGGCCTTTTAAAGAACGCGTCTGAAACAATGGCTTCGAATCGATCCTACTTTGAAGCCATTATCAACTCCGTATCAATGAATGCCACAGTTTGTGTTTTTTCCTATTCGATTGGCTTCCAATCAAATAAATGTTCCAATAAAGATTTCATATCCGATTGGCTTCCAATAAAATAAAAGCATTTCATCCAACAAATTGCACTATCATACAAAACGAAATTCGATATGAGCGAAAAGCGATTTTAGATGCAATCGTAGCACTGAAAAATTGTTTCAATTTGGTAGCTGAAGTGGCGCGGAAAATGGCCACACGTAGCAAGCGGTAATATGCTATTACTGTCATAACAGCGTTACTCTCGACTTAATTCAGCCCGGGGCGCTCTGCGGCTCGGCCGGATTCACTAATTTCTCCCATGCGCGTTGCCAATCACGTCACAACGTTCCAAAATCCCGAATACCATCCTGCATTCAGTCTCTTTAATTCACAGCTGAATATAATAGCTTCACGTAGCGTAAAACTACCGTTATACTCCCATAAACATGTAAGCGTCTCACACAATAGAGTGGAAGCGATCACTCGAACTGCATCCATAGAGACGGCGGCAGCGCGGCGCGTCTGGAAATCCTCTCAAATCCCCAAGGAGCGTCAATGCCTCGACAATGGCGTTCGTGAGAGCCGCTCGGCCGACAGCCGACATTCAAAGGAGCTATTATTGAAGGAGCTCACCGATAAAGGTCAATTAGGATCCGACGTCGTATCATTGCGCTAGCCATCTGCCCGCTTGGCCTCTAATTATTAGGTACTCAATAAGTTCGACTGCGTCTCCGCCCCGATATCGACCGTACAATAATAAAATGCTAGTTAAGAAACTTCGGTTATCAAAATAATGGCGTGCCAATCGCATTCTCTAAATTGAAATTTCCTCATGCCGAAAAGTCGCATTAAATCCTTTTATACATCAAAGAATTGAGAAGGTAGAGTAGACTGCTATTGAAGTCCCCAGTGAGCATCAATGCCTATTGCCACGTCGCTTATCTACAATGTACGGCGTGAGAATCGGAGACGAGCGTCGCGCCGCGGGAAGGAGAGAGGGGGAGGGTATTCAAAGGAGTGCATTACTGTTTGCAGCGAGAGCGGCTTTAACAATTATGGCAATCGAGGATGGTGATTACCCACTGTCACTGGGACTACTGATATAGCTGTATCGTTCACGAACCGGCTGAATATTGTGCTATCAAACCGGATAGAGCCGATCATATTCAATTTATATTACCTTCTACGAATAGCTGCGAGATTCCTTAATCTCCAAAAATCAATATCATCACTGGATGTTTAGATGTATACATGTATGGATGGATGGATGTTTGTTACCTCTTCACGACAAAACTACTGAACGTATCGGGCTGAAATTATGCAAACAAGTAATTTTAATCCTGGAATCAAACATAGCCTACTTTTTATTCCATACATCAGTTTCCATGTGATAGAAAATGTTGCCATAGAAACAACGTGTGCGAAGCCGCGGGTAGAAACTAGTTATAAGTATATAATACACGCGAAAGTTTGGATGTTAGGATGTGCGGATGTTTGTTACCTCTTGATGCCAAAACTACGGAACGGATCGGACGGCTGAAATTTTACATAGAGGCAATTCTAGGCCTGTCTTAAAACATAAGCTACTTTTATCCCGAAAGAACGTGTGCGAAGCCGCGGGCAGATGCTAGTTACCCATAAAACATGTTCTACAACTGGAACTAAAGGAAATCAGAGACTTTAGAATTAGTGTAATCAAAGTTCTATTGAGAACATGCGGGCTGATTGCTTGTTTTTTATATCTCCCAACCAAAATTACACGGGTGCAGTAAATCCATTCTAATTTAAAGTCAAGAACGTACATACTACGAGTAGATGTTTATCTATGGTGGTTATTAGCGAGGGTGTGGTGTTCTACTAGTGCCACCAAACTTATACATTCAGGTCGACAAAATTGGAGCTAAAGTTGTTACAGCCAAGTTACTCCATAATGGTATTAAAATGTCCGATAGCGTCGTTGTGAGCCGCAGAGGTATGTTGGTGGTTCTGCAGTGGTGTCATTGCCGTGGATGACAATCGTTGTGACAGGGCTGCCCTCGCCACAGGGGACCATATTCCGCCGACATTTTATTATTTTTATGCTAATTCCCTCGTTCGAGTCCACGTTATTTGGTAGCTCCTTGTTTTTGACATGTGCTGTAATATCTGAAAAATTCTATGCTCTTTCTCCCTGTTTTCTTACATTATCTTTACAATAGGATTATTGGGAAGATTTTTGAGTAAATTGGAAAGAACTTTTTTCAGACAACATAACAAATCTAGTCAAGGCCTAGCCTCAACGGGTTTAGGTAGTATTATAAGGGTAGAAAAAAATGTTTTAGGTACCTCATAATATTACTCCAGCTTCTATTCCGCGTAGATAGGTACCTACATTTTACTAATAAAACATAGCGACTGGGAACATCTTACGGACGAATTGTTTTAATAGCACCCCGACAGATTATTTCAGAAAATTAAATTTTAGCTCCTCGGACACAGACCATAAAGTTCGTGCTTACAAATCTGTTTGTTATGACATCGTTATGAGATTATGTCCGTTCCGTCGTGAAGACGACGTCGTCGGCGTCGGTCGCCATGTCGTCATGATATCGCATCTTTTATTATTTCAGCTATAAACAGTAACCGTTCTCGAACCCCTCGAGTAGGTACTGCTAAATTATACATTTTAAACGAGAAAGTACCTATAGCGCGTCGTGACACTTTATGACCAATAAATACAACAATGACATTTATTTATAGAGAAAGATATTCATGAACATGCGGGTGTCAATCTCCCATCGATGGGAACGATAAATATTTTGTGTTTACGCTTTCATTTTGTGGCGATGGCTGGACTGTATTGTTTAATTATTTATATGGAAATTGGCTACCGCGCACATTATTCCGAAAATATCGTGTTTTACTTAATTATGACAGCATGACATATCTAAAGTATTTTAATGTAGAAACAGGAACTAAAGTTATTTTTAAGGATTGTTATTTTCCTTTACTTTATTTAACTTCGTTTAACCACAATATCACCTAATAGTAAGTGATTTGTAACGAGCTCTCTAGTCCATGTCAAGTACAAAGTTTTGATTTGGTTGTATCACGTTTTGGTCACGTATTCCCGTTGTTCACGTGCTCGACAGGCCGCTACCACGTGAATCTACGTCGGGCTTCAGTTTGCCCAACTCCTTCAAACTGGGCCCCAAACGTGACTCTTTCGAAACTACCACAAAGTCTACAAACTTATAACTCTATCACGTGGACTTATAATGGAAAGTTTTCCAATTGTAGTTTGTGGGTAACACACATATTCTAAGAAATCAAATAATATCGCAAAAATTTTCGACTTCGACGGGACTTGAACCCGCGTCCTCCCCTCAGTACGGGGATGTGATAACCAACTACACCACGAAGTCAAGTGACGTGGGAGTCGAAAATCTCTGCGACTTTCCTACGGTCTCTAGCGCCGTTAGCTCCACCTACAGGGGAAACATTGAAGTTTATCCAATCCTGTTCAAAGACTAAAGTTACATTTAGTTCGTTTGACGAGAGGTGTCGCGTAGCTTAATTCTAAGGTTTTTTGTTATTATAGTGCGTAACCCCACACTAAGGGTAATTTCTAAGAAATCAAATAATACTAATTAAAATTACTAATATAAAACTTCAATGTTTCCCCTGTAGGTGGAGCTAACGGCGCTAGAGACCGTAGGAAAGTCGCAGAGATTTTCGACTCCCACGTCACTTGACTTCGTGGTGTAGTTGGTTATCACATCCCCGTACTGAGGGGAGGACGCGGGTTCAAGTCCCGTCGAAGTCGAAAATTTTTGCGATATTATTTGATTTCTTAGAAATTACCCTTAGTGTGGGGTTACGCACTATAATAACAAAAAACACACATATTGTTCTCAAAATCAACTTAATGTGCATTAAAATAGAGCCCGATAAGATCTCGATTGCCTAAGTTTAGAGGCAAATACATAAAACATTTTCCAACTAAATACAGGAAAATTCTAAAGATATTTGATAAAGTTTTTCTTCACAATATTTCTCTGGCTTCGTCAACAAACCTGCCGCGAAGACTGTACAATTACATTGTCCAGTAAAAAGTTTCGAATTAATTGTATTGCTCACAATGTGCTTGGTAAAACTTAGAACGGTTGGTAACCACGCCAGAAACCTTACCGGAATTCTAAATTTAATACAATTGGAATGAGAGCTCGCAGTTAATACAATTAACTCGAGTAATGAACAGGTATGAGTAGTTATATTACGTGTAGGTAACTAAGAACGCCCGCAGTGTAGCTACGCCACGTAGGCTGCTACGTACAGTCGGCTGCATAAATATGTATACACTCCCAAGTTTTCAATTTGACAAGACAAGTAAGTTTACAGTAATTGTGATAATTTATGTACCGCATTCTGACAAGTACGATGATTACTTTGTACTAAAAACGTGTGCGTGGCCTTTTATTTGAAAAGTTCAGAGTAAAATAAAAGTTAAACCTTGGAAGTGTATACATGTCTGTGCAGCTGACTGTACCTACTCTAAGCAAACACGTATAACTGATATGATTAGGAGACAATCAGTTTAACAGGGTGGAAAGATACCGGACACATGATTGGCACAGCTGCAATTGAAAGGCATACAAACATACGTATATAGTTAGAGACCTAATGATGAGGTTCAATAGTGAACCTTATGAATATAATATTCGGCTTTAAGTGGATGATTCGATTTCCGGATGAATTTTGACCGCATCCATTATTTTAGGCTGACACTACATTAAAGTTGGAAATGCGGCTGCGAGTATCATTCAAGGCTTGCAATTAACTAGTGGGGTGACGTAGTGCGAGCGAGCCGCCCATGTTAATATGGCAATAATAAATTCGGGTTGGTTTCCATACGCTGACCAGTCTGTGGATACTGTCCCTCGCCATTAAAAGTCTCGATGAAATATCCTGCATGATATTTTATTAGCGCGGTCTGCGGCCGCCTCCGCGCAGAGACATGCACACGTCGGCCAATTCCAAAATTAATACTGCGGCTTTCAAACGCACGAACCAAGCTTTATCTGTGCAAATTTCCCCGGTGTACCCTAATAATTTTATTAAAATACTAGTGGGATGCTCGCGACTTGGTTTCTACGAAGTGTTTTTGAGCGAACATTTACCCATCCGCCGTTACATTTTGAGAAATATTCTAAGACACTCTCTCTCAGGTCTCTTGATGTTGGACTACAGTTTGTAAGAATTAAGTTTCAGTGAGTCAGTCAGTAATAAAATATTTTTATATATATAGAATGTGTTAACAACGCCCAGCGGTCGCGGTCAGCCTCCACGTTGGTTAGTTTTAATTACCCGCGAAAGCGATATTTTATCCGGCAAAATGTGTCGCCCAGATATGAACAAAATGCAACCGCAACACTGGCAACACTGTTTATTCGCTGACGCTTTAATATTAAATTACGCCTTCGAGCTATGCCTTTTCCAATCGATATCAGCTTTTATAGCTTTACAGTTTATTTTTCCTTGCTGCATTTTTCCTTATGATATGAACTATGTAGAAACTGATTGTCAATGAGTAGATTCTTGACTTTCTTTAGCTAATCTTGATGGGTATTTAATCACTCTTATTTGCTGGAGCTACGGCAACAAAATGACGTAACCGGTTTAAATAAATCCCTTCTTTCTGCTCTCCTGTTACGTAAACAACACAAACAATGGTGTAGACTAACGCCTGCGGTTCATTCCGGATTACGGCATTAAGCTTGGACTAGACTCTAATTAAAACCTGTGTAGACCTAATGAGGTCGCGTATAATGAAATGACAACGCATAAATCTCCTGTAATGAACGGAACGTAACATCGGAGTCACTCAAATTGCACACAATGCGATTATTCCTATTAGCCGTTAGCTGCCTAACCACGGGGCATGCAGGGCACAACAACAGGAGCATTGAAACAGTCGAATCGACTCCTGTCTGAGTCTGACCTAACTAAAACCTATTATGCAACATTGCTGCAGGCTGCATAATACCCACGTGTGTTTATACAAGCTAGATCGTGGTTACGCTTTTCGTAGACCCTCTACGAAATTTTATGCTCTTACATTGAATTAAAAAAATTTATTCACACACACACACACACAAGTAGATAACAAAAACATCTTAGACAACGCCATGTATAAATGAAATCACTACTACGGTCACGTGCATAAATGGACCAATAATAGTTAATGGTACATTTACCTCGACCAAAGTATGAGAACGTATTAGTGTAAGTGTAACGTACTCATCAAGTATTCTAGCACTAAGAGCATGATCCCCTCTCAGTACTAATCCTTAAATAGGCGGCTATTGAACGTGAATATGCATTCTCCAAACATCGCCATCAAAGGGACGATTATAGGAACATTCTGGAACGATAAGCGGGGGAACGCGGAAACTTATTGTTTGATTTCTGACTTTTTTCGTGGTGTTCTTTGATCGTAATTGAGTGTGCCTAGTTCTGATATTAAGCTTCAGTTTTCATTAAGCGAGCTTACCTTTTCGAGTTTTAGTCGAAATTGGAAACTCTTATCAAAATTTTTCCGTCATATTTTTCGGGATGGCAAAACAGCCGGCATACGATTATTTTGACTCTCATAAAAATATATTGAACACATCACAACCCTGTTCTTCTAATAGATCAGTTGAGCTACCTTAGAGTGGATGCTACAGTCTGCAGTTAGCACAACTTTTTCAATTGTAAATACCTACTTACTAGTTCTAATTTGTTTCTATTCTTTAATTGTAAATTTCTTTGTTTATAAGACCATGTTCTTTGTAGGTATCTGGACCCTTGCACCTACAGTTTATGAAACGTTTTTTTTTTGTTCACAGTTTAGCCCAAGACAAGAAGCCATCGCAGCTGGACACCGGCTCGACGCGCGCCGTGCTGACCCGCGCACTCGACGTCTGGCAGCAAGCATCGAGACTCACCTTCACGGAGATTAACTCCAATCAGGCTGACATCGTCGTGTCTTTTGCCAAGTACGTGTACTGCTTATTATGAGGTTGCGGGTTCGATTCCCGCCTCAGGACAGATGTTTGTACGATCAGCAGATTTGTTACGAATGTTCTGAATGTTTTCTATGTATAAAAATATCTACCTATGTAGTGTGTTATCTAGTAACCATAATACAAGCTCTGCTTAGGTTGAGGCTAGATAATGCTGTGTGAATTATACAGCATTATTTATTTTTATTCTATTTATAAGACTTATGACTCTACTTTCAGAGCAGGAGAACATTTTGTTCATCAAACGTAGTCCGTAGTCCATTCTCAAAGATATCAAAG
This sequence comes from Eupithecia subfuscata, assembly GCA_963564075.1. NCBI lineage: Eukaryota > Metazoa > Arthropoda > Insecta > Lepidoptera > Geometridae > Eupithecia > Eupithecia subfuscata. The sequence continues at coordinate 6,015,567 of OY751108.1, forward strand.
TTATTTCAAGTAAACTACTAAAACATGTATATCGAAGCTTTAAATCGCAAAGCCTTTGATTTATTGCGCCGATAATAAATAATAATCAACTGAGGATTTAGAGAAACGTCCTATCCATTTTAAGGGGATTTGTTACGTCTCGTGCGGCGCATCAGAATAAGGGCGGAAAATGTGAAACTTAGGGCGTCAAAAACAACATTTTCTTATGTTCATAACAGAATGACAGATAACTACTTTTGGGATGAGTCTTTGGTTGTCCTGTTTCTATTTAGATTTCTTCAGATAGTCAACAACAAAGGCTAATGAAAGTTAAAATTGGACCGCATTGATACCTATCCCAGCGTAGGCGTACCGAGTCCTGATCACGATTCAGTTTTGCTCTAAGAACGTGACATGACGCCAAATCCACCTCTCTACTTATCTAATAACGCTAGCTTCTGAGACAACATTCAATACCTGTTAAATCTTTGTATACAACACCTAATCTACCATTAAGTTAAAGATGTCTTGAATCCAAAACGACCTAGGTGCTTGGATAAATGTGCAATTTTAAACAGAGGGATATTAATGTTTTATCAAGCTAATGTAACTGCTACTGCACTAGGGCTGGGCTGGTTTAGTATTCATCGCACGGAAGAGTCATTCGTTACCAGCCTTCTATTTTATTTACATGTTTACATGCCCATAGGTAAAGTATTGATGGGGTTCGCCTGGATGTATGGCGTACAATAAATTCAGTCAAAAGATCAATCACAGGATACTTTGTAAAGCTTGTTTAATATTGTCGGCGCATACGGCAAGCGCGGTAAGCAAGCCCGTCGGCTATTGTCGTGCTATATCCTGACAAATGACGCGGAGTTCCGTACAGGAGTCGCATATCGAATGAGACTAGGGTGAAGTTTCAGTTATTAAATAGTGGACGATATGAGAAAGTAGCTCGGACAAAAACCTCGAGCGTGGATATATTGCGGCCGCCATATTGCGCGCGAAGCTGCAAACTTGCACCAACTTCTGTATGGTCTGCATAAATTCTTTTTTCGGACGACAGCGTGTTAGAGGACGTAGAAACTTGAGTCCGTTGCTTGCTTGTCACGTCCCAAGTGCACTTTTATTATTTGGATGGCCATTTGAGGTGCTTATTGCGGAAACTCTAACAACGCTGTTTTGTGTTGCACACGATTTTTTGGCTTAACTCTTTTGAACAGGAGGTACCTACAAACTTACTCGTTTCTTTTCGAAGCCCAAGTATACTGTAACGTCACAATTTGAATCTACGCTACAGTTATTATAGGTAACTACTTATAGTACTTGCCATCTAGAGCAAGTAACTATTGAATATCTGCATCCTGGAATAGCTACGTACTGTGATAGATCTCCCTAGTAGGTACTATCCCTGATATTAAGAAATGTTATTGCACGAGTTGTAGCCGACTGGTGTCTGTCTTGAATTTTATGTGTGCCGTTAACTTATATTACTCCTATAAAACTCTTCCCGTTTCTACGATATTCCACGGTAAACTTAACTTCCAATAATAGGCTTGATAAAACAGGTAGGTAGGTACCTATCTATGTAAGTGTATAAGTGTAGGTACATCCAAAAGGGCCAAATTAAATAAGCAACAATCTGAAAAGCAGAACGGAAAAACAAAATGAAAATCTGAGTGAGCCGTCCTAATTTTTCACAGAATAATTCACAGATTCGCTCCCAATGCGAATAAATTATTATACCGCATTATGTAAATAAAATGTAGGTTCGTAAAGCTTTGAATTTTCATGTTTTCTATAAATCTGCGGTTATGTTTTCTTACGATTTAATATGATTTGATCAGTTCATCGAATAACGTGTGAAGTGTGAAGTGATTGCATCTGGGGCAGTCATCCGAGCTCCCGAGATTTATTGCGTTCATAAACTGTTGTAATATTACCCAGGCTATAAAGGATAGTACATACCTAAAACTTAATGTTCTCCAACTCCGACTGATATTAAGATGGATGTGGATTGTGGGTACTTATGAATCTAGACATTCAGGGATTCCTAGGAAGTTGTAAACCTATAACGCCATAACTAGATACTAAACCCAATGAATTTAGGTACTAGTTCTCTAGACCTTTAAAGCCTTACGTTTTACACAGCTAAGTTACTAGTTGTAATAAATTTTACGTTATCTCTACTTAGAATTAAAAACTATATCCTTAAATATTTTCCAAAACAAGGAATTTACCATTGTTTCAACTGAAACAAACATTTAAGTAGGTACTTACCTGTATTCTATGAATTGGAATCGAAACCCATTCGGCTTTTTCCACAGGATCTACGTGTCGGATAACAACTAATCGTGTAGGCCGTGTGGGAGAGTTTCACATTAATACTCATTTACGGTCACTTCACATAACACGAACCGTAGCTAAAGTCCAGCTCGCCCGAAAATTGTAAACGGAAAGCATTTTTAAAACCTATGTTTGAAAACGAAAGATTTTAGATACCCAATACATAAACCAGATTTTACTTTGGCTTACGAAGACTCTATTTACACCGTTCAAAATATCATGACACAAAGATAATTCGTGAACTCATGGGTTCTGGATGTACCCTACACTCCGCGCTTGTCGACCTTTGGTTGTTTTGTTGTCGCGAAAAATGATTAGGTGGGTTGCCTGCGAGGCCCACGGGACGTAAGTTTGATTGCTCTGAATACAGTCTGCTGTTGTTTGTTCAGATGAATTCGTTACCGGGATGTGACTATTTTCAGGATAGACGTGGGGACATACATACTAATCTACATTGTACGAAAGGGGATAGGCAATTGTTACGTAGGTATAGCAGGATTTTCACTACGAAGAACATCTGTTACCTTTCTGAACTATTTTTGGAAATTAGACCAGTTTTTAGAGCAAGCTCAGCCCAAAAATGTATAGAAAATCAGCAGCACTGAGAATGCCAGAGAAGCCAGCAGACACCAGCAGTTGGTGGCAAATTGTGAATACTCTGACAATTTATATTTTTTCTTCCGCAGACGTTATCACGACGATGCATATCCGTTCGACGGGCGCGGGTCTATCCTGGCGCACGCTTTCTTCCCGGGCACCGGCCGCGGCGGCGACGCCCACTTCGATGACGACGAACTGTGGCTACTGCAGCCGAAGAACGACGATGAAGAAGGTAAATATACGACAAAAGTACCTACTAGCGTACTAGTAAAACAGAGTTATGGACCAGCAACAGATTAGGGCAGAACAAATAGCTAAGGACTTAAAATAAATTAATGGCATTTCAGGTAAACATGAACAGCAAATTCAATTCAACCTTTTACCCTCTGATACGGGTAAAATACGAAGCGAATTTCGAACTGCTACTAGGTAGGGTCTATTCAAATTGTTTGCACGTTGGTATCTATAGCTACGTTAGCAAACAGGGTGGCTACAGGGAACGTTGCGACCGCAGCAGTGCGACAGGCTGCGATTACCGTGCCCTGCGCACACACGTGATAATTTACTGAACGGAGGATTGCGTGGCACAGGATTGTGTTCGGCTAGCCATGTATAAATCCACCTTTATTTTATGCAGCGTTGAAGCTAGAATGAATTGTTTAAAACTGTGCATTTTAACTAGATTTTAACTTTTATATCTTTTTACTAAGACCTTTTAATCAAAATCGGAAAATGTTAACCGAACCCTATTGTTATAGTAGCTGCGTCATATCGTTACAAACAACCGCTTTCGTTACAGGAACCTCTCTATTCGCCGTAGCTGTCCACGAGTTCGGCCACTCCCTGGGCCTCAGCCACAGCTCGGTGAGGGGAGCTCTCATGTACCCCTGGTACCAGGGAATTCAATCAAACTTTGTCCTTCCCGAAGATGACAGAAATGGCATTCAACAGATGTATGGTAAGTTGAATCATTAGTCGAGATGCAAACCAGTACCATGTTTTATTATTCTCGATTGATTATTGTTTTTGGACCTATCTCTGACAATACCTTTTCTTCATTTTAGGACCGAAAGAAGCTAGGAAATGGGGAAAGATACCTTATTACCGGCCGATAGAAACACCACCCCCAACAACTACTACAACGACAACCACAACAACAAGAAGGCCTAGCCGGCACAGCACAAGATACCCTGTCCGATACCCGAGCTATCGTCCGAATACTCAGTACCCGCGTGACCCCAGCAGATATCCTTCATACACACCAGAAAGACCACAACGGCCAGAAAGACCGGAAAGGCCGCACCACCACAATCCATCCTATCCCGACCTTCCCACATACTACCCACATCACAGATACAACTCCAGCGAAGAACATCCACGCAGAACTCACCATCACAGACCAACAACTGAAACTACCACTATGCCGACAACGTATCGTCCTCGACGCCCCGAGTATCCTTACAGACCGAATACGCCTACGGATCCAAGGCAAGATTATCCCAGCAATAGGCCAAATACTCCGACAGATCCGAGACAAGATTATCCCAAAAGGCCTTACACCCCCGAGAAAACAACAACGCGGAGACCCACGCCCACCCCTAAGCCAGATATTCCGGACGCTTGCGATACAAGTTACGATGCTGTGGCTCTTATTCGGAGCGAGCTTTTCATTTTCAAGGGCAAGGTAAGGAATTTTAAAAATACCTATTGTGGTTTTAGAGGACGACATTACTTTAGCTCCGATTATTACTTTTTGAACTTGTTTAATTCTGTTCTGACCTATCTTAAAACATTAAATATTTCTTTTTAGTATCACTGGCGCATAGGCGCTCACGGAAAGTACGAAGGATATCCAATGGAGATAAGGAGAATGTGGAATAGGCTCCCAAAGAACCTCACACACGTCGATGCCGTTTACGAGAGACCTGACCAAAACATCGCTATTTTTGTTGGTAAGTATAAAAGATCATTTGATCAGTTTTCCAGTTTAATATTCTTATGGCACGATCTAATTTAAGCTTTTTGTTTTAGGTAAACAACTGTATTTATTCAATGTACAAGACCTCGTGCCAGGATATCCAAAATCGCTCGACAGACTCGGCCTGCCACACCATTTGCAGAAGATAGACGCTGCTATGGTTTGGGGATACAACAGCAAGACCTATTTTTACAGTGGAGTGGATTATTGGAAGTAAGTTTACCTTCTTTAAAAAGATCTTAAATATCCTTTCTTTCCCATAAGGCCGAGCCTAGCCTATATTTGATTTAGATACCTAGACTTGAGCCTCATTCATAGATCTTTTTGAGAATAAAATAATGAAAAATTGCTGACGGTCATGTTACCTTTTTCAGATACGACGAAGAGATAGGTCGAGTGGAGCCCGACTATCCGCGAAACATGGCTATGTGGAAAGGAGTCGGCTACAACATCGACAGCGTATTCCAATGGAAAGACGGTAAGATTTTTGCTATAAGCATAACACCGACGCGTTCATTCAAAGATTATTTGCTTTTCAAGTAGACAACGTAAACGTAAGACAAAACAACATGACCGACTTCTAAATGAATTATTTTACCTTTCCTTTTCCAGGGAAAACCTACTTCTTCAAAGGAAAGGGCTTCTGGAAGTTCAACGATCTTCAGATGCGAGTAGAACACGAGAAGCAGCGTCCGTCAGCTCAGTCTTGGATGGGATGCCAGCCCGACAGGCACGGAACCAAATCGCCGTACCGTGCTCTTTCACCCCCAGGGTCTACTCTCAGATCATTCAGTGCCTCTGATGCCTCCGCACTATACGCGAACATACTACCCTTTCTATTCTCTGTCATTCTAGTACTGCGATGTTACACAATCCTATGATTTATATTTAAATGGTAATTGTTGTAAATATATCGTTAAACGGAACTGATTATTAGGTATCTCTAGCTTCTATGGCGATTTATTATGGAACCTAAGTATATTTATTGCATTTCATTGTAAGATTAACTCGTAAATTGGTCGTTGCTAAACAAAGACCATCTTCATGTAATGGTAGCATTTTATATCACCTAGGTATGTTTTAACTTTTACTGTTGAAAGTAACACACATATCTAAGATAATATTATACTATACATAATACCAAACTATTGCGCAAAATAACACTGCCTGTTTAAGTATTCTTCTTAGAGTTTCTTGTCTCTTTACGACGTATAATAAGTACCTATAGCTATAAGCAAGTATTCATAAGTGAAAAGCATAATGTTAGGATTTAAAGTACATTTAAAATTTATGTTATTGTTCTTTGTACATTTTGATCTCAACATGATCGAGAGTTTGGTTCGTTATGAGACATGTAAGGTATAAAACACCACTGAGTAGTTTCTGTACAGTTTGTATTGTCTTTCGATGTCAGTATTAATATATGTTACTTTTATGAAAGGGATTTAAAACTAATATTGGAATCAGTAAGGTATCTATCTATTTAAATATGTCTCTTTAAAATATTACTTTAATTAAAAAGGTGTTTCTAATTGTGTACCTATCACAAGCCTGCCTTATACTCTAATCCTAGAAACTAATTAATTAATAGATATGTCTAATGAATGAATAACTTAATTATTATCTTTATCCATTTTATTATTCATTACTAATAAGCATTTATTATTTACTAGCTGGTTAAAAGAGGTACACATAAAATAATTTGTAAATTTTTATGTATAAGTGTATAGATATGCGAGGAAAGCTGATGTCATAAGTATAGCATAAAGCTAATTATTTGTACTATAAATATAAACAAATGGCCTTATGTGTACTGCGAAGTTAGCTTCTCTATTGTTGAATGAGAACTGCTTATATAGGAGTAGTATTTGCCAATTGGGACATACATACTTGGTAGAATGAAAATGGTGCTTTATAGTTAGTTTTGTACAGAATAAATTTATCTTTGTGTATTTTTGTAAGTGCTGTGGTGTTGAAGTTTGAATGCAGTTGGTGTCTTATAACTCTATGGTATCAACCATAATGTCCCTTAGGATCACAAAACTGTAATTAAGGAATCAGCATTTTCTAATAAGAGTATAATCTTGAGCAATCAGCAGTGAGCATAATTACCGAACATGTGTTGAAATCATAAATAAAGATATTATTAAGGTACTGCTAAGCATAATAGTCATAGTTTAGGATGTGTAACACAATTTTCACCTCCCAGGTCGCTCATTATTTAGTAGAAAAACAGATAGTTAGCTTTTTTACGATTCCTTTGATCACAAAATAATTTAATGATAACTGTGATATTTTATTTTATAAAAAGAGCCATAATGGGCAGTAAAAATATCAAAATTTTAAAATTGTCTTCTCTAAAATAATTATTTTGTAACCTAACAAATATTATCTATCTTCGCTAACTATAAGTACCTACTATACATTTAATATGTTTTACATAATGAAATAAAGTTTTTTTTAAGATTTGGATGATGATTTTATTTTTCTGAATTAATATAAAAAGGGCAATTATTCCCTTTCTACATACAAAATGATTTGACTAGTTACTTTAATATTATATAGGTAGGACCTAAAATGAAACACTTAACATTACATATAAGCCTTTTTGATGCATTAAAACACCAACAAAGTCCTATATAATTTTGACAAATCTTGATCAAATTCAGAGTCAGATTGTGTTGAGAAAATAAGTACCTACCTATAGTAAGCTGAAACAGGCTGATTACAGACCCAATAAAAGATTTTAAATATAAAATGAAAATAATTGTAGGTAGGTCTGGTGTAGGTAACATTTAAGTATAGGTAGGTCCCAAACTACCACCAACAAAGTACCTAGTACTTTGTTGGTGGTAGTTTGGTCACTGGTCTCATCTTGTATCTCTGAACCTTTACTAAAATAATAACAATAAATAATTTAGGACAATTCACACAGTATATCTAGCCCCAACCCAAGCTAGGCAGAGCTTGTGTTATAGGTACTAAATAACTGATATACCTAATACAATACACTACATAATAAATAAATAAATATAACCTTGAATATCTACCTAAATACAATCAAAAAGAGTTCATAATCATCTCTTCGATCTAAGACTCTCTACCTAGCTTACCAATAAATTAAATTAGCTGTTGAATATCTATTAGAGTTACGGCCCTTGCCCACAGCCATCCAGTTCTGCAGAACTGGTTTTTTACTGGACCCCGCAAAAATCATTGGTGTTCACACACAGTAGTTTGCATTCTGTTTTTTTGTGGTAGAGCAACGAGTGGTTATTAGATTCCACCTCTCGGAATTTTCTTAGAAGATGTAATAACCACTGCACCCCATCCTGCAAAACGGTATGCAGGAAGTGGGAACACTTCCATTAAACTACATGTGTAATAGAACTGCATCCTGTTTTTCACTGGACATCTACTTTGTAGTGGCAAAACCAAATGACAAATTTGGCGGATTAATTTTTATCAGGAATACTGTAAATAGAATACTCGTATGAATGCTAGTCTTGAAGCATGTACACTACTTAGCAGGATCCTGCAAAAAACAGGATGTTGCTGTGGGAAAGGGCTGTTAGACTACACAGCAGAAAGGATAAGATTCTTGTTTTATGGGGCTTGTTCATATTATAATACCTAATGGCAGCAGAATAAAGAGTGGGCAAAACATTTAGTTCATCTTTATGTAGATTCTTGTAAGCAGTGCTGTCCTAAGCGTACTTGCTCCAAGCTCTGGGCTTCTTTTCATCACCCAAGTTAGCGCAAGGTTGGACTTGGATCTTCATGGATCGAATGCAAGTGCCATCAAAATATTCTGTAGCAGCGGCGGCCTGCTCTTCTGTCCTGTATCCAACGAAGCCAAAGTTCCTAAACTTGCCATCTTTCGTGTATTTGAGCTGAACATCAGTTACTTCACCCTTTTCGCCGAATATTTCTACAGTTTATAAATTTTTTATAGATAAAAATAGACACACAAAGTATCAGCCTCAAGAACGCACAACTTCTGTTTAGGGTACATGTGACTGATAAACTACTTAAGGGTCCGGCGTTAAGCTTTTTTCAAAATACTTATCTAGAAAAATACTAAGAAAACATTCATTCTTTGATGTAAAGATGCGATTCGGTTTAATTTCATTTCAGAAAGGTATTTAAAAAAAAATTGTGTCAGGAACCTAGATAAATACTATTTTAATACAAATAATAGCAGACCATGGTGAAAATATGCTCAATTTACAAATCATTTTGCTACTACGTTTACATTTATTACAAATTATACACAGAAAACACCTAGACCCAAAACCAATGTAGGTACTAATGCAGTGTAGATCATTAACAAATTGGGCGGAAATCCAACCTGCAATGCACCCTTCTGCGTCTGAGATAGACCTACACCTAACAGAGATAATTTTTGAAATACTTAAGGCGCACAAAGTAATTTTTGCTATTTCTTTTGTTAAACGTAATAATAAGATAAAATAGGTGGCGGCGCTAGTGTGCTTCGGGGTACCGCCTTAAATTATTATACCTAGTTTATTGACGTCGTGAACGAAAGTGAACGAAAGTCTTCGTTTCAAGTCTGGCCAAAATAGCTTTTCTGTCAGTATGTCCGTACTCCTCTACAGGTCGTATTTTACAACCGATCGGTACGAAACTTGGTGTACAGATTCAACGATTTTATAGAATTTTTTTGTCGTCGGGGTTTTTTGATCAAAGGTGTACTTCCTTTAAAAAAAGGCAAAAAGAGGTCTTTAGAATATCTCGGCTTCAAGACATTTGATTCTTCTTCTTCTTCTTCTTCTTCTTCTTCTTCTTCTTCTTCTTCTTCTTCTTCTTCTTCTTCTTCTTCTTCTTCCTTCTTCTTCTTCTTCTTCTTCTTCTTCTTCTTCTTCTTCTTCTTCTTCTTCTTCTTCTTCTTCTTCTTCTTCTTCTTCTTCTTCTTCTTCTTCTTCTTCTTCTTCTTCTTCTTCTTCTTCTTCTTCTTCTTCTTCTTCTTCTTCTTCTTCTTCTTCTTCTTCTTCTTCTTCTTCTTCTTCTTCTTCTTCTTCTTCTTCTTCTTCTTCTTCTTCTTCTTCTTCTTCTTCTTCTTCTTCTTCTTCTTCTTCTTCTTCTTTCTTCTTCTTCTTCTTCTTCTTCTTCTTCTTCTTCTTCTTCTTCTTCTTCTTCTTCTTCTTCTTCTTCTTCTTCTTCTTCTTCTTCTTCTTCTTCTTCTTCTTCTTCTTCTTCTTCTTCTTCTTCTTCTTCTTCTTCTTCTTCTTCTTCTTCTTCTTCTTCTTCTTCTTCTTCTTCTTCTTCTTCTTCTTCTTCTTCTTCTTCTTCTTCTTCTTCTTCTTCTTCTTCTTCTTCTTCTTCTTCTTCTTCTTCTTCTTCTTCTTCTTCTTCTTCTTCTTCTTCTTCTTCTTCTTCTTCTTCTTCTTCTTCTTCTTCTTCTTCTTCTTCTTCTTCTTCTTCTTCTTCTTCTTCTTCTTCTTCTTCTTCTTCTTCTTCTTCTTCTTCTTCTTCTTCTTCTTCTTCTTCTTCTTCTTCTTCTTCTTCTTCTTCTGTTGCAGCAAATTTATAAAGTGTATTGTTACTAAATAACTGGTAATAGGTACTAAATAACTGATATACCTAATACAATACACTACATAATAAATAAATAAATATAACCTTGAATATCTACCTAAATACAATCAAAAAGAGTTCATAATCATCTCTTCGATCTAAGACTCTCTACCTAGCTTACCAATAAATTAAATTAGCTGTTGAATATCTATTAGAGTTACGGCCCTTGCCCACAGCCATCCAGTTCTGCAGGACTGGTTTTTTACTGGACCCCGCAAAAATCATTGGTGTTCACACACAGTAGTTTGCATTCTGTTTTTTTGTGGTAGAGCAACGAGTGGTTATTAGATTCCACCTCTCGGAATTTTCTTAGAAGATGTAATAACCACTGCACCCCATCCTGCAAAACGGTATGCAGGAAGTGGGAACACTTCCATTAAACTACATGTGTAATAGAACTGCATCCTGTTTTTCACTGGACATCTACTTTGTAGTGGCAAAACCAAATGACAAATTTGGCGGATTAATTTTTATCAGGAATACTGTAAATAGAATACTCGTATGAATGCTAGTCTTGAAGCATGTACACTACTTAGCAGGATCCTGCAAAAAACAGGATGTTGCTGTGGGAAAGGGCTGTTAGACTACACAGCAGAAAGGATAAGATTCTTGTTTTATGGGGCTTGTTCATATTATAATAATGGCAACAGAATAAAGAGTGGGTAAAACATTTAGAAGCAACTTTTATTTAGAAAGTATCTGCACAGTCTTGTTACAAAAGTTACACAAAAATTATGTAATGAAGACTAGGTGTACGTAACTAATAACTACAAGTAATTATAATCTCTTACCTAAATTAATTTCACTGTCACTTCTTACTACTATCAGGGGTGATGTTGTTTTCTTCAGAGAAGCCAAGCTTTGGCCATTCTTCTTTAGCCATTAGGTTATGCTCCATCCTGCAGCCCAAATATTCCTTAGCCTCTGTTCTGCACATGGAATTATCGCTGTTGTTATTGAAGAGGCATTTCATGTACTTTGTCATGGTTTTCTTACAAAGACCTTCGTGATCAAGCGGAAAACTTCCCTTGTCCGGCGGTGTCGGAATAAATGATTTCTGTCCGAATGTCATAGCCGACATTTTATTTGTTTGCGATTTTGTTCCGTTTCAAAACAAAAAAATTATAATATTTTCCTAAAGTAAAAACTCGCTAATATTCAATTTTACTTGCTCAAGGTACTAGGTTTTCGGTATTTTTGAATTGTTTTGTTTTGGTTTCGTTCGAAGTGACAATGACAAATAAGTATTGAAAGTGACGGCGCAAATCAGCTGTTCATAACTGACTGACGACCATAGACAAAGTATCTGTCAAAAGTGTTAGACGAGGACTCGGACTCGGACGACGACGACACTGATTGATCGACGACGACGACCCAAAGAACTTATCTAAAATAGCCCACCTAGGTACTTTATTTCTATAATTTGATTATAATTTTCTTTGTGAATAAAGATACTTTCATAGGAAGTTAAAGGTATAAGTTCTTTGGGACGACCAATGAAAAGAAAATGTTTAGCAAGCATGAGGTTCACGAAACACGAATCAAACGAGTTTTTTTGTTGGACGAACGAAATCACCCTCGAGGCTTCGAAGGAATTGCATTGCATGATCCATTTTAGCTGTCATGTCAACGTCAACTGCACGTGTTTGTATATTTCGAAAACATTTCCTTTCCTTGCAGAACGAAAACCTCAGAAAAACAATGTACAAATTGTACATACAAATAATATAATTTTTTGGAAAATTAAGTGCTATGTCGCGCCTAATAGTAAAGAATTTACCGAATAAGGTTTGTATCCTTATTCTATGAAAAAGTAAGTAACCCTGGACTCTGATCATGATCATTCACAAATAATCATTTACAGGTAACAATAGATCAGCTGAAAGAAATATTCGGCGAAAAGGGTGAAGTAACTGATGTTCAGCTCAAATACACGAAAGATGGCAAGTTTAGGAACTTTGGCTTCGTTGGATACAGGACAGAAGAGCAGGCCGCCGCTGCTACAGAATATTTTGATGGCACTTGCATTCGATCCATGAAGATCCAAGTCCAACCTTGCGCTAACTTGGGTGATGAAAAGAAGCCCAGAGCTTGGAGCAAGTACGCTTCGGACAGCACTGCTTACAAGAATCTACATAAAGATGAACTAGAAGAACAAGAAAAGCAGAATAAGAAAGAAAAAAATGATCGAAAGGTGGAGAAAAATAAAAACAAAATAAAAGATCTACTCAAGAAGGTATGCTTGCACTCGTTTAATTAATTAAAAAAAACTGATTTAACTAATTGACTCACAACTAATTTCTAAAACAGAAAAACATAGGCTCTGTATCCCAATTTTGAAGAAATCAGTATAGGTCCTCCATGCTTCTTGCAGAGGACCAAGATGCATGAATCAAGGTCTTTTTCCCTGCTGGCTGGAATTATTTTTATTAGTCCAGCCAGCAGGGCAAAGGATGTTGGAATTGACATTTCCAACAACTCGTTCTATTTATTTGCTTGTTACAGCACAAAGATGACCCACTGTTTGCAGAGTTCATTGAAGCCCATACAAATGAAAAGACCTCATGGATTAAAAACGTCTTTTTAGAAGCTGTTAAAAGCGATGATGATGATAGTGGAGTGGAAGATGAGGTTCAGGAAAAAGCAGTAGATAATAGCAAAGAAGATAACAAAGTAGATGAGAAAAGTAAAACAGAGGTGCCAGAGAAGAAGCAACTAAAGATTGCTAATAAACAAATCAGTGATTTAGAGGTACCTATTTTTAATATTGTATAACCCAGCGAATCGGATATGGGCCAATTAGGGCACATGTGTTTAGGATACAAAAAAATTGTTTCTTTACTGGTTAAAAAATATTATAAATAATTATAATGCTGGACAATTGTGAATTCAGTGTGTTTGCATTTTAGCTATTAAAGACTAAGAATGCATCCTGCCTTTTTTCAACCTTTAGTTCAGTAAGTCCATGTCATAAAAATGTGTTTAACAGCTTTGGTGTCAGTGGCCTACAATATTTATGAACCAAAATGTCAACACAAGTCGCCTAGTACCACTGCTGCTGATATTATTATCTAAATAATGCCGCCAACAACAACCCGCCTCCACCGCTAAGCTGAGCCGACGGGTTCAGTGTGTAGAGTCCTTTAGAAAAAGTAGAACAGTACACAAAACCTACAAAATCTTTTCTTCTATTGTAGTACATGAAGTTGCTCATGAAAAAAGTTGGTGGCACAACAGATCAGTCACAGGAACAAACAGAATCTACAGAGCCCACTGCTGAAGAACAGCCTCCAAAGAAAATCAGGAATAGACCACTATTTCATGTCAAGGTAAAATAACTATTCTAAATAGAATATTAAAAAATACAGATTGCTTATATGCTTATGTTCAAAGACATTTGAAGAGAAAACATTTGAACCCTATATAAATTCGAAAACGTCTGTATTGCATTGGTCCATCGTCATCATCCACAACCCGACTACACCCACTGCTGGGTATAGGACTCCAAACTTTTGTTCCAGTCCACACGGTCCTGTGCCAATCTCTTCCAGGTTCGCCCTGCAGTGTTAGAGATATCATCTGCTCATCTTGGCGCTGGTTACGTTGGTAATCATGATAAATTTCACATCATATTTTGTGAATGAACACAACTCAATTAATAATGCTGGTCAACCCACACAGCATCATCTAGCCCCAAGCTAAGCAGTGCTTGATAAACATAATATGATGCAAAATTGTGAGAAATTGTTGATTTGTTTCCACAGAAATATTCTTGATATATATCTGTTTCTGTTTATTTCTATTTATTTTTTTACTCAATGGGTGTTTTTGGCAAAGTGACTTTCCTACCTTAAAATAAGGGTAGTGTAGTTATTCTGTTGATACAAAAAGTATTTAATAGATTACAGGCCTACCATTTAAGTGTAAGAAGAAAGACATAAAAGAGTTCTTCAGACCTCTTGTGCCATACTCCATCAGACTTCCACTGGGCAAAGGGAAGAAGCTGGCTGGCTTCTGCTATGTCGGATTTAGGACTGAGAAAGAATTCAATAAAGCATTGAGCAAAGACAAATTGTTTTTAGGTATGTGTTCTTTTCTATCTATACTAATATTATAAAGAAGAAAGATTTGATTGTTTGTTTGTATTGAATAGGTTCCGAAACGACTGGACCGATTTGAAAAATTCTTTCACCATTAGGAAGCTTACTTTTCAGGGAGTGACATAGGCTATATTTTATCCCGGAATTCCAACGGGAACTGGAAGTACGCGGGTGAAACCGCGAGGCGATCGTCTAGTAGTACATGCTAAGAATAAAATCGAAGTACACATTAGGCGTTTTGAAACGCGTGCTTACGAGCGTTCGAGTGTGTACAAATACGAATGTAGCAGAACAGAATGAGTTTGTCCAAAGCGCGTGCTTAGGCGTTTTAGCCTAATAATAATCTATACTAATATTATAAAGAGGAAAGGTTTGATTTTTTGTTTGTTTGTTTGTTTGTATGAATTGAATAGGCTCCGAAACTACTGGACCGATTTGAAAAATTCTTTCACCGTTAGGAAGCTTACTTTTCAGGGAGTGACATAGGCTATATTTTATCCCGGAATTCCCACGGGAACGGGAACTACGCGGGTGAAACCGCGAGGCGATCGTCTAGTGTATGATATGCGCTGAACGGATCGGGCTGAAATTTTTATCATAATTTGATCCTGAATGTTACTACTTTTATAATTTAAGGTACTCACATTCAACAGCGGTTGTAAAGGTTGCCAGGATGGCCAACGTCGCTAGTATTATAATAATAATGTTGGACAATTCACACAGCATTATCTAGCCTTGGGGCTAGATAATGCTGTGTGAATTGTCCAAGCTACCAGGTCACTAGATAAAAAAAACCATTTTCGTAGCTGGCTATAAAAACATGGCTACGAAAACGGCAAGTACATTCCGTTCTCGTAGCTAGTTATCAAGCAAGAAAAAAAATCCATGTTCGTATCTGGTTATCAGAGATCAGTTACGAACGTGGACTAAATTTTTGATAAAAAGTACAGAGATGTTAAATTGAAAATTACTCATAT
Organism: Eupithecia subfuscata; assembly: GCA_963564075.1. Taxonomy (NCBI): domain Eukaryota; kingdom Metazoa; phylum Arthropoda; class Insecta; order Lepidoptera; family Geometridae; genus Eupithecia; species Eupithecia subfuscata. Next base: position 6,031,148 of record OY751108.1, read on the forward strand.
TTTGTTATTATCACTTCAGGAAATCATAGAGTACATGTGAATAAATATGATGACAAAGCTAAACAAGCCGCTGAGGAAGAAGAAGAGATCAACAAGAAGAAAAGACAAGAGGTAAGTACGGTTTCTGAATTTTTCATCATTATCATCATATACATACAATACAACACTAAGCTTGAAACTCACTATTGTGTCGTAAGCGTAAGTGACGCGTCTGAAGTATATCAGTTTCATACATTCCATGGTTAGAATCACATTACTACTGTTGGCCATTTTTGTGACCTTTATGTTACTTTTGTATTAACCTTTATCTTTTGTATGTGCTATGCATGTATTGGTTACAAAATAAAAGCATTTTTTTTTACTGTGTTTTGTGCCTACCTGTACCAATGTGTCTATGGTTTCTAACAATACGAAATGTATATAAACGATATGCTTCTACCACAGAAATCTTGTTATTCAGATTTCTGTGGCTTCTACCTTTCGAGCCTTTCGTTCGATACGAGTCGCACTGCGACGCGATATTACCCGCCTTTTTCACCAATAGAGAAATATAACAAAAAAATTATAGAACACAAACACAAATTGACCAAAAAAAAAGGAAAAGGTTAAAAGCAATGGAACTTAAATAATATATTTGATTACAGAAAAACAGCACCGAAGAAAGTATAGGAGAGAGTGGGAGCATATTTGTGAGGAATTTACCGTATGTACTGTCGGAAGAAGAATTGACGTCACTCTTCGAGAAATATGGTAAGAACTTTACTTTGGCCGCATTTCGCCTGGTAGGAAGCAATCGATATTCATGAACCCCAAGCTTATTAAAGCTACTATGAAAACAAATTGAAATAGGTGGTCCTGGCGTAAGAATCGACGGCAACTCAGCTCATGGATACCGTAATAGCCTATGGGGCAGGCATGTTAGCAGATGGATGTATCTGCGCTGATGAGGCACTATAATGATAGTTTAGATTATGCACCGAGGGCTCCAAAGCATTGTCTTACGTCACGGACGTTATTGAATCCCGAACGCAACTAAGGATTCTATAATAACTCACGAGCGAAGCGAGGGAGTTCCTAGAATCCTGAGTGTGAGAGGGATTTAATCACCCCCAAGACTAAGATATTTTTGTGCACGAGGTGAATACTCTACTTTTACACTTTCTGCGAGTAAATAGTAAAAGTTTGGTGGTGACATGCTTCGCGGAATTAGGTTTTATTCCGCCTTCTGAACAGAGGATAGTTCGAATTTTGAAGAAGATATCATTCTACGGATCGTCTTGGTAAAATTTATTACACATTTTCATCAATTGAATCTCATATTCTCATTATTCACTTTAGAGTAATGTTCATTATTCCCAACAGAGTAATGTATGAAAACAAGGTCTGGCACTCCGAAAGTGTCACAATGTTCTATGTCACTGTCCAGTTGCCACTTTGTGTCACCCAAGTGACCGTGATGTCTCGGAATGCGTCTGGCATTCCGAAAGTTTCACAATTTTCTACGTCACTGTCCAGTTGCTACTTTGCGTAGAATTTGTGAATCGAATTTGTGAATTGACGACCGATGTGGCGCGGTGGGCGAAGGTCCGCCTGCGGCGCAGAAGGTTGCGGGTTCGATTCCCGCCTTGGGACAAATGTTTGTACGATCTACAAACATTTGTTCTAGGTGTTCTGGTCGTTTCTATGTATAATAAAAAATATCTATCTATGTAATGTCTATTATGTATATCAGTCATCTAGTACCCATAACACAAGCTCTGCTTAGCTTGGGGCTAGATGATGTTGTGTGGATTGTCCAGCATTATATTTTTTCACCCACGTGACCGTGATGTTTTGGATTGCTATAAGTACCTTTTTTTTATCCGGCGAGGAAATTCGCTTACGAATAAACTGGTCTAGGGGGGACTAGAATTACGTCGGACTCGACGCCCTGAGAAAGACGTAATACCCACTAAAAACCTCTCCGGTGTCCCTCTCTCGCCATTTTCACCGAACCACGGGAACATATAAAACCTCCGCGGCGAAGTATATTATTTTACCATAGGTTAGAGATACATGACGTATGAAGTGCATTTTACGAGCATAGTGTGAACAAATTATTTCACTTCCAACAGGTCCACTTGCAGAAGTAAACATGCCTATTGACCCAGTACTACGACAACCTAAAGGCTTTGCCACAGTAACGTTCGTGATGCCGGAGCACGCAGTGAAGGCGTTTACAGAGCTGGACGGTACCGCTTTCTGCGGGAGAATGATGCATCTGCTACCGGCAAAGACAGAGAAACTAGAGAATGAGAGTGATGATGGTGCGTATAAAGCCGGAAACACACTATTGACACGTCACGCGACCCGATAAAACACGGTGCTTGTTGAGTTAAATCATTTTCCATGCCCAGAGTTTATAAACACTCGACGCGACGAAACGTCGGGTGTTTACAATGTGGTTCTGGTAATTTTTTTTACGAGCATTATATATTGAGTTAGGTCGAAGTATAAATTTGGCTGACTTTAAGAAACTGACAAATAATCTTAATTGAGGTACCTACTTGTTAATAATAAAAAATAAGCGATTAAAACGTGCATGGTCCCCACCACGTTTTAATCGCGTCATTAAATGACCCTGTGGAGGAGGGGCTTTATAATATGGATACAGCGCGTTTACATCCTTTCTAATCTGTTTATCTTACAGAGGGGTTATAATTTAAGGAAAAGAAAGCGAAAAAGTTAAAAGCTAAAGCTTAGCTCTGTAATTAAATGAAATCTTACTCTAACGATTACATATGTCTTAAAGTATAACAGCCTGCTAGAAAACACTATAAATGTCACCAGGTAATTTAAGTGTCTGCTATAAATAAATAAAATTCATTTATTTCAGACAACACAAAAAATATATATAATCAATTTAGGTCCATATTATGTTAGTCACAAATTTTTCTTAATTCTATGTTAGTAGTAGTTAGTTATGAAAAATACAAGTTTAACCAAACACTGCAATCGCTTAAAGATGACACTTATTTCATCATTATTCGATTACAGTGCTTGAGAAACGGGCTATCCCATTTATTGCATAATGCATCCAGGATGGTGTTGGTACTCCCGTGCAGCCTGCATAGCAACGAGGCGACTTTCTTCCGCATGCATGCATGGAAGCCGTCCGTGCGCGCCTCCGCGAACATGCCGGATGCGCTGCAGAACCGCGGGAGCCCCAGCAGCATCCTGAATGCATTATTATACTGGACACGAAGGGTGTTCATCGCTTTTTGAGTGTATGTGGTCCATAGGCTACTTGTGTATAACGTCTGACAGTAGGATTTATACAAGGTTATTTTTGCCTCTGCTATAACACCATCATTAAATTACCTGGTAATTGCCTTTTAAGTAGTTTTAAGCCTATAGCTTAAAAACGTTGTAAATGTTTTACGTTAGTATACCTTCTAGGACTTGTTGTTTATACTGGAAATGTACTGCAATCACTTTTTAAGTGAATAAAGAACTTTTTTTTTATTCAGCCTATTCCGTCCCACTACTGGGCAAAGGCCTCCCCCAAATGTTTCCACTCCTTAAACCTTAAAAGGAACTTAAAATTAAACTTGAAAGAACTTTTAAAATTGAATTGAATCTGTTGTTTATATTACAGAGGGGTTATCATTCAAGGAAAAGAAAGCGAAGAAACTGAAAGCCCAAGCTAAGTCCTCTCACAACTGGAACGTGTTGTTTTTGGGCGCCAACGCGATTGCTGACGTAATCGCTTCTAACTACAACACCACGAAGGACCAGCTACTCAACGAAAATAATAAAAGTAAGTTATGTACCCTCTGCTCTAGCTGTGTGGTGCCAGCTTAGAATTTGCACCACCCCCACTCTTCCGGGTGTCGTAAGAGGCGACTAAGGAATATCCACCGGGGGCGAGCAGCAGTGCTCCCTGCAGAACAATTCTACCAACGAACTGCGATCCCCGACCCGCATGCCCAGCGTGGGGATTATGGGCAATGAGATAAAAGCCAATAAGGCGCATATCAGGGGGAGGTCTGCATCCAGCAGTGGACTAATACAGGCTATAATAATAATAATTCATTTATTTCAGACTATAGAAAAGTTATAGATCTTATTTAACTTATTCCACAGTCCATAGTAATATATACCTTAAAACTAACATACATAAAATATAAAAACTTAATTTATAACATATTGTGATTACGGCGTCGACGTGTAGTGTAGATGACGCAATCAGGGTGTCAGCTGACGACGGTGCACGGCGGTGTCCCCTTGCAGGCGGCCAGTGAACCTTTGGAACTTGACACCCTTCGGCCAAAAACTCTATATAATATAAGGCTATTGTGGTGTGTGTGGTTGTGGATGTACCCTCTGGCCGTGGCAGTCACGGCGTAAGGGTGCGTTTCCACTGACGCGGAGCTGGGCCAATGTAGAGGAGCGGACCGTGAGATGGCCAATCACAGTGCGTGGGGATTTTGAGCACTGATTGGCGAATCACCACGGGAATTGCCACGGATGACCAGCGCTGCAGCAGCTCCCCGAGCTCCTGCAGCACACGCTCAGTGGCAGCCATTTGGCCTTACGTTATTTTTTAATAAATTTGCTATCTATTACATGTTACCGGTATCATCTTTCTTGTAAAGACCTAAATTCAAATCCACACGGATATGAAATCGTTGTATAAAAAGAAGTCATTTAACGCTTTCACTGCACAGCTTATCCGGCAGCCCGAACATGCACGTGTGCGAGTTGGGCACTCAAAGTGTTGAAACGATTTTGGATATAAATAAATAATGCTGATAATTATTTATTCAATTTCAGATACGAGTGCGGCTGTTAGATTGGCTCTCGGTGAAACGCAGTTGGTAGCGGAAACAAAGGCGTTCCTTGAAAGCAATGGCGTTTACTTAGACGCTTTCAACAAGGTAAAATTATGTTATCATTCTCCACCTTATGCTGATTACCAAAGAGTTGAAACTCCTGTGAAATACAGTTGGCAGCGGAAACGAAGCCGTTCCTTGAAAGCACTGGCGTTAGCTTAGACGCTTTCAGCAAGATAAAGTTGTGTTATCATTATCTTTATCTACCTTAAGCTGATGACCAAAGAGTTGAAAATCCGGTAAAATACAGTTAGTAGCGGAAACGAAGGTGTTCCTTGAAAACATTGACGTTAGGTTAGTTAGACGCTTTCAACAAGGTAAAGTTGTGTTATCATTCTCTTTATCTACCTTAAGCTGATCAAAGACTTGAAAATCCGGTAAAATACAGTTGGTAGCGGAAACGAAGGCGTTCCTTTAAAGTAATGGCGTTTACTTAGACACTTTTAACAAGGTAAAAGAGTTTTACCGTTCTCTACCTTAAGCTGATGAGACAAGAATTCAAATTGCTTTAGTGGTGTAGGAAAATTAGAAATTTACTAAGAAAATAAATAATTGTTTCCGGGTAAAAAGTAGCCTATAATAATAATAATAATAATAATGCTGGACAATTCACACAGCATTATCTAGCCCCATGGTAAGCAGATACTATAGATACGTTATTCCAAGTCCACGAAGATCTGGTTATTATTTTGTTAAGGTTAAACAATAAATTATAATAAATATTTGTCGGGTATTTATCGCGTACCTTTTGTTATTATTTCCTCTACGTTCGTCATTAATTCTGTCAACAGATCGCGAAACTTCAAAAAGTTTTATTACTAAACTATGTTAAGGGATGAAAAGTAGCATTTAGTTTAATTCAGGTCTAGACCTACATCTATGCAAAATTTCAGTGCGATACGCTCAGTAGTTTTGACGTGAAGAAGTAACAAACATCCATCTATCTAAACATCTAATCTTTCGCATTTATAATATTAGTTTCATTTTCAGACGGCGAAAAAGCGATCGAAAACTTGCATACTAGTCAAAAACCTACCAGCTGACACAGAAAAAGATGAAATCAAATCCCTTTTCGAGAAGCACGGCCATATTGCAAGATTCCTCATGCCCAAACATGGTATATCAGCCTTAGTCGACTTTATAGAACCATTTGAAGCTAAAAAGGCGTTCACAAAGTTAGCGTACTCACAGTTCAAGCATGTACCGCTTTATTTAGAATGGGCACCAGAAAACGTATTCCTAAAATCCGCTGAGAAATCTGACCTCCCTGATAGGATAGAAGAATCAACTAAAATTAAAGATCCTAAGCAGAAGAATGAAACGAGTACAAAGGAAACAGAGAATAAACAGGCTATAAAGAATGATGCAGTAGTGGAAAATATGGAGGAAGAAGAAACTGAAGAACCAGAGAATGATACGACTTTGTTTGTCAAAAATCTCAATTTCAGGACAACAGAGGCGGAATTGAAATCAGTGAGTATCATTTTAGAAAAAAGCAAAAGAAGATAAATATTTATTTTGTCACGTAAAATACAAATAACACGCATTTAAAAATAATATACAAGAGACGCGACAAGGGGTGCATTCTGAAATACGATTACAGCGCTGTTAGCGATCACAACGATATGTTGCGTTCCAAATTAGGTATCACGATATTGACAGTTGAGTGCTATCATTGATTCGGAACACTCATGAACGCTCACGGCCACGAGTCACGGTGTCAAATGTCAGTCAGGTACAAGTAAACGAAAAAAAAAGAGTATACAATACTACGATGGATGCTAACTGTCAGTTTGACAGAGCGCTCACAGTTATTTCAGTTTGTAGTGCTGCGGTCCGTTATAGATAAAATCGATTTGAGCGCTCACAAAAGTGGTCCGTATATCTGTTAGCGCGTCTACAGTAGATAGCGAAACGTCATACAGGTGACTTCATAACCGGCGCCATCTTTGCGCTCACAACGCTCACGCTACCGAGGATGGTCGCTGTGAACGATCTATCAAATTGACATAATTATGATCATACAAATTAACATAATGAAAGTTTCAAAATCACCATAAAACTTGAGGTTATGTTTACGTGAGCGATGTGAGCGCGTTTATAACCGTTCCGTAGAACATAGCACGATATCTGACGTTATCGCGCTCAAATAATTTAGATCGACTTTGACCGCTGTCACAGATATTATAATACTATACTAGCCGCTGTTAGCGCTGATAGTCTTGTGAACTATTATCGGACCGCAGCATAAAGGTGGTCGGTATTATCGCAAAATGGCGCATGTAATGACGTCATCTATGACGTCACACGGGACATCGTCGTCGCGCGCACTGTAATTTGGAACGCATGTGAGCGCGCTAATATCGATTTTAGCGTAATTCAGAATGCACCCAAAAATGGTTACCACTCAGCGTGTGCTATGACGGAGAGAATCATGCCATAGCGTTGGTCTTCCGTGGTACCTGAGGTGGCTACGTCAAACACATATCTAATATTATAAAGACGAGAGTTTGTAAAATCTAAATTTTTGTTACCTAGGATCTCCAAAACTACTGAACAGATCAAGATGAAATATGGCGTACGCTGAGAGCTAAACCTCACTTAGATAATAGGCTACTTACTGTACCGAAAATACGCGTGCGCAGCCGCGGGCAGAAGCTAGTAAAAAATAAAACAAGAACAAAGTGGACAAATTTTCAATGTAACATTTTCTTACCAATCACAGTAACAAGGCTATAAACATGTTAACTTCATCAATAAAAATACCTAGCAACAACTGAGATCTCGCTATTGCGTATTTCGATAAGGTATCGACCTTATCGACTAACATTCCTTGAAAAGACAAATACGACGACCTCAATAAAGTAGTGGGCGAAGGTCCTGGGCCTGGGACGCAGAAGGTTGCGGGTTCGATTCCCAGCACGGGCCAATCGTTGTATGATCTGCAGGTATTTGATTAGGGTCTGGGATGAGTCATCATTCCACCCATAGCACAAGCTTCGCTTACTTTGGGGACTGATGATGCTGTGTAAAAAGGTCCTGTAAGGCATAATTAACCTTTGCCCAGCTGTGGGATAAAATAGATTAGAAAAAAAGGTATTTTTTATTTATCTTTCAGCATTTCTCTCCGTGCGGTAAACTCCACACCGTAACCGTAGCAAGAAAAAAGGACCCCAAGAATCCAGGACAGTTCCTGTCAATGGGCTACGGCTTTGTACAGTTCGTGAGAAGGCAACACGCCAACGATGCCTTGAAGGAACTGCAGAGCTCCACATTAGATGGGAAGACTTTGGAGTTGAAGCGATCTGAGAGAGGAAACACGTAAGTTAACTAACCGATCTGCAAAGTCGGTATGTAAAATAAGTAGCTTACGTACCTATATAATATAATAATAATGCTGGACAATTCACACAGCATTATCTAGCCCCAAGCTAAGCAGAGCTTGTGTTATGGGTACTAGATAACTGATATACTTAATACAATAACACTAAGTACATAGATAGATATTTTTTATTATACATAGAAAACACCCAGAACGCCCTCGACAAATGTCTGCAGATCGTACAAACATTTGTCCCGAGGCGGGAATCGAACCCGCAACCTCCTGCGTCGCAGGCAGACCTTCGCCCGCTGCGCCACAGAGGTCGTCAATTTTGTAATTTTTACATTTATTGGAACGCTTTCCACTTTAACCAATTAGTGAATAAAGAACGGATTAAAGCGAGGGCCATAGTTAAATCATGAGCAAGTGAAAGATTCTAACGACTGAATCACGAATGTTGGAGTGATTCATGATGATGATTGTTAGAACCCGGAGCGACGCGAGTGATTCATGACCTTCGATATAAATTCGTTTTATTTTATTCAAGAGTTGCATACTATACTTACTTTATATAATCACTAGTTTATGCCCGCGGCTTCGCACGCATTTTTTCTATGGAAACGTTTAATGGTGATTTATATCCCACGGGAACTGATTTATGGGATAAAAAGTAGCCTATGTTTGAATGTTACCTATGTCTCCAGGATTAGAATTATATTTATACAAAATTTCAGCCCGATCCGTTCAGTAGTTTTGGCGTGAAGAGGTAACAAACATCTATACATCCATCCATCCAAACTTTCGCATTTATAATATTAGTGTGATGTGATGACTACGAGAAAAGAACCAATCAAATCTCGAGGAGTTATTTGCACAAAGAGTTTGTATGTCGAGTATGCTTTGCACACGGAGTTTGTATCGAGTATTTTATGCGCAAGGAGGTTGTACAGCATTGAAATGGATTTCGAACATATTGGTGTGTTCTAAATTCAAACACCAAAATACTGATTTTTAATCGCTGTTTTCAGTGCATAAAATAAGCTTTTTAGATGGGAAATGATATAAATTCCATTGTTATAGCAATTTTCTGCGCCACAGATTGCGGTTGCGCCGTAACTATCAGATTTATGTTTCTACTAGTTTATGCCCGCGGCTTCGCACGCGTTGTTTCTATAAAGGTTTATAAATAGGTGATTTCTATCCCATGAGAACTGATTTATGGGATAAAAAGTAGCTTATGTTTGATTCCAGGATGAGAATTATCTGTATTCAAAATTTCAGCCCAATCCGTTCAGTAGTTTTAGCGTGAAGAAGTAACAAACATCCATCCATCAATCCATCCATACATCCATCCAAACTTTCGCATTTATAATATTATTGTGATGTAATGACTCGCGGTCGCAAAGCACCTTATACGTCTGCGTCATCTATACACTAGACAAACTCGATGTAGAATATTTGTAACCAAACCACAACACAAATAACTAAGGTTTTTTGTTATTATAGTGCGTAACCCCACACTAAGGGTAATTTCTAAGAAATCAAATAATATCGCAAAAATAACGGCGCTAGAGACCGTAGGAAGTCGCAGACATTTTCGACTCCCACGTCACTTGACTTCGTGGTGTAGTTGGTTATCACATCCCCGTACTGAGGGGAGGACGCGGGTTCAAGTCCCGTCGAAGTCGAAAATTTTTGCGATATTATTTGATTTCTTACAAATAACTAAAACTCACTTACTTGGCGTTGAGTTTCAGATATAATAACAAGCAATATTTTTTTAAAACGGAATTGCGTATTAGGCACGCGGCAACAAAGTGAATTTTAGGTTAAGCATTGTCGGCTTGTTTACAATCATTCTACATCGAAGTTGGCTAGTGGATAGATGTATGGAACTGAATGTGGCTATCCTAATTTCCTGTAGGTACAATTCACACTGACATAAAGGGCACTCCTTATCAGCGAACCAGTGACCTAATGTGACTAAGTAGGTTAGGTTTAATGAACTTTATTCTCATACAAACACAGGGTTTACTTAAAATGAGATACATAAGAACAAATTAATCTAGGTTTAAAAATATTTAAACTAACCTCTGGGACCTGAAATGAGTTAAAACTAAATATTTTCTATAACTAAAATATTGTATATCGAAATATTATTTATGTAGTGATATTATATAAATACTAAACATTATAACAACGTAGGAACTTAGTTAGTTATGAAATAGGTATGTCTTAAGTCATAGACGATAACAGTACACCTACCTTAATTTATTGCCATTACGTGTAACGTGTGTAAAAACACTCAATAATTGATTTGACGATTGCAGAAATCAAGTGCGAACATCTAAGAAGAACGCTAAGGAAACCAAACAGAACGGCACCAAGATACTGGCGCGAAACGTCCCCTTCCAAGCCAACAGGAACGAACTGCATGAAATATTCAGGTACAATACAAATATTTTTTATTGCACACCAAGATATAGAAAAACAGAAAAAAAAACACCAAAACAGTTGCACAATGGGCGGCTTATCGCTTAAAGCGATTTCTTCCAGGCAACCTTTGGATGGACACACGTGACTATTGTACAGGTATAGACGGTGGCGTATTACAGACTACATACTATACTATACAGAACATACGTACATATTAAATGTAAATAAATACTAAGTATAGACTACATTACCTATATTAGGTACTAGTTTCTGCCCGCGGCTTCGCACGCGTTGTTTCTATGGAAACGTTTTAAGGTTATTTCTATCCCATGGAAACTGATTTATGGGATTATATATGATAGCCTACGTTTGATTCCAGGATTAGACTTACTTGTATGCAAAATTTTAGCCCGATCCGTTCAGTAGTTTTGGCGTGAAGAGGTAACAAACATCCATCCAAACTTTCGCATTTATAATATTAGTGCGATATTAATGACTAGCTGCGCCCCGCGGCTTCGCACGCGTTGTTTCTATGGAAACGTTTAAAGGTGGTTTCTATCCCACGGGAACTGATGTATGGGATAAAAAGTATGCCTATGTTTTTTTCCAGGCCTAGAATTATCTGCATGCAAAATTTCAGCCCGATCCATTCAGTAGTTTTGGCGTGAAGAAGTAACAAACATCCATCCATCTATACATCCATCCAAACTTTCGCATTTATAATATTAGTGTGATGTGATATGAAATTATTGTAAGAAAGTGTTTTTAAACCATACTTATGTTTAAAAAGAGAGAGAATTAGCTTGTCTTATACATACGTAAGGCATTCCATAGTTTATTTCCATAGGTACCTATCCATTAAGATTATACGTACTAGGCGAGGCGGTCGTGTCGTGGCGTAAGAATAGACTCCTCTCACTCAACCCGTGGATATCGTAAGATCCAACTAAAGGAACCTAACAGACGAAGCTTCCGTCCGTGCATTTTAACACCTCTACTGCGACAATCTGTACTGGATGGTGACTGCTGGCGCATAAGATACAACCATGAGCTTTACAACATGTACCAAGAACCAAACGTCGTAAAGTTTATAAAAGTAGGCCGTCTTCGATGGGCTGGCCACGTAGAAAGAATGCAAGACGACAGAGCACCAAAGCGTCTTCTGCGTGGCAAACCTGATGGCCGAAGACCCCTGGAAGACCGAAACTCAGATGGCTCGACGGAGTCCAACAAGACCTAAAGACAATTGGAGTAACCAGCTGGCAGGAAAAAGCCAAGAATAGGAGTGAATGGCGAAATTTACTAGACCAGACCAAGGCCCACCCGCGGCTGTAGAGTCAGGATGATGATGACTGCGACAATCTGCCTACCAAGCGTGGTGATTATAGTAAAACTATGACGGCTCGCGACGCGTATCTACTATGTTGTCAACCTCGCCTCATAACTAGGCGCTCGACGCACTGGCCAGTGCGGTGGAGGTATCGAATTGAAATTATCATCCAATACTCAAGCCCGTAACCTCTTGGAGCCGTGATTTAAATCAAACTTCTAAATCATCGCAATAAAAAGTTATAACCGTATATGCCCGAATACCTATTTTGAAATTACCAAGGGAACATGCACACAAAACCTATAGGGTACTTCCCGTTGACCTAGAACCATAAAATTTGGCAAGAAGCAAGGTCTTAAAGCACGTGTAAAGGAAAAAATCCGGAAACCGTCAATTTGTAGTTTATTCACCAACAAAAATTTGACTCTCGCCATAGACCAAAACCTATAAGTACGGTACTTCCAGTTGACCTAGAATCGTAAAATTTGGCAAAATGCAAGGTCTTACTATTATACGGAACCCTCGGTGCGCGAGTCCAACACGCGCTTGACGTTTTATTCAAGTAGGTATAGGTACATTTCTATGTATCTAATCCAGAACACCCGGAACAAAAATGTTTGTAGGATCTGCAAACTTTTTGAATTGTATACCCGTTTGTGGGACTCGAACACGCAACCTTCATTCATTTCAACGCCACGGAAGTCGTCAATCGGATGATAACATTCAAACATGAAATGCTCATTAATTCGTAGCTTATCATGAAATCGTGCTAGCGCAATGTAACATACGTACATACGTCGTGCATTAGCTACATAATTAATTAATTACCTACCACTACCAGCTACCTAAAGGTACTGACAGCGTCAAAATGAAGTAACCCCCTGCATAACACAATGCAGGCTAGAATCAGATTTTTTTATCTGTTCGTTTTGTTTTTTTTTGTACCTAAATAAAAATATAACTCCTACGATTAACAGGTTTGGATTTAACCTGCATGTGTTATACAGGGAGGTAACTTAATTCTGACGCTGTCTGTACATTACATTCAATATTAAGTCATACATAAGCAACAAAGTGATGGATGTGCTGCTGCGATTTTATCGACGCGATAGAAGTTGGACGACGCGTTTCCGCGTCCTACGATAATCGTTCACGGAACATTTTATATTAGGAAGCATCTTACATACAGCTGCGTCTTGCGTTTTGAGGGGCGGCGGCACGCGGCGTCTAGGAATCTCGCTTACCAAAACGCAGCTGTGTGTTAGGAATCGCGCTACAAAATCGCCACAAATCGCGCGACAAGACGCCCTTCAAAATCGCGGCTGTGGGGTACAGGCTCAAACTAACACTTTCATGGCCCAAGACCCAGACGAGCCTCTCGATCCTCGTGTGGCGGGTCTGGGGCTGGGCAGTCGATGCGTTAATGAGATGGATCGGTAATGAGACTTCGATCGACTTGTGAGAATCACCCTAGTGATTCTAACATAGCTTAATGTTTACAGCAGGTATGCATTGAATTCTTGTAGGTCTTCATGTAGGTCCAGCCGATCTAGCCGTATTTCAGGATGGTGTTTTGATTGTTGCAACTTTGTTAATCGCAGCATTTTTACAGGGCCTTCGGCGAGATAAAAACATTGCGGTTGCCACAAAAGCTAACTACCGGAGCGGACCAACATCGTGGATTCGCGTTTATTGATTATCATTCGAAAGCTGATGCCAAGGTTTGTAAATCCTAAATTGATACATACACCGAGTTCCATTAAACAAGTTACGCTGGAGAGAATATTCTATAATATGCAAAGATAGTTGTTTATTGTGCCGATTCAAAGCGCCCCTCTCGACCGTCTCTGGTATAAACAACAGACAAGTGCGTCCACTGACCGGCAATCGGAATGACGTCATTCGCACTAAACGGAAAAGTTGCCTTTAAGGCGAATAGTAGGGGTGATAGTGGCGCCACTACATATTTAATTTTATAATTACGTTATACAAAGGAATTATCAAAAAATCGGCGCGCGTAGACGATATCTAAAATAAGCTTTTTTTAAATGTATCTTTAATAGTACTGTATTATTTAGGCGGATACTTGTTTCAAGAGTTTAGTTCCTATTGGTGGCCACCAAGCCACCAAGCTCTCCAAACAAGGTTTTTGATTGAATAACACAAAACAAAACTATTACAGATACATTAAATATAAGCTTGTGATAGGTATCGTCTACCAGCGGTCCGATTTTTTGATAATTCCTTTGTATAACGTAATAATAAAATTAAATATATAGTGGCGCCACTATCACCCCTAGTATTCGCCTTAAGAATCCTCGCTGACATTGTCGACAGTCCGCTCCGTGCGGTACGGATATATCTTGTATGGCAAACCATTGATGGGGCCAGTGCGGATTGTCCGATGCCGGCCTGTGAACGCGCACTCTAACGTTTCAACTGCTACGCTTGAGCCGTAATGCCAAAAGATAACTACACTTACTACACCGTAATCGCGGCCCTTGTCAGTGCACTTAAAATATTTGTGAAGTCCTGAAAGTTCACTTAATTTGAATTGCCTAGTATTTTTAGGGTTTCGAGATCGGAGATCGGTTTCGAAACCCTTATGGTCTCGCTTTGTCTGTCCTTTTTTCCCTCTTGAATATCTCAGCAACTACCGCAGCTATTAACTTGAAATTTAAAATAATAATACTTTTTGTGCGCCTGTATAGATACGAAGAAAAAAAATGATAATTAAAAAATTTCCAGATAAATTGTGATGCCAACATTTTAAGAGACCTACAAAGTCAAGTGGAGTATCAAATGAAAGGTATTAGTTAGTAAATTTAAAACAGTTTTTAAAATTTCTGTAAGTTAGGTACACACTTTTTTAAATATCTTGAAAAAAGTCGAAAAAATTACCGCTACCCCCTATCACCGAAGCATGCAGAGAGATCAATCTGAAATGTAGGTTGGTATCTACTATTTTTAGGTATGTATTATTGACGGATCTTTTTTACCGTTCGATTGCCTATTACCTACGGCCAACCGAAATGTACCTACCTACATAACATGGGTTACTTATAATAAGTACCTTCTTTTATTGATATGTTCAGTAGGTATTGCCAAACAAGTTTGTAAGAAGTCAGAAAACAATTTGGTTACAGAGTTATGTTATAGATGAATAATAATCTACCTGACTACCTCTTTTAATCCAAGTCATATGAGCCTCACGAAATGACCTGCCTGCATAGCATTATCATCATCATCAGCCTGTGAAAGTCCAGTCTTAGTGCACTATAAATATACATATTTCTTCTTTTTTATCTAGTGATCTATGTGGAACCTGTAATAGCACCCTATGTCTATCTGACAAAATAATTTGTTGCAGACTGCATTCGAGGCCCTTGGGCAATCCACCCATCTTTACGGCAGACGGCTGGTCCTGGAATGGGCAAACCAGTCAGATGATAGCGAGGACATTGGCCTACTGAGAAAAAGGACAGCAGAAGCATTTAACGCTAAACATACGGGCGGAAAGAAATCAAGGAAAGGAGCTGTTGATGCAGACACATTTGTTGATGGCAATGATGATGTACAATAGATAATATTAAGGAATTATGTATGTGGATTGTGATTTTATAAAATAAAAAGATCAATTTAACTATTTAAGTGTTTTATTTTAAATGCCAAAAATTTATTACAATGATGGATGGCATACATGTTATAATTACAATTAACAGGATAACGGAACTAAAGTAAGAGTTTAACAAGTTTAATAATATTCACATTTTCAATAGGTCTTGCATTGGGTAGTTTGTCACCCATAGTAACATTTGATAAGATCTGTAGGAGCAGGGCAGTAATAGGCTACAAGATATTCAACCTAATTAACTATCCTAATAGACCTAACTATAGCGACATTTATTACAATAAATATTTATAAGATTGCTTGCTATATAACTAGAAGACAGAAAGTGAGCATATTTACATACAAAACACATTTTGATTTAATTCTAAGTGATGATGGGGCAATAATTGACTTAACATAGAGGCCAAATAAACTACAGATTTAAGATCAGATGTAAATCAAAATTGTTTAAGTAGATATTTATAAGCATTTGACTGTGTACATACTAATCTAGTCTATGTAATTAGTCTTGCAAGATATTGATAAGCTCGAAATGTATCAATCTAGAACCAAGTTATGTGTGCTATGGCTAAAATAATTTCAACAATCTCAATTCAAAGTCAAAGACATTCATGAAATGCTACAGAAAATATTGTTTACCAACATTTTTTGAAAACATGCCCATCTTAGACATACACACTAACTTACAGGAATGTGTTCAACCAAAGAAAATTTAAAACCAGGCTATCTTCTGCACTGGTAATGTTTATAAAGAAGCAACAAACAAAACAACACAGGAATAAAACAAAAGTACAGTATTTATAATAGCAAGTACTATCATGTCTTAATCAAACTTCCACATGAATAAACTATGTATTTTACTTCAATCAATCTTCACTGTTGAATAGATCTTTCTGACGAATAAGCTAGTACCCAAATATCCAACGGTGCCACAAATGATTCCTAGAGCAAGACTGAAAAGGGCCATATATCCAAAATAGAATGTAGTTTGAAACAGGCCATACATTTTCGTTTTAAAGAGGAAATAGTAGAACGAATACAGGTAAACATAGAGAGCTGTGCTGCCAGCCGAGAGAAAACTGGTCCACTGCCAACGGTAATCCTCAGCATTCAACAGGAAATAGGTGCAGACAATAGTCACACAAACAGTCACAATCATGAGAATCAAGAACACAAGCAACATAAATCCATAAACATAGTAGATCTTGTAGGCCCAGAATGATGTGAAAATAAAGTACATTTCAATAAAGATAGATCCAAAAGGCAGGATACCTCCAACAGCAATGATTATCAGTGGTTCCATGAACCATTTCTTTTCTGGTATGGGTCGGGGAACAGCATTGATGCGGCACGGGTAGTCAGGTTGACCAGCTAAATTTCTTCCAAGGACTGTGCCCACTAAAGTCAAAGGCAATATTACAAAGGTGCAGATAGACATGACAGCCACCATGCTGCCAAAAGGAATAGCACGAGATGCATGGTAATACATAGCGATGAAGTTGATGAAAAACGCAGTTCCACAAACTAGCACTGGTAGGAAGAAGGCAGAGAGCAACATCTGTTTAATCCACAATTTGCCTCCCATTCTGGCATACAAAGAGCCCCCAAAGTATCCATTGACAGGAGAAGTAGCTGCATAAATGAATATTGCAGTGGATAGCAGGGAACCCCTCTCAGTGTAAAGCTCACCAAAAATGGTGAAAATTATGACTGCTAAAGTGACAACAGTTAGCTGATACCCACAACCAATAAGAGCTGAGAACAGTCCCAAATGGGGGACAGGCCTGAAAACATCACCATGAACTTGCTTCCATCCATATTCATCACCTAAATCCTTCTCCAAGTCATCAAGGTCATCATCCTTCGAGTACCTTGCATAATCTTTGCGCAGAGTTCTCATTAGAATCATAGAAACAAGTCCAACTAAGAAAATAACCATCATGAAACTGTTGAAGATAGAAAACCAATGTATCCTGTGTTGGAAGAAGTTAGGGTCCAAATACTTATCAAATCGGTCCTCGTAGTTGATATTGCTCTTCTTCCAATTCACTTCATAAGTAAAGGGTATCTTGGCGACTGGAGTGAGTCGAACTTTGTTTTCAGTTGTGAGATTTACTTCTACAATCCTATTTCCATTGTATCCGATATCAAACTTTTTGTGGGTCCAAATGTAAAAGTGTTCCCCGTCAATTTCGCCGACGGTCCCCCATATCGGTAGGTCGTCCAGATACATTTGATACCAGTAGTGGTTCTTGACGGCATACACAAGAGCTTTGTAGTGTTGATCATTGAGTTCTATGGCACAAAATTGCTGTGCCGGTGCGTTGTCTTTATACGTGATATCCAGACCACTCAACTCCAGCTCTACTCCTTGTAGCGCTTCGGACAAGGTTTCATGATAATGTCCAATGGTCACTTTAGTTCCAACGCAGAAAGGTAGTGAGAAATATGCATACGTTTCTTGGCGATTGTGGTAGGGGCCCACTGTGTTCATCCACAGGATGACTTGCTCTCCATCCTTGTAAGTATGAGTATGTTCATCACAATTAACTATAGTCCACGTTAACATTAAAATATAGAGAAATCTCATTTTGTGCTTCTTCTATTGGAAGTTCAGAAATAGAATTGAAAAATAAACATACACGTAGGAGAAATGCCGATGTCGGACATTTACAAAATCACAAAATGTTACCAGCTCGCTCTTTCAATGTCATCCATCACATCACTCATTAGTGTCAAGTTGGTTTACGACGACGACGACGACGACGACGACATCATCGTCCATGGACGAACATTTTCCCCTCCTATAATTTTTTTAAATTCCTCTAAGAATGTTATGTATTGTATTTTAGAGTAGTAAATTCCATTAGGAATGAGGATCCATAACGATATAGCAATTTCAATAGAACTAGTTTCCACGTTATTCTATATGACATTAGAATGATATTGATATATCTTTTTAAATTATCCAAATCGGACCAACGAAGTTATGAACTTCGTTGGTCCGAAGTACGAAGTTATGACTAAATTACTAGCGAAGTTCACTGAGTGACCGCCGCGGGTGCGTGTGACGTCACTGGGTCGCTCGCCACCCGTTAATCGTAGGCAGATTTCAGTTCTTAGTGATTTACTCCGAAACTATAAGTTTGGGAAAAATGTTAGAACCAAATAGACTCGGTTTTGAGAGACCAATAATTTTTGTACTGTGTGTTATGGATTTATTAGTTCTATAAGTCTGCATTCTCAACTAAAAACGTTACGGATCCTCATTGTAAATATTAGCTATAATTCCTAATTTTTACAGTTCCTATTTTTAACCCTTTGTGTTTGTGCAAGTATCCCAATAACTTTGAATAGGTTTTGTACAAATCAATGGTACTATCGGAGAGAGAGAGATCGGAAAGAGTTTTTTGTTATTATCAATCAATCAATCGTTTATTTGCAGAATACAATAATTACATGCCAAGATCATAAAGCTATGTGATGACAATGTATTCAACCAACAAGCAGGTGTGCAAATATTAAATACCTATGTCATTATTATTATTAGGTAAGTATAAAATATCAATAAATACTCTTAAAATTTAAGTATTCGTTTACACTATAAAAACAATTTGAAAGCAACCATATATCTAACTTTTTCTTTAAAAAGTTTCCATTCAAGTCCTTCAATTTTTCTGGTAGCTTATTAAATAATTAATTATGCACATAATTTAAAAAAAATATTCATGAAGGTTAATTAATGGTTAAAGGTTCATGCCTCATGAATCATGACTATCATGAGGCATGAACCTTTAACTAACCTTTACTTAAAAATTCATGGTTATTAAAACTCTACAAAGATGACTCTTTTGACATGGACACTGGCAGAGTGGGCCAGAACCTGAGGGCAGAACAGACACAGCGAGCCATGAAAGAAGTTATAGTTGATCATCACATCGATCACATATCACACAATCACATCACCAAAGTCACCAAATGACATGACAATGACATATTACAATCGATGGAATGTCAAAATCTCCACGACGTCAAGTCAATCAATCAGATGTAGAGATGGGCGTTGTCGTTGAATTTCCACAACGATGCGCATCGTTTTTGTCAGAATGGCATCCGTTGTGAACAACGATGTTGCCGCCAACGATGTCGGCCAGGTTGCTAACACAACACTGACACTAGGGTGTCGATGTTGCCGCCAACGATGTCGGCCGGGTTGCTAACACAAAACTGCCTTTTAGACCTATTAAATAAACCTATCTAAAGCAAACCAAACAATTAAATTAGTAGGTACGTACCTTCCTACCTACCTATTAAACCTATCTAAAGCAAACCAAATAATTAAATTAGTAGGTACCTACCTACCTACCTATTAGACCTATTAAACCTATCTAAAGCAAACCAAACAATTAAATTGGTAGGTACCTACCTACCTACCTATTAAACCTATCTAAAGCAAACCAAACAATTAAATTAGTAGGTACCTACCTACCTACCGATTAGACGTATTAAACCTATCTAAAGCAAACCAAACAATTAAATTAGTAGGTACCTACCTACCTACCTATTAGGTCCCTAGCCTACTCGAGGGAATATTTTTTTGTAAGTAGGAAGGTTCAATTCGATATCTCACGTATAAAGTATCCAGAACAATAATATTAGATTATTCCCAACAAGGTATTCACAGACGGCGCGGCGCGGCGGCGGCGCGGCCTTAGTTAAGGCTTTGGGTATATTACTACATACATAACTCAAGTAGGTACCATAATAATAAGGATTCAATCAAAAAATCCAAACAAACGACAAGAATAACGAGCATATGAAACTTACTGGAAGTGACATGAGCGTTTTAGACGGGTAGGTCCTAAATTACGGAATTGGAACAAATAAAAATAATTCAATATCTAACTTGGTTCCTAGTAGTAGGGTAAATCTAAAATTTCATAATACTTATATTAAAACGAGACATTTGATAAAAAAATTAGATATCGTATTTTTTTAAATAATAAATAACATTGGTACATGGTTCATGCCATATCTAGTTAGATATAATAAAACGTTCAGTTCTATGTTCTAGCATCCTCTCCTCTCGCTCACACACACGCAGGCATGCGGGCGGTGAGGTATGGATGGATGTTCGTTGCTTAGGTTTGGCAATCGGCATTACTCGGCTGACATCGTTGTTCGCCATCCGATGCCGCGCCACTAACCTCCCCGCTTTTCCGATGTCGGTGTGACGTTCGTTTGTTGTCGGTGGCGATCGGCATTACTCGGTTCGGCATCTCGTTGTCGCAGGCATCCGTTGTTCACCTATTCACCATCCGATGGGAACAACGTACACTGACATCGTTGGTCAACAACGATGTTAGTAAAAACGACCACCTCTAATCAGATGTTCCGTTCCGTACGTTCCGCATGTTCCGCTTTGTTTACGATTTTTTGATGTGAGGTTATAAAATTTGTAAACCTGTAATTTCTAAAATATTGACCATGGATGTGGACCTGCCGAGTAGTATACAAGCAAAGCTCAAATCAGATACCGGAGAAGAAGCTGGAGGCACCTTGGATATACCGTTGACCGTGACGAAAGACCAACTTCAGCTCATCTGTAATGCACTTCTTGAGGAGGCAAGTTTCGCTTGTTCTGCGAACTTTTAAAACTTTTTCGTAAACAAACCTTTAATAAATACCAACCCATACTTTACAGGAGGACAAGCCATTTCTATTCTTTGTGAATGATGTTGAAATCAAAAGCACTTTGCAAGAGGCCCTCGACCTCAAGAGTTTGAATTCAGAAGAAGTTGTAGAGATTATATATCAACAACAAGCTGTGTTTAGAGTCAGACCAGTCACAAGATGTACAAGGTAACTTCAATTTTATTTCTGATGCTACAAGTAACATATTCATTTATCTATCTATGTAGTGCATTGTAATAAGTATATCAGTTATCTAGTACCCATAATCAATAATCAATAATCATTTATTTCATATGTTTCTAGAACTATACATCACTTTATGCATAGGTTAGTGCCTACGTATGTAGGTACTACCATAATAACAATTAAATTAATATATAATACCATAATAACAATTAAATTAATAAACTTATATCACATTGAATACCTAAGTACCCTAAGTACTTATACATCAATAGGTAATGCGTCACTTTTACAGGCTAGGAACTCCTCGTAGCTGTAAAAGCTGTTGTCAGTGAGCCAATGCTTTAGCTTGCCTTTAAATGATGTCAGGCTTGTTGCGTTAGTTACAGTTTTTGGAAGACTGTTGTAGACTGTCGGTCCCATTATGCGCGTTAACTTTCCCGACTTCGCGAGAGTACGAGGCAGGGTGGTGAGCTTGTCCGCTCGCCGAGTATTATACGTGTGTCTGTCGCTATTTTTATTGAAAAATTTTAAGTTACATCTCACATATACCGCTACCTGGAGGATTACAATACACGGAAGGGTGAGTATTTCGAGCTCTTTAAAGTATGGTTTTGCGGATACGTCCTGCGGAATCTTCACTATTGCACGTATGGCGCGCTTCTGCATGCGAAAGGCGCGCTGCCAGTCGGCAGCGCGCCCCCAAAGTTCGGCGCCGTACTGCAATAGTGAGTGGACAGTCGCAAAGTAACAGGAGCGTACCACGTGCCTTGTATAGGAGTATGATAAAATAAAAGGAAAATCAGAATCAAATGCGTTTATTTTCTCATGGCTTATTCCAACATTGTAACTTTACATCTACTAAATAGAAAATGTACGACTATTTGATTCTCTTCGCTTCAATCTTTTATAAGCTAGTGCAAAGAAGCGAAAAAGAAATCACTAGCTGGTTAACTAAATATCGCTTATCGACTAGAAAAACTAAGTACAGCAAGAAAATAATGTACCTTAGCTTAACTGCCACAGCTGACGGGCACTCACTATTGCAATTTCACACTATTAGTGTGTTCCGAGCGGACGACCGCTTCGTTCAAACGCTCCAACAAGACTGCTAGTTTCTACCTACCTCCAATAAGAATTTACATCTGACAGTTACTCTGGAAGTCTAGTATCAACAACCAAGTATCAACAAGATTGTAATATTGCTTTTAAAACTATCTGAACATAGTATAACAATATTAAGAGCTGTTTACGATAAAAACATTTAGCGTAAACAACTTCGTTACAATATTAGCTTAGTTTAAACAAATCAAGATCTAAATTACATTGTTATTCCTTACAGCTCGACCATCCTGCTAGAGCTAGTCCCTACGCGACAAAGTATGTAGATAGGTGTAAAATGGTTCTGTTGAGGAATACGTTAATTGAATTAAAATTTGAATTAAAATCTCTAATTAAAAATAAAGTTCTGGCGTAGATTTTTTTACTATATAAGTTTCAACACTTATTACTTGTAACCAATTAATCATGTAATCTATAGTTAATATTATATTTATTTATCAATATTATTCAAGCTTATGAGCACGTTTGCTAACGAACTGTATTCAGCCTGATTTGTATTTCTGAATTATCGTCCCATGTTTGTCTTATTGGCCATTACGTCTGAGTTACCAATGAGACTTAATTAAGGATTGTTCAACCCTCTTAGCATGGGATCTAAGTACCTACTTCAAAGAATTTATTAAGATGCCCCGCCTTTTATATATATAGCCTTACATATCGCTTTTGCTATTGGATACATCGAGGAAAGATGTCCCTCTTCAGCGCTTTTGTAGCGACCAGATTTTTTTGAAACAGCTGGATTATCGAATAAAATCACTACACCCACAACAACACGCCTACAGCTCAGGTAAATCAACAACATCTGCGCTGCACACAGTAGTTAGCAGATTAGAACAAGACATCTCAATCAAAACGCTCCATTTCGCAGCCTTCATAGATATCGAAGGGGCTTCTGACAAGACAAATTTTGACAGCATCAATACATTCCTGCAAAATCACGGAGTGGAGCTAACGATGGTAAACTGGATCATAGATCCTATCCATTCACGGTTATCTGGTAGAGATCGCTCTTGAGCGATAAGACCGTCAATTGTTACTTAGTCTGTAATTTTGTTGTTTATTTCAATATAGTAAATTATTTTGATAAGTGTGCAATAAAGAATTTTCTATCTATCTATCTATTATCACGCTTATGCTGAGAGCAGTATGGGCTTTAAGTTTATGGGACAAGTACGCAGGGAGTAATCCCATGCTACTCTCGATTTATGATAGGGTACCCAAAAACACATACACTCAAAAAGCTTCACCATACAAACGCACGAGGAGCCAAGTGATAGCTCAAACATATACGAAATAAGAACATACACAGATGGCTCTAAAATGAATTATTTAAAAGTAGTATATATTTCATTGCGCCGGCGATTTACCCTCAGTACCACGCGAGCGCTTATCGAGGGCAGACCTATGTCAATTCAATCGCGAGACAATAGAAAGTTACGCTTGAGTAGCTCGCTGCCCGCTCGGTGCGTTAAATAAAAAATAGTAGCGCCGAGATGTAAAAGCGCTCTTAAGTCCAAACTTCAATAGAGTAACGATACGCCGCACATCTCGTTCATTTGGACTATCACCTTCCTCATAACAAGGCGCTTCGGTACCCTCCTCATAACAGGGCACTGGATTAGCCTTCTCATAATAAGGTTCTGAGTCCGTGCTAGCGTGATGACTCAGCGAAACTGCTGCGCCAGATTTAGTATGGAAACTGTACATTTTTGTAAATAAATAAATTAGAATGAAGCACTGATTCGAGTATTACTCCTCTCCCTCTACGAAGACCTTACGGACCCTGAAGTATCCTCTGATGAGCGAAGACATTTCCAAACAATTTATTTACACAATGAGTTCTTACAATGAATAAACGTAAACATGCCGCGCATCCGCGCGGAAATGGGATATGATGCATTATTTTAAAGTTACATAGCTTATCGTTACAATAGAAACAAAAAAAAAGAAAACATAACTTATACAAAGAAAAACGATAAAAACGATGACGCACGCGTCAGTAACTAATTTTGAATTTTACGATTTTTTTTTAATTTATAAATTAAGCTATTTTATGGGCTAGACGCACTGATAGGGCTACACCATTAGGGATGATAGGATACGTGGTTAGGGTCCAAATTAGATTCCGTAAGTAGGGGTTAGGCTACGTAGATTAGGTAATAGTGAGTAGGTACGTTCTGTGCCTTTAGTACGCCCTTGTGTAGGTACCGACATTCAACGCCTACACGTACGTAGGGTAAAACACTGGTTTGTCCTGCAGTGAGAGTTAGTGTTTGTATCACCGGCCGGTCATGACACCCGTGCGGTCACCAGAAACGCTCGTAGGGTTAAGTGACGATTATTAGGTGGTTTTACACCCGGACTCGATAGATTTCGAACGCAATCGAAGTATAATCCCTCTACTGCGTGTTCAACTTCGACTAGGTGTTCAACTTCGTGTTTGTTTTTAAGAATAAAGGCAAATTTCAATCGGCAAATCAAATGAGTAATTATAGCGTCTGACCAAGATATAAAAATAAATTATTTAGACATCAAACAAGATTGACATTATCCACGCATAATAGTTTTATGATGGCAATTAAAATATACAATAAAATTCCCGACAATTTTAAAGAAATGACATTATTAACTAGATTTAAATGTAACCTGACAAAATGGCTGACCGAAATATGTTTTTATAGTATAAATGAATTTTTTAAATATAAACTGTAGGTAACTATTAATTGATTTTGCATGATTATGTGTGACATTTGTTTCTTTTTTTAATGTAAATTTTATTTAATTTGTATTTTCATTTACAACCTACAATCATTTATATTCTTATATTATATTCATACGCCTGAGAAGGCAGGTTTTGGTAATAGTAGCTATAATAATAATTGTAAGATCTATGTATAAACCTGAAACTTTATGAATAAATGAAATCTGAAATCTAGGATCCCCACAATAACGCCGGCAAAGACGCTAATGACGACGCTGCTATGTTGACTCCTCGCTTGAACTGCTTGAACGCATTATCACCTTCCTCATAACAAGGTGCTTCGGTACCCTCCTCATAACAGGGCACTGGATTAGCCCGTCTCTCATCACCCCTATCACCATAAAGCTTCGAGTCCTTGCCGACCTGATCAGCCCGGTTCTCACCAACCTTATCATGATAGGGTACTGAGTTCGAACTACATTTGTTAATGATGCTCTCTCCACGAGAGGGTGGTTTCTCCTGCTGACTGTTATGCCTCATCGACTGAACACGTGACCGGAAATATAGCTGCACCGGTCGGAGAAGTGTACCTCGATGAGATGCTCGATCTGGTGTTCCTTGGTTGCCGTCGGAGGCGGCCTGCACGTAGCTGCTGCATCGTCACCGCCATCCCACCTTCCTCATAACAAGGTGCTTCGGTACCCTCCTCATAACAGGGCACCGGATTAGCCCGTCTGTCAAAACCCTTCTCATAATAAGGTTCTGAGTCCGTGCTAGCGTGATTGGCCCATCTCTCATCACCCCTATCACCATAAAGCTCCGAGTCCTTGCCGACCTGATCAGCCTGGCTCTCACCAACCTTATCATGATAGGGTACTGAGTTCGAACTACATTTGTTAATGATGCTCTGTTGGGGGCTGGTATTTTAGGTATAAATTAAAGAATTAAATTCAACTTTCACATATTGTATTCACAAGGGGTGTACAGGAAGAAGAGGGGAAAACATGGCGGCTAATACAAAAGTGTCAATGACAAAAGTCCTTGACCTAACCTACAAAATAACGCGGGAGATTTGAATTCCTTCTCTGGATTATGAACATGCCCCCGCGCGTTGAAAGCTCGTCTTTCAACAAGAAACCTCTTCTGGCAGGAGTGGGACAATCTTGCTGACGCTACGTCGTATGACTCCACTAGCCGTTCTTATATCAGCGACGCGGCATATGCCATCACTCGGTCCCGGTATGACAGATTCAACACGTCCAAGCTTCCACTTCAATGGTGGTGTGCCATCTTCTTTGATCAAGACAAGCGCATCTTTCTTTAAGGAGTCCTTGCAGGATTTCCATTTTACTCGTTGCTGAAGTTCAGACACATACTCCTTGCTCCATCTCGTCCAGAAATGCTGGCGTAACTGCTCAATACGTTGGTAACGTGTCAATCTATTGACTGGATAGTCCTCATAGTTCCGTACCGGGAGAGACGTGAAGGGTCGGCCAATGAGAAGGTGTCCCACGGTGAGAGGGGTGTAGTCATCCACTTCCGACGACAACGGAGAGAGTGGCCGAGAGTTCAAGATCGCCTCGATTTGTGTTAACGTAGTCGTAAGCTCCTCGAACGTTAAATTACAATTTCCCAGCACTCGATTTAGATGATACTTGGTCGACTTAACACCTGCCTCCCAGAGACCTCCAAAATTAGGGCTATATGCAGGTATGAAATGGAACTGAATACCATCCTGCGCTACCTCAGCAGCCAGCGAGTCACAATTGCTCTTTAAAAAATTTGAAATATCATTATATGCGCCAACAAATGAGGTGCCGTTATCAGAAAATATATGCGAGGGTTTTCCTCTGCGCGACATAAATCTACGTAAAGCTAATTGGTAATTATTGCTTGTTAAATCACCCACTAGTTCCAGATGTACCGCTTTAGTTGTAAAACAAACGAAAATAGCGATATACGACTTGATGAGTCTACTACCACGACCAATACGACTAGATACAGACACTGGACCTGCATAATCGACACCGACACTATTTTCAAAAGCGTATCCACCTGGTTGCAACCTTTGCGACGGATAATTTCCCATCAACGGGGTTAACACCTTACCCTTCAATCGATTGCAGCGCACGCACTGACGAAAACACCTTTTCGCTAAATTTCGACCGCCTATCGGCCAATAAGTTTCTCTGATAGTTGCTAATAAAAGCTGAGGACCAGCATGCATTAGCCTTTTATGTTCAAAACCAAACAATAGCTTTGTAAATTGATGTGTGGACTGTATAATAATAGGGTGCTTTTTCTCAAAGGGAAAGCTTGAGTTGTCTAAACGACCTCCTACGCGAATTAATTTTTTATCATCTAAGTAAACATTAAATTTTATCAGTGGGCTTTTACTAGGCAAACTTTTGTTTTTGACCAAAAAATTATATTCAGGAAACGACTGAATTTGCGACTGTCGTAGAATTAAAACTAAGGCGTTGTCTAACTCGTCAACACTTAAATATTTAGTTTCCGGTTTTGGTCGTTTCTTTAAACTATTTACGAACCTAAGCACATAGGATACTGTACGTTGAAGCCTTGAAAAATTTGAGAAGCGACTGAAATCTATAAGTTCGCGTGAAATTGAATCTATAACATGTAATGAAACTGCATTACGAGTTTCGGGCAACCTTTCGACAGTACTTGGAGTAGCAGGCCAGTGCGCCGGGTCGCGCGTTAGATAATCTGGTCCGTGCCACCATAAATTGAGCGACTGAATCGAGCTAATATTGACGCCGCGCGATATTAGGTCTGCGGGATTCTCGTCAGTCGGAACGTGTCTCCAGGTACAGCTGCCGGTTTTATCTAAAATTTCAGCTATGCGGTTACGTACAAATGGCTGCAGCCTTGAAGGCAACATTTTTAGCCAACCTAAAACGATCATGGAGTCTGTCCAAAAAATAACATGCTTAATTTTTACTCGCAAAGCGTTGACGGCTTTTTCATACAAACGCGCACCGATTAAAGCACCTAACAACTCGAGTCTCGGCATTGTTACCGGCTTGATAGGCGCGACTCGGCTCTTTGCAAGTAATAAGCTAACTGAGACCTCACTCTGATAGTTCACGCTGCGGACATAAATACAGGCACCATACGCACGCTCGGAGGCATCTGTGTAAATGTGCAATTCAAGCTTATCATAAGCATCACAGATAACCCGTCGTGGTATGCGCAGGTCGTTTAAGCCCGGCAGACTGTCAACCATCTCAATCCAAACCCGATTTATCTCAGGCGGTAGCTCCTCATCCCACGACAGTCGCTGCAACCATAATTTCTGTAAAAGAATTTTCATTAGGATGACACAAGGTGATAAGAGCCCTAAAGGGTCATATATTTGGGCGATGACGGAGAGAATGTCACGCTTTGTGTTTCCTTTGGCTATAGTTGGACTGATCGGAAAGTAAAATTGGTCTGAGGTTGAACTCCACCCAAGGCCTAAAGTTTTACTAATTTCTGTGTCACCGATATTTACTTCGGACACTAACTGATCGGGTTCGGGCAATAATCGAGGCTCATTAGACTTCCATTTTCTAAGAGGCATACAAGCTGAGGCTAGCTCGGCAGTAACCTGTTTACGTATGTACGTAACTTCGCTAAGTTCATCCCCACCACTCAAAAAATCATCTACGTACAGGTCGTGAATTATTATTTCACTAATCTTAGGGTCTTTACATTCTAGACCTACTTGTTTTATGCACCTAGTGGCTAGATAGGGGGCGCTAGCAGTGCCGTAACTTACGCGATCCAGCATAAAACATTTTACGGCAGAAGTAGGCTCATTTTTTGCATTTTGATCACGCCACAAAATCTGCTGTAGAGGCCTATCCTCAGGATGAACCACTATACATCTATAACATTTTTCAATATCTGCTACAATCACATATTTGTGCTGGCGAAATCGCAAAAGAATTGAAAGTAGGTCATCCTGGACCGTAGGTCCGATCATTTGAATTTGATTGAAAGAAACTCCCGACGTAGTAGGACTACTCGCATTAAATACGACCCGTAGCTTGGTGGTCGTACTACTCTCACGTAGCACGCCGTGGTGTGGGATGAAGTAATGTGGAACCGAGGTAACAGGTTCGCACTCGGACATGTGTCCTAACGACTCGTATTCTGACAAAAAATCAGAATACATTTTTCCGAATGATTCATTCCTTTTGAGCCTACGCTCTAAGGACAATAAACAATGATAAGCTCGCTGATAAGAATCACCTAACACGCTCGGTGTTTGTTTTAATGGGATCCTAACGCAAAAACGACCGTCTGCGAGGCGAGTTGTATTTTGTGTGAAATGTTCTTCACATTGCTTCTCCTCAGGAAAATAATGAGATGACTGAGGGCTGACTTCTTCAAGCTGCCAAAAACGCGTTAATTGGTTTTGAATGTCATCATCAGGAGAGTGAGAAGTCTCAAAATCAACATGAGTAAAATTACATTTAATTTGAGGTGAGCCAGGTACGCGGCCGCGGTTTACAGGACCGGAAACTATCCAACCAAGTCTAGTCTCATAAAGTATCGGCTTTCCTTTTCCTAATTTTATGTTACGCGAACCTAAAATGTCCCAAAACAAATCAGCACCGATGATTAAATCAACGGTGGCGGGCGAATAAAAATAAGGGTCCGCTAAACTTAAATCAGATGGAATATTTAAATTCCTTACATCAATTTGACACGCAGGGACGTTATCTGTAATCGACGGTAGTACAAAGCAATTTATGTTACTTGAAAATCTTTCACTTAATGACTTGATGGGCAAACGGCACATTTTATTAATTGATGAAGCTTTATTATTTATACCTACTACAATCCTATCTGCGCGATCAGTAGGTAGGTTCAATATTTTATGTAAACGTTCGGTCATTAGACACGAAGTGCTGCCGTTATCTAAGATTGCACGGGCAATGACTTCCCTATTATCGCAGTCTTGCAGTTTTACTAATGCAGTTGACAGTAAAACGTCACACTGACTTTGACATAATGACGTTTCGCACGCAGTGCTACTCACTGTTCCTGCTAATGCGACACTAGTATTTTGAGAATTAGTGACCGGTGTCGATGAACTCTTATCATCATCAGCTGCAGGGGTAGGTGCTTGCGGCGAAGGCCTGGACGAGCTGGAGTTAGCCTCGTTGATGTGAATCAGTGTATGGTGTTTACGCTTGCAAACCTTGCAACCAGGTGGTCGCCTACATGAGTTAGCATAGTGACCACTGCGAAAACAATTGAAGCATATTTTATAGCTAGGTAATAACCTATATCGTGCATCATTGCTTAAGGCAAGGAACTTAGGGCAACTGTATAGGTAGTGGTCCTCTTTGCAGTTAGGACATGGTTTCGAAGACACACCCTTATCGCTACTGTTCTGAGAGACCAAAGTCTTTATTTTGCCTTGTTTATTATGTTTGCTTACAGTCTTATTTTGAGATAATTCTATGGTTTCTACTAAATCTGCACGATTACGCAAGAACATTATGAATGTATCCAACGTTATGGGCTTATCCTTGGATAAGGTACCCTTGTGTTCCTCCCACTCTCTGAAGGATGAAGTATCCAATTTATTGGTGACCAAGAAAATTATAAGTGTGTCCCACTGCTGGACAGGCTCGCCCAATGATTCCAAAGAACGCAAGTTCTTATTCAGCTGATCAATCAGATTTTTAAGAGTAACGGAAGATTCCTTTGTGATAGCTTCGATGTTGAACAATGCAGAAACATGGTTTTGAACTAATAACCGTTTGTTATCAAACCTGTCACACAGAAGATTCCAAGCAATGGAATAATTGCTTGCGGAAAACTCGATGGACTGAATCACTACAGCAGCTGAGCCCTCCAATGATGCCCTCAAGTAATGAAATTTGTTTATGTCATCTATTTGATCGTTATCATTTATTAAGCTTGAGAAGGTATCGTGGAACTCTAACCAGGTTTCATAAGAACCTCCAAATTTTGGTAACTGGATAGTGGGTAACTTAACAATCTTGTTGTTGGATCGAGCAACTGAAGCATTTTCAAGTTTATTTTGGGCCCTATGGTATGCTTCTATCATTCCCTGTGCGTTTGCGATCAAGCTATAATATTGCTTGTCGAACTCTGTTCGCTCTTCTACCTGCAGTTCATTATTGTCATTTATGCATTCAATCCTAACTTGCACCTCATCATATTGGTCATATAACACTTCAACCTTACCTGTACGCAATTGTAACTCCCTGGCTTGTGCTGCACTCAGCGAGGAGACATCCAGACTGCTCAGGTAATTAGAAAAGGCAGTGATGCGACCTTTAATACTTCCACGCTTTTTTATCAATTCTTTTTCCTCGGCCATATTGGGAGGTGGTGATAGTCAACCTGGAATTGAGACAATCACTATGTTTACAAAGGATCTTAGACTGATGATTGCTAAACACTTGACTTATGGAATGTAATAAAGATTGTTGTTTCTGAATACAATGTAAAGTTAAGATTTTGCCAAAGTAGAATGTAAAAATACAATGTAAAATTAATGTAAATAGGTAAGATTCTTGTAAAGTATGATGTAGAAATACAGTGTAAATGTAAATAATCTTAGCTTTTTCCAACAAATGAACTGACAATTTAGAACTGCAACCTTGACTTTGAATTTTAACACAACAACATCATGAGTTTAAACGTTTTTTAATGAATTTAATGGTGAAAACTGTTACATAATCTAACATGAAAACTTACTACTTGTTGAGACAATTCAATGACTCTAAGATGGCTGATGCAACTTGCAATGTTGAAAAATAATGATGAATTAGTTAAAATAAGGGCTAGATAGATTAATAGGCTCAAAATAACGTTTGGCACAAACAATAAATAAGATCTAACTAGCTGGGCAACCAAATTCACCTACACTGCGTTACAATCAAATCTCATGAAAAAACCACATGGATGCCACTCATTGTTTTTCACAAAATCACCTAATTAAATAACTTTAATGTTACTGACCTTTCGTGATGTCGAATTAATACCTAGAATACCTGAGTGCTGGGTTCAAACTATAAGTTTTATTCACTTTCACTTCACATTTCTTGAACTCCATCGACCACTCTTGATGACGTGATGCGCAATTCCCCGAAGTCTTATAATTTGCGCTAATCTGTTCCAATTCTTGATTTATACTTTGCTGGGAATGTATTTTAGTATCCGGCTCGAAGGACCATGTTGGGGGCTGGTATTTTAGGTATAAATTAAAGAATTAAATTCAACTTTCACATATTGTATTCACAAGGGGTGTACAGGAAGAAGAGGGGAAAACATGGCGGCTAATACAAAAGTGTCAATGACAAAAGTCCTTGACCTAACCTACAAAATAACGCGGGAGATTTGAATTCCTTCTCTGGATTATGAACATGCTCTTTCCACGAGAGGGTGTAGTGTTGAGATGCTCGATCTGGTGTTCCTTGGTTGTCGTCGGAGGCGGACTGCCCGTAGCTGCTGCATCGTCACCGCCATCCATGTAACTGGATCGACTTGACGCCATAGCTCGCAACAAGAACGAAAAAAAAACACAATTAAACACAGGCAAACTAACAGAAAAACACAACCAGTTGCACAATGGGCGGCCCTTACGCTAAATGCGAGGTACGTAATTATTTGAACAGGTATAGACGAGGGCGTATTATAGAACGTCCTACCTTTAGATGATTTGTATATTTTGTTTATTGAATTAATGTTCAAACTGTATTTTTTTTTTTTTTACAAACATAGCCCAACAAAATATAAACTTCTGACATCATAAACTACCATAATCATTTATTTTAACATTTACAATTTATTGTCATTATTTTTAATACAAATTTTATCCTAGCAACTTATTTCCACAACCGGTATTCAATACCGGTATCCCATACCTGAGGTACCGATATACCCGCTATCAGTACCGGTACAACCGCTATCTTTACCGGTATAACCGAAATCCATACCGGTATAACCGAAATCCATACCGGTATAACCGAAATCCATACCGGTATAACCGAAATCCATACCGGTATAACCGAAATCCATACCGGTATAACCTAAATCCATACCGGTATAACCGAAATCCATACCGGTATAACTGAAATCCATACCGGTATAACCTAAATCCATACCGGTATAACTGAAATCCATACCGGTATAACCTAAATCCATACCGGTATAACCGATATCCATACCGGTATAACTGAAATCCATACCGGTATAACCGAAATCCATACCGGTATAACCGAAATCCATACCGGCATAACTGAAATCCATACCGGTATAACTGAAATCCATACCGGTATAACCTAAATCCATACCGGTATAACCGAAATCCATACCGGTGTAACCGAAATCCATACCGGTATAACGATAACCGTTATGAACACAACCACTTTCGAGCTTCATACAAAAATTGTAAAATTTTGATATCTTTGCCTATGTTTTTTAATTTTTGTGTTTAATTCTAGTCTAGGTTAAGTAATTTATAGGCAATAAATGATATAATTATAATTATTATTATTATTATTAAAATCGTTTCTCAAAACTATTAAAATGCTTTAAAATTATAATTAAATTATTTGACAATATATCGAGTTTCGTATTATTACTTGGCCCCGTATAATTATTACAATTTTGGTCCTGCAGAACATTCTACCACCGAACTGCGATCCCCAACCCGCATGCCCAGCGTGGGGATTATGGGCATTACCCCCCATGAGATAAAAGCTAATAAGGTGTTTATCAGGGGGAGGCCTGCGTCCAGCAGTGGACCAAGACAGGCTGTTGAGGTTGAGGGTTGATCCGGGAAGTTAGTGAAAATATGGTAGTAAATGACAAAAATGTCAAATAACAAGTTGAGAACTAATTTACAATGAAGTTTGTGCAGTTTGTAATCGTTTTCTGGTTTTCCACCCTCGAATACTTATTAATTACCTAGCGATTATTCTTCTTTCATGGTTCGTGGTTAGATAGATTAGTATATACCGATTACGGTATACCGATGAGTGAAGACAAATAATAATAATAATAAAACCAGACAAAAAAAAACAAATAAAGAAATAAATTGAATATTATGTTTAAAGACACTTTAACAAGCCATAAATTTTCATGACGCCGGACAAAATTCAACCATAGGAATAGTGATGTTGATGAGCAAAAAGAGAAATGAAATAAAAAGGAACACAAAAAAAAATTAAGCTGTTAAACAAATATCACTCACGATAGTTCTGTGTTCTGCAGTTAAATTGGTCATGACAAAATAAATAAATGTTTATTTTTACATTGAGACATGGGCGCGGCGAGTAATTTATTTCAAATACTCGCCTTATCCCGCTTCTGAGTTATAGGAGTATGATAAAATAAAAGGAAAATCAGAATCAAATGCGTTTATTTTCTCATGGCTTATTCCAACATTGTAACTTTACATCTACTAAATAGAAAATGTACGACTATTTGATTCTCTTCGCTTCAATCTTTTATAAGCTAGTGCAAAGAAGCGAAAAAGAAATCACTAGCTGGTTAACTAAATATCGCTTATCGACTAGAAAAACTAAGTACAGCAAGAAAATAACGTACCTTAGCTTAACTGCCACAGCTGACGGGCACTCACTATTGCAATTTCACACTATTAGTGTGTTCCGAGCGGACGACCGCTTCGTTCAAACGCTCCAACAAGACTGCTAGTTTCTACCTACCTCCAATAAGAATTTACATCTGACAGTTACTCTGGAAGTCTAGTATCAACAACCAAGTATCAACAAGATTGTAATATTGCTTTTAAAACTATCTGAACATAGTATAACAATATTAAGAGCTGTTTACGATAAAAACATTTAGCGTAAACAACTTCGTTACAATATTAGCTTAGTTTAAACAAATCAAGATCTAAATTACATTGTTATTCCTTACACTTGGCAGGAATCTCGCTAAGCGGCTTAGCGCGTAGCACGCACCACCAAGCTTTCCGCACACTTTATCTATGTGAGACTCCCACGTGAGGCTCCTATCAAGCTCAAAACCCAAGAAAGAGGTCATAACTACCTGTTCGATAGGCGTCCCACCGGCTACGACTGATAGGTCACGAGGAGGACGTCCGGACAGGCAGACGTGCATGAAGTGCGTCTTCAATGTGTTTAAGACAAGCCCATTTGCTTCGAACCACTCGGCAAGCCTGGACGCGGTAAGGTTCAGTTTAAGCTCTAGAGCGTCTGTTGTTACACCAGAGACGACAGCAACCACATCGTCCGCATACATGAATACCTCCGCAGTGCTCACGGCCTCTGGAAGATCATTAAGCAGCATTGAAAACAAGATATTACTGACTGCAGATCCCTGAGCTACCCCCATTGTCGTGGTGAGAGGACAGGATCTAATGTTCCCATTTTCTCCCACTACTACCTGCGATCTCGATCTCAGCATGCTGGATAGTAGTGTGAGCGCAGTACCTCGCACTCCGTAGTGTTCCAGCTTGGCCTCGAGCACCGCGTGATCGGCTACGTCAAACGCTTTCGAGAGGTCGCAGCAGAGTAGAGCTACTTGCTGTTTCCTCTCCCTAGCCTCCAGGACGCTTTGTATTACCCCTCGAGCCAACGAAGTAGTCGATCGTCCTTCACGGTACGCGTACTGCCTGTCCGACAGTGCATCAGTTTCAACTATGTATGTTGTTAGCCGCGAGCTTATACCGTTCTCCATGACTTTTGCAATTGCAGGTATAATGGACACCGGTCTATATGAGTCCATGCTGGTCCTACTACCCTTTCATAACCCCTCAGGTGGCACGCCCTGCGCCCCGCTAACCCCGTTGAGTGGCAGGTACTTCCGCAAAAATCGCGGAAAATCCGCGGAAATGCATCACAATGCATTATTTCGCTTATTTCTTGATTATTATCTACTAACACCTCATAACATCTATATATATTTGGATTCTCCATGAAATTTCCTACAAAACAGCGTGGAAACATTCTGATGTTGTATAACGTAATTAATGAGGTTGATTAAAATTAAATTATAATTGCGGAAAAATGGTAAAATTTTAATAATTTTTAAAAAAATCATAAAAAAAAAGTTTACCGTTTTTATGTCCAGTTTGAGTTTTATTTTAGAGATTTTGATGGTTCAATAAATAAATACTGTGATGAACAATGTTTCAGTTCTATACCGGGACATGCTGAAGCTGTGATATCCACAAGCTTCAGTCCCTCTGGCCGGCAGTTGGCAAGTGGCTCAGGGGATACAACTGTGAGGTTTTGGGATTTAGCTACTCAGACTCCTCTCCATGTTTGTAAAGGTAATAAAAAAAACAATTATTGCAAATTATCAAAACCAATTATCCAAAAACTTTTATTTGGACATTTTTTCGTTTAAAAAGTAATAGATTGGATCTTCAGAACTATTAGTTGCACTTATTTTGGGGCCAGATGTTGTATGGTAGTGCCAAATATTATTTATTTATTTCAGGACATACAAATTGGGTATTGTGCATAAGCTGGTCACCAGATGGCCTGAAGTTGGCATCAGCATGCAAAACTGGAAGAGTAATGCTATGGGATCCAAGTACAGGACACCAGATAGGCAAAGCAATGATAGGGCACAAGCAATGGGTGACAGCATTATCATGGGAGCCATATCACATGTAGGTATTGAATTGCAAATTAATGTGAAATATAGTTTAGGATTGTAAACAAGAGCTGTGTCTTAAGTATGTACAATAAGTTTTATTACCTACTTACTTAATTTAAGACAAGACACCCCACCCAAAATTATTAGGTATTATCTGTGCCCAATGCAAAGCTATAAATAACTATTCTTGGATAAGATAGAAAACTGTCGAGATCTTATTTCAATTCTTTAATAATGAATGAAAATAAACTTCATTTACAGAAACCCAGAATGCAGAAGACTAGCCAGTTCCTCAAAAGATGGTGATGTTAGAATATGGGACACTGTAACATGTCTAACAGTGCTCAGTCTCTGTGGTCACTCCAAAGCAGTTACCTCCGTGAAGTGGGGTGGTAATAAACTTATTTACACATCTTCTCAGGATAGGACTATAAAGGTGAAACATGAGTTTTTATTTTTTTAACTAACTAGCTGCGCCCCGCGGCTTCGCCCCCGTGGGAATTTATGTTTCCAACTTTCTTAATTTTTTCTTTCATAAGAACCTTCTCCTGACAATAACAAACACAACAAAGAAAGAATTAGCGAAATCGGTCCAGGCGTTGTTGAGTTATGCGCTTACCAACACATTTTGCGATTCATTTTTATATTATAGATAATTAACGATTTGTGGACCATGTCCAGCTGTAGAAATCTTTCAGTTGAAATGATGATGATTATTTTTTCCCTGCTAAGGATGGATCCAGATTAAGTAACATGTTATACATATATGTAACACTAGCTTCTGCCTGCGATTTCGCACGCGTATTTTCTGAATAATAAGTAGCCTATTGTTTAAGTTAGGCTACATTCTAAGTGTATGCGAAATTTCATCTTGATCTGTTGTAGTATTTTTGGAGATCCTAGGTATACATTTACATTTATAAATGCAGGAAGTAGGATAAAGTAGGATGTCCACATTATTAATTTGTTTAATCATAACACATTCACATTATAAAATGTGTCAAATAACTATGGTTTAGTTTAGAGGATGTTTTGTTACTTCAGCGGCCTTTTGGTATAAATTGATTTATTGCACATTTGTGAGATTCCAGTTTTAATAATACAAATGTGTTCTTAAGCTTAATTTCCATGGAACTCCACATTTTGGTAAGTTAAACTAAACAACTTTATGAAAATGGGTTCTTATTATGCCAGGTGTGGAGAGCAGATGATGGTATCCTGTGCAGAACCTTAGAAGGACATGCACATTGGGTCAACACCCTGGCATTGAGCACAGACTATGTGCTGAGGACAGGTCCATTCCATCCAGTCACAGATCAGATAAGCAAGATTGAAGATAGTAAGTTTAACCTTACGATCCCTCACTAACACATAAACTTAGCAATTTCAAAGTAGTGTTTTGTTTTCTATTAGCAACAGCAAATTGGGAAGACAAAAACAAAACACTACTTAGCAATTGTTATGTAATACTTTATTTAGGCTGGAGCCAAACATATTTTTGTACTTTCAACACAAAAAGATGATAAATTCTTAGTTTGATAGATGAAAAATCATTTTGCATAGCAGTGCATGTGCAAGTAGCATGACTTTTGATGAAACAATTTGCAACAAAAAAAAATGCTGTTTTGTTTGGGATAGAATGAGGATCCATAACATTATAGCAATTTCAATAGAACTAGTATCCACGTTATTCTTTATGACACTTAAGTCATAAAGAATTTAAACAGATATAATAATTCTTAAATGATATGTATCTTTTTAAATTATCTTTAAATTATGATCATTACGTACGAAGTTATGACTAAATTACTAGCGAAGTTTACTGAGTGACCGCCGCGGGTGCGTGTGACGTCACTGGCTCGGTCGCCGTAGGCAGATATATAGTTTTTAGCGATTTACTCCGAAACTATAAGTTTAGGAAAATAATTAGTTAACCAAATAGACTCAGTTTTGAGAGACGCATCGCCTACGGTTAACGGGCGGCCGTCATAACTTCGTCAATTTTTGTCGTAGAACAAGAATTGATTTTTTTTATTTTATTCTTTCCAGAATCAGTCCTTAAAAAAAGAGCACTAGAGCGATATGAGGCAGTATGCGAACAAAGTGCAGAGAGACTGGTGTCGGGCTCTGATGACTTCACACTGTTCCTATGGCTTCCAGAGAAGGAGAAACGACCTATGGCTCGAATGACTGGCCACCAGCAACTTATAAATGATGTCAAGTTCTCTCCAGACACAAGGTACAATAAAACAAGGAAATAATGCTGGACACAGCGTCATCCAGCATGCCACTAAAGCAGAGTTTGTGTTGTTATGGGTAACAGATGACTCATACTTTAAATACTGGGTGTATAGGACTTGGAACAAACACCTGCTGATTCCCACAAAGGAAGCGAACGCTCGACCTACTGTGTCACAGGCGGATCTTCGCTTCTTCGCCCTCTTACGCCACTGAGGTCATTAAAAATTAGACTTATCCTGCCCAAATCCTTCCTAAACCTTAAAGATAATGTAGTTGTTGATAATACTTACAAGATCTGACTTATATATTTTTTTTGTTTCAGGTTAATAGCATCAGCATCATTTGATAAGTCAGTGAAACTCTGGGAGGCAGCCACTGGCAAGTTCATTACAACTTTGAGAGGGCATGTGCAAGCTGTGTACATGGTTGCCTGGTCTGCAGACTCCAGGCTTCTGTTGAGTTCCAGTGCTGATTCAACATTGAAAGGTAAATGAGATTTGAATTATGAGATCATCATTATCATTAAGATTTTATATTTTACGTATGTTTTAAGGTATACATATATTACTATAGACCGTAGAATAAATCAAATAAGATCTGTAAGTTATCTATAGTCTGAAATAAATGAATTATTATTTAATTTTGTGACCAAAAAGTCATACAGAGCGAGGCAAAAGTTTACCTCTAGTGGGTTGGCACATTTTCTGTTATAGTTACCCTGTACTATATACAGTGTGAGTCTGCATACGGTGCACAAACTAAAATGAGGGAAACTGCGCCCTATTTTATCGACGGAAAATGTGTTTATTTTTTTTAATACTTTTTTTAAACTTTCATAAAATAAAAAAATAAACACATTTTCCGTCGATAAAATAAGGCGTAGTTTCCCTCATTTTAGTTTGTGCACCGTATGCAGACTCACACTGTTTAAATCTATTTCATCAAAATTCCTTATTGATAAAGTTTCCTAAACATTGAAGAAAGTCATCAAGTCACAGATTTGGCCCAAACACAACCCTATAAGTTTTTAGGTGGGAACTGTTTTGCAGATATTGATTCCGTTATTCATTGTTGTAGTATGGAGCATGAAAACAAAGAAGTTGGAGCTGGATTTACCAGGACATGCTGACGAAGTATTTGCGGTGGACTGGGCGCCAAATGGAGCTTATGTGGCTTCAGGAGGAAAGGACAAGGTTTTGAAGCTGTGAGTACTTGCCTCTACCTATACTCTAGCCATTTTCAAGATACCTACTATGTTTGCCATAACATGGCCATACCACAGTTTACTTCTCTTTTTGGCGTCGAGTTTAGTGACTTGAATGAGAACCTAATACAACTAGAAAATTTAGTTACGACTTATCTAACACTAAGTTTATTTATTAAGTTTATTTCTACCTTTCTGATTTATAGCCTGCCTAAATACAATTGCTTTATGGTGTCTCACCATATCATCCTTATAATTCATAAGTTAATTCTGCCACTTAACCTAAATAATGGTTTCTCTTTCAGATGGCAACATTGAAAGAAAACAGCATTTGAACAGCTTAAAATTTACTACAGGATCAAGTAATACAATGATATTAAGGATAAATACATAATTTCAATTCAAAATAATCATGTTTTATTTTATCTTTATGCTCTTCTTTACATTAGCCTTGATACCAGAAGCCTCACCATCATACCTTGAGACTTCGGAGCGAGCCTCACGTACAGCACCCTTCCTCCTTATCTTAGCCTTCCTGTATTTCAGCTTATGTTTCACCCTGGGATTTCTTTGCTCCTTCTTTCTATGCGGTGTCAATCCCTTATTCTTGGCAATCTGGTAGGTGATTTGACGCTTATCCACCACATCATCTGAAACCAGATCAGACGTGGAAGGTTTGTCCTCATCCATTTCAGTGGTAGGTTCAACTTCATTGTCAGAGAAACCACTTTCCTCTGATTCTTCATCTCTCTGGTTGGATTTCTCATCTTTTGCTCTGAAGAAGTCATTGCCTTCATAATTCTCTTCATCATCAGATACTCCAGTGTCCTCAGCATCATCTTTCTCCAAAGCACTGATGAGTTTTAGTTTCTTTGGTTTTGACTCTGATAAAGACTTTGTCTTTCTCTTTTTATCTCTTTTCTTTTCCTTCAATTCCTCAACTTGTAATTTTATATTGTTCTGAACAGCCTCTAGTATTTTGTCAATCTGAGGTTTTATAACTTCCTGGTAAATGGGCTCCATTTTGTTCAACATCTGTCTGTACTGATACAGTCTTTTTATAACTGGATGATTCTGAATGTTAACTCTTTGACTTTTGAGAAGGAGATAGAAGCTGATATTGGTGCAATAATTTAAAATAAGATCATAATTTGTCTTGACAAATTTAGAAGCAGGGCAAGTTGGTAGTTTGCCATCTTTTACAAGTTCTAAAACAGGATGCAAGTCATCCTTGGCTACTGTAAGTTTTGTTTTGAAATCATTAATCAGGCCAGAAAATTCAGGACTTTCCTTCTCAAGTAGTTGTAGTTTCTGTCGTTTAGACATCTGACTCAGATCACTTTTCACAACTGTTTCTTTGTCCTCAACTTCTACAACTTGTTTGGAGAAGTAATCCAAGGTGAAATCTTCTTCTCCAAGTTGTTCCAAAAGCCTTTTTTGAATGTTCTTTGCCTCTTCTTCCTCCCTGAGGGCCTGTTGCTCCTCATTACCAAATCCACCATAGTCTTCATCAACATAATCTGTGGCGTAAAAGGACTTTTTCTGTTTTCCCCATGCTTTAGAATCTGGTAAATCATCATCTGATTTTTCCTGACCTTCTACATCGCTATCAGCAATGCCAATATCATCATCGGCATCAGAATCTTCAGATGGAGAAAACGCATACATTTCCTCCTCGCTTTCAGACTCATGTTTCCTTTTTCGCACTTTAGCCAGCAACTTCTTTTCCTTAGCAGAGTACTCATCATCTGAGTCTGAAGGCTCATAGTTATCCTTCATATCGAACCGGGAATTAACTCTGTAACAAGGTAAATTTTAGTATTATAGCAATGCATAAGCAGATTTCATTGACTATTGACCTAAGTATCTGAATAGATTTTTGAGATCATTTTACTTCGAAAGGAAAGGAGCGACGCAATAACAGTATATTTTAGCAAGAATTATGGGGCACCCTTGAGGACCATTCTGTATCTCAGAGAACATCAATCATACAGATAATGCATGCTTGAAAGTACATAATGCTTACATGGAAAATTGAAAGGTAAAAAATCCTGTGGCAACATAATCTGTAAAACTATATA
Source organism: Eupithecia subfuscata (assembly GCA_963564075.1). Taxonomy (NCBI): domain Eukaryota; kingdom Metazoa; phylum Arthropoda; class Insecta; order Lepidoptera; family Geometridae; genus Eupithecia; species Eupithecia subfuscata. Next base: position 6,073,613 of record OY751108.1, read on the forward strand.
GGTGATCAACAATCGGGTGATTCAGTGATGGACTGTATAAAAGACCGACAATGTCGATATCATAATAGTTAGCGTAGGTATCCAACCGTTGCGTACTGGGTATACGTTTGTATCGCGCGGTAGTATCAACATTTTACCATGATTTTACCTTATTTTATCAGCCATTTTCGAGTATACTACGAATTTATCTTGAGACCATCTGTGAGAGGTTAACCACTGCACAAGTGTCCTGCAGAGTTTACTATTGTATGCGTTGAATTAAAATAATCAAAAGTATTTCATCAAGAAAATAAACTAAGTTTTTCCTTGACATTCAAACAAAAAGAAAAACGTGCTGAAAATCGCCACACGAAATCAAATTCACGCACGCACGCACAGCACACAGCACAGCACGCACACACAAAAGTCAACTTCACGAACGTCAAAGTCAAAATGTCAATCATTTGCTTTTAAGATTGACAACGACACCCTACTTTCAAAGTCAATCTTCCTTGAAAATCTTATACCTAACCTACTCATGAGACCAGCGTTGCCGGTGCGGACCTTTTTGGTCCGTTTCGGACTTTTTTCTGCCTCTGCGGATCTTTTGTGGACCATGACTCTTTGGGGATCATATTGGACCAAAACGTTCCAAACGTAAAGGTTCTTTTTCAAATGTAAAGGTTTGCTCTGGGATGTCCCAGAGCAAACCTCAACATTTGTAAAAAAATCATCTGGTCCTGGTACCTACGAAAAAAGCCAGGCAGTATGGCTCAATGGGACACATTCATTAATGCATGTACAGTAGGACAGATTCATCAAAAGCCGTCACACACAGAAGCCGTGGCCGAGCCGGAGGCGAAGGTGTGCGAGTTGTATCATATGAATTTATATGAAAGACTACACACACACCGCAAGCGCTTAAGCGGTGGCGAAGCGGTGCACGGCCGTGGCGGGCCGGCTCGGCGACACAAACAGTCGGCGTGCGCGACGCGGCGCGGAGCCGTGGCGGGCGGCGTGGTGGCGAGGCGGAGGCGTGGCGTTTGAGCGTTGTATTTCAGCAAGTATCAGGAGTGTTTTCATACAGAACGCACGCCACGCGTCGCGGTGCGGAGGCGTGCTACTAGCGGAGTGACGAGTTTTGTATTTATTTACAAAATTTTAGGCTTATGACCTGAATATGGCGCTAAATAAATGGGCTACACCGAAAAATTGATTTTACTATTCCAACCACATCGTTGTTTATACGATTGCCGTATAAAAGATTATAAAAATGATTTTCAAAAGGACATCCTTACACTAATGCGTCGCCGTGACTACACACACAAGGCTCCAAAACGCCTCCGCGACGCCACGGCTCTCGCACGCCTGCAATGTGAAGACATCCGCACCGCGAAAGCCACGCCTGGCTCGGTTACCATCCGCCTCCGCTCCGCCTTCGGCTTCTGTGTGTGACGGCTTTAAAGTAGAAAATTTGCTCTGCTTCTAATTTTTCAAATTCAAATTCAATTTTTTATTGATACCATGTTGTTTGTTGGTCTTATATAAAAACAGTTCCAAACATGGACCCGGTTAGGGCACTACAATAATTACGTTAAAATTAACAAAAGTAGCAAAGTATTAAAAACTTAAATCTAACACGACACGACATAGGAATGTTCTATGGTTACATTTTCACTTCTCTCTTGTCTGTGTCTTAATTTCTTTAACTTTTCTTGCGGGGTGAATGGAATGGTGGACTTAGTGAGTATTTGCAAATTCACTTTTCGAATGTTTGAAGTTTGAATTTAAACGAGTAGGTACCTATTAGCAAGGAACTGACTGACTGAAGACGTAGATACATGCTTGAATCTCCGAGGTTTGAATGTAATTGCGTGACGTAGGGAATCAGACAGATTACAGCAAACTTATGTAGGTAGATAGATACCTATAAGTGTATTATAGTGTCAATAGACTTGAATTTCTGGATTGGACGTTTTACTTCACTTGCGTGGCGACCGAGTTGGGCGCTTCGTCTGCTCTACATGAATGTATTTGAGTGTGGGACATTTTTTTACAATTTGCTATCTCAGTCTTTCAACCTTTACAATACCTTACCTTGTCATTCAATTTTCTGGTAAGTAGGTACGTATATTTAAATAAATAAATAAATAAATAATGCTGGACAATTCACACAGCATTATCTAGCCCCAAGCTAAGCAGAGCTTGTGTTATGGGTACTAGATAACTGATATACTTAATACAATACACTACATAGATAGATATTTTTTATTATACATAGAAAACATCCAGAACGCCCTGGACAAATGTCTGCAGATCGTACAAACATTTGTCCCGAGGCGGGAATCGAACCCGCAACCTCCGGCGTCGCAGGCAGACCTTCGCCCGCTGCGCCACGGAGGTCGTCTTTTAAAAATGTATTGTGAAAAATAAGCGAAGTTTACTGAAGTTCATCATGATGAAGCAACTTATTTATTTATTTATATATTAAATAGGAACGCCAACAGCGTATACATAAAGCTTAAGCAAACTTAACGTACAATTCATAAGGAAGACTTAATATTATCCCCGTTACCACAAGTAAATTTTTACATAAAATTTGCGAAACGGATCTTTTTGTCATATTTCGGACCATTTTGGCGTTCGGAGCTTTTTCGTTGTGACTACCGGCAACACTACATCCATCCATCATCCATCCATCCATTCCATCATCCCATACACATCCACAAGTCCACGACACGAAAATAATCAATAAAAGTATGAAAATCTAAATGAAATTCTTACTAAATTTGAGATACAATGGTGAAGAAAGTTTTATTTCTATACCTGTGTTGCTTCAGTGATCTATCAATTTTAGAAGGTCTAATAACCGGTGTAAGCGCCCAAAAATTTAAATCTGAAAAACTGGGGGAATGTGATCGTTGTAAAGCTTTGACGAGCTCTTTTAATTACTGGCTAGATAAAACCTCTCGCGGAAAATTTGAAGGGGGTGATGTATCATGGGAAGAAGCAAAGTTGAAATCCTATTCACGCAGCGAGGTTAGATTGGTTGAAGTTCAAGAGGGCCTGTGTTCAGAGCTTAAGAAGCATCAAAACGACTGCTATATGTTAGCAGAACAAACAGAGCAGATGCTTGAGCTATGGTGGTTTAATGAAGATCCTAGTACATCCAACTTACAAACATGGTTATGCATTGAGACACTCAAGCACTGCTGCCCTACCAATCATTTTGGAGAATCATGTTTACCTTGCCCTTTGGATAAAGATGATAGAATCTGCAATGGCCGTGGCAAATGTGATGGTGAAGGCACAAGAAATGGAAATGGTTCCTGCATTTGTAACAGAGGTTATGTTGGTCCCTTTTGTGAGAAATGTTCGGAAAATGCTTATGAATTTTATGATTCTTGTGAGAGTTGTCACCAGTTTTGTATTGGCTGCACAGGTGCTGGCCCAGGTGCCTGTATAAATTGCAAGAATGGTTGGGCTAAAGATTCCGGAGTATGTTTGGATATTGATGAATGCCTTTCTCCTTCAACTTGTAATTCTAATGAATACTGCTTAAATAAAGAAGGATCTTTTAGTTGTAAGAAATGTGATAAATCTTGCAAAAGCTGCAATGGTGCAGGACCTTTAAACTGCACATCTTGTGAACCCAATCAATTTTTCTTATGGAATGGTAAATGCATAGCTGATAGTATCAAATCTAAAATTGTTGGAAATGCAATAAAGCAAATGACAATATACATTGGATTGCTTTTGATACCAGGAATTTTATACAAAATAGAGAAAAGTCTGGCAATCTTTGCTTTGATTCTCTTGGTTTTTTATGTATATTATACTGAAAAATCACTGGAACATGCTAGCACCTTTGATGTTTATTTTAATAACTTTGGAGGAAAAAAAGGGCCGTGGTCTTTTTAAAAAGTTTACTAACTGGTTAAGGATTATGAGGCCCGGAGCAGGCGGAAACATTTTTTATACTGTCAGGTATTACGTGGCCCGATCCATCAGGCCAATATAAACCTGATTATCAAATGATAAGGGTCACGATGGCTTGAAGTCTATAATTCATTTGATTCGGAATATAAATTTACTTAGTTTTAATGGTTTTCTCACCAGTTATGCAATAAAAACATGTGTACAATCCATGGAATTAGAGTCGATATTAAATAAAAATGATGTGTTGACAGTCACAAAGGGGTGCGCAAGCCACCCCTAATCCTTGAGGGATGAAAGCTATAATAAGTAAGAATTTTTTTATAAATAAAATAATGCTGGACAATTCACACAGCATTATCTAGCCCCAAGCTAAGCAGAGCTTGTGTTATGGGTACTAGATAACTGATATACTTAATACAATACACTACATAGATAGATATTTTTTTATTATACATAGACAAATGTCTGCAGATCGTACAAACATTTGTCCTGAGGCGGGAATCGAACCCGCAACCTCCTGCGTCGCAGGCAGACCTTCGCCCGCTGCACCACAGAGGCCGTCAGAATCCCTGATAGGTTAATGTAAAACCAATAACTAAGTAAGTGTTTGTGATATTTACCCAAATTTAATAACTAGTTGTTTTTATGTGGTGTGTGGTGTACAATAAATAGTTCTTTTTATAAATTAATTGTTATTATTTTCAACAAGTATTGGGAAAAAAAATACATTGAAAAGGTGTATTAAAAATACATTTATTGCAAACATTACACAACTAAATTTTAGTGTCATTTATATACAAAAATTAAATACATGGTTAGGATAATACTATAACCAAATTGTGTAAAATACTTTACAATACATGGATATTACACAAAAGGTGTAACTTTTGAAATACATTGACTTTGTTCAGAAACTACAAGGTAACATTTGAAGAGCTAAGCTAATAAAATAATAAAAATAGACAATCAGCAGTTTCATTATTAAACGATGAAGAGCAGGGATTATGTAAAAATACTTATCCTTCATCATAAAATTGGCAACTTTTTATTTGGCAACAGAAAGCTTGTGTATAAAATTCCTATTTCAGTACAAACGCAGAATTGCAGTCATTGCAAAAAAAATATACATTATATTTAAGTATGAGTGACGGCCACATTGATTCCTGCTATGTATAACTAATCAATTCTTGAAAGTTTTTATGTAACTTTTATGGTACCTACATGCTTGCATAATTTTATTTTAAATTTTACCGATTTGTTTCCCTTATGACTGCAATTTAAAAAAAATCTTATAAAACCAATCTTATAAATTTAGAAATTGCACTTTAAATAGTAATATATCGCATTCACTCCCCAGCCTCGGCAGTGCGACGCGGAGGGGCCCGCCGCACTAGGCGCTGCAGATAGGCGAGGTGCGTCTTGGGCCATGAAAGAGCTAGTCTATTGTTTGATTCTATGGAATGTACTAAGAAAATTGCAAGCTCTAATAGACTATGGATCGCATTTTAGTGCCTCCCTCAGTTCATTCAAATGCCTAGTAATTATATTTTCTTTGGTGAAAATAATATTGTTTGTTCATCTTTTTAGCCACTATGGTACCTAAATTAAAAGTGAGCACTTACTCACTAATCCTTGAATAATATAATCCAACAAAACATTAACACACTATAAATGAACAAGTCTAATTTTTATAAATTTTTGGTAGAAAGAGTTTTAAGTACTAACATTACATTGAGATAAAATTACATAATATATGAATATTGTGAAAGAAACACCTATACTCTGGCCAAACTGAAGACACAATGTCTGTAAACATATCACCTAAAAATCACTGTCTTATTGATTTTTTGAGATAATTACACTTCTTGTCGATGAGTTTTTTCTAATTATGCATAATGCTGTAAATTTTTCTTAACGCCCAATAGAGAATTTTTGTGTTTAGATGTTTACAAACATTGTACCCCGAGTATAGATATTGGTGTGCATATTAAAGACTGACAACTACTTCAGCAGAAAAGTACACATTCATCATATCTATCTACTGCCCATGATGCATATGTGCGTTCATACAAAAGTACTTACAGAAGCGCTTGGAATTAATTACATTAGGTACGCGCAAATTAATAACCAATATAAAAATGCATAAAACAAGTAAATAATTATCATACTGACTACATAAAAATAATAGAACGTAGACCAACTCATTTTCAAGAATACCACAACCAGTATTTTTTCCATGTAAATGTATACAATAGAGGCAGATTAAATAGTTCTATGCGATAAAAATAAATTTTACTTGTTGATACTTAAAATTTTAATAGCTAATTTCTATTGACAATATTTTTGAGACATTTTAAACTACGCACCTATGCAGTTAGGTACCTACTTTATGACACCAATGTACTTAGCTCAACAAAAAATATTAATTTATCTACATAATCTTGATCATTATCAGTGTTAGAAATTTGGTCTATCTTAAGATTTGTGCTATAATTTTGCTATGTGATGTGGAAATCAAGCAAACTGACATTTTCGATTTTAAAATATTTTGTCTAGCAAAACCTGATTTAGATTAAAAAAAAAAGGACGGCCGATCCGTTATTTCGATGACCATAATAAGAAAATGATTCAGACATTTATTTCTTAGAGGTCCGAAACGAAAGGTAGTTGGTGACGCGCTCGAAGGAACTTCGTTTTAGGGTTGTTCGTTTCGTGTTCGACGTCACAAGTCAACTTCATTCGTTTTTCAAAGTAGACCTCTAGATCCTACAGCTTGATGATCAATATACCGTAAACGAGCTTCTACGTTACGAATTCTTACGATAGAAGTTACCCAAGATCCTTGTCAATACACGAACTTCAATTTACAAACACGTTTTCACGCATTGTGTGTCACTCAAGCCAATGTCTAATTAAAGTACTACTGCTCACAATTTTAGTTTTAAAATCAGTCTGCTCCAAATTACGCTAAAAATTCCCATAATATTAAATTTCGGTCCCTCTTCATAATACTCAATAAACACTTTCTTATGCTTAGGCTTAATAATGCTTAAAAATGCGCGAATTTGAATTTAGATGAAATCATTTCGTAGGTTTCTTTCTTGTTCAAGCGGCACAGTCTTAAAGCTATGTATTGTATAATTGGTTACAGTTCAGATGTGGCTAAAACTAAGCGAAACCAATTTGAGCGAACTAAAAAATTATGCCATCCTCTTTATTTCGATCGTTATGAAAAGGACGGCATGTTTGGTGCTGCCACATTAGTTACTTTAGTTTTGGGGACATCTGAATTGCTACCACTGTCAGTTAATATTAAATTAATTACGATAAATAGTACATACATTTTTGTGTCAATAATATAAATAAATTTAAGCAATAAGTGTTTGTAAATCCGTTAAATTGCAATTTAAAAAAAGCATTATCTTTTTCAACATAGCTAAAAATAGCCATATTATTATTTGTTCAGTCAATTACAAATCCGACGGCAACTTTATTGATATCGAAAAAGACGTACTTCCGAAATTGCATTATAATAAATTCAGTCTGTCAATCATGTATGGAATGTGTTTATTAGAATGAAAATCTATCAATCGACATATCAATAGTTTTCGTTTCGGCGATTTCCCTCAAATGTCTACCTACTTCGTAAAATTCTTATATCAGAATAAAATGTGAACTTGGCAAAGTTTTACCTACGCTTACTCTAACTCATCTCACACAAACATCTGCAAAAAAAATTACAGGATTTCCTACAAAATTCCTGCACCATAAATGGGTATACAGAATCTGTGACTTACTAATTGACTATTCGAGAAGCGTAGGCGTGCGGTGGTGGGAAGAGAGTTGCGCTGCTAGCTGGCGCTGTTGTAGCAGACAGTAGAGGATGCCCGCTTGGGCCATGGCGTCCACTGTTCCAGCTGCGAGCAAGTCTGTGCGGATATTTGAGCCGGGTTTGGCGCTCGCAGGTCGAAGCAGTGTCGGCCCGAATACCGTAGCTAGGTTGTGTAGGGACATTTTGTTCTCAGCTTCGTGTTGATTCACTCTGGAATACAAATCAATAATTAAAACCACGATTCACTCACGGTAATCAGCGCGCGGCGGTAGGATTTTTTTAAAAGAAAAGTTACTGCTGCATTGACAAGTTATGAATTGAAAATCATAAAAAAACCAGGGTCGGTTACCGCTTTTGCACTTTTTTCGCTAAATAAGGGAGTTAAGGTGTTTTACTTCATTCACCAAAATCACTTAAACCGTTTTGATGCTTCGAGGCCAACATCATAGAAACACTCAAAAAACATAACCCATGTAATGTTTTTTGTGTGTTTCTAAAGTAAAAAGAAGATGTTTTCATTGAGAACCTTTTTTCTACCATCGAACCATGATGTAACTGGAACACAACAAATTCTCGTTCAAACGTTTTCTGCTGAAGTTACAGACATATGAGAATTTACGTCTTGCATGGCTCAGGTTTGGGGAAGCACATTCCTAGCGTGCGTTTCTTGCGAGATGCTCTGTTGTCCATAGTTAGCATCAGAGAGACAACATCAACAACTAATCGAAGTAATACTTACTTCACGAAATGATTGGGTAGGAAATCAATGCAGTTCTAAGTAATACTTAATTGACAAAATGATTGGGTAGGAAATCAATGCAGTTCTAAGTAATACTTAATAGACAAAATGATTGAGTAGGAAATCAATGCAGTTTTAAGTAATACTCATGGCAAAATAATACAAGATGCTACTCCGAGATCTTCCCAAGCCTACGTCACTGTCCACTTGCCACAAAAATGGGAGGTTACGTTCATTTGCCGGTGACTATCAAACTTTTATTGACGCCGCCGGGGTGAATCACTCGCGTTGTTGATCGGATAAATCTTTAAAATAAAATGGGCGTTTACTCATTGTAAGTGTGAAAGGCGGTAAAATAAGGTTCTTTAAATTCCCGAAAAGAGAATCTGTGGCTAAAAAATGTTCCTGCGATTAGATAAATTTCATTTCAAGGAAAAAAATTATTTATCTATGTATGTGCAGAGCTCATTAGCCATTGCTCAAATTATGGAAACTAAGTTTAAAGAATTTAATGGAAAACCTAAAACCTAGATCTAGATCTCGAATCTCCAAAACTAAAAAGTTTAAGAACCACCGTAGCGGTTATGACGTAGGCTTGGCAAAACCCATATGACCGTTATTTCTCGGAGTAGCATACCTTGTACTTTGTTATTATACCATGGTAATACTTACTTGAAGAAATGATTGTTGTAGGAAATCAATGTAGTTTAAAGTAATAGTTACTCGACGAAATGATCAAGTATGAAATCAATGCAGTTTTAAGTACTTTCTTGACGAAATTCTTGAGTAGGAAATCAATGCAGTTTTAAGTAATACTTACTTGACGAAATTCTTGAGTAGGAAATCAATGCAGTTTTAAGTAATACTTACTTGACGAAATGATTGAGTAGGAAATCGATGCAGTTTTTATTGAGATCCGGTAGCTGAGCGTAGCACTTCAGAAGCGCATGACGCCGGTTGTGCGCTGGCCCCGAGTCCACTGACGTTCCCACTCCCTGTAAACAAGTTTTATAAACCAGATAATATAATATTTCGGCTCTATAGCATAGCAATATTATTATTGCTATTCTATAGAGCCTCATATCATAACGTTTACTCGATCTAGCCCTAAGTTGTATAGCAGTGCTATTTGCTTTATTTCCGTAAAAATTAGAAGCCTAGAAAAGCTAGCTAAATACCCCTTAACCCTTAGAAAGACTCTCAGCTTTCATTCGCTGTTAGTTTTATGTACCTATAAGATACGCTAATTGTTTTAAAGAACTGTGGATTTAGTCCTATCTCGGACATGTCTTAGGACATGATCGATACCAACTGCTGCAAGTGATCATGATGGGGAAGATACAGGGTAAAAGAGCAGTTGGTCGGAGAAAGACTTCCTGGCTGCGCTACATAAGGCAATGGACTAGCATTAAGAAGACAGAAGAACTATTTAGGCTAGCCCTAGATAAGGAAAAATTCAAGAGGATGATCGCCGACCTTCAGTAATGGAGAGGCACTATAAGAAGAAGAAGGATTTAGTTCATAAATATAAATAAATTAAATAAGGATAGCGAATACACAATGCCATCTAAGTAATTAAATATGGATGCCATACCTGATTCGAGCCCCAAGCTTTCAGCAGCTCTGGGTAAAGCGCATCGGTGAACAGAGCTTCAGGCAGCTCACGTAAGTACAACTTTAGGACGCCCGTCACTGAATGGATATCCACTTCCTTCAACAGCTGTTCCGCTTCGTAGGCATCTGTGAAGAATGAAAAATCAATGAAATGAAATATTTTATTTACCTTACGAACTACTACACAAAAATTAGGACTATAATAATGATTAATGCTGCGTATTTAATATTTTGTGCGTAGCAGAGCTCAAGGCAAACATGGTTTTAGCTCAGCATTGTGCTGGGTACACACTGATGTATGCACCCAACGTTGGTTTTCAGCGAAAACTATAAAGATTGCGTAACGTCACGACCCTCTAGGGGTGCCTAAAATAACAGAGAAGACATATTTATATGCTAAGTTTTAAACATTATCAAAAACTCTTTATACCCATAAATACAATAAATGTACACTTAGAAAAGGTCAAATTATAAAACTAAACACTGACACGGAAATAAAGTGATATTTTTGATCTCTGTGTTTACACAGAAATCTTTATATATAGAACGTGCTTTAATATGTATCTTGTATTTTGCGCAAAGTGATGATCAGTACAATGTACGAGCAAAGTGATGCGAAAGTACAATACAGGGACGGGAAAATGTTTAACGACTGAGGGACAAGCTGTCCAAAAAATAATAGAATCGGATCTGCTTGCTCTGGTTCTATTATTTTTTGTATTTGGTAAAATTTTTGCTATAGATCTAACACACAAAATAAACAAATACATTTTCGTAAGAAAACATGTACATATAGTCAGCAGACGTGATTTTTTTTTTACAATATATGTCACCAGGCAGAGTATATATGCATGCGCAAAACTACGTGTCAGCTAGGAAAAGTCTTGTAGAACGTAATATTAAAATTGTAAAATATTTGAATTTCCTGCTACTCACGAAATGACCAATCGTAGAGTACACTCTAATACGGACGCAGGCGCTTATAATGAACGGAATGTTGTGTTCCACCGTTATAGTACAGGAGAGTAGGTACTAACTTGTTTCAAAGCTCTTCTTGAGGCGGTTGAGATCGGACGCGCTGCCGGAGACGCGATAGACGCCCACCTCGTGGATACCGCGGCGCTCCACCTCTCGGACGCAGGCGCTTATAACGAACGGAATGTTGTGTTCCACCGTTATAGTACAGGAGAGTAGGTACTAACTTGTTTCAAAGCTCTTCTTGAGCCGGTTGAGATCGGACGCACTGCCGGAGACGCGATAGACGCCCACCTCGTGGATACCGCGGCGCTCCACCTCTCGGACGCAGGCGCTTATAATGAACGGAATGTTGTGTTCCACCGTTATAGTACAGTAGAGTAGGTACTAACTTGTTTCAAAACTCTTATTAAGCCGGTTGAGATCGGACGCGCTGCCGGAGACGCGATAGACGCCCACCTCGTGGATACCGCGGCGCTCCACCTCTCGGACGCAAGCGCTTATAATGAACGGAATGTTGTGTTCCACCGTTATAGTACAGTAGAGTAGGTACTAACTTGTTTCAAAGCTCTTCTTGAGCCGGTTGAGATCGGACGCACTGCCGGAGACGCGATAGACGCCCACCTCGTGGATACCGCGGCGCTCCACCTCTCGGACGCAGGCGCTTATAATGAACGGAATGTTGCGTTTCTCGCGTCTGAAAAATTACAATAACATTACAAAGGTACTCAAAATCAAAATACTACTTCCTACTAATATTATAAATGAGAGTTTGTGTGAATGTTTGTTACCACGTATCTCGGTAACTACTTCACGGATTTAGATGAAATTTGGCGTGTAGATAGTTTTGGTTCTAGAATAACACATAGTCTAATCTAATTTTCTAAAATTAACCTCTCTCTAATTATTATTCCTTCGGTTCACTTAAAACTCGGTATAAAGTAAATAATGTATCGCGTATTTTTTATTTTTACAATAGTACCCCTAGAGGGTGTGCAATACATTTCGCAGCTAGTAAATAATAAATAAATAGCTAGGCTATAAATAAACGCTAGGGGGTCTTCTCTGACGCCGAGAGAAGCGGAATCGACTAATCACATTTGTTCAAAATACGTTTTCATCTCGCACTGGTCCTCTATGACTGTATGATTGACGCCATAGCAGAGGCGAAGGCTGCTATTATTTACTAGTTGTTTGACTGGTCGATTATGCCTTGCTTTGCGTTATTGGGAACACATTCAATAACGTAGTGTCCTGGGTAAAATTATATTTAGTCCGTCAGTTTGATTATCAGAAGATATTGTACACATTCTTTTTTGTAAATCAAACAAAATACGACAAAAATAAAGCACGTCAAAGTTTAGGAGTGGCGGCTACTGACGTCACACCTTGCTAAAAAGTGTCGCAAGGTGTGACGTCACGCGGAATTTCAACTGGCTATATCTTCAACATTTTTTGTTTAATCGACAAAAGAAAAAATACGTGTCCAATATCTTCTGATAATAATCTAACTGACGGAATAATTAGAATTTTTTAAGCCTATTCACTGTTAGATATTCACTCACTTGGCCACATGTGTGATCTTTGCGCCGAATAGAGCGCCAGGCTTGGCCGTGGGCACGCGTCGCGCCGACCTCTCCGGCGGTAGGACGCGCATGCGTAACGGAATCGTTCCACCGCCCAGCCCAACGGTGCGGTTGACGCCGCCTGTTGCGCTCTCGCTTACCCATTCTCGGAGCAACTGAGAAAACATTGATGTATTAGAAAGGAATGGTAAGTTTTTGCGGGAGTTTTTGCGTTTAATAACAACAACAACAAACTAAATAATATATTTTACTAACAAGCCACATTTAGCTTGGCATATTATAATATAATCATAATAATAATATAGCCTTTTATTTCCAAAACTGTGTGACATTAATTGCAAAGATTCTTCAACTTAATTTACTACTATACAAATGCTCTTTGACTTATTTCTGTTGCCATTTCCGTGTTACTTCTACAAAATGGCTCTCAGTTTGGTGTGCTTTTCGGCATAGGCCTCCTCCAACTGCCTCCATTGAGGCCTGTCCTCTGCGACTCTTGTCCAATATGGCCCAAGGGTAAGCCTAATGTCATCTTCCCATCTTGTCTTAGGAAGCCCCTGGCTTCTGTTGCCGTCTCTTGGGTACCATGTTGTGAGCTTGGCATATTAGTTTAGTATAATTAGTTCTCTGCGGAGAACTTTTGAACCGCAGAGAAGTTCAGGGTAGCGCAGAGGGGTATGGAGAGAGCAATGCTCGGTATGCGAGACCGAAAACGCAACGACTGGATTCGAAGCAAGACCAAAGTGAGGGATGTGATGAAAACCATAGCAGCGAAAAAGTGGAGCTGGGCGGACACATAGCCCGAATGGATGCGTCACGTTGGACCAGGAGAGTCCTGGAATGGAGACCCAGAGCAGACACTCGAGGACGAGGGCGACCACTGAACCGTTGGGTGGACGATATCAGAAGACAGGGAGGCCAGGACTGGATAAGAAGGCCCAAGACCGTGAGGAGTAGAAAATAAGAGAAGAGGCCTACATCCAAGAGTGGTTCCCGAAAAGGCCAACATGATGATGATGATAAAAAGTCAGTCTTAATTTGTTTGACACACATAACAACGAAACAGAGACAATATATGTACGTACAAGACACTAGGTCGTAAAAGTTATTTAACGAAAAAAAATTTACTAGTAGAAAAGTAATATACAAGCAAATTACACATTAATTCAAAATTCCTGGAAGATAACATTCTGTGTTCATTTGAACACTTGGACACCGATTTTCGTCAATGAAGTCACCTTTCAAACAAAATAACTAAATCAACATCGGTTTATGCGTTTTGAGCTACGATGCCGCACACAGAAATACAGATAATAACATGCAAAACTTAAAACACATCTTTTTTCGTCAGGGGTTAAAAATGCCCTGAAATACCTTCAATTCAAAGCAAGACACGTAAACAAATAACTTCAGGGTTTACGAAAAAAATCTTACCTTGATAGTACATTTTCCTCTCAGCACAGGTCTAGCCGCATCTTCATACAGAAGCAAACGCAGATTCTGAGACCCCTCCAAGTCCAAAGTAAAGCTCTCGTTCCACCGCGGCTGGGCAGAACGGCAGACTAGTTTGGACTTCGCTTTGCGGAAGTAGTGGCCGTAGGAATCCACCTCGACCACTATGTAGTAATCTGTGGAGATTTATGTGAAGTAAAGTTTGGAGGAAGGTTGCTTTCCGTTTGACGCTGAGGTGTACGAAATCAACCAATCACATGCCGCTAGTTCCTGATTGGTCAATTCCGCTCCGCTATTGCGCCGTTATGGTGCCTTTTATTCTAATCCAAAGCTAAATAATATGTGGCAAATGATGATATCTTTAGAATACCTTGTAGCTATGAGGTTAATTTAACAAACAAGAAATAGCAGCTTCAGTTTTAATTGATATTGTAAAAATCAATCTAGTAAACGTACGTCACTTCTCAAAATCCAACATGTAGTCCCTCCCTAGTAAGAACCGATGTCTTTCTGAAGGTAGCGAAGGCGGCTTAAAGTTCTATTTCGATTTAGTAGATGGATAGGACCATAGACCGAATCAAAGCTGCATAACGGTCACCTTTGTGAAAGTACAATACCAGGTAAACAGCAGTTCGAGAGGAATAGCGCCGGATTGACCACTCTGTCAAGAAGGTAACGACTAAAAACGATAGATATGGTCTAGTTCGCTTACCCGCCGCAGTATCGAGTGGCGCCACCATCCCTCCGATATGCAGCTGCAAATCTCCAAGCAGTAGCGAGTCGTCCCTCCCACTTCTCAGTAAGTATGAACCCATGTCGGTCTGAAGGTAGCTCCGGCAGGCGGTCACCCACGCTTGAAGCTCGAGCATTGATATTGAGCTGGAGCCGGCAGGGGGCGCTGATGATGACTGTGGAGATTTGCAAGTATAAGAAAAAGAGTTAACTTTTCAATATTCTTAGAAAACGGCCTGACCGATCTTCAACTAATTTAAGAACAACCCACCTAAAAAAGAAGAAAACCAATTCAAAATCTGTTCATCCGTTTCGGAGCTACGCTGAGACAGACCAACACACCAACGACACAGAGATTACACAGAATATAAATAAATAGATAAATAAATAATGCTGGACAATTCACACAGCATTATCTAGCCCCAAGCTAAGCAGAGCTTGTTTTATGCTGGGTACTAGATCACTGATAGACATAAATAGATAGAGATAACTAATACACAACATAGATAGATAATTTTTATTATACATAGAAAACATCCAAAACCTGAACAAATATCTGCAGATCGTACAAACATTTGTCCCGAGGCGGGAATCGAACCCGCAACCTCCTGCGTCGCAGGCGAACCTTCGCCCGCTGCGCCACCGAGGTCGTCAAGAAGAACACGTTAAACTTATAACACCGCCTTTTTGGCGTTAGGGGTGAAATAAATACACCAATCACTCTGTGATATGTCAGGAAGTGCTATGGTAGGAAAACTCTGTTATTAGTTAGTCTTCCATGGACTTTTCCATACACTGTTAGGGCGCTTGCGCAAACACAATAGGCACATGAAAGACTTTCAAAGAATTTCTGAAGACACTGACGAGGCCGTAGCCAGGAATTCATTCCGGGGAATCTAGCTCTGGACCCCGAAAAGAAGCAACAGCCAGATATATTATCGACGAGTGAAGTAACAAAATGTTTTTCAATTGCAATAGTATTTCAGCGATTATTTGAAAAAAGACGTTAATATGAACGCTACCTATTTATCTGTGTGTAATGTAACGCACCTGCAAAGCATGTATCGAGTCAATCCACTGCGTGCGTTCATACTCGGAGCTCAGGAAGAATATATGCTGTCTCTGTAACGCGGTGCCGCCCGCTGCTTTGGCACCGACTCGGAAGATTAAGTTGGGCGACGCTAGGACAAGTTGCCCTTCTAGTTCGGCTAGTTTCTTTCGTTGTTTCTCTGCAGTGCCCCGGCCGCCTAGTCGCATTTTCTGTGGATGAAGTGGATTGGATTATAGGTTTTATTAACTAATAAAGTTATATATTTAACAGGAGCACGGAATAAAGCGATTGTTACGCGTGGTTTCGTCCTAATATTACCGTTATTTTATTACTTCTATGTAGAAATAGTTTTATTCGTTAATACTTTGGGTGCCCACGAAGGACATACCGATACGGCAGCGTGTCGCGGCGGGCGAATGTGTCTCCTGTTGCCCAGACCGATGCCTCAGGAGCACTCAACAACACGACACACACATATACAATACACACACGCTGAAACGTCGCACACGTCGCAAAGCCATGGAAATAAATTTCTCACTGTACTGTTTATTTTGTAGTACCTTATCATCGCTAGCAGCCCTCTCCTCAGCCAGTATCTGGTCCCTCACAGTAGAGGCTTGCGACTTCAGAGCGACGATATTCGCTGGCGACGTCTCTCTGGCGTCGGCCGCATTCGCTAGAGCACTTTCCTCTTCCACGACCACTATGTCCGGTAGCGGAATGAACCATTTCAGCTCGAACGTGAATTTGTCGCGACCGGATGCCTGGAATTTTTAATTATAAAGAATGGCTTGTATATGTCACCGTAGGAACATATACAAATCTTGGCAAGTCCAAAAAAATGCGGTGGATTGACTTGCCAATACGAAAACTAAATAATGAAACAAATGTAACAAATTAAGATTAGGAACTGCTATGAAATCTATTGAGATCTCAGCTATTTTATCGATGAAGCCACTATCTGAACGAACTTGGCTAGTTTTCACATACATGTTTTTGATAAGATTAGTGTAACAAAAATATTGGTCCAAAACAATTTGCTTTCGACTCGTATCTATCTTACCATAACACTAGAGGCTAGATGATGCTGTGTGGATTGTCCAGCATTATTTATTTATCTTCTCAACGCTATAAGCAATCTCTTTGTAAAGTTTCTTGGAGACTGATTGCCTCAAATAACAACGAAAGAATCTAATAAGTATATTAGTTATCCGTACCATAAACTCTGCTTAGTTTGGGGCTAGATGATACCGTATGAATGGTCCAGAATTATTTCAATCATAATTATCATATGAACTTAAAACATACCTTATATTTAGCACAGGCAATGACATCGTTGAACAAAAAGAGATGCCTCAATTTCCTATGTCCATCTGAGAGTTCAACTATGAAAGAGTTCTTCACAAGCCGCCTTTGAGCTCGATCTGCGTTCTGTAACAGAAAAATTATTTGTAAAGCCTTTGATGAGAAAGTTTAGTTTTCTTCAAGAAACGTTTATAAGATTAACACTGGACTTTTCTATTTATTAATTGATGGTAGTCGAGAACAGATATCGATATAAGTATAAACTATAAAATCAATTAAGGGGGTACCTACCCTCAAATTGCTTATTTTCAACTCCGTCGGACCTCCACATCTTCCAAACTACTGAATATTTAACTTTGAAATTTATATATGGTAAAGTTCAGGACTTATTCTATCGATCATATGTTTCGAAAACACGATTTCATAAAATTTTCTCGATTGAAAAAAATCGCAAAGTTACCTCAAATTTTTTACTAAAACCCTAATTTCTCAATAAATACAGATGATACGATCTTGAGATTAAGCATAGTAATTGAGCTAAGTATAAAGAACATTTTATATGTTGCCTTTTTTTCAATTAACTATTCTAATGTTTGTGGGGAGCAAATAACTACTAAAAACTTGATTTTTGGGCTTACGCCGCTTTGCTCTGTCCCGCTCCTGTGAACGCGAAATCCTATGCCTATCCTCTTCACACAATAACGAGGTAGGGTACCCCCTTAAGTACCTATGAATATCAAGCGATCTTATGGTGTTGGTACATTCCGCCTCTTAACTACTTGTGTGTACTTGCGAACCAAAAAATTGTGCTTTACTTTCACAATAAGCACGGCCAAAGAGTGAAATGAGCTTCCTGCGTCTATTTTCCTTCTAGAGTACAATCTTAGGAGCCTTCAAATCCCGGGTGTAAAAAGTACCTTCTGAGAAAGCGTGCTCTATGCAGCGTGTTCTATCTTCAGAGAAAGCATGGCCTTCTTCACTTATTTAAGTGAGTTGGTGGCTAAACGCTTGACCATCACGAATCCTACTAATATTATAAATGCGAAAGTTTGTGAAATGTGAAATTTTTGTTACCTAGGATCTCCAAAACTACTGAACACATCAAGATGAAATTTCGCTTACACTTAGAACGTAGCCTAACTTAAACAAGGCAGAAGTTAGTAAAGAAATAAAAAGCCTCTCTATATCACAAAATAATATAGGTATTGAAAGTTACCCTAAGGCAAGATTTTTCGGCGTAAAATCTACGGTTTACGGCGCCGTGTGTAGACACGGCCGGCAGTGTTGTATGGATCGCTATGGAAGCCTATTGACATACAGCGGCCCCAATAAACTACAGGTAAGGTAAGGTACTTACAGGGAACATGGACTTGGTCTGAATGATGTTGAATTCGTCAAGGAAATGTTGCGTCATGTTTAGCGCGTCAGTCAGCATTGCGTGATCGGGGTGGCTCGCTGGAGTGTACTTTATCAAATCCTGTAAAATACAACATAACACAACACTGCACATTGGTTTGACTTTGACGAAAAATGGAGCAGAACAGGGTAAACAGACCAGCATGTAGCTTCGACTAGAATACAGAAAATGTTATACAATGCAATACGCAAATTATTAATGTGAAGTGAATACGAGTTGAAGGAATGAATTTCTAATGATTTACGCTTTCGAAGTGATAACCATACACAAAATCGTGTATGCTGTGATCATGCCGGCTGATAAAAAAAAGCGACATCGGCTGTCCGTTGCGGGATATCTGGCGAGTCAGATTGGCGAAGCACCACTTCCTTCATGTTTACCCTAGAAGTTAACATATTCACTGCCAAGCGGCTGTGGTGTGAACCGAGAAGAGGCGCGTCGCAGCTCTACCAGCAAATACATGGAAATGAGCGTTATGCGCAATGAAATTGTTAAGTAAATATTGCGATGGAAACTGATACTAGGACAGCACTATGGTGATATGTTATAGTTTCTCCCAGGGGTAGGCCGGTGGTTGTTTAGCTACATCGAAGGCAAATTGTGTTCTGCTTACTTATATGTAAAACCAAGGTTTTCTTCTGTACCCTAGCGACAGGTTTATTCAGTAATTCGTGGATCGACATCGGCTGTCCGTTGCAGGATATCTGGCGAGTCCCATTAGCGAAGTACCTACTTCCTTCAAGTTTATGCTACCCTAGTAGTTAAGTAAATATTGCGATGGAAAATGATACTAGGACGGCACTTAGGTGGTATGGTTTCGTCTCGGCCTAACCCCAGGGGTAGGCCCGGTGGTTGCTACATTGAAGGCAAACCGCGTTCTGCCTACATACATGTAAAACCAAGGCGTTCTTTTGCACCCTAGCGACAGGTTTATTCAGTAATTCGTGGATCGACATCGGCTGTCCGTTGCAGGATATCTGGCGAGTCCCATTGGCGAAGTACCTACTTCCTTCAAGTTTATGCTACCCTAGTAGTTGAGGAAATATTGCGATGGAAAATTATACTAGGACGGCACTTAGGTGGTATGGTTTCGTCTCGGCCTAACCCCAGGGGTAGGCCCGGTGGTTGCTACATTGAATGCAAACCGCGTTCTGCCTACTTACATGTAAAACCAAGGCGTTCTTCTGCACCCTAGCGACAGGTTTATGCAGTAAGTCGTCGAGCGACATCGGCTGTCCGTTGCAGGATATCTGGCGAGTCAGGTTGGCGAAGGTTTGCGAGCTGCTGCATCTGCGGCGAACCGCGTCTGTGGCGCGACCGTAGTTGTGGAGGAAAGCTCCGTAGATGTTTATGTTTTCAGCCTGTTAGAGAGAGTAGGGGTCAGTAAACAACTAAGGCATGTTTTACTATAAAAACTATCGTAGTATTGAAGAACACAAATAAGGTTCGTAGTTAACCCGCTTACATCTGTAATGAACTAAGGCATGTGTTCTTCTATAATCGGACATTTTAATTGATGTTTTTGACAGAAGTGTACACATTAAACGTCCAAAGTTAACCAAGGAAGAATTTTTAGGTGGACACCAGCCTGCGCTGAGGCTTGAAACTCGCTGGCGACCTCAGTTGTCCCTGTTTGCCAATTTCAAACTAGCTAGGTGTAGTGTTTCAAATAAAAGATGTATTTTATTATTTGGTTTTATTGTGTTCTATCATTGAAGTTCTTACAAATTTCTGCTGTGTGCCAGCCATAGACAATGCGCTTGGGTTCCGACGTTCCATCCATAGATATATATTGGTACCATAGACTACTATATCTTTCCCCTTTTCAAAACAAGTAAAATGTTATGGATATTCTAGTCTAATTCTAGTTATTTATATAAGTCTAGATACAGTGAACATAAGTACATATCTGTATAAGACTTATAAAAGACAAAACTTGTCTTCTAAACCTTCGTGATAAATAGTTATGTTGTTTGTGGTGATATTGACTATGGTCAAATGAAAGTCTATAACGTGACTATAAATAACTGCAATCAATGAAACAGATATTAAGCTCACAATAGCGCCCAAACATATCATCACTGCTTTATAAAATAACTAGCTTCTGCCCTTGGCTTCGCACGCGCTTTCCAAGTAGCCCATTTCCATCCCCGGGATATAGTTTACCTCCTTCCCAAATTTCATTGAGATCTGTTCAGCCGTTTAAGCTTGAAAAGGAAACAGACATACAGAAACACTTTCAGTTTCATAATATTAGTACGGAGGCATTTAACGCATTGACTGCCCAGCCTCCGCTGCTCCATCACTCGTTCAATCGATGCATGGGCGTCATGGACGCCCAGTTACAATCATAAATATCCATAACTTACCTCCTCAACCTCAACAGCCTGTATTGGTTCTGTATTGGTATCTGTATTGGCTTTTATCACATGGGGGGTTATTCCCATAATCTCCACGCTGGGCATACGGGTTGGGGATCGCAGTTCGGTGGTAGAATTGTTCTGCAGGGGCGCTGCTGCCCGCCCCCGGTGGATATCCCTTAGTCGCCTTTTACGACACCCGCGGGAAGAGTTGGGGGATAACTTACCATTTTCTTGAAATGAACGCCAACTGAAAGAGGCTCTTCCCAACTCGCGACCGCTGCCTTCAACCCTTCCAAAAAGTTCTTATGGAGTTCGTGCAATTCTGAGATCTTGTAGAATATCGTATTGAACTCTTCTTCCGTTATAACGGGCTGAGATGTCGACAGCGTCGCTTTTATTGCGTTCATGTACTGAAGACAAGAAAAGAAAAGTAAAATACGTTTTTTATTAACCTGTACATACATAGCACTAACAAAAGATAAAGGTTAAACAGATAATGTATAGTAGCCGCCAAACCATTTGAACACGCATATAATTTATATGTCGTCGCCGACAACGCAGAAGGCAAAAGAGATAGGTATAGCTTCGTGTAGTTCTGTCTCGCTCTTTCATTATTTAAAACAAAAACTTACAGTGAATAATCGACGCGACTGGCCAAAAACCCACCAATTTAGAGTACAAATTGCGTTTTGCGCATCTTTGTCGTGTGGTTCACCGCTTTGCGGAAAATTCGATTAAAACACAATACGACTAAAAACATTTCGACTAGTAACAGTTCGACTAACAACTAAAACGAGTCGTTTCAACAACAAAAAAATTGTGTCAACATATGGCTCTGGGTTCAATTATACATATACACACCCTTTCAGTCACAGGGTCGCTGTTCGTAGTTTTTAGTCGAACTGTTTTAGTCAAATTGTATTAGACGAATAGTTTTAGTCGAATTTTCCGTAGACGGGTTCACCAGAGGGCAAGAAGTTTGACGATTAAGTATGTAAATAACAAAAATGGCCAACAGTCAGCAGACTATAGCAGGATCTATTCTGCCATAGCGCTAGGCCGTGCTGGCTTCCGTGAAAAAGAGAACGCTAATCTCTTTAAGAACAACGAGCATATCTACATAGGTATGCGACTGAGCGATAGAGATCACTTTAAAAGTCTTATCTATCTATGTAGTGTATAGTATTAAGTCTATCACTTATCAAGTACGCATAACACTAGCTCTGCTTAGCTTGGGGCTCGATGATGCTGTGTGGGTCGTCCAGCATTATTTATTTATTTATATTGACATCAGTCATTTTAAGCTGGCATAAAGGAAGGACAAGATATAAGCAACTACTAAGTGCGGTATTAGGTTATATAAGAGTGATCATTAAAGCCTTATGTTATTGCTAAGAGAGAATGACACAAACGCCATTTTGACTTTGGAACTCTACTCTCAAACACTTTCAGCGGTACTACAAAAACCAACGTAAACACTGGTCTAACAAGCGTTTAGCTAAACAGTGTCTAAATGGTTAAACATGAGTTTAACACTCGTTTAAACTATGTAAGCCGTGTCTAACTGAAACCGCCGTAAAACGCAGTCTTGTGGTAACGCTTTTGTTAAACACGCACTCAACAGGTGTCTAATTATTTTGTAGTAAAACTATATATTTCCGAATCACCATTAGAAATGCCTCGAGGCGGGAATCGAACCCACAACGCCGTGCGTCTCAGGCAGACCTTCTACCGCGGGGCTCAGAGGTTGTCAGAGATTATCGTGTGTATTTGTAACATACCTTCTCCATAACATAAAGGCATTCAACATAAACAGTCTCGCTTTCAATGATGCTGGTGATGATGCACCTATGCATCGTCAGTCTCTCCGCCTCTGCATTGTTGCTTATATTCGATTCCTGTAAAAGAAAAATCAGTATAAACATGTAAAAATGTTACGCGATCGGTTGCATAAAAATCGTTTCACAATAGTAGGGTTAAAAGCTTGTTTGGAACAAACAACGTAAGCCAGTATAAACAAACTGGGTAACGATATAAGTTTCTGAAATGAACTCGTTCATTCTGTGCGGAACGCTTCTCTAACCATGAAGCTGATGTTGATTTTCGTCGGAGTATTTCTGATTAAGTCGATACAATGTCATGAATCTGGAAGTAAGTAAACCTAAATTACATGAATTAAAATGAGTAAGTAAACCTAAATAGACGAATTTGGTATAATAATATTATTTTCTGTTTTTAGGCGTTGAATCGTCGTTAAATGGAATGGAATTGAGCCCCTTTTACGACACTATCATCTTTAGTGACATTGCTGATATTATGAAAGATTTTGAAAGTAGCGTGAGTACGATTATAAACAGCTTTAAATAAAAAACACAATCGTTTCAATATATTCAACTAATACTTGGAGCTTACTTCATAGCAATTTCGTTTAGTGGTAGGTTTGGACATTGTGAGAAGCTATTCTTTTTATTAGTAACTATGTGTCTGTCCTACATGAATTTATACTAATCGTCACACATTTTTAGGGCTTACCATTTATTACCAAAATTCCTAAAGAAGACAGCGAAAGCGACGAGAACGTCGAAGATTTACTGCAAGAGTACCAAGAGTACTTAGACAAAGAACACAAACAGCGGAAAGACTACATCGAAAGAACTAAAGTAAAAAACAAAGTACCACTTTTACGCCACGATCGGTTTAGTAAACTAAACACCGGGAACGGTGGCAAACATGGTGATATGTACAATATGTACAAAAATAGCTATTACAACTTACAGAACACACACAAATCGAAGAATGCTCTTGATTTATTCCTTCCAGTTAAAACAAAAGGTCAGTACAATCAGTACGGTACTGTGGAACTTACTACAAGTTTACCACGCGACAGCATGGAGTTAAATACTTTCAAGAAAATTATGTTAAGTGAAGAAGGTCGGGCACCATCGTTTTTCCCAAAGATGTTCCCCCAAGCTGCTCCTTGTTGTAAGAATGGACAATTCATGCCAATGGGTGTATGTAAGCAATGTATGAATAATAAAGATCACTTACGAACCAGATTAGAGCCAAAAATAAGCTTGTCTTCAGACGATAAGAGATCTGACAATTTAGAGAATGATTTGGCCGACCCTGATGATGCTCTGAATATTCGAATCAAAATTGATGTTCAACTCCCAAAAATACACGACAGATTAGATAGACACCAAAACGCATTTGGGCCGGATGACGGACAAAAAGAATTTCCGCTAGCTATAAAAATGCCATCAGCTTTTTACAATGTACCCGTTCCATTGAATCTATATGGATACAAAAGAGTAGCAAAATCATTTTCTTCCCCTCTTCACAAACTTACTATCCATAAGAAGAAAAAGTCAAAGTCCCCTACTGGAGGCAAAAAACACAGGAAGAAGGTAATAACATTCCATAACATAAAAATGGAACCGCAACAGATTTACGAAGCACCGTTTGGCAAAAACACTAGCGAAGGTTTCAACGAGGATACCCTGCCTACAGATTCCACGGATACAGTATCAACCATAACAGACATATTAAAAACAAACCAAACAACCACGGAACATTTAGAAAACTTAAATGAGACTCAAACAGAGGAAAACGTATTTTTACTAGTTAATATTTCCAATAACGAAGCAGAAGAATCTAATAAAACAAATAACAGTATAGAAACAGAATATACGAATCCAAAGCTAAATGTGACTACAGAAACTTCTCTGCTAGTGAGAAAGAAACGCGGTATATCGGCTGATAACAATAATAAAAGTGTCATTGTGGCTATTAAATTAACAAGAGAAAATGGTAAAAAAGATAAGATTATTTCAGAAAATGATACAAATGCTTCTGAAAAAACTATGAATATTGCAACTAAAGTCGTCAAGCTCAATAAAACAGATGCAAGTGAAAAACGGGACATAATTAAAACAAAGGTTTCCAAATCCGATAACGCAAAGAAGGGTGATAGAATGTTTTATATTGAAGAAGATTTACTATACTGGCCTAATAAAACCGGTAGCCAATCCAAAGTTTTATCAAAAAACATAACAACTATTATACTAGAGAGTGAAAGTAAAAAGGGCAAACTAAACTTGACTAAAGAATCTATGCGAAAAAATCATACTCGAGTCTTAGAAAAAGCTATATTTGGTGATGTTGACTGGAATGACGTAGACGCCGTAGCACCTGCCTTTATGTCTTTCATTGGCAAATATATCGAAGGAGCATTAACTTTCTGTTCTGAGGTCATCTGTCATTCTATGAAATGTGGTCAGAAAGTTTGCCAACATAGAGTGTGCATTCCCAACGACAGATTCAATAATAAAGGTCATTGTTTGGGTGCCAACAACACTGGTGAGTTGATAAGTTAACCTAACTTGTATTGTTATAAATAATTAAATATAAATAACGCTGGAAAATTTACACAGTATCATCTAGCACCAATCTAAGCAGAAAATGTCATAGATGAAGCAGAAAATAACACAAGTAAGGAACCTGTGTTATTTTAGATATCTAGGGCTCAAATCGCGTGCGAAGCCGCAGGCAAAAGTATAGTTATTTACTGTGAAGCAATCTAAAAAGTCATTACTATTTCAGATAGCGTAGCAACAATGGAGTCGATTATGGATTTACCGACAAATATTGTATTTGAAATTGTAGACATTTTACAAGACAAAATGGCTGGAAAGATGTTCGGTAAGATGACTTTATGCATCAGCCCCAAGTGTATCACGTTTGTGTCCTCGAAAAAGCGGTTCATTAAGTACAAGTGTACTGCGAAGGAACTCAATCCGAAGGGCCACTGTGTAAATACAAAAGATGGAAAGGGTGCTTAATCTACGTTGCGTAACGCTACCTACGTTGTTTACAAAATAAAACACTGAATGGCCTAAACATGTTTCTTAACCCTTTGTTAAAACTTTAGTTTATATAATAATGATAAGAGAGTTATGTGATAACAGGCTCATAAAGTGATATTCTCAGTGGAAATTGGACGTTAGGACAATGAAAATTACCAATGCTTTAGCTTTGGCTTTGCTATCTACTCTATCACCGCATTCAATTATCACTGGGGTAAGGTCATTGTTTTCGTAAAATATGTGAGTCCTGCCAATCAAGTTGTTTCTAATTTAATAAATTTTCATAGAACCAAACAAATTATATAAACCCATGGACAAAAATTATGAAACAACATCCAAAAATATTACAATTTTCAAAAAATGGGGAAGTTATTCCAAGGAATATGCTTACTAAAACAATTAAAATTGGTGGAAAACAAATGGAAAGTTTAATAAGTATGGAAGATTATCAACATACTTGGAATAAAACCAATATTTTCAAAAATGTTCACAGGATGATAAGTTCTATTTATCAAAAAAAAAGTGCAACTAAAATAAAAGTACTGACAAATTGCAATAGAAATATATGCAGATTTCTAGCATGCCCATATTGGAGAGACCACTGCACCCTGTGCGAGGTATTAAGGAAAGAAAACAAGTTAAATTCAACAAACTGTGAAAAATTTTCAACTAAATTCTTAGTCTCACAAGTAAACGTGCGCTACAACCAGCATCTACCATGAACATACCTTACCACAAGAACTAAATTAAAAATTTAAATCTGTCGGGGGGGGGGGACAGATTTTCATGAAACATGGCTAAGAACACTCGGGATAAAATTATCTATGACATAAAAATAAATAAACGAAAATCGCTTCATCCGTTTGGGAGCTACGATACCACAGACAGATACACAGATACACAGACGGACACGTTATACTTATAACACCCCTCTATTTTTGCGTCGGGGGTTGAAAAGCATCACCAAGATCATTGTTCAGTTGGATTGTTGTTTGAAATTTTGTAAGTTATAAACGGTTTGTAGTATATACTTTCATCGTGATAATCTTTTCGTTTACATACAAATAAAACGTATCTACTCTGGTAAGTACTTAGTGAAATACAAATCTCGGTAATATTAAATGTTTCCTGTTGCAGTCGTTTGTTTCTCATTAAGTAAACATTCCCGAGTGTGCCTTATCTCTTAGAAGATAGGGAAATATTTACATGCAGGTATATAAGGTAAGCGAAACTATTAATCGTTTCATTCCCGTGAAGACTTCCGAGCCAGCACTATGATTATCAAATCATTTGTAATTTTTTTCGTGTTGTTTATGGCGCAAGATTGCCTCAGTAAACCGGCGGCTGAAGGTAAGTACAAATAATGTGTGTGTGTGTATTAAGTTTTAGATCGGGATATATCTAACTCAACTAACATCGCTTACAGGTGACATAACAAAGGGTCCCGGAGTCTTATCAACAATATGGGATTGGCTAGCCTATCCGTATACGTGGTTGACTTCCAAGTCCGAAAAACCACCGATCCATGAACCATTCATAGCATCAACCTCCAACAATCAAACCCCAGATAGCATTAAAATCTTCACGCACAACGTCACAGTTTGGTGCAACAATCAGACTTGTACAACCCAAAAGTGCCACGAATTTGGCTGTAGAAACATAACGTGTAACATTTATGAGACGGATCTCATGGGAGAGTGTAGGGTGTACAACATAATTTCGACACCGGAGGAGACTGTGCCTAATCTAGCGGATTCGGCACCAAAGCCACCACAAGATGCGGTGGCGGAGGATACGAGTGCACTTGAAGTGTCATCAACAACCGTTGCAACAACTGACCCTTCAACGCAGAATGATGGTCTTACTCCGACGGCGAACGTGGAACCTCTACTGCAACTAGAGGGCTTTTTATCGGCAACTGTCGGGAGTGACAAGAAGAGTTCTGGCAGTAAACAAGATCCAATCATCGAAGATCAAGAGGTTAGTGCATGATCAGATTATTCACCGTCATCATCGAAAGTTACAAATAACCCGGTACCACGTCACCCATAGCTTTATTTTGCAAAAAATCACAGTGCAGCAGACAAATCGTTGGTTTATTATTAGAGATTATATAGAATACCCCTGAAAAGTATACATTTACATCTAGACTAAACAGGAAAGCCTTGTCAACCCAATATTTATGTATAGGAAGATATTACGAAAACCACCCATCTTTAAAAAACCGTTTAATTTTTTTCAGGTATAGCAGATGTCGGATCGATAACAGAATCATCCACGTTCCTTGAAGTGTTAAATTCAATAATATCTAATTCTATAGCGACCATTTTAGAAGAATACGCAACTAAGCTAATGAACGGAATTATCACTAACGCAGAAATTAATGCGTTTTGCGTAAAAGGAATTTGCTATTATATAACATGTGAAAACAATAACAATTGCAAAAATCTCTATTGCAAATATTATCTATTTACTAACATGGAAGAATGTTCCATAAGTAACAACGCTGGGAATGTTTATATGGATCTACTGTTTTATAACAATAAAATTCCTCAGATTGCAAGCAAGATCCAAAAAAGTAGTGATAATTCCGAAGATAACAATATAAATTTAATAAATAGACTATTGCAGAAGTGATTAACATCAGTGTTTTATTTTTAGAGCTCACAGGCAGGCGCTCCTTCGTTAAGCAAACAATAAAATTATTGTCAAGAAAGCTGGCTTATCTATACCCCTTCAAGATAAGAGTTTTGTATACAGCGGTGGGTAAGATTAGGGACTGACTTGAGCTTTGTTGTTCTTTTTGAATTTTAGGATAACATTTTTCTTTTGTTTACTTGGTAATTGCCTGTTCGTATTCACATCATCAGTTTTAAACAAGTTATGCATACTTTTCATGACTGACGAGCGCAATTCAAAGTATTCAAACTACTTTTACATAACTTCCTTTTGTAAGTTTTCTTTATCTACTTAGGTACATTTTTATATAGATTAAAAAACAAGCTCTGAATTCGTATGTTTTTATGTATTACGTGTTGATGTTTCCAAATTCTGGGCATAGTGATTGCAAACTCGACCTACAGGACTGGATCAAATCTAATGTAAGGTTTTTTGCAGTTTTATTACTCTTCAAGGCATATGTTTCTTGAAATTTAATTAAAATCGACGCAAAAAAAGTACCGTTAAGAAAGAAAATTTATATTAGGTATTTATTTCGCGACCACAAAAACTTGATAGATAGTTAACCATTTCTTCTGTTTAGGGTGGTTTTCTTCTACGTGATGATCAGGCGAATACATTTCAGTCAACGTTTAACAAAAACATTATAAGTAAAATGTAATCGACGAAGCAGCTGATCGTTCTATTATCTACTAATATTATAAAGCCAAAGTTTGTGAAATATGAATTTTATTACCTAGGATATGCCTAGGATCTCCAAAACTACTGAACAGATCAAGATGAAACTTGGCGTACGTTTAGAGCAAAGCCTAACTTAGATTGAAGGCTACTTATTATACCGAAAATACGCGTGCGAAGCTGTGGGCAGAAGCCAGTTCTTCATATGGCTACACTACAAAATCAGCCAGTTGGGAACCCGGTTCACTTGGCACTAAATATTCCTTGCCATCGTAGATCTATTAAATCTTATTTGACAACCTCTGTGGTGCAGCGGGCGAAGGTCCGCCGACGCAAGAGGTTGCGGTTTCGATTCCCGCTTCGGGGCAATGTTCGTACGATCAGCTGATCTTAGTACCCATAACACAAGCTGCACTGCTTACTTTGGTTTTAGTAAGATAATGCTGTGTGAATTGTCCAGCATTATATTAAAAAAACTAGATGAGATAGAGGTTAGAATAAATATTTTCATAATAGCAGGCACCAGGAACAGCGGGGTATCGCTGGAGTCAGCCAGTTCTGAACCAGCTTCACTTGGCTCTAAACCTCTCATTTAAAAGTAAAAGTAAAGTCTTTATTTTGGAACACATTTAAGGATTTAACAAAAAATAGGCAGCGATGAGACCTGCAGAAGTAAAATACTGTGTCGCAGATCGCAACGCCCACCTCCGGGAGAACCTACATTGCCACCGTAGGTCCCTATTTAAACTCAAAGGCTAGAATAAATACCTGTGTCTGCAGTTTCATAATAGCAGGCGGTGTGGCACTGGCAACGGTGTCTGAAGAGATGGCCCTCAGAACAACAGCCAGTTCAGCGGTGCTAGCATGCGCGCCACGAGAAGCGTGTTTCGTCTCGTTATCTCGTGAAAAATGGCGGCATCTCGATTTCTCGACCGATGCTAGCATGCGACACCATTAGTCGTCACGTCTCATCACGTGAACGATTTTAGTGAATCTATATCTTATCTGTGGTAACCTTTCTCGTCAAACGCTAACATGCGCGCCAAATTATCTCAACTTTTGACTGTTCAGCGCGAGAATAACTTTCGTCTTTCAATTTGAGGACGAGAAGTCACGAGAACTTTTTCTTGAATGTTTTCTTCGAATTTGTTGGTCATAGCGGTCCTGTATCAAAATTATTTATTGGCGATGCATAATAATAACTAATGCCATCGCTTTCTGACTACAATGTAGGTACCCATAGGTAGGGTAGGTACATAAATGGTTACATAATTTACCTTGGTCATGTGTTCCGTTCTGTACAGTTTTTGGTACCTAACGGAGGAAATCTACGACAAATACTGGGGCAGGACCATACTTTATGTCACTCCCAGACTGCAAACAGCCGCTTCTCAGTCAACATACTGACTCAATTTACAGAAGGTTGGTAATTTGAACATTCATAGTAGGTAGTAGATTAGGTACACCTACCAAGCACCTAGGTACCAATTTTGCATTGCTAAAGAGTTCTTTCCCAGCAGATTTTTATTAGTTTCTATTTCGTAATCCAAGTTCGAAGAAGTAGGTACTAGGTACGTACAACAACCTACCTACCTAACTACCTATGTTCATTTTTACAAAACTCACTACACACATACGTCGCGTCTAAGCTGCTATGTAGACTCTTGAAAATGTAAACTCTTGTTCTCTGACAATCTACTCGGTACGGAAAGTGTTCCATTGTGTTGATTTTGTGTGCGAGTCAAAATATACCTACCCACCTACCTACCTACCTACGTTATAAATGTAGGAGAGGAACCTATTGAACGTGAACGCATAGTGGTGCCAAACCAAAGTAATAATAAGAATAAGATTAAGAAACATTTATTGTTCAAACAGAACCAATTATTATTGTCCAACAGCTTGTCCTTTTGGACATACAATAATAAAATATTAATATGAGTTAATAAACTTAATATTATAGGAATTGCACATTTTCTTTTATTCTACATAGGTAGTTTTCTATGTGTAATAAAAAATGTAATACCAGAACACCCGGAACAAATATTTGCAGATCGTACAAACATTTGTCCCATGGCGGGAATCGAACCCGCAAGCTCCCACGTCGCTGGCGGACCTTCGCCCGCCGCGCCGCCGCCACTTCGGTCGGTCGTCAAAGTAGCACAGAGTCACGGGTACGGCTTGACAGAGTAGGTAGGTACCTACTGCTTATTTTTTAATGTGGTTGGTCAGCTTTTTATCCTTCCAAGGCGCGCGGTAAGTTATTAAAGCTTGGATTGGAATAGACGTCTGATTTGGTTTCCGATTATATCACTCGACGTAGGGTAGGTAGCATAATTCACATTGCGTGCTAGATTAGGTATATTCAAAAGTTTTGCGGTTAGTATGTTATTTTGCGTTTTACAAGGACACTGGCGGTAAATGCTATGCCAACAACTGGGTATAATATCCATCATATTCTATAATATGAAAGCTCTCTTCTAATAATTATCAAAATTTGGATCATAGCCAGAAGTAATACCTTCTCTTCTCCTTCTTTTTTTTGTTTTGTTTTTTCGTGACTTTTTCGACTGTTTACCACCATTCTACCAGTGAAAATGTTCATACTGCCAATAAGAAGGTGAAAACTAAAATGGTTAGTTTATTTTTTTCGTGCATTTCACAAAAACCATAGACAATTGAATGAACTAAGTGGGTATTCGTCTGGGAGGCCATCTCTACGCGAGAAGGACTACTCGACAACGAGTATTATATCGTTTGTGGCGCGCATGCTAGGGTAAACGAGAAAACAACTGACGACGAGAAAAATAGTCGTCACGCGCGCGACGTCTTTCATGGCGCGCATGCTAGCACCACTGAACTGGCTTCACTTGGCTCTAGCTCTTCCCCGCCTTTTCTAGAATATACACAAACCTTCACCGAAGGCTAGAATAAATACCTGAGTCTGCAGTTTCCTAATAGCAGGCGGTGTGGCACTGGCCTCGGTGTCTGAAGAGATGGTCCTCAGGAACAGCGGGGTATCGCTGGAGTCAGCCAGTTCTGAACCCGCTTCACTTGGCTCTAACCCTTCCCCGCCTTGTCTAAAATACAAACGTTTTCATTAGTCACTTTTTAGTAACATTTTGAAGTTAAATGTTAGGTAAGCTTCAATTGAGTGAACATAGGTAACTTCTGAATTTCGCTCATGGTTTTAATGTCTTACTAGATGGCGCCTCTATTGCCTATAGGGAATAGAATATGCAGGGAAACTTTTAGAAACTGTGTCCTAGCAGTAGAGTCAGCCTCAACCTCAACAGCCTGTATTGGTCCACTACTGGACGCAGGCCTCCCCCTGATAAGCGCCTTATTGGCTTTTATCGCACGGGGGGTAGTGCCCATAATCCCCACGCTGGGCATGCGGGTTGGGGATCGCAGTTTGGTGGTAGAATTGTTCTGCAGGGGGCGCTGCTGCCCGCCCCTGGTGGATATCTCTTAGTCGCCTCTTACGACACCCGTGGGAAGAGTTGGGGTGGTGCAAATGCTAAGACGGCACCACACAGCTAGCAGTAGACTGACTGGCTTTATTTTTGTATTTATTTCTTTAAAAAGTAGGTATATACATAGGACTTAAATTTATAACACTCTTTAAGCCCGTCGGGGTTTGAAGGAAATGTACCTATCTTAGTACGAAGGTACGACTAAGTAAAACTATCTAACTGACAAAGTAAGTATGAACCTTCTTGATATTACTGAATTCATACTCAGTAATATCAAGCACTACGTCTACTAAACTTAGGGCTGCGAACACCCTTCGGTTTTTTTCACTTTCTCTTCTACCTCATATTCTTCTAGAAGTCTAGATAGATACTCACTGTATAAAGTAATGTATATTGACGTAGTTGGGGGCGGTGGTTTGAGGAGAGTCGGGCGCTCGAGGCGCGGTGGGCTCGGTCGTGCAGGGGATCGTACTGCCGCTTCGAGTGTCGTCTGTACTGGAACCGGTGCCACCTAAAACAAGTTAAATATATAAATAAGTAATGTTGGGCTATTCACACAGTATAATATTGCCTGGAAGTAAAAGCAGCTAGTATGTTTTTGAGAAAGTCACACTTCATCGTCATTATCATCAGCTTACGTGTAAGTCGACCGATGTGGCGCGGCGGACAAAAGTCCGCCTGCGACGCAGACGTTGCGGGTTCGATTCCCGCCTTGGGACAAATATCTGCATATATTTGTTCCGGGTGTTCTTGGTATTTTTCGGGTATTCTGGGTATTTTTATGTTGTGTAATAAAATATATCAATCCATGTAATGTATTGTATAAAGTATATCAGTCATCTAGTCCCCATAACATAAGCTCTGCTTAGCTTGGGCTAGATGATGCTGTGTGGATTGTCCAGCATTATTATTTTATTAATGTTAGTCCACTAATGGACATTGGACATAAGTCCTATCAAGTCGACTTACCACACTCTTAATTTTCATTGCCCAAATCAACGGATATGCTTTCCAGCGACATCGCCACTGACTTGTCATAATGATAAGCAGTAGATATGTTGCACTTACCAGCCTGAATATAAACGTACTCTCCGTCATTGATGCTGTCCACCGGCACTTGGTCGTAGTAAGGCTCGTCCTCGCTGCCCGGGACTGCCGGTATGCTTTCCAGCGAGATGGGCGCTGACTTGTCATAATGATAAGCAGAATGTTGCACTTACCAGCCTGAATATAAACGTACTCTCCGTCATTGATGCTGTCCACCGGCACTTGGTCGTAGTAAGGCTCGTCTTCACTTCCCGGGACTGCCGGTATGCTTTCCAGCGAGATGGGCGCTGACTTGTCATAATGATAAGCAGAATGTTGCACTTACCAGCCTGAATATAAACGTACTCTCCGTCATTGATGCTGTCCACCGGCACTTGGTCGTAGTAAGGCTCGTCTTCGCTGCCCGGGACTGCCGGTATGCTTTCCAGCGAGATGGGCACTGACTTGTCATAATGATAAGCAGAATGTTGCACTTACCAGCCTGAATATAAACGTACTCTCCGTCATTGATGCTGTCCACCGGCACTTGGTCGTAGTAAGGCTCGTCTTCGCTGCCCGGGACTGCCGGTATGCTTTCCAGAGAGAGGGGCGCTGACTTGTCATAATGATAAGCAGAATGTTGCACTTACCAGCCTGAATATAAACGTACTCTCCGTCATTGATGCTGTCCACCGGCACTTGGTCGTAGTAAGGCTCGTCTTCACTTCCCGGGACTGCCGGTATGCTTTCCAGCGAGATGGGCACTGACTTGTCATAATGATAAGCAGAATGTTGCACTTACCAGCCTGAATATAAACGTACTCTCCGTCATTGATGCTGTCCACCGGCACTTGGTCGTAGTAAGGCTCGTCTTCGCTGCCCGGGACTGCCGGTATGCTTTCCAGCGAGATGGGCGCTGACTTGTCGTCCGTCCCTTCGCCGAGGTCCGGCGTGGATGTAGCCTCTTCGTCGATAGAACGCGGGGTTGCCGCGCCGCCGGAACGCTTGCGTTCCGATGATAGGGAGTTTATGGACTCGTAGCTTTTCACCTATTGATTGGTATGGAAATAAAATAGGTGATTAAAATAAAAGTTATCGGTTGATTACTTATCGTGGCTTTAGTGGGGATCGAAGCGAGAAACTCATGACTAGAACATTGAATTAAAAATTTAAATTAAACAATTGTTTATTGCACAAAAGTACATGACACTAATTTAGGGCTCTCATTACCAATATAAGCTATTCTGAAAGTAGCTTGTGGTTTGGTAGTGAGTGCTTCCCCTTAAAATAATTACGTCTGGTTATTGTACAAGACTTAGGTGTACGTCTTGACATTGACAGGTGATTTGTGGCTTATTCGTTAACCAATGTTCGAAAAGGAAAATAAACGTAGAACACGAAATTAAGTAAATAAGGAAAGAAAGAAATATTTATTTGTTAGGTACATTATGTATAAATTTGTAACAACACACTTAAACACTTAAAATGTACTTGTAGCACAGAAGTACTGAAACCTTTCAGAAACTGAATTGTTCTCATTCATCACATCACCCTAACACATAATCAACATTAAAAACGTACAATCATAATTACATTACAAGTGCGTAAAACTAACAAGTCTGACTCACCCTTTCACTAATGGAGGGTGTGGACGCGCGACTCGCGATAGACTCCCGCGAGTCCGCATTGCGGAGTCTACGCCCCAAGGATGAAGGTGGACTGTCTTCTGGCAGACCACTCTCGGGGAGGGAGGCACCGCGTTTGCTGAACACTTTTGGTGGTGGTCTGCAATGATAAGTGACATAATTGTCATTGACCTCTCTGAAAGATAAATCTAGCTAGAATGTGAAGAATATGGCTTGCTTTAAGAATGAAGGGGTACCATCATTGGGAATTTCTGGATGCAGGTCGCGGAGGAGCGGTCATTGTGGCGATCTTTAGAGAGCTATATATCCAGCCGTGGACGTCGTTCGATGATGACAAAGAAGACATATTACTTAAGCTTATGTATGACTATAATTTTAAGGCAGGACAACGTGACCATTTATTAGATACATGTTTGTAAAACTCCTTATCATTATCATAAATTACATCGCATCAACAAAGAGGTGCTAAAGAATACTAATGTACCTATCGCGAATTAAAGTTTCGCAACACGCTACACATCGTGAGCTCACACTAGATTTCTCTAGCGTTACACATTCGTTTCTGCCACACTCATCACTTCTCGTGCATTACGTGCTATTCGTCGAGTTACATTCTTGGATTCGCTTTCGTAGAATGTCATAATCGTACGTAACATTCCTCTGTACAGGTTGGATTTTTTGGACGCGGCAGAGACAGGTACCTTAACGATTATAGCTTCAGGAAAATGGTCTTAGGAGACTTCCCATAATTTTGCGAGAAATGTTCATCATCATCAACAGATTTTTAATAAAATGCACAGTTAGCACGAAAATGGACATAAAAGCACAAAAACTTTTTTTGATGCCATTCGATCCCGTTTCTTAAACTATTCGAAAACCTCTATGGACCAACTGAGCTTGGAGTACTAAAAAAGTCAGAAATCTCTAAAACCTTTCCTTATAATCCGTTTGCAGCGTAGCGATACGCTAACAAGAACGTATCACAGTAGGCACGTTCATAGAACTCTGAATGAAGAGATATGAAGCAAGATGATCATCAATCCTTCTCAACTTAGACCCATTCATCATCGTCATCCACAGCCCGTCTTCGGCTGAGTGCTGGGTTTAGGCCTTCATGGTCTTGTCTTTGCCATTATCTTTAGTCCTACACGTGCATTCCGCTTCAGTCTGCGACGTTTTATTCACTAGGTACTTATTTATTGCATTCATACAATCGGGTCTTAGAAACTAGGTAAGTTTAAATTATGATCGATCACAGTATGTACCCATGGGTGTTGCAATGGAAGACTGGCCTGGTATCATGCCTCTCTTCTTAAGATGAACTTCCTTAATATTTATCTACTGCTTTGCTTTTACAAGATCAATAACAAAATTAACATAACCCTCCTTCCGCAGTCTGGTAATAATAAATGTTTTAAAGATGGATTACATAAAGGAGGTGCCTTTCTTGGAGCTAGATAAACCAACATCATCTAGATAAAATTACAACTAATCTCTCTCAACTACTCGCATATAAATCAATGCCGTTGCCTTCGTATTCTCAGAAAAACCACGAACGACGTGACGTTGTTCGAACTACAATACAAATACATAGGTACTTACTATATTATTAAAACGCTTTACGGAAATGAACGATCTGCATCAAACGATCTAGTATAATATTAAGGTTTACTTACTTAGGTGGAACTTTTTTCTTAGCAGCTAATACGGGATCCGGAGGACTGCTTTCTGACTGAGACGATTGTGATGTTTCCTCCGCTTTCTTGGCAGCATTCTCGGCTAACTTCAGACCATTTACTTCGATGACTGTTACAAAGTCACCTGTTTGTGACTGCGGACGGTTTTTGGCTTGATTCGGACTTTTTTCATCTAAGGCTACTGGGAATAAATAAACATAATAGATTGACCTAGTACATTATCATCTAGCAAGAATATACTGTAGTATAAACAATGGATGGAGACATCCCTTTTCCCATCATTGATGACTAGAGAGAAATAAACATTCAATGGGATGATTCACACAATGACCTAGACCACATAAAGGAAACAGAACCTAGTAATATAAGTTTAAAATTTAAGCTAAAATTTAGATGGATGGATGGATGTTTGTAACTTTAATATTCTTCACATCAAACTATGGAACGGCTCGGGCTGAAATTTTGCTCAATGTAGGTAGTTTTAGAATTTCCCGGCACGCATCATATTGCGTCAAGCGTCAGCATTTTGCCACGACAAAATGCTGACGCTTGACGCATTATGATGCGTCAAGCGTCAGCATTATGTTTAATATGTACGCAAAAATATGAGCGAGACAACAGAATTGACAAATTTTGTCATGGCGCGCATCTTGGGCTTGCTGGATTAACATCGGCCTCGTTGCTTTTATCTCAGAAATACGCGTGTGAAGACGCGGGAAGAAATTAGTTCAACATAACTTACCACTAGCATCTTGACTATTATCACTGCGCTGAACTATCTCACTATTACACCTCCTGCGAGCCTCCGCCACTAGGTTTGAAGATAGTTCATTGATGCACTGGTTGACGGAGCTCCTCTCCGCAATGTGAGGTGGTTTCGCCCTGAGCTGAACATGCTCAAACTCAGGTAATTCAGGCACTGTGGCGGAGTCATCAGTTTTATTACTGCTGGTGCTATCTTCTTCACTTTTCTTT
This sequence comes from Eupithecia subfuscata, assembly GCA_963564075.1. NCBI lineage: Eukaryota > Metazoa > Arthropoda > Insecta > Lepidoptera > Geometridae > Eupithecia > Eupithecia subfuscata. Next base: position 6,111,639 of record OY751108.1, read on the forward strand.
GATAGAGAGTTTGTGTTTGAACCCTGTAAATAGTTTAAATAAAAATGAATAAATCAAAAACTGCATTTTTGATAAGGTATTACAGTGACCAATGTATTTATAATTATTAGGTGTACAGGAAAACAGCACAGAAATTTATTTAGATTTACAACAATTAGAGATTTAATAGAGTTTATTTTGGTGCCATTAGGATAAGTAGGTATGTACTGTTGCTTCTTGTAGAAAATGGTTAAATACATAGGTACCTACTTAGATTTTATTATGTAGGTATGAAGTTAAAATCTAAGTAGGTTCCTATGTATTTACCCATTATCTACAAGAAGCAACAGTTGACAGAATATTCTATGTGGGAAGGCTAAAGTAGGCTTTTATGTAACTTGTTTGATATCAAATGGTTAAATATGTGAGTGGGTGATGATTCACCTTAAATTCATGCAAGAGGCCTACATCCAAAATGAATTGGTGCCTAATTAGATAATCATGGCCTTTCCACTTTACTTTTATACATTCTTCTTCTAAGAATCTGTATGCTCGCTACTGTTTAAAATTCAAGGCCATTTTCAACAAGGCCTCATCAAAACAATACCCTTATGCCATCAGAATTCTCATGTTGCTTTTTATGAAATGTGTCAGCCTTGAAAGGGGCACTTTCATTCCAATTAAGTAGGTGTGACTTGTTTAATAGGTGTGTCAGTCAACACTGCCGGCTTTAACACAAATGTGCCAATCAACATAATTACCCACAAATTACCAAAATATACTACTGTATGGGTTATTGAACAACTAATTAGCCACTTCCCCTTCGAAAAATACCAAATTAAAGACATTGTAAATCCAAACAAAGGCTCATTTCATGTTGGATAATATTAATGGTATAACAAAGGCAAAACAATTAAATACATAATTAGATACTTATTGCTTTGATGTTATGGCTCATTTATATTCCTCACACAATTCCAGCTATCCTCTGCTGTTCTTTGATGATTCATCTAACCACTATAAATTGAAAACATACATGGGTAGATTTAAAACTTAACAGAATAGGTATCTTTTTGCTACATGCCATCATCAGATTAATTAGGTATGGTGTGCAAAAACAATTTCTGAGGAATTTATACAACTGCCTAGATAAAACTGGGCTAGTATTGAAAATATTCCTGATATAACACATATTAAGAATGCAAAAGTTTGGATGTTTGTTACATCTTCACACCAAAACTACGTATAGATGTAGTAGGTACTAGACATATAGGCTACTTTTTACCCCAGGAAAAGCATTGTGAAGCTGCAGGCAGGCAAGTAATACATAACAGGAAATGTGAACTGTCTGTGCAATGGATCTTTACTGTTAGATTTCACGCTTCAATAGCATGAGATGGTCAGTGATCAATATTAATATAGAACAGTGAAGTAGGCATTATCATAGATTAATAATGTATTTTACAGTTATGAATAAAGTAGGTATCCTTCTTGGAAATGTTTAGGTAATCACAGCAACACTTACATAGAATTAATGTTTGCATAATAGATGATGAAAGGTGAATAATGTGCTCCAAACTAAGGCTAGTGTTATGCATAGTTTATAATTAGCAGATATAGGTACCACATTAAAAGTATGATGTAGGTATAGATAACAAATGATAGCTCTAATCTAACTAGATAACAAAATGGGTAGGATTGCTATTTAGTGGTCAAAGGATCTTTGGGATAAACAAGACAAAGTATTTGTATGTGCAAATCATGTCAGATCCAGGACCAAAATTATACTAAATTAGGTAGGTAGGTAGGTCAGGTAGGTACCTGTTTACTGTCCGAAGTTTTATCATCAGATTCGTTCACGTCAGATCCCGAGGGCGGAGCCCCTCGTAGAACTTGAGCTGCTGCTTTATGTTTCTCAACATCAGATAACAAAGTCTCTAGGTATTCAACATAAAACTCTTCTTTCTCCAATTCTTCTCTGAGTATAGCAACTTTTTGTTTGTGTTTAGCCAAATTGGCCCTGACATCTTCTTCCCAGGCGGCTGGCAGAGCACTCTCAGGAAATCTTTGCACCCATACACGTTGAAAATCCCCAAAGACACTCATCTCTCACCAAACGATTTCATGACAAATTTATGTTAGATTTTTCAAGTAAATTCACTGATTTATTTTCATTTACAAAACGTATTCACAAAACTCTGACATCGCATCGAAAACTATTTTTTTTATGATTCACTCACTCACGTCAAAATGAAAATCCAACATCACAGAATAAAAATACAATTAATTTGAGAGATACAGATAATGGTAGATTATGGTAGAATTTCGTAGTACAAAAATGAAGAGAGGTAAGGTTTTCGGAAAATTTCGGTTTTATTATGGCTGCATTCCGAGTTACGCTAATATCGATAATAGCGCTCTCTTACGCGTTCCAAATTACTGTGAGCGCGACAACGATGTCCCGTGTGACGTCATAGATGACGTCATTACATGCGCCATTTTGCGATAACACCGACGGGAGACAATAATGTACAACCAAATATTGTACGGCACAATAATTGGTGACCAAATTTGTACAGCCTAATAATTCGTGTACATTGCTTCTGATTATCTTGGTGTACATTATAATGACGTACAATATCAGACTGTGCTTTATTGACACGTGACGAGCTTCCAAACTCAATTTTGTACGACTTTTATTGCACACACCAATAATTCGAAGACATGACACGGATTATTGGGTGTACAATATCGGGACATGCATTATCAGCACGTGTTGATATTGTACACCGAATAAAACGAAGCCACTAGAAGAGAGTAGCTGTCAAATCGATGCTGCCTTTACACCGCAGTGATGTCTCTTACACTAATTTTGGCTTTCTTATCTGGCAACACTGCACCCATGGCTGTTACGATTGAAGATCGTGCACCAGGTGGCAGCACAGCACTGGCCAGTGTTGCCGGTAAGGACCTTCTTGGTCCGTTTCGGACTTTCTTCTGCCTCTGCGGATCTTTTGCGGACCATGACTCTTTGCTGATCTTTTCGGACCAAAACGACAATCCAAACAGCCTCGGTACATCGCAGAGCAAACCTCAACATTTGAAAGAAAATCAATTGGTATTTACGAAAAAGGCCAGGCAATATGGCTCAGTAGGCAATGGCATGTCCAGTGGTGGTGGGACACATTCATTAGAGTAGAAAATTGTTCTACGTCTATGGTTACATCTTCACTTCTCTCATGTGTATTATCTTTAACTTTTCTTTCGCGGTGAATGGAATGGTGGACTTAGTGAGTATTTGCAAAGTCACTTTTCGAATGTTTGAAGTTTGAATTTAAACGAGTACTTATTAGCAAGGAACTGACTGATGACGTAGCTTGAATCACTGAGGCTTGAATGTAATTGCGTGACGTAGGGAATCAAACGTAGGTAAGTAGGTTGATAGAAAGGTAGCTAGTGTTTTTTAAGTAAACAGACTTGAGTTTCTGGGTTGAACGTTTTCCTTCATTCGCGCGATGACAGAGTTGGGCGCGTCGTCTGCTCTACATAAATTTATTTTGTTGTGTGGGACTTTTTTGAACATTCTTAGGGTTCCGTACCTCAAAAGGAAAAAAAAATCCTTATAGGATCACTTTGCTGTCTATCTGTCTGTCTGTCTGTCCGTCTGTCAACCCTCTTTTCTTAGGAACGCGTGGACATATCGAATTGAAATTAACGTCAAATTACTCAAGGCCGTAACTTCTTGAAGCCACCATATAAATAAAACTTTTAAGTCTTCTACTTAGGTACTTCCCGTAGACCTAGAATCATGAAACTTGGTAAGCAGCAAGCTTATAGCACAAGTAAAGGGAAATATCCGAAAACCATAAATTTGTAAATTATTCACAAAAAAAAAATACTTTTAATGCTCGCCATGGACCAAAACCTACAGGGTACTTCCCGTAGTAATTATGAAATTTGGCAAGAAACAAGGCCCTATAGCACAAATAAAGGGAAAAATCCGAAAACAGTAAATTTGTTGTTTTTTCTCAGTAAAAAATTTTCTTGCTTTAGACCAAAACCTTATAGGGCACTTCCCATTGACCTAGAATCATTAAATTTGGTAAGAAGCAAGATTATATAGCACAAATAACGAGAAATATCTGAAAACCGTAAATTCGTAATTTATTCATAAGAAAATAATAATTTTTGACTCCACCTAAATATGTATATTAGGGTACCTTTTTCATGTTGACCTAGAATCATGATATTTTGCAAGAAACAAGGTCTTACAATTAAACGGAACCCTTAGCGTGCGAGTCCGACTCGCACTTGACGTTTTATTTTATCTCAGTCTTTCAACCTTTGTAAACAATAAGCAAAGTTTTCTGAAGTTCATGAAGATGAAGCAACATAAAGTACAATTCATATGGAAGACTTAATATCCCCATTACGACAAGTAATCAAAACAAAAGTCAAAACAAAATTTTCAAAACGAATCTTTTTGTCATATTTCGGACCATTCTGGCGTTCGGATCGGAGCTTTTTCATTTTGACTGCCGGCAACACTGACTGGCAGTCAAGTTTCAAGTGTTTTAATGCTTTGCTTTGCTTTCATGTTGTACAAAGATCATAATGAATTGATTAAATTACAGCTACCAACACGTCATGAGCCCGGGTGGGGCACTGCAATGCAAAGTGCAAAATAAGTCAAGTCAGTGCTTCTGTCATCGATCGTTACCGTCAGGGCTCCGCCCCGGTAAACATGTGTACCTACAGCATTGTGTGCTGTGCAGTGTCATGACAATGTGAAAGAGTAAATAGGAGGCCAATAGGTACTGGTCTTCAGGAAATGCGATCATAAATGGCTAGTATAATCTAAATTAGTTTTCTAGTGTTGTGCCTAACCTAGCCTATTCTCTCTTAAAGTATTATTTATCTAATTGAAGTACTGACCTCCTACTAATAATTAAAATAATGTACCTACACACAGCCTTTGAATAACCTTTTCTGAAGAAAGTTTATTTATAGAGGCTCCGGCCAAACTCAAGTTACCTATAAATACTGTTGTGAATCAGAATCCCCTGATCATTATGTACACAATATACTTTGAAAAGTTTCAGTTTCAAAGTAACCTATTATTTTCTGGGATAGGGCCTACAAATTGCGTGTTCTTGTAAACTTCAAGCTATTGATATTAAAGAAATTCAATAACGAATTTCGCATCTTCTATTTCAGAGGCAAACAAGAAACATGTTGCCAACCAACGACAAAAAATCATTTTGCCAAAGATGAAGAAAGAAGTCAGTCATCTTTTATCTAAAAAGGAAGGGTAATCATTTTGTATCTAGTTTGTATAATGATTCATCGAATTGTTCAATACCACGAAGGTAAAAATATGGGGATGACATTGTTTATTATCTTCTTAAAGCAGTATACAATAAATAAATGCTGATCCATTCCTTGAAACCTCATCAGCCATATCTAATATACCTCATCATCATCAATGGCCTTTACATCCACGAAGGATGGTTTATGTAGTGTTCATTTTTTTAATATACCTAATTACTTATAAATAAATAATTAATGCTGGACAATTCACACAGCATTATCTAGACCCAAGCTAAGCAGAGCTTGTGTTATGGGTACTAACTGATATAGATAATACAATACACTACATAGATAGATATTTTTTATTATACATAGAAAAACATCCAGAACCTCTGAACAAATATCGGCAGATCGTAAAAACATTTGTCCCGAGGCAGGAATCGAACCCACAACCTCCTGCGTCGCAGGCGGACCTTTGCCCGCTGCGCCACAGAGGTCGTCAAAGTATAGTTATAGTCATCTCATCCTCATAAAGTTTAGTATTTAGTTGTTAGTAGTAGAAAACTTATCTAAACATCCGCTACACTAAAACCTTATTATTTTTTCATATTTTATTCCATGTTTCAGCAGGGTCATTGTAGAAAAAAGTGCAGTACCATGTTAATTCCTGTGGAAATTCAAAGAAGTAATGAAAAACCAGGATAATACATCTACACAAAATGGAAACTGTTATCAACACATTATTATGTTCCCACTGCTAACATAATGCTGTTAAAGCTTTCTATGCTAATTGAAATCTTACCAAGGCACACATCATTCATAAAGCCCTGCCAAAGATTGATGAAGAGGAATATTATGTTATTTTTCAAATAATTATAACAGACAAAAATAAATGGAAACGAATAAAATGTCATGCCAACCCCACCTAGAGTGTGATAAGGGCAGGGCAGAAGCAGATGAGATTAAATCATCCACTCAGTCATTTGGACCCAAACGGAACCAAATGATATTGTTTACACAATCCTCAAAAACAATTGATGGTGATGGGCGGGACAAACAATACAAGAAACAGGGAAAAGGTCTACGTTTATTCTGCATCTTTAAAGTCAGGCTGGGCCTGGTTATCAGGACAAACATGGAAACGGCCTTTGTCATAAGATCAACAGAAGACATAGGTACACAACTCATGAATTTTAAAAGGGAACTATATTATTATAAGTATTAAGGTTTAAAAGCGTGGATGTTTTGTTTACGATTCATATTTTATATTTTAATAAAGACATCAACTTATCAAGGATCTAATTTTATTACTATTACTTTTAATTTTTATTACTACTAATTCAACCCTAGACTTCGCATGCAATAATTGGGGATAAAAAGTAGCTTTTATGTCAATCTAATTATAGAACTACATCTTTGGATAATTTAAGCTGAATAAATTCAGTAGTTCATGAAGAGATGTCATTACCTAAACATCAAACTTTTGCTTTTATAATAATAAGGTATCTCTATTAGTGAGTGCCTATTATTAGCTTTCTGTATCTATTTTAATTTCTATTGTGATTAGATAAGCTGATGGCAATCCAAATTAAATAAATAAAAAAGATGTAAGGTCTGGGTCATTTAGGTCTCCAGGACTATCTTATTGAATGTGTGAAGGTATTTCTGTAGGTATAGTCCAGTCCATCTAAATATGTAAATATGTATGAGGATCTAAATATGAGGTTACCTGGAATGTTTACCGGGAGTTTTGAAAGTAGATACCTACCTAATTTTATAGATTTCGGACACAGAGACAATAAATTCACACACCTGCAAAAGAAGCACAGGCAGATGCTGGATGGGGCAAGCTGAATACTGGGCAACAGAGATATGGAACATCCTTCTTTTTTTGAGTCGGTTAAAACCTACTACGAATAATTCCTTAAGGCGAATAGTTGGGTGGATAGTGGCGCCACTACATTTATTTTTATAATTACGTTATACAAAGGAATTATCAAAAAATCGGACCGCGCGTAGACGATATCTATCATAAGCTTTTTTTAAATGTATCTTGCATAGTTTTGTATTGTATTATTTAGGCAGATACTTGTTTCAAGAGTTTAGTTCCTATTGGTGGCCACCAAGCTCTCCAAACAAGGTTTTTGATTGAATAACACAAAACAAAACTATTACAGATACATTAAACAAAAGCTTGTGATAGGTATAGTCTACCAGCGGTCCGATTTTTTGATAATTCCGCTTTATAACTTAATGATTAAATTAAATATGTAGTGGCGCCACTATCACCCCTACTATTCGCCTTAATTTTACACTGTTGTTGTTAAATTACAAATACTACCCCTTACGGGAATATATTTTGATGGGACCATCTCGGGATTATTTTTAACTAGACGATCGCCTCGCGGTTTCACCCGCATAGTTCCCGTTCCCATGGGAATTCCGGGATAATATATATATATATATATATATAGCCTAATTCACTCCCTGAAAAGTAAGCTTTCTAACGGTGAAATAATTTTTCAAATCAGTCCAGTAGTTTCGGAGCCTATTCAATGCAAACAATCAAATCTTTCCTCGTTATAATATTAGTATTGACTTAAAGATAATGCCTGCATGCAATAGCGAAAGCACCAGCAGAGAAATCGGCGAACGTAGGTACAACAGACTTAATCTAAAAACCTTTTACCACATTTTACCTAGGTACTAATCCCCGATATATCTACCTAGATACATGTAGGCATATAGGGTAGGTACCTAATCTGTAACAACCTCGGGACAAAATATAAACAACGTGTCCCGAGGCGGGAATCGAAAACGAAACCATCTACGTCGCAGGCGGACCTTTGCCCGATGCTGTGCCGATGCGTGGTGCATCGGGCGAATGTCGTCGATCGAATCGTTTGTCAATTTTGTACCTATAGGTAGGTACATAATAATGTATCAACATAAACTTATCTAAACAATGGCTCATCAGCAATGAATTGAATATAATTAAGGTAGGTACCATCAGCAAAAGATCTACCTATCCAGTTTGAAACTCTTTTGCTTTGCGTTGGTTTTGGGTAACACGTCACGCCTTCTTATTTTGTTTGTCTATTTTTCTATTGTTCTATAACGTTTTGTAGTTGGTTTATTGTTGCTAACGGTAATTTAACGGTAACCTTTAGATCTCGGATTATTATCTTAGAACAACAGAACACATGTCCACACTCAATACAAAAAAGTCAAGTTCTTGGTAATTCATTATGTATTAATAATGAAATTGAATTAATATCTAAATAGGTATCCTAAGTTATGAAAAAGTTATAAAGTAGTGTATTATAGTACATATTAGTAATTCGTATTTTACCCACATCGCATTATAAAATGAATCGTCGATAAAGATAATTTATTTGCTTGAACATAGTGTAGTTTACACAGATGTTAATAATATTTTAGTTTCAAATAACTTCTACTAACATTAGCATGCAAAAGTGGGTCTGGTCAGGTTACCCACGAAATACGAAGCTCCCATTGGTCTTTAAAAATAAAAGAAATCCAACAAGCCGGGGATGGCAACCGGGTCACTTCGTAGAAAAATCATCCTTGTGGTTTCTAGGTGGATCTTTTGCTGATCGTACCTATCAGGTAAGTATGTTATGTACCTACACAATATCAGTACGAAATACGAAATGAACTAACATTAGGTACCTACCTAGATAAGGTACATAATCTTACCGACCCGACCTATTCACTGCTGTTGGTACCTAGGTACATTGTGGCAAATAGGTTAGTATCTTTATAGCCACAGACCCTAGCCCTAGCCACGGTAATATCCCTAGCATCCCTAGCATGGTACCTAAGTAATTATAATACCTAAGTAGGTTAGGTACCTAGAAAGCCAAACTGATTTTAGCATTATTTTGGCAGGTACTAACCTAAACTAATGTAGGTAGGTTAGGTACCTAGATTCTAGATAAAGTTCATCAAAACAATCGTTTACTTTTATAATATACTCTTAGGTTGCGGGTTCGATTCCCGCCTCAGGAAAAGTATTTGTACCTACGATCTACCTAAGTACCTACCCATAAAAAAGCTCTCTTCACATTGAAGTTTGGCTAGTTAAGTAGGTACTTAGATGATTAAATGCCATCTATTTACCTACTAGGTATTACTAATTTACCTATATGTACCTATACATACTTGAATTGAAACTACCTACACTAGAAATTCGGCGGTATAGTGAGGTTGGTAGGTAGGTATTTCGGGATAGGTAAAATGAAAAAGTTTGACATAATTATGAGCATTGATAACTATAATTTTTTAACATTATGAAAGTAAAAGAATAAAGTTAATCTAGGTAGGTAGGTACCTACTTAAAAATATATTTTTGGAACGTAGTTCCCTAACGCGCGTTGTGAAAGGGGGCTAGGTACCTAGACGGAAAAAGTTGTAACGAAAATTGGAGCGACACTTTTTGCCACAGCTCAAGCTAGGCAGGTACTTTATAATCTATGTTAGGTACTTTCTTACCAACCTACTCCACCTAGGCAGTAGGCACACTAAATAGGTAAATAGTACAGTACGTCGACTCCTTAGGTACCCACCTACCTATCTATTTATAAATTACGTAGGTACCTTGTAAGCGTACCTACCTAAGCGTTGTAACTACGTAGGTAAGTTTTAGTGGTACCTACCTAACTAACTACCTACATATTCGCTCTAGGATAGCCTAATAAAAATGAAATAAAATAATGGCATGTACAGTAGGGGTCAATAGTGTGACCAAGTTTATATATTACCTACGGCATAACTACAGAAAAATAAATTTATCGCTAGACTAGGTACCTAGGTACCTACTTTCCGTGTGCATGGGTTTATAAAGACATTGTCTTGCACACGGAAAAAGGAAGAACAGGGGAAAACATCTTCATAGGGGTTCAAATTCAAACATCGAGTGGATGGAGTAGGTACCTACTAGCTAGTCTCGCTCACGACAACTTATGCCGTAGGTACCTAGTATTGTTCAATTTTAGAATGTAAAATGAATGATAGTAGGACCTACCTAGGAGAAAAATCTTCAAAATGGAGGTGTTTCGTACCCGATACATACCTATACAGATACATCGATAAGTACCTACCTAAGTACTTACCGATTTTTGTTGTGTTTTGTAGTAAAATGTAAAGTACTAGCTTCTGCCCGCGGCTTCGCACGCGTTATTTCTACGGAAACGTTCAAAGGTAATTTCTATCCCATGGGAACTGATTTATGGGATAAAAAGTCTAGCCTATGTTTGATTCCAGGCATAGAGCTACACCGGTGCAAAATTTCAGCTCAATCTGTTCAGTAGTTTTGGCGTGAAGACGTAACAAACATCCATCCATCTATACATCCATTCCATCCAAACTTTCGCATTTTTATTATATGTCTGATTTTATTTCAATTCATTAATTATTTAATAGAACGCTTAGTCAAAATCAACCATAGGTATGCAATAGAGATAAAGTTGATTTTGAATTGATTCTACCTATTCTTCGCTATTCAATTAGTGATGTAGTCAAGTCGGATGTTGATTTTATCGATTGATATCGATACAAGAAATTAAAAATATTTATTTAGTTCTAGTTTCTGCCCGCTGCTTGGCACGCGTTGTTTCTGTGAAAATATTTTCTATCCCATGGGAACTGATTTATGAGATAAAAAGTATCTTCGATTCCAGGATTAGAAGTGGCTGTACCCGCTGTACCTAGTCAAAATTTTAGCTCGATCCGTTCAGTGGTTTTGGCATCTAGCAGGGGATTATGAACATCCATCTAGGTATCTATTCATCCATCCATCATGACAACATCTGTGGTGCAGCGGGCGAAGGTCCGCCTGCGACGCAGGAGGTTGCGGGTTCGATTCCCGCCTCCGGAAAAATGTTCGGACGAACTGCAGATATTTGCTCAGGGTGTTCTGGATGTTTTTTATATAAAAAAAAAAAATGTAGGTATCTAGGTCGGTATGTAGTGTATTGTATTAAGTACCTATTATCAGTTATCTAGTACCTATACCTAACCTACCCATAATACAAGCTCTGCTTAGCTCAGGGCTAGATAATGGTACCTATGTGAATTATCCAGCGATATTATTTAAGGGGACGCTTCCGGCTGGTATTGATATGGATCACTTGAGCTACCTGTAGACTGTTTGCAACAGTCTGCTGGTAGCGCAACTGTTTCAATTGCAAATACTTACTTGTATAATTTTCTTTGTGAATAAAGGCATTTATTTATTTATCTAAACATCCTTACTTGCGCATTTATAATATTAATGTGATTTACATTACAAGTCACTAAATAGACATCAATTAGGTCCTCTCAACTTCATTTAAAATATTTATTGATGGTTTAAAATTTACTTACTTACTGCTATTTGTATACCAAATAAATAAATAGGTAAACTCCAAACAAGGTTTATTTTTTTGTTTATTAAGACCGATACGTTCTGCTGCTAAAGTAAAATAAATCTTATACCTAGAAGTCAAGGTTTATTGCCAAATCTGTGACGTAGGTATGACGGCTAGTTTTGACTCAACAACCTAAAACTAAAATACCTAATGTGGTATCATAGATCCAAAAAAACGGATGAATCGATTTTCGTTTAGTTTTTTTTGTGTCATAGGTGCCTAGGTAGACCTAGGTAGATAATTTTATCCCAAGTGTTCTTAGCCATGTTTCCACAGCATGTTTCATAAAAATCTGTCAGGCAGGGGTTTTTTAAATTTTGTTCTTGTTTTTTTGTTTAACAAGCTGAAATGGCAGTGGGCCAGCCATATCTCGCGCATGAAATGTAGATAGGATCAATGATGTTAATAGGTAGGTAGGTGGATAAGTAGGTATATGAACTGTATACTAATCTACGTGAATCTACCTATTTAAAATGGAAAAACATTAGGTTATTTTATTTCACTCAAATTTCACTGCCGCGGTGTTATCGCTTTGCCACTTACACGAACGAGACAAGACGTAGTGCGTTGCGTTCATGGGTGACAGAGAGAACGAGATAATGGCGTGCGGTGTTGTCGGTTTGAACGAAGCTAGGGGAGGTTGGGGTAATATGAGGCTGATCTATTACTCGAATATCGCATCGGGGCCTTCCTACAATATTATTTTTTACCACTGCTATCCAATATTTTTCATAGTAGGTAAATATACAGATTTTAACATTTGACTTTCAACAACTAGGTACTTCTATTTTGTTTTAGATTTCATAATGACGAATTAATCATAGAGAAATGAAGAAATGCAAGTACAAGCAAGTCGTGAGAACCCAAAGATGTGACGATGAATGGATGCCAACGACTTACTCAACAATTCCGTTCAGTAATTTTGGCGTGAAGAAGTAACAAACATCCAACTATCCATCCAAACTTTCGCATTTATAATAAACTACTTTATTCTCATGGCTTCGCACGCGTTGTTTCTATGGAAACGTTTAAAGTTGATTTATATGCCATGGGAACTATATACTAGAAAGAAAGTAGCCTATGTTTGATTCCAGGATTAAAATTACCTGTACTTATGCAACATTTCAACCCGATCCTTTCATAGGTTTTGGCGTGAGGAGATAGGTAACAAACAAACATCCATCCATCCATCAAAACTTTTGCATTTATAATATTAGCGTGATAACGAGATTATTATTATGATAATTAGTAATTACTCAATAAAGTTAAGTTAGAGTATTTTTTTGTTATTTTATTAATGTGATTACAAAAATTTATACCTATACTAAGTACTTAATACTATAGTTCGTCAATAAACATTTTTATTAAAAAAATTATTGTTAATTTTCTTAGTGCTGCTTCGTTGCCCGTTCTCCCCCAGTTCGCCGATCCAGTCAGCCGATTATGCTAGGCTGTCATTGGCCGTCAGCCCGCGCTGGCCGCTAATGTTAAGTGAGATCAGGATGTTCATCTCTTTTTGACAACGGGCTCCTATATAATATCTTTGTGATCTCATAACATAACCTACTCAGTCACGGTAATATTATTTTAGGATAATATTACCGTGACTCAGTGGTGCAAATAAATAAAGTTCCATAGGACCTATGTATGTAGGTAGCTAAAGTAAAATAGGTATCACCATGTTTTTCTTTCTTTCGAAAAAATTAGATAAATCACAGTAGGTAGGTATAGGTAGGTAAGTACTTTATACTGTATCCTACCCACCTGCCTGCCTATAAATGTCTTAGCTTGGCACCACGAAGTCTGATGATTGATACCTATTTGGTGCTTTCTAGGTAGGTACCTAGGTACCTTATTATACCTACACCTAATAAAAGAGACCTATACCTACCTAATTAGGTACCTACCTACATTAGGTACTTACCTATCTTTTTTACCTACGAGGAGGTATAACTCTACATTACTGCGTATCCTGGTAGGATAACAGGACACTACCTATCCCACTGAAAAAAACACTTATTCACCATCAGAGCGACAGACTGCCCTCTCCCGCAGAGGGTGTACCTATCACGCATCAGCAACGACGAATCAGCTGCCCACGTAGGTACTAGGTAGTCCTGGAACACTAGGGAGTAACAGCACAACGAACATAGGTAAATCCTAAACTTGCCGAGGTCACTCCGCGAAGCCTGTGAAGACCCCAGGAAGATTCTGTGCTTCTGGACGGATTTAGACTACCTAGGTAGTTATGCTAGCTAACGGAACGCTTAATGGACCAACTCGAGTTCAATCAACGACACAATAGATAATACTAGGTACCTTACCTACCTAGGTATTTATCTATTGTGTCAATAAGTTCAAATGCGGAAATAAGAGTACCCACCTAGGTACTTCCACCATACTATACCTAGGTCCTACCTGAGAACTTTAAAAATAAATAAATTTGTAGGTACCTACCTATTTGTAGTAATTTTTAATACTTTTTATTAGGTGTAAGTATAATAAGGTACATCGCAGCTGTGATCTTGGGCTGCGATAATTTCCTACAAAAATGTGTCTAGGTAAAGAAGATTTGAAAGATTTGATTGTTTGTTTGTTTGTATTGAATAGGTAGGCTCCGAAACTACTGGACCGATTTGAAAAATTATTTCACCATTAGGAACATTTAGGAAGCTTAATTTTCAGGGAGTGACATAGGCTATATTTTATCCCGAAATTCCCACGGGAACGGGAACTATATGCGGGTGAAACCGCGAGGCGATTGTCTAGCTTAGCTACTAGACTCTAGTACTTTATAAAGTAACTAAATTAAACTCGAATTTTTAATTATACTACCTATAGATGTCACCACTTAGTGGATTTGAAGTCGGTTTAAGGTTTTAGAAGACGCCAAATTTTTTGCAAAGGATGGTACATAGGTACTACATAGGTACCTACCGACTAATAGCCTGGCCACACGCTCTGACTTGCGAAGTCAAGTTTGCGCAGTTATGATTATGATTTATGTTATGACTGAGCAAAAATACTGCGCCGGTGCAGTGGCCACACGTGCAAGTAAACTCGTGAAAACTAGACTGCACAAACCTCATGTCATGCCATTCGAATATAGGTCGATATATCGAACTGTCAGTACGGAACATGAATCTTTACAGTAAACTGGATCGTGCACGAACATATTTCATTCATTTAAAAGTACTCTGTGACATAATGTTTTTAAGGTTCATTTTTCCTTGTGACATCTCACAGTAAAAGAACGAGCTGAGTGAGAGGGCTTGAATTACTACTCTCAAGCCCTCTCACTCGGCTCGTTTTTCATTTCTTTTATGTTATGCCCCTGCGGGTCGCACCGCCGAGGCTAGGCAGTGAATGCGATACACTAACCTGTCCATGGCCCACGACGCAGACAAGCCTCTCGACACTCGTGTGGCGGCGGCGGCGCGCCCCTGCGGGTCGCACCGCCGAGGCTGAGCAGTGAATGCGATACACTAAACTAACCGATTTAGATGAAATTAGGTACGTTGCTAGTTAAGGTTCTTTTTCAGGCTTATTTTCAAACCTTTCTAACCTCTGAGGGAATTGAAAAGGGTGATAAAGTTACTATACAAAATTATTATTCCTAAGTTGAATTCACTCGAAACTCGATATAAAGAAACTATACATAAATAAATAATTAATCACGTATTTTTTTTGACCGAACTGCTCATGTGTGCAAAAAAAGTTGAGAGGTGTCAAGGGACACCCGGATGGAACGAATGGAACGAAGTTCCATTCGATTAATAGTGGGCGTGGGAGTCACAGCACGGCTTGCTTCGCTCGCCGTGCTGTTCCCCTATACCATACACATGCCCCCCGTCATCAAATAAGAATCCTCCCCCGCTTGTTAGTCGAAAACGATACCCATATCAGATTGTTTGGTGGGGGAGGGGGTTCCGGTGGGACACGCGGGGGTCACGCAATCCGACACACGCCTGCCGTCATCAAATTCGTAATCTAAGGAAGAAGAAAGGTTGTGGTAGTGTGTCATGTCAACCTATGTAAGGTCTCTGCCACATATTTTGAAACTAAAAGCGCCATCTTTTCAGTCTGGTCGGACTTACTTTTGACACTACGAAAACGTCTCACTCATTAAATATATTTTTAATGGCAACTTTTGTATGAAAATGTTTGAACTGGAACAGTACAAAGAAGCATGACTGCCTTCATATCGACCAATGAGGAGAGAGATTCTCGGCCAATGGGAAGCAAGGTCGTTACGAAAATTGGCTCTGGAAGCTCGTCACGTGTCAATAATGCGCAAACCGATATTGCACGGCCAAATAATGTACACCTTGATAATCCGTGTCAGGGCTTTCGATTATAGGAGTGTACAATTACGGGCAGTACATTAATGGTTGTGCATTATCGACACGTGACAAGCTTACACAGGCTGTTATTGCACGTCGAGATATTGTACACCCGGATAATTGAAACCGTTTTGACACGGATTATTGGGGTGTGCATTATAGTGCCGTACAATAAATTGTCGTGCATTATAGTGACCCACACCGACCATCCTACAAACTGAAATCACTGTGAGCGCTCTGTCAAAACTGACGTTTACTCTGTCAAAACTCACATTGTATTACATGTTGTTTTGTTTGTTTTCATTTATTTTCATCAAATTTACTGTTGTTTGCAAGTTTTTTGGAAGAAGCAAGAAATGGAAATAAATATAGAAGACGAAGTTAACGGTCGGAGAATAACTTTGATGCTCTCTCAAGAGCAATACGAGAGGGCACAAATCGGTAAGTGAACCGGACGGAGTCACATCACAACCAGACCACAACACAACAGTTTTTGCAGCAGATAGGTAGCCCAATCATCCAACTAATAACGAATGAATGTCTTCAAGTACTATTAAAAGCCCTTAAAACTTCTCCAACTGGCTAGCCTCAACTTTATTACTAATGTTTCAGATGTTTTGGTAACTTTTTTAATTAAGTACTGCCCGCGGCTTCGTTTGTACCTCCCTACGCGTTGTTTTAAAGGAATCGAATAGTGTATCAGCCATGTGAAATGATTTATAGTACCTATTAAAGTAGCCAATGTTTTATTCCAGGCCTATAGAACTACCTATAGGCTACCGAAACCTTGGCGTTTTTAAAAGAAATTGAAGCTTCACGACATAAATGTGTTGAAATAAGTTGTACTGAAAAATAACATAGGCTTACCTAGCCTATTTTGATCCTGCAATAACCTGTTCAACAGAAGCTAGTTTTATATTTTATGTGATGTACTTTGAATTTTACAGATTCGGAATATGTGCAACAATTAGTTGCACAGTATGATGCAGATGCAGCTATTGTTGCAAACCATGCAACCGAACCCATTGCCGAAGCTCATGGAGAACAAGGACTCTTCATATGGAATGAGTCATGCATATTCTTACTGCTGTCTCTTTATGAAGAGATGAAGGAGGAAATGTCAACAAAACGACATAAAACTGTATTTGCTGAAATAGCATCAAAAATGCAAGAAACAAATGGACAATATAGGGTAAGCGGCAGCCAATGCCAATCTAAAATAAATAGCTTAAAAAAAATGTATAAAAAAATTGTTGATCATAATGCCACATCAGGCAATGACCGGGCAACCTGGCCTTACTTTGAAAGAATGAACGAAATATTTGGCTCAGCAGGATGGGCCAACCCTGAAGCCTTAGCATCAGAGGCAGGATCATTGCCAGTTTCATCTGTCAATGATCCTGTGTCTGATTCATCACAAAGAAAAAGAAAAATAGACACAATTTTAACAGAATTCACCCAAGATTTAAAAAAATATAGAGATGAAAGAGCGAAAACCAAACAAGATAACTTTAATAAACTGATAGAAATGAAAGAGCGGCAGCACAGAGAAAAAATGCAAATATTGCAGTGTTTGTGCAACAATAATAATAATATGTAAAGATATTATATACAGGGTGGTCCAAACACTGACGTCCAAAAAAAAAATTTTGATGCCTCACATCCGGGGCTATCCGAATATACCCCATATATATGTTGGCTGATTTTTTGTAGTTTTCGAGTAATTAATTTTTAAAGATTTTTTCAAGAATTTTCAGGCCGAGCAGTTTAACATCATGTAAATTTTTTTGGTTACGTTTTTTCTGAGTGATTTTTTTTGTGACATTATCCTTACAAATTGTACTTTCACACATAAATTTATCAGCTTCCCAACCTTGACTCAAGTTACAATAAAATTGACCGAAAGTGAAAGTTTTACCTTTGAGCAAATCAAAGTTTGATTAAAAAAAAAATACCTAAAAATCTCAGAATTCAAAGACCAGAAGTAATTTTAATTTTCTTTTTTTTTGGACGTCAGTGTTTGGACCACCCTGTATATAAGATACATACATTGTTGCACAAAGACTTCAATAGGCCAGATTGCCCTATTCTTGCCTGATGTGTCATTGTGATCACCTTATATCATATTATATATCATATTAGATATCATCTTTAACAGATTGTAGGCAATATAAATTTATGCAAGTTTGAACTAAGAATTTATACAAAACTGTGATTGTAATTGTTAAGTACCGAGTGCCAGACTAATATAAGTATAACTTAAAGTGTGTTAAATAAGGATCTTTAACGGAATGTAGGCAATAGAAATTTATGCAAGTTTGAACTAAGTATTTTTATAAAACTGTGATTGTAATTGTTAAGTACCGACTGCCAGACTAATATAAATATTACTTAAAGTGTATTAAATAAGGATCTTTAACAGAATGTAGGCAATAGAAATTTATGCAAGTTTGAACTAAGTATTTTTATAAAACTGTGATTGTAATTGTTAAGTACCGACTGCCAGACTAATATAAATATTACTTAAAGTGTATTAAATAAGGATCTTTAACAGAATGTAGGCAATAGAAATTTATGCAAGTTTGAACTAAGTATTTTTATAAAACTGTGATTGTAATTGTTAAGTACCGACTGCCAGACTAATATAAATATTACTTAAAGTGTATTAAATAAGGATCTTTAACAGAATGTAGGCAATAGAAATTTATGCAAGTTTGAACTAAGTATTTTTATAAAACTGTGATTGTAATTGTTAAGTACCGACTGCAAGACTAATATAAATATTACTTAAAGTGTATTAAATAAGGATCTTTAAAAGAATGTAGGCAATAGAAATATATGCAAGTTTGAACTAAGTATTTTTATAAAACTGTGATTGTAATTGTTAAGTACCGACTGCAAGACTAATATAAATATTACTTAAAGTGTATTAAATAAGGATCTTTAACAGAATGTAGGCAATAGAAATTTATGCAAGTTTGAACTAAGTATTTTTATAAAACTGTGATTGTAATTGTTAAGTACTGACTGCCAGACTAATATAACTAACTATAAACATAGCTAAAAAAATAAATATAACTAATAGTGTAATATATAAGGATCTATATCAGAAAGATAAGCAAGTATTTAATACAGATATAGTTATTATGTATGAATATAATTCATAATATTATTCACTAAGCTCCTTCATACAAATGCGACTGTAATTGTTAAGTACCGACTGCCAGTCTAGTATAAATATATTATGTATCTAATAGTGTAATATTTAGGGATCTTTAAGGTGCTAGGATACCATAGATTGTTGGATGCTAGTGTTACCTACCAAATAAAACATTGATTATTTAATAGGTTTTATCATTTATGTCTTTATACCTTATTTATTATCCTACAATTAAAACCTAATAAATCAATATGTAAGAAATACAGATTAGAAGGTGTAAGAAGAAATAGAATTTTAAAAAGTAAAAATAACAGTTATAAAATAAATGATTTAATACACGAAAAATCCAATACATAGGTACAGTATTTACATGGAAACAGTTATTATTATAGTTCTATATAGTTTAAACTGGCTGACAATGAATGATTCATCCAATGACAAGATGATGCCGAATTGCTTGTTATTGCTGTATCAAAAGCGACTAGCAGGGATGGACTACGAAAAATTCCTCGGATAGCAAATTTTGTGGAGAAAACTATTGTCCAATATACTCCACAAGAATTAAAAACAACAACTTCTGATTGCACTTTGGATAATGGTTACACCAGATTGTTACAAGCATGTGTCATAATCATCATCAGCATATGTTAGTCCACTGTTGGACATAGCGCCGTCTTCAGCTTGCCGCATCCAGCATCTGCCTGCAGTCCTTCGCAGGTCGTTATCCCACCTGGCCGAAGGGCGTCCTACACTATATTTGCCGAGGCGCGGTGTTCACTCAAGAACACGTTTACCCCAGTGGTTGTCAGTTCTTCACAAGATATGGCCAGCCCACTGCTACTTCAGCCTGTTAATTCTTAGAGTAGATAACTTTGGTTCTCTGTTGGGTGTATTTGTTACGAATCTTATCGTTCAGAGAACTCCGAGCATAGCTCTTTCCATAGGTTGCTGAGCGACTTTGAACTGCACTCAAAGTCTTTTTAAACTGATCTTAATACCAAATTATTAACTATAGTTTCACGCTTGAGCAGTCCTTCTTCTCTTCCAATGTTTATGAGGCGACCTCTTTGCGCCACCCGTATAGTGTTTTCAATGGGCATCATGTCCTGTTTGATTATGCAGATGTTATGTAGTACAGCAAGAGCCAGTATATATTGAGGTATTTTCTTTAATGTAATCATTGGCAAACAATCTAATATGCTGCGCCAACGGGTCTTCAGCAATCCGAATGCGCGCTCAATCGACATCCGTGTTGACGAGAGACAAAAATTGTAATTTTTCTGTCTCTGGCTCAGATGCCCATTATTTTTAAAGGGGACCATGAGGTTCCGGTGGATTCCATACGCAGCATCACCAACAATGTGTGTGTCTCCTTCAAAATAGGTTTCTGGGTTCTGTATGTACTGTTGTACTGGTGATAATCTAAACACTCGAGCATCATGAACACTCCCTGCATAACCTGCAAACACACTGGTGAAGATCATGTCTCGAGTGCAAACAGCTTGAACTTGGATGGAGTGTGTACCTTTTCTATTGATATATGACTGGGCATCCTTTGATGGCCCATTTATTTTGATATGTGTGCCATCAATGGCACCAACCACACCAGGGAATGCACTGTGCCTCTCAAACTCTCTGGCCACTTCCTTTGCTTGCTCTCCTGAGGGCCATTTTATAAACTGGGGAGCCAGAGAATGGAGAGCCCGTGATGCTCGTCGCACGCTTCTTAGGGCAGTGGCCAGGCCGACATTAAATTTCTCACAGACAGACCTGTAACAATAATAATAATGCTGGACAATCCACACAGTATCATCTAGCTCCAAGCTAAGCAATGGGTACTAGATGACTGATATACTTAGTTAAACATTACTTAGATAAATATTTTTATTATACTTTGATAATCCCCGGAACACAACAACATAGAAAAAACAAATGGGGAGCCATAGACTCGCCGAACGATTCTCAGGTCAGTGGCCAGGTCAACCTCTAACAAATTCCTCACACACATACCTGTAACAATCTGGTGTAGCCATCATCCAAAGTGCGATCAGAAGTTGTTTTTTTGCAGGTATTGGTTTCCGTCCAAAGACTATTCCTGTATCCATTATTTTTGGACCTATTAGCTCCAAAATATACTCGAATGTGTCTGGTAGCATTCGGAAATGGCTTTTAAATTCTTGTGGAGTATATTGGACAACAGTTTTCTCCACAAAATTTGCTATCCGAGGAATTTTTCGTAGTCCATCCCTGCTAGTCGCTTTTGTTACAGCAATAACAAGCAATTCGGCATCATCTTCATCACTCGATGAATCGTCGTCGTCCCACTCCTCAGCGGAGTCATCAGAGTCATCTAATAATAAATAAAACTCTCGATTTGCAGCCATTTTCACTGGATTTTCACGTTGTTCTGCGAATAGGTACTGTTTCTGTTTGTTTGTTGTACAGTACAATACAATGACATTTGACAAGTGACTCGTGCGTGGCCGTGAGCGCGTTCACAAAGTGTTCCGAATTGATGATGGCACTCAACTGTCAATATCGTGCTAACTAATTTGGAACGACAAATATCGTTGTAATCGATAACGGCGCTGTTTTTGTAATTCGGAAAGCACCCTATGTTAATGTTCTCGGTCCTTGTCAAACGACGATTTGCAATATTGACATTGACATGAGAACCAAATCAGCTGTTCCGTTCATGAAAATTTCTTCAATCAAGCAATCAAAATGTTTTGAAAATAATTTACAAAGAAGATGGATAAAAACTATGTGAAAACTGTGATCGACGGACTTCAATCCACCTCATCAACTCGTGTCCAAGAAGCTCTATTAAAGCTAAGGAGTAAAGTTATCGCCGATGAGAATGGCCTCCAGTTGTTCAGAGATTTCGGTGGTTTGGTCTACTTGGTTCCGCATTTACGCAAGCCAAACGAAAGAATTCTTGATTTATCGCTGAGTATTCTTGGCAATTGTTGTTTAGATGAACAAACATGCTTAGCGGTAAGTTTGGATGGCTATATACTTGTCCCCTAAAATTGTAATTATTACTTACAAAATAAACTATTGAATTGCAGGCAGGAAAACTAAACATATTTGCGCCACTTATAACCGTGCTGAAAACTGTTTGTCGTGACAGTATTGTTGGAAGAGCCTGTAGAGTCATCGGTAATTTAGCACAGAGACCTACAAATGCTGAGGAACTACACAACCATGGGGCAGTCTCAGCCCTCATTACTCTCATTGAAAAGAGAGACAAAAATACTTCATATCCTACTTTGACTATGGCAGTTCGTGCTATAAGGTATGCCTTACTATTAAATCTAATTCATCATCATCATCAGCCTATATGGGCCTATATTAGTCCACTGCTGGACAACTCCTGCCTTAATGAAGGCCACTTAGGGAGACCTGAGCCGACCTAATCCACATTGCCTTAGATAATTTCTCAAAATGTTTATTTCTACGAAATATTCATTCCTTGCTACCCCTACAG
Source organism: Eupithecia subfuscata (assembly GCA_963564075.1). Classification (NCBI taxonomy): domain Eukaryota; kingdom Metazoa; phylum Arthropoda; class Insecta; order Lepidoptera; family Geometridae; genus Eupithecia; species Eupithecia subfuscata. The sequence goes on from OY751108.1 coordinate 6,134,352, forward strand.
GCAACTATGGATGGTGACAGAGAAAAGAGAAGAGATGTTAAGCCTAAACACAGTACGCTGCATAGCTATCCTGCTTACCACTGAATGTGAATCAGCTGGTATACTGAAATCTAGCAACCCACAGAATGAGTCAGCTGAACTTAGAAAGAGTCAGGAAGAACTAATCAGCGGTATACTAAAATGTATTGGATACTTCACAACTCATGCTACATCACAATGTGCTGAACAGGTAAACAAATCCTTGTTTAACCTTATTTTCTTTACCATCTACCCCTTACTTTTCCTTGCCTTGTTCATCCCACTGCTGGACAAAGGCCTCCCCCAACTGTCTCCAGACATCACAAGGTAAGGCAAGATGGGCTTAGGATTGCATACATAGGAGCGGGATAAAGCATACATATTTAGAACGGTGAACGGTGTAATAAAAATGATCTATGTAATCTATTGCATTAAGTACCCATAACACAAGCTGTGCTTGGCTTGGGGCTAGATGATGCTGTTTGGATTGATTGTCCAGCACTAACAATTTATTTATGTAGCAGCAACTGATAATATTTTATTTGATGTTTCAGATGCAAGGTGATGGTAAAGGCTTTCAGAGCCTCGTAGCTTTGACCAAGAGGTTTGAATCACTGGCTATGAAGTGCCTCATGAATTTGTGTTATCTGTCCACATGTAGACCTTTACTAGGCATAGCAGGCATGGTGGAATGTCTGGTAGGAATATTGCAGAAGAACCCAGGTAACTTAATTTCAAAATTAATAAACTTGTAAACACTGATGATATACAGATAAATAACACCACGCATAATACAAGTAAAATATAAAGAGGAAATGCCGAGAACTGTGGGAGCACAAATGGCGGTCTTATCGGTACGAGCGATCTCTTCCAGGCAACCATAAATTAAATAAGTTTTTGTTATTATAGTGCTTATGCCTCACACTTATGCTCTGCTTACCTTGGGGCTAGATAATGCTTTGTGAATTGTCCAGCATTATTTATTTATTTATTTGGCTAATTTTTGCAATATTATATTAGCTGCGCCCTGCGGCTTCGCCCCCGTGGAAATTTATGTTTCCAACTTTATTATTTTTTTCTTTTATAAGAACCTTCTCCTGACAATAACAAACACAACAAAAACAGAATTAGCGAAATCGGTCCAGCCCTTCACGCGTGATGCCGTGACCAAGGAAAACGGGTTTCATTTTTATATATAGACAAGCTTCTGCCCGCGGCTTCGCACGCGTTATTTCTACGGAAACGTTCAAAGGTTATTTCTATCCCATGGGAACTGATTTATAGGATAAAACATAGCCTATGTTTGATTCCAGGCATAGAGCTAAATGCACCGGTGCAAAATTTCAGCTCAATCTGTTCAGTAGTTTTGGCGTGAAGACGTAACAAACATTCATCCATCTATACATCCATCCATCCAAACTTTCGCATTTATAATATTAGTGTGAAGATATATGCTTATTATGAAATGTTTAAAACATCATTATCTTACAATCTCATAAAGTAACCCTCCTTTTCCAATTTCCTCACAGCTATATCCTCTAAGCTCATTAGCGGAGGCCTATGTTCAGCAGTGGACAAATATAGGCTGCTGACGATGATGATGATGATATCCTCTAATGAATGGGACTATTCCTAAGGGTCATATAAGTAACTGAATGTTTATTTCAGCAATACTATGGTGGCCTGACGGCGCAGCCCGTGCTCTTTCGCAACTGAGTGGAGAATCCGTGAACCGCTCACGGCTGCGCCATTGTGGGGGCCTTCCTTTACTTGTGGCTGCAGCTAAAGAGGATATGAATGCCATGCGCGCACTATTGCAGTATGTTTTCGATGATACATGTGAGTTAAACTTGAATTAGGCATATAAAATCTAATTTTGAGACTGAAAATATCTGCAACCTTTTTTAATGGTAACACTTATATTTAAGAGAACATAAAGTTACACAAAACAAAATATAGTTGATGATTTGGTTTTGTGGTTATCTTGTTTAAAAATTTTTCGCGACCTCTATGGCGCGGCGAGTGAATGTCCGCTTGCGGCGCAGGAGGTTGCGGGTTTGATTGTTCTGGATATTTTGTAAAATAAAAAATATCTGAAAAATTTTACGAGTCCAAAATTGGATAAAACGCTAAAATCTGGAGTGCGTACAATAAAAAACTGAATTCTTCAGTATCAACTGTCAGTACCCCAAAAAACTGATTGGTATGGCCTACGGTCGTTGTATTGTACCTACGTAATTACCATGTCCCTGAAGTAGCCAGACTATAGTTGTCAATTAGTGACAACCGGAAATCATAATTGGCACAGTAGTCTTTGATGGTTAGTTTAGTCGTAGCGTAGTATTTGACCCCTCCAACTCGGTTGTGTATGTCGTAAGGGCCGACTAAGTTAACCTATCAGAGGAATGATAGCAGCTTCCGTCTGTTTTTTTAACACATCCACTGCGTTCACCAATCCGCCTGCCAAGCGTGGTGATTATGTTCAAACCCCCCTCCCTTGTAAAGGAGAGGCTTGTTAAGGCTAAATGAGTCGCTCATCTTTCCATACAAACGTGAAAGGGTAACTACTACGCTGTTTGATGTTGACCATCCAAAACTAAGGATAGTATAAATTTATCTCGTCATTATCTATGTCTGTACACACCCGAAACCGTATAAATAAAATAAATACAAGCTTTTAAACTTTCGTAATTCAACACTGATTTTATCCCAACTTTGGGCGAGAATAAATAGTATACGGAGAAAGAAAACTCTTAAATTAAGCCCGTACCGACATAGTTTAATTATTCAAAAGTTGAAACACATTTATTTTAATAAAATACACGCAATAGTTTTTCTATAATAATAACCCTTGTGCTAAAAGTCTATTCCTATTTCTTTACGCGACCGTTTTACGAATGAATCGTTGTGCATTTCATTTTAGCGCGCGGGTATGTCTATTATGTCAGGTGATATATGTACACTTAGGCCGCGCCTACTTATGAGTTGGCCTGGACGACTAGTGCAGCCTTGCATTGCTTAAGCAATGGACATATGTTTCCTGATGTGCATAATTGACTATGGTATATCATGTTTCTCTTTCAGCATTCCAAATCCTCGTCAATGAAGGCCTTATTACATTGCTCACTGACGAACTTATAAACTATCTGACTACAATGAAAGTTGAACATAATTTCAAAGAAAAATCGGAAGCTGAGCTAGACGATTCTCAATCCAATGACTGTTCTCAAGATGCGTCAACTTCTAGTAATGTAGCTAGCAATAAATCCGAGGAAAAACCAGCTTTATATCAACGCAGAAAGGGTCCATTGTCAAATACAAATGAAGATGAGCTTAAAGTTGTAATAGAAAGAGACAATATGATAGTTGGTTTTATAGACGCGATAGATAGCGCCACCGACGATAGCGCTAACGAAGACGGAGAAACGCCGAGGCGTAATAACTTAAAGCGGGCTAGATCCAGTAGTCCAAACAACTGTATAAAGGTAAGAGATAATTGCGAGTTCGATTTCCGCCTCGGGACAAATTTATGTATGTACGATCTGCAGATCACCAACACCAAACAACCTATCGCTATGTAATGTAGTATAGTTATCTAGTACCCTTCCGGCTTCGCACGCGTTGTTTGTATGGAAACGTTTTGAGGTTATTTCTATCCCATGGGAACTGATTTATGGGATAAAAAGTCGCCTATGTTTGATTCCAGGGTTAAACTTACCTGTATGCAAAATTTCAGCCTGATCCGTTCAGTAGTTTTGGCGTGAAGAGGTAACAAACATCCATCCATCCATCCACCTATCCATCCATCCATCCATCCAAACTTTCACATTTATAATATTAGTGTGATAGTGTGATGTGATTATCATAAGACAATAGGACCCATTGCTGCTGATAATATGCCTCTCCTCCGCATAATTGCCATTCCCTTCGGTCGCACCAATATTCCCAGATTGGCGCAGGACCGAAGTGACATTTAATTAAAATCAATTTTAGCCATTAGTGAGCAGTTAAAGTTGGTATTTGCTGGTTGGTTTGTTGCTTGCAGAAAAACCAGGCAAGGAACAAAGATTGGTCGGCAGGAGTTTACTGGGAGCCGAAAAGTCCCGAATGGCCATCAACATCCCGAATGAGGAGTCCCGAACAAGGCCCACTATCTCCCTACTCCGACAGCAGCCAATCAGGGTTCAGTCCTGAGTATAGATTCGGCAGTAAGAGGGGAAGATGGGACTTGAGTCCAGAGTCGGGGTTTGGTAGTGGGGAGGGCGCGGCTTCGCCGTATTGGACGGAATACCAATGGAGTCCGAGTAGCTCGGCCGGTCCAGCCTCGCCGTTCAGCAATAATGATGGTAAGAACTCTCATGACTGTGGCCACCATAGGTTACGCACGTTATTAATCATCTACTTACTTCTGCCCGCGGCTTCACACGTATGTTGAATAGTAGTAAATATTATATTATTCCAAGTCCAGTTCTTTAGGTGTGCAAAATTTCAGCCCGATCCATTCAGTAGTTTTGTTGTTGTCTTCGGCCAAACATCTTCACAACGGCACAAACTTCCACCTTTATAATATTAGTCTATACTATTATAAAGAGGAAAGATTTGATTGTTTGTTTGTATTGAATAGGCTCCGAAACTACAGGACCGATTTGAAAATTTTTTCACCGTTAGGAAGCTTACTTTCAGGGAGTGACGTAGGCTATATTTTATCCCGGAATTCCCACGGGAACGGGAACTACGCGGGTGAAAGCGCGAGGCGATCGTCTAGTATCGTATATCATTGCAACCTTTTTTGGTGCACAGAACTTATGGGAATAGCCGTCTAAGTAACCCACTGCTGAGTATAAAATAGGCCTCCTTTAATTCTTGGCAGCCTTCTCTATCTTGAGCTTTTTTACATCCAGCCGCCCTACGAAACGTACCGCGACAATTGTTTGTCGTGCATTTGTTATGTTTCATATTCGTACCAAATAGAGCGAGACAAAACAGTCGACAAATTTTGTCTTGGCACGATATCTTAAGCTTGTTGTCCCCAGCTAATTTTGTAATTTTGTCGACTCAACACGATTTCGGGCGTCCACGACTGGTGGTGGATGGATATTGACCACCACTGGGTCATAGCATACCTTTCGTCATAGTTACGTTTATGGCACAACAAACCCTAACGCCTGTTTTCTTTCTCAGATTCATCAGACTCTGAGATTTCCGGCCGTTACTCACCAATTTGCAGCGACAACGACACTTCAGAAGTGTCCGCAAGTGTGACCACAAGCGTAGCCACGGTCGAGATGGACGCAGCGCAAGTTGCCTTCGATGAGTTGGCAGTTGATGATGGGGATATGGCCAATGATGATGAACCTTTGGAGGAACTGAGAGGTATGGATTTTTAAGGATTGCGTTGCGTAGTTATGACGCGACAAAAGAATCCACAAGTAGCCACGGTCGAAATGGACGCAGTTGCCTTCGATGAGTTGGCGGTTGATGATGGGGATATGGCCAATGATGTCGAACCTCACACAAGCGTGACCACAAATAGCCACGGACGTGATCGACACAGGATGGCAACTTGCCTTTCATAAAGCGCTGTGGATGACGGGGATATAGACCATTTAAAAAGTCTTGATTATCATAATTTGCCACCAACCCTTGTAGCTGCTAGGAACTGTAGGATTTTCTTCGGAGTGAAGTCTCTTAGCTCGTCTGGGCTAAGCAGGTGCTTGCCCAGATGGATGCTACGTTTTTGCATAATATATATTGCCAATGATGATGAACCTTTAGTACCTACAGTTTGTATCTATACAGTTTGTTGCGTATCATCATCATGACAAGAGGCCTAACTAGACACTGTCGCCTCAACAAGCACATGTTCAAACAGGGGGTTAAGCTCCACACAATCGTGCAGATTTTGTGAGAAGGCGGAGGAAACGCCTCTCCATCTTCTATGAGAGTGCGGAGCACTGATGCAAAAACGTAGCATCCATCTGGGCAAGCACCTGCTGAGCCCAGACGAACTAAGAGACTTCACTCCGAAGAAAATCCTACAGTTCCTAGCAGCTGCAAGGGTTAGTGGCGAATTATGAACGCCGCTGCTTCGAGGCTGAACACACAAAGTGGCGATCACAATAGTCCTATCATGGCCGCAGTGACACGAAAGCCACCTAAAGAAAATAAAAAAATAATAATCATCATCTTCCGGTCTTTATTCCACGCTACGTGGGGTCGGCACGTGTATTTTTCTTCCACTCTCTTCTATCAGCCGTCATTTCCGTACTTACACCATCGCGTATCCACACTTCAACCTCAACAGCCTGTATTGGCCCACTGCTGGACGCAGGCCTCCCCCTGATAAGCCCATAATCCTCACGCTGGGCATACGGGTTGGGGATCGCAGTTCGGCGGTAAAATTGTTCTGGGGGCGCTGCTGCCCGGCCCTGGTGGATATCCCTTAGTCGTTACGACACCCGCGGGAAGCGTTGGGGTGCAGGGTGGTGCAAATTCTAAGCCTTAGCATATATCAAAGTTAATTTAATTATTTACAGAAGAAACATTCAGCATAGACAAAGCGTCATCAAGAATAGCTTGCGTCCTAGTCCTAATGTTCCGTGTATCGCACGGAGCTTGCGAAACGTACGGGTTGGCGGGAAAAGAACCGGCTCCCAACAATATGATGGAACTCCTTACTGGCAAAGAATGTTTGAATGCACTTTTGGATTATGTGGAAAGGTGTAGGAAGCCTATGGGCCGAGCGGCGAGGATTCTTACGAGACTTTTGAGGTAAGCGAAAAATTAAAAAATAGTGTTTAAAGTAGCTTCTTTTCGTGGTTTTGTTTGCGTTATTTTGGGATAAATAGTCGCCTATGTAAAATCAATGTAATGTGACGTGAACAGCTTCGACGCGATGCTTGATTAAGGTCATGGTTGAATCACATCACACTATCACACTAATATTAAAAATGCGAAAGTTTGGATAGATGGATGGATGGATGTTTGTTACCTCTTCACGCCAAAAGTACTGAACGGATCAGGCTGAAATTTTGCATACAGATAATTCTAGACCTGGAATAAAACATAGGCTAGACTTTTTATCACTTATATAAGTTCCCATGGGACAGAAATCTCTTTAAGCGTTTCCATAGAAACAACGCGTGCGAACCGGCGGGCACCAGCTAGTAAAATATAAAATAATCTACTAGCTTCTGCCCGCGGCTTCGCAAGCGTTTTTTCGGGATAAAAAGTATCCTATGTTCTTCCCCGGGATACCATCTATCTCCTTGCCAAGTTTCATAAACATCTGTTTAGCCGTTTAGGCGTGAAAGGTAACAGAAGGACAGAGTTACTTTCGCGTTTATAATATTAGCACAGCTTTCCTATATGCATACCTGACGACCTCAGTGGCGCAGCGGGCGAAGGTGCGGCTGCAACGCAGGAGGTTGCGGGTTCGATTCCCGCCTCGGGACAAATGTTTGTACGATCTGCAGACATTTGTCCAGGGCGTTCTGGATGTTTTCTATGTATAATAAAAAATATATATCTATGTAATGTATTGTATTAAGTATATCAGTTATCTAGTACCCATAACACAAGCTCTGCTTAGCTTGGGGCTAGATAATGCTGTGTGAATTGTCCAGCATTATTTATTTATTATTAAACAGTCGTTCGACGAAGGCATTTTGACAGGGCAATCGGGGGCCAGGTACGGGTCGGGGGAGGACGCTCCTGAGTTGCTAAGGCGGTGATGTATGCAACTCGGGAGCATACCTCCCCGTCCCGTGCCTTGCCCCCCGCACGATTGCTCTGTCAACCACGTCTCGCTCGTCATATAGGTAGGCTTTGATATTAGTATGTATGGATTCTCAATGTTTGTCTGACTTTCGGACTATGGTTCATTTTTAACCCCCGACGCAAAAAGAAGGGTGTTATAAGTTTGACGTGTCTATCTGTGTATCTGTATGTGGTATCGTAGCTCCCAAACGGATGAACCGATTTTCGTTTAGTTTTTTTGTGTCATAGATAATTTTATCCCGAGTGTTCTTTCATGAAAATCTGTTCAGCCAATAAACGTCGGCGGGTTTTTTAAAATTTTAATTTTGTCTTGTTTCTTAAAATGTTCCTATATTTACCTTTTTAATTTTATTGCCGTTTTATCAAAATAAATATAAACTATTATGTTTTGCAGCAATGCCCTCTGCTTGGTGAATGTACTAAAACATAAGTTAGCTTTAAGGCTACACAGAATGTCTGTAACGTCCATACATCCCGTATCTCGATGCCAACAATGTAAAGAAGTAAGTAAAAATACCTTATACTCAAAATTCATAAGTATAGTCGTTCTATCTCACGAAGTCCGTTGGGCTATTTATGTCACAGTGAATGCATGTACACATTGTTATAGTGTGCGTAAGCTCAGAAGCAATCATGAATCAGTCTCGCCCGAGACGCGGTCCGGGTCACTAGTGCTCATTGTATTCACGTCAGATTTTGGTAGCGAGTACCGTCAGCATGACAACTAAGCGCAAAGTTCTTCGTAGTACTCGTAGTAGGGCTAAACGAACTTCGTGAGATAGAACAACTGTACCCTTACCTGACAAGACGCGCTTCAAAATCGCGGCTGTGTGGTGGAGGCTTTACCGACGACCAACAAGTGGGTTGTTATAGATTTGTCTGTGTTATGTGTGTGTCTGGCATTGTTGGAAAGGTGACAAGTATGTTTGTCTCACACACACACATATAAGCTATGTTTCAAGAAACGATGCAGACGTGCAAATGTTTTGGTAGTTGAAAGCATGTATCTGTAACTTTCATCGGGAGTTGTAGAAGTTTTGCATAAATACTTTTACAGATACAATAACTTGTATCTGTAAAAGTATTTTTGCAAAACGTGCGGAAATGTAAAAAAGGACGGAAATGGAAACCAGTCTTTAACACATTAACTGCCCAGTGTCTGCGGCGCGACCCGCAAGGTCAGGACGCAGGTACTCGCAGAACCAGATGTGCGTCACGGGCAAAACTAAAATAGTCTCAAGATTTAATACATACAGTAGAACTCCAATTATCCGAATTAATGGGGACCGGGACCCATTCGGATAATCAAATATTCGGATAATCGGATTTTTTAAAAAAAAATTGCCATTGGAGAGAATAAAAGCTACGTTTTGATATTGCACTATTTTTTTATTGAATTAAATGAAAGAAACATGAAATTTTCACCTGTTTTAAATATAAATAAAATGTACTTATGTACAAGTTTAGAAATAAAAATCATTGTTTTTTATACATCTCCGTCAATGTTAGCTGTTTTGCGGTCATTCGCTTGACGGTGAGCAGTTGCAAGTGGTCACACTCGGGCTGACGCAGAATAATAGCGCACTTAGACTTTTTTTGGACAATTTTTTGTGATACGGATAATCGGCGATTCGGATGGTCGGAGTTCGGATAATTGGAGTTCTACTGTATAACATTATTGTTTCAAAATAATAATAATACTTAATAAATAAATATTTTAAATATATTTATTCATAAAAAGGTTAAACAAGTAGGTATTTAAGACTATTGTATACTGCCATGTATTCATAAGTTAAAATATCTTTATGATTTCTTTTATGATTTGATTGTTTATTTGTATTGAATAGGCTCCGAAACTACTGGACCGATTTGAAAAACTCTTTCTCCGTTAGGAAGCTTACTTTTCAGGGAGTGACATAGGCTATATTTTATCCCGGAATTCCCACGGGAACGGGAACTACGCGGGTGAAACAGCGAGGCGATCATCTAGTTCTAAAATAAAGTGTAAATTTTGTATTGTTTTCAGATAAAGAGGCTAAGTGTAAAGCTGTTGACACAGTTGACGATACTGGCAGAGTCTAGTTATGGAATTGGTGAAATAAGCTACCAACTGCTCAGAGGTCCGTCTAATATGAAGGAAACACTTACCATGACTCTTCCTTATATTGTCAAGTAAGTAAATGCTTCATGAATATCATCGCAGCCGATGGACATCCATAGAAGCCACAGCTGGGCATAGGCCTCCACTAAAGAAATAAATAATAAATAAATAATGCTGGACAATTTACACAGCATTATCTAGCCCCAAGCTAAGCAGAGCTTGTGTTACTAACTGATATACATAATACAATACACTACATAGATAGATATTTTTTATTATACATAGAAAAACATCCAGAACCCCTGAACAAATATCTGCAGATCGTACAAACATTTGTCCCGAGGCGGAAATCGAACCCGCAACCTCCTGCGTCGCAGGCGGACCTTCGCCCGCTGAGCCACAGAGGTCGTCAAAGATCACAACAGTGAAATATTGTTTACTAGCTACGCCCCGCGGCTTAGCCCGCGTGGGAATTTCAGAAATTTATTGCACGCTCAAAATACGTGATTCATTATTTACTTTATAGTTTACTAGCTTCTGCCCGCGGTTTCGCACGCGTTGTTTCTATGGAAACGTTTTGAGGTTATTTCTATCCCATGGGAACTGATTTATGGGATAAAAAGCCTATGTTTGATTCCAGGGTTAGACCACAGATTAGATAACGTAATTTCGATAGACTTACCTGTATGCAAAATTTCAACCTGATCCGTTCAGTAGTTTTGGCGTGAAGAGGTAACAAACATCCATCCATACATCCATCCATCCAAACTTTCGCATTTATAAGATTAGTGTGAAGTGTTATTTTTACTGAGTTTTTAGTGAATCGAACCAAGGAATAATCATTTTCCATAGAAACTTCACCCTTTTTAACCCCCTCAGGAAGTTATTTTTTGAAAATTAGAATAGTCTAATCTTTTTAAATCTAATCTTTTTAAAATATTATAAAGCGGAAAGTTTGTGAAATCTGAATTTTTGTTACCTATGATCACCAAAACTACTGAACAGATCAAGATGAAATTTGGCGTACGTTTAGAACAATAGGCTTTGTTCTGCCAAATTTCATCTTACTTAGATAATAGGCTACTAATTATACCGAAAATACGCGTGCGAAGCCGCGGGCAGAAGCTAGTTCTAAATAAAAGTATGTTTTATTCGAGAACTTTATCTACATACTAAATAGCATCTATATCGGTTAAGTAGTTACGGAGATACGTGATAACAAACATTCACACAAACTTTCGCATTTACATAATTAATATTAGTAGGTAAGTAGGATAGGTAGTATAGTATAGAAAACTCGATCGAGGATCGATTTCAGCCGTGAACTCATGATGTGAATGTTCTGTAGTGTCGCTTGACCACTGTTGTTTTTATTACAGGGCAGAAAGAACGTTAAAAAAGTTCTTCATAGACTGCAGGGCTCTGAATCTACTATTTGCAGCTGTAGCAGAAGACACAGAAGATTACAACCACTACGTGACAGCTATAGGGAAGATAGCCTCGAATATTCGGATAAAAGATCCTAAAGTCCTAGAAAATAAGTTTTCGGATCACGTCATTGTAAGTTACGATCCTATTCTTGATAACTTGTCGAAAGAAGAAATAGTTGTTTTTGAATTAGACGATTTATCGACCGTGCCGGCGAACAAAGTATTCCTATGTCAAAATTCCGATGTGTTCAGTGCAATGTTGATGGGATGTTTCAAAGAGTCTATAGAAGAGTGTGTTCGCATCAAAAATGTTACTAAGCAAGGTCTTGAATACCTCTTCACTCTCCTACATCTAGGATTGAATGATTCTAAGAACGATGTGCAAGTTTTTCCAATGGCGGAGAACCTTGAGACGAATTTAGAAGTGTTACTGCTAGCTGATAGATTTTTACTTGATAAACTGAAAGAGTTATTGAATAGTGCGATTTTACAGTTTAAATTGACTCCTGAAACTGCCGATAAGATATATGTATGGTCGTTAAGTGAAGGCATGGGGTTTTTATGTATAGAATCAGTAGCTTATCTGTTGACTGGTCGAATGAGCGAAGCGGAACGTACGAGGTCTTTTAAAGCGATACTCAATTTGGAATATAAAGAGCAGTGGTTGGATGACGTTAAAAGTATTATAGTGAGGCAATTGGAAGGGGTAGGTTATCGGAGTTGATTTGTGTTATTGTTTAGTAAAAAGTCACAGAACGAAAGAAAATATATTTTATTTTTTATCAACTTAACTTGAAAACAATGCAAATTAAAATCAAATATCCAAGAGCACCCTTGCTGGCATAATATTTGATTTTCATTTCCTACCATGAAACCCAATTTAACACCAAGTTTCTCAAAATTATCGTTAATTGCAAAAAAAAAAACAATTCTATCCCATGGGAACTGATTTATTAGATAAAAAGTCAATGTTTGATTCCAGGATTAGAATTACCTGTATGCAAAATTTCAGCCCGATCCGTTCAGTAGTTTTGACGTGAAGAGGTAACAAACATCCATCCATCTTTACATCCATCCAAACTTTCGCATTTATAATATTAGTGTTGTACGTTATTATAATAGTTATGAGTTTTACCTGTTGTATGATGTATGCAAAGATTATAAAGACAAGTATTTATTTCACAATGTGTGCATTTAAACTATAGGTACCTTAAATCGCAATTAAAATAACTCATATTATTTTACTGGTTCTGTAGGCCAAGCACAGTGATTTTTGTCTAAGGTAAAATAGAGAAAAAATACGTCACATCCTCCTGGAATGAGTTTAAATATTTGAAATTCATTCCTTCAAACTTCATTAATTTACGCAATGTATGACGATGCTATGTCATTTTTGTCTATTCTACACTAGACAACAATCGTTGTGCTTGGCTCTTCTTGACTGAATAATGGAATATGTTATATACAGTTGTTCTATCTCACGAAGTCCGTTTAACCCTGGTTGTAGTAGCGACTTTGCGCTTAGTTGTCATGCTGACGGTACTCGCTATGTATATATGAGCACTAGTGACCCGGACTGCGTCTCGGGCGAGACTGATTGCTTCTGAGCTTACGCACACTAAAACAATGTGTACATGCAATCACTATGACATACAAAGCCCGACGAACTTTGTGAGATAGAACAACTGTAACATAAATTATTGGTAAATACTACATGTAACCTCCATGATTTCATGAATTTAAAACTGTTATGTATTCTTAAGATAAGGTTTATTTTAATTTTGCACTTAGCTTAAATTATACTTTATTTTTAAACTGTCCATCCTCTTTCATTCGACGAAGTGAAACTCCAATCTTAATAGCGCCATCAGGAACAAGAACACCAGAAGTAATAGGCTTCACTCGAGTCTCATTTAAATATTTCAAATCGAAATTATTTACAATCTGAAAATAAAAAATTATAACATTAAAAAAGACATACCTACATAGAATATTTCAATGCACTAAAATAGTTGTACAGGCAAACATAATGCTATACTCAGGCCAAAATCAAAATACAATGTTTGTAAATATTACCCCATACTTTACCTGAAAATCACTTTCTTGTTGATTTTTTGGCAGAATTTCCACTATTAAACCTATACTTGTCGATTTGAACTCTGTCCTACTACAAATATTTCAAACCTGATGCCAAAAAGTTAATTTTGGCTTTTTGTGTTGTGAGTTACTTACAAACATTATTTTTCTTCATGGCTTGAGTATAGACATCATTAGCTTCCTCTGCTAACCTTTGGGAAGTGTGACTAACAATTTAGTAGGTAGTTTAATAATTTTAGACTTTCAAGTTGCAATGCAAAAAATCTGCTGCTGGAGCAAATAATATGCTGTTATCTAGTTTGGTATCATAAGATCATATTTTAAAATCTTTACCTGATAAATCAATTCTGTCATCTGGACCATGGCAATTTTCTTTCCAATACAAGATCTAGCACCCAATGCAAATGGCAAGGAAGCTGAAGGTACATGGTTTTTTAAATGATTTCTTCTGGGGTCATTTCTGTCCCAGCGAAAAGGCAAGAACTGGTCAGCTTGACTGAAGTAATTTTCCTCACGGCCTGATGTATAGATGGATGCTATAACTGGTGTCTGTAATGGTCAATAAAAGTTGAAATTATGAGATCAAATACTGAAAATACATACTTTTAGGAGTGATTTGGATAAAGGTAAACTAAACAACATACACTAGTCTGATTTCTTTGGTACAATTTTCTGAAATGTGTTACTAATTTCTTCTTTTATATGGCTGTAGGGGTTTTCCAGTTCACTTGGAGCTTCAGGAATGCCCAGCTTTCTCCTCAATGGTGGGGACAGAAGAATCAGGTTATGTGCCAATCCAACACTGCTAGATGTCAACCAATACAGGCACATGCAGGAAGGAACACTGGCTGCCACAGGTATCATCACAATAGAAAACCCTCGGAATATGTTTGTAAATACATTATACATTTTTGATGGTTTTCTTATCTTTGACATTCTCTGTAATTCTATGATGCTCAAATTTGTCAATCCAAATGCTACTGGTAATATCCAAGAGTGGTCTGGCTCAGTCAAGTTGGGAATCCATCCAATCCCTCCAGCAGACATCTCCATGAAGGTAACCATAGCTGCAGGGTCACCACTAGTCATGTAAACCAAGTTCCTCAGAGCAAAGGACATACAAATCCAAATTGGTATTTGAAACCACACCACTATACTTGCTTTCAAAGGATGGCAGTTGTCTCTCTCAATAAGTTTTACCCACTGCTTTTTCAGAGATCTCTTGTATATGATTGCTGTCTGCTTATCAGTCAGTTTGAATGTTTTTCTTGCTATTGCCGTTTCTCTCTTTAGCTCATTGACTAGATCTTTCAGCTCTAAGCTGATGTTTTCTACTTTAGCAAGGATGGAATTTGAATATACTGTGAGAGGTAAAGTCATCAATGATCGTATGAGAACTGTGGAAGTAACCACAGTTGCCCACCAAGGAAGACCACTTATATCATGAAAGTACAACAGCCCATCTTGAATAAAGTGAACAGGAGAACTGTTTGAAATGCTTGTGTACAAACCTTCTTGCCATTTTACAAAACCTTCTAGTGATAAATTCCTTTTGTGGGTAAAAATCGGCACTAATTTCTTGTTTTGGGAAGTACCCGAGTAATTATTAAACTCCGGTTTTGCGCCACACAAAGCACTGAATGAGCGGATCTTAATTCCTGGTGTGTTTGTACACAATCTAAATGCACTTTTACATAAAATCATTATTTTATTTTCAAATAACTTTGAAAACACGGAACAATCTTTTTGTTTACAAAAATTACAACCTCAAAATGTAAATGACATTGACATACACGATTCTTTGTCGTAGGCAAAAATATTTTTCGGTGTTACCAAATTGTATTAATATAACTCAATGGATTCGTTGCTCTTTCAGATATATTCTTGGGCTTGGATATATGGTTGGGGAAAAAAACCCATCCACCCTATTACTCTAGTCAATGGGGTGGATGGGAATTTTCACTCCATTGACTTGATTAAACTGAACCTGACTTTTTAATTATGGAAATATTAAATCTCACTATTTACTATTCACTTATTTGAGTGTAAGTATGAATAGTCGGAAATTAAAAACCCAACTGATTTAAGCAAATCTCTCTCTTGTCCCGCTCATAAATCTGTCTTACTCAGCTACGTGCGTGTGTGTGTTGTGTAGTCCCGTCCCTGTCGTCGTTTCGACAGTTTTTGCTATAGTTGTAAGCCGTGCGGCGTGCGTCTCTCTCTCTTATAGAAAGTAAGCCAGTTATTTTCGTTTCGTCTTTCTATTTCGCATTGAACAGTGTGGTGTCGCGACGATTACAATTCCTTCACTAATTAATCGAAAGGAACTTCGTGCCATCCGGGTGTCCCTTGACACCTCTCAAGTTTTTAATTTCCGACTATTCCTACTTATACTCAATTATGTGAATAGTAAATAGTGATATTTAATATTTCCAAAAAAGGGTGAAAATTCCTAATGGGGTGAAAATTCCCATCCACCGCATTGACTTAGTAATGGAGTGGATGGGATTTTTTTCCCAACCACCCCATTGATGGGGAAGTCAATGGGGTGGTTGGGAATATATGCTCTTTCATAGCCCAAGACGCACAGTCTGCGCCACCAAGTGGCGGTGCGCCCCTGCGGGAGGCTGGGCAGTGAATGTGCTAATATTGTTTGATGAAACCACGTCTTCTACTCACCCCACTCTCGAGCTTATACTCGCTCAAAACACTGGGCTTTGGCATAATCCTCGTTAAAAAAGGTGCCACAGGATAAAGTCTCATTGCTTCTCTAATAACATGTTTTATTTTTGCGTTGTCTCTATGTCCGTTCCGTATTTCTTCCACGACATTCTCGTTGTTAGACAAAAGATAAATTATCCACAAAGAAGTATAGGCTGTCTGTAACACAAAACATAGTCAACAAGTCACACAAAATTTCTATACAGGGTTGTCGGTAATTCACTGACTCTGCGTGAATTAAGAATTAGGACCTGGCGTCTTCACAAGCGTGTTCGTGATGATGATCAGAACCTGCATTCACGCAGTGTCAGTGAATTACCAATAACCCTGTATAAATCATACATTACACACCCCTTACCACTAACGTTAACCTTAGATTCTCTGAAAGGACAGACCATTAACCTATTTAATAGGCAACAGCACCAGTATTTCTTTTTACTTACTGTATCCCCAGCAGCAATAACGAAATCTACAACAATGCGAGTGATCATTTCGTCGCTCATATTCTCATCACACAGGCGTCTTATTAGTCCGTTGTTTTCATTTCTCTTGTTAAGGATCTCATTTACAAGTTTGTGTGCTAAAAAAAATATCAATTAGTAATTATTTTATAAAAATATCAAACATCAGTATCATGGATTATAAGGTCACATTACGATTGGGGTGGTATTCATCTTAAGGGTAATTGAATTTAAGGTAAATAAAGGAATTAACCTTTTTGGCAGAAGTGTTCATACATTTTACGTTAAAGTTAATCGTCGAAGTTGCTGATCGCCCTGAAATCTTTGAGAGAACATAGCCATTATTGTTCTTTTGTTAGATAATGCAGAAAACAAAAACACGTTTGTATAAAGCTTAACCTTAAACTTACCCAGTGAAAGAGACATATCAACAGAGTCTTTGAAGTCTGACCATCTTTTTAAATTAAACTTATGATACCATTCAATTGGTAAGCCGTATAACTTAGTTGTTGTTTGAAATATCCTCTTGACAGACGTGGAAAATAAGTTCAACAGCATTGGAGAATATCTTGTTGCTTTTTCTGAAGGACTATGTCCCAACAAAATGGAAATTATAACTGCAAAGAGGAAATTAAAATCGTCTTATTAAAACAATAAAATTAAGAATAAGCAGTGTGGATTTAATAGCCTTTATTAGCCTCCTATTCCGATATTCTTTATTTTAATTTCTCGTAAATGCTAGTGGTTTTCCACAAATAAATAAATTAAGTACATAGTACCTATGTAGTTATAATTTAAATAACCTATTATAGGTCATCCGGTTTTGCTTTACCGAACAAGTATCTACACTAGATTATTACCTACTCGTACCTACCGAAATGTCTGCTGGATCTTACTTATTCTTTTTTGCTATTTACTCGTATTTTGATATTTACCTTCAGTGGAAAACCTATAAAACTCTGATTCGATATCGGGCACAAAATAATCTTTCTCCGTTTTTTGTCTCCAGCTCTGTATAAAAACCGCTACAGTTTCTCGAATGGGGTCTTCTATAATTTTTTCAACGTCGTCCCTCAAAACATGTTTATTCATCACACGACGGTTGACGAGCCATTCTTCACCATTCATGAAAAAAAGCCCTCTTTTATTCCCATAATGCTTTTCATACAATACCCAGGGGTCAGGCAATAAATGCATAGGATACTTTCCTTCGTGATTATGGAATAAAGATTTCATCGTTAAAGGGTCACTGATGAACACAAGTTTTGTATTGCCTCCAAGTTTTTCATAAAATATTGGTCCAAGTTTCTTATGACGACAATCTATATAATCGTGTAATCTGAAAATTAATATGAAAATAAAATTTCAATACCAAATCATCGACAAAACTTGATAATACCCAAAAAGTACCTACCTATGCGTTGTTTTGTCTGTAATGTAATGTATGTAGATAGGTACCTACTATGTACTTACTTAGTTCCTCCACCAGCTGCTATCAAATGTAACTTGGTACCAAAGATGGGAATTGATTTCGGATGGGGCATATCAATTATTGTTAACGATTGAGCTTTGGACCCTCGAACAGATATTACTGTGTTTTTTGCCCACATCTCCGGCCTCTTAGGTATTAAGCGAATTAATCTGTTCATATTGGCTGAAAAAAGATACAAAATATTGATGTAATAAACGTACTACTATTTCTCTACTCTCCGTACAATAACAAGAATTCAAGCTAATGAATATGACTACCTTTAGCTACCTACATGTAACCTATCTAGGTAGGTAAGAAAGCTATGTGATCCGATTAAGTAATGTGAGCAGACAAGACGTCAACACCACTACACCTGAAGATATACTGATAAAAACTGACCATCTCGCAGTTCTTCCGAGACAGTTTTGTATGATAATTATTCAGTGAATAATGTATGTAGCTGTTGCTGACAGGCTGTTATTATACAGCATATAAAATAGCCTGGCTATGCACATTCAGGCAGGCTAAATAGATAAGTTAACATGTATAAATACATTCTGACGATATTGTTCTAGGTTTCTATGTAGGGACCTACCTAATGTATTGTATTATGTAGGTACCTACATCAGTCATCCAGTACCTACCCATAAATAACATAACACAAGCTCTGCTTAGCTAGGGGCTAGATGATGTTGTGTGGATTGTTCAGCATTATTATCATTGTTATTATTATTATTTATGTATTTATTCTTTGATTTACTTTTAACTGACTTTAAAAAAGGAGGACGTTATAAGTTCGACTGACAATTTATGTTTTCTTGTATCTTCACCTATTTCTCCGTCAATTGTGGTCCGATTTTGATAATTCTTTTGTGTAAAGATGATTCCAAAAGAAGATTCTATGCCGTGGGCTATTAACTTATTATTACCTACCTACTATTTGCCCCATATTCAATATTATGGAATGTGAATTCCTTGATATTTACGCAGTAATTTTTTTCAGTTTATTTAGTAACAATCACTTCTTTAGTCAGCACTTTTCCCGGTATACAGTTGTACTTAATCAGATTATTTTATTAGTTCAATGATCAACAAGCGTTCAAACAACATAAATTGTATTGTTTCTTCTACTCGTGCCATTTGGTAGAAATTTAAAAATGGTATATTTTCTTTCACTCACTGTGGCAACAGGATATATTTGTTCTGTCTGTGGTGGCAACTGGCAACTCTGATGCCAGTGACTTGTCAAAATTTTGTAAAAATCATTGCGGTGTAGGCTTTTTGTTCAATTGGAAATATATATATTCCACGATGACTGGGAAATCAAAGCCTGATGAACCGAAAAAGGAGAAAACTGCGGAACCAACAGTACCACCATCTGATGATTTGGTATGTGAAGTCCTAGGAACATGTTTGTTCACAGGAACAAAAATCTTGAGTTTCTAACTTCGGTTCTTATGTTTTTCTGTTTGATTTACAGTCTGAAGAGGATAAACGTCTTCAAGAAGAGCTCAATATGCTTGTTGAGAAGCTATTGGTACGTAAAATAATCATATTTGGTGTGAATATTAAACAACATTGGTCTGACCTCATCCTTCTATTTCTTTCCAGGGCCCTGAAGTAGACCTCTACTTTCCATCGTTACAAATGCTGAGCAATCTTATCAGAACATCTACAACATCAATGACCTCAGTTCCAAAGCCCCTGAAGTTCCTCAGAGAGCATTACCCAGCCCTGAAGCAAGTTTATGAAAAGATCCATGATGCGAAGACAAAGAAATTCTGTGCTGATGTGGTTTCAGTTCTTGCTATGGGTGTCAGTGGATCAACTGTAAGTTTGCTAGTTATTGTTATCATAATCACTGTCACCCTACAACATGGATATTGAAACAAATCAATTTTCTGTGATAGAAATTCAGTCAAAAACCCCTCTCCCCTTGATTGGGGGAGGCATGTTCACCAGTGGACATATTTTATGTGTGCTGATTAGTTAAAAACTTAGTTGGTAATCTATTTCTGTAGAGGAAAAGCTTTTCATGTAATTATTCACCCACCATACTTATCAATCAATAATATTTTCAGGAAGCTGCAGAGAAACGAGAATGCCTCAAATATTGCCTTCTAGGAACTCTGTCAAATGTTGGTGATTGGGGCCATGAGTATGTAAGGTAAAGTATCTATTGTGAACACTATTCATACTTTATTTGGTTGATATTGGAGCTGTCACCATCATTATCAGCCTATACTAGTCCACTGCTGGACATAGGCCTACCCTCATGAGTGCATTAGAGCCATATCTCATATCAGAGCTTGACTATTCATTTATTACAAAATTGCACCAATAAATCTTAACTTTCACATTGAATATGGCTGAAGTATTTATGATAATAAAATAATAATTTATTATAATAAATAAAAATGTGCCACATTGAGGCAAACATTGCTTTGCCTATACAGTTTCACATAATAATGATAATAAATTCATTTTTAAAGTTAAAGTAACTAGTTTGTGCCTGCCGCTTCTCACATGTTTTTCTATGGAAACATTTAAAGGTTATTTCTATCCTAAAGGAACTGATTTATATGGGATAAAAGTAGCCTATCTTTTATTCGAGGTTCAGTAGTTTTGGCGTGAATAGGTAACAAACATCCATCCTTCTAAACATCCAAACTTTCGCATTTTTATTATTGGTGTGATATCAGTAATCTCGGGTGTCGGCTAGATGATGCTGTGTGGATTGTCCAGCATTATATATTAATATTTATTTTGCAGACAGCTTGAAGGAGAAATAGCAGAAGAATGGAATGTAGATAACATGGATAAACTGCTGCCTTTGGTCCGAGATGTGATCTCCTTCGACATGAAGCATTCAGCGGAGATCCAAGCGTGTGATCTGCTGATGGAGATAGACAAGCTGGATCTGCTCACACAGCACATGGAGGATAGCAACTATCCTAGAGTCTGCCTGTATTTGATTGGGTATGTTTTTAATAGATCTTGCGAAACTTTTTGTTGGCAACTCTAGTATTGAAAATTGGTGCATACTTGAAAGCTAAACCTGTTTCTTTGCTTTTTATAATTTCTTTATTCAAGAAAATTCACAGTCATTATCATGAGTCACCAGAACACAATTTTTGTACTAAGATAGCTAGATAGATGATTTGCCCTGTGTGTAGTATGACAGTCAAGCGCAAAAATTTACGAAGTTATGACCATATTACTGGCGAAGTTTATTGAGTGACCGCCGCGGGTGTGTGTGACGTCACTGGCACGGTCGCCGCTGTTAACCGTAGGCAGATATCAGTTTTTAGTGATTTACTCCGAAACTATAAATATAGGAAAAAAAATTACAGAACCAAATAGTTCAGTTTTGAGAGACCCATCGAATGGATTTTTTTAATTTTTATTTTTCGACGGGTCTCAAAACTGAGTCTATTTGGTTCTGACATTTTTTTTCCTAAACTTATAGGTTAGGAGTAAATCAATAAAAACTGATATCTGCATATTAATTGTATTTATAGCTATCAGTATTTGCTTACGTATATTTAATCCAAATATTCAGCACCAGAACACTATTTTTCTACTAAGATAGCTAGATAGATGATTTGCCCTGTGTGTAGTATGACAGTAAAGGCTCCATGGTATAACAAAGAAACTGTATCAGTTTCCTCCATCTGTGAAGTGTTTGTAATTTGAAAATGCCTGTTAGTGTTAGGTCTTGTTATGCAGTGAGGGGTTAACTTATTTACCACTAATATGTAAAAAGCAAGAGGTTGCGGGTTCGATTCCCGCATCAGGATAAATGTTTGTATGATCGTCAGATATTAGTTCTGGGTGTTTTTAATAGTAAAAAATATGTATTAATTACTAGCTTCTGCCCGCGGCTTCGCACGCGTATTTTCGATATAATAAGTAGGCAGTCTTTTATCTAAGTTTGGCTTTGATCTAAACGTACCCCAAATTTCATCTTGATCTGTTCAGTAGTTTTAGAGATCCTAGGTAACAAAAATTCAGATTTCACAAACTTTCAGCGTTATAAAATTAGTAGGATAGTAGGATATCTATCAGTTATCTAGTATCCATAACACAAGCTCTGCTTGCTATGGGCCTAGATGATGTTGTATGGATGGTCCAGCATGATTTTGATTATTATTGATATTTTTTCCAGTTGTGCAAGCTATGTAGTAGAGCCAGAGTCCACCCAGATCCTCCAAGGCGTGCTCGACACGTACCAGCGATTCGGCGAATACCCGCGCGCGCTGCTCGTGGCTATGCAGCTGCATGACAAGGCCAAGTGTGAGGAGGTCTTCAATGCTTGTACTGATCCGTAAGTCATTAGTTGATATGATAACATTTTACCTGTTGCCCACACTCTTATGAGACTGGTGTACTCAGGCATCACATACATGTTCACTCGCACTACTGTTTTACTAAAATATAATTTAATGTTAGCTTCTTAAAGGCGGTTAACACACTGCCACGCACCACGCTGCATCTTGCGTGTCGACGTACCTACGCGCGTACTTGCGGGAGTGCAGATCTCCATCATCATTTTGTGGATTCACGGCGGTTCTGACTCATTTCATTCAAAGCTGTTCGCTGCGGGACTCGGTGTGCCATACCTTGCGTCTCGCCCCGCACCTACCTACGCACGTGGGTGCATGTTTCTCCGCGCCTGAGCGCGTGATCTGCATGAACGCGCGTGGATGCGTTTTCTGTGTGTTGGACTGTGCGTGTTTTCTATACAAACGGAGATACTAACAAGCAGCGTTAGAACACGCATTCACGCAAGATGCAGCGTGGTGCGTGGCAGTGTGTTGATCGCCTTATGTTTTATGTCAAGAACCCAAGGAAGGAGGTCCGCTAAATACAGGTATATCCTAGTTTAGGGACCAACAATGTATTAATTTGAGTCCTTAATCTTTTTGAAAAAACAATATTTATTTATTGTTAAAATTAATATGTACACCTAAATAGGCTCCTTCTGAATGAGCCTAGAATCTGTGGCGGCGCACAGTGACGACCACTTACATTGCATTGAAAACAAGTTTCAAGATTGGTACATCTTGTTTGTCATGTCATTTGTTGTTGTTATCAGTTTGTTCTTGGGGTTATTAATATGGTTTACCTGTGTTTGCGCACACACTTGCGCACTATAATTATGCCCTGCGCACATGGCTACTTTTCGTGGCCGCACCGTGGCCGAAATTCGACTAGAAGGACATCAACATCATTAAAATGGTATGTGCTACAGAAACCTTTGTAAATAAGCATGTTTTATTTACAGCCTTGTCAAGAAACAGCTTTGCTATATGCTTGCTCGGCAATACGTGCCTTTGGACTTAGAAGATGAAGATCTCCGCACAATCCTTCTTAATGCTCATATCAATGATCATTTCCTGAGCTTGGGTAGAGAGGTAAGACATGTTTAGTGATTTCTAGCTGTAGACCACGATTTTGCGACGATTATTAATTATAAGAGCCACCGGCGCTTATTAGGAAGGCCTATATCAACCTGTGGACTAATAAAGGATGTAAATAATGATGATGAATGATTTAATTTTTTCGTATTTTATAAAATTAACATTGTAGGTATATCTTCTTGATTTGGACATGATTCCAATTTTACTATAAAAAAATTCGTACTTTGACGAAACAATTATGAATGCAAGCGGGTGAACTACGAACCTATATTGTGGATAGTGTTATATGGCCTTGAATCATAATTTATGCACCACTTATTGTAACCAATGTATATTTAAACTGACATCTCCAAGTGTGCCTTGTGCTCCTACGGCGAATAAATGAGTATGAGTGGGGTTACTCAAAAACTAGAATCGTAGTTAACCCGCTTTCATTCATAATGATTCTGCCAATATTAAACAAAACACACATAAATAATTTTTCTTCAGCTTGACATCATGGAGCCAAAAACACCAGAGGAAGTCTACAAGACCTGGCTAGAATCAGCAGGATCAGCCCTTCGACCCTCCCTTCTAACGGAGCACCCTGTTGACTCAGCCAGGCAGAACTTATCAGCTACGTTCGTCAACGCCTTTGTGAACGCTGGCTTCGGAAGGGACAAGCTAGTCACCACTGAGGATGGAAACAAGTGGATGTACAAGAACAAGGATCATGGTAAGATTTTCACGGAAATTTAATCACCAAAATACGCCTACCTACAAAAATACTTTTTTTTCGTGATTTTAACACAAACGTCTGACATCTTTCACTCTCGCAAAAAAATAAGCGAGGGAAGACCACTATATTACAGCAAGTTGAAAATGTAACTATTATGGTAGGTAACTATTATAATTCTTGAGGCTTTACGAAATTAAATAATACCCCAAAAAATAATTTCGATATTTAAAGTGTATTTAAATTTAGTGAACATGTCCAATATTATTTATATTTTATTAGTTATGATTTGATCTTCGTTTAAAATGAACTAAATAATAGACACCGTTATTTCTAAGGAATTAAATATGTAATATCAAAAATATTGGGATATTATTTCATTTCTAAGAAATTACCTGAGTGGTAAACACAATATAATAATAAACACCGTTATTTCCCACAGGTATGCTATCAGCAGCCGCTTCTCTCGGAATGATCCATCTCTGGGACGTAGACGGCGGGCTCACGCCTATCGACAAGTACTTGTACACCGCGGACGAGCACATCAAGGCCGGAGCCCTACTGGCTTTAGGCCTCGTCAACTGCGGAGTGAGGAACGAATGTGACCCGGCGTTGGCGCTGTTGTCAGACTATGTGCTGCATTCTAGCTCCAATTTGAGGATTGGGAGTGTTTTGGGTAAATAAAATAACGTCATTATTTCCTTACTCCATCATCGGCATAATTTACTTTAAGGAGTGTTTTTAAGGACACTAACATCCACAATTTATTTAGGAAAGACGCGTTAGAAACTCATACCAGCATCATCACATCACCCAATGCTAGACCACTGCTGGGCATAGCCCTCCCATAATAATGCCCTCATTATTATGGGAGGGACGCAGAGCCCAGTTGTTAACATACAGCATCCAGTATCTGCCAACAGTGTTTGGCAGATAATCACAGAAATATATCTAGATATTTCAGTGCAGATAACCATCTCACATGACTTTATGGACAAATAAACTCGTTTTTGAGAGACCCATGAAAAAAAAATAAAAAAAATGCATTCGATGCGTCTCTCACAACTGAGTCTATTTGGTTGTCATTTTTTTTCCTATACTTTCGGAGTAAATCACTAAAAACTGATATCTGCCTACGGTTAACCGGCGGAGACCGAGCGAGTGACGTCACACGCACCCGCGGCGGTCACTCGGTGAACTTCGCTAGTAATTTGGTCATAACTTCGTCAATTTATGTCGTAGAACAAAAGTTTTTGCACTGTGTCTTATGGATTTCTTAGCTCTATAAATCTGCATTCTCAACTAAAAACGTTACGGATCCTCATTGTGTCAAACCTTAATGCAGAGCCAAAAATAAAAGAAGAAGAAGAACAATCCCTATGCTTGGCCTACAGATATAACCAATAAAGAATTTGCTATCCACTTTCTAATCTTTTGTTATAACTCATTTTAATCTTATTTCATTGTTCGATAGGTTTGGGTATCGCATACGCGGGTACGCAACGCGAGGACGTATTGTCTCATCTACTCCCAGTGCTGAGCGATACGGCAGCGCCGCCCGAGATATGTGCGCTGGCGGCGATTTCCTGCGGTCTCATTGCAGTGGGATCCTGCAATGGCGATGTAAGATCTTGTGAACTTTATACAGGGTGGAACAATAAATCAATTTGCATTTGGTTTTCTCGAAAAATGAGCCCATGTCTCCTTTCACGATTTTTCTCTAACTCTCATTGTATCGGGTTTGATCATCCACTTCCGTCTGAAAAAACCACCCATAATCCTACTATAATATTAAAAAGGCGAAAGGTTGTGCCTTTTTTAATATGTTTGACCGAAGACAACGCCTAAGCTAGTGAATGAATCAGACTGTAATTTTACAAACATAAACATTGGTTCCTGGAATATCATATTGGTGTACTTGGGTATTTTTTTCTCCAAAAAACGCGTGCGAAGCCGCCGATAGAAACTAGTTAAGAATACGGTTGAAAATTGCTAGAATATGTGTCTGCAATGTTAATGTATTATGAACTTTATTTATTCACTGATGATGATGATGTATCCCAACCGATTTCGGCTACGGTGACTGTGTTAAGTACTGGGCGAGCATTTTTAACTCGAACTATTTACAGGGTGTTGATTGTCTACCCTTTGGTGCGCTCTTTGGTGGCTTGCATACCCAAGTTTATTATTATTTATTTACTACTAGGCTGAGAATAGCTGTATAAGAAAGAGGTGTTGTTTTCAGGTAACATGTGCGATAATTCAACGTCTTATCGATGACAACAAGGATCTCCATTCCTCGACTTACGCGAGGTTCCTGCATTTAGGTCTTGGATTGTGCTTCTTGGGTAATAACCACTTTTCTTACTTTATCTGTAGAAACCAACCTCCTTACTTTAAGATCTTTCCATTGTCAAGTGGCATAGAAACACCTTGGAGTTTTTTTATTATTTGCTTTATGTGGCTATCATGTCACTGCGGCCATGATAGGCCTATTGTGATCGTCACTTTGTGTGTTCACGCTAATCAAAATCTAGCTAAAATAAAAGCATTTGTATAGATAAGATAATTTACTGTAATATTTTCATCAGGATGCAAGGAGAAGACAGAAGCGACAATGGCCGCCCTAGAAGTCCTGCCGGAGCCACAGCAGTCCCTCTGCCAAACCACGCTGTCGATGTGCGCGTACGCAGGCACGGGCGACGTGCTCGTCGTGCAACAGATGCTGCATATCTGCTCTAAGCATTATGAAACTGATGTACGTATTTTTAATCGGCATTAAGTTGGTTAACCAACTTTAATTTAAAAAAATGCACCACCCGAGTGCACTCACGACTTTAGAAATCTTACGCATTTTGTCCGAAACACCTCCCCTTCCAGGGCATGCCACATAACATCACAGACTTAATTTCCGGGCTGCTCCACCCCAGCTCGGTATTGCTCTGTCCCCCAAATACCTTTGCGAAATCGTGCTTTTCTCAGGGCTCCTCATTTTGAGCCATGCTCTTGCAAACCTTTGAGCCTCGCCAAAGTTAACCGTGATGCTAACTAGGTCTGCGTGGTATATCGGCCTGCCCTCTAACTGTACGTTCGTTGATTACAGAACGAGCAGTCTTCAACTGAAGACACAGCCTTCAAGAAGACAGAGAAGAAGGATTCCAAGGAGTCTGTCAACTCGAGCGCCAGCGCGGCTGCGCCCGCCACCGGCGCCACGCCCGGCAGCTCCAAAGATGATAAGAACAAGAGTAAGTTCCTCATCAGCTCATATACGTCCACTGCTGGGCACGTCTCTCCCAAACGAGGGGGGTTTTTGCTGAGAAATAATGTGTCATTTTGATGAAGAAGAATTGTCAGGGAAAATGCAACTACTTATTAAACAGAGATTCTACGCCCAACATTTATAAGAACCTTAAGACTTGCTTACTTAGACTACAAATTACTAAAGAAAAGGAATAAAATGGTTCAAAGTAGTGTTGCCGATCAATAGTCGGATATGGCCTATCGATATTATCGATTCTATGTTGATAGTATTTCATAAAAACCATCAATCTTTGATAGTTTTGTATTGTACTATCGATAGTGGCATATATTTCGATAGCATCGTTACTATTTTTTAGGGTATTAACCATAGAAATCTAAATAACAGTACCTACCTTGTTATTTAGATTTCTATGGTATTAACCTTTATTACCTTACCTTTTATAAACAAAGAACTTATTACCTTAAAAGAATTTTTATAATTTTTTATTATCTTATATATTTTTATTATCTTTAAAGAACTTTTATTACCTTACCTTTTATAAACAAAGAAATAATTTTTTTATAAACAATTTATACAAATACAAAATTCATTTATTTACCATTACAAAAAAGCTTATACAGTTATGTAAAATGTATTTGTTTTTATTGATTATATTCACAGGCAAGTCAAAGGACAGCAAGAGCAAAGAGAAGGAAAAGGAAAAAGACGCCAACAAGGAACTATCATCAGTGCAAGCGGTGGCCACGCTCGGGGTCGCCGTCATCGCGTTGGGCGAAGAGACGGGCGCCGAGATGTGCACCAGGATATTTGGACAACTGGTAAAAATAAAAACGAATACTTGTTTCGAGGAAGGAGTCTTTGGCGTTCACAATTCGTTCTAAATACACGTCTCCCGCTGACTCCCCATAATAGTTGATTTGGCTCCGTGTCAGTGGGAGCATACCTAGGCATAGTTTTCTCTCTATCTTTTTATCTAGTCAACAAGATTGGTGTGTAAATCCCCGTTTAATTTCCTGTCCGAAAGCGATTCCCAAAAGCGTCTTCCTAAAAATAACAACTCTGGAGAAGATGGCGTGCGTTTATCTATCAGCTGATTGATTGCACAGTACACTGGCAGAACTATTTATTATAACGCGGCTTCGCTCGCGTGGAAATTTATGGTTTCTTATGTTCCGCGCAACTTTCTACATTTTTTCTTTCATGAGAACCTTCTGACCACTTACTATTCTAAGCCTGACAATAACAAACGCAACAAAAAACGAATTAGCGAAATTGGTCCAGCCGTTCACGTGTGACGCCGTGCGTGACCAAAGGAAATAGGGATTCATTTTTATATTTATTATATAATTAAATATGTGTACAGGGTCGTTACGGTGAGCCGGCAGTGCGGCGCGCGGTGCCACTAGCGATCGCCCTCTGCTCCATCTCAAACCCGCAGCTCTCAGTGATCGACGTGCTCAACAAATACTCGCACGATTCTGATAATGATGTCGCCTACAACGCTATATTCGCTATGGGCCTTGTCGGTGCTGGAACTAACAACGCCAGGTATTATGAGCAGATATTTGTATACCTGTTTTTTTACTAAATACGGAACGTAGAAGGTGCAATGCATTTACGCATTAAAATGTCCTTATTTGTCTCCCGAAGGGATAAACGTTTGATTTTTAATTTTTTTGAATGTAGAATGTCTATTTTTGGAAGTTTTCTAGCTGTTTAGATGGATTGTAAATTGTGGCCGTTGGTTGTCATGTTATGAGACTATTTATCGCAGCACTGCACCCGATTTTCTAATTGAATTAGTTGGGTTCCATAGCTTGCTATTGCGATTTTATATATTTATGATCCGAAAAATAACATTTAAATTTCCTCCTACAGATTAGCCACAATGCTGCGCGCGCTTGCCCTCTACCACGGCAAGTCTCCCGTTCACCTATTCATGGTGCGCCTGGCGCAAGGGCTGTGCCACGCGGGTAAAGGCACCATTACACTGTGTCCGGCGCACAGCGACCGTCGCCTGGTGTCGCAGCCGGCGCTTGCTGGACTCTTGGTTGTGCTCACGGCGTTCCTAGACTGCAAGAACAGTTAGTATATTATCTATTTATGGCGCGCCTGGCACAAAGGCTGTGCCACGCGGGTAAAGGCACCATCACACTGTGTCCCCCGCGCAGCGACCGTCTCACCGACGACGGGCTCTCTGGGCTGTTGATTGTGCTCACTGCGTTCCTTGACTACAAGAATAGTTGGCAGGTGTTGCTCAAATGTTTTTGACGCTTGTAAGTATTTAGAAACTACACAACAAAACGTTATTCGTCTCAATAAGCTGCTGGCAGATGCTGGATGCAGCAAGCTAAAGGGTAGTCATTAGGAGAGACCCATGTCCAGCTGTGGGTGGACTAGCATAGCCTGATAATGATGACTCATTTCGGATAGCTCGCGCAATTAACGTGTCATGTCATGTCCATCTTTATTTCTTACAGGTCTTTTGTCACTTCTCGAATTTTGTAAAAATAGCATGTGTTAACCTAGGTATGCTAAAACATAATTTATTTCTTGCAGTAATCCTGGGCAAGTCCCACTACCTTCTGTACGTGCTGGCGACGGCGATGCAGCCCCGCTGGCTCGTCACACTGGACGAGAATCTGCAGCCCTTGAACGTCAGCGTACGCGTTGGACAGGTTAGCATGCAGCTTTAGTACCTACTATCAGTATGTTAAAAAATAGAGTAAAAGTTCTTCAACATTTTGACTTCTTCAATAGCGCGTAAATCCAACAGGCTTAGGATCATCGTGACGCAAGAAAGGCTTGGGGGAAAAGCCTAGTAGGATGTGTAAGGAAGTTTGTATGCAAGAAAGTTTAGATTATTCTTACATACAAACTTCCTGACTTTTGTAGAAACAGCTGTTGTATTCTATTTTCCAAGTTGCACCGCCAACTGAGTTAGTCAACGAAAATAAAGTTCTAACAGTTCTTTAATAATAAACACCTTACAGGCTGTTGACGTCATCGGTAAAGCTGGAACCCCGAAAACAATCGCCGGTTCGCACACACACACCACGCCCGTTCTCCTCTCGTTTGGCGAGCGTGCGGAACTCGCCACAGATGAGTTCCTTCCTTTGTCGCCAGTAATGGAAGGCTTTGTCATACTCAAGAAGAATGAAGATAGCATCATGGCTCCAGTTGTGTAGGCTCTTAGATATAGTTAACAATAATGTATTGTATGTCAGTTTCTAAATATATTTACTATTATGATACTATGAAATGTTTTTTATTAGAGCCTGCTGAGCATGATTCAAGGCTTTACAGTGATACGGTACGGCCCCTTCCCGGTGTGTTCAAACACAGTAGTTTGCATCCTGTTTTTTTGTGGTGGAGCAACAAGCGGTTATTAGATTTAAGAAAATTCCACCGGTCCCTGCACAACAGCATGCAGGAAGTGGAAGCACTTCCATTAACTCTACATGTGATTAAACTGGATCCTGTTTTTTACTGGACAACTGGGATCCAGTTTGTAGTGGCAAAACCAAATGTCAAATTCGAACGGATACTCATGTAGGTTTCTTGCAGGATACTTGTGTAACATTTTTTTTTACCCATGTTTACCTTATTATTTTAATGTACCAAACTACTATTAGTAAAAAATTTAAAAGAATAAATAAATGCTTGTGTCTGCTAGTATTGAAACATGTACACTAGTAAATAGGGTGTTGCCATGGGAAAGGGTGCTTGGGCTGTATGGTGATTTTTACCTATTGACTTTCTCAGATAATCAGATCTGTCTGGTTGAACAACATAATTTAAAAAATAGATAATTATTTATTTTAACTCTTATTACTAGTTATTAGAAAATGTTAATGAAAGGAGGTTAAGTTAGACTTTCAGTCAGGTTTTGTTCTCTGCTTCATCACTATCACCTGATAAATCATTTTTAGGGCTATTACTGTGTTGTCCAGATACTTCTGTCACTTTATCAGGCAACTTGTGTTCTTCAGATTGGGGTTCATTATCAGTATTGCTTGGATTTTTATCTTCAGTGTGTGTCTTGACTAAATCTTCATCTTCATCATCACTGCTATCAGATTCTGAAGAAATGTTAGCCTTATTATCTACCTTAGGTTTTTTCCCTTTCAATTTAGCTAATTTCTTCTTTTTCAATCGCTTTGCTCTCTTCTTTGCTGTTTTTTCTGCTGCAAGCTTTTTGTTTTGTTCAATTTTACTGTGATATTCTTCATCCAGCTTTTCCTGATGATCAAAATAATTGAATTAGTAGAATATTCAGGCGCAAAGATTTGAAGAGTTTATAAATTTAAAAATATTAAGACCTAGGATCTTCACAAATGTGTTTGTGATGATGGGCAGAACCTGCAGTTTATACGGTGTCGGTGAATTACCAATAACCCTGTATATAATGTTGTCCAGCATTATTTATCTAGTTATGTACAATTGAGCTAACTGCAGACTGTTGCAAACAGTCTACAGGTAGTTATTATGTTGTCCGAAATTATTAATACTAAGCATAGTATTCCTACAAGTAAGAAATAGGTAGGTTTACTTACCTTTTCACTTTTTTCCGATATGAACTTCTGTCTGGCATATTCCTTTCTTCTCAGATGGCGGTAAACATGAAACTCCCCGGACCCGGCACCTGCACTGGATCCCATGACATTGCGGACAAAATCTGGCGCCGCCGATAGAGCCTTGTCTTTTGGACGATCAGGAATAATTATAGGTTTGTCCTGCAACATAAACCGCATTAAATGATGTCGGTCAAATTCATAGTTTATTTTATTACCTAATAATATGTTTATTTGGAACATGGTAAAATTTTGAAAAAATTGCCAAAACATTGGGATTAAACTTACTGGGTTCTTCATAAGTTTTTCCAGTTTCAACCTTTGTAGATCGGTCGCATTTTTTACTTTGACAATGACCTTTTCTTCTTTTTCTTTTTTTGAGTCATTATCGCCCATTGCGCTGTGTACAATATTTTATTTACGATCACAGAATAGAATAATAATACATACTCCTAGCGTTTACGCACAATGTTTACTTACGATTCTCCTCCGTAGAAAGAGAAACCTATAGAACTCGCGCAGTTGCCATCGCATTCACACTAAAGAGAGAACGACTAATGCCTAAAGCATAAGAAGAAATGAAATAGAACGATTAGCTCTCTATCTCATCCAGCGTGCCGGTTTTTGCATTGTTTAGCACCTCCATGTGCTAAACAAATTTCCTATGCTCAGATTAAATATAGGTAGATTCTTAGCGAGCGCGCCAAAGAGCAAGACAAAGTATACGAGGTGGTGGGGGGAAAGTGTTGCCATGCAATTTTCTTACCCCGATTTTAGGTTCCTTATTTCATGTCTTGGTTGATTGGATTTGCGATTTTCCAGTTCATAAATTTAAAAAATTAAATTATCTTAGCGTCTGGTCGAAGCGAAGCGTGACCCGAGAGCTGGTGAGTATCAGGCACAGCGCATCAGCATTGCCATACAGCGTGGCAATGCAGCCAGCGCGTCTTGGGAACGCTTCCGACTGGTATTGATATTGATCAGTTGAGCTACCTGCAATAGTCTGAAGATAGCTCAATTGTTTCAATTGTTAATACTAGTATAATTTTCTATTTTGTGAATAAAGGCTATTGCTTGGTCATTATAATTATACAAGTAAGTATCACAATGTGAACCCTGTTTGGCGTTACAAGTGGCAGGCAGACCGAGGTTGTGTTTGGTAGGTAAATATAATTATGAAGGTACTAAGGTGAGTAGTACAGATAGAGAAACAAGTGTTTTTGTTTTAAAATAATCAATATTTATTACAATAATTACCGTTTATAAATTTTACAGTTTTAATCAGTCTTCAAAATTTCGTTTTATTATTACTTAATTATAAAATCACAGTTTCATTATAAATGTCTTAGTTATATTACCTATACAATAACATTTACATAAATTAATAACACTTTAAAAAAAATGGTTACTTACGAACGTAACATCGTATATTTGCTAAAAAATATTAATGTTGCTATCTAAAAAGTACTTAACTTTCATTGTACTTGCATATAGGTACTTATACCTTGTTAGTCACAGCATTTTTTTTAATTAAAAATACACACGCATTTACACAGAAGCATTTAAAATATCGCAGAATCATTATAAAAATCACAGAATCATTTAAAATATCACAGAATCATTACAATTTTTTTTATTACGAAGATTTTTTAGGTTCCCAATCTTTGCAACCCGTTGCTTTGATCCAATGCAAACGTAATTCTTTATCTTCGGGAAATCTGTAACAAGTAAAAACACTAATATTATAAATGCGAAAGTGTGGATGAACGGATGGATGTTTGTTATAGTTGTTCTATCTCACGAAGTCCGATGGGCTATGTGTGTCATAGTGAATGAATGTACACATTGTTTTAGTGTGCGTAAGCTCAGAAGAGAAGCATAAAGTGTCGCCTGAGACGCGGACCGCGTCTCAGGCGACACTTTATGCTTCTCTTCTAGGTCACTAGTGCTCATTGTATTCACGTCAGATTTTGGTAGCGAGTGCCGTCAGCATGACAACTAAGCGCAAAGTTGTTCGTAGTGAGGTAAGTTAACGGATTTCGTGAGATAGAACAACTTTCATATACCTCTTCACGCCAAATAATAGGAATATAATAACATCTTCACGCCAAAACTACTGAACGGATCGGGCTGAAATTTTGTATGCAGGTAATTCTAATCCTGGAATCTAACATAGGCTTTTTATCCCACAAATCAGTTGCTATGGGATAGAAATGGCCTATAAACGTTTCTATAGAAAAAACGCGTGCGAAGCCGCGGGCATAAACTAGTTTATAGATAATGTAGCTCGCTATGTAGGTACCTATTAAAAAATATTTCAATGCGCCATTTAGGGAATTTTATTATCGGATGCAGGCAACCCTAAATTTTCACAATTATAAGTTAGATGAACTAAAAATAGCCTAAAACATAATGTTTGAGCCTTGTGTGTATGTAAATCTATGAAACTGTAAATTTTGAACCTTTTTATAGTCAAAACAACTTGTACTTACGAGTGGAATGATAAATTCGGCACTTTTCCTTCACAATCACTTCTACATTCAAAAACACTGCACCGCACCATTTTTGTGTTTCTTTTTTATTGTTTTTAGGTGCGGAAATGTCCACACGAACACTTTGTTCACATTTAAACATAAAAAACAAAAGTTTCTGACTTTTACAACTTTCTTCAGCAATCTTGTGTCGAGCTCCGTCGATGACATAGGAAATTTGTTTAGCACATGGAGGTGCTAAACAATGCAAAAACCGGCACGCTGGATGAGATAGAGAGCTAATCGTTCTATTTCATTTCTTCTTATGCTTTAGGCATTAGTCGTTCTCTCTTTAGTGTGAATGCGATGGCAACTGCGCGAGTTCTATAGGTTTCTCTTTCTACGTTCCTATGTCATCGACGGAGCTCGACACAAGATTGCTGAAGAAAGTTGTAAAAGTCAGAAACTTTTGTTTTTTATGTGAACAAAGTGTTCGTGTGGACATTTCCGCACCTAAAAACAATAAAAAAGAAACACAAAAATGGTGCGGTGCAGTGTTTTTGAATGTAGAAGTGATTGTGAAGGAAAAGTGCCGAATTTATCATTCCACTCGTAAGTACAAGTTGTTTTGACTATAAAAAGGTTCAAAATTTACAGTTTCATAGATTTACATACACACAAGGCTCAAACATTATGTTTTAGGCTATTTTTAGTTCATCTAACTTATAATTGTGAAAATTTAGGGTTGCCTGCATCCGATAATAAAATTCCCTAAATGGCGCATTGAAATATTTTTTAATAGGTACCTACATAGCGAGCTACATTATCTATAAACAAGTTTATGCCCGCGGCTTCGCACGCGTTTTTTCTATAGAAACGTTTATAGGCCATTTCTATCCCATAGCAACTGATTTGTGGGATAAAAAGCCTATGTTAGATTCCAGGATTAGAATTACCTGCATACAAAATTTCAGCCCGATCCGTTCAGTAGTTTTGGCGTGAAGATGTTATTATATTCCTATTATTTGGCGTGAAGAGGTATATGAAAGTTGTTCTATCTCACGAAATCCGTTAACTTACCTCACTACGAACAACTTTGCGCTTAGTTGTCATGCTGACGGCACTCGCTACCAAAATCTGACGTGAATACAATGAGCACTAGTGACCTAGAAGAGAAGCATAAAGTGTCGCCTGAGACGCGGTCCGCGTCTCAGGCGACACTTTATGCTTCTCTTCTGAGCTTACGCACACTAAAACAATGTGTACATTCATTCACTATGACACACATAGCCCATCGGACTTCGTGAGATAGAACAACTATAACAAACATCCATCCGTTCATCCACACTTTCGCATTTATAATATTAGTGTTTTTACTTGTTACAGATTTCCCGAAGATAAAGAATTACGTTTGCATTGGATCAAAGCAACGGGTTGCAAAGATTGGGAACCTAAAAAATCTTCGTAATAAAAAAAATTGTAATGATTCTGTGATATTTTAAATGATTCTGTGATTTTTATAATGATTCTGCGATATTTTAAATGCTTCTGTGTAAATGCGTGTGTATTTTTAATTAAAAAAAATGCTGTGACTAACAAGGTATAAGTACCTATATGCAAGTACAATGAAAGTTAAGTACTTTTTAGATAGCAACATTAATATTTTTTAGCAAATATACGATGTTACGTTCGTAAGTAACCATTTTTTTTAAAGTGTTATTAATTTATGTAAATGTTATTGTATAGGTAATATAACTAAGACATTTATAATGAAACTGTGATTTTATAATTAAGTAATAATAAAACGAAATTTTGAAGACTGATTAAAACTGTAAAATTTATAAACGGTAATTATTGTAATAAATATTGATTATTTTAAAACAAAAACACTTGTTTCTCTATCTGTACTACTCACCTTAGTACCTTCATAATTATATTTACCTACCAAACACAACCTCGGTCTGCCTGCCACTTGTAACGCCAAACAGGGTTCACATTGTGATACTTACTTGTATAATTATAATGACCAAGCAATAGCCTTTATTCACAAAATAGAAAATTATACTAGTATTAACAATTGAAACAATTGAGCTATCTTCAGACTATTGCAGGTAGCTCAACTGATCAATATCAATACCAGTCGGAAGCGTTCCCAAGACGCGCTGGCTGCATTGCCACGCTGTATGGCAATGCTGATGCGCTGTGCCTGATACTCACCAGCTCTCGGGTCACGCTTCGCTTCGACCAGACGCTAAGATAATTTAATTTTTTAAATTTATGAACTGGAAAATCGCAAATCCAATCAACCAAGACATGAAATAAGGAACCTAAAATCGGGGTAAGAAAATTGCATGGCAACACTTTCCCCCCACCACCTCGTATACTTTGTCTTGCTCTTTGGCGCGCTCGCTAAGAATCTACCTATATTTAATCTGAGTTCTCCTCCCTCGGCTCGGCCACAGACCATGAGATACGGGCTCGGCTCGGAGTGAAATCGAAAAATTGATTTCGTTTCGTTCTTCAAAATATACAGAATTCAGTGTTGCCGGCAGTCGAAACGAAAAAGCTCGGAACGGAACTGAACGCAAATTCAGGCGTCAAGAAATCGTGCTTAGAAAAACGCAGTTGTGTGTAAGGAATCGCGCTTCAAAATCACGGCTGTGATGTGAATATCTCAGAAACCTGACGCTTATTTCATAGACTTTTTTATTGGTTTTAGTGTCAATTGATAAATTTTTCTGTGCGCGGCGACTTTGAAAGTAAATCAAAATGGTGACCGATGTTAGGGCCAAAATCTTCAAACCCCTTATCTTTTTAACCGTTCATGTATAGGTATCCTCCATGAACCTATATTTATCCGCATTATATCATAGAGCTTCCACTGATTGATGTCGGGCCACTGCACCCCACGCACGGTGCGGTGCGTTGTCTTGTCGGGTTTTTCCGTGGGTTTTTTAGAAAAAAAATAATTTATAGTATGGCACGCGGCTCGGCCAATGAAGAAAACCCATTGTCTATTGACAATTTTGTTGCAGTCAGTGTAGCAGGCAGGCAGGCATAAGGTTTTACCATGGTTTTACCTATGGTACAAATAAACAAGGTATGCTACTTCGAGATCTTCCCAAGACTACGTCACTGTCCAATTGCCACAAAATGGGTGGTTACGTTCATTTGCCGGTGACTATCGAACTTTTATTGACGCCGCCGGTGAATCACACGCGTTTTTGATCGGATAAATCTTTAATATAAAATGAGCGGTTAGAGTAAGCGCTCATTTTATTTTAAAGATCCGTAAGTGTAAGTGTGAAGGGTGGTAAAATAAGGTTCTTTAAATTCCCGAAAAGATAATTTGTGGCTGAAAGATGTTCCTGCGATTAGATAAATTCCATTTCAAGTGAAAAATTTATTTATCCATGTGCAGAGATAATTTTAGCGTTGCTTAAATTTTGGAAACTAGTTTTAAGTTTGAAAAATTTCATGGAAAACCTATAACCAAGATCTAGATCTCAAATCTCCCAAAACTAAAAAGTTTGAGAGCCACCGTAGCGGATAAGACGTACGCTTGGGAAAACCCACGTGACCGCTGTTTCTCGGAGTAGCATACCTTGTTTATTTGTACCATGGTTTTACCCATACAGAAACGTACCATATTCTACCATGAACTTTTATTTCGGAAAGCTCCGGTTTTCTTTCATAGGTGATTTGCGTTTGCTGCATGCAGTTCAGTTCACCTTGAGAAGGTCAAATCATTATTGACCTCGCAAAATCTTCTTTCCGCCTTCTTGTTCTGTCTTGCTGAAGTTGCTGAAATTGTGCATTTTATAAGATATTTTAGGAATAGGTAAGAACCCAAACAACCAGAATTCGATATTATGTAGCTAATGCATGTAACAATTTGGTAGTAAAGTGAATGCATGTAACAATTTGGTGAAAACCTTTTTGCAACCAAAAAATATTGATCGTCTTATGTTTTGATTATGTAAAACCTTAGTAGCAAATTAGCTATGATTGTAGGTGCTGTAGATCTATGTTTGCATGCTGGCTTACGCCGGTCGATAATTACGTTCAACCTCCACTTGACCTTTTACTGAGAAGGAACGCGCCGGATCACCGGCTACCGCACATTTACAGATAAAGTTCAATTGGATTTTATAATTGAAAATTACTCATGAAACGTGGTGTTTTTTTCAGCAAAATGCCTATCAAGTCCATCAAAGCCCGTCAAATCTTTGACTCCCGTGGTAACCCCACTGTGGAGGTTGACCTGGTATGTACAATAATCTAAATAGAGAATTGTAGTCTGAACACAAGTACTTATTATCTTTTGCCATTTAAGGTGACAGAACTTGGTCTGTTCCGTGCTGCTGTGCCCTCAGGAGCCTCCACCGGTGTCCACGAGGCCCTGGAGCTCAGGGACAATGTGAAAGGCGAATACCATGGCAAAGGAGTGCTTACTGCTATCAAGAACATTAATGATGTCATTGCTCCTGAACTCATCAAGCAGAACATTGAAGTCACAGAGCAGAAGCAGGTAATTTTCGATAATGACTTGTTATTAAACTTCACTTCCTATTAGATAAATATTTTCACTAAGTATTTTTTAAGTCGTCCTTTTTTTCTAAAATTGGTTTCCAATGAAGAATTCCAATAATTTCTAGGAATAATATTATCTTTTCAGATTGATCAATTCATGATCAACCTGGACGGCACTGAGAACAAGTCCAAGTTCGGTGCCAATGCCATCCTCGGAGTGTCCCTGGCTGTGGCGAAGGCTGGTGCTGCTAAGAAGGGAGTCCCCCTGTACAAGCACCTGGCTGACTTAGCTGGCAACAGCAACATCATCCTCCCTGTGCCTGCCTTCAATGTCATCAACGGAGGCTCTCATGCTGGCAACAAGCTTGCCATGCAAGAATTCATGATTTTGCCCACAGGTAAAACATTTTTTTTATAATTTCAACCAAGTTAATAAAACTAATAAAGAGAAACAAAACTCCCTCAAGATTTTTAGGAAATGATACAATTATAATACTTATATACATGTAATTTGTCTCTTTTAGTTGCAATTTTATTAAAAGGTTGTTTTTTTACAGGTGCCACATCCTTCAGCGAAGCCATGCGCATGGGTTCAGAGGTCTATCATTACCTCAAGAATATCATCAAGAAGAAGTTTGGTCTGGACTCCACGGCTGTTGGCGACGAGGGTGGCTTCGCTCCCAACATTCTCAACAACAAGGATGCCCTGTTCCTCATTCAGGATGCCATCCAGCAGGCTGGATACACTGGCAAGGTAAACAGATCTTCAAACCCTGATTTTCAGAAGCTTTTCCCATAATATCATCTTACAGTAATAAATAACTAATGCTGGACAATCCACTCAGCACCATCTAGCTAACCCTAAAGTAAGCAGAACTTGTTTTATGGATACTAGATAACTGATTTACAACTTCCAACAGATATTTTTTATGATAGGTAGGTTAGGTACAAGTGGACGATAGAAAACCTGAAAAAATATTCAGGGTAGATTTTATGGACTGGGCTGTAAGGGCCTATAGGTAACCTAATACCTATTAGCGGTGTAGCTACAGGAAAATAGTCTTAGTAGAATATTCTATTTTAGAGAAATTTTCATCCACATTCTCAGATTCTAAACAAAATGGGCATTTTAGATGAAAAAGGGGGAATTTTTGGCAATCTGACTTTTTTAGTAATCCAGCCTCAGTTGTCAGAAGTTTTTGATCAGTATAAGAAATAGGGGTCCTATTGGCATAAAAAAAAGTTTTTGTATAAAATGGCCATTTTCTTGCTAACTGAATTTTTTTTAAAGCTGTTGATGTGGATGAAAACTTCTCTCTCTCCTAAAATTATGGAAAATTATCTCCTAAGACCATTTTACTGGAGCTACACTGGTCAAGGTACCTCTCGTCACATAACTGCCCCGCCCAAAAATCACAACTACTTGTTTCGAGGCAGAAAACTAACCCACAACCTTCTGCGTCGCAAGCGGATCTTGACCTTTCCTGTCACACTGTGCAACTTTGAAACTAAACAACATTTCGTATCTTAAATTTTTAGATTGAAATCGGCATGGACGTGGCTGCCTCAGAATTCTACAAGAAGGAGACCTATGACCTTGACTTCAAGAACCCTGAATCCAACCCAGCGGACTACCTGTCATCCGATAAGCTGGGAGACCTGTACTTGGAGTTCATCAAGGACTTCCCTATGGTTTCCATCGAGGATCCCTTCGACCAGGACGACTGGGCGGCGTGGAGCGCTCTCACCGCCAAAACTCCAATCCAGATTGTTGGAGATGATCTTACGGTAAAATTACAATGTCTACATGAGTTACAGTGAAATCAAACAAGAATTACATTTTTTGTGATCAGGTCTACTTTTAAAAACGAGCGAAGTTGACTAATAACGTCGATCACACCGATCGAACGTCTTTACCACCAAGTTGCTTCGCGACGTCACTATCTGACACCTTTCGTTTCGCATCTCTTAAGAAATAAATGTCAGAATCATTAAGGTCATCGAAAGAACGGATCCCTTCGTTCTGTGCGATCCGACGTCATCCGTCAACTACGTACGGTTTTAAAGTAGACAAGATGTTCCTTTCAAAATGGAACATCTTGCCGTGGAGACGAGACTATCGACTCGCCGACCTGAGGGTGAACCTTGCTTATTATGTCAAAGTCGCGATCAAACGAAATTGGGTCGTCGCCAAAATAAACGCAGATTCTTACGATCGTTATACAGTGCTGTGTACTATACATACATACCTAAATTCAACAATATTTAATCTAAAGGTTTTTGTTATTAGACTGCTTACCCACATTTAGGGAAAATTGTCGAGTACTGGACCTAGCGCAATTGGTAGCATGTTCCAGCGCTGGATTGGCTGCTGATTCAATTCTCAGAATATTTAATCTCTTTGAATAGGTGACCAACCCCAAGCGCATCACGACAGCTGTCGAGAAGAAGGCCTGCAACTGTCTCCTGCTGAAGGTGAACCAGATCGGCTCCGTCACCGAATCCATCGATGCTCATCTGCTGGCCAAGAAGAACGGATGGGGAACCATGGTCTCTCACAGGTAGATTCTAAGTATATTCAGATTAAATGAAACAGCCATATTTTTAATCAACGCAACAGCCCTTATAATGGAAGTTTCCTCAGTCATTGATGTATTCCCATGAATACATACAAATGCTGGTCTCACACCATTGTGAGACCAGCTTTTCTATGACTTAAGCGTTATAATTATATCAATTGGATAAGCACAGATCTATGACTGAGTAAGCATAAGCGTTATAATTATATCAATTGGATAAGCACAGATCTATGACTGAGTAAGCATAATATGGGCCATAGATTTACTCTAACTCACTGAAGACCCATTAAAAATCGTAGCGCGGGATTTTTTTTTCTTCTCTGTTGTTGTAATTTTTGCATCATACAATTAATAAGCAGAAAATTAGTTTTGCGGTCATTGTAAACCATTTGCTTCGAACCCATACCCCAACTTCGAGACAATTGTCCTCGATTCTATTGACTTGTAAAAGATTTGTTACTAACACAACATAAAGGGGGTTTCAACGTAGGGTGGGCCGACCGATAATATCTTCAGATGCAGCGGCTCGTGTAAATATAGTCAAACTTCACTAAGGTAAGTTTGTTTAACCTTAAATTTATTATAACGCACTCCAAAATGATAGTGGAAATTAAGTTTTTTACGAATGGCAAATGGTTTACAACGGTCGCAAAACTACTTTTCTGCTAGCTACGAGTATATTAAATAAACAAAAAATTCCCGCGCATCCATCCGCCACCTACTTATATTGCGTTCGAGTATTCGGCGGTAACACGTCATTAATCATCATTACATTACCCATTAGCTACCCACTTCTGGTCTTGGCTGGCTATTCTCTCGACTCAGGCCTGATCAGAGCAGGCATTTTCTGTCGCCGTTTTCCGCGCATGCGTCTGCAAGTGGGTGGAGTTTCGCCTAGTTATTCTCAAGTGTGAGAGTTAAATATTACAGGTATCCCCGATTCTTTTTAAATAGTTATCTTTTTTTCGCAGGTCTGGAGAGACTGAAGACACATTCATTGCTGATCTGGTCGTGGGCCTGTCCACTGGTCAGATCAAGACTGGTGCGCCTTGCCGCTCGGAGCGCCTCGCTAAATACAACCAGATTCTTCGCATCGAGGAGGAGTTGGGAGCCGCCGCCAAGTATGCTGGAAAGAACTTCCGCAGCCCTGTCTAAACTGTACAGTTGATTATTCAGCCCTAATGCGAAAACCCTCAACGCATTTTGTAACAATGTAGAAGGGTAGTGCTGGTTGATCCAGTAACAATGTTATCAGTGTAGTGTACATGTGTTGAATGTATGGTATATTTATTTAAAACTAAGCATACTTTATTTTATTTGTGATCAGATGTTGATAATCACCATTAAATTAACATAAAGATTAACCTGTTTTGTTGTGATTACCTGCTATATCACCCGTCATAACGTCTTGTGGCGTTATTCGATCTAGACATTTTGGCTAGATAACAAAAAATTAAGAGTGGTGTACGTTACATACCCCTTCATTACCCTGCCTTGCTGATAGGTTCGTATGAATATTATCAATAATAAAATAAGTTATTTATTTTTATTAGAAGGCATCGACATAAAATTAGGATTTAAGACTTCCTCTGTGGGGCGCC
This sequence comes from Eupithecia subfuscata, assembly GCA_963564075.1. Classification (NCBI taxonomy): domain Eukaryota; kingdom Metazoa; phylum Arthropoda; class Insecta; order Lepidoptera; family Geometridae; genus Eupithecia; species Eupithecia subfuscata. The sequence continues at coordinate 6,177,588 of OY751108.1, forward strand.
GCTTCTGGCGAAAGTTCACAACCTGCCACGCAGGAGGTTACGGGTTCGATTCCCGCCTCGGGACAAATGATTGTACGTTCTGAGGATACGTTGACTATTTTAACAAGGTAGGTAGGTATACAAAAAACTTAAGATGTATATTTTATTTGATAGTGGGTAGATAATAAAATAAACAATGTAGGTATATACGTTGTTAAAAAGAGAATTAATAGAAAAGCATAATTCACACGTTGAGGTCTACGAATAAATAATAAGGTTGTGATAATCTAAAAATTCAACCCACCTAGGCAACTGGAACATGACGTAATTTGTAAACAGAAACACGCTTGAATCGCGTGTAATGTGACGCGGTCAGCTAACGGCGGACATAGCAGAAACCGGTTGGCTCATGACCGCAGCGTGAATGTTTATCGCGCATCCCCAAGATAAACAAATACACCTCATTACTTGATTACCCACCAATAAATAAAACAACGTTAATTGACAGTTTTACATAAAGATCTCAGTCTCGCTGTGCAATTATACACGCACGGGCCGGGCACATCAACGCCAATAAAATGTCTCAATCAAAGCCGGAGTTGCGCGTGGTGACATATATGTGTCCTACCCATCCAGTTCAATTGTACGAATTAATCCTAGAGGTACTAGAGGACGCGCTGGATTGCGACACCTCTCTGCAATATGAGAGTCGCTCGCCGGGACCGTTTCCTGACCGCCCTGATCCTTTTTCAACCAACAAAGTGGACTTGGGTAAGTTATAAGCGGAGCACTATACGTTACTGGTTCCTATCACGATCTATGAAAGGATCGCCCTGCTTAACACCTCCCGCTTAATATACCTACCTAGGTAATCGGTATGAATAGGTACGTTTAGTTATAAGAACAACGGATGAATGCAATTTATTAATAAATATATGCGTACTACGACTGAGCAGATTATGGCGGGTGTCCCAGGCTTCCAGGTTGCGCCGTTACAGACTCTAGGTAGTTACGTTGGATATTTGTGTGACAATATTAACAGATTTTATTTGTTTCAGCGTTTATGTCTGCTGCAGCCTATATGAGTATTCGAGAAAAGAAAATACCTGAATTAGAATTATTACCAGTTACACCAATTTTCGCGCATCAAATGAATGTGGAAAACAAGCCGGGATATTTTTCTGATATTATTATACATAGCGATAAGAAGTAAGGTCCTTAGTTCAGTACAGAACAGCCAAGACTAACCAAAGCAAATACCTATACAGAGATAAAAATATTATCAATCATGTCATTGACTTATGATAACAATGAGCAGTTCTATTATTCTACAACTAAATAGCTTTAACTGTTTTATCAAAATATTCGTTCGCTCTTACAGGGCCCACAACGTGAATACCCTGCTGGACTTGCGCGGCTGTAATTTTGCTTACAGTAATGAAGAATCTTTAAGTGGAAGTAAAATAGTGTTGCAAACGTTAAAAGCAAAAGGCGAAAATGCATCTTTCTTTGGATCTCAATTAAGTATGTGTTTATGGCTTATGGTCACTACTTACCTAGTTAATTGTTTGGATAACATGAATGTACAAAATAATGTTGTCATATTATTGAATTTGTCTGTTTTAGGATCTGGGTCACATTTAGCATCAGCTCAAATGGTTTTATCCAAACAGGCTGAATGGGCTGCAGTGGATTCCACTACGCTTCTTTACTCAAAAAAGTACATGCAAGATGGTGGCAAAGAAATTATAACACTGGAAACATTGGGGAGGCTCCCCCCTTACCCCATAGTATCTAATGCCAAGTTATCCGGTGAGTAAAAATAAGTCTTAGGCAGAGTGTATCCTAATAATATTTTATAGCCGAAAGTTTATGAAACCTGAATTTTTGTTACCTAAGATCTCCAAAACTACTGAACAGATCAGGATGAAATTTGGCATATGTTTAGAGCATAGCCTAACTTAGACAATAGGCTACTTATTATACCGAAAATACGCGTGCAAAGCCGCGGGCAGAAACTAGTAAAAAATATGTTCTATATTTTTAAACACATTTGATAAACTCTGCATACTTCTGGGGCTAAATGATGCTGCTAGAAATATCCAGCAAATTAATAATAGGTATGTATTATTTTTCAGATAAAATAAAACAAGCAGTGATACAAGCTTTACTGCATGCTCACGAAAAACCTAATTGGAAAAGTAAGTTTGGAAAGTTTGGTGTTATAAAGTTCGATCACAACAGAGATGTCGCCTACAATGGGGCAGCTGCACAGGTGTGGGCCATCTCGAGTGAAAAACTCAACATTAGATATTATTAGGTTATTTCTTATTGCCTCTTTACTGTACATACTTTATATTCTCTATATGGATTACAGTCCAAAATAATGGACAGATTTTTTTATTACCTGCATATTTAGTAAATAAAAGTTGTCATGGCTATTATTACTGTATTTATTCTCCTGTTTATATTCAGTTTACAAATATGTCTACCACAAGTCTGCAAGGGTGCATTGAGTGAGTTATTCTTTTACTTCCTTTCCTTTTCCCTTTGCAAAGTAACATTTAAGGATACAACTTGTCCTTTGCCACCTGGAGACTTAATAAGTATTCCTTTAGGTATTTTAAGTGACCCTAACATTTGAGGGGCAGCATGCTTTTTTGATGATGAATACTTTTCTTTCTTATCTCTCTGAAAGTAATAAAAAACATTACTATTATAGTTTCAGCCCCACAGAATTATGACTTAAGTATCTATATTATATAATTTTCTGGACACAAAGTAATACCTACACTACAACCAACACCTACCTACCAATTTTAATAGTACTCTTAGCCATACTAAAACTAGTTTACAAAACTGCCTTCAATGTAACCAAGATCTTTGAAAAACTAAACTATTCCGCCTCCATTGACAGAAGCAATTTCTTCGGCTGTAAGTGGTGCCCTTCGGTAGCGCGCCGGCAGAGCGTAGTCAGGTAAAGTGCTCATAGCGGCAGTTGGTTGACTGTTAGCCTGCAAAGAAGGCCATGCTTAACAAATATCCAGAAGCTCCGAGACTTAGTAATCATCAAATCAACGACTGCACATACAGGTCCCCCGACTTGTTGTGATCCACCAGTCGCTCCGCTCACGGCAGTACCGCCATTTGCAATACCACCCTTTTTGAACTTGATAGAAGGAATACGTGATAGCAAAGGATTAAGTCTGACTCGGTTCATTATTAACTTTTTGTTAAATTCTAGATTTTATAAAAAAAACGTAAAATTTGGACTGGTTACGTCTAAATATTTTTTTCGATTCTTCTTCTTCTTTTGTTTTTGGTTCTGCGTCATGGTTTGACACATTTCTGCCAATGTCAGTTTTAGAACGGATATACGGACCCATAGATTATTTACGGACCACTTTTTGTGAGCGCTCAATCAAATCGATTTGATCTATAACGGACCGCAACACAAGTCTCACATGTTTACGGCATTTATACTAGGTACCTACGGCCACATTACACGGCGAAGATTCGTCTTCGCGTTGTCGCGACAAAACTTCGTGTTCGTTCTACGACGAAGTGTTTGGCCACATTGAAAAAAAACGGGAAAAATGCATGCGAGCGACGGTTGCGCTCATGGCGTCATAATTCCTATGTTTTTTTTGTGATTAAGTTCTTTAGGATTCCACAAAACAGGCTCAGCTCCATAATTTTTGATAAATTACAAAATTCGATCATCTGTCCACGCCATAGGTCACTCCGTAGGTTAATAATAAAAACACAAATCAGCCATAATATACATTTATCTACTGTGATAATACTTGCACACCGCTCGGCGTTCGCTGAAGCGCGCGAAGTGTAGCCAGCCAACTACACGAACTTTTGTCCAACTTAGATTAATTAATGCATGTTTACTTGTGTCAAAGGTACTTTTCCTTGGGTGCCAACATTTACAGCCAATCAAAATACAACCAAGCACGTTACAGCCCAGGAAAATCTGTACATGTATTTTTCATTCCATATTGTACCAATTTCTACTAATTTTTGCACCCAGTCCTGTTCTACCATTTTGTCGAAATTAAAATTGTATGTATGTGACAACACTGAACACTGCTCTGTGCACAGCTAGCTATGTATGTATATACCCAAATCAAATAATACATAGTAGAGATGAGACGTACTTGCAAAATCGAGTACCAGGGCTTCCAAGTACTTCCTAGTTTAAAAACCAGCGCCAAAAACCAGGGTTCAAATACTTTCAAGTATTTCGATACCTTGTAGTATTACGTACGGGTATCGCTGGCGGGCGGGCGCGGCTCGTGACGGGTCTCGCACCTTGAAAGTGAAATACTTGCATAGGAAATTGATACGAGCTCGCATGAGAATAATGTTCATAATTGAGTTTCAGAAAGAAATACTTGCAAGAACGACGAAAATACTTTCATAGAAAATTGATCCGCGCCTCCTTTATTATAAAGAACAAAATAGTGTGAACGAAGAAATACTTGTACCAAATTACCTGTTGAATATTTACTAGTAATTTCGGACCGGTCTACGGTAGACTCGAACGAAATGCACATCAAATTGAAGAGCGTAAAAAATTAGTCGATCCGAGTCGACAACTTATAGGCGGAAAATTCGGATTATCGAGTAGTTTCATTATGAAAATGAATAAATTGCTAAAATTGTAACGGCGTTGCAAAGTAAACATGTCTTCTTCTTTTATTTTTGGCTCTGCGTCATAGTTTGACACAATTCTGCCAATGTCAGTTTTAGAACAAATCTATGTGGTGTTGGTGTCACACGTCAATCACGTATCACAGGTGTCGCAGGTTCGGTCTTGGTACCGTGGACGGAAGAAATCGCTCCCCAGGGTATATAAATACTCTTTGATCGTAGCTTCGGTCTAATTTCTTTTGTCTAAAAAAATCAAAGTTTTTTAAACCAAAGTCGTCGAAGTCGCGAATGAAATCGCGAGCGTGTCAGCTAGTAGATATTTAATTTATCAGCACGATTGACCTATTCAGTCAGACCTACAGGTTTCGATTTCGAGCCTAGAATTTTATCGATTAGATGAGATAATCTTTTATTTTAATTATGAATTTACTTACATAAATAGGTAGGTATACCTACAACTAACAAAATAACACTATCTAGGTACCTTCTCATATTAAATCTTTTTTATTAAAGTTTCTAAGTAACCATTAGACATAATAACAGTGGGACGTCTGCTCTTAATTTTAAGTAGGCGTTAGGATTAGAATTTGATAAGGTAGGTAGGTTCTAGGTACTGGTAAATGTCCTATGTTTTACCTAGTTAAGTAAGACGAACCCTAGCGCCTACATAAAATTAATAGCCAGGGACGGGCCGTATTTTAGTTTTTAATAGTACGGGCGGAGACTCACTTTTCACTCTAGGTAGGTATGACGTACCTATTTATAAAATTTTAAAATGGAATCTGTGCCCACTTATCTAATTTCAGGTTGATGTACATAATGTACCTACCTATACCTAAGAGGTGCCTATACCTACCTATCCCTTTGTAAATATCCGTAGGTACCTATCTGTTTGATAAGTATGAAATTATGAATGTCAATTACTATTGAACTTTGTGTCACTGTCACTGTCAGAAGTCAGTCATAGTCTGCCGATTTGCGTCACGCACCTTGAAAGTAAAATACTTGCATAGGAAATTGATCCGAATGTGCATAAGAATAAGATTCGTAATTGAGTGTTCAGAACAAATACTTCTAGCACAGGTATCGGCGAAAAATACTTTCATAGAAAATTGATCCGCGTTCTCTTTGTTATAAGGAACAAAATAGTGTCAACGAAAATTTACTCGAATACTTTCAAGTATGTACTTATATCGCGCGGTGCGTCAATACTTGCAAGACCTTCAAAGTATTTCGACTCATACCTGGTTTCCGTACTTGCAAGCAAATACCAGGTATAGAAACCTGGTCGCGTAAATACGTCTCATCCCTAATACATAGCTCTTTCTTTCTTTTGATCTTTTCTATCTACGGCTCTGTGCCTTTTGTGTGTTTTGTTTTTCCGCAAGAAAACTTATGAAAAGTAGGCAAGGTAAAGTAAAGGTAATTATTGTAATAACCTAGTAAGAAAAGATAAGGCCAGATACGTAGTATTCTTTTATTATTCTCACAGATTTATAAAGTCATAAAGGATTAGTCTGTGCCACGGAATTAGAAATTAAGGTAGGGGTCTGTGCCAAGTTCTGAGTTCTATTTGTAGGATAAAGCTTTTGATTCCAGATAATTACCTACCTACATAAAATCGAAACCACCATGGGAAAAGAGGAAGTTACCACGAAAAAACGACGTAAATTAAATACCAGCTCGACAACAACAGACTGTTCCAAACAAACTCCAGTTGATGTTTACAAGGTTAGGTTTCATGCAACTTTTCCTTATCAAAATACATCCAAACTCCTATTTAACGTATTTGCATATTTCAGCGTGTTGTTGATTTTGAGGAGACAGAAGCTCAACTTCGACCATCAGAAAAAGATGCTGCTCTTTTTAAAAAGTTGTGCCAAGATATCCGACAGATCCTATTCGAAATATCAGAACTTAAATCTAAGGGTACAGAGGAGGTAACTATGAACCATCTAAACGTTATGTACCAACCTCCCAAAGATTACATAGTCCATATATTTGTTTGTACGATCTGCAAATATTTGTTCCGGGTGTTCTGGATGATTTCTATGTACCTATAGTAAAAAATCTTAAGTACTACATTTTATTAATGTCTGCTGAAAAGATAAAGAATACCTCTGGGTACTTAACCTAAAATTGACTTGTATTTTTAAACACTATATAATAAGCGGCACGAGTTGTGAGCACAGATGGGCAGTAGTGGGGGTAAGCTCACGCATGTACGAATGACATGAATGTAGCCGAATGACACGCGAGCCTCCAATAGACGATGTGCATTGACTGAGGAACCAATCACATGCAGTTCGGCACCCCGCCCCGCCTCCATGGCTTCAAAAATTAACTACTGCGCAGGTGTCAGTTTGTGCTCACGACTCATGCCCGTCACTATACTCACAGTACTGTCAATTTGAGATCCTTTCTTCAATAAACATTGTTAACAAGTATATCTTTATCTCGACTACATGTGAATTTTAGTTTTTTTTTTGTATGGATTTGTTGACATAGTTTTATTTTATTTTTATTTCTTAGGCAACAATCATACTTAACTACAGATTATCTTAATTAAACTAAATATTTACTAAAGTATGACCATATATACATATAGACTATATCTCAAAAGGGTATTTATTGAAATGTGAATACATATTTCAGGCTAAAGAAAAAATAAAATCAAAAAGAATTGAGGCTTCTTTGAGTATTGTTGCTCTAAAAAAGCTGAATCGATTAGAGAAAGTGCGCACAAGAGCTGGGCGAGATGCACTACACAAGGAAAAACAGAGAGTAGACTCCACACACTTGCTTTTGCAAAACCTTTTGTATGAAGCAGATCATTTGAACAAAGAAGTCACAAAATGCTTGCAGTTTAAATCCAAGGATGAAGAAATAGAGTTGGTTCCACTTGAGGATTTCTATCAAAATGCTCCTGCTGAGATATCCCGTCCGGTATGTAAAATTTTCTGATTATATTTTTGAACATTTTCACTTGAGTAAATAAAATAATAACTCATAAATATTTACAGGAATCAACCCTGAAAGATGAACATCAGCTACAACTTGCTAGATTGGAGTGGGAGTTATGTCAACGCCGCGAGCTTGCTGGGGCTTGCAATGAGCTTGTGGCATCAAAAGAACGTGTTGCCGCTGCCATTGCCGCTGCTCGCTCTCGGTTAGATGCACTGTCACCTCACCTTACTGAAGTGCTAAAAGCAACAAAGCCCCTCCAGGAGTGTTTAGCATTACGGCTGGATGATAAAAGGGATCAGGCAAGATCTGCCTCCCTTCTGCCCCCACCATTGTTCCTTCTTTATGCGAATGCCAGTGCTTATTCAGATGTTTTGGGAGCAAAAACTGTTACTGTCGGTAAGTGGTCCCTGTTCTGATTACTTTGGAGTAGAGTGGTTTCTTCAGACCACCCAATTAAGTTATGTGTTGATCATATTGTAACATACTTACCTACTTATTTTCCCTTACAGGCATTTCTGGGGATGATGATGAAGCCAGAAGACTGGAGCAGTCAAACAATGCAGACAGTGATTTGGTTATTTCCAATGATTCTGATTCAGATCAAGATAATAATGATGAAGAGCAAAGAGAGAAAAAGAAGCGTCATCACAGAACTGCTAAAATATCTAAGGAAGAAAAGGCGGAGGCCAAGAAAAAAGAAGCATTGAGGAAACATCCATTGACTGTGCAGGTTTCAGTAATTGTAAAGGATGGCACAGCACTGAACCTCATGTTTTCATATCTTATGCAATTGAAGATAGTTGTTGTAAAGTTTACTGTAACATTAGCAAAGCCTGTTACCGGTGTGTCTGCTGCTGATGTGCTGAATGGACACTGCATCCTCAACGAGTTGTACCCAGGAGACACAGGGAATGACTCGCCTCACCCTGCCACTACATTTTCACTTAAAGCAGCAGGTATATCTGAAGATTTTTCCCAGTTAATACCAGAAGTAGGAAGACCATATATCTGGGCTCAAAGAATGTGTGGCTTAGATTTTATGGCAGCTGTGGTAGATAACCAAAAACCGCACAGAGTGATTCAGCCGTGTCCAGATCTTAGTGTAACAACAGTTGAAAACTTTATCCTGACACTCAAGAAAAGGTTGAAATCTAGAGTAGCTTTGATGAAGGAATTGCAAGATCTGGAATCTGGAAAAATTTTGCCTTCAAAACGTGATGCGGCATATCCGATAAGATTATCAGGTTCTTTGATCCAATGGCAATCTATTGGCTGGCAGGAGTACTCTCAGTCACCATCAACAGCGTTTTTGATCTCTGAAAATTTGGTTAATTCTAATGACATGCTATACAGAGCTATATTTACTAGACAGTCTGCAAAACTTGTAGCATTGGTTGTTCTTAGAAGTGACTATCCCAAGAAAGCCCCTATATTCTCTCTGACTCTACACTGGAATGGAACTCACCACGCCGGCAGCAGTGACGACATTCGTGATATTGAAAGAGTTATCAACACTGACTGGAGCTCAGAGGATCAACACACCCTTTCGACACAAATCACTAAACTGCTTTCTTGCCTGGATGTGCACCTCGAAACTACAGGATCTTCAGAGTTTCCTCCCGACAAGGTTATGTTTAGTCCAGTGCGCGGCCGAAACAGAGTAAAGCCGTACAAGCTTCTAAAACAAGGCTCTGGTGTGTTTGTACAATATTAAATCTGGAGACCTGTCAAGTGTGTTGGAAGAGGTTATTGTTTAATTGCTTAGGTAAATTATTTTACGGATATAAATAAAGCAAGCAACCTCTTAACAAAACGAGTTTTTTTTGTTGCCTATGTAAAACCAACGTACCACACTCGGGGTAATTACTAAGAAATAAAATGATAAAAAAAACGATTTCGACGGGACTTGAACCCCCATTCCTCAGTACCGGACCGCGCTAACCAATTGTGCAAGTCGTTTTAAAAAATACTAGTATGTTCCTACTATAATAGCACTAAGAATCCAGTTATCGCTGGGAAAACTAAACCATTGTTAGGTAGTCATGGAGTCATAATGGGAAGTCCACAATAATACACACAAATGTTGTGATGTTAAAATAATTATTTATTAAAACGAAACAAAATTATATTATAATACAACAGTCTTTATTCTTATTTCAGTAAAGCATTGAACATATTTTTGTGGGGACTTGAAAGGATCACCATTTTGGCAAAATAAAAAATGATTTGTAATTAATTACATACACAAACACTCAATCAACTTAGCTTTTCAAGAATATACTTTCTATTTCATAGCTTAAACCTAAAAATGCCATATTGTTATTGGTCGACATGAGATCTCTATAGCATTATGATACACTTTGATGTCACACTTAATTTCCTTTTATACAACACACTACTAGTTGTGATAAGTGAATAAGATACTTGGGAAAAATCTACAGTCTACACTAGTTTTTTTAGCATTTTTCTGTATTTATTTTTCTACAACATGAGCGGGAAATAAAAATGTCTTTCCGTTCATTAGAATAGATAGGTATTAAATAGAAAGGGCCGTACGTAGGCTACCTTAAGTTAATGTGTGCTTACATACTAAAATTTCAAACTTTACGAAATAATGACCTACAACTGTTTTCAAAATAAATCAACACACATCTAACAAGCTCAACTTTTGTTTATTGAAGCAAATACATATGTACTAAAATCTGCTCTAAAACGATGTATTTATTCGTCATCTATGATAAATATGTACTAAGAAATCCACTTGCAATGCAATGAATATAAAAAAATATAATAATTCATTCAGTATTGCAATCTCTGGTAATCTTTATTTTAACTATCGCTTATTGTATATGATTTTTATTTCACTTATTCTTTTATTCATTCTTGTTACTAATTGTTTTTCATGTCATTCAATATTTTTGAACAAAATAAAATCACTTTTTCATTCTGCGTCACCTGTGTTTTAAACCTATTCTTATTGCATTATGAGATCCCGGCCTCAAGTTTTACATCCATAATTTTGCGCGGCCCCTTGAGGCAATTGAGCCGCCTCTGAACTGCGTCCCGGTCTGTAAAAATAATACAAATATTGAGGACATGCCAGGCAAAAGAACACAAAGGCTTCAAGAAGTTCGTCTAACCTGAGGGCTAGATGATGCTGCGAGAGAATGTGCAGCATTATTATTAGTATCGAGCTTTACTGCATCAACAATAAGTAAATAGTATATTACCTACCCATCAATAATTGATGAAAGTAAGTACCTACCTAAATATTTGACTTGTCACATAAAATATACACATGTCATACAATTGGTTACTCATTACAAAGTTTCAAAATTAAATACAGCCATTTTGAAGAAATAACACAAAAGTTCCAAATTCTTGTTTTGGCATCGAGTTTGAAATATAATTGTCAGCAATAAGCTTTGTAGCCTAGAGCTCTAACCGACAAGTAGTGCAAATTCTGTCAAAAAAACAACGACAAAAAAGGGAGTTTTAGATTACGAGTAAGTGCATGTTTACAAATATTTGTTCAGGGTGTTCTATGTATAATAAAAAATATGTATCTATGTAGTGTATTGTATTATGTATATCAGTCATCTAGTACCCATAGCACAAGCTCTGCTTAGCGGTAATGCTGTGTGAATTGTCCAGCACTATTTATATTGTATGTTGAGTTTGTCCGGAGTATTGTGATAGGTAGACTTACACTTGGAGAGCGTGGTGCGGTGCTGCGGATGCAGCGGGTGGCGCTGCACCAGCGAGTGCAGGAGAACTTGCGCCGACATGTACCGCCGCTCGCATTCCTTCATGTCTCCGAACAACTCCTCGATAGCAGCCATCTGACACTGCAAATAGGTAAATAAGCCTTTAGCGACATCCTCGCCGTGTTTGGGTCGTGTTGATGCCGAATAAGCTAGTGTCCTAAAAAATTCTAACTAGTCCGTCTGTTAGATTATCAGAAGATATTGGACATGTAATAATACATATTTTATCTTTGGTCGGTTAAACAAAAAATTATGAAGATATAACCAGTTAAAGTTCCGCGTGACGTCATACTTTGCGACAATTTTTAGCAAGGTGACGTCACTCTAGCCCCCACTCCCAAAATTTGACACCGACCTTAGGTCTGTGAATAATAATATTTTTTAGGATACTACCCTATTTCGGTCTCGGCGGCGCGGCGGCCGGCGATCAGTCTCAACGGAGACTAGCCATGTGCGCGGGACTTGTTATGGTGCACAAATGGTACAAACTTGTGCACCAGAACATCACTAATGCACTCTCTTAATCCGATAGGACGGCAGATCGACCCGACCGGAGAGAGGTCAGGCGCAAGACCAACGGCTTAACGTGAGTTTTCCGAAGCACGGGGTTTAAGGTACCCGCCAACTCCCTGAATCCGGGCTACTGTGAATACTTCTTGCTAGAAAATCCCAATAGCAATTTTTGCCCCGACCCGATACCGCCTTATCAGATCGGTTCCTGTTACAGAGACCAGGGCTCAGGGTTAACCTAATCGTAGCGCACGCGCTTCTGTTTACACGCACGTGTTAGATATCGCACGCTTTCTACCAAAACGAATGCCTTGATTTGATTGCGCGTAAAGAGTTAATCACAGGGGCGCGACTGTAAAATGATACTAAGCCGAGGGAGTATGAAGGTGATTATGAAGATATGTAGCGGCAGAATCTTTCTTCTAAGATAGCTTAGCAACGAAAATTGATCATATATGTCTTAGCTCATAGTACGCTACGTATGTGCACGCTACGAAGCGCATCTCTACTTTAAAGTGGTCTCTTAAGCTCAATTCACACCGAGATGGCAGCGACCGGCAGAGACGAGGCGAGCACTCAAATAATTTTAAACTTTATTTACAATAGCTCTGCTTAGCTTGGGGCAAGATGATGGATGCTGTGTGGATTGTCCAGCATTATTTAAATTTAGAAGACCAAAGTAACGCTTAAAAATCTCGAAAAGCGAGCCAGAATTTTTTTTAATTCTTCAAAATACGCATCGTTTTTTTGTGCAAATTAGTACTCTAATTCGGTGTATTCGAGTACACCAATTGGTCGAAACTGAACACGCAAGTTCTTGTTGGAGAATTATAATAGGCCCCCAGTTTCGTGTTCGCCGCGCCTCTGCTATCTTTGTAGGAATTGAACCTTAATTCTTAGACAGTTAGGTATCGACATTAAGAGGGCGCTACGCGCGCTATTTTGTGAAAAGGATAGGCATAGCATTTTGCGTTCATAGGAGCGGAACGGAGGATACGTTTATGGAACGGCGCAAGCGCAAAAATGATGATTTGCTTATTTACAATAAAACTCCACAATTTATGAAGAAAATGTTAAGGAACCAATGAATTAGTAATAACCTACGAATCAAAACAAAAATCTTTTCTATAGAGGGTTCCTGAGATCTCGACCGAATTAATGTTAAACAGTGCACTTTCATGATATTTTTTATCGTAATTTTTTGTGTTTTCACAATTATGGAACCGAAGAAAAAATGTTGAATTTTATGAAAGTTTTTTACCATGAGTATTGAGATCTAGGTCTAGTTTGATAAGCAAACCCGCTAGATTCGCCCTTTAATTAGTAGATGTTAGCTAATCCGTACAGAGTTCGTTAAACTACCATAGTTTTTATAGTAAAATAGTATCAATAGAAACATAATTTGTAAGAGACTTACCAGTTCAATCGCATGTTCGTAGAGTATTTTATCACAGACGGCGGGAGTGACGCCCGCCTCGTGCAGCCGCTTGGACTCGGTCACGATCCACTTGTACTTGCCGTTCATCAGGGACACAACTGTGAACAACGACATAAGTTATACAAGCCAATATTTATGAATCAAACTTTATGGTGTAGTAGGTACCTACTACATAGGTGCTAGATGGTAAGGGTACCTGTCTAAAGGTGGTGATTCTAGCCGCCGCTACAAAGACCGAGACCATACTTGAGGGCCTATTTAGTGCTCGACCAATAGGCACCGCGTACCGTACTCGTATAACAATTCAGTTCCGTACGCGCGTAGTAATTCAGTACCGCACGCGTAGCAATTCAGTTCCGTACGCGCGTAGCAATTCAGTTCCGTACGCGCGTAGCAATTCAGTACCGCACTTGCGTAGCAATTCAGTTCCGTACGCGCGTAGCAATTCAGTTTCGTACGCGCGTAGTAATTCAGTACCGCACTTGCGTAGCAATTCAGTTCCGTACGCGCGTAGCAATTCAGTTCCGTACGCGCGTAGCAATTCAGTTCCGTACGCGCGTAGCAATTCAGTACCGTACGCGCGTAGCAATTCAGTACCGTACTAGCGTAGCAATTCATCAGCGTTGTACTGTACCCGTTTCTTATGTTATTGATCTAGCTACGTTCGATCGACGTCAGCGCTGACATCGATCGAGCCCTAAACTTGCCCTTTGGCTTTTGTGCGAGGCACAGACAAGAGGACGACGAAGCGAGTCAGAAGATGGCCAGACGAAACTCCACCTAGGACCACCAGGCGGAGAAGACGACGGCGAAGCGAGTCAGAAGACTGCCAGACGAAACTCCACCTAGGACCACCAGGCGGAGAAGACGACGACGAAGCGAGTCAGAAGACTGCCAGACGAATCTCCACCTAGGACCACCAGGCGGAGAAGACGACGACGAAGCGAGTCAGAAGACTGCCACACGAAACTCCACCTAGGACCACCAGGCGGAGAAGACGATGACGAAGCGAGTCAGAAGACTGCCAGACGAAACTCCACCTAGGACCACCAGGCGGAGAAGACGATGACGAAGCGAGTCAGAAGACTGCCAGACGAAACTCCACCTAGGACCACCAGGCGGAGAAGACGACGACGAAGCGAGTCAGAACACTGCCAGACGATACTCCACCTAGGACCACCAGGTGGAGAAGACGACGGCGAAGCGAGTCAGAAGACTGCCAGACGAAACTCCACCTAGGACCACCAGGCGGAGAAGACGACGACGAAGCGAGTCAGAAGACTGCCAGACGAAACTCCACCTAGGACCACCAGGTGGAGAAGATGACGAAGCGAGTCAGAAGACTGCCAGACGAAACTCCACCTAGGACCACGAGGTGGAGAAGACGACGACGAAGCGAGTCAGAAGACTGCCAGACGAAACTCCACCTAGAACCACCAGGCGGAGAAGACGACGACGAAGTCAGAACACTGCCAGACGAAACTCCACTTAGGACCACCAGGCGGAGGTATGTCTTCTTGGTCTCCGGTCTTTATCGCGGGCCGAACCGCCACCATTAGTTAGTGCCTTAAAGAGTAGTTGTTGACCCATCGGTGTCGATTGAAATGCAGTATTGTGATAGTGTCGATAAGATATAAATAAGGTGCTTACCGTTCCTGACTTGCGGCGTGGGCTGCAGGGTGCGCTCGCGGTAGTGGGCGGCCGCGAGTCTCAGTCCCGCCGCCAGCGCTTGCATAGCTTGTACCAGTAGACCGAGGCGGACGCTTTCGTTGCAGCGCTCTGCAATACAGTTTACATTAGCTTTGAGAGGGAAAACCATCGTAGCGTAGACCAGTCGCCCGCCCGGAGATAGGCATATGCGGCGACTGTCAATCCAGCGGGGATTCAGGAATTAAAAGCAGACTTTGCGAACTCGATTTGACTAAATGGCGAGAGACAGACGAAAATGCCTGGACTAGTTTTATGGCCAAGCTAAAATCCACTTTGCGTTGCTGTGAGAAACTGTTGGAGCAGATCGTTCATAAGCTTCATAGGTATTATTTATAAACTAACCGTCTGAAGCGTCCATTAGTGCGGCGATGGGTGCTCCGCAAGACACAGCGAGGTCCGACAGTAGCTCGGCTAGCATCAGGACAAAGTTCAGCTGAGAGAATACTTTGCTATGCTCCTCCTGTAATACAAATGTTTACTTTAAACGCTGACCAGAGATTTGTACTTATTGATAAATATGTAGCTCTATTCTTACAGAATATCGTCACTGTGGCCAAACGGGAATAGGGGCACAATAAATATGAAACACTAGCTTCTGCCCTCGGCTTCGCACGCGTGTTTCGGTATAATAAGTAGCCTATTATCTAAGTTAGACTTTGCTCTAAATGTACGCCAAATTTGATCTTGATCTGTTCAGTAGTTTTGGAGATCCTAGGTAACAAAAATTCAGATTTCACAAACTTTCGGCTTTATAATATTAGTAGGATAATTATTATCCTACTAATATTATAAAGATGTCACTTTTGCTTTGAAATTATCCTACTTCCTATTATAGGAAGTAGGATAATTTCAAAGCAAAAGTGACATCTTGAGGTTTCGTCTCGCTACGCAGCTTTATAAATACATTTATAAAAGTTGACATGATCCTCTTTTGTTTTTCGTTTACTGGAGGCCTGGATTTGTGACGTCTGCGCGGATAATTGTATGAAAAACAAAAGACAATCGCTTTTAAAAATTTATCTATAGACTTTTAATGCTTTTGCTTCGGAGACAGGCCGCTTGAACAACTGCCTTTCTATTGAATGTTGTTGTGTTGTATAGAAAGTGGTTAGTTACCGCGAGTATAGTCTCCTCCTGCAGGTTGGGTATGTAGACAGGCGGGTCCGGCGGCTGGTGCAGCTTGATGGCCCGCATCAGGGCGTCGGGGAGAGTGGCCGCGCGCTTCGGAGACCCGCCGCTTGAGCCACTGCCTTTGAGAGCTAGACCGATGGGTGGGGGCGTGCCTGCACAACAACCAATAGATTAGACATCAGAATATCAAATGAGATGTATACGTAGTTGTTTATAGTACCGATTCAAAGCGCCTCTCGTATAAAATATACATTTGTTGACGTGTATCAAAACAACATGACAACCGTAATATTGGTTTCATAGACAGTCGGTAAAACAACTGTTTAAAATTTAACCATTTGTTGGTGAACTAGGGTCGTAAGGCTTACCAGATCTGCGCAGAGGACTGGCGTTGGTAGGCGACACCTGCCACAGTGAAGGCGGCGGAGAACTGCCAGAGTTGCTGCTGCGGCGCCGGCTTGACGGCGGCGTCATTGTGAAAGGGACCTTAGGGACAAAAACATAGAGTTCAAATTACAATGTTACAGAGATTGTATGGGACCTTCAGGGTAAAACTTTACAGCTCAAACTCTAATAACACCAAGATTAATTTTATTTTACTGTATGATGTATTCGATGAAGGAATACTGAAATACATGCAGATAAATAAATAGGGATTTGTAACTAGAAGCAGAAGTGATATCAGCATGTCACGGTGGACAAAAGAGAAGTCGAACAAAAGTACATGAATATGCACATTTGAACACCAGCGTAATACATCAGGGATTTCAATAACAATATGGTGTGATGCAATAAAGAAAATGTGACTGTATAATACATTATTACATTGAGTTGAAAGTTCACGAAAAACATGTCCACGTGAGAAGACTATGTTTGGAATAAAAACTTGGGGTAGGCCAAGGAAAGATGATCAATAAATCAATAAGTATCAAAGGGTGGTGCTTTTCCCGGATGTAAGATAACCGGATGATAAAATTTCGATTGGCGTTTTTCACAGAAGTTATTATGATACATTAAAATCAAAGTTAACCGAGGAAGCTACTGATCGTCCGATTATCTTTTAAATCAAATGAAATAGTTTATTTGCAAGAATAATAAATTATACAATATAAAGACTTATACAATAACACCACCCTCAAGATTCTAGAATTCTAGTTATATAAACTCACGGTAGGTGGCGACAGTGATCCGATATTCGCGTTCCGGCTGTAGTTGGAGCGTAGCACGTCGATGGGCTGAGATCTCGGCACGTTATTGTTAGGCGCGAGCGCGAGAGAGTTCTGCAAACAAAACGTCCATTTACTCCTATCTTCTATAACTACACTACTCAATCCGCGTGGACCAATGCCAAATGATGCATTCAAACAAAAACTATAGAAGCGTAATGATTTTAAATAGGAATTTGGCTTAGTAACTTGCATAAAAACAATGACATGTGGTTCTATGAACTTTGGCAATGATCTCAAAGATCCATTCCAGATCTGGCAGCTATTTTTGTCATTCTATTTGTTTATTATACTTATTACGTCAATTTTCTTCGCCCGTGGCCGCCCTCGTCATACTAATATAACTTCGGATAAGGCACGCTTTCTTCAACACACGAGGCAAGGACGTTGTTTTGCGTTCTTAGTTTTATAGCGTGTAACTATTGTAAGACATAATTATGTATGACGTAGTTTGGTTATTGATAGCTTGTTATTTTAGGAGAAAACGTGCTGTTTTGTGACGCTATTTCCAGCGGTGCTTATCAATAAATTCGTTGTTTAGCGTCACAACCACGGATTGCCAATATTTGCCGCCTTCAAGTCTATGATTGTCAACTCGGGCTGAATGACGACGCCAACCATTCTTTGAACGCCTGCTTCGAGATCTTACTAAACAAAGCCAGGTCTTTTAGAATATTCTGCTCAGAACAGAGCTATAAAACGCCCCCCAGAGGACTATACAACAGATCTGTGACCAACTCGCCCGCGTGGTGTTTGTAGGAACTCTGCCCCCAACCACGCATTGCACTCTTTGGATGCAGGCCATGTCCTATAGTGGACTTCTTGGGGACTGATGGGCCCCTGAGGTTTTAGCTACATACGTCCTCACCTTGGACTCGCCCGGCCACTCGGCGGAGCCTCACGAAGTCACCTCGTATCTGATGTTAGAGCTACGTACCCTGTTGTTTGGCTGCGCGGTATGCGGTGGGGTGTGGTGCGAGGGAGCTTGTTGCGCGGGTGGCAGGGCGAGAGAGCGCGGCCGCGGTGCCGCCTCGGAGCCCGAGGACGCGCCCGACCACTCAGCGGAGCCGCTCTCTGCTGCCTCTACCAGCACGAAGTCATCTTCTCCCGCCCAGGTCGTGTCCGATGACTCGGCTGGAACAAACAGAGCATATTAGAATAAGGTCGGTTTTAAGTGTCAAGGACTTTTTATCAAGATTCAGGTCACTAATATAGATTTCAGGCTATTATAGAAACAGATAGCTGTTTTAAGGTTGACTCTCTGTAATTTTATATTCTGTTCTCGACAGTTAGATAAACTTATCCGAGCTTCACAGAAAGTCGATAATTCTCTAAAGGTTTCGTAAAGAAATTGAATGTATCCGACAGAACATAGAAATTATCAAATGTTCCGCAAACCTTATCTGAGTACCTACATTAAATTTTTTCCATTGAATAACAATACTTACTATCCACACAGCCCATCAACCCAATAATGGGCTCAGTAACTTGAAAATGTCGGAAATAGCTATAAAAATAACTATTTAGAGATTTATTATATTACTTTGCTGTAATTGTTGCGATAAGCGACTTGGTCTCTAGGGTAGGTCAGTTAGGGTTATCTCCCGAGTGTACACATTGCAATAATTTATTTATACAATACATAGATAGAGTTCTGGTTACAAACGGAGCTAGTAGGGCATTGTAGGTACTCAGTGCTAAAAACACTTTCGTTGCCATTTTACTAATATTATACGAAGCGAAAAGATTAATTTCACGGCCACGAACGTAACAGCTGATAGATTTGCATATTTGATAGACAAAATATTGAGTTTTTTTCCGGACAGTTTTAGATAGAATGGTGTTACGTCACAAATCTCAAGGATTCCGGTTTCGCAATTTGATATTTTAATCTCTCTCGATTATCTAAAGATATAACAATGCGTTGTTTAAGCAAGTATGGATGGGTTACACAATGATAAAAAGTTATCACGTGAGAATAATTATGAAATGTTTATAAATATCAGACCGAAAGACGCATGGGATCTTTCAGTCAAATCGTTATTTGAAAGATGTAAAACTCATATTTAATTTTGAGATAATCTTCCCCGACACAATGCGCATATTATGATGTTTTGAAACACGTTTCGATGCTTCACGAATTTATAGCTGTTTACTTTAAATGGCACACCTACGACAGCCAAAGAGATTATAAAATACATAAACAAAGTGTTTTCAAGAACTTAAGGGAAATGCGCACTTATCAAAGATCACGCGTAGGAAAAACAACGTAAATATTTACGCGATTGACTTTTCTGTCTGTTTACTTTTTATTAAGAAATAGATATCTAACCTTGTGAATTAATCCCTTGCAATGCAACAACAGTAGATATCTATTCATTAAACCATATTAGGTTTTTTATTGCGTTCCTTTAAGTTATTTAACTAAGTAGGTAAATTGCGAACAGTTATTGCAGTGAGTTACTGATGTCATACCGTTAGGTCCATTTGTCATGCTTATGGTTAGGCATCATACGTACCTAAACGGAAACCGCAAGGATCAAATTAAAATACAAAGTAGATTTCAAAACGACTGACGACCTCGGTGGCGCGGCGGGCAAAGATCCGCCTGCGGCGCAGGAGGTTGCGGGTTCGATTCCCGCCTAGGGACAAATGTTTGTACGATTTACAAATATTTGATCCGGGTGTTCTGGTCATTTCTATGTATGATAAAAATATCTATCTATGTAATGTATTATATTATATCAGTCATCTAGTACCCATAACACAAGCTCTGCTTAGCTTGTAGCGTTTTTTATAAATAAATAAATAAAGCTGGACAATCCACACAGAATCATCTAGCTGTGTGGATTGTCCAGCATTATTTATTTATTTATAAAAGACGCGTTTTAGTCGACCAAATCCTAATTTGCGACTCTACAAACTAATGTTAGGTAGATTGCTATTCTATACTATCAACTTTTGATTACGATTGATTTTCAGAAGATGGATTTTGAGTGAAATTGACACGTACACCACATATCAAATTTAATCATAGGACATGTACATGATGATGTCACATGTAGGTAGAGTTTTTAAGCTTGGGTCTAAAGCACTTGAGTACCTATCTTGATTTAATTCAATTACTTTGCCTGTACCTGTTTTTCAGTGTGTGTCTGTGTGTAACAAATAAATACATAAGTACTTTATTCTACAAATAAAATATTTATTAAAAAAATGTAATCTGTTTCTTCTTCGTTCTATTCTATACTTTATTCCGCGTACAAGTCATTGTACGCAAGGTCTTAGGAGGTTATGAGCACTGCGGCGACTATTCCTCTTCGACTATGAAGGCGTTTGTTTTGTTACATTTTGTCCAAGTTATTTATTGCTATATAAGTTACTAGCTACTGTCCGCGGCTTCGCATGCTCTTTTCCGAAATAAAAAGTAGCCTATGTCCGTCCCCAGAAAACCATCTACCTCCCTGCCAAATTTAATTGAGATCGGTTCAGCCGTTTAACATACAGACATGGACCAAATTGAAGGATTTGAATGGAAACTTATTTAAGAAAAAGTTAGATATTTGGTTGCTTTCAAATCGTTTTTATAGTGTAAACGAACGAATACTTAAATTTTAAGAGCATTAATTAATGATATTTTATACCAAATAATAATACCGACATATTTAATATTTGCACACCTGCTTGCGGGTCGAATACATTGTCATTACATCACATAGCTTTAGATCTTGGCATGTAATTATTGTATTCTGCAAATAAACGATTGATTCTGATTCTGACAGAATTACTTTCGAATTTATAATATTAGTATGGATTAACTTACCGGAGGATGTCGGCTGTGTTTTCTTCGGCGGCTGCTGCTGCGGCGCCGGGGGCTGAGGCTGCGGCTGCGCTTGCGGCGGCGGCTGAGACAGGCGCGCGAGCTGCGTGCGTGACGTCACCCCCTGGCTGGGCGCGCTCGAACTCGCCACGTTCACCCCTGTTCAAACACATGTTACATTAACCCATCCACGACAGACCCACCTCTCGGAAAGTTCTACCAGCTCCAAATAAAAGCGCAATGCGGCAGGCCAAAGTTAACCCTATATCTGCAATACGATGCAGTTCAAAACTCCATGCAAGCTTGCGTCTTCAGCAGTCATTTATAACGGGCCAATAATAAACCTGCGTGACTTGAGATCCTAAACAGTGCGTTTCGCTTGCATGCAACTTTAAATCATACGCAGATCGAGTTATTTTCTACGGAGCTTTTGAATTGAAACGCGAGCTGGGCTCGCTTCTCACAAAGGCGAAAACTCATGCAATATATTGCGTAGCTTTCCCTTATTAGGCGATAACTATGTGATCCGGCTGAATAATGGACAAAAGCGAGATATTCTACGACTTAGAATTAAAATAAAACATTGTCCTTGGATTTTTATCCGTGCAAAGTATAGGTCGCTTGTCGCTAGTCCTTTTTGACTTGTATACGATACGAATTTAATTCACTAATGTATGCGCATTTATTTACATATGCAATGATGCTATGCTATTTAGAATGATATGAAAATGTTAGTGGATTGGTAGGCGAACTATGTTTCATATTTCATTTGTTTCTAGAACTATACGTCACTTTATGCATAGGTTAGTGCCTACGTATGTAGGTACTACCATAATAACAATTAAATTAATATATAATACCATAATACATATATAATACATAATAACTATTGACGACACGACTGAATAGAATACATATCGATATAATGTATACATGTTTACATACACCCACCCCATGCAAAATCAAAGCTTTATTAATAAAATGATGTACCCTGACTCTCCCAAGACTCTTCTAGGTAACAGTTAGTTTCACGCGGAGCTTCAAGATAGCTCTCCATTATGTCAGGTAAGTCCGAATCCAAACCTGAACAATTTTCACATGTATTCCTACCAAGTTGTAAAAAGATAGGCAAGCAAAGTTATGAAGGGAGACAAGAGAACCTTAGGTAAGTACTTTACCTTGTAAAAGCGATATTATAGTAATAAGTGAACAAACTAATGAGCTATAATGTCAGCTGGTGTTATATGTTATGTAATGGATGAATGTAGCGCTACAAGGTAACTACTTAACATTTAACCCTATACCTACCTTATATCATAATATACGACACGTTGTCTACCTATAGTTTTACGTATAGTATTATAATATCTGTGGTTTTACTATTTTCAAACTTACGCGATCTGAACACATAATTATTAGTATTATTTAACGGGTATTTATCGCGTTTATTTACCTATTTTTCCCTGGAAAAATAGGTATTTATCGCGTTTATTTACCTATTTTTCCAGGGAAAAATAGGTAAATAAACGCGATAAATACCCGTTAAATAATACTAATAATTATAGTTTTACTGTGGTTTTACTGTACTCAGAACTTGCAGCCTACATTCCTGTTTCGCATAACCCCCGAATAATCTAACTCAACTCAGTTTTAAGTCTCAGGTAGCGATTTTTGTCAGTTATCAATGCAAGTGTGTCAAAAACACAAGAGACATTTACCGCCGAATACTCAAACGCCACTCAGGTTTAATGCATTCCATGCAGCCTCTACACCCGCCGCTCAACAGCTCTCAATTCAAATTTATTTATTCATAAAGATGTGAGGTCTTATCACTGCATCTTAACCTAGGGGCGTATGAACATAATTATCTAGGTTTGAGCGAGGTTCTACTAATTTACAGCTCAATATTTATCTCTACAGCCGCTATGAAAGTAGTTTTAATTAAGTCTCAACTCGTGATTTTTTGACATTTTTCAATGAAAATCTGTAAAAATTTGGAGACGTGATTAAACGTGAGTTGCGTTTGAGTATTCTGAGGTAAACTAAATAATAATGGAAGTAAACGGAATACGAAAATGACTTGCGAAACAAAGCCCATTGTCAGCTTTGTGGTCAATGGATTCTTGTAACTTCTAAGATGTGTAAAACTAAGCAACGAGTAACAACAAAAGGCGTGCGCAACATATCGCCGGTTTCAACAGCAACGACAATGACTTAGTTACAAACGATGACTCATTCGTTGGATTCTAGTTCTAGATTCATGTATTCGACATTGTATTGTTGTTGCAATGTTAAATTGTTTTTCTAGTTCAAATAATTAAAGTCCCGTATTAAGTACTATGTATTATTATTTTATTATTATTTAAGCCATTTTTTGGGAGATCGCACGAGACCGCACCGAGTGGAAAGATTTGGGGGAGGCCTTTGCCCGGTGGGACAAACCAGGCTAGATAAAAAACAAGACCCGTCAAATGCGAGTGTAACTCGCGCGCCGAGGGTTTCGAACGTTTGTGAACAAGTAGGTATGTACTAAAGGTACCGGTTAGAAACTCCGAAATTTAATGAAGACCTAACACTAGTAGGTACCAACCTACATTTCAGATGGATCTCTCTCCATGCTTCGGTGATAGGGTGTAGCGGTAATTTTTTCGACTTTTTTCAAAATATTTCGAAAAGTATTAAACCTACAGAATTTTCAAAAACTGTTTTGAAATGTACAAACTGATACCTTTCATATGATACCCCACTTAGTGGGGTAGCCCCCCCTTTTGAAAATAATCCCCCCCTTTTTGTCAATTTTTCAAAAAGTGTTCGTTTTACAGACTTCTCTATATTTTTCCTGTAAAATATAGATCTATGTCTACAAACGTTTGATACATTTTGAATGGATCACTCTGCAAATTTCGGAGATAGGGGGGGGGGGGGGGGGGGAAAGGTAAAATTTCGACTTTTTTCAAAATCTTTCAAAAGTATGAAACCTACAGAAATTTTAAAAACTGTTTTGAAATGTACAAACCGATACCTTTCATATGATACCCCATTCAGTGGGGTAGCCCCCCCTTTTGAAAATTATCCCCCCTCTTTTTGACCATTTTTCAAAAAGTGTTCATTTTACAGACTTCTCTATATTTTTCCTGTAAAATATAGATCTATATCTACAAACGCTTCACACATTTTGACTGGATCGCTCTGCAAACTTCGGAGATAGGGGGGGGGGGGGAACGGGTAAAATTTCGACTTTTTTCAAAATATTTCAAAAAGTATGAAACCTACAGAAATTTTAAAAACTGTTTTGCAATGTACAAACCGATACCTTTCATATGATACCCCACTTAGTGGGGTAGCCCCCCCTTTTGAAAATTATCCCCCCTCTTTTTGACCATTTTTCAAAAACTGTTCATTTTACAGACTTCTCTATATTTTTCCTGTAAAATATAGATCTATATCTACAAACGATTCATACATTTTGAACGGATCGCTCTGCAAACTTCGGAGATAGAGGGGGGGAGCGGGTAAAATTTCGACTTTTTTCAAAATATTTCATAAAGTATGAAACCTACAGATATTTCAAAAACTGTTTTGAAATGTACAAACCGATACCTTTCATATGATACCCCACTCAGTGGGGTAACCCCCCTTTTTGAAAATTAT
This sequence comes from Eupithecia subfuscata, assembly GCA_963564075.1. NCBI lineage: Eukaryota > Metazoa > Arthropoda > Insecta > Lepidoptera > Geometridae > Eupithecia > Eupithecia subfuscata. The sequence goes on from OY751108.1 coordinate 6,202,449, forward strand.
CCCCCCTCTTTTTGACCATTTTTCGAAAAGGGTTCAGTTTACAGACTTCTCTATATTTTTCCTGTAAAATATAGATCTATATCTACAAACGCTCAATACATTTTGAATGGATCGCTCTGCAAACTTCGGAGATAGGGGGGGGGGGAATGGGTATTTTTTCGACTATTTTCAAAATATTTCAAAAAGTATGAAACCTACTGAATTTTCAAAAACTATTTCGAAATGTACAAACTAATACCTTTCATTTGATACCCCACTTGACTCTGTAGGTCTCTTTTAAAATTTTGACATTTCAATTTGTATGGAAAGTGTTCATTTTCATTTTTTATTTATTTTCATTTTTTTTTCTTAAAATCTGTACAGGCACACGAAATGTATTATTATTTTAAATTTCAAGTTGATAGCTGCTGTAGTTGCTGAGTTATTAAGGAGGGAAAAAAGGACAGACAAAGCGAGACCATAAGGGTTTCGAAACCGATCTTCGAAACCCTAAAAAAGCCATTTTTATCTTTTAGCTGCTCTAAGGCCGGTAGCTTGCTACCGCAAGCTACCGGCCTTAGAGCAGCTTTCATAACACGAGCCTTAGAGCTAAATTTTACGACGACTCCAAAGTTGTTGAAGAGAACTATTTGTATTTACTTACTCACCTATTTATAACAGTAGGCGTTAATCAATAGTCTAGTCAAAATATTACAATAAATTTTGGAGAAACTACTTAAATATCGTGAAAACAGAATCAAATTGATTAACAGGTAGTTCAACTGAGCCATATCAATACCAGTCGGAAGTGTCCCCAAGACGCTGGCTGCATTGCCTGCTGTATTTAAAAGATATACAACAAATTCAATATTATTAAACTAAATCTTTGTATTTGTTTTGCAGCTTACAATAAAAAGTATGGTTGAGGACAGAACCCACATAAATTAGTGTGTAAATGTTAGCGCGGTGACACAAATAGTGTGGTTAGGTTAGATTGGCAAGCTGGTTTGTACAGCGAGGAACACGTGGTCGATTAATTCCTCTCTATAATAACTACGCCTACAGCAGAATAAATACTACACTATAATAACATACTAATATTGCTATATTCTGGCCAAACTCGATGTAGACTGTTTGTAAAACAACCACGACACAAATAACAACTCACTTGGTTGGCGTCGAGTTTCAGATATGATTAAAAAAATAAATAAAATAATGCTGGACATCCACACAACATTATCTAGCCCCAAGCTAAGCAGAGCTTGTGTTATGGGTACTAGATGACTGATATACATAATATAATACATTACATAGATAGATATTTTTTATTATACATAGAAACGACCAGATCACCCGAAACAAATATTTGTAGATCTTACAAACATTTGTCCCAAGGCGGGAATCGAACCCGCAACCTCCAGGGTCGCAGGCGGACCTTCGCCCGCCGCGCCACATCGGTCGTCAAATGATTGTAAGCATTATTTATGGACGGAAGGATCTAAAATCGACATGTAATGTAAATTGCGTATAAAAAGACGCGGCAGTAGAGTCAATTTTAGGTTAAGTAAAATATATAAATAATGCTGGACAATCCACACTATTCCACACAGCATCATCAAGTATGGGCGGTTTGTTAACAAACATTTTACATCGAGTTTGGCTAGTGTATATGAACATTGTATATTGTCCCCAATTCCCCATACTTAACCTAAAAATCACTATTTGCTCTCGATTTTGGGACAGAAATTGAACTACTTGTCAATTTGAGCTCCTTCCTTTAATGCACAAAGCTGACAATATTTTATCTTACACCACGCCAAAAAGAGAATTTTAGATTTTTGTGTTGCTAATTGTTTACAAACATTATACATTGATAATGGCTGGTGTATAGATTTAGTTATATTTTTCGCCTGTCCACCGTAAAAAGAAAGTCACTGGTGATTTTAAGCCGAAAGTAACTACTTACATTATCTATTTCTTTCGTACCTATAACTACCTTATCACGGCTAAAGAGCTAAATGGATATCGAGGAAAGATAAGGAACATCTTTTCATATAAAAGCAAGGTCGTAGCATAAGCTACATTATACCCCAGTAACGCAAAGCGGGTAGAGCTTCATCATCATCATTTGTCTCTACAACAAAAGTTTATGTAGAGTTCGTTTGGCGGCACTTACGTAGAAGACTTGTAGCCTATACGGAACGACGCACGAGGTAGAACTTAAAAGTACATACAATGCACAATATATTATCAAAATTACGCGATCTGAACACAGAATAGTCTTGTTACTCCTGCCACCTGAGAATAAATAGGCGAAACTCCTCCCACTCGCAGGCGCATGCGCGGAAGATGGCCAGATCAGGCCTTACAAGAGTAGAGAGATTAACTTGTATTTATCGCGTTTATTTACCAATTTTTGCCAACGTTTTCAACCTGTTGAAACGTCGGGAAAAATTGCCCTATACGGGAACAACAGAAGAGGTAAAACTTAATGCACAATACATATTTTTAAACCTACGCGATCTGAACACATTAATATTAGTTTAATTTAACGGGTATTTGTCGTGTTTATTTACCTATTTTTCCCGGACGTTTAAAACTTTCTTCCATTTAGAATTACACTTAGGTGCAAATTATATAACCTGACTGCCAGTGTCTCCTGGGGGTCTACTTGGAAAACAAAAATCGAAGTTTCTTATTCGTTTTCAAGCAAGACAAACTCTTATGACACTTGCTTGTATAAGATAGCGTTTACTTTAAAAAGAATCAGAAACTTCCATTCTCGTTTTTATGAGTAGACCCTCCGATGACCGATATAATAATATGTGGAACGAAATGAGAGAGCCGAACAATGGGTAACTTTATAGGTTATATAAAAGTTCTAATGGTATCAATTCAGGTATCATCGAAACTAAACTAAATTTAACTGACAGCATTATAAATGGTGCCGTCCCTTTCATAACGATCAAAATACAAAGTAGCGGCAACATTTGCAAGTGCTAATTTCTAAGAAATCAAATAATATCGCAAAAAAATTTCGACACGGGAATGTGCTAACCAACTACACCACGGTAACGTAAGAGTCGAAAATCTTTGCGAGTTTCTACGGACTCAAGCGCCGTTAGCCTCTATTTTTAGTGCTGTCAAATTAGTTTAGTGTTGGAAACAACTGAATTACCACCAATAACTGACAATATAGATGTACTTACTCGAAGAAGACGTGGTCCGCGGGCGTTGAAGAAACGGATGGTTGAAGAAGACTTCGAAAGGCATGCGCTCGCGCGGGTTGCGCCGCAGCAGGCCAATCAGGAGGCCGCAGAGCTCGGAGCTAGTGCCCGCGGGCATCCTGCAAGGAATACCATTACGTCACTGACTGGCAACAATCTAATCGTGTGGGACGCTATGCGTCGACACACTTGCGCCTTCCCATCTTCCGAGGACATCCGTGAGGGCGGGTGCGGCGGCAGATTTGGCCGAAGATATCAAGAGGCGCAAATATGCAGGTCTCGACAGAGCCTACACATTTTCTCCCCTTGGAGTTGAGACCCTAGGTCCGTGGGGTACCGAGGCTCTTCGGGTTTTTAAAAAATTATCTGAGCGTCTGGTCGAAGCGACGTGTGACCCGAGAGCTGGTGAGTATCTGGCACAGCGCATCAGCATTGCCATACAGCGGCGATATCTGAATCGACTCCAATGTCACTTACATGAGGATAACGTTTTCCTCATGTAAGTGACATTGGAGTCGATATTATATTTTTCGGTTAGTTTCGGAAAAGATCTAATAAGTTGAGTGCAAAATCAAAATCAAAAACTCTTTATTTCCATAAATACAATAAATGTACACTTAGAAAAGGTCAAAATATAAAACTAAACACTGACACGGAAATAAAGTGATATTTTTTTATTTCTGTCGCTTCGGTATGTAGACTAAAGTAAAGAAACGACGAAGAAACCTTTAGCCTGTTAGTTGTTATTTTTCGAGTTGGAGCAAAACCCGTCCCAAGCTTTTTTGTCCTCTAGATAATCTGATATTTTATAGTAAGCCTTTTTGCACAGCAAGGTTTTGACAATTTGTTTGAATTTATTTACTGATAATTTTTGCAACTCACTAGGAGTTTTGTTGTAGAAGCGTATACATTGCCCTTTAAAAGATACATAGTGCTAGTCCTGAGTACCAGAAATATTTCAACTAAAAGTGATTTTTCTTTGGTGTAACTTTTAACAAAGTCCAGGCATTTATATGTTCTCATAATGTCCCTAACCCAGAGTGGGTTAGGGACATTATGAGTCTTAGTCGTTGTTTATGGAAACCTGTGAAAATCTGTCTTAATCTCACAAAATAAACAAATAATGCTGGACAATCCACACAGCATTATCTAGCCCCAAGCTAAGCAGAGCTTGTGTTATGGGTACTAGATAACTGATATACTTATTACAAAACACTACATAGATATATATTTTTTATTATACATACATAGAAAACATCCAGAACACCCTGAAGAAATATCTGCAGATCGTACAAATATTTGTTGTATGATTTTAAGTGTCGCAGAAATAAGAATATAATTTTGATTAATAAAGAAATACAATTTGTTCTGAGGCGGGAATCGAACCAGCAACCTCCTGCGTTGTAGGCGAACCCTCGCCCGCCGCGCCACAGAGGTCGTCAAAATTGAGTAAGTAAAGCATACATTGGTGTCAATTCAGAATAAACTAATTTGACGGCACTAAAATTGCTGTCGTCCCTTTCATAACGATCGAGATAAAAAGGATGGCATCATTTTTAGTGCTGTCAAATAAGTATAGTTTAGGGTTTTTGTTATTATAGTGCGTAAGCCTCGCACTCTGGCTAATTTCTAATTTCTAAGGAAATCAAATATAATCACAAAAATGTTTGCGATATTATTTGATTTCTTTGAAATAAGAAGTATAGTTTAGTTTTGGCGACATCTGAATTGACACCATCACACTTAATATTATAAATGCGAAATTTTGGATGGATGTTTGTTACCTCTTCACGCCAAAACTACTGAACGGTTCGGGCTTGCATACAGGTAATTATTATCCTGGAATCAAACATAGGCTACTTTTGATCCCATAAATCAGTTCCCATGGGATAGAAATCACCTTTAAACATTTATAGACACAACGCGTGCGAAGCCGCGGGCATAAACTAGTTGTATATAAAGTTAAATGATAACGCAAACAGAACGAGATCACATCTAACCAGATCTACGTCTGTGTAGCTCTGGATCGGAATGACTTCGAATTTGTTAATTAAGGACAATCCGGTCAGCGACGCCGACACGGTTTCTCAAAGTAACACGTGATCACGTGAAGCTAACTCGTTTTTATTGCAGCTTCATCAATGCCTTTAACTTTCAATAATTAAATTTTTAAGCTACAGATTGGAATTTCGTATCTTTTCCTCTTTGTTTTATTGTTTAGTTCTAAGTAGTTTTAATTCTCAGATTTGTATTGTGGTTTAAGAGTAGTAAACAATTTTCATTTCCGTTCATTTTAAATGTTATTGACACTTCGATTTGACTTATGACTAGATTTACAGACGGTTAAAAACCTGTGTAATTAAGTTCATGAAATGCATAATTTCAGTAAGGTCAAGTAGCACGACAAGTGACTCATTGTTATTTTCAAGTTGGAAGCATTCCAATTTATATAATAATAACAATTAAATTAGTACCTATAACATATTCCTACGACACTGACAGCTCGTAATTATTTTACTGTAAATGGCAATAAAACAATAATATAGAGAACATTGCATTTTATCGACATCTTCTAAAGAAATAAAAGATATATACCTTTTTCAATGTCCATAAATTGAATGTAGGTACTTAAAGTGTTCTTCAACACATATTATTGGCGAGTTATAATAATAAACTCGATGATTTCGGGGTATTGGCCGCGTGAGCAACAAAGTACCAACTCACAAAAGAATTAAACCAGCATGAGCTCGTGAACTTGACAAAAAACGTCAAGATTCGTCCAAAGCTTGTTAGGGTGTATTCACTCCAATCTTACGTACATACATTGGTAAAAAGCAAAGCAAAAAAGAAATGTTAAAGGTAATTTGGCCGCTACCTCTTTTTAAAATTAAATACTTTTGTAAGAACAAGTTTTATTAAAAGACACGATTTATTTATCAGAGCAGATAAATAATAGAATAAATAAATAATGCTGGATAATTCACACAGCATTATCTAGCCCCAAGCTAAGCAGAGCTTGTGTTATGGGTACTAGATAACTGATATACGTAATAAAACAGCATGAACTGTTTCGCACATAAATGGTTCGAAATCTCAGGAACCCTCATCTACTAAATTTTACTTAAATCTATGGTTTTACCACGGGGATTCTGTGTGATCTATGCCTGGTCAAACCCGCCTCTTAATGCAATATATTACATAGATAAATGAATACACAGAGCTGATTTAGTGACGATTGCTAAATCGTCAGCGGTAGACCTTGATCTCGTCCACTGACTTAGACTCAAGGAAGTAATCGCTGATATCGACGCGACAAAAAATGAAGATATTTAATACCAATGTACTTCTGACGAGTGACACGTTATTTAGTTTGGAGCATAAGTGCCTGATCAAGTATTACATATTATATTGATGACTATAAAAGAACTGGTTGGTTTTTGTTCAACGCTGTAAATTGAGCTTGCAAAAACCCTTGCGAAGTGGGATTATCAATGAATGTGCTATAAATGGACCAACATCCTGTGAGCAAAAACCCAAAGTCAGAGTCCTTTAGACCTTACAGGAATCTTGGACATGCACGTCAGATATTTCAAATTACTTAAGTAAAACTAAGGAATAAAGTGGCCACTTTGTTTTTTCGTTCACATTATAGTTTTTTGAACATCCTAGCTATCCTCAACCTCAACAGCCTGTATTGGTCCACTGCTGGACGCAGGCCTCCCCCTGATAAGCGCCTTGTTGGCTTTTATCTCATGGGGGTAATGCGGGTTGGGGATCGCAGTTCGGTGGTAGAATCGTTCTGCAGGCTGCAGGGGGCGATGCTGCCCGCCCCCGGTGGATATCTCTTAGTCGCCTCTTACGACACCCGCGGGAAGAGTTGGGGTGGTGCAAATTCTAAGCCGGCACCACACATCCTAGCTATACTCCGACCAAACTCAAGATACAATTTTTGCAAAAATTACCCTCGTACTTAACCTAAAATCACTTTTTATTCGTGGTTTTTTTCACAGAATTTTCACTACTAGTGCCCTTTCCTACAATACATAATACAGACAATTATTTCTCAAACTCGACGCCAAGAAGAGCATTTAGGATTTTTGGGTTGCGAGTTGTTATTACAAACATTATTTCTTGAAAATTTTGGCTCGAGTTTAGATATTGTATCTCAATTTTTTATTATTTTGGCTTGAGTTTAGATATAATTACATTCTAAGCCTACTAGAGTGTTCTTGCAAGCTAGGCTGATTGGGATAAGGGTCGTAAAGGTAAATGCAGCAGTACAAATAGTTGTGAAACAAATCTAGTGCGGCCGACTGACCTGGCCCACTTTGCTGCGCCTAATTGGTGCAACTCGACTTATGAACCTTCCGATACTTAATTCAAACACAAGCAACTGATAATGATAACCCATTGTCCTAGCTATACATTACAGTTACGTCCACTGGTGCACATGCCTCCAACATATATTATATTATCCATATATTCATTCAACAAGATCAAAATTTAAAATTTAAACGTTACGTTACTTATAATATAACACCCCTCTCTTTTTGCGTCGGGGGTTAAAAACCGACTGAAGGTATGGCTCATCGAGAAGGCGTACTATAAGGTCGAGGATTTCTTTGACAAAAAAATGTGATGTGACATTCAATTTTAATCTAATCTATTCGTGACTAAGTTATGCCCGCGGCTTCGCACGCGTTATTTCTATAAACGTTTATAGGTGATTTCTATCCCATGGGAACTGATTTATGGGATAAAAGTAAGCCTATGTTTGATTTCAGGATTAGAATTACCAGTATGCAAAACATCAGCCCGATCCGTTCAGTAGTTTTGGCGTGAAGAGGTAACAAACATCCATCCATCCATCTATCCATTCAAACTTTCAACTTTCAATCAAAACTTGATGTAGAATTTTCGTAAGCAAACCACGATACAAATAATTAAAACTCGCTTGCTATATTTATTGAAGGAAGGATTTCGATCCGACCAAGTCGCGGCAAAAGATTAAATTTTAGGTAGGTATGGGCAGTTTGTTAACAAACATTTAACTGTGAGTTTAGCTAGTGTATAGTGAGTATGAATCGTCGCCATAAAAATAATAATTGATGTTCTCAATCACTTCCTGAAAACGGTGACAGGAGTTTTTGTTATAAAAGAGTGGTATGGCGTCTACCGCAATTATTGTTTTCCATTGTTCACATTCAAAGAACAATAGCTCATTGCATTTCCCATCGCTTATCATATTCGTTTAAGATCGGTTACGACCAAAATACACAAGTCTTTATACTTAACCTATTCAGAAAGTTGCTTATTCCTTTTCCAAACATACGGTAGAAAGTACGTCATTGCAGGCGTACTGAAATACGGGACGGAAAATTCTATGGAATTTCATTTCTTCGTTTAGTGGGACTGAAATATCAGCCGGTAGCTATGGTTATTTTCATAATGGATCAAACGACAAAAAGTTTTTACTCCGAATCCGCCATAAGATATCGGCCTCATCCGTATTCGGAACAATAATTTAAAAAAAGAACCATGTGAAAATCGCACTTGCGCGTATATATTGCTACATTTGAGTTTACAATTTGAATTTACTAGAGTGATTTTGAAGATTCTAAAACGATCATTTTCCTCAAAGGTGTAGTATAAAGCACAATGTATCACTCGGGCGAAAGTGCGATTCCTACCTCGTGTGTTTTAATTAAAACACACTAGATAGGAATTAGGCACTTTCTCGCCTAGGTGTACAATGTACTATTCTGGCCTATCTTTCTGGGCCGCGAAAAAATACATTTTCTATTTCAGATTCAACGCAAAAAAGTTTATTTCAGCTTGTGCCTCCGTCAGAGCTCTAAATGGCTAACAGCTGTCTTTCTTCGTCGAAATAGAGGGCATCTCTTTCTACACTATGCAAACCGAATGAGACTTTAGACCCAGTTAGTGCACTAACGCGCTAAAGGTGTAAACCCACTATTACCTGCAACACTCTCATTCTGTGTGGGATAGCGCGTACACGCAGAGATCAAACATTGAGATTGACAAACAAACATTGATAAAGATTTACGACTCAAGGTATTTTACTAGTAGTTCTACGAACAGTAGACCTCGCGAGCACTAACTTTTTTTCAACATTTAATTTACTTATTACTAAAGTTATTTAAAACGGGATATTTAGGTAGGTAGGCACTGTGTTTTTTGTAATTCCGGTTTGTAGGTAGGTACGTAAATCCATTACTGATGGATCTCTATAATATGTTTAATTAAATAATTCACAGTCAATTAACGAAGAAAACTACAACCAAAGAATAGAAAGAAATAAGAACAAGTATTTACAATAGAGCTAACTGCAGACTGTTGCATGCAATCTAGAGATAGCTCAACTGACGATGACTTACTTTGGCTGTAGATCGACGCTGTTTTCGTAGAACGCCTTGAGTTCGTGGGGAGTGGTCGCCTGGAAGGGAGCCTTGCCTGTGAGGCACTGGTATACAATGGTGCCCAGACTCCAGAGGTCTGCTTTAGCGTCGTACTTTAGAGACATTATCACTTCCGGTGCCTGTAACAAAGTATTTGTTAAAGTACTGGAGAAAGTCCATTATAATCATGTCTTTATCCTAATCAGGAAATACTGTTCTCGCCTCTCATTTGATTACGAATTAAAAACAAAAGAATAAATAAATAAATAATGCTGGACAATTCACACAGCATTATCTAGCCCCAAGGTAAGCAGAGCTTGTGTTATGGGTACTAGATAACTCATATACATAATAATATATTTTTATTATACATAGAAAACGTCCAGAACACCCTGAACAAATATCTGCAGATCGTACAAATATTTGTCCCGAGGCGGGAATCGAACCCGCAACCTCCTGCGTCGCAGGCGAACCTTCGCCCACCGCGCCACAGAGGTCGTCTGAAAATGAAGACGTCAGAAAATGAAACAGACATCGAGCATTCATGCATTCCTTCTATAGAATATTCTAAGAATGCTCGCTTGCTTCATGTAAACGGCACTAGAGCGTGCGAACAGCGAACAGTTCGTTCGAGAGTTCTTGCGTGTTCGGTTCGGAGGTGCTCGCTCGCGGAGCGGTCTCTTCAAAGCGTTCTTGTGTTCTAGTTCTTGGTTCTCATATTGCTCGTTGCTGTTTTGATGTAAACGCTGAAAACGAGCTCCGAACGACTTTCGTCTAAAAAATCAAGAAAGAATGCTCTTGTTCTAGCTCAACCTCTTTGTTCGTTTGTTCTAAGCCCACCTTCACGGGCGAGCGAGCACGCAATAACTTCATCAAATACCTACCGACTAATGTAAAGTTTCCGGTCACAGAGCAGAAACATCAGCCGCTGTAATAACATTTCTCCAAGATTGTATACTGAGATTACGGAAAAGAATAACATTAACTGAACGTATGGATGGATACATACGTACAGGATGTTTAAAAGAACTCATCCTCATCAGCCGTCAACTGCTGCCAATGGGGGCTCTGCCATAATCACAATTTGGTAGGTGGATTGGTAGTCGCAGTGGAGGTGTTAGTTTAATATATCTTAGTTTAGTCTGGTTAAGTATATTTTAGTTTAGTTTAGTATAATCGCATTCACTGCTCTAGCTTCGGCGGTGCAACGCGCAGGGGCGCGCCGCCGCCGCCGCTACACGGGGTTGGGAGAGATCATCTGCGTCTTGGGCCATGAAAGTGTTAGTTTAGTTTAGTATATCGCCTAGCCTTGGCGGTGCAACTCGCAGGGGCACCCCCTACACGGGGCTGGGAGAGATCATCTGCATCTTGGGCCATGATAGTGTTAGTTTAGTATATCGCATTCACTACCTAGCCTCGGCGGTGCAACCCGCAGGGGCGCACCGTGCCACCGCTACACGGGGCTGGGAGAGATCATCTGCGTCTTGGGCCATGAAAGTGTTAGTTTAGTATATTTTAGTTTATCGCATTCACTGCCTAGCCTCGGCGGTGCACCCCCGCCGGTGCAAAACGCCGCCGCGACACGGGGCTGGGAGAGATCATCTGCGTCTTGGGCCATGAAAGTGTTAGTTTAGTATATTTTAGTTTATCGCATTCACTGCCTAGCCTCGGCGATGCAACCCGCAGGGGCGCGCCACCGCTACACGGGGCTGGGAGAGATCATCTGCATCTTGGGCCATGAAAGTGTTAGTTTAGTATATTTTAGTTTAGTTTATCGCATTCACTGCTTAGCCTCGGCGGTGCAACCCGCAGGGGCACGTCGCCGCCGCGACACGGGGCTGGGAGAGATCATCTGCGTCTTGGGTCATGATGAGTGTTAGCAATACAAAGAAAGAAGCTGCTGCCTTCCCTCAGTTAGGTTCTCTTAGTCGACTCTTGCGACCTCCACGGCTATAACACCTTACGTTTAGTTAATCCTAAAAGGTTATTCGTTTGTAAACAGATAAGAAGTGTTATAAGAAGTTTTTCATGCGTCATAGATTTACCACGAACTGACAAATAGGTACCTACCTTCTTTCGCGCTAAGATACTATCAACTTCACCGCTCTAAAATATATAAAAGACCTAAACTATTATAATCAGTACACCTACTTTAAAACAACAACCAACTATGTAGTAAGTGAAACTTCTGTAGTAGTCTGTTGATAATGTGATTGGTTGTACTTTCAAAAAGGCATAGAATAAGAACATTATACAGTGTGCCGTGCACATCTGTACCTACTAAGCTGAAATTAAATAAATCGCAGAACAAAGTGAGTCCCCGCGGGGTTCAGAATCACTCCTTTGGGCTTAGTACACATGTTTCGTTGCATCTTGTATAATAAGTCTGCATTTACAATTGTTTTTTATCCTGAATAAAGATAATGAAAACTTCAGAACAACCTAGCTAGATAGATAAGGCTGCGTGATACTAACAAGGAAATAAGAAATACTTACCATATACATTGGTGATCCGCAGAGCGTAACAGCCATGTTGCCTTCTTCCAGGAACCTTGCGAAACCGAAGTCCGCTGCAAAAAATTACAACATATATTTTTTTTGCAAGAATTCTAATTAAATTTAGGAACTAAACAAACATTGGATCTTGAGAATGGCCGAGCCAACCCAATGTTTGTAAACAACTCAGAACGCATAAAGACGCAACTCTCTTTTTGGCGTCGAGTTTGAAAAATAATTGTCAGTATTAAGCATTGTAGGAAAGAGCACAACTTTTGACAAAAAATCAACAGCAAGAAAGTGATTTTAAGGTTATGTATTGGGGCCATGTCTACAAACATTGTATCTTGAGTTTGACCGGAGTATAGAAAAGTTTAATCTAACTCTTGTTCAATGAAAGCAGAACAATCCTACCACTATAGAAACGATGTGTTTATCCTACGACTGCCCCAAAAAGAGAGTGTACCTAATTTTTTAGAATTCATGTTGTATCTGTATGTATGCGATTTTCTTTGTTCCACCATAAATTTTAACTGCCTTAACAGATTTGAATGTCTGGGGTATCGTTAGAATACCTAATCATCCCAAGTGATATAATGGTAGTTAATGATTATATCGGGTATTTATCGCGTACCTTTTGTTTTAGTCACGGGGCGACTGCCCCGTGACCACGATCGCTGTAACGCGGTAGAAACGTAGGGGAAATAAAACAAAAGGTACGCGATAAATACCCGATATAATCATTAACTATGTTAACAAATCGCGAAAGTTTAAAAAGTGATATAATGGTTACAATTTATTTTTAAACCATAGGTACCATTAGAGAGATTAATTCCAAGATGAAGTTCCGTACGTGATTGTTACAATCAAATCAATACATGTTTTAATAATAACGGGCGACACAAGTTTTCTTTGTGTTACATGTGCATTATCTGTGTAGAGTTCACTCTAGCTCACCCAGTAAACACAATGATTTATTGAATTGCAGTAACAAAACAAATCTCGTGGTAACAACGTGTATAATAACATTAATAACTTAACAAGCAATAACAAAACAAACATGACATAATACGTCCACCTACACTACAGAAAGAAACCTCTCAAGTCTGTTAAATCATGATTCGTCTCGGTTTAAAATTGCGAATAAATGTGGAGAGTGGAGATCATTTGTATTGCAAAAGTTATAGGATATTATGATGATTGATGACTACAATATGAAAGTGAGGTAAGAATAGGTTGTCAATTCATGGACTAATCTGATATCCAGATGATGTAATATGTGTGGACAGCCGGATGTATAAATAATATAAATTTAATAGCTTGCTCTGTCATCGAACTATGCTTGAGTAAAGATTTTCTATGGCATAGACGTCACTCAAGCATAGTACTATGCCAGCTTTCATATTACGGGCCTTAGATTCGTTCTGAAAGGATTGGGCAAATTATATACTTAAATTGTGTTATAAGAACGAAGTATACACAGTTGTACATAAGAATAACTTCAACACATAGAGGGACCAGTGCTATGCTATGACGCACATGACTGTGTGGGTTGGAGGGCACCTAGCAAGAACGACGCGTTTTTACCTAATGCGTCGCACTGCTGAATCTATACTTCGGCGAAACTAAAGATACAATGTTTGTAAATATTGACCTAAAAATCACTTTCTTGGTGTTGATTTTTTATAAGAATTTGAACTACTTGTGGATTAGAGCTCTTCCCAGTGCCTAATGCGGATAATAATTTTTGACGTGACAACGTCTTATAATTCGATAGAGCCGGCTGCACGCACGAAAAAACATGACGTCATGCGGCGTTACCTCGCTCTGAGTGAGGCGTTCCATGTAAGGCTTGAAGTGCAAGCGAGAGCGCTCGACATCCGTCTCTCTCCTACTTGAGTGAGCGATGCGTCTGCGTGGACAGCTGCTATACTATAGTACATTTACATGTTTTGATCGAGTATCAAATGCTACCATTCCATCAGTATTTTCTTAAGACGTTGTCACGTTCAACTATCGTCAGTAAACCGACTTTACAGACAACCAATTTTTTTTCAAGCTCAACTTCGAAAAGAACATGTTTATTTTTTTGACGTGACAACGTCTTATAATTCGATAGAGCCGGCTGCACGCACGAAAAAACATGACGTCATGCGGCGTTACTTCGTGCGGCGTTACCTCGCTCTTTTCTTAAGACGTTGTCACGTTCAACTATCGTCAGTAAACCGACTTTACAGACAACCAATTTTTTTGTTATGAGTTGTTGATAATCATTGTATCTTGAGTTTGACCAGAGTTGGGTGCGTTAACCCCTGACACCAGAGTAAATAGGCGAAACTCCTCCCACTCGCGGGCGCATGCGCGGAAAATGGCGACCGAAAATGGCCTGATCATCAGGCCTTACAAGAGTAGAGGGCTATGAAGTACTTACCAATTTTAAGCGTCATCTCTGAGGCGTGCGGGGTGCGGGGCGGAGGTACGTTGTGTGTAAGCAGGATGTTCTGCGGCTTGAGGTCCCGATGCACGATGCCCTTGGCGTGGATGGCGCGCATCGCCTCTGCCAGCTGCCGCAGAAACAGCCGGATCGTGCTCTCGCTTAGCAGACGGTTGGCTTGCAGGTAGTCTGCTAGGTCGCCTCCGTTGCAGTACTGGGGGCAAACACTCATGGTAAGCAACAGTCCGATGCCAGGGGAAAAGCTATACGTTAGGTTATCTGGAGTAACGTTCTGGGCCTTTAAAGTACATCTTTGATTCTAAAAGCAACGCGATAAAGTTCATTTCAGTTTTTACTTTTCCGTCAGAGCTATAAATGGCTAACAGCAGTCTTTCTGCGTTGAAATAGAGAGATCTATTTCTACTCTATGCAAACTGAGCGAGTCTTCAGACCCAGAAAGATAGCAGACCTACTTGTAGTGTAAAATCACTATTAGATAGAAGCTTTGAAAGCGAGAAGTAAGTAACACTAATACTAAGAATGCGATAGTTTGGGTGAGTGGATTTATGTTTAAAAATTACATTTTCAACGCCAAATTGAACGACAGAACGGATCTGGCTGAAATGTTGCATAAATGTAGGGCTAGACCGGGAAAAACACATACTTATAATATGCTACTTTTATCCCATAAGTTCCCATGGGACAGAAATAACCGTCCGTACGTTTCCGTAGAACAATTTGACTTTTGGAATAACGTATCTATAGGCTTCTTTTTATCCTGGAAACAAAGCGGGCGAAGCCGCGGGCAGAAAATAGTAGCTAATAAAATAGCTTTGGCACAGATATTATAATACGCTTTGGTTAGAATTTACTCAGTACTTATAGTAAGTGGATAAGTACTGTTTAAACGTGAAAACAGTTCCTATATATTTCAATTCTATACCTATAGGGGTGATTTCGTTCGTCTTTTGTTTCATTGAGCTCTTGGAATTCTTGGTGCATTGAAAAGACATAAATTGTTCAAGATTGAATGCTATGTTTGCGCCTTCGATGAAAGAAAACTCATCTATGGCTCGACTGCGCACGAGTTAGGTCGGAGCAACACTACTGGACTGGACTGTCTGAACATTCTAAAAAACGCGGGTAAGCATAGCTCAAAGAAACTCATCTAAGGTTCGACTGCGCACGACTTGGGTCGGAGCAACACTACTGGACTGTCTGAACATTCTCCAAAACGCGGATTGGTTAGCATAACCAAAATAAACTCATCTAAGGTTCGACTGTGCACGACTTGGGTCGGAGCAACACTACTGGACTGTCTGAACATTCTCCAAAACGCGGATTGGTTAGCATAACTCAAAGAAACTCATCTAAGGTTCGACTGTGCACGACTTGGGTCGGAGCAACACTACTGGACTGTCTGAACATTCTCCAAAACGCGGATTGGTTAGCATAACTCAAAGAAACTCATCTAAGGTTCGACTGTGCACGACTTGGGTCGGAGCAACACTACTGGACTGTCTGAACATTCTCCAAAACGCGGATTGGTTAGCATAACCCAAAGAAAACTTATTCATTTGTACCTACTCTGAACCTAACGCTAAACTGAACAAACAAAGTTGTATCATACATATCAGCAATACATGGAACAAAGGAAGTTTCTCGGAAAGGTATTTCGTATTTTACGCAGTCATACATTTTCACTAGGCTGGTACCTATATGTACCACATTCGATCCCAAAAGCAAAAGCGGATCCATACTAATATTATAAATTCGATAGTAATTCGGTCCGACTGTTATCTTCTCACGCCTAAACAGATCTCAATGAAATTTAGACTGGGATGTAAACGGTATTCCGGGAACGAACACAAGCTACTTTTTATCCCGCAAAAATGCGTGTGAAGCTGCGGGCAGAAACTATAATAAATAATTTAATGATCCGCGGCAAAATTTCCTTTCAAAGCCCCGCAAGGGTATTTCCCGGTTGAGGTGCTGATGATAATAGTGCGGTTGCCTGGAAGAGATCGCTTTCAAGCGATAAGGCCGCCCATTGTACTTGTCTCGTGTAATGTCTCCTTGTAATGTTATTTTTATGGTGTACAATAAAGCATTTTTGTATTGTATTGTATTTATTAGTATTTGTATTAGCATGTTTATACTCCTAACAAAGGATATAGATACCGTGTGCAATTTATCTGACTTTCGTTCGATTCGATTCCAATTAAAGGCATGAATCAAACTCTACATCCGGTTCCACTCTGCCAATTATTTCTGCCGCGTGATATGCTGAAAGGGCAGCAAAAGTTACACAATTTCTTTTGTATTTGAAATTCTCTGTCTATAAATATTTTTACAATACTTATAGCTATATTATGATTCTGCATCAAATTCATTACCAATTACGCATTGCAGTTATTAAATGATGATATTGAAAAGTTGGGCCAATATTTCCTCGTTTATGCAGTGTTTCGTTATCAGACTTGATTCACGAATACATGATAAGCTCTATGCCGCTGGTAATCTTATCATTGAGTGATAATAGTCGTACCTAAGTGTCAGTGAGTTTCGCGCTCTACGCTATATTAGTGCTTGTGTGGCGGCAGGTAACAACTTCTGAATTTTGCTGGCATCTGTAATATTGGAATTTGGGTGTGACCATGAAGCTGAAACATCTTTGTCTTCTGTTATTGGCAGTTGTTGCGTAAGTAAACGTATTTAACTATTCTTACCTAGCTTCTTAGGGATAGATTAGATTGTATACCCACAGATAGAGCTAATCGCGTTATGTAAAGGACACGCAAACAACTGGAAACTGTTACTTCTAGACGTCATTGTGGTGGTACTTATTGGTTTCATGCGAAAACATTTTCATAAAATTTGGCGTGGCCTTCCCTCATAATTATAACCATTAGTTGTGTCGTGCTACTAAATGCGTAAGTGTAATGTAATGGAACTAAGTTTATGAAAGATCTAAACAATACAGCCGAATTTATTGTGAACGGGACAGTAAGGCTAATGTCAAACTTAACATAGAACAGAAAGCGAAAACTATGCACAGTTTTGTCCATTTGGTAAAATGAGACTATTTAATGAGACTTATCGCAAAATTTTATCTTTTTTATAACTTGTACGAATTTTGCGTCACTTTGGCTTGCAGTGATAAAGATATTGTAACTACTGATATAATCAACCCAGTCATATGCTATTTTCAGGTGTGCTGCGGCCCAGAGCGAAGATGATATTCCGGTCGAAAATGACAACCAGTTTCCACCAGATAATATCTCAGAACCTGAAGGAAGTGTATTAAACGAACCAGAAGGAATAGTCGATGATATCACAACTCAGCCCAGCGATCAGCCAGCGGATGATAGCACACTGTCTACAATAGAAGCTGTCACCCTAACCACTGAAGCACCAAACACTGAAATCGCAACTGAAACTAGCATACCACCCGTTGAAGACACACAACCAACAACCCAAGAAGACGTTGTAGCTACTGAAGCTAGTGTAGATGAAGTAGATGGGTTGGCAGGTACTGAAATTACTAGTGACACCACTGAAGCGAGTGTAGATGAAGCAGATGGGTTGGCAGTTACTGAAATAAGCACTTCAGAAGAGCCAGTTAATGAAGATGTAACAACTGAAACCAGCACTACGTTAATTGAAGACGCACCATCACCAGACTTAGATGTGCAAGAAGCGATTGAAGAAGCGACTACAGCAGAGCCAGTTGAAACGGTTTCAACGGAGCCAACTGTGACACAAGCTGAGGTACAAATGTCAACAACAGAGCTAGACGTCGCAATATCTGGAATAGATACCCCTGGCGAACCAATTGATGCGGACACTACGGATCTCAGTGTGCCCGTTGATCAAGATCAAGGGGAGCCCATTGATACGGTCACAACTGAATCTAGCACACTAGGTGAGGATGCGTCATTCCCAACCAGTGCAAATGAAACTGATGTAGGCGCTTCAAATGATTCAGCCCTTGGTGTAGCAAAATTCAGTGTACTTTTAGCTGGAGACGAAGAACTGTCAACCACAGAAGTAGATTTGAAAGAAACTAGTGAAGTAGCCACTTCTACAGAATCTGTACTTGATGTAACAACTGAACCTAGCGTTCCATTAGCTGTGGATGAAAAATTGCCAACAGATGATTCAGATATTAAAGAATCTACTGATTTAGCCTCTTCGATAGAACCTGTTGATATTTCCACAACCGAAGCCTTTATCCCTCTAGCTGTGAACGTAGAATTACCAACAACAGAATTGGAAGAAAAGGAAACATCTGAAGTAGGTACTTCAGATACCACTTTAGATGGAGTTATTGCCAAAAACAATTTACAAACTACCCAAACAAACGAAGAATCACTCAATGATGGCGCAACAGTAACACCGGTAAGCCCAATAGACCCAAGTGAGCTCTCAATCAGATCAAATAAAGCTAGAAACGATCTAGAAGCCATTTCACCACTAACGCTAGCCGAAGCACCCAAAGAAATTGTAGCAAACCAAGAGGTGGATTTACCCAAAGATACTAAAGCTGATAACAAGGTAGAAGATGTATCTGTTGGGGCTACAACATCTGTTAACAAATCTGGAGGTATAGACAAAAGTATAATCGGCGTAATAGTAGCAGGAATGGTAGTCGTTGTTGCCGGAATAACCATAAAAAAGAATTGGAAATCCATTAAAAATAAATTTAGCTCATCTCCAAGACCAGCTAATGATCGCACAAATCACACGAATGGAATAGCGCCAGAAGAAGTGCCTTTACAAGACAAAGACAACAAGAATCCTTCCCCTGTATAGGCTAAAACCATTATTCATAACCATTTTACGATTTCAATCATAGCTTTTAGTGATTAGCTATCATAGCTATTGAGAGTTATAAACTAAGATGTAACTCTTAAGAGAAAAACTTTATTCCAATAGAACGAATAAAATTCGTTATGAATAATGGATTTAGATTTAAGTAGGTAGGTCCTTATGTTAAGTATTTTGTATTTGAGTTGTGTTTTTCGAGTGAATGTTTTCGATCTGACTGTAATAAAATAAATAAATAATTTATAAAACCCGTACATACCAACGCGCAACGGTAAATACTATTTTTTTAAATAACTTGTAAACACATACTGCGTAGGCTGTAGACAATTTAGTATAATTCGATCAAAACATTTATTTATCTAAATAATAAATAATTTTAACAATAACCAATTAATAAATAAGTACTGTACTGACGTGACGATTAAATTATTTAACTTTCGAAGATGAGTTTCTATCATATTTTTAATAATAGGATTAAATCTAACCAAATTTTGAACTACTTACGGATAATTCTTTTTATAAACTACAATGATTCAAGACGGCGGCGCGGGGTGGCGTGATTGGTATACTAAAACGCCCTACATATCTTCACATGACTTCTATTCATACATAGCGCTTCGAAAATCAGTCATTTTTAAGTTTATGAATTGCGTGAAATAGATGGACATATTTTTATTTACTCACTCATACGTATTTGATAAACAGAATTTGTTTTAGGCGTCAGAATAGTTTGACACTATCACAAATAGGTAAATAACAATCGAAACATGTTTACAATGTGTCCACTTCTTGCATCTGTTAACTTCGGTCGGTCTGTACTGTGGTCGGTACGGTACATATTAAACTAGACATAAATAGAACCCACTTTGCAGGTCATTGTTACAAAAAGAACATGGACTGTTTCGTTAAATATTTTATTCAAATAAATGGCAGAAATCGCACTGTGGATAGTATTAGATGCAGTGTGGCGGTGTTCGTTCCAATACGAGCTAGATTAAACGTAAGACCTGCATGGGAAATGTAATCCGGATCAGAGCCTGTTAGCTTGCCCATGCCTAGCATCTCACATTTTCATCTGTGCCAGAAACCTGTGCTGTGTTGTTGTGCCGTTAGGTAACCTAAGATCACTCACTCGCGATAAGAAATTTCTCGAGTCAACGTTATATTACATTGTTCATTCAGATGGTATGGTTTTTGCGAAATGCTTAGGGAAAAAATGTTTAGTGTGAATCATTGACATAATAAATAAGTAGCTCTCAGTTCGTTGAGTTTTCAGCCTGTATCAAAACAAACAGTGAGAGTGTCGGGCATTACACCTATGTGCTATAAGCACATAACATACCCTCCCATCCATCGCTCGCTTTTTGATCAACAACCCAGAGATATGACTCAAGTGCACTGCCCTCGTTCCACATTTACTTTGATTGTACACTGGAAAAGCCGTTATTCTTTTTACAATTTGAAGACCTTATTTTATTTCTAACTAGACGATCGCCTCGCGGTTTTACCCGCGTAGTTCCCGTTCCCGTGGGACTTCCGGGATAAAATATAGCCTATGTCACTCCCTGAAAAGTAAGCTTACTAACGGTGAAAGAATTTTTCAAATCGGTGCAGTAGTTTCGGAGCCTATTCAATACAAACAAACAATCAAATCTTTCCTCTTTATAATATTAGTATAGATTGTCATACATTAAGGAAGTCCCTTTCGATTTTCCTTTTCATTCGGAATTATACGATAATAAGATTAAATCATTGTGATGCGTGATCGTGACAACTACCATGTTCCATAGTAAACAAAGAAAAGTTTCTAAACAAAGAACTAGGTGACGCAGACAACGCGTTTACTATAGTCAATCTAAAACCACGCTGAATACTGATAGCGATTGAATGCTAAAATATCCTTGAGAGTCCTCAGTGAAATTCTAATCAGAGACCAGGCTAACAGGTGATTGAAAAGTTTAAATTATAAGCAATATACAACCAAATAACATAATTGTTATTCGTAATCACTAACATTTAACTGTAGAGTAAAATATTGAGATATTAGGTACGGCTTATAACTGAAATTTAGATTTTTTTGCACAAAATATAACTATTCTTTAAGTTTAAATATAAAAAAAAAATCAAAGAGAAAGGAAGGATACTGTATATTTACTAAGAAACAAATTAGCGGATAAATAGAAAGTTATGACTTCCGTCGACACAACACTCAACACTTTCAAGTTACACGGGCGGGGTGGCATTAAAGTCAGTCGAAAGAAACCTGATGGAAGAAACTGAGGCCATCATACACGCATCCTAATATGCATATAACATGCATATGCATTTATAATATAACATCGGTGATAGACACGTATGGCCCCTACACTTGGTATCATTAATTGGCGCGTGTATGCAACAATCTAATCTATACGGAAACCAATAGAGCAATTAATTATTCTACGGGAAATAACAGTAAAAGTTTTCCCATTTTACGGTACTTAATGTAGACTAGAGATATAGATAGACCTTTTATTGCTTGAAGATACAACTGTTTTGTTAACTTGTATTGCTAGCACGATCGCGACTAGAAGGTTGCATAAATAAGTTTGACTCTACCAAAACTCTACTAAGTTTGTGCGACCACGTTAGACGATAGAAAATATAACCTCACCTTTAATTTAAATACAGAGATAACTAGTGTGTTAAATTTTTATTAGCTAAATTAAGATACCGGTTTTTATTTTACCATAATAATAGCATTATGTGACGATATAAATTTACGTATTTTTAGAATTTTAGATTCCTGTCTGAGTACGTGTGTGTCTGACGCGAGCAGAAGGCAACCTCGTGTAGAGATTACACATTATGCAATTAACATAACACTTAGTGAGTACATAATTGTAATTAAACTCAACATTAAATAAAATTGTTATTCGCTGTCGTAAATAGCAAAAAAAAAACGCGAATGAAGCATTGTTTCATATAATGAAGGAAAGATTGCAATCAGATTTCATTTAATGTTCTAGTCTAGTATGCAACCATCCATGATACCTCTATTCATTTAGTTCTTATGGATTGATCCGGTATGAATAATCCACATTGCCGATGCAACTGATACGAATGTGACCTTACAGGTTGACTTTGTTAATTCTAATCGTGTGCCAATCTAGTCCTTCTTTTGCAATAGAGCACATAATTATAGTTTCGCAGCTGGTGGATGTATGAGCCTTGCACATGCGCACACCCCTTCATAGATGAATGCATTAGAATTTATTTATAGCAGGAAGCCTACATGTTTCCTCTCCAATTTTAAGATTCTTAAACCGCAAGCACTTTTATGGAACGTGGAGGAAGTACACCTCGAGTACTTATTATTTTAGTGTTTTTATTAACCTTCACCTATTTCAAACACGTGATGCGGTATAATACTTTTAAACTTTAAACTACATTTGAATGAGTCCAACTAGAATCGCACGCGATCATAAAACTTCGCAACGACGCAAAAGCGATAATTGTTCTTCCGGGTGTTTTTTTGGAACTGCGGTCTGTCAACGGTATAGGCGCTAAATTAATATATATAATATATCCGTCGAAGTCGAAAATTTTGGCGATATTATTTGATTTCTTATATAATATATATTAATTTAATAAGTCCAATCGTAACAGCAGGCATGTATGGGAAGTTCTGGATATGAAGAGATACAATTTAAGACAGTTTTTTTATTTCACCGTTTGTTAAACCACAGTCTGCCTATATGCATAGTCGTTGGACGAAGGCATTTTGACGTGGTTTTGACAGGGCAATCATGCAGGGGGCAAGAGACGGGACGGGGGAGGGACGCTCCCGAGTTGCATACATCACCGCCTTAGTAACTCGGGAACGTCCCGCCTCCCGACCCGTCCCTTGGCCCCCGCACGATTGCCCTGTCAAAATGCCTTCATCGAACAACTGTATGCATTATAGGTAGGCTGCTGTGGTTAACGTTAAACTAAGTTAAGCTCGTATCAACGTGCGCTTTGCACTAAACTCGGTCCAAACACTAAACTGAGTTTATCTTAATCATAATCACTTTATTGCATGAAAAATGATTTTTTAAAGGTAAAATTCGTTCCACATAATTCACCAGTTAATTCGGCATGCGAAAAAAGACCATGATACAGTTATGTTGATCACGTTCAATTGCAACGGTGAAATTGGACATTAGGTCAACTCGAGTCATTTATGAATGATAGTTACAGAAATATTGAAAACTAGACGATCGCCTCGCGGTTTCACCCGCGTAGTTCCCGTTCCCGTGGGAATTCCGGGATAAAATATAGCCTATGTCACTCCCTGAAAAGTAAGCTTCCTAACGGTGAAAGAATTTTTCAAATCGGTCCAGTAGTTTCGGAGCCTATTCAATTCATACAAACAAACAAACAAACAAAAAATCAAACCTTTCCTCTTTATAATATTAGTATAGACAACCTAGCCCAGACATCTTTTATAATATTGCTTCAAAGGATTGATTGATGATTTCTATAAGAAGTAGGGTAACTTAGCTACCTCGCACAAGTCGCCCATACCTACTTGATGGAAATAGACACATAGTTTCGAAGTTGATATATGCCCCACGCTCACCTTTAGCTTCCTCGCATCTCTCAAGCTCGTGGAAGCAAACTAATGTTTTAGGTTAGTTTTAGGCTGTCGTTGTCGTAGAAGCGCTTTTTCACTGGTTTGAAAGCGGTGTTATTGCGAATATTCATCATTTTATAAATAATATGCGTAATTGCGTACACAGAGCAGATATCTACACGGGCGGTTAAACGCGTTGATCAGTTTGATTTCACTTTTGCATTGTTAAATCTCACTGCTTTGTTTGTAAACAAAAACGCATAGTTGTAACTGCTGAGAGAGCAGTGTTTTCATAATAAAAACTGAACTACTTAAATGCGTTGAGTAAGTACGTCACAGCTAGTCACAGCTCTTTAAAAATAAAGCGGATCAAAACGTTGCCAATTAGTAGAGTCATGTCATGGTCCATGGCCGCCATAGCGACTACGCAGATCGCGAGAGGAAACCGTGCCAATGAACTTGGGTTTGGCTTTGATCACGATGAGGGCATTGATGCTTGAGTTTTTTACAGCCCAAGCAGCTTGTAATTAAGGTAGGAATTCCTGTGACATTTTTAGTTGAGCATGTTTAACGTCATCTTGTGGATGTGGATGTGTAGGTAGGTGACCTGTGGCATCGTTCACTCGACTCTAATGACCTTCAGGATGCATATTTCAGCCGGAACTACCAAAATATTTACATTTTAATTGATGTTAAATCTTAGATGGGTTAAATTATTGTAGGTATTTGAATCGGTTGATGTTGCGTTGGACGGATTATTTAATTGTGCGCAGTTTGTATCTGTTTATCATTGTTCCACGAGGCAGACACGTAGGTAACTACCGGTGGTGCTGGGTGACACGTGTAGTATTATTGCATGGACAGACACTATGACGCCGTGGTATTACCTACTGTATATTTTCAATACGAATATCTGTTTATAATTTGGATCTTAAATCGAAGATATTTTTTCTAAATAAAAATCTTATAAAAATTTGACAACAATAACAGCAACGGCAAGGTTAAAACTAAAAGTGAAAAAAAGGTGCACATTGAATTCGAAAATGGACGAGGAACGAATGAAATAATGAATGAAAGCTGTCAAGACTCAAAATAATTTCGAACTTCTGCGATTTTTTCCGATGATACCAGTGACGTAAAATATTTTCTACCAATGTTTCTATGGTTTTGTAAACACTCTGTTTCCAAAAACAGTCTTAGATTAAAGATCCGTGTTATAACTTTACAAGAAGAAGCACTGACACGCACTGTTTAAAACCTGAGTTAATACAACCAAGGTCTTTTGGAATTTACACATGAATTAAATCAGACATAAATGTGCGACCATTGCCCCTAATGCGATAATTTATGCGTAATTTCATATGCTTATCATAAATATAAACATTAATTAGTGGCTCGCTGACTGATAAGGTGAATTTCTGGCTTAGGATGATAAAGGGGTTAGTAGGGCACGCCCGTGCGATCCGCCCCAACCTCACGGCCAGCTCCGTTCGGTGCGAAGTTCTGCAATTGAGATAAGAGCCGTAACACAATGTCTGGTTCTTATCATCGTAATCTTGGAGCACCTTGCCTTGACCTATTATGGTACCGAAATGCGCAATAACCAACGTCTCGATATGTCAATGACTGCTACAAAGAGTATTGAGGACGGCAAATTATATGCGTAAAAATAACTAATCTGCCATACAAAAGGAGTGACGGAGTAAGGCACGCCTCGGGTGCGTGCAGAGACTATCTGGTGTGGCCTTGCTTTAAATCTACTCGGGCTGAATGGCCACGCGGAAGGCAAACCGATGCTAACCTCAAAAAGTGTTCATCTATTTTTGCCCTACCTTCCCACAAAAACTCCTGAAATTTATAAATGGATTGACCTTCTGAAAAGTCCCAATAATTTAAACATCAAAGTGATTTTGAAATCAGGGAAGTATTAACGATACATTATCGACTACTTCTGATATATTAGCACACAATACTCTTGACACTACATTTCCTATTAGTCATAATTCGTAAATACTAAACTACTACAATCATTTATTAAAAAGAGCAGAAACTGCGTCATTCCCCTGAATATCTTTAAGTCTGAACATAATTGAAGGTAAGGCACATAACATAGAGTTCATTAAAATTACTAATCGGTTAATTTACAAGTTGGGCCTTATCAGGCAAATAACTGAGTGATAAAATCGTCTTTATTTTAAAGTACTAAAGCAGGAGTTTCAGAATAATGTCAGTATCCATATCCAGGAAATTCTGTAGGACCTTGTGTACCAACGTAACCCAGTGGCCTTGTCCTGATCAGTGATAACAAGCTCTATGCTGCAGCTCTTGGCATTACGCGTCTAAAGGTATAAGAGTGAAATCCTCTTATTTAGAGTTCAAAAGAGAGAGCTAGAGCTTCTTTCGAAGTTCAATAAATTTGAGATATCAATTTGAAGTTTTCGGTGAATAGGTAATTCGGTTTTATGGCAAGAGCGAAACTCGTAAGTAATTCCGAATAGAAAACATTCATTGAATTTTATGATTTCAACAGACTTTGTTTTCCGATTGGGTACAATTCTAAACCTTACTTAGTTGTAGGGAATAGTTAAGTTTAGCTTTTGAGTATCTAATAACTATATTTTAGTTTATGTAATCGTTGCTTGTCACAATAACTACTCGTGCCTTTAGACAGACTTTCTGTTATCCTGCTACACAGGCCGCAAAGTGCGGGAAGCAGACGGGTTTTTCTATTGGTGCCATCTGACTGTACGAAGTTTATCAACTAACTAATGTATCTTCACAATTGTACTCAATATTTCTTAGGAAATAAATAAATTATAAAGATTCTATGCACATCGATTTCTATTCACCATGAGTACCTCATAAGCGGTTTTATTGATCATTTTGCATAATATCTTTTCGCGTAGTTTCTATGAGCTTAGTTAGAGGCACGGGTAGCCAATTATCGTTGCAACACCCTAGGTGAGTACTGTAGCTACTATCTACGGCTTCTGGGCAGTAAGCTGTAATCATGAAGGGTAATAATTTCCGATAGTTGCGAAACGCGACGTAGATTTATTGTATGTGCATTTGTTTCTATGTAATTGAGCTCCGTTTACTTCTGATTTCTGGGAATAAAGTTGCGAACACTCGGAAATACAAAATGAAGACATAAATGAAGGAACGGCTATTCGAAAGTAAAGCCCAACGAAACGATGTCACAGAAGGACGCGAGAGTCAGAGCTAGCCAAAAGAACAGATTGAAGACTGGAAAGATGGGATGTTGCCAAATAACGAAACTAAACATAGGCAATTATTATGTAGTCTTCAGTAGCATTAATGTATAATAATGAAATAGGTTGATTCCATTAAATTAACTATAGAACTCGTAGTTTCATGTACATCGAATTTCAGCGTTACATTGCAAACGTTATCAGATTCTAGTATAGGATTAGATGTGCACGTGCATCGACCTAACGATAAGGAGTGTAAAGACCTCATTGTTTGTGTTGGTTCTTACCTCCATAACCACGTAGACATAGGCAGGACTGTCCATGCAGTCATGCATAGCGACGAGGTTCGTGTGATGAAGAGCCGTCAGCTCCCTCAGGATCTTGATTTCCTTCACAAGGATCTCTGAGGCTTTCTGAATACCCTTCTTTGTGACGACCTTTACAGCTACCGACTGGGACGGATTCTGTGGGCAAGACAATGAAATTTACGTATTTTCTTGGTGTACAATATTTCTATGCAGCGTTTTACTTCAGAAACAATGGTCATCAATTGTGTTATTTAGTGTTGACCTACTAAATAACGTATTTAACATGCAAAACTAGCACTCCCACACGGCCCTTGAGAGCGAAACAAAAGAAACTTATATGAAAGTCAATATCTGACACTGCTTTTGAAACTCCAAGGTTTCAATTTCATGATGGCCCAAGGTAGCTCAGGTGCACTATCCGTTGCGTGAGGAGTTCATACGGACAAGAACTTTATACGATGTGACCATTACGATAATCGCCAATTTGCAAACATCGTCAATCATCGACTAAGGCCAAAACAATCTAGGTAGACTATCTAGTAGTTAGGGCGATTACCGTGTACTAAACGATGGACTATTCATTTAATATGAATAATATTCCATAAACCACAAATAATTGATATTACGATTACATACGTTGAGTACAGTGCCAGTGTTATTTTTACCTCATTTAAAGTCGTTGTTCTGCGTAAATGTTTGCAAAGTCAACGACTGCGCATTTTGGTCCTATTTGCTTTTATCCAGAAGGGGCTGGGTGGTGCGCCGGCGCCGCCGATCTAACATTAGCCCGCCCTACATTCCGCAGGTTCGTGCGGCGAGCTCCGTTTGACCTGATTTCGCCACGATCCCTCTCAGATCATTTTATTAAAGGCAAATATATACGCAACAGAGATAGGTGTTGAGAGGCAATGATGAAATTTTCAGTTAGTTTGCGCGACTTCTTGCTATCAACTCCAATGATTGCTTCCTGACTGGCACATAGTATGTTACTACGTTCGTGCTAGCTCTCATTGTTATGTAACGATAATATACTACATGAGCAACAATATTATAAAACAAATCATGTAATAGAAGTACATAAGTTCAAACCAATTTATTGTTATTTACTTATTATAGTACAGAATCTAGTAGGGCGTCGTCGGTCGCAGACTCTTGTGCTCTTGCCAACGTCATCCTTTGTTAATCCAATAATATGAAACAAATTTCCCTGCGCGGGGTTTAATTTATATTTATATATTATTTAATAAAACTTAAGTAGTATACGTGAAATTTTAAAGACCTTTCACACTGCAGATTGAAAATAGAAATACTATTTTGAATCTTCTGTCTGACACAGAACAGGTTTCTGTTATTTATGTATTTCTGAGGTCTCAAGAGATTGTCTGGTGTCTAGTTTGACTTTTGATGCAAAACAAGTCTCGGCAAAGTAGGTCAATTTTGAATACTTATGAAATTCACCACTGATCAATGAGAACCGGTACGTTAGGATTGCACCGCGATCGGAGTAAACTATTTTTTAACCAGGCTATTTGACATAAGGAGAAAGTTAAGGTCAGCATGAACTTATATTATATTATACGATATTTTAAAACTGGATAATGGTTCGTTTAGTTTTTTTTTTAACATTTTATTGAAATCTAGGATAATTTTAAAAGTGCATGTAAAGATTGTATGTTTGGTGAGTATCTGCGACTAACCTCGCCGGCGAAAAATGGTCCTTCATTTACGATTTCTCGTATAAAGATTCGTCTCACACCCACACAAACGATGTCATTAGACGCGCCCATCCTAAATGCCAAATCATATCCAACATATAAGAGCCTTCTTATATCTATCGGTGTTCGCCCAAGCCGCGTCGACTGCCCTTGGCGCGCGCACCGCGCGTGTCGTATTGTGCGCACAGGCATTGTCTACGACACGCCGGACAAAGAGATGTAACCCAACCACATTGACCAACTCGGCGGAACGTGTTGCACAGGACTTGGACGACGTTAATAGTCATGTTCCCTGAATAAGGAACGTTGACCGAGATTTCGCATTGTTTTTAACCAGACAGACCTAGGTTTTGTCCTCTTAAACCTTCCTATTGTCACAGATATTACTATGTATATTATTCCAAATACTTTGTGGACTGAGAAATGAGAGGATGCAGGCAGATTGTTTTTTTTTTCACTGGGCTATCATAATCCATTCCATTTTTGACGACCTCCGTGGCGCTGCGGGCGAAGGTCCGCCTGCGACGCAGGAGGTTGCGGGTTCGGTTCCCGCCTCGGGACAAATGTTTGTACGATCTGCAGACATTTGTCCAGGGCGTTCTGGATGTTTTCTATGTATAATAAAAAATATCTATCTATGTAGTGTATTGTATTAAGTATATCAGTTATCTAGTACCCATAACACAAGCTCTGCTTAGCTTGGGACTAGATAATGCTGTGTGAATTGTCCAACATTATTTATTTATTTATTTATTCAGTACACACAATACAAAACCTATATGTATGATAAAGGTCTCATATTCTTTAAAAAAATAGGTACAACATGTAATTGGTGTTGAAGGACAGGAAATGTGAATTAAGTAACCTCAATGAAGCCAGATGCATTAATAAACTGGAATAGGACAGCTGGATGAGGTACTTGCCTGGCAATAACTATAGACTTTTATAGCCTGCCAGGCTAAAGACAGCAAATAAATAAGGTCATTATAACATGACATGGTAGAAGAAATGAAGAGCATATTATGTACTTCAGGGTACATAATATGCTCTTCATTTCTTCAACCCTGTACCCTGAATTGTAATGATCACACAACTAGACCAGAATTGAGAGAGACTTTGTGTCTATACAGGGTGGCTTTTTGAGGTGGGGTGGATGGCCAAACCAGAAACTGTGCTCACATTATGAGAAAATAAAAACTTTTATTTTTCCAGGAAATCAATCTGATATTTTTATAAAAATATGACACCCTGTCTTTTCTCAACTCTCATGGTTTGAAGTTTGGCCATCCACTCCCACCATAAAGCCACCCATATATATAGGGTCTCAGGTTTTTAGAAGAAGTCCATTTGGGCAAACTTGACGTTACAGATAAAAAATATTTGATATTATAATTTCCTATTTATACCATATTCCTGAGCAAAAGATTTGACGGGTTGACAAATAGATAGAAGGACAACAAGGTGATCCTTATGAATGAATTTCTTTTGTCCTTAAATGAGATATGGTATCTATAAAATGTTTACAGACTAATAAATGATGATGCAATATATTAATTTGCTTTCATGTAACTGCACATTATTACCAAAGAAGGTCACACCAAGATCTTATTCTTACATCTTAGAATAATGACTTGCATTTCACTCTTGAAACAAACTATAAAATGCAGTTAGAAGAGATGATTGTGAAAAAATCAGATCAACTAAAATTAGATAACAATAGAAGAATAATGATACATTGAGAGGTCATGTGATGTCCGATAAGAAAAAGGAAATGCCAATGAATGCAATAACATAAGAAATAGGATATGACCAGAAGTAGTTAACTTATCCAATGGCAGCCTTTTATTTTACAAGTAAAGATAAAGCAATCTGCTACAGAGTTGTTCAATAACATTTTGTACTTGTTTACATACTCAAGCACAGGATGTGAGGTGGATTGAACGAATCCTGCACTGGTCCCCGAGAGACGCTTTAAGAAGCAGACCAAGAAAAAGATGGTATGATGACCTGGTACAAGTTGCCACAAAATATGAACCCGTCTGGAGAAAGATCACAGCAAATGGAACAGCATGGAGGAGGCCTACACCCAATCCTGGGTGTCCAATAAAAAAGATACTACACTAGAGATTTAATATAAGTACATATGAAAAAAAAATGTTTAACTATAGTGAGTGAATTGTAAACAAATTGGAAATTAACAAATTGACATTGAAAAAAAAAAAAAACAAATTGGCTTTATTTATTTTTTACTTGTTTACATTTCTGGTTACAAATAACAAAAACAGAACTAGGACAATGTTTGATCCCGCATTAATCTAATCAGAGTCAGTCTGCTTTTTACATTAATGCCTTTTCTAATGTTGTTTACAATGTGATTCATGCCCATAATGGCTATCAACAAAACAAAACAGATTATGTTTTAGTAGCATGAAAATGAAAACAACAATTTCATTTTGAATAATTAGGTATTTGTAAAGACCTGTACTTTTAGAATGTTTCAAGCTTGAGATGATAATATTTTGTCACTATATACCTATTTAAAATAATATTTCTGAAATGACTTTGATGATTCCATTCCACTTGATTCCACCACCCACGGAAATTTAGAAAAGGTACCAACTTTGTTAATTTATATTTGTCTTTTTAATCAAATTCATTTATAAAGTTCCTGGATAAGTATAACAAAAGCCAGATGCAGGTGAGTAGACAAGTGTGAAACTGCTGGAAAGCACAAAGAGTAACGAAATGACGGGGAAATTGAGAACATACCCTTCTCTTCCTTCCTTTGTATACCATGGCAAACGCTCCATGACCTATAATGTCTTGTTTGGTGAATTCGTATTCACCCACTTGAATTACTTCCATTTTCACTAGTTTTCCTTTAACCACAGACATTTTACAAGAGTTTTTATTTATTTACAGTCGCACAAAGATCAATAAAATAATTTTGTAAGGTAGCTTTGAGTTTCGGAACTTGACTGAGCGCTACATTATGAACACATCGAGCTACTAATCACTTCCAACTTTTCATTTAAAGTATTTGTTTGTTTATCTAATTACACATTACTGTGTTTAGCAAGCGCTACACCAAAACACAACACACAATGAATGCAAAATGAACAGAGTGATTTTATTTTGTGTTTGATTTTGCGAATTAGCAGATAGTGTTGCAAGCTCTGATTTAATTTCTACCAAAGTAGAAACTACCATTTTCTACCAACGAACTCTGTTTCACATGGTTCCGTTTTTGTGAACCGGGTGAGTGCGTAAATATTTTAATGACGAAATTTTAAATTAGTACCGCGTAGCATGCGGAATATTTTTATTGTTTTCTTACCTAAAATAATCACTGTATTGTTTTTTTTTTTGAGGTGTAGGATATCATCAACACTTAGATATAAATAAACAAACTAGTAAGGAGTCTCAACCCCGACCAAAACTCAAAAAAATAATCACAGCTGTGCGCAAAATATTATATTTTCCATTAGAAAAGCTGCATCCTTACCAGTTTTTAAAGCACGTGTCAAGGAGTTTTTCCTACCAGAAAAGTGAATTTTGGTACTATTTATTTAATATGTATCTATTTAGTATATTTTTGTATGTAGTAATTATATACAATGTGTCCGGTCACCGGTGTCGGAGACTTTGGGGGGGTGAAATACGGTAAATTTTATCGACAAATCACTATCCCTATTATTTTTCTCTCCATGATAAAATGGCAGCCATTTTGTTTTCTGTTGCCTCGAAGCACGGGTGCTTGTACTGATTAAGATATAGCTACCCATGTAGAGGTCTTAGGAAAACGATAGAGGACTCATTTGATAGCCAATAATGTAGACAGTAAAGCAATGTTAACATTGTTGCAATTTCTATTTTATAATAAAAGAAAAGATAATTTATAAACAAAAAAAAAGTTTTTCTTAACATTTTTTTTTTAAATTATTAGTTTTTACATAAAAGTGAAACTGTCAAGCTACATGTTTTTTTTACTGAAGGATAGTACAGAATGTGTGCTTCAAAATAAGTCTTGCATCTTAGCCCTAAGTAAGATAGTTTAGAAGTTATGACGGTTTGAATATGACCCTTGAAAGCTTGAATATCCCGCTATGATCCGACGCGCTACACAACAATGTGTCAATTAGAGCAAGAGCTTTTTTGCAATACCACGGAGGACATTTTGAATCGTGGCTGCCTTTGTATTGATTTTGATAGACAAACCATTAAAGTACCTAGTCGATTTATTTTGTTTTTATTTTGGACTCCAGGATTTAGAGACACTTACCATTTTTAAATCGTCATGACTTCTAAACTATCTTAATTAGGGCTAAGATGCAAGACTTATTTTGAATCACACATTCTGTGCTATCGTTCAGAAATAAAAAACATGTAGCTTGACAGTTTCAATTTTATGAAAAAGCTAAAAAAAAACTATTTATATGTTTTATAAATTCTCTTTCGTTCTATTATAAAATAGAAATTGCAAAAATGTTAACATTGCTTTATTGTCTACATTATTGGCTATCAAATGAGTCCTCTATCGTCTTCCTAAGACCTCTACATGGGTAGCTATATCTTAATAAGTACAAGCACCCGTGCTTCGAGGCAACAGAAAACAAAATGGCTGCCATTTTATCACGGAGAGAGAAAAAAAATAGGGATAGTGATTTCTCGATAAAATTTACCGTATTTCACCCCCCCAAAGTCTCCGAAACCCCGGTGACCAGACACATTGTATATAATATATATCAGGGGTCGATCGCGACTATAAGTCCAGTCGATCGCGGCGGCAAGGCAAAAATTATAAGGAGACCAGACTGCGCATCGTAATTACTAACTACAACACTAGAGCATCATCTTGTATCATTTTTCAATCGCTGTTCCGTCACGGTATTTATTCTCTATTCTACGCAGTATAGCAAAATCATTTTGATGCAAAATTTTAAGATCTAGGTTCGCTATAGGTACCGATCATATTCTGTTCTCGAAGTTTATGACACTCCTACACACGGACGTAAGGTGGTTGAGTCGAAGCAAGTTTTTGCAAAGATTTCGAGATCTATTGGACGAAGTAATAAAATTTCTTGATGAAAGGGGTGATGATTATCGGCAATTGCGTGATTTGGACTGGCAATGTGATTTAGCTTTCTTGGCCGATTTTACTGGAAAACTGAGTACCTGCAGTAAATCTGAGTCTACAAGGCAAGAACAAAACATTAACAGAAATGATGAGTTCTATTGCAGCATTTCAAAGTCAAACAGCGTATATGATAGTTGACATAGAGAAGAAAAAATTTGAACAATTTGTAAACATCAAGGATAATATTATTATAGAAAAACATCTTACCTACAATTTCATTTCTGAGAAGTACACGACAGAAATTAGGGCAGTGATAGCAGACTTTAAAATTCGCTTTAGTGATTTCAGAAAAATTGAGATGTTGGTTCAATTCATCAGTTATCCGTTCAATGATTCCATTGATCATAGTGATATCTATGAATTGGCTACAAAATTTGCAGATACATTTCAAAT
Source organism: Eupithecia subfuscata (assembly GCA_963564075.1). Lineage (NCBI taxonomy): Eukaryota > Metazoa > Arthropoda > Insecta > Lepidoptera > Geometridae > Eupithecia > Eupithecia subfuscata. The sequence goes on from OY751108.1 coordinate 6,237,196, forward strand.
GGAGCACATGATGTTACAAAACGAAATTATTACTCTGCGCTGCGACATATTTCTAAAAGCAAGGTCATCCTCAGGTCAAGATTTCTGGGCATTGGTTTCCAACGAAAAATATCCAAATTTGAAGAAATGTGTTGAACAACTTCATTCGTGTTTTGGTTCAACATATTTATGTGAGTCAGCATTTTCCTACTTATAACAAACAAAAAATAAACACCGTTCTCGCTTGACAGACGTTCATACATTGGATTCTTTAAGATTGGCAATTTCCAACTACAAACCTGATTATGCTAAACTAGTGGAAGATGCTGCCACGCAATGCTCACACTAATATTTTATTTGTTTATTAAAAATACTTACACTATTTTTACAGGGGCCCCTAATGCAATAGTGTAAAAAGTTTATATAAATTAAAATAAAAAAATTTAAATTACATGAACTGAAAACTTTAATTACACAATAATATATAAAATTCGTCAATATACCATGTCAAATTATTTTACAACAATATAATAATTATTCACTTAATAAATTCAAATTACATAATGTCAAACCTAATAAAATAATAATAAAGAAAAATCGGTAATCAATATAATAATGTCAAATAATTACAAAATGTCAAATATATAGATAGGACCTATTTAAGTTGTTATAACATCATTAACTCAGACTTCCTTTCCAAGGTATTATGTAAATTTAAGGAAACAATCTCACATGTGATATGAAAAGGAACTCCTAAGACTATTCAATAAAAAATACCTACATGATTGTGTAATAAACACTAACTAAACTATGCTGTTTCATTTAAGACTCCAAGAATTATGTAAGTGGTAGATCGCACAGGGCTTCGTTAGTAAACAGTAGATCTTATGTCTAATCAAGTTGGCCACCCCTGATATATATAAACATATGTAAACGTTTATTATGTATGTATATAGTCGGATATTTATTTAAGTAGGTAAGTTGTTTTTATTTTTAGGTATTTATATTGTTGTCAATATTTATTTAAGATTGCTTATAATTGGTACACCCCTGCCGTTCTCAAATTCACATAATTCTTTCCATCCAAAGGTTGCCTGGAAGAGATCGCTTCTAAGCGATAAGGCCGCCTATTGTACTTGTATCTTATGTAATGTCTCGTGTATTGTATTTTTGTTGGTGTACAATAAAGTATTTTGTATTGTATTGTACCTATATTTTCCTAACGGAGTTCTCTGTTTGCCAATCATCATCATCAGCCTATATTAGTCCACTGCTGGACATAGGCCTCCCCTAATGAGCGCCATAGCGCCCTGTCTTCAGCTTGCCGCATCCAGCATCTGCCTGCAGTCTTTCGCAGATCGTCATCCCACCTGGCCGGAGGGCGGCCTACACTACGTTTGCCGAGTCATGGTCTCCACTCAAGATCTCGTTTACCCCAGCGGTTGTCGGTTCTTCGCGAGATATGGCTGGCCCACTGCCACTTCAGCTTGCTAATTCTTTGAGCTATGTCGATAACTTTGGTTCTCTGTCGGATGTAGGTATTCGTTACGAATTCTATCCTTCAAAGAGACTCCGAGCATGGCTCTTTCCATAGTTCGCTGAGCGTCTTTGAACTGGTGGAGCAGCCCTATCGTGAGTGTCTACGTCTCAGCTCCGTAGGTCATGACGGGTAGGACGCACTGATTGAAAACTTTCGTTTTCAAGCATTGCGGTATGGATGACGAGAAGACTCGACGTAGTTTCCCAAACGCTGCGCAGCCTAGCTGGATCCTCCTCTTGGCCTCCTTCTCAAAATTATTTTTACCTAACTGCAGAATTTGCCCAAGGCATAACGTTATCTAATCTGTGCCCAAGGTAAGTATACTCGGAAACAATTTCGAGAAGGTGGCCATGTACGACGACCGGTCCCGGATCAATGAGGCCATTGATCATGACTTTGGTTTTATCCAAATTCATGCCAAGACCGATGCGTCGCAAGGCTGACTGAGGCTAGGCCGTCCAGCATCTGGTTTAGCTCCTCTAGCTAGCGACTCCGCCATTAAAACTATGTCATCACCACAGAAATCTGAATAACAAGGCACCTTGTTATTAAGATTTCTGTGGTCATCACTCATCAGCGAATCGCAGGTGTTTGCCAATGCACTGTGCGAATACGCAAAACCACCCATCATAAATTGACATTTGAAAGCCCTTGAATGGCCATCGTAATTTGCAAGGTTACTATCCATTGAAATGGTTTTCAAAATGTCAAATGTCAAAATAAGATGGGTGGTTTTTGTGTGGGTAATCGCCTTGCATGCATTGCACGCCTGGGCTCGACTACTCCCCCAAGGAATCGTTAAACCCCGTATGGTATGTTGAAAGTACTCCTATTTCCGCATTTGGACTCGTCGTTGGTCTATTATGCATTTCTTTAGCTAGCATAGCCTGCTCCTGCTAGGCCCCCAAGTATTATAGTATTACCACAGTATAAAGTATGAAATAAAATATATACGCTGTGCAATAGCACAATTGCAATTAGCCCAGGGCCCCACAAACTCACGGTCCGCCCCCGAACAAACTGTGTGCATATCGTCTCCGGTCGCACGCACCGAGCGGCCGGAGTGGTGGCGGGGCGGCGGCGGCAGTCGAAATAAAAAAGCGTGAATTCTTGCTTGAGTATTAAGGTGTCACATATATACGCTAGATGGCGCTTACTAGGTTTTTTTTTATTTTTTTATTCTTTACTAAACGTTTGTTAGATAAAATCTTGAAATGATAGATCCATAGATCTTCCTTGAACTAAAATCCATAAAATAGAACATTTTCAAGTTGTACCTATTTTTTTTAACTTCCTCTTAGATTTCTACCTCATTAATTGGCTCCATGTTCCATAAAAAGACTAGTTTGTTTATTATGTTACGGGTAATGCAAGAAAGTTATCATTATCAAACTCACATGGAAGTAGCAAGAAAAATAGCCCAAGTACACATTTATGTAGGTATTGAATGAAGTAAAAATAATATGTTACGTCATTTACAAAATTTATTTATTTTTTGAAGGTCATACAATTTACAGAATAATGCTTAATTTCTAGAACCAACACACTCCCTTCTCTACTGGGCCAAGAACTGCCATAATTTAACCTATCTAACTACTTAATGGAATCCCTCAATTGACCATGCAAAAGACCTCAATCAAATGATAAAATTAGGCTAATTTGAGCCCAAAGAAATAAGGAATTGACTTGTTTTTTGTAAAAACAATGTGATATTTTCAATAGAAATAAAGCATTATCATAGATTTTAACGAATTTGTGTTATTTGTGACTATCTCTTCTGATCCCCCAAGTCTTCAATGCTATCTTCATCGATCTGAAAAATAAAATCATTTGAAATTACAGATAGAAAATACCAGATATAGATAGTGTTTTAGTATAAAAAGACAAAATGATTTTTACCTCCGGCCACTTTTCCGGTATAATATCAAAGAGATCATCCTTTACATCTCCTTGTATAACTATTTCATCATCACCAGTAACAGAAGATCCACATGCAAACTTTGTGCCAAAAAACTTAGCTGCCACCTTCAAGTCAATATCTGAAACATTATCACAAGATATGAGTTTCCACAATGTGTACCTACTGATTGTTTACATTATTATTTTCTCTTCATGTCAATGACTAGTTTCAGTGACTAGCCAGTGGCTTCTTTCGATCGGAAATTTTAAAGAGAAAGAACTGATTAGTAGGATGAAAAGTAGCCTATTTTTATTCATCTATGCAAAATTTCAGCCCAATCTGTTTAGTAGTTTTGACATGAAGAACAAACATTGATCCATCCAAACTTTCGCATTCATAATATTAGTGTGATGCTTACCAAAGGTGCTTAGTCCTGAAACAACTGTTACAGACTTCTTCTTGCCTCGAGGAGCCCTAGAAACCTGTACTAGCTTAGGGACATCTTCTTTTTTCTTTGACTTCAGCATACCCTTGCCTCCACGCTTTTGACGTTTCTTTTCTTCCTCGCCACCGGCATTTTCCTCTTCATCTATAAATTTCATAATTGAAGTATTTTTAAAGAACAAAATAAGGGTATCCATGTATCATAATGTATGTAAGTACCTAGTTCTCAATAATATAACCTCAACTTACCGATTTTCACTTTTTCAAATTCTGTTGGTAGATGCTTTTCTAACCATAGTTTGCATTTTTCATATTCTGGATAAAATTCACAATATTCTATTGGCAGAGAGCAATTACCGCAGTATTGCACTTTTACGGGATATGTAACCCCTTCACGGGGACCCACAGACAGATCTCTATCAGCCATTTCTAGGTGAAGAATGAACTTTATAATATCATGCTCTTTTATTTACACGTAATTAGAGAACTTTTTTCATAAACAATTTGCCACCATTGCTATAAATAGCTACAATTTGCGATTTTATTGCAATTTCAACAAAAACCAATGATTTCGATTTCTGATTTTTTGTTTGACATTGACATTCTTGACTTTGAAATGGTTTTTCCTTTTCTGACATTGACAGTTAAAAGTGTTTGAGCCACACAGAGGCTTCTTCTTTTAAGTTGTCCCTATTCTACCAGTCTACCCTTACTACCCACGGTTACTACCCATGAATCTTTAGAGTAAACTGGATCGCGAACGAATAATAATAATGAAATATATTATATTTCATTTATTCAAAAGTACCCTATAACGTCATGCGCCTAAGGCTCACTTTTCTTTGTGAGATCTCAGAGTAGAAAAACGAGCCGAGTGAGAGGGCTTGAAAGTAGTAGTTTGTCCTTGTCTAGCACGTTGCAACATGGTGTAGGGTACCCATGAAACAATACGATGTCAGAGGGCTTTTGAACATAGATTCTGATAAACTTACTTCTAGAATATAAACTTCCTAAAAAGCTGTCCAATTTACGCAGCAACATCACAGTAAGAATGTTAAAAAGATTTGAAAAAAAAAACGATATTTTCAAATCTTTTGCGCACTATGAAAGTACTAGGTACGTAATAATAGCTAGCAGACTGTGTATATTAGGTACTACAACCTAGTAGAAACTCTAATATCAAGTTATTATATTATTATAAAGTATGATTTTTCAAAAGAACAAGATTCTATTACCAACACATCACAGTTTCATTAGAATTTATAAAAAAGTACAGATGTATGGACATCCTATTCGAATGAGTGAGATCAACTACTACTTTGGGGCCTCTCACTCGGCTCGTTTTTATGAAACACTGTGGAAACACTTCACAGTTCAGGTAAAGGTTCATGATTCTATTCTATTTTCTCTCTTGGACGTGAATTGGACGTGAAACATCATCAGCCTACACCATAAGCCGGGTCCGCAGCGCCAATTTTCTAACAAAACATGTTTTTAAAACAGCCCGTCTGATGTGTTCTGTTTTGTTTTTGTTTCATTCCAATTCATTTCAAAAATGAGTTCCGACGAAGAGGACGTAGAAGCTGTAATAGCTATAGTGGATTTAGTTCGAATGACGACGAATGACGTCTTGCTTCAATGAGCGCGAACATAAAATGCGACGCTTCCCCTCCACGCAGGCGAACGCGGGTGATGTTATCCATTTGTCTCGGCAAACATGTTTTTGTGTTTTTGCTAACAAAACTGTTAAGCCACGCCCCTATTCTTGTTTTGTAAGGGTCAATTCACACCGAGACGCGACGCGACGCGACGATACTCAAAGAGGCCAATGATTTCGCGCTACGCCGCGCGTCGTCGCGAGACGCATCGCAACGTCGCGAGGCGCATCTTAAAATCGTAGCAGGACGACGCCTCGCTGCGCAGCGAGATGCCGCGAGGCGCAGCGGAACGTATCTACTAGCCGCGGGCGCCGCGCGGCCCCGCCCGCGCCCTCCCGCAGTCTACCACTGGCAAGCGCACGAGAAGAAGAAGTCCGATTATAACAAGATCCCAGTCTATCATTATATTTTCAATCGAGCACTCGACCGAACTGCATCAATTCTAAACGAAGTCTGAACGGAAATAGTAGAGAAGTCGCCACAGCGGCCTCAGGCTGCGCCTCGCGGCGTCGCGCGGCACCGTGAGACGCAGCACCGCTCTTGCACGCCGCGCGTACCGGCGATGCACCGCTGCGTCACGATACGTCGCGCTACGCCGCGAGGCACCTCGAGGCGCAGTGCTGCGTGGTGCAACGTAATCTGAATTCTCACAATGTAATGTGTATCTTTTCGTGTAGTGAATAAAGTATATTCTGAGTCGCTCTATGAAAAATGTGCGCGCAGCGTCGCGCCGCGTCGCGTCTCGGTGTGAACTGACCCTAAACATGATAAGATGTTAGAAAACACGAAAACACGGCGCTGCGGACCCGGCTTTAGAGAATGAGGCCATAGAATAATACTACTCCTAGAATGAGGCTCGTTGAGGCTTGAGGAAGGCTTGAACGCCGCCGCCTCTCAAACAAACGAATCAAACCAATGTCGCCAACTACAACTAGAAAATTGATACCCGTCTGTAGCCTGTTAGACAGTCGATAGCAACGACGCGACACGCCGACCAGTGCCATGTGAGGTCGAAGTTATAAACTGGGACAGGAGTATTTTATGTTCCTTGTTATCAACTGTCTAGCAGGCGTTACAACAAACATTGTACATGCCATGGCGCATGCATGACATTGTAGGTATGCAAAAATAAAAATCTAAAAAATCCTAATACTGGTTAAACTATGAATGCGAAAGTCATTCAAGATAAAATCTTTATTCACAAAGAAAATTACAATCAATTCATCATCATCATCATTCGCAACCCGACTTCACCCACTGCTGGGTAGGTATTAATAGGTCTCCAAACTATTGTGCCACTCCACACGGTCCTGCGCCAATCTCATCCAGGTTCGCCCTGCAATATAATTATTAATACAATCAATTAGTTAAGTATTAAAAATAAATTAGAACTAGTAAGTACTTATCTATTTACAATTTAAACAATTGAGCTAACTGCAGACTGTTATATCAATACGAGTTGGAAGCATCCCCAAGACGCTGCATTGCCTTGCTGTAGGTATGGCAATGCTGATGCGCTGCGCCAGATACTCACCGCAATCGGGTCACGCGTCGCTTCGACCAGACGCTCGGATATTTTTTTAAAAACCCGAAGAGCCTCAGTACCCGACCACCACGGACCTAGGGTCTCGACTCCAAGGGGGGCAAATGTGTAGGCTCTGTCGAGATCTGCTTAATTCCGCTTCTTGAGATCTTCGACCAAATCTGCCGAAAGTCATTCTGTCTCAGGGTGGATCTTTTTGATGCGTTTCCAATGACCAGAGAATCTATTAAAAACTCTCCAAGATCCTATAATCTTGAAGGAAGATGCGCGTGCAAAGCCGTGGGCAAAAGCTGTAATGTAATTTATGAAGGGGAAAACTAATAAGAATGTTTTTTTTTTTATTAAAAATTAAAATTAATCAAATAGGTACCAACCTAAGAAAAAAAATTGATGCCAATCGACTGTCCCTTGTAAGGATCATTTTATTGTATCCGATAAAAAAAAAAGGAGCAGTGGAAGTTAGTCAAAGATAAAATGTATTCTCATACAACAGGACAAAGCAAAATTCCTTCAACAAACATCATAATAGATTCTTATTGCACAATAAAAAAGTATTTAAAGTTGATTACTGATTACGTCACCATACTACAAAACGACGATTTTAATTCATCAATAAATATACCTACCTATAAGATTTTTTTTTCAATTTTTTTGTCAATAAATTTGATCTATTTTCACCCCCCTTCGGGAATGCACTTTATCCAGGGACACACTGTATTATATAAGGTTATAAATAGATTGATAAACATTCACATTCAAAAGATTTTTAATTATACTTAGAGTATGTAATTTACATGCTTAGTAATAGTTTTAAATTGGTAGGTAGTAATCAATTATAAATACTATGATTCGGTAGTACTTACTACTACTACCTGCTACTTTGATATTACCTACTAGGTACCTAACTACTTATGCTTACATTAATTCGCCACAACATAGGAAACAAAAATTTTTGAAATGTTTAAGGAATTTGAATTTACACAATTTTCTAACGACTTTTACTTTTAAATGTTAGGTATATTTTAACAGTTAAATGTAATAATATTATAATAGATTGATAAACATTCACATTCAAAAGATTTTTGATTATACTTAGAGTAGGTATGTAATTTACATGCTTAGTAATAATTTTAAATTGGTAGGTAGTAATCAATTATAAATACTATGATTAGGTAGTACTACCTACTTACGTTGACATTAATTCGCTACAACATAGGAAACAAAAATTTTTGAAATGTTTAACCAATTTGAATTTACATAATTTCCTAACGACTTTTACTTTGAAATGTTAGGTACATTTTAACAGTAAAATGTTATATTATAAGGTTATAATATAACGGATTGATAAACATTCACATTCAAAAGAGTTTTAATTATACTTAGTGTGTAATTTAAATGCTAAGTAATAATTTTAAATTGGTAGGTAGTAATCCATTATAAATACTATGATTAGGTAGTACTACTACCACTACCTGCTACTTTGATATTACCTACTACCTGTTGTTTATATTAATTCGCCACAACATAGCATAACAAAGAATTTTGAAATGTTCAACCAAATTTGAATTTACACAATCAAAACATAATTTAATCTGTAAATAATTGTTGATTACTACTAATTAAATTACTACTACTAGTTGTTAGGTACTTATTTCTAGTATTTGATTGTAATATTGTTTGTGAATAAAGATAGGTAGTAAAAAAAATTACTCGTAAGATATACAATAAGACAGTTGATATTGATAGAAAACAATTGATGGAAATGCCCAAAAAATATAAAAATTAAGACACTGGATTAATCAAAGATTGCTGATTGTTAACAAAGTAATGAGCTAAGACCTAGGTTTACAAAATACAAACATAACATAAATATGTTATTCACTCCAACTATATCTGAATTTGCTAAATTCAGATATAGTTGGAGTGAATATGTGGTTGTAGTTCACACACCAGAACTTCCAACACAATTACATCAAAGTTCTGGATCTACTGATTCAAGGTTTTCTAATAAAGTGTCAACTGCCGAGCAGCAAATGTAGGCTTGGCAGTTGCTACTGCTATTGATTGAATCAAATGAATTGAGATTACCAACAATCCATTAATTGAGAAGGTATCTGCGCCAGTTTTTACTCAGGGTGTCTTGTCTCGCGGTTGTAGTTTGCCTCATCTTGCGTCGGTTGCCATGTTCTTACGATACGACCGACGTTTCTTTTCTGTGGGAAAGATCTTGTCAATACCTTTCATTTGTGCAACCAAATTTGTAAATGCAACATCTTCAAAAAGGTGAGTTTCAGAAGGTGGGATTTTATACAGGGCTTTCTTATGAATTTTGTTGGGTGGTTTATAGGGTTTCCTTCGGTCTTGTATGATTTCTTGACGACGTCCACATATATATTGAAGTAATCCATCTGAATTTTTTTTATACTTTGATTCCTGGCCATGGAACATATCATACATCGTATTTTGCATGCTTCTTGGCAAATCCTTTACTGTTTCATGGAAAATCATCCTGTTTTGTAGTAGGCCATTAACCATTGCACCACCAGTGAGGTCAAATCTCTTGAGTAGGTTATGGTATTTGGAATCAGGTGTAATCTCCGCTAGCAATTCATTAGGTTTAAGGGCACAAAAGCCCGGAGAAACTTGAAACTGGTCTTTAACTCCAGCATATCTGACAGAACTCCAATTATTGAGTCTAAACTTCTGGCATAGCATATAATGTGCAAGTGTGTCTCGATCAGCCTCGGGCATTTTGGTGGAGGTTGGTTCGGGCAAGTCAATGGAGACCTCTATAAATTCAATATCTTGAGCAGGATTTTCCAGAATTTCATCAGGATTTGCCCTAATAAATATATCAGGGTCGTCCATAATTTGAGCAGGATTTTCCAGAATTTGAGCAGGATGGTCTATAATAAATATATCAGGGTCGTCCATAATTTGAGCAGGATTTTCCTGAATTTGAGGAGGATTTTCTTCAATTATAGCAGGGTTGTACATAATTTGAACAGGATTTTCCATAATTTGAAAAGGATTATCTATATTTTCAATAGAAGCTGCCGCTCTAAATGTTTTGATTGATTGGGAAAACTCTGCTTTGTCCCCTTTAGATTCATTTGATGAAGAACTCTCCTCGTCGATATGCCACTCATTACATCTTCCAGGGGTTGGGTTGCCGCTGAACAGGTCTTCTTCCATTTTGTAGTTGTGGTCGAGTGTTGTTGAAATCCTTATATCTGGCCTTTGATCTGGGTTACTTCCCAAAAAATAAACCTTTGAAAGAAACTTGAGGAAGCGTTCCTTTCGTCTTTTAACAAAAACAAATTAATACAATACCTTCCATAATAGGAGCCACTTTTTATTTACGATTACGAAGAATATTTCAATCCTTAAATAAGTTAATTGGTAAAACTAAAATCACAAATCACGTAAACCACTTCGTGTAGAAGTATAGGCCCTTGCACAGAATTGCAGGGTCTTCTTTGCAACAAAGAGCACAGACAGATGAATGCTATATTTTATTTACCGTACCGAGATTTATTGATTTTATGAGTCAACTTCTTGTCTATGTGTCGCTGTGTCTATGCTGCCAACCAGCGTTGCCATTTGGCAACTTTGGTTGCCATTTTGGCAACATTTGACCCTTCGTGGCAACCAAATGGCAACCAAGCTCAAATGGCAACTTTTTGGCAACTTTTCGACTTGTCGCGCGATCATCAGTAAGAAAATATCAAATATCTTTCGCAGATAAACTGAACGCATCGAATTGAACAAAATCTAAATCTTGAACGCATTTTTATTCCCAAAAATGAAAACAATACATAATTTGTAGACAAACCAATTGTACCCGTATTTTCACAAACAAAAGGTCTATTTTGGTGAAGCTAGAAATAAAAGTAATTTTATGTAAACTCTAAAATAAAAATGGATGTGTGTGTCTGTGTGCAGTGAATGTGCACTGTGTGCAGTGCAAAGGAAGTTTTTTCGTGATTTTTAATGTTACGGCCACACTATCGCGATAACGCGAACTTTTGCGCTGTCGCGACCAGTCCGGCCAAGAAGTTCGTCCTGTCGCGAAGCATCATCGCGACAACAAATGCCCTTCGCGACGCTATCGGTAAACTGCCGTACATCAAATCAAAGGGTTTTGTCGTGACCATAGAAATCTAAATACTTGTTATTTAGATTTCTATGGTCGCGACAAAAGTTCGTGCGGTTGGCTACACTTCGCGCGTGCTTTGTTGACAGCGAGACGCCGCCGAGCGGTGTGCGCGTAGACTACCTGGGCACTTTCACTAAAAAGTGCACCAATAGTTGCTGATTTGTGTTATTATTATTATTAACCTATGGAGTGGACAAATGATCGAATTTTGTAATGTATCAAAAATTACGAAGCTGAGCCTGTTTTTTGGAATCCTAAAGAACCTAATCACAAAAAACATGAATTATGACGCCATGAGCGCAACCGCCGCATCCATTTTTTCCGTAAAATGAATTATCGTGACATTTTAGATTATCGCGACGTTGCGAAGTTTTTTTCCAATGTGGCCAAACACATCGTCGTAGAACGAACACGAAGTTTTGTCGCGACAACGCGAAGACGAATCTTCGCCTTGTAATGTGGCCATAGTACCTACCTATAGTACTTTTGTTTTTAAATCTACTGGTAAGTTCTCTTTTTATTGTTTTAATCGAAGAAACTGCTTAGAGATCTATTTGATAGATCAATTTTACTGATTGAATCATTCATTATTCCTTATCAGCCCTTCCCAGCCTTTTGGGTACCTCCCTAGGATAGGAAATAAGACGTTGACGTTGCTCATACATAATTACATAATGCATGCATGAAATCGACGAAAGGTACCTACCTAAGTAGGTAATTTTGGCTGCAAAGAGTGTTTTTGTTTTGTCTTCGAGTTTCAGATTTTGTCTCAAACAATGTAAATTTCAGCCTATGTTTTTTTTTTAATACAACTACTTACTAAATTAATGTTAATGAAATTCAGTAACATTTCTGAATATTACTTTGTATTCAGAATTTATTCGTCTACACTAAAACTCCTGTCAGTTTTGCCGCGCATTTCGCGCGCGACGCGAGTGTCAAGCAAGACTCAACCAGCGCGATCTGTGTTCACTGTGACTGTGTGAACACAGAGGTGTAGGTTCGAGAACAGTTCCATTTCAGTTTTACTCTTTATATATTTTGAAAAACAAAAAACTCTATTATAACATAAAACTAGGCAAATGGTAGGTACCTACCTGTATAGTTGCATTCAGTTGCATCAAACAAATTGGTTGGTCTGTCCATCCTTTGTCAATGTCAAACAAATGAAAGAAGGAAAGTGTTGCCATTTTATTATTTTTTAGATAGATGTTCATTTCATCCAATTTAGGATATATTTGCTGCTTATTTTTCAGATTATATTTTTTAGATTATATTTTTCATTGAGTTGGAATTCACCAATCCAATGTGTGTGTGTGACTCGAAAAAAATTGGTTGCCTGTAAAGTCGGTATACGGGCGAAAGTTTTACGTGACAACGACCGTAACGCAGTTTCTTGAAGTGAGCGGAGCGTAACGCAGTTTCTTGAAGTGTCACCCGGCAAACCAATTTATAAGACGTTGTCACGTCAAAACTTCGAAAAACCTAGGTGTGTAATTTTTCAGTTTATTTTAACGCAGTTTTTTTACTGTTTTTTTCTAATGGCAACCTTTGGTTTCAAATGGCAACATTTTAGCCTACAAATGGCAACCTGGGCTGGGTAGGCTCTGGCAACACTGCTGCCAACAACGAGGTGTCGCCGCGCCGCCGCCCCGCACGTGTTAACGCGCTTTGTAGTCCTTGTTTTTCAAGGTGCTGACCAAAGAGAATACAACAACAAGTGCTGACAACTCTGCCAGAGTCAGTCAAAAAAGGTCGACGCAAATATAGTTAATGTAGGTATTCTCTTTGGGCGCAAAGAGAAAAGTAATGGTCGACGGTAAAGGGGTTTGAAGATTTTTGTACGAAGGGCTACCCTACGATTTTGTTTTTTTTCAAAAGCGCCACCCAAAATAAAAGTTATAAATTTGGATAGAGGATTCTAAAACAAATAAAAAGTGTCTTTTTAATTAATGTCCCAAAGCGTCAGATTTATCAGATATTCACAGATGAAAATTACTATATTTTTTTTATACATAGGTAATGTATGTTTAAAAGCCGCCACACACTGAAGCTGGACATTGAGGTACCTAATACGTGGTGATCTGGCAACTATCTATATAAGTTCTAGCTACTCATGGTACAAATAAACATGGTATCACACATGGTATGCTACTCCGAGAAACAGCGGTCGCGTGGGGTTTCCCGAGCGTACGTCATATCCGCTACAGTGGCTCTCAAACTTTTTAGTTTTGGGAGATTCGAGATCAAGGTTTTAGGTTTTCCATGAAAATTTTCAAATTTAGTTTCCATAATTTGAGCAACGCTAAAATTCATTTACGCAAAATAAGAGTAAGGGACTCATCCATCTGTGAGTGTGGCTTGGATGAAGGAACTATTGCTCATCATAAGTTCTGTTGTCCTTTATACTTATCTCCTTCTTTGTATGATCTCTTAGTCCATTATAAAGCTCCTCTTCCTTCTAATTTATCATTTCTCCTTTCCCTTGCTAATAAAGAAAATACCTACTAGTGCATTGATTTAAATACCTATTTGACTCTTCATGACATTGAGCTGTAGCGTAATGCGTATTAGAATTATTATCATATTAAACATCATTGTATTTATGTCATGTTTTGTACATTTGTGTATAGTCGTCTTAGTTTTGTACATTTGTAAATACTGTATTACTATATTCTGTATCCTACTGATAAAACCCAGACGAGTTAGTCTTCATTTTGTTTTTGTGTGTAATCTTTTTTTATCACATGATCCGTGAACTAGTACGTGAAGTTGGGAAAAGTTTCCTCAAACCCAAAAGAGGAAGAAAGTTGCCATAAAAAAAAGAAAAAAAAAGAAACTTATTATATGAAATTGAGGTTATATTTGAAGACTTCAAGAGGTTAATTTACTAGTCCACTCACAGATTAGGCTTCTCTTTCTACGAGTCCACTAGACATAGGAAAGACCCTAGACCTCCCTTAATGAGTGCTATGCGTACGATGCGGCAAGGCATAGCTTGCCGCATCCAGCATCTGCCAGCAGTCTTTCGCAGGGTGTTCGCAGGTCGTCATCTCAACTGGCTGGAGGGGTTAGGATTAGGATTTAGGTATTCTTCTGTGCTGGATAGTGTTGAAGCACTACGTTTGCCGAGTCGCGGTCTCCACTCAAGAACACGTTTACCCAACCGGTTGGTGGTTCTTCGGAAGAAACGGGCGGCACACGTGAACTGGGTACCTGTGTTGATAATAATCATTAATCAATCCTTTATTACATATTTAAACTAGTTTAGTGTAGGTAGTAGAATTATTTTAAAGTATGCACCATCGCCTTGTATAATTAGTAAGTTATATGTACCTATTTGATTACTTAGTAATTTATTTGTTGTTAGCACTGTTTTTGCCTGAAAAACAGGTTTTTACCTACTTCAGGCACACGCATTATTTCCATTCGAATTTAAGATGAAACTCTTTGTTATCCGTCTATTCCTGTTATTTTTGAATAAATTATTACTTATATTTTTATTTTTTTATTCAGCGAATTGCAGGCAGGTGTGAGATGTACCTACCATGTACATTCAGTCAAAAAAGTAGCGGGAATGGATGATTTGTTTAAGGTTTGAGTTATAGTTAATCAGTGTACGTTTTTTTTAATACTCCGGAAATATTACGGCATTTTCTATTTCAAGTATCATCTTTTTTCTTTTATAATTCGATTTTCACATAAGTACTTAGAGACAATTTAGAAATTTTTAATTAAATTCCAATCTTATATAAGAATGCCACACTAGTACATAGTTACGTATTTGATTTGTTTGCTTTAAAAAAATTATAAATTCACTATCGTTGAGGTAAATAATTTTCGCGATGCTCATAGTTTTGTTTAACAATATAAAAATATTAATATTAATTAATATTAATATTTTTATAAAAATAGAAGCTTGCCCAACTAGAGTGTGATGCTTGACTTTGAGTCGGCCAATCGGAGCGCAGCGGTCGCCCGCGCCGCAGTGATTTGGCGGAATAGTTGTATAAACAAAAAAAAAATGACATTTCCTCTCTATTGGGTATGTGCTCGATGATTACAACATTCATGAAATGCAT